>CM027836.1:6085310-7370620 GCA_016097545.1 Eucalyptus victrix | reverse complement strand
GTTCTATGGCAACTCCGACCAAAAAAAAAAAAATCCAAGTGAAGAAGGATATCAACTTGAATTCGAATGGGATTGTACAAACGACAAGACTTGGAAAATACAAACTCTATAATGACGCAACACCCAGTATAAAGTACACATCCGAAATTAATTGACGAAGTGAGTATGGAAAATAAAAGTATAGTGCAAGAACATAATAGTAACTGAAAAATAGTAAATTTATTTGATTTGTGTAGAGGGTTTTAATAGATAGGCCGATATTTATAGGGGTGGTGCCATAATTGCTCTCAAGCTATTATTCGGTAGTTATGCCCGTGTCTTCTATCTCAAAATTTTCGTGCCTATGTTCCTATGATGGCACCATCTTTTTTTCAAGTGGTTGTTCCTATAAAAACACATGCTATTTGATCCATGATCATAGTTGCTCCATTCTCCGATGGTTTCAAACTTACAACCATATCTCAATCCGTTCTTTCCGATATTTTGATAGCTCATTGATCTTTGCCAATCAGTATTTTTATCAATTATCCTTATACATTCGTCATCGTATATCCACAACATATTTGTGACAATTATTTATATGCACTAGCATTGATATTGATCGGTCATGTGTCTAACAACACTTACTGCTTTATTTGAGTATCGACAACCCGGCCACTTTTTTGGTGCAAACAAACTTACGTGGACTTGCCATACAATAGTCGAAAACTCTAATAATTGAAGTACAACAAACGTGCATGTTCAGTTCGTTCTAAGCTACAAGTTAGCGACTTGGCAAGTTGTGGTTAAGACGATGTCGTCTCTCGAGTGGATGGACACTTGATCATTAACTCGTAAATAAATAAAGTTAATGTAAATTGCGCGGAAGAAACGTATGACCACAGTCCGACCAACAAGCATTTTCAGTTGATTCTCTATTATCGTGTCCAAAGCGGGAGATAATCTTTACAGGTCATTGGCTCGGCAATAAATATAGTTGGTGTAAACTGCGACGAAGAAACGCATGAGCTACAACCAGATATGATCATCACCTTATCGGCAATAAATATAGTTGGTGTAAATTGCGACGAAGAAACGCATGAGCTACAGCCAGATATGATCATCACCTTTCGGTGATCACTTTCGTCTCGAAAACTATATCCTAACGATCCCTGACAATAATGAAGATCATGTCCGCAATGCTGCTACTCCTGTTGAATATAATAAGGTTTGTTTAGTCCATGATCGTGACCCATCGCAAGTCCGTGGAGGGAACTGAATTAGCCTTGGTGCTTATGGTTGACCATAGCCTAATAATGCTCTCTACTGGTTTTAGGTTCCCTAGTCACTTAGGCCTTGTTTGTTTAAATCTGTTTCTATACTCTGAAGCACAAATTTTGTTCTTTTGTTTAGAGGAACAAAAAAAGAATAGAAACACATTTGTTTACACTTTTGTTAAGAACAAAAAATCTATTTTTTTTGTTTCCAGAAATAAATTTGGAACAGAAACAAAAAATAGAAAAAACTTGTTTCTTATTCCAGGGAATAATTCCGAGAAACACTTTTTTTTTCTCCTTTTTCTTCTTCTTTTTTCTTTGGCCATGGTTGAGGCGACTTGCCAAAAGGAAGAAAAAGGAAGAATAAAATAAAAACAAAAAACAAAAAAATTATACAAGTTTACCAAACATATTTATGTTCTTTTTCTATTATAGGAACATAATTTTCGTGCGATTATCAAACGCGTTCGTTTGTTCAAAATTTGTTCTCGAATAGAAATAATTTTTTTCTATTTCTATTCCCGAAACAATTTTTTAACGAAACGTTATCAAATACGCCCTTAGTGTGTTGCCGTGGATAGTGAATTCTCAACATGAAAAGAGATCAAAGCGCAAAAGAAATAACTCTTGGGATCGCACAGCAAATCAGTTTTAGGAAATCACGCTCTAAAACCCAATGATGAAGAGCAAAAAATCGTTCGGATATTGATTAACGTGTTAGAATTAACTTGTTTCTAAGAAAGAGAACAAACGTTCCCTCGCTTTCATTCCAGCTGATTTCCATTGACCATCACGAGGACGTCAGCGGAGTTTTATCTTTCTTGGGAAGATAAAACAACATTATCCCCGCGAAGAACCACATTTCAATCTTGGTGATCTAGCTAAGGTCATTAAAAGTTTTATATGGCTGGTGAGTTCAACAAAAGAGAGTTGTTAATTTCTGACCGCATTTAATCATGAATTGCATTTAATGAGTACAAAAAGATACAAATTGATTGCAATAACATATAGAGAAAATTACCCAAAAAAAGTCATAAACTTATTGTAATTATGATGATTTAGTTATAAACTTATTTTTTGTCATTTCAATCCAAAAATTTTAGCAATGGTGCCGATTTAATCCATCCGACCAAATTTGGCCAGCCGACACCGATGTGAACACTAGTGGACAATTTTTTTATCATTTTTTTATTTTTTGAATTTTCATTAATTTTTTTATCTTATCTCTCTCTCTCTCTCTCTCTCCTCCTTCTTTTGATGACTGGCCAAAGGGGAGGGTCAGTCACTTGACTTCAATGGCTGGCCAATGGCGAGTTTGCATCACTGTCATTGGTGAGTGCGAGCTCGCCCTCATCGAATCTAGCGGGGGCTCGCCCAACCACTCTTACTTGGATCTAGTGAGGGTGAGCCCTGTCATCGCCGGGCGAGCATAGAGAGAGAGAGAGAGAGAGAGAGAGAGAGAGAGAGAGAGAGAGAGGGATGGGAGTCCAAAGAAGAGTCAAACCAAGGGCTTCTTCATTGTCATGAGCTCAAGGTTGTACATGTTCAGCAATGCCGTCCATAGATTCATCAACAGGTACTCCTCACTCCTTCGTTGTCTTCTTCGTGTCTCACCCAACAATGATGAGGCTCACCCTCGCTAGTGATTGGCAAGCTTACTCTCACCCATATCTAGTGAGGTCAAGCTCACCCTCGCCTAGTGATGGTGAGGCGAGCTTGCCATTGGTCGGCTACCTAAATTTGATGATCGGCCCTCCCCTCTGGCCAATCGCCGAAAGAAGAAGGGAGGAGGGGGGAGGAAGGAGGAGAGAGAGGAGAGAGAAAGGAAAAAGAAGAAGAAAAGACTAAAAAATAATAAAAAATTATTTGAAAAATATTCGTTTGCGTTGGCCGGCATCCATGCTAGTAGGCTAGCCAAATTTGGTTGGATGAACTAAATTGGTATAACTACAAAATGTTTATGACTTTATTGGCTAAAAAAATAAGTTTATGACTGAATTAACATAATTGTAAAAGATTTAGAACTTTTTTGATAATTTTCTGAATAATCATTGATGGACACTAGAAGTTTACTCTACGTCTTTCGCTAAATGCAGTGAACAATGCATCTTGAATATAGTGATTAGTTACTCAAAAATTAAGACACAAGATTAGTCAGCTACTTTCGAGAGCTGGGATTGAGTTCCTCCGGAAAGATATGCGCTGACTTGGGTTGCAGGATTAGGAAGCATTTCACATTTTTTGGTCAGAGTTTTGTAGCCTTAACTATTGATAACCATTATGGTCATTATCTAATTAATATATAGACAAGCGTTGGAGAATATTTTTAAACTAAGAATTAAGGCTAACGATTGTCTCCTTGTGGAGACAAGGAACTGTTTAGCAGCTTTGTCCATGTCGGGGTAGGTTGGACCCTTTCATGTGCACCACGGGGGGAGATTTGTTTTAAAGAATAACCTAAGCTTGATTATGCTTAGGCGACAAAATTAGAGCAAGTAGTCATTCTTAACCATTCTTCCACTAAGTTGTTAGGATAAATCGAGGATATTACCATGAAAGTCCTATACCTATTGTGCTAATTTAGTATTCAATCTTTTAATTTTGCCAATTTAGTCATAAAATTTTTTACGGTTTGCTAATGTAGTTCATTCAACCAATTTTAGCTGAAAACTGCTAACATAAATGTTAGCCGTCTTACCTAACACATCCAATGTTAATGTGGATTATTTTCTTATATATATAATTTTTCAAAATTTTCTCTTTTTTTTATCTTTTTTTTTTCCCTTTTCTTTTCACCAAGGTAGATCAACCTCCGTCGGCCACAATCAATGGCTAGCCTTACTTGGGTGAGAGCAAGCACCGCAAGGGTCCACCTCTCCAAATCCGACAAGGCTAAACCTTTGAGAACCCAAACAAGGCTTTTTTGGCCATTGCCTATGATTGGCATCCATGATCAACCAGTGGAAAAAAGAAAAGAGAAAAAAAAGTTAAAACAATGAAAAGAAAGAAAAAAGAAAGACTCGGAAAAAATTTTAAAATTAAAAAATTATCCAAGTCAACACCGATTATATCACATAAGATGCCTTGTGTCTATGTTAGTGATTTTTGGTTAAAATTACCAAGATCAACTATATTGCTAAATGGTCAAAATGATTAAGATTAAATTAGTTAAATAAAAAGGTTTAAATTTGAATAGGTGTAAGTGTAATATATTTAGGAATTTCTAAGTATTTTTCTTATGATAAATCTATGCTTACTTATATTGATATTCTCATTAATCTTGGTTTTAGCCAGGTATTGCTAAAGTTTGGAGTATACATTATTTTTAGGCTTCATTTATATTGAGGAAAATGAATGTTATGGAGAACAAGTTTTCCTAAAAATAATTACTCACATCACTTAAAATAATTAATGAAATATATTTTTATTGTAGACAACAGTGTATGTCTAAATATTTTCATGGACAATTAAAACAATTTTCATCATTCATTTCTATAAGTGATACAAGTGATTATTTTTAGGAAAATGTTTTTCAAATTATTCATTTTTCATGAAACAAACACAACCTTTAAAGTTGTATGTTTCTTCTTGGAGAGTGTCGATTGTAACTCGAATTCTTGACTGACAAGTTGTGCCCCTATTAACTAAGACTTCGAATTAAGGAATTTTTTATGTCCTTTGAAATTCGTGCGCTATGGTTGATGAATTCTATTGATTCGTGTCGAAAATACTGAGCTTTTCTACTATAGTATATTTCAAGAAACATTCTGACCAAAAAAAAAAGAATTTCAAGAAACATCATCAAGTATAAAAGAATTAGTAAGAAAGGCAAATAAAAATTAATAAAAGGGAAGACAAAATGATAATTTATTTACTACAAAAAAAAATTGAAATTCTAAAAGACTGACGGTGATTGCTAATATAAAGTTACAGGGAAATCTAGTGGTCTATAAGTTTTACCAATGGTTCTTTCTTTTATATTTACCAATTCTTTTAGAAATTTACCAATTCTTCAAAATATTTACCTGCATTGAAAAAGAAAATATCAAAATGGAATGGTAGCGTTGTCCACGGTGGATAACATGTCAGTGAGAAAAAGCTGCAATAAAGTTATGTCAACCAAAATTTCTGGTTTATGATCGTGGCCGAAACCTTTATACTATTGGGGGATTCGCTTTCCTTGATTCTGGAGATCGTCATAGGGATTTTTTTTTTTAATCCTTCGGTCAGCAAAAGCTGCATATAATTCGCTTGAACGACTGGTCAATTTTGACTCCTTACTCAAGAAGTAAATTGACACTAGTCTTTGTTACATTGTCCACCCCTCGTTGAAACCATATAAATTACATCACACTTGAGGAAGTAATTGTGAGAGGGACATTAGAGGCCTTACAATATGTGGAGCAGCATGTGCGATAGAGATTCCCGCCTCTATAAAACACCCTAAATTTCTTTCTTTACCATTTTAAAATCACATAAAAACTGATTCAGCACCAAAAAAAAAAAAAAAAAAAGCATGTCTATACATATTGTCAAAAAAAGAAAAATCTCATGTTGAGTTAATCCATTCGAGTTTTAGCATTCTCCTTACTTAACTCATGTTTTGGTGGAGCATTTTAAGAGCTCGGGACTTTTTATCTACTTAGGTTAGTGTCATCGTCTTACTTACCACCGCATGTTTTTGTCGAGTTAAATTGTCTGCATGTGACCTTTATGGCCAGTGCTGGCATCACCTTTATGGCCAGTGCTGGCATCTTCAGTTGGACTTTGTAAAAGGAGATTTGAATGCTTTTTTGTTCATGCAGAGGCAATGAGAATCCCGAAGACTGCGACCGCAACTTTGCAGGAGAAAGCGACGCTGTGAAAGTTGGATCCACGACTTCTTTAGACCCCTCCAGCTTTAGTTTTCCTCATATAAATAAGCTTCCTTCAACGCTAAGTACCTCCTTTTTCTTGTGAAGTAGAATCCAAACTTTCTTCATGCAATCATCATCATTCGATTAAATCTAGGGCTATCTAATCCATGCCTGCCTGTCTGCCTTAGCCCTCTTGATCTTCTCCCAATAATATCTGTTCTCGAGGGGTATCATTGATCTCCAATCACCAACGGGAGTTTGCTTAAATCAAGGGGGACAAACCGAGTGCGTCTGCATGTTCCTAGCTATAAAAGCAGACCACTAAAGGACTAATTTCGATTGATTAATTACGTGCCACGAGAGATTAGCGTTCCATTTATTTAGTGAAAAATGAATGATTTGAAAAATATTTTCTAGAAAATGATCTCTTGTGTCGCTCGACATAACTAGCCAATAAAAAATGTTTTCGCGTCTATTTCGCTAGAATTGCTCTCACCACGAAATATTTTTCACTGAAAATCGTTCTTAGGTTTTATTAAAGTAGACAAGGGTATTGCGCCAATTTCGGAGAAAGGATACCTCATGCAATAAGGAGTCAAACTTCTTTAATCCAAAGAACACTATACAATCTTAGACCAAGTTGGAATTTAATCAACGACAAGACCCAAAAATTACAATTTCAGTCTTGAACTATGTTGGAATTTAATGAATGACACAAGTTGAGGATAATAAGATACAATGCCAAAATTTAATCAATGACGAGGTCTTAGGATAAGAAACATGTCGGAATCTAATTGAAGACTGGAATATGAAAGCTATAACTAAATTAAAGTGTAGTACAAGGAAAAGTAAAGATAAAAGATAATATTTGAGTGATATGTCAAGCTTGTCGGGTGATTGTGAAGATGTGATAATCACTCAGCAGTTGCATCTTCTCCAGTATCCGCTATTGGCTTTGCCCATATTTTTTTATTCTTGTAAACCCATTTCGCTCATGCTTTGCATATTCGTTCTCATCGTGTTTCGAGAATTGCGCAATTATTGATGACCATTCCATAGCTAGGTCTTCGAATAGCAACTGTTCTTTCGACATGCGTATTCAATGCCAACTCTCTTGGCGCTTGGAGTAATATCTAAAGCGCCTCTAATCAGAAATTGCCATTAGTGTTCATACAAGTGGCTACCAATTGTTTGTCATTGCATTTCAAAAAGTGGACATATGGCATTTCTTTAATTTATCGTCGATCACCATGCTTTTGCTTTGATGTTCCAATATATATATAATGGCATCCATATGTTATGCATGTGATTGTAACTTATTTCTACCCAAATGTTGTATATTTCTTACCCTTTTTCCAAACACGTATCAACCGGATCAATTATGGGTGTAGACAGCATTGACAGAAATTTATGTCTAAACAGCTCCATGGGCAACAAAGTATTCTTTGTACATTAATTTTTTTTATAAGCAATGTAAGTGATCAATTTTAAGAAAAATATTTTCTAAATAATTTATTTTTAGCAAAATAAACTGACCTTAGACATAATTATTTTGCCCCCCCCCCCCCACGAAAATTGTATAATGGCCAATTTGTAGATGAAGCATGGCCAGCCTTTGTATCAAGCACACTAAGAATGACTTGTCGAGGTCCTATAAGTTAATCCAATTCTCAAACCACAATCAATTTAGTCTGACGCATTGGCAAACATTATTCTAAAAATATAAGAAGTTGTCAATCAAGCACGGTTTAGACGATGCATGCGGTTGTGTCTGAGGATTGTGAATAATTCCGGATGAAGACATATAAGTATGGTGTGCAGGCAGCATGGGAAATTGGCACATAAATTAAAAAAATCTCTCATCCAAATTATCTACATAAGTCAATGGTCTCCGTCGGCTAGCTCTCCATATCTTATTCAGAATTTTCCATCAGCATAATGCATCACAAGACCCCAATCACACCAGTCAGGTCCTCTAGCTTTAGTCTCTCCTATTGATTCCAAGGACAAATATATTTTAGGGAATCCTGATTGGTTAATAAACCTATTTTGCTTAAAAGTTGAAGTGGGTTTTCTGAGTTTGATGCATCATAGCACCTGTCCAATCCCATCTTGCTTTATTTTGGAGATGTAATGATATGTTCACTTATCACATTTCACTCCTTTCTGAAATCTTATAATTTTGCATTTACATTCAAAATCTACTAGAGAGTACAAACCTTTTTTTTTTTTTTTTTTGTCTGTTTGTGATTTTGTGGTCATGAAACGTGGCAAGAGTTACTAATACCAGCAATTGTACTGAAGCTGCAGTTATCGATTCTTTCGAGAGGCCACGATCATCGCCGACGAAGGCATTAAAGAAAAAAGGGTTTTCGAGGCCCGGGGATCCAGGCAATCCCGTTAGTTTTTCGGGTCGTTTATTTTGTTGGATCTCTGCGGAGTCCCCGTCATCAAGTTGCCGGAGAAAAACGGCATTCGTCCACTCGCGCGGGATCGGCGCTTGTCTTCGTCGGCCTGCTCGTCCCGCCCGAGTCATCATCACATGACCTGGACGGGGGCCCCGCCGCGAGCGCGGGGAGCGCACCCTCCGGGGCGGGAGGCGGTCGATTGCCGGCGGGTGGAAGGATTCGCGTGGGGCCCGGCCCGGACCGTCCCGGCTTTTGTCGGACGTGGAGATCAACGTGGGGGCGTCCCACCGTGTCCGTCCAAAAGCCACTTGCGGTCCACTTGCGTGGACGCGGGGCCCTTAGAAGCTTGCAAACACGTTTTATTTCTGTTTATATTTATTATCTTCTATATTTTTAGTATTTTTCCTCCTCTTCTTCTTCTCATATATTTTATAGGATTAATATTATGAAAAATCATAAATTGATATACTTGTAATAAATTTACTCTTTGTTAGTTTCTATTAAATTTTATTATTAAATTACTTAAGTTGAACAACACGTGACAATAAACTAATATACTAGTTTGTGATTATACTTATCTGCTTGTCATAGTTGTATCATTTTTATGATTTTTGTGTTATTAATCTAATTTAACAAATGTTGTATTTGTCACAAATATATCAATTTGTGGTTTGTGGTAATCGAACAAATTAATTTAGGATAAATTTATCACATATGTATATTTTATGGTTTTTTGTGATTATTTGGGATAAATTTATCATAATTGTATTAATTTGAGGTTTTAAGTGATCAAAAAATTATTTTGGAGTAAATTTATTATAAGCGTATCGGTTTGGGATTTTTCATGATATTAACCCTAATTTATAAAAACAAAAGATTCGAAAAATGAAACTCGATATACTTGACTTTAAAATTACCAAAGTAATTTTGCTGGTCGATAAAATGCTTCGTTAGGGTTGAAGAGTAAAATCTATTAAGTTCCATTGATCCCATCATTGCACCCACCACGACCAAACCTCTTTTTGTCACAAAAATGGCGCACTAATAAAGATCCTAATCAATACCCTTTTTCTTCTATCTTTATTCGACTCCGAGACCAATCTCTTTGTAAGCCTTATATATATATACATCATGTAAGAATGAAAATCGCTTTTCAATTATCCATCTAAGTGGACGAATCGGTGGAATGGGCCTTTTTTTCTGCGTAGGTGAATTATGGGTAGTTGAACTTAGGGTTTTTTTTTGTCCTTTGGCTTTGTACATACATGGTGTCATAGCTGTGACCCACTAAAAATATCGACGTGGTGCTTTCTGGCCGTCCTCAATTTCATCTCCGTCCACTATTTATAACTCCCCATCGTTCTCTTTTGGCTTTTCTCTTCCTTAGCTTTTTCACTTTAAGGTGGGAGAGTTGAAAAGCAGCCAATAATTGCGATTACGAAACCTTTTGGTGCCCCCTCTAGCGATCACTCCCTATTGGCTCTTTGATGTGGGGACGTACCATGAATTCTTCAATTTTTCAACTCGGCCGATTCAAGCGTTCACACCATCTAAATGCATACAGAATTCTTCGTCTAGCTAATTGAAAAAGTAAATGGCGCCTTGGATAAAGACAGGGCGAAAGCTAACCCTAAATAGTTATCGTCACCAACCTAGGAGTGGGCATCTTTCAACGTTTTTGTAAAGTGGGGAGGGTTTGTCGTGATATCACTTGAGACTTGAAAAAATTGTACATGTTGATCCATGGCAATGGAGGTGGAAGAGAGCAGTGCTCCTTTTTGGAACTATATAATTTTGGTAATACTTTACAATTGGTAAGAATTATGACCAGAGTAAATTATGTGATTGGTTCTCCTTTCACTTGATAAGGAGCGTGCAGAGATTATCTTTTCAACGTCATGTCATGGATCTAATAAAAATGTTCTAAGTAAGGTTAGTTATGCATATACATATTCAAAGAGTAATGATTATATCACACGTAATAACACGGCAAATATTAACTAATCCTTATAGAAATTTCTACGATAGAGTACCTTACGCTCTCGCACGTAAAGTATGAAGATTCAATGAATATGTGAAAGATTGACTTTCAACAATGTATGAACATATTGACAAAGATTTTTAACAAAAAAAGAAAAAAACATATCGACAAAGAAAGAAAAAAGGGGATTTGGATTTTCATCTCTGTCGTGTTACATCAACACACGTTGAGAACGGGAATCGTATTTTCGCGGACGAATTTGAGGCCTTGAATTTCCGCATGCTTGCTCTTACGTTAAGCCAAGGTTAAACCAGAGCCGTTGACCCGCACGCGCCCGCCAGTTGCGAAGGCGCGTGGTTCTGTTATTTCTGTTAGTTTTTCTTTAACCTCACACCCACCTCTGGTTTTTTTTTTTTTTATATAACTTCTCCCCTCTCTTCTTGCTGTTTCCTCTGCAAATCATCTTTATTGGTCCCCTCGTTTTCATTTCCTGATTTTCCTTTTTTACCCATTTGGCCCGTGAATTCATTCCTGTAGGAATCGTGGTCATCATCACTCGCACATTTAAACAGAGGCCTCGCCTTTTTTTCATTGGCTCCTGGAGATGCAATTCATATAAAACCCCAAGCCATCCACAACAAAAGCCGTTGGGAACGTGTGTTGCACATACGTTGTTTATTCCCTATTCCGTCTTTTGAATCCGTAGAAAAGGACGCTTGAAAAGGTTTTCTTTCTGGCGATGTGGTTCTTCCTTCTCCCGAGAAATTCCTCTTGCGTAGGGGGTGTGTCTTGATGATCCTCCCCTGAGCCGTGTGGGTTTCTCTCGGCGTCAGCTGCAAGGGGAAACGAGAAGCAGGGAGCTCGCTTGTGTCTGACCCAGGTATAAAAAGGAAGACCCTTTTTTCTTTTTCGTGGTTCTTTTTTCTGAATTCATGTTCTTGATCAAGAATGAAGAGAACTGCAGGTTTTTTCAGCTCTTCCGGTTTCTGGGTTCTTCTTTGTCTCTCCCCTTTCTTTTTCTTTTTTTTTTCTTTTTTTTTAATGAGCATTAGGATAAGCGTAAATGGTTCTTTTCATGCGAGTTTGGTCGTGTTCGATGGAGAAAAATGGATCAATGAGAGCTTTGGTTATGATGTTGTGGGGGCCAATCTAATCTGGGGGTGTTTATGGATGAACAGGATGTTGATGAGGATGCGAGATATGCCAGAACCAAGATGTTGTGAGATCAAGAAGTGAGAGAAAAAGGGAAGGTTTCCTGCGTCGTCACGGTGCTCCTTAGAAGTTCTCATTACCCATTCTGAGCTCGGACTGCTGGATGCGGATTACCCTGTTTTGCGGGTTGAAAGCGCGATTCTCGTCGTGTTTGATGGAAGGAGAGGGAAATTCATATTGCTGAGCGAACCAACTGAGGACAGGGATTTTTGCGCAATTAAATAGGCATGGAATCACCAGCTGGGCAGCCAAGCCAGCCGAGGAAGAAGATGACCAAGCAGTTAACGGGGAAGCGGGATGATACTGCCCTGCATTCCGCGGCGAGAGCAGGTCATCTGGCTGTGATAATGGAAATCATTTCTAAAGCCAGTGAGGCAGAGGCAGAGTTGAAGGAATTGCTGGAGAAGCAAAATCAAGCCGGCGAAACTGCCCTCTACGTTGCTGCCGAATATGGCTATGTTGATATCGTGAGGGAAATGATCAAGCACTATGATCTAGCCGATGCAGGGATCAAGGCAAGAAATGGTTTTGATGCGCTCCACATTGCTGCCAAACAAGGGGATTTGGGTATGTATCTGCTGTGTAATGATCTTTTAGCTATCTGGGGCATTTGGTTTGTCATTGTAAGGCATATTGGAATTGATTGATTTTTACCCTCTCTCAGAAATTCTAAAGGTACTCTTGGAGGTGCATCCGGAATTGGCAATGACAGTGGACACATCAAACACGACGGCACTTCACACGGCTGCAACACAAGGCCATATTGATGTGGTGAATGTGTTGTTGGAGGCCGGAAGTGGGTTGGCAACAATAGCGAAAAGTAATGGGAAAACAGCATTGCATTCAGCTGCAAGAAATGGGCATTTGGAGGTGGTAAAGTTACTTCTTGACAGAGAGCCTAGCATTGTGACTCGTGTAGATAAAAAGGGGCAGACGGCATTGCACATGGCTGTTAAGGGCCAGAGTGTCGAAGTTGTGGATGAGTTGATAAGAGCAGATCCATGCTCAATCAACATGGTAGATACTAAGGGCAACAACTCATTGCATATAGCAAGCAGGAAGGGCAGAGATCAGGTAAATTTTACTGCTTCTACTACGTTTTGCTGATCCAAACATCACAACTGGTCGTGACAAAGTATGTTTCTGCTTTAAAGTAAGAAGGCATGGTGAGCTAAAGCAGGATGAATTGTCTAAGCTCTAACAGCACAACTTCAAATTTTTTCAGCTGCTGCATTTATGATCCAGTTTGTTCTTGAAGTCTTGATACAGAAAAAGAATGTAACTTACAAATTGCAAGTAAATACATGGATTTTGGAAGATGTCATCCAGTCGTTTCAGATATACATGTTAGGCAAGACTAGATTAGGCGGTCATCTATTATTAGGATTGACTTGAGATTATACCGTAAAGCCTTTCCTTGATCCAAAGAGCCAACTTTGACGCTCCCTCTGTTAATGACAATGGAAATGCTAGCTGTAAACACTTGTTACTAGTCAGCTAGCTTCTTCTTCTTCTTCCAATTGAGGGATAAAGCCCCCCAATTGCAATGGTTTGCTAAAAGCACTTTAATTTCATTAATTGATGATACTTATGTGGGTTGGTTCAGGGTTTAACTGCTCATTACTTCTGCCAAAAACATTTGATTAAATCCTCTAAATTACCAACTCATCTAATAAGCGGACAGGTTGATTGTCTCGGCGGCAAATCAAAGCTAGATAATGGAAATGAACCCATTTTTTTTTATCTTGATTCGGTAGATGTTTTATTTTTTCATGCTGCATTGCTTTTGGACAAGTATCTGCAATATTGTCAGATGAAGGAAAAACCAAGCCTGCCTTTCAAGGTGACAGAAAATTAGAATATATGACCATCCTACTTGTGGAATTAAGTCGTTGGGCTAGCATTTTGACAAATCTTTCAATCCTTAAACTATCGCTTCCACATCTCCATCTTTAACTGCCCGATGGTACCCTTTCCATGTCTAATCATATAGAAAGACAAGCATCCTAACACCTTATATCTTACAATACCTGCAGATTGTTCGGTTGCTGCTCAGTTGCAGTGAAACTAACACTGAACTCATTAACCGGTCTGGCGAGACCGCCCTTGATACAGCAGAAAAAATGGGTCATTCCAATGTTGCGATCATCCTCCAGGAGTGTGGCGTGCAGAGTGCCAAGGCCATCAAGCCACAAGCAACCACTGCTGCTCGTGAGCTGAAACAAACCGTGAGTGACATAAAACATGAAGTCCACTACCAGCTTGAGCACACCCGTCAAACAAGAAAACGTGTCCAGGGCATCGCCAAGCGCCTCAACAAAATGCATGCTGAAGGCCTCAACAATGCCATCAATTCCACCACCGTGGTGGCTGTCCTCATTGCCACCGTCGCTTTTGCAGCCATCTTCACTGTCCCAGGTCAATACGTGGATGACCCTACTGATATCCCCCCGGGTCAATCTCGGGGAAGCGAACATTGCTCCACAAGTTCCGTTTGTAATTTTCTTTATTTTTGATTCGGTTGCTCTCTTCATATCCCTGGCTGTGGTGGTGGTCCAAACATCCGTCGTGGTCATCGAGAGCAAGGCCAAGAAGCAGATGATGGCGATTATCAACAAGTTAATGTGGCTGGCCTGCGTGCTGGTCTCGGTTGCATTTTTGGCACTCTCATTTGTCGTGGTTGGTCAGAAAGAAAGGTGGCTGGCAATAGGGGTGACCATCATAGGGACAACCATTATGGCCACTACTCTCGGCACGATGATTTATTGGGTCATTATGCATCGTATCGAGGCCTCCAACATGAGGAACATAAGGAGGTCCTCCCTAGGAAGTAGGTCAAGGTCTTGGTCGGTTTCAGCGATGTCTGATTCGGAGATCCTCACCAACGAATACAAGAAGATGTACGCGATATAAATAAATTGATCAGGCAGAAAAAAAAAAGCCCTGAGATCTTCTCTGCTTGGGAAGATAGCATGTCTCTTTCCTTTGGAAATACGACGAATGAACATGTGATGGAGGCTGAGAGCTTTTGCTCTGATTCGCTCCAGAAACTTTTGGCTGTGGACAAGAAAATTTACTAAATGCAAGTGTTTAGCTTAATGGGATTCCTGAGGCATCCTCTTTTCTTGAGATGTAAAGTTGTCTATTTCAGTGTACATACTTGCTGTGGCACAACTCTATGGATTCAGCATCAATGGCTTTAAATTGATCTTGCATTTAGAAAAGAACTTTTTCTATGCAATTACTGCTTATTTACTATTACTCATGCCCATAATGTGCCAATGATACTGGCATGATTTGATCATACACGCAGTTGACCATAGAAATGGACCCCTTTCACTGAACAACCTTTTCCCGGAAAAAAATTCAATTGAAGATGTTTTCTTTTGTTCCCTCGATGGACATGACAATGTAACTCAAGCCATGAATTTTTCTTTTGACGCAGAGTTGCATCTTCTTGCATATTCTTAAAAAGAAGCATGGCATTGTGAATGAAAAAAATAGACAGAATTGGGCGAGGAGGCTAATGCTAGAAGTAAACTGAGGACTATGTTTTCCTGCATTATAAAATGAGCATTCATCCCAAATCCTGCATACAGGTTGCATTTTGGCTTGTCCATTTGAAGTTGATCTCAAAAGATTTGACTTGTACAGCTTGACCGTACTGAAAAATCCGAAAGCTTGAAACCGAATAATTGTGTGTTTTTCGATCATCCGGTACACTAGTCTCAAACAATCTTGTCGTCTCAATTTGTTAACAGATCATTCTCTGCTTTGCTATGCATGAGACAGAGCCTCAAAGGAAGCCCGAATTCCTTCAATTTGATAGGAGCAATGACAGGGCTAAGGAGGCGATCATTGTTTGAGAGTTGGGAGTGACGAAACAGAAAAAGTTTCAAAGGAAATGTATCAGGTGACCATACTGGTAAAAGAGAAGCCTCAAATCTTCTTTGGAATCAACTAAACTAAAGCATCTGCCAGAGTGACTTCAGATGGACCGAATTTTGTTTTCTTTTAGCTGTCTATTACTCTATAAAAGCCTGCTCCCGAACCACAATAATCTGATGGACTAGAACAAGAGGAGCTCAAATGGAGATTGGAGTGTTGTTCTTCCTGGTTTTCTCAGTCCGTCTCAAGGTACTTCGTTTTCATTCATGGTTGACTTTCAACATATCTATGTTTGTCTAGGGCTAATCTCACCTTCGTAGCTGAATGAATGCATTTAGGAAAGGTAATTTTTTTTTTCATTTTCCCTAAAACTCACCCTATCAACAAATAGACCCACATTGGACCGTGCTACACTTGCTGAACTACCATAATTGACTCTATTTACCATATTGGAGATAGAACGAGTTGTTGGCGAGACCCGGGGACAATAATTCACCATGAACCAAGCACAATCCAGGATCAATTTCTCTCCTAAAACTAAATCAACTGAAATTTTCTTAACCCCTAGCAACAATTAGTAATATATAGCCTCACAATATACAAATATAATGCAAAAATGATAAATAAACAAAGCAAATTAGGATACTAAGGATTTAACGTGGAAAACTCAATGAGAGAAAAACTACAGACTGTCCAAAAATATCCACTAATCACCAAGAATAAAAAGATACACAAAATGATCTTCTCTAGTTGTACACTAGAGGCTCAACATTAACATAACAGTCTCATTTTATTATTATATAGGTGGATAAATAAATTTGGAACAAGAAACCCTAACCATAATGAGAGAATTTGGAAGCAGTTCTCGATGAACAAAAACCGTCAACTTATAGCCCTTAGTCTCACGAACAACATACTCGAATTTGAGCCAATTTTGTCAATGTTTGGCCTTTGAATCGGGACCACAAAATTGCAGCCCTTTTCTTTTCCTTTCTTCTCCCTTGTTTTGGTAGTTACTATTTTCTTTCTCTCTCCTCAATTTGGGCATAGACCATTGCACGACCACCACTTCCATTTCTTTTGTTCTTTTCATTTCTTTTTTTTTTCTTTTATTTAATGCTAGCTGGGCCCATATGAAGATGGACCTGACCAACAAATCTCCACGTCCATCTGATGTGAGAAGATCTATCATGTCCACTTTTCTTCTACAAGCGTCAAACTTCACCATGGGCAATGTTCGACATCTATTGTTGTTGGTGTGGATTTTTTCAAGTAAGAAAAGCTTCTTTTCTAACTTCTTTCGATTCTAATGATACTTCACATCAACATTCTTCTATCTTGAATGCACCACTGGACTCTTACTAAGATAGATAGCACTCATGCTATCACAATATAAAACAAACTTCTATCCCTTCAAGCCTAACTCTTATAAGATTTTTGCATCCGTAAGAGTTCTTCACCTCCTTCAATAGCAATATACTTTGCTTCAATTGTAGACAAAGCAATACATTTTTGCAACCTCAATTGTCATGAAACAACTCCCTTGCAAAGATCGTTGTGTAATCTGATGTGGATTTCCAAGAATCAACATCATTGGCATAGTTTGCATTTGAGTAGCACTCAACTTAGGCTTTGCATTTTCATAACACAAGCAAAGTGTAGAAGTACCTCTAAGATATCTCAAAATCCATTTAACAATGGTCCAATGCTCCTTATCTAGATTAAAGAGAAATTTACGCACAATACTAACTGCATAAGTAATATCGGGTCTTGTACAAATCATGACATACATCAAACTATACACGATCGATGCATAAGAAATTTATATCATCTCTTCTTTCTCTTTCTCACTTGAAGGACATTCATTGCTACTCAATTTGAAATGACTTGTAAGTGGAGTACTTATCGGTTTACATGTGCTCATGTTGAATCTTTCAAATACCTTTTCAATGTACCTCTTTTGAGATAGCCAAAGTTTCTTCTTCTTTCCATCATGAGTAATTCTCATCCCTGAGATTAAGATTTGCTTAACTGAGCATAAGTCCTCCATTTCAAAATTCTTTATTCAACTCATTTTTCAAACTTTTGATTTTTTTAGCATCGTATCCAACAATCAACATGTCTTCCACATAAAGTAGGAGGATAAGAAAATCATTAACTAAGAACTTTTTAATAAGTACACAAGAATCAAAGTTTATTTTATCATATCCTCGTTTCAAACTTCATATACCATTGCATTGGCACTTACTTAAGACTATATAAGTTTTTCCTCAATCTACATATAAGATGCTTCTTGCTTTTAACCTCAAAACCCTTTAGTTGCTCCATATATATTTCTTCTTTTAGGTTTCCATGAAGAAAAGCCATCTTTACGTTAAGTTATTCAATTTCCAAATTTCAAACTAGCGGTCAACCCAAGAACAACTTGAATAGAGAACATTTATATAACCAGTGAAAAAATCTCTTTAAAGTTAATGCTCTTCTTTTGACGAAAACCTTTCATAACAAGCCTAGTCTTGTATCATGGTTGTAAACTGTTTTCTTCTTTCTTCAATTTATACACCCACTTATTTTTTAGTATTTTCTTACCCTTAGACAACTTCACCAAATTAAACGAGTGGTTTTCATGTAAGGATTTAAGCTCATTCTGCATGGTTTCATGCCACTTATTCTTTTGTTCACATGATATAGCCTCTTCATAAGTTTCTAGCTCTCTTGCATTAATGAATAATACATACTCATGCGGCAAATATTTTTGAGAAGGTCTACACTCTTTTTCAGATTTTTTAATTTGAGGCAGGATAGGTTATTCTTGCTTAATTAGCTCAACAAGCTACTCTTGCTTAGCTATTTCACCTATCTCAGCTGAAGAATCGATATTATGTGAAGATTCACCATCTTCATAATTTCCATGCACTTCTCCCCTATGATATCTATCCATAGTAGAAGGATTTGGATAGACTAATCGAATGTTGAGCTATATTCTTTGGTCTCTCAACCTTGTCGATATTTTTAATAATTTGATGTTCACAAAGCACCCATCTCAGCTTCTAATGACTTTTTTTTACAACTGGATCCTATAACCTATAGCCAAACTCTTTATATCTATAACCCAAGAGAACACACTATTTAAACTTGTCGTCAAGCTTAAATATTTCATCTTTTGGAACATGCACAAATACCTGACAACCGAACGTTTTTAGATGGTTAGAAAAAATATCTTTGTTACTTCAAACTCTTTGCTAAACATTCCCCTTAAGAGGAATTGATGGAGAAAGATTTATCAAGTCTAATGTTGTTCTCATCGCTTTACCCTAAAATGGCTTAGGCAACTTCACATGAGAGAGCATACACCGAATATGATCAGTTACTGTTCGGTTCATTCTCTCCTTTACTCCATTTTGTTGTGGTGTCATTGGAATAGTTTTCTCAAGCTTAATACCATAATCCCTATAATAATTTTCAAACAGGCCTCTATATTCACCATCATTATAAGCTTAAACACAAAATTAAGTTTCTTTTCGGTTTCTCTTTCCACTTTTGGCATGAAATTGCTTGAAAGCCGTAAGAACCTGATCTTTAGATTTTAAAGCAATAGCTCACACTTTTTTTATAATAGTCATCAATAAATATCACAAAATATAATGCACCTCTAAGGGTTCTAGCATCCATGCAACAAATATCGTATGAACTAAATTAAGTACATTTGATTTTGTATGAGGAGAAGAATTATGAAATGAGAATCTATGTTGCTTACTTATAAGTCAATGAGTGCATTCCTTTATATTTTTCTCCATCGAAGGTAGAAAGTTCTTTCTAGCAAGAGTTTCAAGTCATTTCTTACTAAGATGACTCAGCCTCATATGTCATAAATCAACCAAGGAATCCTCTACTATATTTACCTATTCTTTAATCAAGTTAGTTTGTATGGTGTAAAGAAAACCTATCTTCTTACCATGTCCCACTACCATGTAACCTTTAGTCAACTTCCATTTGCTATCAAATAAAGAATTGTAATAACCATTTGTCGCGACCTCCCCGAAGTGGGTTGGACCACCTAAGGGTTCGGCTAATGGATTGTTAAGCCTAGACTTAACTCGGGCTCTCCTAAGCTCATACCAATTCGCGACTTAGGTTCAAGTTCTTAAGATGCAAATGATTTTTATCATGGAGTCGCCACTAATCTATTTTGGGTGGGTCGATTAGAAACCCAAGTAAAGTAACGGGAGAATTACTTCACTCCTACGAACCAGAGATTAAATGAGTTCGGGGACTTGATTACGCTAGATTTCTCTAACGCCCTTTCGGTACCTTTTCTTTTTTATTTGAAAAATATTTTTTTGCAGGCAGCTTGAATTGATTTTTTATTTATCTTCCTAACATGTGACGTGACCATGCAGGTGCGCAAACCACCAATTTAACACCCAATAAAGCGATGAATAAATTGCAGGACTTACCTTATAGCAACGAAAGCATCTGCAATGTTAAATCAGAATTCACATCAACAATCCTAAATATGATTTCTAACACAAAGTTTTTTTTTTACCCTTTTTTTTTAATGAAAATCATGCAATATGCAATGCATCTAATCTAACATGAAATGGCGTGACAATGTGTTCTAAACTATATGACATGAGTAAAATATTTTTTCGTGTTTTCTTAATGAACATGTAATAATTAAATATGCAAATTAAAATGACATAATTATAATGACGGACAATCTTTTAATTAAATGAGCCTAATTCTACATGACGTGCACATGATATTTCTATTCCTAAAAATGCAATTTATCCTAAAAATTGAAACTAATTTATCTAAAGACAAATTTTATATTTTTCATGATATTCGAAATTAAGACAAATGAAAATATTACCTAGCTAAAGTAAAATTCCATCCAATTTAAACTTAGGATTAAGTCATGCTAAATCCTAATTTAAACTAAGACGTTATTTTAATCTAGCAATTTCTAACCTAAGATGCAAATTGATCTAATCTTAAAATGAGACATGTAATTCTATTCTAAAATGCATGATGAATTTTTATGGAAATTCGTAATTAAAAAACAAGAAAAAAAAACACTAGAGTGAAAATTAAAGGAACACGTTATCTCTTCTAAAGCATGCATTTTAAAAAAAAACCTATTATGCAACCTACAAAAAAAACTAGCATCCTAAATTAACTAATTTTTCTTGGGATTTTTCTGTTGTAAAAATTTAAAATCAAAAATCCTATTCTAAAATGACACGTGCAATTCTTAAAAAAACTAATATCTTGAATGCATTTTTTTGGATTTTTTTTTAACAAACGAAATAACTAAATACGCTAGCCCTAACCCTAATCTAACTTGCATTTTTTTGAAATTTTTTTTTATGCAAAAACAAAAGTTAATTCAAATAACCCAATATCCAATCCAATCAAGATAAGATTAATACCCAAAATTGACGAATCATATCTCGCGCATGAGATCGGATTGGTCAATTTTAAATTAAATCGCGAATCGAATCTCGGGCATGAGATTGGATTGTCGATCTTTGTAAGAGATCGTGAGTTGGATTTCGGGCGCGAAAATCGGACTCCTAATCCCTAATTTGAGGGGTTATTTCACATCGGAATTTCAATCATGCATTAATGAATAATCACACTAAGAAACTATATAAAAACAAACTATAAACTATATAACAAAAAGATAAAATAATAATAAAAAACTACCTAATATTCCCCTTTTTTTTTTTTTATCTTTTCCTTTCCCACGCAAGGCTTGGGCTCGTGCGGCTTTTGGTGGGGGTCACCGCCGGTCGGGTCGCCAAGGGGGCTGGTCGACGGCGTTCCGGTGAGGAGCGCGGCGGAGGAAGCTGCCGGTGTTCGAGGCACCGGCGAAGGGAGGCAACCGATGAATCGCCGCCGCGCGTCGGAGGCGCGGGCTGCGTGGCGTCGGGTCGTCGGGTGAGGGAGCGAGCGGTGCCGGACGGTGGTGTGGTGTCGAAGGCGCGGGATGCAGGCGAGGCGTGACGCGACGATGGCTGGTGGCACGGCAACCGGCTCGTCGGTGCTTGGACGGAGGGGCAGGTCGCAGCGGCGGCCAGCGGACTTCAGGGGGATGCGGCGACCGGCTCGGGTACCGCTACGAAGGTGCTGTTTGTAGAAGCAGCGGTGGCGGGCGGTGATGGTGGCGCTCTCGGGGCTCGCTGGAAGGAGATGCTGGCGTCGGGTGCTGGGTCACGAGCGGAACTCGGAGAGGGGGCCGTCGAGCGTCGGACCAACGCAGAGGCGTGCGGCGGCTCGGCAACAGGGGTCGGCTTCGGAGCGACGACGGGGAGGTTCAGAGGGAGCGGCGGCGTCGTGGGCCGGCACTGGGTCGCGGCTTCACGGGGGCGCAGGCGTTGCTGGTGGCGGTGATTTGCAGAAGCGGAAGCCGCGGGTCGTCACGGCCACAGCAGGGGCGACGAACGGCGGTGCGAGCACGTGGGTGGTGCTCGCACAGGGAATGGCCGGCGGAGTGGCGGTGACTGGCGGGCGAGGTGGCGCGCGGCGGAGGTGGTGCGGACGTGAGATTGGCACGGGCGTGGGTAGCCGAACCCGGAGGAAAGTCCAGTGAAGAAGAAGAACAGTGGGCGCTCCTTTTTTCTTCTCTCTGCAACCGCACGTCTCTCCCCCTCTATCTCTCCCTCTTCTCCTCTTTTTAACGAAGGAAAAGTCTCTCTCCCTACTTTTCAGTGTACTTTCTCTGTTTATGTTCAGTACTTGTACCTGACTTCATTTTTTATCTCTCTAAATCTCCCCACCTTTCTCTCCGCTTGCGTGAACGGAGGAGAGGCCCTCCACCATCAATTTTTTTTTTTCACGAGACCTCTTCCAGTGAACTTTCGTTTTCCCCCGACTTCACATTCTTTTTTTATTTTTCTCGACACACTCCTTTCGTTCACTCGTCTGACCGAAAGAGAAGATGAGAGAAGCCCTTCACGTTGAAACTTTTTTTCTTTTTTCGCTCCCCTCACAGACCTCCGAAATGAATTTTTTTCTTCTCCTTTCGTGCGTGTATGTACATGCATTAATGAGGAGGTTTCTTCTACGGTGCATTTTCATTGCGCCATCAAAGCTGACATATTATATAATATTATGGGCATATTATAATAACACAATATGTGCATATTATATAATATGTTGTGAGTTGCTTTTGCTTCTTTGAAAATTTCTCCCGAATCCGCACTCCACCGAATTTGTGTATGCAATCGACCGCGAGCCCCTGCTTCTTGTTGTCCTCTTATTACCGATGTAAATGCGACTACATGAGATGCAATTTTAATATTTTTTCTTAGGGGTTAAAGATTAATCCCTAAATTTTTATGCAATTAATTATTAAATGATCAGTCAAAATTTAGGTGTCAACAGCTGCCCCTCTTTGAAGGTGAGCTCGCAGAGGTTGCATTCAAAGACAATATGATACCTAAATTTTGACCATGCACATGCAATGGATGATATTTTGGCAGGCCATGGATTTTTTTTTTTTTTGAAATGCAATTTATATGATGCATGGAAATGCTAATGCCAGTGATAAAAGGAACTTATCTGGAATAACTTACCTTCGGGGAGGGTAGAGTAACTCGAGATAGTTGGTGTTACATGTCCAGGACTCGTACCATTCTACAGTCGCCTAGAATAGTAACATGACTTTACAAAAAAAATGCTTTCCCAGGACCCGTACCATTCTACGGTCGCTCAGTATAGCATTGCTTGGTTTTGTCTAGGACCCGTACCATTCTACGGTCGCCTAAAAGAGAAAAATTTTGAGACATCCAGATCCAGCCTGAGATGTCAAGAATTTGGGAACTTAACCAATAGACACTCAATGTTAGGTGAGATGAATATTGGATTAAGAGGATTCGAAATACCTAGATCCAGACTAAGGTATAACGAAAAAGATCGAAAAACATTCACATCCAGAGTGAAATATTTAACGAAGAGTTTTGAGACATCCAGATCCAGACTGAGATGTCAAGAATTTTGGAACTTAACCAATAAACACTCAATGTTAGGTGAGATGAATATTGGATTAAGAAGATTCAAAATACCTAGATCCAGACTAAGGTATAACGAAAAAGATCGAAAAACATTCACATCCAGAGCGAAATATTTAACGAAGAGTTTTGAGACATCCAGATCCAGACTGAGATGTCAAGAATTTTGGAACTTAACCAATAAACACTCAATGTTAGGTGAGATGAATATTGGATTAAGAAGATTCGAAATACCTAGATCCAGACTAAGGTATAACGAAAAAGATCGAAAAACATTCACATCCATAGTGAAATGTTTAACGAAGAGTTTTGAGACATTCAGATCCGCATCGAGATGTCAAGAATTTTGGAACTTAACCAATAAACACTCAATGTTAGGTGAGATGAATATTGGATTAAGAAGATTCGAAATACCTAGATCCAGACTAAGGTATAACGAAAAAGATCGGAAAGCATTCATATCCAGAATGAAATGCTTGACGAACAGTTTTGAGTCTTATATCAAAAATTTGGGAATACCTAGGACAAATCTGGGATATTCGTGAAGTTCACTTACCTCTTGGTAGAACGAAGTTTTGGAACATCGAGGATGTGCTTCAAATATTCATGGAGGTTTCTCACCTTGAGGCTTCTGAAAGGCAACATAAATGTCAGGAGCTCTCGGGTCTTCAAGGAAACATTACCTGTCAGACATGATTAGAGCAAAAATACATGCATTTGCCAAAGAAGTAAGTAATTCGGCACACTCCAAAATCCACTGAAGCTTTTATCCATTCCATCAAGATTTATGCATGATGGTTTTACCATATTTGCACCACCAAATTTCCACTAGGGAGAATCATCGTTTAAGACAATTTTCACTCATGACATGGATTTTCAAGAATACTAAATGAGAGACTTTCAGTTAGAAAGGACTTTCACTCACTCTCATTAAGAAGGTTTTTCTGTCCCGACCATTAATGTGGGCTCACAGGAATCACTCCATCTTACTTTCATCATGTCAATAAGGGTTTGAGTATTCTCGCAAGCGGTACGACCTTGTCAATCTGAGAGGTCTTTATCAGGATTGTAATGTAGGTTCGGTCAATGGCTCAACAAAGAGGGACTCTTCGAGTCAAGGCTAATGAAAGAACAATACTTTGCAATCACCTTCAGGTTTACAAGTCAAGGAACCTGCGAAATGAGATAGAAATGGTCTTGCTCGCACTTCTTCGAGCGATGCTTTTAAGCATATGAATCCCTACGTTAATTTCGGTGCCCTAATCTGAAGAGACTTTGTAAGGGACGTAACGTAGATTAAGTTCATGGGTTGAGAAGTGAATGGATCATTAGGCTCAAAATGTGTATAAGGGGATGAGAATTGGTGATCATCTTGGCATTGTCACCAGTCTCCTTCTTCACCATTGGGATTTTCCTCATAGGTACTATAAAAACTTGGCATTTGAGTTCTTTGAGTACCACTCCTACTGGGAATACATCCTTTAATTATTTATCTTGACTCTTTCTTTCATTTTCCATGGGCATTGGCCTTGCTTTTACCAGGCACACTGCTTTTTCATGCCCCTTTTGTTTTTTTTTTTTTTTTTTTAATAACCACGTAATGCTTTAACATTTGGGTTCTTGAGGAGTTTTCATTTTTTGTCAGCACTCGGGATTTTGCTGCTTGAACATTTGCCTTTTGCCTTGCCCTGGTGTGGGAGATGATCACCAATTGGGTTTAAATGAAACGAATTTACAGGCTCAAGGGGCTATGCAATGGATAAAGTGTGTAGGATAGAGAAAGAACTGCTCTTCATCATCCTAAGGCACTTGAATTATCGTATGAATTCCATGTAATAGCAATACCTGAAGATTGATGCAAGTGAGAGCAAGAATATTCCTATCAAATTCCTCACCTCATGATGTCGTCTTACCTCCAGCTTGCCCCAATGTGGGGTGGTTCTTGACAGGGGTAATTTAAAAATTATCTATGTGTGTGGGCTCAAAAGGATTTAAATAATGGATGATTACGTAGTGTTCGGGATAGAGAATGAACCGCCTCTCATCATTTCGATCATCGTACCTTTCGCGAGAAAACTCTTTTCCTTAGAAACATGGAACTTCTACACTCGTCTCACCCGTATATGAGCAAGGGACTGTGTATAGGATAGGGCTTGCCTTTCATCATCCTGACATGTCTCATTTAGCATGTTCAATTCATTCCACATCATTCATTAACTTGATCGATGGTGACGATCTTCAGTGAAATTGGTAATTAAACAGGTAAAACTATCATGCAAAATTCTCCTTTGAAGGGTCACGATTACTTCATGAACTCATCAGCTTCGAACACAAAGAGTTTGCAGCTCAAAAAAAAGAAAGAAAAGGTCTGGTAAAAAAAATATTTTTTTGTTTTTTTTTGTTTTTTTTGTTGTTTTTTTTTTGGTGGCAAACTTGTTGCCATTTCCAGGGATCGAACCCTGGTCGCTTTCGGACCTTTTCATTCCCCGTGCCACCAGGCCGAGGCGCTCGGTGGTGTCCTCGAGGGCATTTCCTTTTTATTTAATTGAACCGACACTTTGGGTCAACACGTCGATATACCGAATCAAATGAATTCGATATGTATATGGAACGGGGCCTACTTCTCATCTCATTCAATCCATTCCCACACAATTCAACGAAGAAATGAGTTCCTTCAATTCACAACAAATTCTTTCAAGGGTAATACTTCTTCACAGCATCAGAGTTAACAGGATTAGAAAACTCACGGCCATCCATTTCTGTAAGGATTAAGGCACCTCCAGGGAGTACCATCTTCACCATATACGGGCCGCTATAATTTGGAGCAAATTTGCCTCCAGGATCTGAAAAAATCGGCAACACCTTTCTTAGAACTAGATCATTCACTTCAAAGTGTCTCGGCCGTACCTTCCGATTAAAAGACCTGGCTACTCTTTGTTGATACGTCTGACCATGGCAAAGAGCTTTTAATCTTTTCTCATCAATCAGGTTCAACTGCTCGAACCTTTGTTGTGTCCATTCGCTTCGGACAATTCCACTTGGGATAAGACTCTCAAAGAGGGGATTTCTACTTCCTGAGCAAAAGCGCCTCCATGCCATAAACTAAGGAGAAAGGGGTTGCCCCGGTAGACGTTCGAATCGATGTCCGATACGCCATTAGAGCAAAGGGTAACCTGTTATGCCAATCTCGATAATTCTCGGCTGTCTTAGCCAGGATCTTCTTGATGTTTTTATTAGCTGCCTCAACAGCTCCATTCATTTGCGGGCGGTAAGGTGATGAATTCAAATGCTTGATTTTGAACTCACTGAACAACTCATCCACGAACTTGTTATTCAGATTTGTCCCATTGTCAGTGACAATTGCTTCGGGGACACCATAACGGGCGATTATGTCACGCCTAATAAATTTCACCACGTTTCGAGCTGTGACATTAACATATGATGCGGCTTCAATCCACTTTGAAAAATAATCTATTGCCACCAATATGAATCGGTGCCCATTTGAAGCTTTGGGATTTATTGGGCCAATCACATCGATCCCCCACATTGAGAAAGGCCATGGCTCAGATAGCTGGTGCAACTCCGTTGGAGGAACATTTATTTTATCTCCATGAATTTGGCAACGATGGCAACTTCTAACATGCTGTATGCAATCACTTTCCAGCGCAAGCCAATAGTAACCTAGTCTCATGATCTTCTTGGCCAACATGTGCCCATTCATGTGTGGGCCACAAACTCCTTCATGCACCTCTTGCATGATTTGGGTAGCTTCTGCTTCATCTACGCATCTCAATAAAACCGAATCATAAGATCTCTTGTATAAATTCTTACCACTGACGAAGAACTTTGAGGCCATCTTCATTATGTATTTTCTATCGGCTGGAGTGCTCCCTTCAGGAAATTCCTGCTTTTGAATATAGTTCATGATGTCATAATACCATGGCTTCTCATCAAGCTCTTCATTCACGGCCATGCAATAAGAAGGTTTGGCTAGAACCTCAATTTTCAAAGGCTCAATTTCTAAACCATCAGTAACTTGCAACATAGATGACAAAGTTGCCAAGGCATCGGCGAACTGATTATGGGATCTAGCCAAGTAGTCAAATGAAATTTCATCGAACTCCTTCACCAACTCTTCGAGGTACTTATGATATGGTAGTAATTTGGCATCCCTGGTCTTCCATTCACCTACGGTTTGGAGTATGATCAGTGCAGAATCTCCATATACTTTCAATTTGGCCACTCCCATTTCAATTGCGGCCTGAAGTCCGAGGATACAAGCTTCGTATTCAGCAATATTGTTAGTGCATGGAAATATTAATTTCGCAGCAACTGGGTGGTGTTGTCCGTCAGGGATATCGACGCCCGGACCGAACCGGACAAGTTCACGGCTCCATCGAAGAACATGGACCATGCATCTTCATTTATGGCCAAAATACGATCATCCAGAGGACAATCATCATCATTCAAGATTCTAGAATTCTCAGCCAATATATCAATAATTACTCGGCCTTTAACTGATTTTTGTGGCATGAACTGCACGTCGAATTCCGAAATCAAGACCTGCCATTTGGCTAGCTTACCCACCAAAGCTGGTTGATTAAATAAATACTTGATAGGATCGTTCTTAGTTACGAGAAACGTCTGGTAATGCAAGGTGTACTGTCGCAGTCTATGCAATACCCATACTAACGCAGCACAAGTTTTTTCAGCATCCGAATATTTTAGTTCCGAGACAGTGAACTTTTTACTGAGGTAGTAAATGGCTCATTCCTTCTGATCCACGGGACTTTCTGAGCTAACATCGCACCAAGTGACTCACTATGGATTGTGAGGTATAAAATCAAAGGATGCCCCGATATTGGTGGGACAAGAACCGGTGGATTCATCAAATATTGCTTCAGCTTATCGAACGCCTCTCGACATTCATCATTCCACTCCACTCGTACGTTTTTCCTCAAGAGTTTGAAGAATGGCTTAGCGGTCTCCGAGAGTTGGGAAATAAATCGTGCAATGTAATTCAGTCTCCCTAGGAGACTCCGGACCTCCTTCACTGTCGACGGAGGTTGTAACTCGCATATTGCCTTGGCTTTAGATGGGTCAATTTTGATCCCTTTACTACTCACCATAAACCCAAGTAATTTTCCTGATGCTGCCCCGAACACGCACTTGTTAGGGTTTAAACGAAGTTTGAATTCACAAAGTCGATCAAATAACTTCTTGAGGGTTTCAACATGACTTTTCCCAGGTCGGGTTTTTGCAATCATATCGTCAACATATACCTCGATTTCTTCATGCATCATGTCATGGAACAACGCAACCATGGCTCGTTGGTAAGTTGCCCCTGCGTTTTTGAGTCCGAAGGGCATGACCTTATAATGAAAGGTTCCCCACGGGGTGATAAATGTCGTCTTCTCTTTGTCTTCATCCTTCATTCTTATCTGGTTGTAGCCAGAAAAACCATCCATGAAAGAGAATAATTCAAATCCGGCAGTACTATCCACGAGAACATCGATATGTGGCAATGGGAAGTCGTCCTTTGGGCTGGCCTTGTTCAAATCACGGTAATCAACACACACTCGGACTCGACCGTCTTTCTTCATGACCGGTACTATGTTGGCCACCCATTCAGGGTATTGCGAGACTTCGATGAACCCCACTTTGAGAAGTTTCATTACTTCCTCCTTTATCTTCTTCGAGAGCTCTGGTTTAGTCCTCCGGAGCTTCTGCTTCTTAGGATGCACGTCTGGATTAGTGGGCAAACAATGTTCCACAATCAATGGATCTAAACCCGGCACATCAGCGTATGTCCAAGCAAAGATATCTTGATATTCTTTTAGCAATTGAGTCAGGTGCACGGCCTCATCTTTGGGAAGATTTGCCCCAATCTTTATCTCTTTGGGCTCCTCGGCATCACTCAGATTGATAGTGATGGTTTGCTCAGAGGTGAGAACTTTGGGTTCTTCATGTTGCTCCCAACTTTGTTGTACTCCAATGGAGTCACCATTTGGATCATCAGGGTCATGACCGTCATCGCTCATGACATTGGATTGGACCATTTTCACCTCTTTGCCTATCATAAGGCTGCTCCGAAACATAAAATGGATAGTTCAAAAAGACAAACGGGGCTAAAAGGGCATGAATTTCTTTCTATTTTTTCGAATTTTCCTTCCTTTTGAATTTTTTGATTGATTTTTTTGAATTTTTATTTTATTTAAAGAATCTTGGCAAAATATTTTGGAAAAACTTTTGACACGAGGAAGCATGATGAAGCCCAGGCCTCAGAATTCTCCTTGGATTTTTCTTTTCTTTCATCGGTTGGATATCATCAACGGGCTGGTTTGGTATACCCCATCATGCCCTCAAAATAAAACTTGTAATCATAATTGATATTCATCAACCAAATTACATTTATTGGATTGAAAAGTACGACAATCAAAGTGAAACGAAACCCTTAACAGTTAAACCATAGCAAACAACCATTCCTGACAAACGATATGCAAAATACGATAAGCAAACCCTAGAAAACATCACATCCTAAAAAAGATAGGATTCCCACGCAAGGGAGTGCAGAAAAGTAAACTCGTTACTCTTGTGGGCTAGCACCCATTTCCTCCGATGGTTCTTCATCAATGGCATCTATGAGGAGATCATCGAATAGAGTCGTGATCCCTTCCATCCCATCATCTGGATCCTCTATCTTTGAAGTTGTCGGGTTGTCCATGCCATTCCATCCATCGAGCACGATACCTCGGGTGTCGATCATTCCTCCCTCATCATGCATCATTCTAGCAGGGCTCGGGAATGTCTCGTAGATATCGAGGAGTAATGAGTTTTTCCTCTCTTGTTCATGTCCTCCACCTCTGCCATGGTACCCTAATCCGGCGGAACGAAACCTTCGAGGGGCTTCAATAGGATTCCGGATGCCCTGTTCTTGTCTACCAAGTCCACAGCCAGGAATAAAGCCATTTCCAACCATCACTCTTGCTACCATAACTGCTGCATTTGACACATCAGGGATGGGTGCTGTCGATTCTCGAGATGCATGGATAGTGGATACGAGCTCAAATGATTGGCAGCTCGACTCCTCCCTACGTTCCGGCTCGACATAAGGGATAGCCGTCTCATGATAGATCCGATGATCCTCCTCGCCATGAACAATGACTAGCTTTCCTTTGACAACAAATTTCACACTTTGGTGGAGACTTGATGGCACAGCTCCTGCAGTATGAATCCAGGGGTGACCTAATAGGAAATTGAATGCTGTAGGAATGTCCATCACCTGGAAAAGGACGTTGAACATCACCGGCCCTATTTGCAGGTCAAGGTGGGTCTCCCCTATCACCTCCTTTCTCGTGCCATCAAAAGCTCGGACGGAGGTCTTTGCAGCACTTATTTTTGAAGGATCTATTTTCAGGCGGTGAAGAGTCGCCAATGGACAGATATTCAAGGCAGACCCATTATCAATGAGTACTCGAGCCACATGGGAAGCCTTGCACTTGACGGATATATATAATGCCTTAGTATGTCCCCTCCCCTCAAGAGGGAATTCTTCATCGAAAAGGCTATTAAATCCTTAAGAAGAATCGATCCTACGAATTCCTCCAACTTTGTCTACCTCGATCGTCTACGGTACACGAACTTTGCTTAGAACCTTCATTAGAGACTTTTGATGTGTAGGAGATGTTTGCAAGAGTTCAAGTAAAGAGATCGAGCGAGGCAATTTCCACAACCGGTCAACCACGTTATACTCACTTGCTTTGATTATAGCCAGAAATTCTTTGGCCTCTTCGTCAGTAATTGGCTTTGCAGGTTGGGCATTAGCTTGAGCATAGGTCCGACCAGACCTTGTAATCAGGTCAACATCTAGCTCATATGACCAAGGGACTGCTTTGTTATCCTTGTACTCATACAGCTGGGGCATCTCAATAATTATTTCTTCATCAGTTGAAGGCACTTCCACTATCAATCCTTCATGGTCGGAGGCGTCCTCAAGTGGGGGCATGTCCTCGATCAATGGATCTGGTTTACTCTTTTCAGCACTTAGCTTAGCAAATTCCTTCTCCCAATCAATGACGACTTCGGAGATAGTTGACACTATTCCAGCTTGGTCAAGCATATATGATCATGCCAGCCTTAACCATTTCTTGAACCCTTTCTTTCATGGTAGGTAAGCGAGGATTCTCATCATCGTCGGATAGTAACCAACTCTAACTAATCCGCTATAGATATCTTTTGAGAAACCTTCAAGTTTATCTTTTTGCTAGCATTGAACTCAAAGATTGCATTCACGTTTTCCTGATGTTCCGGCAACGGATTCTTCTTGACATTCGGTTGGGTGGTACGGAAAGAAAATGCCTTAGTATCCAACAAATTTTGGATCTTGTGCTTCAAAGTCAAACATTCATCAGTTGAATGGCCGACCTCTCCCATATGATACTCACATTTTTTGGAGGGGTCATAGTTGGAGAATTTTTCAGCATTAGGCCGCTTTGGTTCGTGAGAGATCAATCCTTTGTTTCGGAGTATCGGTAAGACCTGAGATAAAGGGCCAGGAAGAGGAGAGAACTGCCTTTTGGTGAATTGCCGCTATGCGGGCACTCGGCCTCCATCTTTGATTCCGGGGACACGAACCATCGGAGGCTTACTAGGGGCTGGTTGCACATATGCAACATTGACTTAAAGTGGTTGGTTCTTTATCTTTCTTCATGGTGAACCTTTTGCCCCGAAGAGTTGGTTCATTGAACCATCCATCCCTTAGGCCCATCTCGATCTGTTCACCCACTGGGATAAGCTGGTTGAAGTTCTCAACGTATGTGCTAGCCATCCGGTTACGGAACTCATATGGGAGAGTCTTGACGAACAACTTCATCAACTCCTTGTTTGTAGGCTCAGGAGTGATTTGAGCCGTCAAGTTTCGCCACCTTACGGCGTACTCCTTAAATGACTCACTTTTCTTCTTCTCCATCCGCTCAAGATCCTCTCGGGAAGGTGCAATGTCCATGTTGAACTTATCGCTTTAGGAAAGCGTCGGCCACTTCATTCCAGTGTCGAGAAGGTTTATATTTTTCATTATGTACCGGTTGAGTGCGGGCCCGGTCAAGCTTGCATGAAACGATTGGATCATGAGAGGCTCATTCTTGACGTATTGGGCCATGCATACGTGGTACATCTACAAATGTGCTTTTGAGCAGGAAGTACCATCGTATTTCTCGAACTCCGACATCTTAAACTTCTTTGGCACTTTGACTTTCTCATAAACTGACAAGTCGAACGGGAGTGAATTCTGTGATTCTTGCAATTGTTTCAGTTTCTCTTCAAGTTTGGCAAAGCGTTCATCTTGCTCCGCCTTAGGGACATTGTCGGGCTTAGCCTTTTCAGCTGTGACGAACAGTGGGTCATCCTCCGGTTCCGGCATGTCATCATCACCTATTTGGGCCTTGTTCGTGCTTTGGGACTACTATCTCGGGGAGAACGGGTGCAAGAGTCTGATGCACTTGGAGGGATTGCATTTGATCTGTCATAAGCTGCATAGAGGTGAGCAACTGCTGGAGTTGATTTTCCACAGCGGTCATACGATCACGCATTTCGATTTGGTCGGCCATTTTTGCTCTTGATCGTGTAATGATGGGCGAACGTGGAGGATCCGTTATCACCTAATTTGAAGAAATGGACAAAAGTAAGTATCTCATATGAAATACACCGGTCCATGGCAATGGTCTAAAACTTTTATTCATTAACGGAGTTTTTGACAATCCTAACAAAATAGAAGCAAGATTGATTTAAACACTTCATTAATGAAATAGAAGCTCGAAATGCCCTAAACAAACAAACTAGGAAAGTAAATGACTCAACTTCCTAAACATTAATCTAGAAATGAAACAACAAGATTGACTCAAACACTTCATCTAGCTTGATCAATATACACTCGGGACACCACCCGGCGCAATCGCTTATTCTCCTCTTGAGCTTTTTCAGCAATCCTTTTGAGGCGTTTATTCTTAGCGCGGTTGGTGATCTTCAGTGGCACCTCTGGTATCTTTGGAAGTAACTCCTCTGGAATCTTGTGTTGTTGAATGTACTTAATTGAGGCATAGTACTTCATTTCTTTGCCCTTGAGCTCCTCCTCAGGCCACTTGAGTTTTCGTGGTTGGCACATATCCCACATTGATTTAATTGTGAGAATGGAATCTTCATGGCCTCGGTCTCCATCAATGAAGCTGACTCGGAGTGGATCTGCTTGCAATGCCGGGGGAAGCTCTTGCACAACTTGATACTGACGGGTTACTCTAATTGGATAGTACTCCGTTGCTCCAGTGAATCCTAGTAGAGGGACTGGGCCAACACCTCCACATGAAAATCTCGCCACACGAACTTGGAACCACTTAGCATGCCATAGGAAACCCTTGGAAGTTGGTTTTTTATGAAAGCTAGCCACCTAGAATAATGGTAATCCGGTGCATGTTTTTGGTTGTTCTCAAATCTCATAATAGGGTGATTAGAGTTATTAACATCAAGTATAGTCATTGAACCACCAAACCCTTTTATATGAGAAAGAAACCAAATTTGTAAAAGCTCAGGAGAGGAATGGAAGGTCTTATCACCGCTTCCTTTAAATCGAGTGAGGGAAAGAAAGGTTTCAGCCAAAATAGTGTTTATGAAATTTTTCCCCCCAACACTTGTTCAACTAAGTGAGCCATCAAAGGGTTAATAGCATTCTTGCAATGAGGAAAAAGTATAAACCCAAAGAAAGCTAAAAGGAAAACTCTTCTCATTTGAAATGAATTGCCATTTTCAAAACATTCTTTTAGAAAAGACAAGTGACATGTATTACGGTGAGCTTTTAAAACCTTTCTTACATTATCCTCTTTAATTCTCAGAAAATCGGATAAGGCCACAACGGGGTCTATTCCGATAGGTGGGCTAATTAATTCAGCTTTCAAAGGTTTCCCTATGGCAATACTATACTCTTCCAAGGTGGGCGTGAGTTCATGCTTACCGCGAAAGATGAAAGTAGAAGTCTCGGGGCACCAACAATGAGCAAGTGCTTGGATGAGGCCGCCATGGATGTTGATATGCAGCAATGGAAGTAGTCGACTAATGTGTGACTTTACAAAGTGACGGCCACTTGGTCTAACTTGTCCCACCATGCGCTAAGCTCTTCCTTTGGAGGGAGAATAATTCGAATGTCCGGTATTCCCATTGTATATTGATCAAGACTCAGGACAATCCTAATGCCATGGACCGACAAAATAATACGGTAGAGTAAGTAAATTGCAAAGGCGAGAATTTAGAGAACTTACTTTACCAATAAACAAAGGGCAATCACATAGACATGCGCATGGTAAGTGGCTCGATTTCTAGTCTATAAGGCTTAACAAAGTGAAGCCACAAGGATGATCAGACTAGCCACAGGCGTGCGGACTAAGTCAGGTCCTCATGACTTCGGCTTGGTCAAAGAGCCGACCTGGGTTGCGGGCATGCGAACCGAGGTGGGTACTCTTGACACTAGAAAAGAAACTTCGGGATTGAGATGGGCGACTCGTACCGCGGGAATGCGGTCGAAGTGGTATCCATCTCAATACCATCCTAGATGATCCTATGCGGCCCAGGTCCGGCGGCGGGTTGTGTGTGCAATAGCATAGTGCTAGATGCAAGGCATGCACAACAATTTATATCAAGCAACACTTCATAAGTGAAAGTAAACCATACATTCCTACACCTCCCTACAAAACAAAGGTTAGCAAACACTTCCCCTTATACCTCCCATCCTGCAAGAACATTTAACACCTTAAATGTTAGGGATGTACCTGGGATCCTCGCTGCCAAACAAAAATATTTTTCAAAAAGAAAATTGACCTAAGTCCACTAAGAGTTTCAAAATTTCTCCCCAGCGGAGTCGCCAAGCTGTCGCGACCTCCCCGAAGCGGGTTGGACCACCTAAGGGTTCGGCTAATGGATTGTTAAGCCTAGACTTAACTCGGGCTCTCCCAAGCTCATACCAATTCGCGACTTAGGTTCAAGTTCTTAAGATGCAAATGATTTTTATCATGGAGTCGCCACTAATCTATTTTGGGTGGGTCGATTAGAAACCCAAGTAAAGTAACGGGAGAATTACTTCACTCCTACGAACCGAGAGATTAAATGAGTTCGGGGACTTGATTACGCTAGATTTCTCTAACGCCATTTCGGTACCTTTTCTTTTTTATTTGAAAAATATTTTTTTGCAGGCAGCTTGAATTGATTTTTTATTTATCTTCCTAACATGTGAGGTGACCATGCGGGTGCGCAAACCACCAATTTAACACCCAATAAAGCGATGAATAAATTGCAGGACTTACCTTATAGCAACGAAAGCATCTGCAATGTTAAATCAGAATTCACATCAACAATCCTAAATATGATTTCTAACACAAAGTTTTTTTTTACCCTTTTTTTTAATGAAAATCATGCAATATGCAATGCATCTAATCTAACATGAAATGGCGTGACAATGTGTTCTAAACTACATGACATGAGTAAAATATTTTTTCGTGTTTTCTTAATGAATATGCAATAATTAAATATGCAAATTAAAATGACATAATTATAATGACGGACAATCTTTTAATTAAATGAGCCTAATTCTACATGACGTGCACATGATATTTCTATTCCTAAAAATGCAATTTATCCTAAAAATTGAAACTAATTTATCTAAAGACAAATTTTGTATTTTTCATGATATTCGAAATTAAGACAAATGCAAATATTACCTAGCTAAAGTAAAATTCCATCCAATTTAAACTTAGGATTAAGTCATGCTAAATCCTAATTTAAACTAAGACGTTATTTTAATCTAGCAATTTCTAACCTAAGATGCAAATTGATCTAATCTTAAAATGAGACATGTAATTCTATTCTAAAATGCATGATGAATTTTTATGGAAATTCGTAATTAAAAAACAAGAAAAAAAAAACACTAGAGTGAAAATTAAAGGGACACGTTATCTCTTCTAAAGCATGCATTTTAAAAAAAACCTATTATGCAACCTACAAAAAAAACTAGCATCCTAAATTAACTAATTTTTCTTGGGATTTTTCTGTTGTAAAAATTTAAAATCAAAAATCCTATTCTAAAATGACACGTGCAATTCTTAAAAAAACTAATATCTTGAATGCATTTTTTTTGGATTTTTTTTAACAAACGAAATAACTAAATACGCTAGCCCTAACCCTAATCTAACTTGCATTTTTTGAATTTTTTTTTATGCAAAAACAAAAGTTAATTCAAATAACCCAATATCCAATCCAATCAAGGTAAGATTAATACCCAAAATTGACGAATCATATCTCGCGCATGAGATCGGATTGGTCAATTTTAAATTAAATCGCGAATCAAATCTCAGGCATGAGATTGGATTGTCGATCTTTGTAAGAGATCGTGAGTCGGATTTTGGGCGCGAAAATCGGACTCCTAATCCCTAATTTGAGGGGTTATTTCACATCGGAATTTCAATCATGCATTAATGAATAATCACACTAAGAAACTATATAAAAACAAACTATAAACTATATAACAAAAAGATAAAATAATAATAAAAAACTACCTAATATTCCCCTTTTGTTTTTTTTATCTTTTCCTTTCCCACGCAAGGCTTGGGCTCGTGCGGTTTTTGGTGGGGGTCACCGTCGGTCGGGTCGCCAAGGGGGCTGGTCAACGGCGTTCCGGTGAGGGGTGACGGCGGACGAAGCTGCCGGTGTTCGGGGCACCGGCGAAGGGAGGCAACCGATGAATCGGCGGCGTCGGAGGCGCGGGCTGCAGGGCGTCGGGTCGTCGAGTGAGGGAGCGAGCGGTGCCGGACGGTGGTGTGGTGTCGAAGGCGCGGGATGCAGGCGAGGCGTGACGCGACGATGGCTGGTGGCACGGCAACCGGCTCGTCGGTGCTTGGACGGAGGGGCAGGTCGCGGCGCGGCCGCGGACTTCGGGGGATGCGGCGACCGGCTCGGGTACCGCTACAAAGGTGCTATTTGCGAAGCGGCGGTGGCGGGCGGTGATGGTGGCGCTCTCGGGGCTCGCGGGAAGGAGATGCGGCGTCGGGTCCGGGTCACGGGCGGAACTCGGAGAAGGGGCCGTCGAGTGTCGGACCAACGCAGAGGCGTGCGGCGGCTCGGCAACGGGGTCGGCCCGGAGCGACGACGGGGAGGTTCGGGGGAGCGGCGGCGTCGTGGGCCGGACCGGGTCGCGGCTTCACGGGGCGCAGCGTTGCTGGTGGCGGTGATTTGCGAAGCGGAAGCCGCGGGTCGTCACGGCCACAGCGGGGGCGACGAACGGCGGTGCGAGCACGTGGGTGGTGCTCGCACAGGAATGGCCGGCGGAGTGGCGGTGGCCGGCGGGCGAGGTGGCGCGCGGCGGAGGTGGTGCGGACGTGAGATTGGCACGGGCGTGGGTAGCCGAACCCGGAGGAAAGTCCATCGAAGAAGAAGAACAGTGGGCGCTCCTTTTTTCTTCTCTCTGCAACCGCACGTCTCTCCCCCTCTATCTCTCCCTCTTCTCCTCTTTTTAACGAAGGAAAAGTCTCTCTCCCTACTTTTCAGTGTACTTTCTCTGTTTATGTTCAGTACTTGTACCTGACTTCATTTTTTTTATCTCTCTAAATCTCCCCACCTTTCTCTCCGCTTGCGTGAACGGAGGAGAGGCCCTCCACCATCAAATTTTTTTTTTCACAGACCTCTTCCAGTGAACTTTCGTTTTCCCCCCTGACTTCACATTCTTTTTTTTATTTTTCTCTGACACACTCCTTTCGTTCACTCGTCTGACCGAAAGAGAAGATGAGAGAAGCCCTTCACGTTGAAACTTTTTTTCTTTTTTCGCTCCCTCACAGACCTCCGAAATGAATTTTTTCTTCTCCTTTCGTGCGTGTATGTACATGCATTAATGAGGAGGTTTCTTCTACGGTGCATTTTCATTGCGCCATCAAAGCTGACATATTATATAATATTATGGGCATATTATAATAACACAATATGTGCATATTATATAATATGTTGTGAGTTGCTTTTGCTTCTTTGAAGATTTCTCCCGAATCCGCACTCCACCGAATTTGTGTATGCAATCGACCGCGAGCCCCTGCTTCTTGTTGTCCTCTTATTACCGATGTAAATGCGACTACATGAGATGCAATTTTAATATTTTTTCTTAGGGGTTAAAGATTAATCCCTAAATTTTTATGCAATTAATTATTAAATGATCAGTCAAATTTTAGGTGTCAACACCATTATCATTTAAGACATCAATAGAGATCAAGGGAAATCAAATATCGGAACATGTCTCACATTTTTAAAAGCAAATTACATCCGATATCTATTTCCAAATAAATATCTCACATGCTAATAATCTTGGAAACACCACTATTTCCTATCCTAACATAACCATAGTCACCGCCACGATAATAAGTAAAGTAGTCACGCCGTGAAGTAATATTAAAAGAAGCCATGAAATTGACAATCCACGTAGAGTCTTGGCATGTAAGGTTCATACATCTGTCATCACATACAAACATAATATCGCCATCAAATGCAACCATCGTCGTAGCTTGTTTCTCTTCTTTCTTTCGATCTCCATTTCTATCATAGGATTTATCTCTCTTTGGCAACCAATACTCTTTTGCATAATATCTCATCTTACCGTAATTATAACACTTCACACTCCTCCTCAGTCTTGATTTCGACCTTCATCTTGATTTGCCCTGGTTATCATTTCTTTGAAATCTTATTAATTGACTTTTTGCTCAATTTTTATAATAAGAGCATCCAATGTAGAAGCATAATTTTAGCATTTTCTTCTTATTTCTTTATTGAACAAGCTTTCTTTAGCTATGTTAAAAAAAAAGCACACCAAAAGGAATCAAGTTGTTTAATGCCACAACCAAGGTATCCCAACTATCAAGAAGAGTACCACGTAATAAATATGTTTGCAATTCATCACCAAGATCAATTTTAAGATTTGTCAATTGATTTAAATTCACGCAAGTATTTTACCATGTTACTTCCCTTCTTGTATCTCAAATTCACAAGTCACTTAACTAGAAGGGTTTTATTTTGTGGAGTTTTCCTCTCATAGAGACCTTGTAATTTTTTCACAAAATGTTTGCCTTCGTTTTTTAGTAACATGATGAAATACACTATCATCAATCCATTATCAGATAAACTCAACTGTTTTTTGATTTATTCTTTCTCATTATTTGTCTTCCTAATCTTCTTTGGCTTCATCACCCTCAATTGGATCAAACAAGTATTTGCAATATAACACGTCTTCCATCCGAGCCTTCCAAATAAAATAATTCAAGATATTTAACTTAAACATGGTGTATCTAGTTTCTTCAATTTAACACTATAATTTCAACCTAGCTTTGATACCACTTTGTTGGGGAGAACCGAGGACAATAATTCATCATAAGCCATGCACAATCTAGGATCAATTTCTCCCTCAAAACTAAATCAACTAAAATTCTCTTTACCCCCAACAACAACCAGCAATATATAGCTTCACAATATGTTAATATAATACCAAAATGATAAGTAAACAAAGCAAATTACGACACCAATGATTTAACATGGAAAATATAATGAGGGAAAAACCACAGACCACCAAAAAACATAAATGAATAGCAAGATACACAAAGTGTACTTTTGTAGTCACACACTAGAGACTCAATATCAAAATTATAATCTCATTTCATTACCACATAGGTGGTTAAACAAATTTGGAATAAGAAAACTCTAAGTGCAATGAGAGAATTCGAAGACGGTTCTCGATGAATGAAAACTATCAATTTGTAGTCTGCGGTCTCACGAACAACATACTTAAATTTGAACTGACTTCGTCAATGTTTGGCCTTCAAATCGAAACCACCAAATTACAGCCCTCTTTTTTTCCTCTCTTCTCCCTTGTTTCGGTAGTTATTGTATTCTCTCTCTCTCCTCACTTTGGGTGCACACCATTGCATGACCACCACTTCCATTTCTTTTGTTCTTTTCTTTTTCTTTTCTTTTTCTTTTATTTAATGCTAGCTGGGCCTCACATGAAGGTGGATCCAACCAACAAATTGATACCACTTCTTGAAAATCATGAGGGATTTTCAGTTAATCTTGTACTCCTTGATGAATACGTGCTTTCGATATCAGATACATTAGCCCTGTTGCGGATAGATTGCAGGACAGAAACAAGCTACGATACTGGAGATGGAATTCTTTGGCACACAGATTTAGATTTCATCAAAACGTGTAGCTCTCTAATGGAAATCTCAGCGTGGAACGGCAAATAAGTGCGCTCAGGTTCTTCCCGGAACAAAACAAGAACTGTCACTTTTTACCGGCGGTTGCGCAGAAGAGGTACTTCGTCAGGACAGCGTTCTGTTATGGGAACTATGATGGCCTTTTAAGGCCTCCAAGCTTTGGTCTCGAGTTCAACGGCAACAAGTGGACCACTATGCTGAACGCAACTGCAGGACCCCAGTACTACGAATTATTATACACGAGTAAGGGTGATATCATAAGCGTGTGTTTGGCTTGAACGCTGGATAAGCAGTACCCATTCATCTCGGCATTGGAACTACGGCCCTTGTCTGAAGATATGTATGCTAGTGCTACTATGGGCCAAGTTAGGGCTGGGACTACAAGCTACCACTACAATTATGGCACAACTGAAATGATCTTGGGGTGAGTAACCAATGCTTATCTCAGTTAGATCTGCTATTGGCAGTCGTCTAGAGAGGAATATAGAGAAAACTATGTACAAACGTCATGGTGAATGCAAATTTATTAGCTAGTTGTCTAGTCTACTCAATCAGGTATCCTCAGGATAAGTACAACCGGAAGTGGCAACCTATGATCCCGCAGGGCACGGAGGACATCCATGCTAGCTTCATTTCTGTCAACAGACTGACTGCAGAGTATCCTCCTAATTCGGCAATTCTTGATACAATTGAAGCCCTGGACCACCTTCAAATACAGAGTGTTGTACTTCGTAGAGACACGTTTTCTGAATGAAAATGAGACTTGATCGTTTGATATGAACGTTTTAGGGAGGACCTACATCACGACGCTTCCCCCATGGTACCAGAGTTGCACAGACCTTGAAATTAACATCGAGTCAATCGGGGTGTCTGACAAAGATATCTGCGTTCAACTGTTACCAACCGTCAATACAACTCTACCGTGTATAATCAGTGCCATCGCATTTTCTGCATCGATCCATCCTCTGGTCACCACAAGAACATCCCATGATGACTGTAAAGAATCCTCTTTTATTGCCTTCAGACCCTTCTTATTTGTTTTGTATGTGCTCATATGGTGCGATGTTTTAATCTTTGCAGTGGAAGGGTCACAAACATCTGTAAAGACCTACGAGCAACTGCAAGGATGGAGCGGCGATGCATGTCTTCCAAGCGACACTACATGGTCATGGATATCTTGCCAAGGGTACTACCCTCCAAGGGTTACTTACATGTATAAGCACATCAACAAAGTTCATTTCCATCAATTATATAACCACATCGATGACTTGTGGCTCTCTGATGCCAAAAATCTGGATGACTTTGCATCTATGAGCTTCCAAATGTCCATTGAACCTCTAACCATTGCAATTTATGACAATGCAGAAATCTTACAGGTTATGGTCTCTTCGGTTATCTTCCTTACTTAGCCAAATGCAAGCACTTGAGATTATGTCAGGCATCTGCTTGAATTGTTTACTAAAATTTTTGGCATCTTCTTCCTCAGAATGTTCTTCGATGTGCTTATGATGATCAGCTTCTATTTCTTTGTTTTAGAGACTTGGGAAATAAAAGCCTCAACAGACCAATTCCTGAATTCCTTGGCAAACTGCCGAATCTCAAGTTACTGTGAGTCTTCAAGTCGACGGTGAAGAATAAATTTTAACCATATGAATTAGATTTAACTACCCTTATTTAGCCTAGAAAACATGTCTTTGTTGTCTCCTGTAGAGTTCTTAGCAATAATGACTTCTCCAGCTACGTTCCGAAGAGTATCACTACCTACAAATAATTGAAACTAGAGTAAGTAGTCTAATTGAACCTGCATGACACTTCTTGCGCGAAATGCTATCTGCAAGGACTGATCTTACCTCTTGTGCAGCATCCGTGGGAACAGCCATGTCATAAAGAGAGAGAGCTTCGCATTGACTTTTGGATTGGCTATTGGGTTACTCCCCTTCATGCTGCTGATCGTTGCTTTTGTTTATTTCTTGAGGCCAAAGAAACCAACGCCGGGTGAAGAAGTTACCGCAACGGAAGGGGGTGGATGGACAGAATGATGGGCATGTTCAGTCAATGCCTCGAGAGAGTTTCGGAGGAGGCAAATGCCGAGTCACCAATTCAACTATCACAGAGATGAGAGGGTCAAATTACTCTTCTTCTTTTTCTTTTCATTTTGGTTCAATTGCTTGAGAGTTGAGAATGCTTGTAACATACTAATCAGCACTGAAGCAACCTGAAAGTGTCGCAAGAAGGGTCTCCTCTTTGGCTGAATTTTCAGAACCAGAAAAACAGATGCCTACTCCTCTTTCCTATGTTTCTGGCTTGAGAATGATGAAGTATATTTATAGATAATAGATTTCCCTGTTAGATAATATTGTTAGAGACATCATTAGATAAATGTTATAATGGGCAATCTGAACTCCAATAAGAGGGATAATAATCTTCGATGAGAAGCTCTCTAGAATTTCGATTCACATATCCAAGGTTAAGCCATTTTTACAAATTTAGGTTGCTTTCCACAAGAGTAAGGATCGATCATTGCTCTCATAATGCACATATCAACCAGCAATAATAAATAGCAAATATAGGAAAACAGAGGAATGTCGATGCATCACGAGCTGCAGTAGCAACTAATTATTTATGAGTACATATCGGAAGAAATAGCAAGTAAAAAAGGAAAAAAAAAAAAAAGGGAGAGGAAGGCCTGCAGGCATACAGCTTTGCTGTATGCTCGAGAGAGCTTAACATAACTACAAACTTAAATACATTCTTTGGTTGGAACTATGACAAAAAATGGTGCAAGTACTACAACTGAAACTGGTAAAGAAAAGTGGATTTAAATTCAGTCGTTTCTGACGCCACGGTTTTCATGGTCTTGAAGTTGTTCATGGATCAACTCGCTGATTTCGTTGTTCATTTGTTGTTCCATGTTGACTCTGAACTCATTCATTGCTACTTGCCCTAATTTCTCTCCCATCTGGCCATTGTTTGCCATTGCCTGCGGTCCACCATTACTTATGTTCGCTCCTCCTGTTTGCCCTAAGTTTGAACAGGAGAGACCAACATGAGCTGATGAGGATCAATATGCACTAATAAAATGGTTCTATTTACATATGAAAAATGTGCTAATTATCATCATCATGCGCTAACTGTGCATTATTTGATATGCAGTGTCCTTATAAATGAAGGTTTATTTATAGGTGTTGATTCTTCAAGTGCCATGTACTTGAACGATAGTGAGGATATGAATCGGATAGGCAGTGCACGGTACATACTAATTAGACTTGTGATTCGACTATTGAGAACTCATCAATGGTTCAAGCATAATGAATGAGTGTCAATAAAATTAATGTGTCTGGTCTTAAATATAAAGTTTCAACTCGTGATTATACCTGCAGTCATTGCAGTGATAGCTGCTCTTTTGCGATTCTGGTGTAGGACAAGCGCAACCCCAGCAATAATCCAGATGACGAAGAAAGCAGGAATAGTGCCACCAAGAATTGCGGGGAGCTTGCTAGTCTTCTTGCCTGAGGATGTCGATGGTGTGTCCGACAATCCACCGCCAGTAGTTGTCACATCCGTTTTGCAAGACTTGCCCGAGACGCAAAGCTCCGGATTACCCGATACACTAATAATTAAGTTAGCAAACAGAATAAGTGATCAGTTTTTTATCTAACAAAAACTCAGTAAGTTTCCACCAAAAACGTTTTGCTTGCTCTGATGTAGCAATTGCCCGTTCAAAATGACAAACGTATAGATAGAGTTGACTTACGTTAATTTAATTTTGTTGTTTTTGGACAGCGAGGAAGGGATCTGCCCAGTCAACTTATTATCGGCCAAGTTCCTAGAAAGAAATACGTCAATCTTCAGTTGATATTACCTCAAACAAATCAAATACACTGTGAAAAATTGTATAGTTTTCCTTGAGTCTCACAATTCTTTGAGATTCGGTAATGTGCCGAGAAAATCTGGAATGGATCCACTCAAGCTATTATTGTGCAGATCTCTGGAAACGCCATCAGCAAAATAGCACAGGCTGTTAGTGATACTCTATGGAAAAAGATAACGACAGAATGTTATATTAGAATTCGCAGCTTGACTCACATCGTCACAAGTGCGTCCATGGAGCTGAAATCTGGAAGCTGTCCCAATAGATCATGTCCGCTCAGATACCTGAGAATCCAGGAATATTCACTGAATCATTGCTTTACCTTGTTTATAAATCTTAGAAATCCTTTTATAGCACAAAGTTAGGGAAGAACAAAAAAGCGCTCCATAAGCAATTACAATTAAAAGAAACTTTAAGAAGAATTACAATGCTGTCACACGAGGGGTGGCATCGCTGTTGCAGTTGAGCCAATCCCAGGTGTATGGAGAAGGGAGGCAAGGATCACCAGACCAGTCTAGTAAGTTGGTAAATTCAGTTTGAAGAGAGGATAATCCATCCACTGATGCAGCCACGAGAAGAACACATGAGATTAGATATTCGAGGCAAAAGGTAATAATGTGAACTGACTCATCCTAGGGGTGATTTGGTTATTAGCAACAGGTAAATTGATTATGGCCCAAGCTTCTAACATTCAATGAAACTGAAATTTCTAGAGTATAATATCTCATAGAATCCTTAACCAGTTGAAGAATACAGACCGTCTTTGCTGTTCGTTCCATCAGTGAGAGCATCAACATAGAACACTTCCATGGCATTTATGAGCGGAGGAAGAGTAGAATCCGAGGTTGCCACCAAGGAAAATGAAGTGTTGGAAGACGCGCTAAAGTTCGTGAGCCACATCTCGGTGACAGTCCCATAAGGTGGGACGATAATTTCCGGGTTCGGGAGCGGCTTGTCATCAGCATAAAGCTCAAACGATCTCTTTTGAGTCGTGCCGAGCTGAGTGACCTCAGAGAAGTACAAGTTCATGTAGATGGGGACTGCTTTTGCCGGAAAATCAATGGTCAACTGAAGGGACTCCGATGCTTTGGAGGTGGTGACTGCATTCTGCATCACTGCTTGTGGAGGATTATCATCGATGCTTGTTATGTCTATGAACGATGCATCGCTAGCGACCACAGTCAATCCGGTTCCTATGGCCGCGGGTTGCCAGATCCGGTCATAAGCATCAGCTGAGTACCTACGAGCCCATGTATATACCATCATTGTCGGTTAAAATGGATAAAATATAATTGGCACAAATTGTTTGATGTGATGTCATCGCATGGGGACAATTACACAAAAAAGTCATAAACGTATTGTAATTGTGTCAATTCAATTCTAAACTTTTCAATTATACCAATTTAATTCTAACTATTTTAACATTTTGCCAATTAACTTTATATGGTCAATTTTAGCTGTAAATCGCTACAATACATGGCAGACATTCTATGTGATATGTTAAGGCCTTCATAGCCCCGCTAGCCGTGGGCAATGCAATCCTCACCAGATCTTGCAAGGGTTACTGACCCTCACCTTGTGGCCTAAGAGATTCATTGGCCAAAATGAAAGGCAAAAAGGAAAAAAAAAACAATTAAGAAATATTTTCTTAAAATAAATATCCAATGTCAACGTTATGCCATCTAGGATTACTAGCGTCTATGTCAGTGATTTCTGACCAAAATTGGCTGGATTGATTTAATTGGCAAAATATGAAAAAGTTTTGAACTAAATTGATACAATTGAAAGAGTCATAATTAAATTAACAGTTTTGGTAATTTCCTTGATTGCATGCATGCAAGAGACTACATGAAATCTAATAACAAAAATCAGTTCGTCATACTTAGGGTCATAACCCTCCCTAAAATGAGATCGAGTTAAAAGCGATGCATGACCAAGGGAGCTGCAAAAACTTTTCTACTCAATTCGTTTGTGCATAACTGATGAATCTCTCATTGATCTCCTGGATAGATCTCAACTATAGTACTTATTTTGAAATCTCATTAAATTCACCGTCAAAGTGTAAAACTATTGTCAGTAAATTTGAGATGAATTTGAATATTGAACGCGCAATCCATTCCATCGCAATAGCTATAATTTCTTTTTCGGGTCATATAGAAAGTTTGAATGCAAAGGGAAGTGTAGATTATGTACCTAACATCTTTAGTTGTTCCGTAAGCAACCCTAGCTTTCAAGTACAAAGCGTATTTGGAATCGACGTGCTTGTACATGTTGGCGCCCAAGCTGCGCACTTCGAGAGCCGACATGAAGGGGTAATGGTTAGGCTGCGTCTGCGCAACACAGACGCTCATGTAGTCTCCCTTGACAACGTAGGTGGTCTCGTAGTAAACGACTTGGTCGTTCGAGGTCTCGACCGTGGTCCAGTAATTCCCGTCGTAGTGCAAATCGAAGGTCGGGGGAGCCGATTTCTGGTCGTAGTTCCCGTAGTAGAAGCTTGCCCGGGCGTATATCTGGCCTCCCTTCTCGACCTTGAGAGAGTAGCAGTTCTTCTTCCTGGTCGTGAACACTCTCAACGTGCTCATCACATGGTCGACCGAGTTGCTGGACTGGACTACCTCGGATTGCCCGTTCTGTACGAGGTCGTTGTCCCCTATCCACCCGATGAAGTTACCATCGACGTAGGTGTCGGATGACCCACAGTCGATGTTCCAAAGCACTGCCGCGAACAGAAGAAAAAGAAATGATTGAAATAACGAAATGAATAGCACCAAATTAGAGAATAGAAAGATCAATCGGAGCTAAGCACGATAATGGTGATTAAGTGTAAGTTATGGAAAAGAGAGGGAAAAAGCTCATACCATCAGCAGAAGCAGAAATGGCAGAGAGAGCGACTAGAAAGAGAGAGAGATGGCAAGTTGCCATGGTGTGGCCGAGCACTAGAGGAGGTGGTGAGCAAAGAGACGTGACTTTGGGTATTTCATTTATAAGGATGAAGTTTGACTTTCCTACGTGTTTTGTACATTTAGATTTTCTAATTTGTCCCTTTCCTTGTCATTTCCAGTGCATGAATAGGTAACAACGTCAACGTGGAAATGGGGTCTCCATTCGGAGGGTCTGACTAGAAAGTTTAATGTTAGTATTTGCTTAGATGAAACTGCATAAACTACGAGTTGGTGAGTGGTCGAGATCATGTTTGGGCCATATAAATGGATTTCGGTTTGCGTCGTATCCAATTCTGCATCTTATGATTGATCATATAATTCACAAACCTTGGACTTACCCTGCAGAGGTCAGAAGCTCCTCATCATGAGGAAATGTAAATGGAACTCAACAAAACGGGGATTTCATATTCGACTTTCTCTCTCTTTTGATGACTTGCTTGATGGTTGAAGTGAGATTGAATCTCGATCCCCTAATTTCCCTACTTGAACTTCAATTTAAATTGGGTTCTCCTTTAATTGAATAGTAAATTTTCAAATTATACTCCTAATCATATGCGATTTATCCGCCTATTTACATCTTTATAGGAGAATACGTTTTCTCTTATTGATCGGTTGATCAAATGTTGCAATAGTTCACTTCTTTCATCACCTCTTCGAAAAATGTATGACTTTTGTACGAGGGTCCATTTGGTCTGAAATTGGCTATTCGCTGTAAAATGCCACTTAAGCTTAGACAGTTGACTTTGACTTCGGGGCCTCTATCGTCAAGCCCTCATTTTGCGGATCGAATTGGCAAAGTAAATTGCTCGCACAAATCCAATTAGACAGTCAGAATTCGAGAATCCCACGGCCAACAACTTGAGTATGCGAGAGTTATGGTTGACCCGGTTGAGCTAAATTAGTAAGTCAATGGTCAATGAAAAACTCGAAATACGGATGAGAATATTTTGAAGTAGACGGTTTCATACTTAATTTTATTTTGCCCCATTATTAATCGTTAACAATTGTTGTTTAGATGGCATTACGCGATTAAATACACATGCCAGCGTGGGAGAACAAAATTTACTTATTTAATTTGATCATCATACATATTTACTTTTATTATAATCTGAAATGTGGAGGCTCAACTAATCAGAGGCCATTAAGAAAACTGCAAACTCCATGATCCTAAACAATTTATATGCAACTAGTGGGATTTGAACAAGTAATCTCTACTTTTTAAGCTTGAAATCTCCCAATACCCCAATCAACTATTTGATCCTAGGGGAATATTGGTCATGATATCGTCGTTAATAATTTGCGATTTCCATTAGGATCAGGTTAACAGAGGAAAATGAATCATGATCATTACATAATAAAAAAATAAAAATAAAAACCCGAGAAATTTTTTTTAATCTTATTATATAGTCGTCAATTCACTCTTAACCTTTTCAATTTGACCAATGTAATTCCAAATATTTTTATCATTTTTCAATGTAGTATATCCAACCAAAGTTGGACTAAAACTCATTGGCATGGCGATCGAATCAACTTAACTATCTTATATGCCATGGTTGACAATCTAATGTATTTAACTCCACTCAAAATGACATCGTTTTGAGAAATTCTATAAATTGTTTATTTTTTTTTTCCTTTTCCTCAATATTTATCTTCCCATGCAGTAGGGTCATCAGGGCCTTGGCGATGGCTAGTGATCCATGTCAACCACAAGGAAGCAACAATCCCAAATTTGGCCATAGGAAAGCCATGATCCCACGGGCCTTGTTGCATGCCCTTGCCTTGTGAGTGATGATCATGTATCTAACCAACAGGTCTTCTCCAGCAACCCTTGCATGTGGTTGTTGCTCAAACCCATTGCCGCCCTCACCTGGTCGTTGCCTAGATATGGATGAGGTCACCAACCATCGTCAAGGCCTCAGCCAAAGGAGGAAGATGAATAGTAAAGAAGGAAAGAATAGCGAAAAAAAGAAAATTGAAAAAATAAACTTAAAACTATGCCATTTCATTTAAGATCATCCTTTAACAAATAATAATAATAATAATAATAATAATAATAATAATAATAATAATAATAATAATAAAGATCATCCACATCCAACAAGGGTTGTGCCACATAGACTACCACGTAAGCCATTTTTTGACCTAAATTGAAAATGTGAATTACATTAAAAAATTATCAAAATGTTTAAGACTATATTGGTCAATTTGTAAAATTTAAGATTGAATTGACAGTCATACAATAAATTTAAGATTTTTTTTTGACAATTTCCTTGAAAAGCGCACTTAAACCGGTAAATGTTGACCTCATAAAGTATTTCAAATCTTATAGATCAAATAAAATGCGGGTTACATTATAGTTTCCCTCAAGTTATGATTTATGTTTGTTGACCAATAGACTTGATCCTGCAACTTGGCAGCTCATTCGCCTATCCCTATCGAGCAAGGGTTTGCCGAGTACGGCCATAAGAACACCTCATTCGCCTATCCCTATCGAGCAAGGGTTTGCCGAGTACGGCCATAAGAACGCTGTGCTGAATGAAGCTGTAAACTGTGTGGTTGTAATTAATGATAATATGACAAACTGGAAAGATGAGTTCCAATAATTGCTACTTTGAGCAGTCAAGTTCAGCACTTCATCTCCATTTAAAAAATCATTTCTGTTCTTTTGCCTAGTTCCAAAGTTTTCTTTAAAGTAACAATGAATTAGGCTAATTTATTCCCACCATCAATAGTAAAAGAATTAGCCACAAGTCATGTCAATCTGTGCAATATATCGTGCACGAAAACCGTGCATGTTACCATTTTAATTTTCATTTATGCCACTCTAGTCATGAATTTCCCTTGTTTAAAATTCACTAGTTTTAAGCATAAAGCTAAAGGAGATATTGGACAACCTAATATATCATAAATACGATGCATTTCAGGATTATAATATTGTTCAATTTGAGGGAATACCCATCAAGCTAGAAAATTAATCTACATTGGTCAAATTCGGCGCTGGTGGTAATTCTGGATTACGCAATTCTAATTTTTCATCCTTTCAACTTGACTTACATGGATGGTTGAATTTGGCACTCGAACTTTTTACTCATGTTAATTAGATAATCCAGCTTTCCTAATTTATAGAATCAATAATTTGCCCAATCGATTCCTTTTTCTATTAACGCTTGATGCGTGTAACTAAAAATTAAAGAAATCGCTCTAAACTATAAATTTCGTTTTAAAATAAGAAAAAAAAAGATAACGTGACATGTCGGGAGGGGAGAGAGAGAGTCTCCCCCGTAATATAGTCTTATTGATATTGTCGACTCATATCAAGGCCAGCCTCACAACACCTTCATGGACCATGGCAAAATGGAAAACAGTGAAGATTTCCTGCATAGGAAGAGCTTCCATCAGTCACTTTTTCTCCGGAAGTGATTGCAACATCAAATGCCTATACCCTAATCTAATTTTATTGATATTGTCGACTTATATCAAGGCCAACGCCGCAACAACTGTTGGGAAAATATGGCTTCGAATTAGGTAGAACAATAAAGACGGATATTTAGAGTACTCAAGTCGGACTTTGAGACGTGATATAACTTTCTTTAAGGATTTATTTGTCTCATAAAGTTGCTAATGGTCACCAGCAAAAATCCTCTAAGATACAACAAAGTCTCAAATGAGAATACTAGATAGCAATTCTAGTATTACTCCAGGGTCTCTCTAGGAAACAATCGAAAAATTAGCTATAGTTTTTCTAAAAGAAGGTTTGGAAAAATGATCACTCTTTTTCTTCCAAAAACGACAAGTATATATATATATAAAACAATCTTAAAACACATGCAATTTTTCGTAAAAAAAAATTCCAAAAAAAAAAAAAGAACAAACACGTCTTTTCGAAAATTGTTCGGATTAATAAATGCGTCCCTTCGGAAGAAGTCGAAAGCGAACAATCGCAACCCTTCAGGAAAAGTTGCAAACTATTAAGTAATTTTTCCAAAGGTTATCTTGAAAAGACACAAACAAAATTCGGAATAATAATATATTTTTTAAAATAAATAAAATTTCGAATTTTCATTTTTATATTTTATTTCTGAAAATTCTCATAAACAAAAGGCAACCTTTGAATTGATTAAAATTAATAACATAACCAAAAAATGAAATAAAATAACAAAATAGATTATTGCAAATTAAATCTGGGCGTGCTGTGTGCGAAGTGCACCAAAATTGTGCACCCACACGCGGGTATGGAGGGGTCTAGCCCCACTCAATTATTCCTTTAGCTATACAAAGGAAAATCCCACACTTATTAATTAGCCCACTTTCTCTCACTTTTCCTATGTGGGACAAGGAAAAAGCACCTAATTTGTTTTTACAAATAAACCTCCAACAACAACTTCATAGACGATGGCAAAAAGGAAAACAGTGAATATTTCCTGCTTAGGAAGAGCTTCCATCAGTCACTTTTTGTCCGGAAGTGAATGCAATGTCAAATGCTCTTACCGTAATATAATTTTATTGATATTGTCGACTTATATCAAGGCCAACCCCGCAACAACTTCATGGACTATGTCAAAAAGGAAAAAGGTGAAGATTTCCTGCTTAGGAAGAGCTTCCATCGGTCACTTTTTCTCCGAAAGTGATTGCAACATCAAATGCTTTTATGCATTTGGGAATTTTATTTTATTTTTTTGTATTTTCTAGTATTCAGGTATTACTAATTACTATCATTTTTGGAGGAAAATTTGTTGAGCTAGAAAATCAGTCTGAAACAAATAGTGAACTTCTTAAAATATCATGCGTTGTCAGTGGAAAGCCAAAGAGAAAATTCCCAAGCGAGGTTTAATTATCTCATTAGCCAAACAAAAATGAGGGTTATTAAGTTCTCCATCAATAAATCTTGAAACAAAGGCCCAAGGGTCCATCTTCCGTCGCGACGGAGGAGGACATCAAGTCCTTGATGGTGAAGTATGAGGCCATTTGCGATTGTGTAAGCAAGAAATTTGAGAATATTCCATCAATCACGATCGGTGTTGGTCGCAATTCTAGCGTTTGATGCCGAAAACATGGGGGCAATTCCAAATTTTCGTCTTTCAACTTGGCCCATGTAGATCACCATATTAGGTGCTCAAAACTTTTTGTTCGTGTGATTAAAAAACTGTCTTTCATGATTAGTTTTATCATTGACGCCTATATGGTAACTAAAAGGAAAAAAGATCGCCTTAAATTACGGAAAATTATCCAAAAAGTTCTAAACTTATTGCAGTTTTGCCAATTCAGTCCTAAACCTTTCAATCTTGCCGATTGAGTCATAAACCTTTTGTTAGTTTGCTAATTGAGTCTATCCAACTAATTTTTGCTGGAAAATGCTGACGTGAGATGCCGTTGGTGCCACGTAGGACGGCCAGCGTTGATGTGGACAATTTTTAATAATATTTAAATATTTCTTTATTTTCTTTATTTTTTTTCCTTTTTAGCTTTTTCCTTGGCCTTTTCCGGTGGTGGCCCACGGCCGCAGCCGTCGGTGGCCTCGCCCACCACAGGCGAGGCTCGGCCGAGCGACGGCGACACCGGGTGAGGCCACCCTAGCCTTGACGAGGGCCGGCCTCGCCAGAGGTCGCCCTTGCCCAGGCGAGCGTTGGCCTCACCCCTGGTCGGGTGGCCGATGACTGGCCACTGGCCACAGGCCGATGCTCGGCCGGCCAGGGGCAAGGGCCGGCCTCGCCAGGTCTGGCGAGGGGAGCCCTCGCAGGGGCTCGCCCTTGCCCGGCGTCACCTTCGCCCGGCCAGGCCTCTCTTGTGTCGGGCGAGGCCAGCCGGCGGGCTGTGGCAGGTGGCCGGCCACCGAAAAAGGTCAAGGAAAAAGCCAAAAAGAAGAAAAAAAGAGGAAAAAATTAAAAAATTAAAAATTTTAAAATATTTCAAAATATTATTAAAAATTGTCTACGTTAGCGTCGGCAGTCCTACGTGGCACCGTGACGTCTACATCAGCATTTTCTGACCAAAATTGGCCGAATGGACTCAATTGGCAAACTAACAAAAGGTTTAGGACTCAATCGACAAGATTGAAAGGTTTAGGACTGAATTAGCAAAATTACAATAAGTTTAGGACTTTTTGGATAATTTTCCCCCTTAAATTATTAAATTCAATTTAACACAAGATTAAAGAAAAATAATGACGAGGAAAATATACAGTGGCATGTTAGGAGGAGAGAGAGCATGGCCATGGACTATTGGTTCCATTGATATCCCAACATCACCTTTCCACTTTGACGTTTATCGACGAGCTTAGTAGATTCACAAAATTTTTCATTTGTGATTTTTCAAGAGAATGTCAATCCATTTGTCTATATTTAACTCACGGTGTTTTTTTTCACTCTCTTCAAAATTTTGAAAATGAAAAAAACTTTGAATAAACCATATGATTATGATTGTTGCAATCATCCCCAGGCAAAATCCTGGGGAAGTTTCATAGATTTTCGAGTGAGCGCGAGTGGCTCCAACTTGCAGCTCCTCCGCCTAGCACAAAACCTATTGATTGAACCTTTGTTTCTCAAGTAATTATTCAATCTTGTTTTTGCTATAGGAGTCACCATTAATCAATTATGAATCAATTAACTCGTCTTATTTTGGCAAATTAGAAATCATGGATACGAGGACTTAGTTACACTAGGTGTGCCTAATTCCTACTTTTGGTACCTTTCACTTTTGTGAAAACAATTCATATAACCCTTTTTCTATTTCCTTTTTATTCTTAAAAGATGCATCTAGCATTCGTACATAGATATTCAATTAAATAAGAGATCAAATCAGACAACCTAAGCCGTATCATGCAAAATTAAACAAGGCCTCGATTGATGCCCTGAGATAGGAACCCCGTAAGCAGTAAACGGAAAGTGTAATCAATAAGGAATCCAACCCACAGGCGTTTCCTTAAACATAAACGTAAAATTCAAATGCATTAGAATAATTGAACATGACTATTTTTACTTTATTACCTGAAAGGTATCATAAGGCGATCTCTAAAAAATAAACAGATTACTATGTGCTCCAAGACTAACGTGCTGAAGTGAACACAAATGTGGAATGCTAAGATGAAGTAAAATTGTATTAAAGAAAAAAAAAAGCAGTTACTAATTGAAGCTAAGCATGCAATCCAATTAAATTATGAACCCTTTTTTTTTTTTTTTGGTCAAAAGTTAGTGATCATTACTAATAAGTTGCGGAGCCGCAACTAGGTTCGGAATCATTACATAATAAGACCCAAAGTGGATGAGGGGGATATAAAATCCAATTATGAGGAAGATGGTTATTCCGGTGGGCTCTTGCTATCCAATCAATGGGCTCGTTTGCTTCTCTATGCACATAAGAAATGGAGACGCCCTGTAAGTTGGGCCAACAGCATTTTGCAATCCTCTAAAATTGGTTCCACTATCCATGGGCTCGGTGCAAAGCCCATCAAGCTGTCCATCACAGTTTTGCAGTCAGATTGTGCTTCTATCTTTAAGTTATGTTTGAACTAGAGGTGTTAAACGGGTGGGTCAAGTCAGGTTTGGGTCGGGTCATTAATGGTCTAACCCAAATTGACCCATTAACCCATTTATGACCCATTTATGCTTAATGTAAATTTTTCGACCCATACCCTACCCATTTAACTAAACTTAAAAAAGCTTATTTCATATATATGTTTTAAAAAAATGGTATTGCTAAAATAGTTTTAGACAACATAAATTTAATGGAAATTTTGACTTAGACTTTTTTAAATTTTTTTAATAAGTTTATTACATTTTTCTCTTCTTCTTTTTTTTTCTCCTTTTTTTTTCCTTCTCCTCCTCCTTCCGAGCTAGCCACCAGTGAGGCTCTACCTTGCCGAGCCATCGCGAGATTGGTGTTGTTTAGCCATGGCAAGGCCGACCTCATGGTGGTCGAGCTTCTTCTACAGAGCTTGTCTGACCACCAGTGAGGCTTTACCTTGTCGGGCTATTGTGTGGTTAGCATCACTCGACCATGGCAAGGCTAACCTCATGGTCTGGTGAGCCTAGCCAGCAAGGCTCGGCCTCACCAAATCTAAGTAAGGTCGACCTTGCCCAGCCACGTCAAGACAAGGTTCGAGTTGACGAGGCTTGGCCTCACTAGAGGCCAGTCGATCGATGGCTATGGCCGAGGCTACCAATCGACCGAAGGAAGAAAAAGAATAAAAAAAATTATTTGAGTTTAATTCAAGTTGATCCGAGAACAAATAATCAATTTTTTTTTTTTTTTTACTTTTTGATTATGTTCCAAATCTATTTCCAGGAACAAAAAAGTTACTAAAATGATTTTTTTGTTCTTTTTTTTAGGGAATTTGGCAAGTTACCAATCGAATAAATTTACTATCTTTTTAGTATATTTACTTTCCTATGTGGTACTTTATTTCCTAGCTATAATTTTCAGTTTCACGTCGTTGATTAAATTCTAGTGCAATACTTTTATGTGCTCAAGTTGTGTCGTCCATTAAATTTTGGTGTAGTTTGTTACTTTGTATATTGCAAGTCTTGTCGTCGATTGAATTTTGGCAAAATTTACGTATGTACAATCCGGTTCCCGATCAAAGTTGTTGGTTCTATATTGATTGTAAAATTTCTTGTCGAAGTTGACACAAAACCCTGATTTTATTTAATTAAAAGTCGAAGAACAACTTTTGGTGAAAGATACCATATCGTAAGAGAAATTCCAACGAAACACCTTTCTACCCACATATTGTTTCACTTTAGATGAAAATTTACATATCAACAATGACAAGCTATATTGTTATGACATCCCAATTTTCCAATTCTATTTTCAATAAACTGAGACAGGCATTTCATTGGCATGCATATAGTTATTTTCCTTGAGTCGGCCACTCATGTGATATTAGTCTATTAGGTGAAGCCGTTAAGAGATTCTAATGCATCGAACTCGAGAATTTGACCAGGGAGCGACCTTTCGACTGAGCTAATTTGCAAGGGTCATTACGGCACAATTAAAAATCGATTAGAGATCGGAGATAGGTCGACTCGACAGAGGCATGTGATTAAATGTGGGTGATTCCACCAGATCACACAATTCTTGTCGATCGGCACTGGACCAACTTTTCTGTCAATTGGGTACCCTGTGTCCGTATTTGAAACATTGAGATTACCCCCGAAAACCGAGAGTCGCCAATGTGTCAAAGATGTACATTGTGGCTTGATCGACCACAGGTTAAATGCATGAAAATTTCTAAAAGCTACCCGGTAGATTAAGACGCGCTAATATTGTGCCAGAGTGAAATTAACCGTGAATTGAGATCGAATTCAGAAATTGGAAGTTTGGGTGTGTCTCAAATCATTTTAAGATCATTGACTCATCTTTGGAAAATTTTTCATGCAAGTCGAGTTTTTCAGCAAAATAATCAAGGTATGGTTAATTTGATTCGGGAAATTGGTAGGCCACTTTTGGTGGTATTTTTGAGATCAAGATAGTACTTTGGTCAAGTAAATATGTGAATTGAAGGATTGTGACATTGGGTTAATTTTACGGACTTCAATTGGATTCAAATGGAAGAGAATTGAATGGAATTGAAGAAGTTGTTGTACAAGATTTTATGCCCCGGCGGAAAATGAAATTGAACCTATTGGAAGAGGTTGTGGAGGATTGAGATAGCGGATTGTGACATCACAAGTGATGTCATGGTGTGGGGCAAGAGTGGCTAGGATGTTGACAAGTGGAGGGTGGATATTGGCCCTCAAAAAGTGAGGAGGTCCCATCATCTTCTTCTTCAAGCTTGGAAACTATAGAGGAGGGGGGAGACCGTGCGATCGAACTAGCAAGCTCGATGCCGCCCCTTCGCCCACTTAGCCGCTTGCTCGCTCGTCACCGGAGCCGCTCACAGTCGCTGTTGCTCAGCTCGCTCACCCTTTGCCTTCCTCTCTCCCTCCTGCTGGCGTCGACCTCCTCTTCTTCTTCTTTGTGCTGTTCGAGACCCACCAATAAACCAGGGAAGCGAAGCAGCAGCGCTGCTCGCCATCGACGCTCGTCGTCTCGCACAATCATTGCTTCGTGCTTGGCCGACGCCTAGTCGTCTCCATCTGCCTCTGTTCGTGCATTCCAGAAGCTGCCGGAGCTTGTCTTTGCCGTCGTGAGCCGCCATACACCCTTGCCTCAGCCCGCCGGAAGTCCCTCGGCCCATCTCGGCCCTTGCATACCTCAACCAATGCCGGATCCACCCTCAACCAGTAGCAATTAGTGAGCAGAAAAAATACGTATCGCAGTGGAGTTTTGGCCTGTTTTGGTCGACTTCCCGACCCCCGATGCTTGGCCCGCCTTGAGGAAAGTTGTTCCCCTCGGCGTCCTCGTCGTTTTGGTCCGCTTGGCTTGCTAATCCGGTGAGTTTAGCTCACTAAATCTTGATTAGACGGTTAATGATGCCCTAAGTGTGCTTAGTCTAAGTTAAGTAAGTTTATGTGGTTAGATTAGTTTATTTGGTTGAGAATTAGATTAGGATGTTTAATTAAGTTAAAGTGTGTTTAGTTTAAAGTTCAGTATGTTTATTTTAATATAAGCCTTGATGTGACATAATACGGTTTTATTTTTGATTTACTTAAATGTTTCGAAATTCCGGAATTCTTAATAATATATTATATTACGAAATTATTAAAATATTATTATTTAAAAAAACTAAAAAATTATTTCTGACCTCAATTGTTCAGAATTTCGTGTCGATCGTTCTTGTGTATTTGGATTTTGAAATTGATGGTTAGATATTATAAATTGAGTGTGGATTGTGAAAAATATGGATATTATTATTTAATTAATTTTCGGAATAAATTTAATTATTTATTAAATTCCGAAAGAGACCTTATTTTCTTAGAATTTCGTGCTGATCGCCGTTGTGCATTTAGAATTTGAGTTTGATGAATGGATGTGGCAAATTGAGTGTTGATTGTGATAAATAGGGATTTTATTCATAAAAAAACCCAAGCGTCAAGTTTTAATGCAAAAATTGGATTTTCAGTACTATATTAACTAGTGGGGTTTGAAAAAGTGAGATATTGATTTTCTAGATTTAAATTAACGTGTCCCCACACGTGGTTAATTTCTGGACTATTTTTAATATGAAGAAAAATGGCCGGGATCACTATCTTAAGTGGAAGCATTGAGTGAAATGCAAAGTGTCCCAGGCCGAATATGAATTGTTGTGTGATAATTAAGAGAATATCGTTTTTGGCTGTTGAGCCGGACTTGCCCCTATATGGGATGCCCACGCAGTGGTTGTGGGTCGCAGTTGATTATGGGCCCATGCTTCTTCGGGAACGCCGTCGACATACTGACGAAGCCGTGCTCCAAGGTGGGGAGATGATGCTTGGCTATATGCCAGTAGATAGCCGAACTGCGAGTAGGCTATGCCCTTGTGTGGCAGTGAATAATAATTGGAATGCGTGCTAAGTGCGATTGTGATTTATATGAAAGAGATGGCGTTCCAATTGTTTGAATTATTATTAATACCCGAGATTGTGTGATACAAATTGTGCTAATATGCAGGAAGGAATTAAGACGAGGTAAGTCTTCTGTGTGATGCGGCTAGGTCACCCGAGGTGTATTTTCTTTCTAATAGGGGTTTAGGGGGTTGAACTTGCTGAGACAATGTCTCATCCCGGTTGTGGGATTAAAATTTCAGGTCCCTGGTGGACGGAGTGGCCATATAGCTTTGGTTGGCCTTGAGGAGTTGCAAATATGAAGTCATAAGGAGTGGAGAGCGTGTCCGACTTGTAGGTCGTAGGATAGTTCCTTTTTGAGAGCTGGTCTTTTGTAGGCTTTTGGCCGTAGACCTCTATTTGTAATTCTGTTGAATTATGAAAGTGTTATGTTGTGATTTTGCTTCCTGTTTTTCTATCCCGTATTTCATTGTCAGTGGTTTATAATACGTTCCGCTTGCGCAATAATAAATGAATGGGGTCGGCGACACTACCTGGGAATGTCACATTTGCATGACCATGGTGGGATGTTGGCGTACTCGAGGTTCGGGGCATGACAATTGTAATTTTTTAAAGAATCAATGTTTTGTACGTAGTTATGATAGTTGTAACAATTGATTAAAAGACCAAATTTTTGAAAATAAAAGACACTCTAGATATAAGTTGGGATAAGTATACTACAAATCATAAAACTTGGTAATCTTTGCCATTTTTGACACCCGACTTGGATTGACCATGCTTATCACCTAATAATTTGAACACAACCAAGGGCCGATGTTCCCATTGGGATAAGGGAATAGCGAACAAACCTAGATCGTCGGAGGGAACGCGGGTAAGGGAATTAATTGATAATCCCTAGATTGCATTTATTTTGAAAATTTTGAACCCGACAAATACAATTTCGAAGTCGCTTTTACGCATTTTCGAGTTTCTTGTTTCTTTTTTCGTATTTTCTAGTATTCATGTGCGCTGTTTACAGTCTTCTTTTCTTTCCTTCAAGCCATGATCTAGTCCCACCGGCTCTTTCTTTTTTTATCTTTTTCGCCCAATCACTCTTATTTCGTTTCTTGTTTTGGAAATTGCTCCATAAATTAACTCTATGCCCTTTCCTTTCCGCCGCAATATTGTTTCTCCTCTCTTTTCTCAAGTCATCATATCCTCAAAAGTGCTCTAACCCTGGTCGATATAATCTCCCTCTATCCCTGACCAAAAAACAAAAAACCTCTCTCTATCTTGCCTCAATTACCTTCAGTTTCATTCAATTTGCATTATTCTCTTACTTTAACTTAGAACATCATAGGATCCCTTGATTCTGCACAAGATTGACATAAACATGGGAAGAAAATCAAGTCGGGAGCAGCAAGTCTCCTCACCATTATCGTGGATTCACAGGAGGGAGTTCATAGCATTCTATAGGCTCGAGTAAGAAACTTGAATGGGTTTAAGGCTCATTTCACTCGTTTGGCCGTTCATTGGGCCAATTTTGAGAGGAATTCGCAACTCAGTCCATGCCTCGTCCGATGTAAATGCATTGTGCCTAGGTATAAATATCTCTACCATCTAAATCCAAGGAAAATAAAGAGTGATGCCAATGCAATGCTACGTAGGTTTGGTGTTTTTATTAGGTTTATGGACAAATTCTATCCCTACAAATGCATGTGCAATTCATTAGATGAAAATTTAGATGTCGACAATGATAAGTCATGCTATAATTTCTTAAGAGATTAGTAATTTGTGTGAAATAGTTATGATAGTTGCAACATTTGATTAAAGGGAATAAATTGTGAGAATAAAACTTTGAGAACCGAGATAAGAGTTAATGCAACTAGTAATGTGATTATTCCAATGCACTCTAAATAAAAATATAATAGCTGACTAAAAATTTTCCTCAAACGTATAGATATAACTATGTAGAAAAACTATCCGTTTTCTCTTCTCATGGTTCAATGTGCTCCACGAAGCATCATCTTGTAAAATTTTAGGTAGATAAAGCCCACCTAAACTTCTAAATATCATTGAAAAGTCAATTGACACTAATTTCCAGGAAAACGTTTATGACTGAATTTGCAATTCTCCCAACTCAACATCTATGCTTTTTATAAGTTTTTTTTTTCTTCCTTTTAATAATTCTTCCCCTCTTCTGTCTCCTGTCCTCATCTGTATAGAATGGGCAATCAGGGGTGGCTTGTGTAGTGGAAGGAAAACCGTCCTCCTAGTGATCTGACTGGTGAAAGTAGACATGAATTCAAATCAACCCGGGGAAGAAAACTAACCTCTTTCAACTTTGTATCACCTCACTGAGTGTTGATTTTAACTCCTTAAAACCTCTTACACGTCCAACCCTTCAAGATCCTGGCATCAAAAGACAATCCTTCTAGAATATAAGAGTAAGAACAGAAGTCATATTCTATGATTTCCAATCCTTCTTGAGACATAGAAATGGATTCATGTACAGTTAATACGAGAAAAAAGATATCCCATACACTTGCATTTAGTTGCTAAAAAGATAGATCAATTTATAGATGATGTGCAGCAACTTGATTTCCATTCACAAATAAATAACATACGGCCTAGCCAAGGCTGTGGCAAAACCCCGATACGTGTATTAGATACAATGCCATCTCAATCCTGAAAGACAATAAAGTGACATATTGATGTTTTCCGGCAGTCATACCCTGAGAAAAGGTGACACATTTTTGACTCCAACAGGTGAGATATCCTTGGAGATGGTAGTCTCGGAAGATGAATCTTGCTTCCGGTCTCTGTAATCTAGTAGCACTGATGGTGATTCCACTGGACTGGTTAGAACTGCTTTTATCTTCCTCTCATCTATATATTTACCACTTTCTTTATCAATCTGAAAATTAAAAGAAAATTTCTCGAGTTACTTGACCTGAAAGATTATGGAACATATAGCAGCAAAACCGACCATGTCAGCAGTCCTCTTCACCTTTATCAAAAACTTGTCTCTGCACGACAGGACAGTTGGAACTACCTGCCGTGCTTACATGGTAACTGCATCAAACGGAAGATAGGATGAAAGGCCTACTCCAATTCTTTTGAAGTATCGGGACATAGCTTCTCAGGCTTGTCGTGGTTTTCCTTTATCTCGATGTATATTAGGCTACTTGGTAGGCATTCAAAACCTTATTCAAAGATGATCCTTGCTGCAATTAGACTCACTCTACCTTAAGCAGTTCGTAACCCAACAGTAATACAGTCCAACTGACATGTCATGGCAAAGAAATTGCAGAAGAATTATTTAGCTGATTTAGGTAATGTAGGCGTGTCCCTCCTCACAAGTATGTTAGCGGCTTTGATAAGTATGTAAGCATGATGTTCCTCGGACTTGAGCAGCACAATTTTGAATCAGATGCTCCATTTGGCTTGATGATGCCTACATTTGGCCGCACACAGTATTTCTTCAAAGATGTAGACTTAACCTGGAATGTTTTGGATATCCAGTATGAAGCTCATAATGTTTCTCCATAGTAGAGAGCTTTTAATGCATTGATGTCCTACTCTGAAATTTAAATTGCATCAAGGGAATATGGGATTGAAAGAAAATTGTTCGCCTACCATACCTAAAAAAAAGTAAAGCACGATCATGGTGAATGAAAAGGTCCAAAAAATCCTCACCTTGAAAGCAACATACCGATCATTCTTGTTGCGTAGCGGAATCAAGCATGAGCTTTGTTTACTCAACTCAACTGCATAAACGTGGAGAAGAGGCTTCAGTTAAAAGAACTTAACGGGGCACGGCATGTGAGTAGGATGTGATGAAATGGACCATCATACATTTTCTTTGAAGACATAATGCAGCAAGGAAATCTCATTTTGTGTGTTGGTTTTTTCTACCGATCATTCTCAGTCATTTGGTTACAACACTCACTTACTTTATCTCCAGAAAGAAATTCACCTCACAAGGCATTCTAAGAGTTCACCTCACAAGGCATTCTAAGAGTTTGTGGTGTGAGGATAGAAACTATGAAAAAAGAAAGAACCTGACCAAATATTCGAAAACAACACAAGGAAAAGAATTTGAAAAACAGGGCGACCAATAACCGATTGATATTCGCCATTGAAGCTCTTATTTAAGATATTTCTTTTACCATTATTTATGATGTTGAACCACAAATTCTCAAGCAAATTATTGTAGAACAAAGAAATATCATCCCCTTCACTTATTGCCTAGTAAAACAGGAGGCAAGCAACACAAATTGAATGTAGCTCCAAAATAAAAATGAACCAAACGCGCAGCACTATATACACTCACAGATAAACTTGATTTCATGAGGCCGGATCTCCAAGAGAGCTTCAACCATAATGACGACTATATCGCTGATTTACACGAAACAACGGGTCACATAGCAGGGCAACAAAAATCAAGCAAAAAACGTCTGAAAGCTGAATTTCAAGTACCCATTTATGGGTGCATTTGCTTTGGTTTTTGGGGAAAGCCTTTGGCTAAAGGCCCTTAGCCTACAGGAGTTCTGTGAAATGCAAAGACTGTTTGGTAATTTGCAATTTAAAATGACTTGAGAAGTAACATTGGGAAAATACTATTTGATAAACATATATTTGGAAAGTTCTTTGATGTAATCAATTTAATTTTTTTAATTTGTTTTAAATTAAAAAAATGATGGAAAATTTTATATTTTTGCATTGAGAGTGATGTAAAAGAGACATATTAACAAATCCAAAAAAAAAAATTTACATGAGAAGTGTAAAAAATAATAGGGTCCTCAGATTTACAAACAATGAAGAAAGTACAATGACCAATGGGCTAAGTTACTGAGAATATAAAAATAAAATTTAGTCATTTATGATGTCATATGGAAGGTCTTATCTAAAACTGGCATATGATGAGAAATGTGGCTCTTATCAGCACATGACAGCACCAAAAGTCATATCTTGCTCTTTCCGAATGTACAACTGAGCAGCAATTTGCCTTGACTCCATCAATTTCCCCAACCATGTCTCATAGCTCAAAAATACTATTGAGAATGGACTGAACCACCTAGCACTTCCTAGAGATTGATTGCAGAGCAAGCACCACATAAACACATTCGTGATGGCAACCAAATAAGCTTTTGCTCATGTTCAAAGCCTAAGCATGCAAGAAAATTAAAGAGCTCGGACTCTTGAAGAGCAATGGACTTCTTCTGTGGACCTCAGATTGCCAACAAGATCGAGGATTAGCCTTAAAGAACTGTTCCTCTCATAAACATAAGTACAATCACATCTCAATTCACAAAGCGGTGCATGTATTAATATACATGTCATGGATATTCCAAAGAACTTACAAGAGAAGACAACTCCTAGTAACTGCTGGGTACAATAGAAATGAACATTCAAAGACCAGGATTATTCTTGGGAAAAATGGAAAGGTGAATTTAACTATCCCGTTCTATTCTATTAGCGATGTCAGTGTCTACTGATTACAGTTCTTCCACAACTTTTGTCCTCGAAGGCTGCTCGTTAAGAGTCATTTGGAGGCATTGTAAAGCAAGCTGTGCTATTTGCTATGTAGAATCTATATATGTAGGGTATAGGGACGGTATCAATTTGGTTCCCATTTCCGGCAGGTTGCAAGGTCATAAGCGACCAGTTTCTTCTAAAATAACCAGTGTTTCTTTTTTCGGTTTCTGAGGAATTAGGGGCATCTGCAAAAAATGAAAAGTTATGTAAGCAATACAACTGTAGATTCCATGCCAAAGGATTTAAGTAGCTAAAAGGAAAACGCACCTCGTAATTCATAGAGGGGATTATAGTGAACCTCATATCCAGAAACTCAACCAAAGCTCTGCATCAATGAATGTAAGGTTAACAAAAGGAAAAACTTTAACGAAAAAAATGGAGTTTCAAAAGATCAGTTGCACAAAAGCAACAGTAGATCAATTGCAAATGTTTACGTCTAGATTCTAAATCAATCAATACATGAACCGTACCCAAGTAGCTATTTGAAGCAAGCAAAAGAACAAATATTTAATTTCCCAGATGAACAACAAGCAAAGCATCACAAAGGAGGGCCTATGCGTATTTGTATGCAAGCAACGCTCTTTTTTCCAAGACAAACAATAAGTAAAATATACCCATTTGGACTTTTAACAAACCAAACCCAAGAACTTCACATTCATCACATCGCCCCTACTGATGATTTGAACCAACAAAACAACTATGAAGAAGACAAGCAAGGAATACCCTCTGCAGAGGGAACTTATAAATCCAATTGCCAAACAATAATCAGGCTGTGAATATAAGTATCATCTAGAGGCTTTTGTCCTCCTTCAGGCTCTCCAACATCAACCAAATAAGCATTGAAATTAGTGACTAATCAGAACAAATAACTTCATCATTCTTCAAAATCCTACATTCCAACAGCTGCTCACTGCCATGATACGGCATTATCCGACCATCAATCATAGCATGGACTAATCTACTCAAAACAAGCTCAATCACGACGAGGTATTACAACCAGAAGCACAGAACAGAACAATCAGTGATGATATAAAAAATGAAATCCTAGGCAGCATCAAGCTGCTGCTGTTCAGTTCGATCGAGCAAGCTAAATTTGGGAGAAAGCGGTAATAATTCAATATCCACTGCCATTTTGACATAGATTAGCCAATCAAACTAAATCATGTCCTAGCCCAATCAAAGGCAACTAAATTGCTGATCGGGTTGAGCTGAACGTCAGTGGTAGAGATTAGTAGTGAAAGCGAAGGTACCTTGCCGATGGAGGTACGGAGAGAGAGGAAGCCATTGCAATAGACCTTGTGCTTCAGCTTTAGCTTTAGCTTCAAGTGCTTCGAAAGGTGACACTCCAGCTTACGCAATCTCAAGCACATAGCTCATTTCATCAAACACCAAATTGCACATGATCACCAAACACTAAACAGGCAAAACTTAGATGGTTCACACTCACACGAAGCATAATTCAGCACACTAATTACAAACACAATCCAAGAGAAGTTCAGGATTGAACAAGGAAACCAGAGCACAATGTCAATCCATTCCTAGAACCTGCATTGCCGGCTCAAAATGCAAGTGTTGAGTCCATCACAGAGGAGTCATACTGGATTCCTGAAAGCTCTGATGTATTCATCTATGGGATTCTGCTGAGTCTGGATGTTCTGTGTAAGGGCAACAAGGATGGTGATGCCATATTTCTGTCCCTCAAGATTCCGTGTGATGCGATGTTTGTTTTCCTAATCAAAACTCCAGAGTTAGAGCATAAGCTGCCAGGCTTGAAATCCATATCCTCGATGCAATTTCTCCCTCTTTGACCAACCTTGAATGAGGATGAGGACCCCGATACCAATGTGTGCACAGAAGCTCCTCCTGATGCTCATAAAGTTCAACTTGACTAAAATTTTTGAGATTCAACAACCAAAGACAGCCTGCCACTACTTCAGATTTTCACTTGGTGATCTGTCCTGTGCAAATGTGAATGATGTTGAGCTGCGCGTGGCTCTGGCATCAGCTCTGGAAATGGATATCAAGTTGCTTTCTCAACTGAAAGCAGAACGGCGGATTGGAAACCTTTTGGAGTTTATACATGCAAAGAATATGTAAGATTTTCTCAAATTGATGCTTGGCTTGTGTAAAGCTCTTCTTTTATGATCACAAGGTTCTGCGAAAGGTTCCGTGTACATGGAAGAGCCACCACTACTTGATGAAAGTTCTTCTGAGGTGGCGAGTAGCATATGACGCATAACCGACTTTGGTGGCAGTGCTAGTGTTTTCCTGGAATTGAGTGGGTCTCATGACAGAAACAATGCTGATAATGCTTCTGAATGCACAGTCTAGTATTGAAGGCGGCTCCAAGGGAAGGTGCTCTCTTTTTCTTACCAATCTTTTGTAAGTGAGTGTAATTCTCAAGTCTCGGCAAGACACCCTCCTTCTCTACCGGTACAGCAAATGCTGAGATAAGATATTCTGGTGCTGCTGCTTTAGCCAGTGTTGCCACACTGGTAATCTCGGAATTGCGGTGGCTCCCTCATTTATGACTTCTCCATAACATTTGCAAATCCCACTAAAAAGCACACTTTTCCTGAAAAATAAATTGAACTCAAGCATGGCAATACAGAGTGTCTGTCTACTTCAAAGTTGCAACAATGAGTTGATTGTGCTGTAAAGCCCCAGGATGAGAACCATAGTTGTATGACCTTCCAACACACATTCCATCCATTTGTTTACAGCATAGCGAATTTATCTCCAATGCGAAGTGAGGTTATCGATTTCAAAATATGTGTGAAGCAGCAAATCAACAACGATCTCTAATAATTTCTTACATATCAAATAAAAATGATGCAATTGACATGCCTACCTCTGGGAGAAACCATCCTAAGAAAATTTAGCTAAAAAAGCCAAACCAAACTAGGAAAAGAACACAAATACTTGTACATAATTAAGAGCCCTCTGGCTGTTCAGAGGCATCATAATTTAAATACCTTCATCAGATTTTCAGACAATAATCCGCTAAAAGGTCATTAAAAAGTGCATGCAAAACTTCTCTGTTCATATCTGTAAAAGAATTTGATTGCTAGAAAAGGAAAACGTCAGTACTTACCTCAGTTCGTTTAAGGTTTGAACACCAGGGAACAATTTGTGGTCGTGCGTCAAAAAGCTTGCAAGTGCAACGTGCACTTCTTCATCGTCTTCTTCATCGTCTTCTCCCACAAATTTGATTGACTTCTCTGAGCAAAGCCGAGAAATTTCCTCCACCACTAATTTCCCACAACGTCTTATTGTAACCTCTCACAGTCCCTTCAAGCTTGATAGATCAGGCAACTTCTGTAAAGATTCACACCATTCAATACACAATGTTTTCAAAGATTGGGGTAGTTCGCCTTGAATCTCAACTAGATTATGACAAGATTCTACTTCAAGAATTGTTAGTCTGTTCCAATTGCTTAGATCAGGGATCTGCATCTGTTTAAAGCCACGAAGCAACAACCGATGTCCACCTATATATTCAAACATCTGATTGCGAATATGCACATAAACATCTGTCTTACCCATTAAGCTGAACAGATTGGGGAACTCCTGTAACATATCGCGGGAATCAATTGTAAGTTCATCCAAAAACCGCGGTAGTTCGCCTTGAATCTCAACCAGATTACCACACTGCAATACTTGAATAGGCCTTAGCTTGTTTAACTTGCTTAGATCAGGTAGCACCGCCATCTGTCCGACGCACTCAAGGTGCAAATCTCGTAGGTTCTCCAAACAACCAAGGCTTTCAATCTCTGCAACTACAGAGTACAAAATCGAGAGAGACGATAGTTTCCTTAAATTCGATAGATCCATCGAGCAAAGTGAGTCGCAACCAACGATACGTAAGGAGGATAAATTTGAGGGAAGCCTCGGGAGGCAACGCAAATGATGAGGAGGGAGGCTAAGGTTTGTCGATGAGGCGGTCTTCATAAAAAAGCGTAGTAGCAGAGATTCCAATTTGCTTAAGTTCCCAATCCACCGTGGTATCCATTCTTCTAGAAGCCCATCAAATTTCCCATCACAATTAGGTGGGCCAAAGCCCAGTTCTAATACCTTTAAGTTAGCGAGATTTGAGATATCCGGAAACGTGTCCAGCCTCAACTCCTCCAGTTCTAATTTGATGAGATTTTTAGGAAGCCTTGGTAGGGCATGTATTCTACAATTTCTCAATCTCAAGATCTTCAAGGATTTATTCTCATAGATGCAATCACCAATTTCCACGTGTAAACACTTGTTATGATAATCATTGCTGGCGATTTTTATTTTTTCAAGCTTCTCCATCGTCCAAAAGGCATCGTGTATTTTGCTTATACCACTATCTTGCATATTCACTATTTTCAAATTCTTCAACTTTTCAATATCGGGTAGTTCTTTGATACTAGTGGAACTTATGTTCAACTCAATTAGCGATTCCAAATTCCCGATTGTCTCCGGAAGCCTCTTCAAACTAAAGCATCTTCTTAGAGATAGGTATTTGAGGCTTGCAAGATTGAGGCTTGCAAGATCTCTACCCAGCTCATCCGGCAACCTCTGAAGATTCCAACAATCACTTACATCTAAGAAAACCAAGCTTTTCAACCGACAAATTGATTTATCAATTTTGATTAATGACTTACAACCCGATAGGATCAAATGTTCTAAATTTGAATGAGTTGAGAAGTTGGGGTTTCTCTTCAATCATCCGCAATGGGCCAGATTCAGAACTTTCAAACTCTTAATCACCTGTGAAAGAAAAATCATGCAAAGTTCACTTTTGAATCTAATAAGACGGAAGAATAAGTGTTGTCTAGCATATATCATACCTTCATGTGGCTCCACCCCTTCCAATCATGAGTAATTTCACTCTGAGATAGATCAAGGATAATCAAATTCTCTACGAAGAAATTTGCAATCTTAAATGTTGGGCGAATATTATGCCAAGAAAGCCATCGTAATTGTGGAAGGAGATATGAATTCCTCTGGAAAAAAATTAGTTGGAAGGGCATATAATGGCCATTTGAGCCAAAGAAGCATCTTTTCTCCACGAAAATTTTCCTTCAAGCCATCTACTTCAAGGAACATTAGATTTGGCAGGCTCTTAAAGTCCTTATAGGTAAAATGGTGCTGATCATCAAACTTGAGATGAAGAGCTTCAACTTCTTTCTTTTCCTGCGCAAAGGAAAAAAAAAAAAAAAAAAAAAAAAAAAGTTGAAAGGAAACACATTTCTTCAAGTTTACTATTTTAAGGGGTGGAGTTGACTTCTATCATTCCTTTAAACTCTTAAAAGACCAAAAATATCAGTTGAGTAGGTCGTGATGGTGCTATAGAACACAAAAAGTAACTACTTTTTTTGGAAAAGAAAATGTCTATAAGTAATTTGGAGATGTATTGCACAATGCATTTTACCTCATGTATCCTTAGCAGATTTAATCTATCCTCGGGATTCCACACCCAACATTGCTTCTCTATATTCATCTCACTTTCTTGACAAACTATTTCTCTTCCAAGGTCTCTGAGTTGATCATGCATCCACAATATATTATCTTCTCCAATCTTTATTAAAGACATGTGTCGCAAAACTTCCACAGCTGCTTCTGGAAAAAGTTCAGATGTATGCCAAAAGTAAACCACAATGCCTTTGCAACATCCAATGAAATGACAAGCTATATCAAGGAATATATTCTGCTGCCGATTATCTAATGCATAATAACTTATTTTGAACTTTATCATGAGGAACACTTTCTAGCATCTTCAATGTGTCATCCCACTTTTCCTTATTTTTGTCGAACAAAAGTGAACCTATGACCTCAATGGCTAATGGAAGACCTCCGGCAATGCGTATCGCCCTCTCAAATTGGCTGATATAGTCGTCTACAGGAGACTCTCTTCTAAAAGCATGTTTGCTAATAGTTGAAGAGATAGATTCGGATCCAAGCACATAAGCTCATACCTCCAGTCCACTTCTGGAACACAAAGAACATCTTTCCTTTTTGTAGTAACAATAAGTTTGCTCCCTTCGCAAAACCAATCATGCTTACTGACAAGTGCATCATATGATCATTTTCTTCCACATCATCAAGAAGAAGGAGGACTTTTTTATTAGGCAACCTTTCTTTAATGGTCTTAATCCCTTCATCAATGTTTGTTATTTTCACCCATTTCATCTTAAGAATGTCATGGATGAGCTGCTGTTGCAAGTACTCAATGCCCTTGAGCTTTGACATTTCATGGATGTTGGAAAGGAAGCAACAATTGTCGTACTTGTTGGAAAGCTCATTGTATATGATTTTTACAATTGTTGTCTTTCCAATGCCACCCATCCCATGAATTCCTACGATCCGTGTTTCATTATATGAGCACCTATCTCTTTCATGATTTTATCCACATGACTGTCCACACCGACCAAGTTGCTTGATACCACCAAATAAGCCTTTTTCAATTCATTGAAAACCTTATGGGTAACTATTTTTGCCATCTCACCTTCTTTCCTAGTGTTTGTTGGAGGTCAAATGGCAATGAGTTAGAAAACTGTGTTGAACCAAGCTATGTTCTAACAAGACCAAAGTGAAAACTAGAGACCTATTCAAAATGCTTTCTACAAGGATTTACTTCATTGTAAATGAATTAGCATTCATATGATTAACGAATGACCTTAACTGAAAAAAGATAAAAGAAAAAAAAAAAAAAAAGGTTGTTTGGAATGAAAAAGGAAAAAAATGGGGATTGTCCCATTATTTCGAGTGATTTCTCCAGTGAAGTTTCAATAGCATAAAATCCAATTTCAACAATGAAACACATCAAGTTTTAATGGGACGAGGGACATCAAATGGAATGATAGAGGCAATTACCTGTTGGCCATTTTTTGCAAGTCCCATCCATCTAGTTCTCCAACCGTGGTGAGAGCAACCTTCCACTTACGCATAGTCTCTTTGTCATATCGCTTCTTGTTTTCATGTGTAAGAAAGGCCTCTCCATAAACTCTAATTTGGTGTCAAACCTCTAAAGGTGCTACATCATAAAAAATGGGCATAATCTTTTGTCCCTTAGTTTTTTGGCACTCAACCATTTGGATTAGCTCCTTGAGACACCATACGCTAGAGGCATAACCTTTCGAAAATATAGGTATTGAGATCTTTGATTGATTAATTGCTCGGAGAAGTTCTGGGCCAAAATTTTCCCCCTTGCAGAGCTCTTTGTCATCCTTCTAGACGCGGATTCCCGCATCTATCACACTAGTGTAAAGGAAGTCGATAAAACTTATTCGAGTATCTTCTCCTCGGAAGCTCAAGAATACTTCATATTCATATCTTGATGAATTAGCCATTCCTTGACCTTTTGTCGCAGTGTAAGTAAAAGAAGCGCTCCTTGCTATTCCATCAATTTTTACAAGTAGGTTGTTTTTCTGCACGATTTCCCTCGACATGATCTTCAAGAAATACCAAACAGCATATTAGCAAAAGCAATGGCAGCCAGAGATGGAAAATGTTTAGAAGCCTGACTCACAAATGGAAATCTCTATAGGTCATTAAACTTGGTAGCCTGAATTAACTAAATATGCATAGAGTCGTGGGCCAGTGTGCTACAATTATTTAATAAGAATGATTTATTGCAGCATCACTCCAGCTTGTCAAAGTTGACAATGCACGAGGTAAAGCTCTCATCTTTTGGAGGCGGTTGTATAATTTCTGCTAAAATAATCATAGTTCCTGCTAATCTTTTCACAATCTGCAAACTTCTCAAAGCCTCCGAATGGGCCGCAAGTCATATCCTGTCACCGTCGCAGCGTCAATCATCAGTTCCAAACTAAAGTAGCTCGAATTCCAGAAAACACGTCGCAATGCACTAAGTCGCGTTCGACTCAAATTTAATCGCACTCGTGTCATCCCGCATCGGGGTTCCTCTATTTTCTTTTCTTTCTTTCTCGACAGCTCTCCCTACTTCTTTTCTCACTCAAGCCTAACCAAGATCTCAAACCACAGCTCAAGCAAAATTCTCGCGGGGGGCGAGAGCACCGGAAGCGGAAGACGGAGGTGGGGGCACAACCTCTCGAGCTCAAGGAGCTCAGATTGCACGGAACCAGCAAAAACCAGGGCAACAACCGGAAAACGGAAACCAAACGCCTAAACGCCGACAACCCATCTCTTGCGACTCCAGCAGAATCCGACCCATATCAAGCACGAACCTCGGTCTCACATGCGAGCCCAAAAACAGCGAGACGCGTACAAAAAAAGTAAGAACTCGCAACGCCCAGAGAGAGAGAGAGAGAGAGAGAGAGAGAGAGAGGACCTGAGAAGGAATCTCAGCAGACGTTGCAGAAGGCGGAGGATGAGCTTGAGCCGCTTGCATGATCAATCCAACGAGTAAAGCAGTAGCAGCAGCAGAGAGAGAGAGAGAGAGAGAGAGAGAGAGAGAGAGAGAGAGTTGGAACCAGTTGCTGGATTTTCAGATGGAACCCAGTTTTTATTCTAATGCCATCTCGTCCGATTTTCCTTTATTTATTTCATTTCCCCTAAAATTTCTATATCTCGTCCCGCGAAGTGGTTGAGAATACGAGAGAAGACCAAGACAGTAAGAGAGAAGTTTGTCCGAGGTTTACTGTCACGTTGCGTCCCCATGCCGCAATCGCGTCTTCCCTTTTTCTCTCCGGTCGAGTTGCCGTCCTCCGGCGATGCCCGAACGGGCTGGCTTTAAAAAAAAAAAAAAAACAAAAATGGTCGTTACTGTGAGGCCGGGCAGCCCCATACTGGGCACGGTCGTTGCCGAGGTCGGCCGGCGAAAGACCACCTGACGATCGTCATCGCGAAAAGGACGCGCGGGCCGCTGGTGGATTGGCTTTTTCCAGCACCCGTTGAAACGGCGACGATGCGGGTCTTGGTCGTAATTGCCAGGAAAGAGTGCGCAATGGGTGGCGTGGCTGCGAAAGGTCTTGGTCGTCGCGGATGATGATAAAAGCGCCCACCCCTCATTCTATTCTCATCTCATCTCATTATTCAGTGCTCACTTACTGCCACGTCATATGATGACGTGGCACGCAATTTTTACTGGAAGCCAATCACAAATTGCCACCTGTTGATGACGTTGACATAAATTAAAAAATAAAAAAACTCACTCCTTTTTTCTCTCTCTTCTGCTCCGTTCCCAGCACTTCGCCGGTGGCCATGGGTCTCGGATTTCCAGAATTTCGCGAGCACCGACGACTCCGCCGGAAGCCATGGCCGAGCCACTCCGTCTGTTGTCGTGGCGGCTCGCAGCTGCGCTACCAACGAGCACACATTGCTCGCGGTGGCTCGTCCGTGGCTAGATCTGGAGCCATGAGCACACGAAGCAAGAACAACACTAATAAGGAAAGCATGGGCAAGGCAGGATTTCCCCTTGGAACCTATACATTCCCGCTCTCTCTCTCTCCTATGCAGTGCATTTATTGCGGCTTAAACTTTTCTCGTTCTTTCTCAAACAAAGGAAAAAGAAGCCCATTACTCTCAATTTCTTTCCTTTCGAAATTTTAAATCTCAAATTTTCTCGCCCTGCTCGTTGCTACTTCGTCGTGCATCAAGCGGCCGTTCCCTTGCCATCGCCGACGAACCACATTACGGCCGCCCCTACTTTGATGCTCGCTCGCTTCTCTCTTTGGGCTTGTTGCTGGTCCATCGTTCGTTCTGACGTTCCCAGGATCGTAGACGCAGCACGCAGAGGAGAAGCAAGTCTCTTTGAGCTCCTCTCAACATCGGCGAGCGTCGTCTGCCGAGCGAGACCCCCACACACAGAAGGCTCGGAGGCGAGGTTGCTGGAGAAGCTGGTGCCGCACGCTACCAGCATGGTGCTGAGCTGCGTGTTCGCGGGGCTCCGCCACCTTGACCCGAATCGGGAGGCCTCCAAGAAGGCCCTTGAGCACAAGAAGGAAATCGCCGAGCGGCTCAGTCGCCCCCTTATCTAGACCAATCCGTACAAGGTTAGGCTCTATGAAATTCCGTTCTTTGGGATCGTATCGCCCTGCACAGTGTTGGGATTTGAGGTTTGGGTGGCTTGGATGGAGGGTTATGCAGTGTTTGATGTGCTTATGTGGGAGAATTTGGGAGCTTTTTGCCTTTGGTCAAGTTGTCATGAGTTTATGACTGAGATGAGATGAATCGAATTGCTCGCCACCAGCAAAATGCTTGTTCCCTATTTCGTTCGGGGTTTGATAGGATTCCGTATGCCCAAGCCCTAACGGTACTTCTACTACGATTCTTTGCACAGTCAACCGTATAGAATACTTTACCCAATGAGGCAGAGCTTATGTTTTTCTAAGATACTCATTTTGCTTGATGTGAGTGAGATTTGTATTTCTTGCCATTAATGCAGTTCAGGTAGGGCAGCTGTTTGTTGGTATTATGGTTTCATTTGTTATCTTGCTTTTAGGACTTTTTGATGGGATGATATGAATTTTTGAATTGACAATAATGTGAATCCTTGATGGATGAGTATAAGATCAAGGGTACTCCAGATCTTTACACTATCGCTATTAATAGTTGCAGCCAGACCGGTGATTGGGAATTTGCTCTGAGCGTGTACAATGACATGAAAAAGAAAGGCGTGGTTCCTGATGAGGTATTATTAATCGTAATTTGAACACATTTGACCTGGTTATCAAGGCTAGGTAAGAAAGGCGTTCTCGAGTATTTAGTCTCAATGTTGTTCCAGAGAATGCATTATGTTATTTTCCTGCTTTCTCTAGTTGCACTTAACTATAGAAAGGGAGATTCATTGATTATGCCATCTGATTTCTATCTTCAGCCTTTTACAAAGAGCCACTCATGGAAGTAGCTTATTCTTTTCTTCTTCTGTGCAGATTTTTCTCAGTGCATTAATAGACATTGCAGGGCATGCTGGGAGGGTTGATGCTGCATTTGATATTCTAGAAGAAGCAAGGACTTGTGGGATGCATCTTGGAATTGTATCATACAGTTCTTTGATGGGTACTTGCTGTAATGTACGACTTCTGCTGATTCTGAAAATTATGACAAATTACGTCGTGGGATGGAACTAGTTATTAAGTGAAGGATGTCCTCATTGATCTACAAAGAACCCTTGAGGACTACAGCTATCCTCTCTAGGTTTTGATAGTCCCTTGAAGTAAATAGATGCAGTAATTCTAATTTCTCTCCACGGCAGTCATAAGTGGTCTTTTCTGTATTTTCTATGTGATGATTAGAAAGTTTGGGCTTCTGAAGAATTTTGTATAATGTCTCAGGCAAAAAGTTGGGGGAAGGCTTTAGAGCTATATGAGGATATGAAGTCTATCGAGATAAAGCCGACAATCTCAACAATGAATGGTTTAATCAACCTATGGTTATTTCTGTGAAAGCTAGTACGAGCACCTAGAGGGGGTGAATAGGTGCGAAAACAAATTTGCAGAGTAAAGTATATAATTTTGCTTCTAAATCAACTATGATTAACAATAGATTATGAAAATGAAATTAAACTCTAATAATTAAATAGAGTTACAATCAAAGTAAAAGAGATTATGGAAGAGAATAAGAACACAAGGTTTATAGTGGTTCAACTTAATCCAAGCCTATGTCCACTCTTCCGCACTGACAGCCCACCGGCTGGATTTCACTAAGAATCAAAAGAGTTGTTATAGTATAGCTTTTCCTTAATTCCACAGTGTAGAGACTTTGCTACACTTCCTCAAGATCTCACAGAAGTATAAACTCTCTTTTGAGTACAAGTTCACGCTCAACAATTAAATTGACAAAGAACAAGGAGCTTCAGACTTTGAATTTCTCTATTACGCACATACTTGAATAACTGGAACGTCTTCATTATATACTCCTTCATACCATCACACTCGTTGGCACTTACTAAAAGAGTTCTTCCAATCTATCCATTGGACAGAATTAACTAGGGAAATTTCGAGTTATTTAAGGAATATGATGATAGTCCACCAATCGTGCTCGCTCATACAATCAGGATCTAGATTTCCATAAGTAGAACCTTCCAAGTATGCTTCACCAATCAACGGATCCAAAATGCCTGAATCAATCTCAAGATGAATAATGGATTCCGAGATGTTATATCCAGCCAAGAGATCTTCTTTAGTCAATAGAATCAAATCTTTAAAGAAATACTTAATTCTGGATAAGTCTTCTTTGACGGTCTAGAAACTGTCAATGAGGATAGACTTTAAATCTTGATTCTGGTGATTCGGCGGTCTTCAGACTTTAACTAAATAATCTGCAAGTCTTCAGACTAGACTGATAGAAACGTTTTATCAGTTTCAAAGCATGCAAGGAAATTTTCTCCAACAATTTCTTTGTGAGACTTTGACCTAGTATTTAAGTGATTGAGAGAAGAGGATCAACTTAACTTTTTCTACTAGCTTGTCATGTTAGTATAATGTGTACTGTAGAAGTGCAAGGGAAAATATTCTAAATGTAGTTCCTACCAGTAGAAGAGAGTTAAAATGCTATTATGTCTTTTTTATTCAATAAAAGAAGACATGACTTGTTCTACAATGAGAGTATTGGCTACCCTGAAGATAGATCCATTTCTATTTTGTTTGAAATACCGAAACTGCAATGAGACAGCTTTTTTAATACAGGTGAAAGGGGATCAGCTTCCAAAAGCAATGGAGATATTCTATGATATGAAGAGGCTAGGATTATCCCCTAACACCATCACATACTCAATACTCCTGGTGGCAAGCGAAGGGTAAGAAATTTGGCGCTTACAAGATAGACTCTGTTTTAACAATATTCTTCAGATTATTTTGCTCAAATTGCAGTCTTCATTATTTTGCTCAAATTTGGCGCTTACAAGCTAGTGTTTCCTTGTCTAGTTTCCATATTTGAAATTATTAGTGTGCTGTAAGATGAAAGCTACATTCCTCGATAACATGCCAGTTAAGAGACAACACTGATGAGCAAAATCATTTTTTGAAGTGGATGTTCGAAGATTGGTATATTTTTAGAATACAAAGCCTCAATTTGGAGAATCATTTGTGTCACTGTTTTGTGAGGTTTTGGTAATTGGTGAAGTAAATGCGACCGTGACCTTCAAGCTATTATGCTACTTTATAATATACTGCATCATTTAAAGCATTAATCTTTATACATGTTACTATGTTATCTTCCTGTTGATTTGCCAATAAAGTGAGCTATATGTACTTTTTAAGCTGACATTTGCAACCTGTGACAAATTGCCCATCTACACGTTAATTGAAATTAAACAATTACGCAATGTCTCATTGATGCCAAAGGTTCTTGGGGTTTTGTTTCATACATTTATGTATTTATTTTTTGGGGGGTGGATGATTGAAGTTTCAGTGCCAGGAACTACATGTGGCGCCTAAAAGCTGTTTCACCTTTTGGTCAATTTATGTAATTTATAAAGTACATATACTGCCTCGTAAAGACAGAATAATATGTTTTTTTTTTTTCTTCTAGAGTTAGGTATATGCAATTCGCATTAGCTTAGGGGAAAATTCGTTTATTGAATAATAGAAAGATTGAGGTCAGGAGATTGCACCTTTATGTTCTCATCAATTCGATAGTTTCTGCATATTCATATATCTTTGGTTGTATCCTACATTAGGAAAGCTTTCCAGCTGGTCAAATGTTTCAGCCATTATCTGTTTAGATTGTGATTTAAAGTGACTATGACAAACTCACGAGTTAGCTAATCTGAACTCCTTGAAGGAAGTGTCTCTGTAAGTTCTATTTTGATGTTGGTTTCTTTTTCTTTATCCTTTCTCTTTGTTTGGCATGAATGTCTCGCTGTGTCTTACTATATTCTCAATAATTTCAGGTTCATGGCTTTGTATACGTTCTTGCCAAACAGGATAAACAACTGGTTGCTTACTTAAAGGATTTCGAGATTTCCAAGGGCAATAAGATGGTTGTAGTACAATGGTTTCACAAAATTGATGAGGGTAGGATTGATTTGCCTTGCGTTTTTTTATGATAGAGATTTTATTTTCTGTCTTCAAGATCTTAGCATCGAATGTATAGATGTTTGGAGCTTGTAATTTTGATAGCTTGAATCAAATAGTTACAATTGCATTCTTGGATTTGTGTTTGTTATCTTCATCGCATTGCCATTGGCCAAAGCCGACTCAGTTACTCTCCCCTTGGCTCTTTCTCTCTCGCGTTAAATGTTTCCAATATTCATATCCATGAAATTATCATCAATGAAGCGGCAGATTGAAAAGAGTAATGAATGGTTTCTTTGAGTACTTTTGTGGCCTTAATCCCTTTTGTGGATGAACACTCCAAATAGTATTATTTATAATTGCAAAAATAGAGTATAAGTGCTCAACAATTAAGCTTCCTAAACAACACATGAGACAAGGGAATTCTTACAAGCATAAAAAGCAATAATTGTGTTGCTAGAAGTATATGCAATTATATAGCAAAACCACATATTTTTGTCAAATTAGGACTTCTTAACACATCATCCTATTTACTTAATGAACTGCCCAACATAAAAACATATGCATTTTTCATTACCAATTCCACTATCAAGCTTTCCAAACATGGAAGATAGAAGAATTCTAACAAGCATAAAAAACAACGATCATGCTGCTATCTTTCTCCTCCTGACCAATTTTTGTGTGATCGTGCATTGTCTCCACTTTCAAAATCGTTCAATTCATTCGTCATAGGATGTTGAAAAGAGCTAATCATATACCTCAATTAGTGCATTGTTTCAAGTGGGAACTACTCGAGGGCATGGTGCTAAGCAATATCAACATGAGCGAAAGGTTTGGCTTATCAGTTCCAAGAGCTAATCACTTCTTAGCAGTGCCGACCTATTGCCTGCTTGTTTAGATCCCCTGAAAAGGCCGCCTTTCAACCTATCAGTAATACTCCTTTTACAGGAAAATTGCCTAGCTTATGTTTTCTTTTCTATTTCTGCTTTAGTTCCAGCAAGCCTATCCACGACTCAAATGTTCTATTATGATGTATCCTGCACGGATTTGAAACGAGTTAGATATTCTGTGGGAAGCAGTACACCCGAATACAAGGAAATAAGAACTACACTGTTGCTCGGCCAGTTCTGGAAGCAAGACAGCGGCAAAAATAGAATACATAAGAAAATTTAGTATATTTCAACATCTTGATGGTCATAGGCCAATGTGATAAGCTCCTGATTCGTTTATCGTTTCTTGCATTTTTATATTAAATTTGGGTCCAGCAGGGATCGTTTCTCTAATCCAGTCATGACTTTCTCTAGAGTACCCTGGCTTCGTTAACTCAGATAAACCACCATCAGACACCAGCAGTCCACTTTGATGCCGAAAGGCTTCCTCAACAGTCCAGTCTCAAGGACGTCTCTCGAGTACCCACCAAGGGGCTTCCACCAAGCCCCCACCCTCGCCCTTTAGAGATAGGAGCGCAACAAAAAGTCTTCAAAAAAGGCGCCGGATGCCTCAAACTCATCCGGAGTTGGAGAAAAAAAGAAAAAGAAAACTTTCTCAACAGGAATGCATCAACAAAACTGCCCTTCCATATAGATCGTCGTGGCATCGCACAGCTGGAGCCTGCAAATGGAAGATAGACATGCAGACAATCAAGGCAATGCAAAGTCACCCAGCTTTTGACAGACAAAGAAGTCGGTAACATCTACTCCAATATCTTAACAATTGTAATAACGAATTTATTGAACTATCTAACCCTAGGCATCGATCTCACATGTCTACTTGTCTTAATCTGCTTCATAACAACGATACATCAGCGCATGACAATAGTCCGACACCTCTGCTAAAAATGCTCAATCGTTTAGCAAGTTCTTATATTCATGAATGCTTATATATTAATAAGAGAAAAAACTAAATTACATACAGCCTCTCGAAAATATCTTTTAAAAGTTAGTCAACTGTTTGCATAAAAAACTTCAGGGCCTCTGTTCAGCATAGTTGAATATAAGCACCACTTTTTTTCTCATAGCATGTTAATCAACAATGGTGCTTAATCAGACCCACGGTTTATGCCATTTTGTTGAATCCGTAGCATTCCATGTCAATATCATTCATACATCAGGAGTTGCAAATTACGTCACAGAAAATTAGAACCAAAAAGACCTAACATCAAACTGATCACCGGTAATTCGAGGACCTAAACAGAGAATTGAACCCTGAAACAGTTCAAAATGCTGCTTGGATTTTCTTTTGGGGAAAAAAATCAGTGGAATAGATCTTCAAGGCATTGAAGATATAAGAAGCAATATACCCAATCATCCTTTGACATGGTGAGCCAAAAAATGGAAGTAAAATCCTTTGACTTACCTAGTAAAATAATAGTGCACGAAACTAAGGTACCGAAAGTGCCAAATAGCATGATGGTCATAAAGTTTCTAAAGAATTGCTTCTTTTTCACCTGAAACCTGAAAAGGATGATTAGCACCAATAAATAACTTATTAAAACTCCATATTAGAAGCCTATAAGAAATTATTTATTCACTCAACAGAGATTAGAAAATAGAACGGAGATAAATCCCATAGAAAATAGTCAGAACACTTTCAACCCTAGAAGATATAGGCAACCTTCATGTAAAGTTCAAAGATGAGACAGTAAATTAAATTATACAACTTGTCTGTCAACTCTATATTTTGTAAAGCATAACAAATTAATATACATGGACATTTCGCTGACTATCAAATTATTTAAATCTTCAATGATCAGTCTTTTGTCCATCTATATAGTCTATCCCTCACAGTTTATGCTGTCCATCTATATAGTCTATCCCTCATAGTTTATAAAGCCCATGTTAGAATTCTTTTGAAGCCTGTTTACAGTTTGAGGAACTCTTTACAATTATGGAAAAATCCAACCCAATCTCAGTTAGTGGAGTTACTTGTATCTAAAGATAAATTTGAAAAAACAAACATGTAGCAACAAATGGTGGCTAAAAGTTACCACGTAAAAAGAATGATGCCTACCGACAAAAAAAAAAGAAAAAAAGAATGATGCCTAAATGGTACTGTGTAAGATGATCTGAGAAAAGTTCCTCACCACTCCAATTGGAAATTAACTTACTCCGCATTGAATATGATAGGTGGCAAAAGATATATGAATAAGAGATTTTCACTAAACACTAAGAGATGGGAGCTTTTCATTCCCGTGGTCAGTAAAATAACGATACTGGTACATAATCTCTACAAAAAAATTCGAAAGTAATTACTAATAACCTACTTGAATTAAACCAAAAGCCTTCAGCCTCTGGCACAAGACCAAAAGAAATGTTTGCACATGTACAAGTAACGCCAACACGCAAGGTGCAAGCCGGAAGCTCAATTTTTCAAGATACGGTTTTAACTAGGACACTGGAAAGATCTGATAGTTGATCAATTTGATGGAAGATTATGAGAGTAATAACCAACTTACCAGGCACAATGTATCCATAGGACCCTACCACTACTGATACTGTTTCGTTCTTCCAAAGCATCATTCTTGCCAAGCCGAAATTGGCAATTCTGGCTTCTAGGTTTGCATTGAGCAAATTGTTGGTCAACTTGACATCTTGATGAATGATCGGGGGATGGCAATCATGGTGGAGATAAGCAAGCCCTTGGGCGACACCAAGCGGTATAACAATCCTAATACCAGCTTCTCAATCTCTTGCTTCAAACAAGGAGTGACCAATTTAGGCTTAGAAGCCTCTAATCTCTTAGGAAGACTATATGCAAACAATCTCAAAAGATACTGCCGTTTCACTTTCTTCCAATCTTCACTAACTATCTGAATAACACACCAAGTCAGCAACAAGTAAGATAAAGCAATACCTAATGCAGATATATCTATAACCTAAACATTAACATGGCACCGAATTCTACTAAGTAGAATCCAAAAAAAAAAAAAAAAAGAAGGACCTTCGGATGTACGAGAGTCGCCAATGGGGGTGCCTATCGGTGGGGCTTGGGAAGGTGACAGTGGGAGGTGACGGCGTTCGCGGCGTCCGCATTCAGGAGCAGGAGGCGCTTCGCGGAGGAAATGAGAGAGCGAGTAGAGCAACCTTCACTAGCGAAGAGGCCAAAACGCGAGCAGGGGTTGGTCGGCATCGGGGTTGGCTAGTAAGGGCACTCCACAGAGGAAAGAGGGAGAGAGCGGAGCGAAGGTCGCGAGAGGGCGTCGGTGTTGGTGTCGGTGTCGACGTCGGCATCGACGTTGGCATCGGGCGCATAGGCGAAGGCCAAGGCTGAGGCTGAGGCGTCGGCGTCGAAGTCAGGGTCGACGGACTCCGACGCAGACAGAGGTAATCAGCGGAGGGGCATCGATGTCGGGGTTTGCCGGAAGAGAGGCGCGACTTTGAGGACGAGAGAGAGAGAGAGAGAGAGAGAGAGAGAGAGAGAGAGAGAGAGAGAGTGGACTAGAGGTCGCGAGAGGGAGGCGAAGGGGCGTCGGCAGAGGGGATCGGCACCAGCTTCTCCAGCAACCTCGCCTCCGAGCCTTCCGGTGTGTGGGGGTCTTGCTCAGCGGGCAATGCTCGCCGATGTTGAGGGGAGCTCAAAGAGGCCTGCTTCTCTTCCGCGTGCTACATTTGCAATTCCAGGAACGCCGGAATAAACGACGGAGCAGCAACGAGCCCGAAGAGAGAAGCGAGCGAGCATCGGAGTAGGGGCGGCCATAATGTGGTTTGTCGGTGACAGTAGGGGAACGGCCGCTTGATGCATGGCGGAGCAGCAACAAGCACGGAGAGAGAGAAATTTCAGATTCAAAATTTCGAAAGAAAAGAAATGGAGAGGGACAGAGGAACAGACTTCTCTTTCCGAAAGAAAGAGAAAAGTTTAAGTCGCAATAAATGCGCTGCATAGGAGAGAGAGTGTGCATGCTAGGAGGAGAGAGGGCGTCCACAGGCTAGGAAGAGAAGAGAGAATGGGAAGAAGGCAGAAGATACTGAGTGGGCCCACCCCACCACATGGCACCTCGTGAGTGGCCGGGGACCACGCTGATGTGGAGCTCTCGGACCACCCAATATTTTCTCGGTTCCTTGAGTCTCATGCTTTCGGTTGCTTTCGTATCCAGTAATCGGTTTTAGAGTAGATAGACTCGGAAGAAGAAGTGGTTTCCAATTTTGAAATTTGGGACTTATCATGTTTACTGTAGAACCTCCCATATTTACTGGCCCAATTGGAGGGTTTACTCAAAACATATATATATATTTTGGTGACCCAGGAACCCTCGTAAGCTAACAGCCGGCGGAGCAAACCTAGGGGGACGCTAGCGGGTAACCACCACCCCGGCATCCCACGTAAGTCCTCAAGTGCATACACTGGGGTTTGAACCCTTCAATCCAAGGGAAGACGTCACAAAAGCCTTATCCAGCGCAGCCACAACGAACCCTTCAGAATATATATTTCATTTTGTTCTTTTATTTGGAATTTTTAAACTTTAAGAATCTAGTTCCAAAGTCAGTCAGATTAGTTTGATTCCGAGGTGGTTCTGCTAAAAAGGATGGTTTGATCAGATTACGAAAAATATAGAGCGCGTCTGATGTGAAATATTAAATAGTGATGCGCCGTTGTTCGACTCTCCTGCTCGAACTAATCTGTAGAATGAGTCCATACAGGAAAGATTGGGTTGCTTTCGACTGGAAATCACAAATTATGGATATGTAGCTTATCGAGTTGCTGACAAAGTGCTGGCCTTCTTGTCAATGAAAAAGAGAGGTTGTGTTAGTGCATGAGCATCGGAAACTGTCTTCCGCAATCCGTGGAAATTTTATGAATCTGTCGTGTACAAGCTACCGATAAGCTGGCATAGTTGTTTTGGACCAAGAAGTCTGGAGTTGTAATGATATATTTTTGGTTGGTGCTGGGAGGCAGTGAGATATCAGGATCGGCTCGCTTAGGAGGAGCTGCAGTTGCAATGATCACATTGGCCCGACTTGGGAAAGGGCGGTTTTAAATCTTCTTCTGCTCATGTTGATTACATAATTGATTGTTGTTCCCATCGTGCTTCTTCATTTTTATGAAATGGGTGGCCAAGGTGATTGCCTCCAAGGTGCTGCCGAAAACTTATACAGCAGCCAGCAGAAATGGCTCGGCAGATTCATCAAATGCTGAAAGAGCTGACATAACAATGGATGACGAGCTCTATAATCCGTACAACTGAGCATTCATCGACTTTCCTTGGTTAGGATTTGTGGTTTCAACCATCTGATGGAAACATATTGTTATAATTCAAGTTCACTTGATTGTAGTTTCGTGTAGCTAAAGCATAATTGTCCAGGGTATTTTTGTCTTCCCATCCGCAGGAAATCCTGGTTTAGAAGGCTAACAGTTAACAATGTGGTTCTAGGGCTGATAATTACAAATGTTGTTGTTTGTATGCTATGGCAGATTGCTGGTTGTAGTTCTATGATGAAAAACTTCACCGTAAGATCTCTGTCCTAGAATTAAAGGACTTCAATGAGACCAAAGCTGATGGTGCTGATCTAAATTATAAATTTTCATTTCTCAATCCAACTTGATCTGTGATTCTTCGGTGCAAATTTCCTTAGACAACATTAAGAGTGGTCTTCTGCAAATGCCGATAACTTCCTTTTAGCTATATGACTATGGAGCATTTAACCTACAACATGATTGGACTTTACTTTTTCAGGTATGACTTAACACCTTGTCATCTTCTGATTTCCTTAAAAATTATATTTTCCTGACTATTTGATGCTCGTGTTAATTTAGATTTGAAGAACTGCTTGTATTCCTTCTGAAACTTTCACGATAGAAAGACACCGACTTTTATGCAATTTTCATGGAAGGATGACGAGTTTTCTGGAGGGAGGGAGAACTGCTTATATTCCTTCTGAAGCTTTCACGATAAAAAGACTGTAACTTTTATGCAATTTGATGGAGGGAGGGAGGGAGGGATTTCTTTCTCTTCTGTTTATGGTTACAATTGGGACCTTTTTTTGAAACATGTCAGGTAGAATTGTGCCGTTTGTGTGTTGTGCCTCAGCAATAGTAGATATCTTACTTTTGTTGTTTGATTTTCTATTTGAGGGAGGGAGAACTGCTTATATTCCTTCTGAAGCTTTCAGGATGGAAATACTGTAACTTTTATGCAATTTGATGGAGGGAGGGAGGGATTTCTTTCTCCTTGGGATGTGCAAAACTACTTTTTTTGCTCACGGGTATGCCATTGTTGTCTCAAAGCCTAGGTTTGGGGCTTGAAAGGAGGACTTGAGGTTTTATGTTAAAGATTTGTTGACAAGAACGAAGATTGAGGAAGACAAAAATGAAAAGCCAAGCTCTAGCTAGTTTGAAGGAAGTTGTCAATGATGATGAGAAATTTGTGAAGGTCGTCATGGAAGTTGGTGAGGTTATTCACCTGTAGGTCAGCTTTCTTGATTCTCTAGAGATTGAAGTTCAAGAAGAGGCTGCAAGAGTGCTCTCAGAGGTTGCAGGGTTCAATTCATGCGGGGGTGTGGTGATTGACTGACCTGCCACCACTTATTGATGAGGAATTTAAGTTCTTGGCCACTTAGGCAGAATGCTTCATAAATGTTTCTATTAGCCTTCGTAATAGACTTAACTGAAGGTGAGGGTTACTGCATAAGCTGCTTTTCAGGCTCATACAAATTAGCGTTCAATGACTTTCCTTGGTTAGGATTTGTGATTTTGACCATATGGTAAAACACTAGGTTGTGATTGAAGTTTAACACTAGGTTGTGATGGAAGTTTACTTGATTGTAAATTAATGTAGCTAAATCATAATTTTCAAGGGAATTTTGTCTTCCCATATGCAGGAAATCATGGTGTAGAAGGCCAAAGTTGACAACGTGGTTTTGGGGCCAATAATTGCAAATGATATTGTTTTTACGTTATGACAGATTGCAGATCGTAGCTTTATGATGAACTTCACTGTAAGATCTTTTTCCTAGAACTAAGGGTCTCCAGACGGCTCTTGCTAGTATCATTTGTGGTCTTGCGCCTTAGCTCTTGCTAGTATCGTAATATATGGGCTAAAAAAGAAGAGAGTTTGAAAAGTCAACAAAAGAAGCTGAGAGAGAGAAAAAAGGAAGATTCGGCTATGTTTTTAAAGAGAGGGAGAGAGAGAGAGAAGAGCATGGGCAGAAGCAGGGGAAAGAAAGAAACAGGGGAGAGGAGAGAAAGAAGAGAAAAGAAAAAGGGAAAAAGGGGAAAAATTTTTGGTGTGCTCATGACTAGACGCCTCACCAAGCTAACTCAACTCCGTTTTGCAACACCGGCAAGTGATTGAAGCCTTTAATCATCTATTCAAACGAATCGTCGCAATTAGGGCTCGAAATTGGAATTTCTTGGAGATTTGTGCGGCGAAGTCCAATTTTTAAGTCATGGAGCTACATCTTTTTTTGGAAATGATAATTTAGGATACTGTGGAGCTATAGCATTTTACAAATCGTGATTTGAACTTGCAGTTTGTCTGGAATGGAATTTTCAAGTTGAGGGTGCGTTCTGAATTGTAATGAATAGTAGCTTTGAGCTTGATTTTTAGCCCTTTTTGGAGATGTTTTTGGGCAATTGAGTTAAGGCTGTTGTACTATGTCGAGAAAGCTTTCTAAGGACTATAAGATGGTTTGAAACAAAATTTTATGGAAGAAGTTATGGCACAATGAAGTTAGCACGTGGGCCGTGCCTAGCGGACAACAATAGGTTTTTGCTAAATGCGAGCTTTCGTTGGTGCATAAGTGTCGTTTCATCAACAAATAGACGTAATATAGTCCAGTCGTTATCAAACTATCATTTCACTTAATCTTTTAATTTTTTTTTCAGTTATTTGTTAGGAATTTGAGTGTATCGACTCGAGTAATCATCATAATTGATTTTTAGCTTTTCCCATGTGAGTGATACTATTTCTTTTTTGTATTTTAAACTCATGTTTGAGAAACATAATAGATTATATATTCTATGAGTTGATAAAGGTACATCTTTTGTTGCATAAAACATGATCGAGCTATTATTGTCATTTTGTTATTTGAAAGAAGAAGTTATATTTCGAATTCGATTTGAATGGTTGTTCGAAGATTGTTTGTGAAATTCTTTATGAAAGAATCTTGGGATGTTTTGAAGAATTCTTTGATATTTATATATCAAATGTTTAAGTTGTGATATGATTTTCATTTTAATGTTGGATTATTGGATATTGTGATTGATGGTTAATGTTCAATGTCCATTGTGCGGAAAAGTGACAATTCACATTCAAGTCATTCTCCTCTATTGCTCTCTATATCACTAGCTCAATGAAATGACCCCCTCACCCTTTAGCGGTAGATAAACACTCATTTGTGATTGTGAGAATTAAATTTAGAGGAGAAACTTAAGTACTATTTATAGAGTTTTAAATTAGGCTCTCTCATTACTTGCTAGGCTTAATTTAGGCCACATTAGTCAATCTCATATTAGACTAATTAAGAAATCTTTTATCTCATTTTATACCAACTCCGTAAAATAGTAAATTATAATATCAATTAATGTAACACACATTAGGCAACCTCTTACAATAACTGGTCTTTCTTTTAACTCCCAACTCCATCACTTCTTAACCAGCACATAGAAAGAATGATTTCATTCACTTAGGCTACGCATAGTAAAATTTCTGTTTCTCAATTTCTCTATTTCTCTGTTCCCGGGAACAGGTTTGGAATAGAAATCCATTTGGTAACGCAAATTGATTTCTCTATTCCCCGGAATAGAAATCTGTTTCAGAAATTGTTTTGGGTGAGAAATCGAAGCTAAAAATTTTAGCTTCTCGTTTCAAACAGAAATAGAAATTTTTTTTTTCTCAACTTTTCAAGTTAGTCCAAAATATTTTAGATCACTAATATTGAAATAGAAATAGAAATAGAAATAGTTAATTTAGTGCAAAATATTTTAATAATTTTTTAATATAATCATTTCAATCAATATTGATTGAAAATCTTAACCATTGGGCCAAATGGTGGGAATTGAATGGACAAGGCTTCATTTGTTGCACGCAAGAGATTTCACGCATGGTAATAGTCAACTTGCCACATTCATATCTAACGAGTCTTTCTTCACCTACTCTTCCGTAGTACGCCGACAACGGCTCTATCTAGTTAACTATTTTTTTATTCATAAACTTCATATTAAGACGGTTAAAAGGGGTCAAATCATTAGGGTTTCATCCGATTTTATAAAAGAAATCTAATAAGGAATCTGTTGTTCTTGTAAGAGTGTTGATGAAAATACAGATTTTGATAATAAATTTTTAAATAATCCTAGTGTTGATAATTTTGAAAAAAATTGGTGACGATTTTTGAACATGGTGAGGATTTTTTTAACAAAATTTGGAAAGAAATTGGAATTAGACTTGAAGTTAGGACTTTTTTAGGAGATTAGACTATTATAATCATGGCTATCATTAGACGTATTTGATTAATGTGAAATCAATTTCGGCAAAAACATAACGACATATTCACTACAATTGAATTTCAATTGATTTTTTTTTTTTTGCCACGTCGTTTATTTTTCGAAAGAAAATATTACGTAATACGAAACGTAAACACATGTAATAGGAAATTCCATGAAATTGTATTTTCAACTTTTGTAATGTGTTAGTATTATTTCGACTATTATTTTGTATTTGAGGATTTCCTATGTTGTTTTAATATTATTTTGACTATTATTTTGTATTTGAGGATTTCCTATGTTGTCATCTAATCAATTTCTATTCCTAGAAATTAAAATTTTATTCTCGTTATCAAACGGATTTTGTTTCGAAATAGAAATTTTGAGTCATTATCAAACGGGTTTCTTTGCTCGTAAACTTGTCCAGGAAATAGAAATTGAGAAATTGATTTCGGCCGTAAATCAATTTCTGTTTCAGAAATTTTACCATGCGCGCCTTACAAATTTTCCTCCAAAACGATAGCAATTAGTGATGCCCGAATAGTAGAAAGTACCCAATAGAAAAAGAAAAGGAAATGTATGATGTTGTAATCACTTTCGGAGAAAAGTTGATTGATGGGAGATCTTCCTAAGTAAGAATTTTTTTTATTAATATCATGAAAAATCATAAACCGATACACATATAATGAATTTATTTAAAATTAATATTTTTATCATGAAAAATCTTAAATTAGTACATATATAACAAATTGACTCCAAACTAATTTTTTGACTATAGGATACTATAAACCGATACACTAATGACAAATTTATTCTGAACTAATCTTTTAACCGCCAAAAACCTTAAATTAGTACATCTGTGACAAATGTATCATCTGTTAATTTTTATCAAATTTTACCATTAAATTTGCTAAAATGGATGACATATGGTGATGTGGTATGGTATGCAAATGCCCTTCATATTTGTACCCACCAGAAATTCCAGAGCTCATCTAAGACAATAATCCACGTGAAAATTCATGGGATGAAAACTACAAAAAATCCTAAACGGATGCACTTATGACAAATTTAACGCTACACTTTTGACAATTTTGAGATTTTTTTATTGACATGCGGACCTACACACTCAACATTACTATTCACCATGCATTCATTCACGCGCTGACAAAATCCTTTTTTTTATTTATGACCTGGGCCGCATTATAAGGGTCCAATCAGTCAGGCACCAATCGAGGAGAATTAACCTGGCCCCACATATCATGTAAGTCAAATATATTGTAAGATGGATCATGGAGGGTAGAGGGACTCGAACTTGGGATCAATCACCCATAAGCCCAAGCACTTACCACTCCACCAGCCCCTTGGAGTCACACTAACAAAGTCCTCTTCGTTTGACATTTGGCTCTTCCTAATTAAGAATTCATATATCTCCTATTTGCTCTGTTCTCTATTGGAACCTTGTCTGTTCGATGGAACAGTGTCGTCTTTTGATGTTGTTGCGTCGCCTTTCATTGGGCACACCTCGGATGGCGTCGGGCCTCCACTGTCGCTTGTGCGCCATCTAAAACGTTCACATTATATTTTATTCAGTTTTTATCTGATTTTCCAAGGTCGGTGGGGACACAATCTCGATCGGGAGGAGAGGACCAACTTCACATCTTCCTAATGAAGAGACACAAAAAGAGCCAAACTTTTTCGGTGAGCGTTTTGTCGCTGGCCTTTGCTTGTATCCTATTTTTCTTCGCACCTGTCAGTACTTGATTTTATAGTTTATCTCCAGTATCTTTTGGAATACTAAAGAGAGTAGGATTGTCACTTTGAGAAAAGGAGGTGACCGACGTTTCTGTGGAGAGGAAAGGACTCTTAATATATATATCCCTTTTATTTTCTATCACACTGTTGGTAAGATTTGTTCTTGCATCTTTCAATTACGCCACATTGATTCTCCATCATATTAGCTCCATGCTCAGTTTCTGTCATGGTGGCATGGTGGTCTTAAGATGAGCTGGAATATGACGGCCGACAGCCTTTCCTCCTCCCTCTCCCTCCCTAACATGTTACTGTATTTTTTTGGTTCTTCTTATCTTTTGTCTGATTGAATATTATAATTTAAAATGATTTCTCTACTTTTAACTACCACGTTGAATATTAATGGCAAAAAGAATTGATCGGGCAAATTACCAATTCCACACATCGTGAACGGTGAGATTATATAATTAACACAAGAGAGAAGTTCGAGTGACTAACTAGATGATTTTCCTTGGTCAACATCATCTCTCATGTTGTGTGGATTAATGAAAGCGAGCGCCTAGCACCGTTAACAAATGTGTGCTCTTTAGTTTCTATGAGACACAAAAATCCCTCGATGTCTTGAAGGATTATGTTTTAATGAATCTCACTATGGAACTTGATGATTTGTGCTTATCAAAAAGCGAGAGGCAGATGGCTGCTCTAGTGCACCAATATTACAATCGAGAAAAGAGTCTTAATTTGTATAATTTCGTTGAAAATTGAGAGAATTTATAATTCTAGGGTTTATACATGAAAAAGTTCTAAAATTTTCAAATTACTTGCAATTAATTGATGTCCGTTGTAAATTGTTGCATGGGTATTATGTGTGTGTGTGTGTGTGTGTGTGTGTGTTTTAGCATCCTTTTGTTGCATTAAGGTAAGTTTCTAGTGCTTAAATTTAAGAAAACCGAATTTTCGGCCATAAGAAGCTTGGATCCGAAATTTTGAAGCTTATATGTGGAGATTTACTCGTTTTTTCCTCGCTTAATTCATTCTAGTAAATTATATTGATGTTATATGCAAGACCTATGGAGAAATTTCATCAAAAATCAATTATTCTATGTTTTTTGAGCTTCACGTTGAAACCAGGTCGTGCGACCCCGTTCGTAGGTAATTCAGGACCCGGCTGGAGGTTGAAGAAGACCTCTAGCTGGGCCTGGGCCTAAATATGGGCTTTCACCCATATTTTCTTTAAATTTCGTGGGCCAATCTCAATTAAAAGGAAGATGGGCTCCTGCGCACACGAGCCATTTTTTTTCAGCAATTTTTTGGCCCACAGTTTCCAAGACCAATATTGTTTGGTGTGGGCCGTGTGAGGCTTTGGGCCTCCCGGGTCTAGCCCGCAGTTCGATTTGGGTTGCTCACAGGTCTTGGGCCCGCGGGAGTCCGAAATATTAAAATACTAATTAATAAGTAAATAAATAAATGTTTTTTAAAAAATTATTGCAAAAATTATTGCTTGAAAAATGCAATATGAGCTTTGAAAGCACCTGTTGTAAAGTGCTTCATATTATTTGATGAATTTTGGCATAAATTTATGGAATTCCTTATTGATAAAAATTAGTATATATAATTACTCGCCCAAAGATGATTATTGTGTATATTAATTTGGAAAAAAGCATGAAGATTAATTCCCATATTTGAAAAATGGGGATGTATAATTGAAAAATATTTATTTGCCCAAAGAACATAGATGTTTTGAAAATTATATGTAATTCCCCTTTATATCGATATTATGGAGATGTATGATTTAAATGATTTGTCTGCTCATAGGGGATGGATCATTGACAATTATATGTAATTCTTATTGTTGTTACTTTATAAACTTCATGCTGTGAAAAATAATGGTGCATTATATACTTTAACCAAAGGCGAATTTATAATTTACTGATTATTTTTATTGAATTGCTTATTACCCATAATTAATCTTATTGCATTATGTGTGACAAATAGTTACCTTTGCTGTAAATAACAACAATGCCACGGTTGAAATGTTAACTTAATCAAATTTCAAGAGATGGAAGCAAGATATAAAATTTGCTCTGGACATCATGGATATGGACTTGGCTTTACGTGATGATGAACATTCTAGGCCCAATTATCAAATTACTGTAGATCAAAAGGCTAATTATGTCAGAAGGGGAAAATCTAACCGACTAAGCCTCATTACTATGAAGAGGTCCATTGTTAAGCATCTCATTAGTAGTTTGTCAGAAGATACGAATGCCAAACAGTTCCTTGAAGCAATGGGAGAAAGATATAGAGTCTCAGATAAGGCTGAAGCTAGGAACTTCCTTAGTGAATTAACGAACATGAGATATGATGCTGCTATGGGTGTTAGAGAATTTATATTGAAAATGGCCCACATTCAGTCCAAACTTAAGGCCCATGAAATTGTTCTTTCTGAAAATTATATTGTGCATCACGCCTTAAATGTTTTGCCAACTGAATTTAGCCAGATTAAAAATGTTTATAGTGCTCAGAATGAGTCATGGAGTGTCAATGCCTTGATTACCAAATGTGTGACTGAGGAAGAGAAGTTAAAGAAGGAGAAGTATGAGTCTACCCACTTAACTGCCAATGCTAAGTTGAGTTCATCTAGAGGCAAATAGAAGCCTAAAGGGTCAAATGCTCATGGTCCATAAAAAGGCCAAGACTTCAAGAAAAATGGGAACCATGGGAGAAATGGATAACGATTTCAAGTGTTTTCATTGCAAGGAGCAGAGTCACAAGAGAGCCAATTGCTATAAGTTCCAGGCTTGGCTAAAAGCAAGAAATGAAAGTCACCAAGGTGAGTTGATGGCTTGTTTTGAATCAAATCTGGTTGATGTTCCTTTGAATTCTTGGTGGCTTGATTCTGGTGCTACTATTCATGTGACTACTACCTTACAGGATCTCACAAATCTAAGGAATCCACGTATGATGGAGTCAAAACTTAAAGTTAGAAACAATACTAGAGTTTATGTGAAGCACATAGGGATAGTTGTTTTGAATTTAGATTCTGGTTTTCAGCTTATTTTGAATAATGTTTTTATGTTCCTATTTTTAGAATAAACTTAGTATCTCTTTCTTCGCTTGACAAAGCTGGATTGTCACACCTCGAACCCTTGCCACATGCACATCCCTCGGCGGTTGACTAAAATTTGCGACATCTCAGGACGTGTTGCCGAGCCTAAATATGCACTACTCGCAGGTCTGGCCCACGGTTCGATTTGGGCTGCTCGTCGGTCCTGGGCCTTCGGGAGTCCGAAATATTAAAATAATGATAAATAAATAATATTTTTAAAAAAATTGTGGTAAAAATTGTTGCTTGAAATATGCAATATGATCTTTGAAAGCACATGTTGTAAAGTGCTTCATAATATTTGATGAAATTTGGGCATAAATTTATGGAGTTCCCTAATGATGAAAATTAGTATATACAATTACTCGCCCAATGAGAATTATTGTGTATATTAATTTGGAAAATATCATGAAGATTAATTCCCATATTTGAAAAATGGGGATGTATAATTGAAAAATATTTATTTGCCCAAAAGGGATAAATGTTTTGAAAATTATATGTAATTCCCCTCTATATTGATATGATGGAGATGTATGATTTAAATGATTTGTCTGTCCATACGGGATGGATCCTTGACAATTATATGTAATTTTCATTGTTGTTACTTTATAAACTTCATGCTGTGAAAAATAATGGTGCATTATATACTTTGTCCAAAGGGGAATTTATAATTTACTAATTATTTTTATTGAATTGCTTAATACCCATAATTGATCTTATTGCATTATGTGTGACAAAGAGTTACTTTTACTGTAAATAACAACAATGCCACGGTTGAAATGTTAACTTGATCAAATTTCAAGAGATGGAAGCAAGATATAGAAATTGCTCTGGACATCGTGGATATGGATTTGTGATAACTCTATAAAAATAGAGTTATTTTACCTATTTTAGGCAACAATTAATGCATTATCTATGAGAAAATATTTGGATTTCCTTCGATTATTTAAATTTTCCTTGTTTATGCAGAATAATGAGATATGAAGAAAATAAGGAAAAGAATGGCAATTATCGGAATTCAAATAAAAGCAAAGCAGTGGAAGATGGATATCAAATCGGGAGATTCTTGATTTTGTTTCCTAATGTTATCGCAAGCGTTTGGAGATAGATATCTTTGATATATCCTATAAATAGAGACAGAGAGAGCAGCTAGGGTTTTTTGAGAGAGAGAGAGAGAGAGGAGGAGTTAGATTGTTTTCCATTGTTCTGAGAGTTTTTCAAGTATTTTGAAGAGAAGACAAAAGTGGTGACAGAATTCTTGTTCTTTGATTCAAGATGCTGAGTTTGATTTATATTTATATTTTTTCTTCTACTATGTTCTAATTTTCTTTTGTTAGGGCTACGATGTAGCCTAACCATGATGATGTGAATTTCATGATGTTTATGTTCTGCAATTGATTTCATTCATGTGAGTTATATATTATTGCGTTTAATGCTTTTGAGTGACCGGCCACCACTTGAATGATCTCGATGTGCATGTTTGAGACGAGAGGTGATAATATGCAATTGCTCATTATAATATATAACCATGAATTAAACGTGGATAGAAATATACCGCGTTATTTGTGTAGCTTTCGGTGATAAGGTGATCCAAAAGACTCATTGTAAACCGGGAATATTCATAGTTTTTAATGCACTTATGTTTATTTTAATTCACATAGAAATATAGTGGATTAATAAGCTGAGTAGGTTTGCTATACCTAGAGATAGGATAGTAAATAGATTAGGAAATTCCGCTATCACATGTTTGATATCGTTCTTGTATTCATAACAATATGAAATTCATATCTAGTGGTTATGGTGAAATCGGATGCTCTAACATATTTATCTGATTGATTTTACTGCATTTAGTCTACAAGTTTCGTTTTTAATTCATTCATAATTATATTTTGATTTGTTAGATAAATTTTAGAATTAGTCTATTTTAGTATTTAATTAGTTTATTAATCATCGATCTCCGGGGACGATACTTTATCTCATCATTATATTACTTGTTCGATACGTGCACTTGCGTTTAGAATTTTACGAACAATTTGGCTCTACGTGATGATGAACCTTCCAGGCCTAATGATCAAAATACTACATATCAAAAGGCCCATTGTGCCAGATGGGAAAAATCTAATCGACTAAGCCTCATTACTATGAAGAGGTCCATTGCTGAGCATCTCATTAGTGGTTTGCCGAAAGATACAAATGCCAAACAGTTCCTTGAAGCAATGGGAGAAAGATATAGAGTCTCAAATAAGGTTGAAGCTAGGAACTTGCTTAGTGAATTAATGAACATGAGATATGATGCTGCTATGGGTATTAGAGAATTTATACTGAAGATGGCCCACATTCAGTCCAAACTTAAGGCCCATGAAATTGTTCTTTTTGAAAATTATATTGCGCATCACGCCTTAAATGTTCTGCCAACTAAATTTAGCCAGATTAAAAATGTTTATAATGCTCAGAATGAGTCATGGAGTGTCAATGCCTTGATTACCAAATGTATGACTGAGGAAGAGAAGTTAAAAAATGAGAAGTATGAGTCCACCCACTTAATTGCCAATGCTAAGTTGAGTTCATCTAGAGACAAATGGAAGCCTAAATGGTCAAATGCTCATGGTCCAAAGAAAGGCCAAGACTTCAAGAAAAATGGGAACTATGGGAGAAATGGAGATAAGGATTTCAAGTGTTTTCACTACAAGGAGCAGAGTCACAAGAGAGCCAATTGCTATAAGTTTCAAGCTTAGCTAAAAGCAAGAAAAGAAAGTCACCAAGGTGAGTATGGCTTGTTTTGAATCAAATCTGTTTGATGTTCCTTTGGATTATTGGTGGCTTGGTTTTGGTGTTACAGGGTCTCACGGAGTCAAAACTTAAAGTTGGAAACAATACTAGAGTTATTGTGGAGCACATATGAACAGTGGTTTTGAATTTAGATTCTGGTTTTCAACTTATTTTGAATAATGTTTTTTTTTTTTCATGTTCCTAGTTTTAGAATAAACTTAGTATTTCGTTCTTCGCTTAACAAAGCTGGATTGTCACACCCTGAACCCCAGGCACGTGCACATCCCTTGGCGGTTGACTAAATTTTGCAACGTCCCGAGATGCATCACTGACCCAATCGTTTTATGCACATGCGGAAGTGAACTAATAAACCCAGACAACAAACAGACATGGGATAGAAAAGTTGGACAACCAAATTTCAAAAATCACACTTTATAAACGTATCAGATTCAACCTATAGATTTATACACACTAGCTTGTCTCTAGAAAGAAACTACTAAGCCACCTACGCTCCGAACCCTTCAACCTCGGGCTCCGGGTTCTCCACACTAGGGACTTGAAAATATTTAAACCACGATGGGGTGAGAATAAATCTCAGTGAGTCAACACCCTAAACCCCGATTAGGATGAGAATTCACTCAGAGACGTCCTAAACATGCACAACTCAGAACTTACCTCGCCTCAGAGTGCCCCTGCACAGTAGTGCATCACATATGCACTTATAAACACAGCATGCATAATCAATAATTGGAACACTTCATATCACTCATCAAATATTCACATAGGTCCCGATTATAAGGCCAAATCGTTATGACACGTCTCATTTCGTGTCACACAATTTCTTCCCATAATTAGGCGCAGATATCTCATATCGGTGGTTCCATCTACACCCGTTACTCACTCTCAATATCCAAACTCAATATTCAATCTCAAAGTTCAAACTCAATGCTCTAACTCAATATAAGACTCAAGGCTCTAGAGGTAACCCCCACGATGTTACGTTATCATGTAACACTTAACTCTTGACCACATAAAGCAATAGTACAAGGTTCTAGAGGTGGCTCACACGAAATTTCGTTATCGTATAGCACTTAGCCCTTCACTATGCATGACAATAATGCAAAGCTCTAGAGGTGGCTTCCATGCGACTCAAGTTGCCATGTAACACTTAGCCTTTAATTACAATAAGCAATAGTATAACGTTCTAGAGGTGACTCACACGAAATTTCATCACAATGTAGCATTTAGTCCTTTATCTACTCACAGCCCATTCGGTTTCCTCAACACAACACATATCACCCTTCCTCCAGTCATCCTTTGCCATGACCTATAAATCATCACCATAGCACAACCCTTCACATATCGCTATGCACAAGTTCCAAGTATGTCACAAGTCAACCACATTACCAAATATATGCTATCTAACAAGCACAATACCAAGAACAATTACAAAACCACTACTGGTCCTAACCGGCAGAAACGGTCCACTCGCGCGTCTCCAAATTTAAATCTAGAAACATAATCAAATGAGTTCGGAAAATTCTCAAATTTGAATATGTTGTAAAGAACACATAAACGAACATTTTTCATTAGACACCTTAACCCGGATCCTTCTAAATTAAGAGTAGTAAGAGTGCATTTGATAATGTTTATGTTCAAAAATTGTTCCAAGGAATAGAAATAGAAAAAGAAAAAAATTATATTTGTTCCGAGGGAATAATTTTTAAACAGAAAAATGCGTTTGGTAACTGCACAAAATTTTTATTCCTAGAATATAAAAAGAACAGTAAATACGTTTGGTAAACTTGTATAAATTTTTTGTTTCTTTTAATTTTTTTAGTATTTTTATTTTATATTTCCTTTTTTATTTTTTATTTTTTCTTCCTTTTGGCCGATCGCCGGCCTCGGCCATAGCCGGCAGCCTCGCCTTGGCTAGCGAGCTCGAGCTTGCCCAGATTCGGCGAGGCCGAGCTCGCCCAGCCACCGATGAGGTTCGCCTCGCAATGCTCTAGCAAGGTCGCCGGCCCTCGACGGCCGGTCGCCGACCATGGCTGAGGCCGGCAATCGGCCAAAGAAAAAAGAAGAAGAAAATAAGAAGAAAAAAAAAGAAGAAGAAAAATAGGAGAGAGAAAAATTGTTTCTCGAAAGTGTTCTCGGGAACAAGAAACGAGTTTTTCTGGTTTCTTGTTTTTGTTCCAAATTTGTTCCATGGAACAAACAAGTCCTAAGAAAAAAATATAAACAAACGTGTTTCTGTTCTTTTTTTGTTTCAGGGAATAAAAGAATAGAAATTGTGTTCATGACAGCAAAAAAAGAACACCAACAAACAAGCCCTAAATCGCTCAAACCGTAACAAAAAACCGTGTCTCTGCTTTCCAAAAAGTATGTTTTCCAAAAATCAGTTTGGTTCGAAATCCAAAACTTATCCGCTTGATATGAAATTTGAGTATGTTAAACTGAAAGTTGTGGCAAACAACTTTCATGAAGAAACCATTTTGAAATTCAAACTCTAAGAGTTAAATAAATCATTTGAACACCAAAATGTCACAGTTTCTAGCACAAACAAAGATTCTAATTCAGTGAATTTTCCTTAGATCTTGAATAAAATATATGTCATAACTGAGGATGTCTAAAACATTTCTCAAGAATGAACCAACTTCAAAATCGCAGTATATTTTGATCCATGAAAATAGCTAACGGCAAGGGTCCAGACATTAGATCTAAGGAAAATTAACTGAATTAGGCTAAAACTATCCTCATTAATGCTAATCTCACCAAATTAGATCAAGAATAATCCATCTTAAGGCTAATCTAACCAAATTGTATTAGCATTAATCCATCTTAGGGCTAATCTCACTTAGTACTGCTTTAACTAAGCTAATTAACACTAATCTAACCCCTAAGTGCAATTAACAACATAATCAAGGATTAGGGAGTTAACTCACAGGATTAGCGAGCCAACAGGTTCATGGCGATGGTGGTGTGATGGCAATGAGATCCTATGTCTACGACATCACCAACGGAGGCTTTGATCGGGCTTAAAATGGCCCAACAAGTCACTACTGAAGGAGGGGAAACCGGTTCTGTTTGAAGCTAGTCAAGGCTGCAGGGGTTGTTGGTGGTGCGGCTAAACGGTGCTGGAGGAGGCTGCTGGTCGGTGCTAACAGCGGGGACGGCGGGACGTTGAGGAGTTGGGTAGCGAAGGAGATGGTGCGGCTGGAGTTAGGCGTGAAGGCTGGAAGGTGGCTTGGACTTGCAAAGGAGGAGGAGGAGGAGAAGAAGAAGAAGAAGAAGAAGAAGACAAGATTGTCTGTTGGGGCGGTGTGCACACAATGAGGAGGAAGAAGCAAGGAAAGAGGGAACCGAGCAAGGACAAGGGGAGAGGAAGTCCAATGGAGTCCAAGGGTGAAATATCAAGCAATGATCACCAAGGACATAAAGTCTTCAGCCCACAAAAGTCCTTGCATCGACCAATGGTGATTTTCCCCGCCAAAACTTCACAAACAAGCCAACTTAAAGGCCAACGAAGACCCCTTCAGTAGTCTACGAATTTGCACCCATTTCTCTTCCAAATTCTCACCGATTGAACCAAATTGGCATCCAAAAATGCCAACTAAAGTGCCCAAACGAATTTCCATAATTTCCCTCACAAACTAACTCACTTTGAAGGCAAAAAATCCACTTAAAAATGCCCCTCTGAAATTCCTTGATTTAATTTTTCCAAATTCCAATTTTCCGCCAAAATTTTGGGCTCACCGAAAATTCCTCAAAGGATGAGACGGCGTTCTAAAAATAAATCGTGACACACTCAAACGTTCAATTCTTGAAACCGGGTTAAAATCAACTGGACGCAATTTTAGTACAATCCAACCTACCAAGTAGCTTTTAGGGATTTTAACGCGAATATATCCCTTAACGGCTTTATCTAATAGGTTAGTTAACTCGTGAATGACCAACTCAGAGAAAAAAGGGCCACATGCGCATCGGTAAAAAGCCCATTTCATTTTATCGAGATGGGGTCAAAAATTCATGATGTCACGTGGATATTGTTTTTATTTTGCAAATAAAAGAGTGGATTTGAGTTATGATTCCAGAATTATTGGGAATTGTGTTTTATCAAATGGATTATATCGATTATCCTTATCTCCCGATAGACTATATTGTTATTTCAATGTCGAGAATAATGTTGCTAAGAGATCTTTGATCAAAGAAAGATCTTTACTACTATGACATAAATGATTAGGACATATCTCTAAAGAAAGGGTAAAACAACTCATTAAGGCTGATGTTCTCCTCCTTTTAACTTAGATGATACTAAGACTTGTATTAATTGTGTGAGGAGAAAATTAACTAAAACCAAGAAGAAATGCGCTACTCATAATCAAAATCTATTGGAGATAATTCATATGGATATTAGTAGGCCATACTCAACCATTTATTGTGGAAATAAGTACTTCATCACATTCATTGATGATTTCCCATTTATTGTTATGTTTATCTAATTAAGGAGAAGACTGATGCTCTTAACATGTTCAAAGTGTTTCGCATTGAAGTTCAAAAACAATTGGAAAAAATTATAAAGATTGTTAGATTTGATCGCAGTGGTGAGTATTACGGGCGATATACTAAGACTAGACAACAAATAGGACCGTTTGCAAAAAATTTGTAGGACTGGGGTATTATCACTCAGTATACAATGCCTAGGAGTTATGAATAGAATAGTGTAACTGAACGGCACAATCGCACACTCAGAAAAAGACTGAACACAAGACTACTAGATGTTATTTTATTGGATACCTTGATCATTCTAGAGGGTATAGATTCTATTGTCCTACTCATGGCACTAGAATCGTTGAATCTCAAACTGCCAAATTCTTGGAATTAGATGTTGTTGAAAAGAGTTCTTCTCAATCTTTCGAAAGGGAAGAACCAAACAAAACGGTCTCTATTCAATTGCCTATCTTGCATGATGATTCTATGTGAGAGCCTTGCAAGAGTAGAAATTTAGAAAAAAGCAGATACTGGAGATATGATGGTAGATCCTCTTACCACAAATGAAATTCCCCAAACGAATGATGCAGCTCCAGAAATGCCTATGCGAAGATCACAGCAACAAACAAGACCAATGCCTCTAAATGATTTTCATGTCTATCTTGGAGAAATTGATTTTGACATTGGAAATATAGTTTATCCGACGACTTTCAAAGAAGCTCTTAACAGTGATTAAGCAGATGAAGGATTAGGAGCGATGAATGACGAGATGATTTCCATGTCAACTAATCAAGTATAGGAACTTGTTGATTTACCTGATGGGCATAAACCGATCAGCTACAAATGGGTATTCAAAACCAAGAAAGACAATAAAGGCAACATAAAGAGATTCAAGGCAAGGTTAGTCACAAAGGGGTACACACAAAGAGAAGGCATTAATTATACTAAAGTCTTTTCTCCAGTGTCCACTAAAGACTTTTTTCAGATAATCATGGTATTGGTGGCTCATTTTGATTTAGAGTTTTACCAAATGAATGTCAAGATAGCTTTTCTAAATGGAGATCTGAATGAAGAAGTATATATGCAACAACCTGAAGGGTTTAAAGAAGCCAGAAAGGAGCATATGGTGTGCAAACTTCAAAGGTCCATCTATGGTTTCAAACAAGCATCACATCAGTAATACTTGAAATTTCACAAGATTGTGAGATCGTTTGGTTTTAAAGAAAACAAGTTTGATCAATGCATCTACATGAAAGCAAGTGAGAGTAAATATATTTTCTTAGTACTTTATGTAGATGACATTTTACTTGCTAGTAGTGATGTTGATCTATTGAATGACACAAAAAGTTTTTTATCTACAAAGTTTGATACGAAAGATCTTGGGGAAGCCTTTTTTGTTCTAGGCATTGAGATTCATCGTGATAGATCTAAGAAGGTTCTAGGGTTATCTCAGAAAAGTTATATAGATCGTGTTTTGAAAAGATTCAATATACAAACCTGCAAGTCAGTCGAAACTCCTGTTGTGAAAGAAGATAAATTGAGCATAGAACAATGTCCCAAGAATGATGTTGAAAAAGAAGTCATAAAGAATGTTCCATATGCTAATGCAATTAGCAGTCTTATGTATGCACAAGCATGTACCAGACCTGATATTGCTTTTGTTGTGAATACTCTTGGAAGATATATGTCGAATCCATGTTTTGAACATTAAGTGGCAGCTAAAAAGGTGATGAGATATCTGCAATGAACAAAAGATTTCATGCTCGTATATAGTAGAGTTGAGGACCTAAATGTGATTGGATATTCATATGCTAATTTTGCTAGTTGTTTGGATGATAGAAAATCAACTTCTTGATATATTTCTATGATAGTTTGAGGTGCTATTTCTTGGAAGAGCACAAAGCAAACCTTGATTACGAACTCTATAATATATACTGAGTTTGTAGCGTGCTACGGTGTGCCAATTCAAGTAGTTTAGCTTAGAAATTTAATCTCAGAATTGCGAGTTGTGGAGTCTATTGCTAGGCTTATGGTGTGACATCCTGATTTTTCAAATTTGATTTCAATTGAATAAATCGGGCCTTTCATCGACGCGTCTATAGTGCTATTCTCTAAGCCGATCACTCAAGAGATAACTAGACTATCTAAAAATTATTAAAGGATTTTAACGCAAAAGACTTGAGAATTCGACTAGGAATCGACTACTCGATCGTGCTAATTTGCAAGGGTCATTACGGCACAATTAAAAATCAATCAGAGATTAGAGATAGGTTGATTCGACTGAGATAGGTGATCAAAATGTGGGTGATTCCACTTGATTGCAAAATTCTCATCAATCGGCACTAAATTGATTTTCTATCGTTTTTGGTACCCTGTGTCCGTATTTGAAACTTTGAGATTTTCATGACAATCGAGAGTCACAAATGTGTCAAAGATGTACATTGTGACTCGAGATAAATCGATCACGGGTTAATTGCACTAAAAATTCCTAAAAGCTACCCGATAGATTAGGTCACACTAAAAGCGCGCTGGATTGATAATAACCATGAATTTGAACCCAATTTCAAAAATTGAAAATTCTGTGGTGTCACGAGCTATTTGAGGAACATCGACTCATCCTCCGAAGAATTTTCAGAGATTTCAAGATTTTTGCGGAAAATCGATACGAACGTTGCGGAAAATTAGCGGAAATTCGGACGCTAAATCGATAAATTGGAATTCTAAATCGAGTACTCATGAGTGTTGGGGATTTATAGAAAATTTTCGGGATTTTTCTTCATCAAAATTTGATGTCGAATTTGAGAATTCGTTTAAGAAATTGAAGACTAAAATGTGAAATTCGAAATTATGCTTGGACGGTATTTTTTTTTTTTTGGCATCATTTGGTTTAATTAGTGAAATTTAGGCAAGAAAGTATTAGGGGGGACCAAGCATTAATTCATTTGGATAATTCTTGACTTTGTGTCCCTATCAGTGGCTTCTCCAACACGGTTATCTAGCTGGCCTCTTTCTCGCACGTCTCTCTCATTCTTATTCATTCTCTCCCTCTTTCCCTTCTTCTTCTCGTTGCCGACTTCGCTTTCTTTTACGTTGAAGCTCGGTTCTCCTTTGAATCTTTCCTCTCAACCACAAGCTTTCATTTTCAGTCATTTGAGACGTCCCTCGCGAAGCCCACGAAATCTCAAATTGAAGCCACCAATTCCCCTGTTGCAGCGCCACATGTCCAACACCTGATCTCCTTGAGTCAAAGTTCCTCAGCCAAGTTGTTTTGTTGACTCTTGGCCGCACGTCCTCCCCTGCCAGCAAATTCCACCGAAACTTTCTGCCTCGTGTCTTCATCTCCAACACTAGGACTTCTTCGGTCAGTCTACAGCAAACGAAGCGACAAACCACCGAATCAACGCTGCTTGCTCCCATCTTCTTTCCTTCGCTCATGCCAGCTGGACCGAGCCCATCTCCTACCAGCAGCATCGTCCACACGCTAGCGAAGCCGAAGATCTCCCACGAAGCTGCTCTTTCTCCTTTGCCTGTGCTTCGCCCAGCAACTCTTTGCTGCCCCTCTCTTCGGCCCAATTGAAGTCAGGCCCAGTCTTGGACTTCAACTGCAGTAGCTCACAAAGGCCAATCCATCAAAAGCCAGGCCCACTGAATCAACAGTCTTCAACCCATTTGAAACTTAGTACAGCGAAGCCCAGCAGCTCCTTTAAGCCCACAAGTGCAGCAACCCAGACTTTGAGGCCCATTTCCAGCTCACTTGAAGCCTAGCCCAAGTTGAAAACAAATCTCAGTTGGGCTGAGATATTTTGGGTCCGTTTTAGGCCCGGTCCGAGAGTTCGCCGACACCGCCAAAAGTTAAGATTTTGGCCGCCGTCGAGTCGTCGTCGCGGTGAACCGGTTTTCGCGATACACCAGTGAGTTTATACTCTAAACTCTGCTTAGTAGGTTAATAACGTGTAAGGGGTGTTTAGATTTATTTTATTAGGAATTAAGTGGTTATTTAGATTAAATTAGAAATGTAATTATTTAATTGAGCGTGTTAGGTGGTTAGCATGGTTTAGCTAAGGCCTAAATAAATTGTACTATTTATCTAGAAAGGTTCGGAAATTTCTCCGAGTCCATATTGGTTATTAATTTAATGATTTTGGCCTAGGTTAGTATTTTTAGAATTTAAATTGATTTATTTAATTAATTTCAGTAATTATTTAATTATTAATTATTTTTCCGGAAATTAGGCCGGGATTGCCGGTCACCGGAATTTCGTGCCGATTGTAATGGTGTGGTTAATTTCTGCAATCGAGTGTTAAATTATGCAAATTGAGTGCCGATTGGATCTTTGGTATTTAATTCCAAAAATTGTGAATTTACAATATTTATTCAGAAAATCACAGGTGTCGGGTTTTGGCATCAAATATAGTTTTTAGTACTATTTGAAATAGTGGGATTTCAAAAAGGAAGAGTATCAATTTTTCTGGGTCAAGTTGACCGTATACCCACACACGAGTAATTTCATGTGAATTTCTAATACGAAGAAAAATGCTAGGCTCACCATTTTAATTGAAGCATTTGAGTGTAATGCACGGTGCCCTGGGCCATATTTGAGTGATCATGTGATGGTTAAGAGAAATCATTCCAGGCTGTTGAGCTGAACGTTATCCCTATTTGGGATACCCCCTAGACAACTGGAAGTCAGTCACAGTTGATTCTGGACCCTATGCTCCTTCGGGAAAGTCGTCTGATAAAGAGACGTGCCGTGCTTAATGGGGTGAGACGAAGCTTGGCAATGCTAGAAGACCGCCGAACTGAGAGTAGGTCGTGCTATATGCCGAGATCCAAACTAGGAACGCATGATTAATTGAGTGTGGCATTTCAGTTATTGAAGCTTATTGTTGCTCACACTCTCATGTTGTCTGTGATATAAATTGTACTGACCTGCAGGGTGGATCTAAGACGAGGTAAGTCTCATTGATTGTGTAATTGTGTGATTAGGACACTTCTGGGCGTAGTTCCCTCCTAATTGGGGTTTAAAGCTTAAACTTGCTGAGATGATATCTCATCCCATTGTGGGACAACATTTTCAGGATCGTCAAGTGGAGGACTTGGAGCTGAGAGGAGGTGATCAGAAGCGTAGGTCAGTTAGGACCGCTTCTTTTTGGAAGGTCAGTCTTTTTGCCATAGACCTTTGTACATGACTCAAAAGTATATATATAAAAGTATGTTTGTTTGTGAATCTATTGTTTTGCTTTTCTATCCCGAGATGATTACTGTCAGGGGATTTCTTTTCGCTTCCGCATGTGCAATAAAATGAAAAAGGTCGACGACTCATCCTGGGAAGTCGCAAATTTATTATCGACCAGAAAGGGATGGGCGCGTGCTCGGGGTTTGGGGCGTGACATATGGTGATCTACTGTGACAATACTATAGCTATGTTCTATTCCAACAATGACAAGATCAACAATGCGTCCAAACACATGGAGATCAAATATTATACTATTAAGGACTTAGTCAAAAAGGGAGACATTGTGATTGAAAATATCAAAACTGAGTCCATGTTGGCAAATTCTCCAACAAAAGGCTTATGACCCATTTTGTTTAAAGAACATGTAAAGAATATGGGTGTTTTAGATTCTTTTAATTTCTTTTGTTAGTGGAAGCTATATATAATTTGTATTTCTGGATATTATAGTTATATATAAACCGATAATACTTTCATGATGTCTATTAAAACATTTATTTTCAATGATCCTTATTATTGATTTTATTGTTATCCTTTCTCCCGTTAATCGAGAAATGGAAGTATTAAATAATATCTTTAAACAAATTTTAGTTTAAAGATGACTGAATGTCACCGATTATGAGATCTCATGTTGGATTGTGATATAGTCGTGCAATTTCATGTTATTTAGGAATTGCGTTAATGTAGTTTCATATCGTTGAAAAATTGCATTGATGACCGATAAAAAATAATGTAAATTTTGATCACATGTTGGCACTATTTCTTACTACACTACTAGGCCCATGATCCATGAAAATATAATACTTATTATATGTGCTTATGGAAGGTCATGTGTTGTGGTATTTTCTTAACACGTTGATCTCTATAGTCCTATACTGATGTTATATAGGATATTGGTTTTGAGATGCCGTTATTGGAATATTATTTTTTTTAGAGTTGTGGTCACATAAAACAAAATTTTCTAGTTCCTAATGGAAGAGGTATCCGGCAAGGGGATCCTATGTCCTCTTATCTTTTCACCCTAGTGATGGAGGTATTCACGAGTATTCTCAATTTACAAACCACCTGGCTTGGCTTTAAGTATTTTTAGAGATGCAAACCAACTAGGCTGTCTCACCTCTTTTTTGCTAATGATGTGCTTATCTTTGCCAAGGCAAATATGGCCTCTATAGGCCCACTTAAGGATGGCATTTCTCTGTTCTCTCTCTAGAATGGTCTTATCTCGAATTCAAGATCTTCTTTTCTAGAGCTCCGCCGGAAGCACGTAACCACATCAGGAGGTCCTTGGTTTTCAGGAAGGATCCTTGCCCATTCGGTATTTGGAAGTTCCCATCATTGCTTCCAGGCTTCGAAAGGCTGATTGTACAACTCTAGTAAATGCGATCACGGCAAGGGTGCAGTCTTGGACCCAACACTTCCTATCTTTTGCGGGATGCCTCTAACTGATCAGGTCAGTGCTTCATTTGATCCAAGCTTATTGGGCAAATGTTTTTATCTTGCCTAGGTCGGTGCTCAATACTATTGAGTAGGTGATTAGACAATTCCTATGGAAAGGACTTGAACTTGGAGTTGGAGGGGCGAAAGTTGCCTGGACAAATGTGTGTCTTCCTAAGGATGAAGGAGGCCTAGGTATTCGAAGAATGCGAGAATGCAACGAGGCGACCATGTTAAAGCATCTATGGAATTTATTCACGGACAAGGATTCCTTGTGGTACAAATAGATTCGCTCTAATTTTCTGAAGAAAAAGAATTTTTGGGTGGCCCGTAAATTGACTTGTTGCTCTTGGGCGTGGAAGAAAATCCTTGACCTCCGTCAAGATGTTTGCCGCCTATTCGCTTGGCGTGTGGGAAATGGCCATGCTATCTCCTTTTGGTTTGATAATTAGCACCCATGAGGCCCCCTTGAATTTGATGATTTCTTCTCTTCCACTGATGTGGCACGTACTATTTGGACCACCTTTGCTTCTTGGCCCGACCCATTACCGACTCTCAACCATCACGCTGACTGCATCCGCTCGTTAGTTGACCTCTCTGGTGTCTTCTCGGCTGCCTTCGCCTAGAATGTCATTCGGCCAAGGGGGCCTTCCGTGCCTTGGGCTTCCTTTATATGGAATCGCTCCTTAGCTCCCCATTTCCAGTTTCATTTGTGGCTAATCACTCAGAATAGGCTGCCCACTCAGGTATTGCTTCTCACTTATGGTAGGATCTCGGATGTTAATTGTGCCTTTTGTACTTGCCGTCCTAATTCTATCAATCACCTATTCTTTGGGTGTGGAATTACTGGGGCCCTTGCCAACTCTTGGGTTGTGAAATGTAACCTTGCTTGGCATAATGGTCCGTGGTTGGATAATCTCCACTGGGCCATTCAGTATTTATTACGAAAGTCCTTCCACCACTCTCTTGCTCGATTTGCCTTTGGAGCTTTGTGCAACATTATTTGAAAGGAAAGGAATAACATCCTCTTTCGCGATCACAAGCTGGTTTTGCCGGCCTTAAAGAATCGCCTTGGCAAGATGGTCAGAGATAAGGCGCTGACCTTCCATCAGGTGCCGGATACCCCTAGCCAATAGGAGGATGCGACAGAGCTGGAGCCTTAGCCCATCTATCTTTTCTTGAGCTGAGGCCTCCCTTGTTTTTTTCCTTCTCTTTTGGATAAGGAGCTATGGCGGGCTTCCTTGTTTGTGTCTTTGTCCTAGCGGAGGACGTGTAACCTTTGGGTGTCAGGTTTTTCCTGTTTTCATTTTGAGGGTCACCGCTATTTGGCTCCCCCTTCCTTTCATTTTCTTCTCGGCACCCTTCCATTTGTTTTGACTTGTTTGTCTTCGTAAGTGCAAGTTTTGTTGGTGTCGAGGCTCTTTTGCTATATAGTTTTCTTGGTTAAAAGTCAATATATATCTTACTTTTACCACAAAAAAAAAAATAGTTATTAATCCAATAGTGTCGTTTTCAATTTAAAATATTTTTCAAAATAAAAATAAGTTAATTAATACAGCATAAGTGGGAGAATGTTGGAAATTTTATATAATATGGGTTTACATTAATTAATTAATTTTCTATTTTAAATAATCTGGTTAATAAATATTTCAATATTTATTAAACCCTAAAGTGATCTTATTGAATTGCGTTTTAGCATCTAGTAAAATGGGCTTAGTTGAGTAGTGAAATGTAGGCAATTGTATTTAATTGAAGCTCGTAATGGGAAGGCTCTCAGTTGATATGCTATTGATTAGGATTTGTTAGATCCCCTCTCTAACCTATAAAAGGGTATGTTATACCCATCAGTTGCTTTAATCCCATTGAAAGCTAATATACTGAAGTATGTCATAGAGAGGAAGATCTGGCATTTCAATATATCTCTAATTATCAGAGTAATCTATTTTTTTTCAAGTTAAGCAATGGCACAAACATGTATATTTTAATTCCGCTGTGTTTATTGATCTTGGTATTTTACAGTCATATATGAATCCAATTCTTCTTGATTGATTAGTTGTTTATGTGAATAAATTTTATACACCTTGATCATGAAGTACTTGAACGCTGTGGGCCACCTACTCAAGATGTTGAAGGATTTTGAGAACAACCCATCGATTGATACCGGTGCCGGTCATGAGTCTAGAGTTAGAGTTGGACCTGGTAAGGATTTGGAAAAGAATTGTGAAACTTCTCATCCTTCACTTTTGGCTTTCCCCGAGGCCAGTGATGAGCACGACATGTGCTCGACATTGCCGGCTGACTTGACTGCCACAGGTGGTGAAAGTTCAACTGTGTGCTCCGTTCTTGATGGTAGTGGGACGGATAATGACAACTTTTATGATGATCTCGATGACATCGTTGATCTCCCCAAGTTCAATGACTAGAGCACTTTGGAGAACAACCCAGCGGTTAATGCCAGGGCTAGTCGTGATCCTGAAGGTTCGACGGACAACAAGCTTCAGTCAATGTTAAACCATTTGAAAAGCTTTTGATCCTGAATTTTATTATAATGTCTTCGAGCGCTATGGTGTTTGATCACAGCCATTCAGGCTGTTGGCAGTGAAAGTTCGGAAGTAGATTTCTACTCTCGTGTTCTAATCCTGAGCAATCGTTATATGTAGCAGTCATTTGTCCAAAGAGCGAGCAACACTCTTTTATGAATATTATAATGTATTCTAATCGAGATATAAGAAAAGAGCATTTTCTTTTGGCCGGTTACATTAATTAAAAAGTTTAGATAAGTGCACTTTTGATGTAAAAGTATGTTAAATTTGGGAACTTATAAATAATATAATCGAGTTCATAAATAATGCAATTAAAGACTTCCATTTAGCTTCCCGTACCTCATTCCCATCGCTTGCGACCGAGCAACATAACTCAAAATTCGGATGGAAATTACAATTACCAAAAAGAAAGAAGGAAAGAGCATGCACCCACCTACGGCGGACAAGGACCGTCGACGTCATCTACGAGCTTTCTCCACTATCTCATTTTGGGATCCTTGGAGTTTGTGTTTCATGTGGGATTGGACCGGTCCATCCACGCGCCTGGCGACTAGCGTCTCTAACCGTGGACAAGAATGAAACGAGGCCTCGCTTAATTTTGCCTCGTACGGCTCAGGTTATTTGATGTGATCTCTTATTTAAGTGAATATCTACATGTTTTAAGAATAAAAAATAAAAAAATTGTATAAATTGTGTTCATAAAAGAGAAAAATGTGTCAAAAGTAGACATTCGATACACTCATAAATCTCTCGATTCGTGAGAATAAAACAGACTATGCCCCTACTTAGCCATAATTGATTAGTGGTTACTTAAAAAACCAAAATTGAATAATTAATTGAGAAACAAAATTGCAATCGATAAGACCTAGGAGGGCTCATGCCAAGCATAGGAGCCATACCTTGCAAGACGAATCATTCACACGCTCTTGGTAATCTGTCAAAGTATAACAGGACTTCACCTTAGGATGTTTGCAACAATCATATATTGTACTCAAAGGTTATTCCATTTTTAAATTTTTGAAGAGAGTAAGTAAAGAGAAAAAAATTCATAAAAATAAATGTGGACAAAAGGATCGACATTTTTGTAAACGTCTCAAATGAAATTTTATGAGAATCCACCAAACTCGACGGTAGATGACATTCTCGAAATGTAATGTCGATTTAATGGAATACAAGAATTGATAGCCATGCTTTCTCTCCTGCTAAAATGTCATTATATTTTTTCCATGTCAATTTTTTTGTCTAATCCCATGTTATATTAAATTTAATAATTTAAAGCAATTTCTTTACTTTTAATTGCACGTTTGGGTGCTTATTGTAAAACAAATTAGGAAAGATGGAGTATTTAATTAACACAAAGAAAACGTTCGAGCACCTAATTTAACGATGCGCATGGATCAAGTTGAAAGGACAAAAAATTGGAATTGTCCCAAAATTTTCGGCATCCAACTCTAGAATTACGACCAACGTCGACCATGATCGAAGGAAAATTCTTTAATTTCTTGCACACGCAATGGCGAATGGCCTCGTACTTCACGATCTCCATCGCGACAGAAGGAAGATGAACTTTGCCCTTTTTGTTTCAAGACTTATTGCTGGAGAACTTGATAATCCTCATTTTTTTTTTGGCTAATGAAATAATTAAACCTCGCTTGGGAATTCACCCTATGGCTTTCCCCTAACCACGCGCGAGATATTAAGAAGTTTAGTGTTCGTTTCGGATTATATTTCTAGCTCAATGAATTTTCCTGCAAATCGGATGATAGCATAGTAATTACTAGTTGGGAACGCCCGACTACTAGAAAATACCCACAAAAAAAAAAAATCACAAAATGTGTAAATGCGGCTTTGAAGTCGTATTTTGTCCGGTTTGAAATTTCCATTACCTTGCGTCCCCCTCCGAGATTCTTTTTGGGCCAGATCTCGGTTTGTTCCCATTTATTGGCCATTATTAGATCGCATCGACGAGGATTTGATGATGACTTTAAATAAAAAAGGAGGGAGAAAAATCTGTCTCTTACATAAGAAAAGGAGAATCCGCCGAGAGTAAAAAGAATGAGACTGGTACCTCTATAGTGCTGTTGGCAAGCTCCTTAATTTAGAAAAGTTGACTTGTCATTTCGTGCTGAAAGTCGCTTCGTCTTTCTATAGTGCTGATGGTTGGCACGTGGCAGTCCTAATTAGGACTCGTACAGTGAAGGATAGTGGCTCCTAAATAAGAAGAAAGTTCGAAAGAAAATCCAAAGCTACACCTCCCCTTCTTTCCTCCAACCCCTTCACTCACTCACTCACTCACTCACTCTCTCCCTCTCTCTCTCTCAAGAACTGGAGGACCATGCATACAGGTTCATCTTCCTCTCGCCCTCCAAGAAAACCACGGCAAAGTGTTCAGCCCCCGCCAAAAGAAGCCAAAAAGATTGACGACTGGAGAAGGTGCAGCAACATGTTCTCGAAGAGGAGCATTTGCATCATCAATAAAGCTTCTGAGCTCCACGAACACACCGGCGCTCCCGTTGCTGTCATTATGTTCTCCCCTGGTGGCAACCTCAAGTGTTTCAGAAAGCCCTCGGTCGAAGAGTTATTCTTGATGTACCTCCTTCACGAGTACGACGTGAAGCTGCCAATGAGTGAAAAGGCGTGGACTGGGCCGAAAGAGAGTGTGATTCTTGTGTTACAGAGGAGGACTGTGCCTCCCTGATCATGAAGTACCGTGACGCTGTGGTCCGCCTGCTCAAGAAGTTAGAGGATTTTGAGAACAAGCCACAGAGAGGATCGTCTTCCTCTGGCCCTCCAAGAAAGCCATGTAAGAGTTTTTATAATTGTGGACTACATTAATTGATATTGTAATTTACTATTTTTACGGTTATCGTAAAATATAGTTGGTCTAAGGTGAGATAGAAGGTTTCTTAATTAGTCTAATATGGGCTGGCTAGTGTGAGTCGAGTTGAGCCTAGCCCGTAATGAGGGGGACTGGCTGGAAACTCTATAAATAGTGCTCAAGTCTCTCTTCTAACCCTAATTCTCACATGTGTCCTCACCTAAGGGGCGTTTACCTAACGCTAAACGTGAGGGGGGTCGCCTCATTGAGCCAGTGATAAGGAGGGCAATAGAGGAGAAGGACTTGATGCGTGGATCCCCTTTATATATGTGGGTAATCTCTTTTCTGCTTCCGCTTTATGTTCAATGGATCCAAAAACAGGTGCGTTAATCTTTTTACTCAATTATGCATGTTCTTGTTCTAGTTATGGAGATCTTGGGGTTGCGCAATTTGCGTCTAACATGTGATATCAGAGCAACCATAACCCTAGAACTTGAACGCATAAAGATTTTGCCCTAATTTGTACGGATTAGCCCTAATTAGTACGGATCTTGCCCTAATTTGTGATTTTCGAGACATTTTGTTTAATAAAAATAAAATTAAATCACAAATTCGGATTGGGCTCAACGAGACGAGCAAGACGGTCGGCGGCGCGTCGCCGGAGGAGGCCTCACGAGCCCCCACGCGCGGACACGCGCCGCCTGGGCGTTGAAAGTGCGCCGCGCGTGAGCTCCACGCGCCGCGCAATCAAGCGGCGCGTGAGGGCGCGTGGAGCGTTGGATCGGCGCGTGTCTGGTGGCGTTGGACTCGTATGGTGATTTCCTATCTTGTGGTGTATTTATTTTATATTTTTGATAATTTTATGGATGTGAAAATACATACAAAGCCCTAAATACGTGAATTTTTAGTGTATTTTTGTGTATTTTTCTTGTATTTTCTGTGATTTTGGAAATACATGTGATAGGTTACTAGTATGTTATCACATAATAAAAAGGTGTGATTCATCAATAAAAAATCAAATTTTATTGTGAACTCGAAGCTGGCTTAATAAGATACAATTCATATGAGATTGTATTTGAGCGATGTATTGAGCTGATGAGAAACAATAAAAATTATGAAACTTTTGTTTCTCAAGTATACTCCTTTACACATTGGTAATCTTTGAATGATAGACGACTTAAGGACTCGTGACCAAACTGATGTACTGATTAACACATCTGCTGAATGTGGGTAATACATGTCAATTAAGTTACTGCATATTGTACATGAACTCATCTGGTCACTTGTTAATGTCTATCAAGTTGAATATTTTTTAAAGTTAAGGAGTATGACAACATTTATGCAAAGCAATAGTATCTACTGTTAAATTTTAGATATTTGGTTCTCTGGTTTGACTCAATTAATAGGCCACTGGTTGAAGTAATGATATTTGTTACCTAAAATTGATTAATAAATCAGTTGTTGGCCTTGGAGTCATTTTTACCTTATGAACTCATGAGTGATAATGGATCAGCTGTCAAGCTTGTCGATTTGGTTTACCCTGTATTACTATTGATGTTAATTTTTGAAAGATATTATAGGTCAGCATTCTTTTTATGTTGTTCTGGTAATATGTAATTGGGGTGCATAAGAGATGTTTTATTCTCTGTTATGAGAAGTTTCTTGTGTTGCTGTGATCAATGATCTAATTGGAATCTGTCTTTCAAGTTCGCTATATATATATATATATATATACGTGATTAATTTTTTTATTAATGAATAAAAGCAATGTAATTAGCATGATATGTGATTTTGGTGATATGATGGCCCTATCACTAAAGTTAAAATCATATATTTATGGTGTATGTGAGGAGTAAAGCTTATATCCCTGGTATGAGAGAATTTCAATGATTCAATTGAGTAGTGACCGTCAAAGTGGCACGCTTGATTGGGTTTGAGAAATTTCGGTCTCGTATGATGATTGGGATGTCTCTTGGTCTAATGCGTAATCATACTCCCAAAGGAGGTGATTGTGTATTAGTTCATGTAGGGATACATGATAGTGTGGTGGAGGAGTGACTGATTCCAGTGATTCATATGCCCAAAGGTGATGAATTCACGAAGAATTGGAATATATTCTCATAACTCTTATCATGTGGGGAGTGTACAATTGCATGTCATGTATTCTGCCCAAAGGTGATTATGTGATTTTGCATGTAACTCTTTGGATGTGTACTTATACGTCAAGTTACACAATGCTCACATAATGCTAATTATATACTGCTTGTTTTTCAGTCACCTTTTCTGTAAATGGTAATTCTGTCATCATTGAGGTTTTTTACTGCTTCAAATTTTAAGTTGTGGACATATGATTTGTTGCTTGAGAAAAGAGCAATTGAATTTGCTTACTGTCCATGAAGCGTTCCATTCTGGAACACTTGAAAAGAGGTTTACCTCCGGACTGCACTGCTATAAGATGATGGAAGCCCTAGTTGCTTGAAATTATGTATTGTCTGATATTAAAATTAGGACACATCTACAAAGATTGTGTTTAAATCCTAATGACATATACATCTTGTATATGATTAAAAAGTTGTCAGGTTTAACAGTGGCTATGAGTATTTTGGTAAGTATAACAATGCGAAATAGCTTAAAGGGTCATTTGTTAAATACTTGGTAGATTCTGGGATAGTAATTTAATTACTATACCTAAAAATTCTAACAAAAAGATTTGGGCGAAAGGCATAAATGCGCCATATTGAACATGGTGATGAGTATGATTAGTAAGACTAATTTATCTGGTCTTTTGTTGGCTGATATTATGAAAGCAATTTTTTCATATACAAAAGGGATATTGATTTTATGACCCTAAAGAAGGTACAAGAATTTTACTCTAAAGTTTCTAAATATTGACGTAATTGTAGAGGATAGCTGCTATCAGATTATTAAAGATAATAGTATGATGGAGGTTACTATGTTTTTGTCTTTACCTTTATAGATAATTATAGAATCTCATGTACCATAGACTAAACTTGTTGAGGTTCAAGGTACTATTCTTGATATAGTTTATAATGAAATTTCTTAAACCTCTCAAGTGCAGAATGAAGTGGTTGCAGCTTTATTAAGGAGATTTGTTAAGAAAAGACGATCAGTTATATCATCATACTATATAGTCTATTTGTGAAAGCATGATTACAATATCCACTATGTAGTTGTTTTAGCAACTTATATAAATGTCGTTTCTTGTTCTCAATTAAGTATGTGATTAGATGACATAAAATGCGGTATACAATTTATGAAACATCAAAGTGTTTGGAAACTAACTTACTTGCCTAAAGATCATAAGTTCATTAGTTGCAAATTGACGTACAAAACTAAAAGAATTTCAAAGAAAGATTGTGGAATTTAAAGCCAAATTGGTAATTAAAGTTTTAACTCTAAAAGAATAATTATTTCTTTAAATATTCTTTCAGAGTGAACGTGGCATTAATAATTTATTTTGATATAAAGTTACGCCAAATAGATACAAAATATATATTGTGCAACCTGAATGATTTTGCAGTGATTCAAGTAAACTTGTGTTTAGACTGAAAAGTTCTAATTTATGGTCTTAAGCAAGTTTCTAGACAATATTATTAAAGTTTCATAATGTTGTTATTTTGTTCAATTGGGAACAAAGTAATTTAATATATTGCAAGGTCAGTAGGAGGAAATTTATTTTTTCTCATAATTTATGTACGTGATGTTTTGCTTACAAGTTGTGACTTTGAGACATCTTATATCTTTTATACTGAGGTCTGTAAGGATTGTTTTTGCCATATTATATTAGATTTTCTCGAAGGACATTTGCTGATTGTATATTGGAAATATTCAATATACATCATTGCAAGCCAGGAATTGCTCTTGTTGTTAGGGGTGATGGACTAAATTTATCACATTGTCCTTATTTAGATATTGAGAAAATCTAATTAAATGGTGTACCTTGTGTCAATGCACTTAAAAGTATAATATATACTCGAATTTGCACTAGACTAAATGTTGTCTTTGTGACGGGACTTCTAGGCAGATATCGGTCAAATTCAGGACATGATCACTGGGTTGCTGTCAAGAAGGTTTTAAGGTACTTAAAGAAGACAAGAGATTATATGCTAATTTATAGACATGTTCAATTCTTGTAGTTAGTAGAGTATTTAGATGTAAACTTTGTTGGCTGTTCTGATGACATGCAATCAATAACGGAATACAGATTTATGTTAGTAGGAAGTGCAATAAATAAAGTTCTTTGTTATCTTCTACTATGTATGCAGTGTTAGTAACATTCTTTTAGGTTATTCCTTAGGCTATTAGGCTGCAAAACCTCATGACAGAATTGATCGTTTTAACTTGATGGATAGACCCATACAGTTGTATTGAGATAACAAATTTGTAGTATTATTTATTTACTACAGAGGTCTCAAGGGATCTAAATATATGGTGGTCAGATATTTTTTACCATAAAGAAATGGTACAGAAATGTGACTTTTGATATAACATATTTTCACATATGATGTGGTTGCAGATCCACAAACTAAAGGCCTACGCCCATGTATATTTTAGTAACATATCGTTAACATGGGCCTAGGAGTATCTTCGGATACTGTTGTTTAGTGGGAGCTATTTTGGCTTTACTTTGATAAAGTTCACATCTGTGGTTCGTTACACTTAGTAACGGTTTGGTATGTATCAACTTTTGCATTCAATAAAATATTTTGAATGTGTTGTTATTATGTTGAATACATATTGATAAAGTCTCAAGGGATTGTATAGACCTTGAGTGAAGGCTAGGGGCATCCGAGCATCCAGTTATTAGCCTTGTGCATATGTCTTGTGATGCATAAAGAAAGGTTAACCATAAGGACAAGACATATGTGGGTTCATTGGAACTATAAAGCATTCTCTAGTGGCACAGGTTTTTTGTGACACCTAAGGTAAGAGAATGGTGACTGACAAATGGGATCTCTCTATGAGAAATGTTATCCATTTGCCACACTACCATATTGAATCAATATCAATAAAGTTGAGAGCACTCGTGACCATGGAAGGCTCTGTGTGTATACATGCAGTTACCACCATGATTCGGTGTTTAAGACTTTATGGGATAGGATTGACTATTAAGAATTATCTCTGGACTAATGTGCGCACATACAGTACGATTTCAATTAATATAGTCTAAGTGGGAGAATGTAAGAGTTTTTCTAATTGTGGACTACATTAATTGATATTGTAATTTACTGTTTTTACGGTTACCGTAAAACAGGGTTGGTCTAAAGTGAGATAGAAGGTTTCTTAATTAGTCTAATATGGGCTGGCTAGTGTGGGCCGAGTTGAACCTTGCCCGTAATGAGGGGGATTGACTGGAAACTTTATAAATAGTGCTCAAGTCTCTCCTCTAACCCTAATTCTCACATGTATCCTCACCTAAGGGACGTTTACCTAACGCTAAACGTGAGGGGGGTCGCCTCATTGAGCCAGTGATACGGAGGGCAATAGAGGATAAGGACTTGATGCGTAGATTCCCTTAATATATGTGGGTAATCCCTTTTCTGCTTCCGCTTTATGTTCGATGGATCCCAAAACAGGTGCGTTAATCTTTCTACTCAATTATGCATGTTCTTGTTCTACTTATGGAGATCTTGGGGTTGCGCAATTTGCGTCTAACAAGCCGAGCACACATTTGCAAACTCCGCAGATAAGTGTTTAGCCCCCACCAAAAGAAGCCAAAAAGATTGACGACCGGAAAAGGTGCAGCACGATGTTCTCGAAGAGGCACAGGTACATCCTCAAGAAAGCCTCTGAGCTCAACAAAGACACCGGCGCTCCCATTGCAGTCATTATATTCTCCCCCAGTGGCAAGCTCCACTCTTTTGGCGAGCCCTCAGTCGAAGAGGTATTCTCTGAGTACCTCAGTCGCATGATGCTGCCAATGAGTCGAAGAGAGCTGGTGGAAGAGTGCGATCCCTGTGCGACAAAGGAGGACTGTGCCTCCCTGATCATGAATTACCTGGACGCTGTGGTTCGCCTGCTCAAGAAGTTGAAGGATTTTGAGAACAACCCATCGGTTAATACCAGTGTTGGTCATGAGTCTGGAGTTGGAGCTGGTCATGATCCTGAAGGTTCGACGGTCAGTGAGGTCCATTCAATGTTAAAGGATTTGGAAGCTACTAATCCTTTATTTTATAGTGTTCTCTTCGGGACCTACCTTGTTGATTGCGGCGACTCGGAAGCCGGCAGTGAAAGTTCGGGAGTGGAGTCCAACTACATGTGTCTCGATCCAGACGACTGGCTTAATCTCTCCGAGGACGAGGGTTCCAGGACTTCATCGTGGAACTCGGCGGTCAGCCATGTAAGCTCAGGAGAGGAATCCTCGCGCTCCGATTTCACAAAAGGCAGAGTACTTAATTATCAACATAAGTAAGAAGTTGAAAACTACCTAATTCGGGGATATTTTAAGGAAAAATCCTAAGAGCCCATGACAAAAGGCTTTTTGATGAGATAAGAACCCAGAGGGGAAAAACTTCTTCTCTATTTGGGCCCTGGTTGACCAGTCTGCAACCCATCGAGAAACGAACGACCTGACGTCCCACGGGACGGGACCTGATGCGCCAGTTCTGACGGTCTGACTCGGCCGCCGGCCATGGATGTTCGGGAGTGGAGTCCACCCCCCCCCCCCCCCCCCACACGCCCTCCCATCTTGGCGGCTACGGGTGTATGCCCGACGAATTCCTCCCTGGTCTCTTCGTGTGCGGCGACGGCGACGGCAACGGTTCTCGACTTCGCCTGAGAACTCGGCTGTCGTCGGTCGGCGGCGGAAGCTCGGGAGTGGAGTCCATGCGCTCCGATCTTGAGGGCGATGGGTATAATCCTGATGCATTTCTTCACACTATAAGATTTGGGTGTCTCTCTGTGATTTATGTATGTATGGATGTCTGTGTTCTTCCTTGTTAAACTGCACCGTAAAGTAGAGATTGGATAATGGGTTTCAACGCCGGTTGTTCAATTATTCAGTTCAGATCGTGTCCAATACATGTTCGGATTTGTTTGATGATGAATTTGGTGATGGATCCTCTGCTATTTCTGTTTTTGCTTGTGATTTCTGGGTTTCTTCCAAGAGCGGACCAATGAAGCGGGCTCACCGTCTTCATTCTGCTTCTTGACTTGAAATGCGGGGAAAGAGAGTTGTGTCTGCCCGAGGAAATGGTCAGTTCGCAAAGTCTGAAAAGGAAAATTTGCAACCTTGAATAGATTCGGAATTTGAATTTACCATTTGCCATTCAATTTGACCGTGTTTGTCCCTGTCCTACAGTTTTATGAACCGTCACTTTTACTTGAGACCCCAGTCAAGATCCTCAAATTCTTGTGCTGGCATAAACGAACACACAAGCTCCAATTCAGCTGCTTCCAAAAATTAAAAGATAGAGTCTCATCCTCTCGATTCAGCTCAAATTGCAGACACTGACTTCAACCATTGTTCTTCTTCCACAACGACTAGTAGATCCAGAAGTGGGGGAAGAAGAAGAAGAAGCGGAAGAAATTTCAATTACTTTCACTCCAAGAACAGAGTTTTCAAGAATCGGCCAACCCAAACCGCCACCTGCGAACAAGCCAGAGTTGATTTCTTCATATCATGGTTCAGAAGGCTAACAGTTGACAATGTGGTTCTGGGGCTGATAACTGCAAACGTTGCTGATTTTATGCTATGGCAGATTGAAGATCGTAGTTTCATGATGAAAAAACTTCACCGTAAGATCTCTGTCCTGGGACTAACGGTCTCCAGTGATACCAGACCCGACTGTGCTAATAAATTTTCATTTCTCAATCCAAGCGAATCTATGATTCTCAAGTGTAGATCTCCTTAGACAACAATAAGAGTGGTCATCTGCATACACTGGAAACTTTTGCTTTCAGCCACATGACGATGGAGCATATAATCTATATACCATGATCGGACTTCACTTTTTCAGGTACAATGTATGACTCAAATCCTTTAGAAAAAGATGCCTTCTCCCCTTAAATGTTTTATATTCCGACTTTTTAATGCTTGTGTTTATTTGGATTTGGACGGCTGCTTATATTCATTATGAAGCTTTACCAATAGAAAGACTGTAACTTTTACGCATTTTTTCATGAAAGGATGGCAAGTCTTTTGGAGGGAGGGAGGGAGGGAGGGGAGGAGAGAGAGTGAGAGAGGCGTATGGAGATTTCTCTCTTCCGCTTATTTTCTGACTTTTTAATGGTCGTTTGATTTTTTTTTTCTCTAATTACTTATGTACCTTTCAATCGATTGTACGGTTAGATTGGGTGAAATTTTAAACTGGAATTCTTATTAATCGTATATGGCTGGGGCTCTTGGTGGTTTAATATTCTACTTGGTGTACCATGCTTTATTGCGTTTACAGTTGAAGGTAAACTGAATTTATGGAAATATGTGCAGAATTATTTTGTGGGGTTGTAGTTAATGCAAATTATTATTATCTCAAACTTTGCAGGGTCAAGGAATGTTCAGGATAGACCATTCGAGAATGCCAGGATTGGTATGTATAAATAGAGCAACTACTATTGAGATGAACAATAATTATGTAAATCCGCCGCTCACGTCCTATCGACGTTAAGTTTATGCCAAGTCTTTGAATGTTAGTTTGTCGACAATGTGAAGTGGTCTAGAAATGACGTGCTTTACTCTGAGATAGGCGATTGCAGTTTCCAGACCCAAAACATGAAATAGTGCTTCCAATCTTTCATACATTATTTTGAAGTGTGTTATCTGTAATCTGAAACAAAGCTTGTTGACATGATCAGAAATAAAGCATGCTTCTCGATGCTGTAAGTGTGATACTATTTTCAGAATATCCTGGGCTAGATTTAGGTAATAGCCTCGAAACCTGCAACTTTTAGGATAACTTGAATAAGGTATGATTGCGTCAAATATCGTTAAAAAGTATCTCCCGCAATGATGATATCAAGTGTGCATTGACTATTGGGAATATGTGATTTAGTGTGACACCACATCATTAATGATGCGGTATTATCAATATGTTTTCTCCTAACTTAGAATCTAGAATAGTTTGTGAAGAGATGCCCTCGGTTAGGGGTGTAAACGGGTCGGGTGGGGTCGGGTCTTGATGTTACCCGACCCGACCCGAAACATATGGGTCACATACTGTGACCCGACCCGACCCGACCCGACGCGAAACACATTAAACTCGCATATGAAATTCGGGTTGGGTCGGGTTTTCGGGTCTTTTTTTTTTTTTTTTTGGGTGAGAGTCGAAAGGGGGCATTCATCTTCATTGTTGTTTGTGACTTCTCGCAACTGTTATAGGTTATAACGAAACATTCCAAGCCTCGGCTTGGCTCTTTATTTTTTAGCATTGGATTGATTTTTGTCTCTTTTTTCTTTTGGCTGGCCTCAAATGAATGTATCTTCTACAAATGAGCACAAGCATATGCATGTGGGGAAAAGAAGTTAAAATGGGGTCGGAGAGAAGTAAATGTTTAAGAAATACATTCATACAATTGGAAAATAAGATACTAGAGAATCGGAAATAAGAAAAGCTGCACTTCTTGCCAATGCCCACGAATTCATAAGGTATAGTGAGCTCGGTAAATATGCTGAAAAGTGTTTTACTTTCTAGAGTAAAATATGCAATCTTCTCCTTTCTTCATAATCTACTTATCAGAATCAAAGGTTGATTCTGCAGACACAGAGCTCTTGGAGGATCCAGTTGAAAAATACAGCTTATTGCCTGTCCTTTGAGGTTTCTTCTGATTATGTAACACTGAACTCTCCGTCTTGGAATCTTCATCATCGTCTTCTTCAACCATCCCGCTTCCTGATATTCTTATTTCTTGATGGCTTCCCGAAAAAGCTACACACTGACAATAAAGAAACACTGAATCAGTATACTAACATTCTTATAAGCAAACTTAGAAGCTGCTGGAATGATAGGAGTTTGTATGGTACATCAGGAATTACCCTGTTCAGATGTTTGCTTTTCACCTGTCTCCTCCAAATTTCCTGGTTCAGCCTGCTTAGCCTCACCAGAATCCGCCATAATGAAGCCTGGCCTACCACTAAAAAACAGGATTGCCGCTCGTGTGTTCCAGAAAGCAAAGACACTGCACATGCAATTTTATCATAAGTAATCAATGCAAACCCAGAATTGCCAATGATTCAAAGACCACACAAAGAATATCTTTGTTTCCAATATCAACTGATAAGTACACAAGAGTGAACATGTCTAAGTAAAACCTTGCTGAACAGCTAAATCTATCCCCATTTAATGCTTCAATAGTGACCGATTATGCCACCAATGAGTGAAGTAATCAGAGCTGATTTTCCAGAGTCCAAACACTCATCCTTCCATCCAGTTAATGTGCAGATAACCACAACGAGAACCATAGCGACAGCGCTATTTGATAGGACCTGTATCCTGATAAGAAAAGTCAAGCAACCATCACAGCGTTGATAAATCTAAGCACATGATCCGCAGTAGCTGCATTCTCTCCACAGGTCAATTAGGCATCAGACATATAACCAGTGCCCAAATAAGATCATCAGTTACGCTTGCAAGCGCATGAAAGATGGGGAAGATTTGCCGAGCACGACTCAGCAACACAATAAAGAAGGATTCATTTTGGACAAGACTGGTCGAGGTTGTCAGGTTCGAAAGAAGTATGTAAAAAACTTTTAAGTTTGTTTATGCAAAATTTTATCGCTGAATTCAGACTTCCGAGGTAACCAAAGAAACAATCCCAGAATAACAAAACCACGCTTTAAGTATCTGAAACACCAATAAAATTCCTATACACTTAGTCCCATTTTTTTTTTCTATGTTTGCAAGAAGGCATTGCATTCATGGAAAAGTGCTAAAATGGAAACACGAATCAGCTCAAACCAAGCCGTACCAATAATCCCACCTACAATTCGCAACCAAAGCCCGCACAAAAATTGAACTTTTCGATTGCTTCCAAGCAAACGAACTCGAATAATCATGTCAATCCAATTTCCCACCATGCACAGAATCAGAGAGAGAGAGAGAGAGAGAGAGAGAGAGAGAGAGCAAAGACTTACCAATTTCTCTGTCCACCCTCCTTAAAATCAGCGTCAACCTTGCGCTTCTTCTCCTCCCCGACTTTGGTCAACTTCGATGAACTGAAGAAGAAAACGAGCAGCATGGCTCCGTACCTACCCAAGATTCGACACCCACCAATGACACCCATCGAAGCTTCGTTGACAAAAACAAATCAAAGGGATCCCGTTCGTGAAAACCGAGAAAGCAGCAGCAGCAGCAGCCGGAACTCACCTGTACCCAGCTGCGATGTGGACGGCCATGACGAGGAACCCGGCGAGCGCCCCGGAGAGGTCGAGCGATTTCCGCCGGTAGGCTCTGGCCGCCACGAAAGCCGAGACGAGCGCCGCCACCGCTGGCTGGACCAGGTGGGTTCCTTCCATCCGTCGCGGCGAGGCGTCGGATTTCTCGGATTCCGGCGGGGGGCTTGGAGAAGTTGGTGGGGAAGTGTTAGGCGTTGTTGGGTGCCCGCACGCCGGCGACGGCAAGGCGGAGGCGCGTCGATCGGAGGGCGGCAGCGGACTCCACAAGAAGGCGCACTCGTCGGAGAAAAGGCAGAGCCGACGAGGTATGTGCTTCAGTTCGCGTTCGACTGTTTGTGTTTGGGGCTAGAGTGTTTGTGTTTTTGGCAAGTTTGGACTTTGGAATAACTTGTTTCGGGTCGAACAATGTTCGAACCTTGACCCTACCCGAAACACATTTTTTTGCTTGTTTTATATTTGTTACCTGAATACATGTTTCGTGTTCGGGTCGTGTTCGGGTCGGGTCGGGTTTTTTTGACACCTCTACCCTCGGTGATGGTTGGGAATGAACAGCTGTGCTAGTATAGTAGCATACTAGTTCTCACTTTAAAATGCTCGCAACTTGTGAATCAGGCTTTTGAATAATAGAAATTACAAATTATGGCTATGTAGCTTATCAAGTTGCCAACAAAGTGCTTGCCTTTTTGTCAAAGAAAAAGAGAGGCCATGTTAGTGCGTGAGCGTCGGAAACTGTTTTCGGCAATCCATGGAATTTTTTCGAATCTGTCATAGACAAACCACCTGTAAGCTCTTCACCAAAAAAAAAAAAAAAAACCACCTGTAAGCTAGTGTAATTTTTTTTGGACCGAAAAGTCGGAGCTGTAATCATATATTTTTGGTTGGTGCAGGGAGACAGTGAGATATTAGGATCGGCTCACTTAGGAGGAGCTATAGTTGCGGCGATCACATGGGCCCAACTCAGGAAAGGGCGGTTTTAAATCTTCCGCTGCTTATATTGATTTCGGCTCACATAGCTGATTTTTTTTTTTTTTGCTTGTTGTGCATCCTCGTTTTTATGAAGTGGGTGGTCAATCCTCTGAGGTGCTGATGAAAACTTCTGCAGCAGCCGGCAGAAATGGCTTCGCAGATTCATCAAATGCTAAAAGAGCTGACATAACAATGGATGACGAGCTCTCTAATCTGTGCGAGAAGATGTGTAAACTATGACTACAATGGCGGGAGCATTTCTGACGTGCACTAATAGACGATCTTTGTAGGATTCAAAATTCGTAATAGTTCTTTGTTGTCGTCGACAGATGTTTGCTGCATATATGGACCGAAATATTTGCGGAGATCTTTTGTTGATTTTGCATCGGGAAGTATCAGTCTAATAGTCATTGTTTCTCACTTTGTTAGCAGAGCACTTTGATCTGAAAGTATCCGTCGAGATGGCAACAGGGGAGGTTGTATCGGGATATGCAAAGAATACTTATTTGAATTATTTAGTAGTAAGCTATCTCTGCCATTTTTCTTGAAAGGTTTACGTCCCAATGCACAGCAAGTCATTTATAATTTTTTTTTTTTTTTGGGTCTAGAAACGCAAAGTTCTATTTCTTTGAACTCAAAAGTCTGAGAGTGAGTGTAGAGTAGGAATAAAATATGACTGACAAAAAAAAAAAAAAAGAAGAACTCAAGAAACAAAGCCTGTAGCAGGGGCATCTAAACATAGTAGGTCCATAAGGATTTGGGGGGGTTGGGCTAGCCAATTAAAAGGGAAAGAATTCAAGTATTGGGTTTTGACAACCCAATTCACGACTCTGTTTTGCTCCCTATAACAAAACTTCATTTTAATATCCGAAAAGCAAGACAATTGACTAGAAGCTTCGGTGACAGGGGCTCGCTCTTCCCACCCTCGCTAATCGACAGACTTCAGGGGTGTTTGGTTGGGCATTCCCAAAGGGTTTTAGGGCCCCAAAGCCCCTTGGAGGAAATTTTGGGTGTTTGGCAAGTGCTTTTGAATGCCCATTTGCGAAATGTGGGCATTTTAAATGCCGAAAGCCGAATGCCGGGGGGGACCAGTTTTGAGCATTGCGCATTCCGGAGATGCGATTGTACTGTTCACCGCGTCACTGTTCATCGTCTCCTCCGCCGTTCACCTTCTTCTTCACCATTCATCTTCTTCCTTGCCAAAGGCGGCGGTCAGCCGCGATCTAGCCGCCGAGAAGCCTCGCCTGAGGTCATGTAACCTTAGGTGAGGTGGCCTGAGGTCGGGCGACCTTAGCCGGTGTCACCTGGTCTCGTGCGAGCCAGGTGACCAAGCGAGGCCAGATCTGGCCTCTGCAACCTCCGGCAGCCAGATCTGGTGGTCCGGCAACGCCAGATCTAGCTGTCCGGCGGTGGCCGGCGGTTGGCCAGCAGTGGCCGGCCGCCAGAATTTGATTTCAGACTTTAAAGAAAATAAAAAATAACAAAAGCTAATTACAAATGCAAAGTTTGCCAAACGGTATTTATGCTAAGTTGCATTTCAATGCTAAAATTTACCAAACGGTCTGACATTTCCGAAAGCCCCTTTCCCTCAAAGATATTTGCATTCTCCAAATGGCATTTCCCCAAAGTTGAACCAAACGGGCAACGAGGAAATTAAATTCGAGTAGTAATTTGAGTTCCAGTCTAAGACTTCTTCGAGGAGAGAGAAAGTACAGTGTGTGGACAAAAGCTAGGGTTTCCGTCTGATACGCCGATGCGGCCCTCATCGGTCTAGCAAAGCCATCGACTAGAGCTACGGCGCCTTCAGTTGAGCCCAGTGAGTAAGCTCCATCTATATTTACTTTCAAAGCTTCCTTCATCGGCGGCTTCCAATCTCAATCCGCCTTAATGGGAGCTCGGGGGTTCTTGCGTTGATTCCCTTTGAAATTTCCCCTCTCATTCCATTTCGCATAATTTTCGGGCAGAGTCTGGGCTGATTGAATGATACCAGACGATTCTGGTGGGAGACCTCGGAATACGGTGATGTGATGCTGTTTCGTGTCTTCTAGATAAGCCAAAGAACTCCTGAGACCAGTTCAAAGTTCGGTGAGTTTCCTTGATATCTTACAAAACCCGTAGCCACTCTTCTACACGGGTTAAACCTTGGCTTTGAATATTGATTTGTAGGGCCGGGTTCTCCCAGATAAGCTTCGTCCAAGGGCGAAGCAAAAACAGATGCTCACTAGTCTCTGGGAGGCTTCGTTAGATCTGGCACAAGGGGTCGGGTACAATTCTCCTACCGAACAAGTTGTCCTTAGTAGGAAGGGCATTTTTACATAAGCTCCAGACAAAAGATTTTTTTTTTTCTTGGGGGGATAACATACGCCAAATTTTGTTCCATAGTATCCGTGTGGGCTGAAAGGAGGTTGATGTTTGATTGCTGTTCGGATTTGTGGCTTTTGTCATGATAACATCGTAGGCACTTTTCACCAAGAAATCACTAAACTTAGTTCCAGTCCACACAATTTTGTCTTCTAAAAACATTGGTTCTCAAAGGGATTGTTAGTATTTCATTTGCTATTTGGTCAACAAGGAGTCCCTGTGTCACCTATTCATTCGATGCATTTTCCTCTCCGTTGATCAGCTCACTAACTATTTTGGGGTCATTCTTGTTCGCCGGTCCCCCTATTATTCCCCTCTTTAACCATTTGTTGAGAATAACGGATCCCCAAAAACCGGATTCGACACTAAATCGAACCCCTAAAACGAATGCGGAAGGCGAGCCCGGGAAAAATAACACGTATCACAAATCCTAAAGCACACCACGGAATCGAGGGTACCTTGTTAGCCACAGATTAAACACCGACGCTGACGTGAGGAAGAGAATTTGGCCCTGTTTGATCCGATGACGCCAAATCGTGGTTGAAGGGAAGAAAAACGTTGCCGGAGCCTTACTGTTTTCCTTTTTGGGACAGAGAGAGAGAGAGAGAGAGGGGGGGAGAGAGAGAAGTACATGCGTTCTGATTTCCAAAAGGTGCGTTCTCTCTCTCTCTCATTCCTTTTATACATTCCTCCATCCACGGGCCATAATCCTGTGGGCCAGGCTTTTAGGCCCAACATGGGCGGACGGGCCTTAAGCCCATCACTAATAAAGCCATCATCTTCCACTTGCTTATGGTGGGTCGAACAGGATTCTCTTTATCTCTCTTCAACATTCATACCGGTGAATAATCCGTGCGACCAGCATACTTTGAGAGCTCGTTGCTATACATCTGTTAGGAATATATAGCAGCTCATAATGGGCGTCACACTCTGAGTAGATTTAGTTTGCAGTACCCTAGATCAATCAATCACATTTATATCTCTCTTGATCTCTTTTAAACAATGATATATATCTATATATATATATATATATATATATATATATATATATTGTATTCACAATTATAATTATCACAAAGACAGTCATAATTGGTCGACCAGTGAATACAAAACTATAATGTGATTCTCCAAAATCGATATTCATCTTTCCTTCAAACTCTCAATTTCAGTTCAGCTTGTTTTTCTAGAAATGCCCCATTAGATTGAATCAACTCATGACCATTGGCAACATCCTAAGATAACAAACACTAAATAGAAATCTTGAGAATAAGTAAGAGTCATAAGGGCACTAAAATTGAGGAACTCTTTTCCTCAAGAGTCTCACACGGCATAAAAGTTGAGATCAAACTTTTGCCACTCTTATCAGTCGTTTCATGCATACGTAGTATGAAATACGTATTACGGTATTAACTCCTTTCCATGGAGCGCATGTTTACACCTTTAATACCGTACAGATGATAGTTCAGACATACCCAATGTCTAACTTGAGTTCACGTATCTAATCATTCACAAAATTCATCAGAACTCACATCTGGCATCATAGACAGATAAAGTAAAATATGTAGGGTATTTTACTTTCGGACATAGTAAATATTATGTCCTCATCTTAATACTCAGTTAAGGTGACTTATGTATTTTAAGCTTGAGCTCTCGATTATCACCTAGATAATAAGCTTAAAAACAGTCTCATCTTTATTTATCATACAGTAAATAGAGACGATTACCCGTGTGAGTGGGCCAATCTTATATCTATCCGACATACTTTCTCAACTTAAAGTAATGCACTAAGCATTAAGATGCATAAAGATCAAACAAAGATTCATAGGCATTAACAATGAAAAAACACAAGTTCATTGATGTGAACAACTTAGGGAAATTACAATATCTAGTACATCAGACTCTACGCAATCCTAGAGATTTTACATAACCACAAAACACATCTCCAGGTATTGGCTTTGTCATAGGATCTGCTACCATTCTATGCGTAGATATGTACTGTAAGTTCACATCATTTCGTACAACCATATCTTTGACAAAGTTATACTTGGTATCTATATGTTTGGTCTTGCCATGATGTTTTAGATCTTTGGTGTATGCTATAGCTGCTTGGCTATCACAGTTAACCAATAATGGATTTGCAGCCTCCTCAATAACAGCTAAATGATTTAAAAATCTCTTAAGCCAAACTCCTTCTTGTACTGCTGCTGATAAAGCCACGAACTCGGCTTTCATCGTGGATAAGGCTATACACGTTTGCTTCTTACTACTCCATGATATGGCGCCATTGTTCAGTAAGAAAGCAAATCCTGAGGTAGATTTTCTTTCATCTAAATCTCCTCCATAATCAGCATCTGAATAGCCTTCAAGTCGCAAATCCTTTCATTGGTAATTTAACTTGTAATCAGCAGTTCCCTTCAGATACCTCAGCATTCTCTTAACGGCTTTCCAATGTGCTGGACCTGGATTGGATTGGTATATACTTACCATTCCAACTGCAAAACATATGTCAGGTCTTGTACACATCATAGCATACATCAAGCTCCCAACAGCACTAGCATAAGGAACATGTTTCATTTGTTCCTTCTCTTGTGAAGTCCTTGAACACAGTCTATGGCTCAATCCTTCACCTTTTACAATAGGAGTGTCTATGGGTTTACAATATTGCATACGAAATCGTTCAAGAACCTTATTTATATATGTTTCTTGCGAAAGAGACAACGATCTCTTCGAATTATCTCTTGAAATCTTAACTCCAAGAATGTATGCAGCCTCACCCATATCTTTCATCTCAAAGTTGGAAGACAACCAACTCTTGACAGTATTAACAAACTCCATATTGCTTTCGGCAATCAGTATATCATCAACATATAATGATATGATCACAAATTGATCCTTGGATCTTTTGATATATACACAATGATCCTCCTCAATCATTGTAAAATCATATGCCATTATGACATTATGAAAACGTATATACCATTGTCTCGATGACTGCTTGAGACCATATATCGATCTCAAAGGTTGACATACCTTTTTTTTCTTGGTCTTTCACTATGAAACCAGTAGGTTGTTCCATATATATATATATATATATATATATATATATATATATATATATCTTCCTCTAATTCTCCATTGAGGAAAGCAGTCTTTACATCAATCTAGATCCATACTAGCTACTATTGCTAGAATAATGTGAATCGAGGTAAATTTCACTACAGGAGAAAATGTATCTTCATAATCAATTCCTTCCTGTTGATTATACCCCTTCGCCACAAGGCGAGCCTTATGCCTTTTTATCGAGCCATCAGCCTTTCGCTTTATTTTGAGAACCCACTTGTTCCCAATAGCTCTGCGTCCTTTTGGAAGATCAACCAATTCTCAGACTTGGTTTGATTTCATTGACTCCATTTCCTCTTCCATTGCATGAATCTATTTTTCCTTACTAGGGCAATTTAGAGCCTTATTAATATTTCTTGGCTCATCCTCATCTTGTGGAGCAATCATAAAAGTTTCCCCTTCAATGTCAAAACGTCGATGGGGAATACTTTGGCGACTTGTTCGCCGTATGGGAGATTGTACACTTTGCACATCATTCCCATTTATGCTCCTACTTGGATTAGATAATGATGATTTCCTCTCATCATGTGATTGTAATTGATAATGAGTTGAATTCAATTCATTACTTCTCATATTACTCCCACTTGGAGGAACTCCACTAATATCATTATCTTGATCCAAGATTTCAAATAGGGAGTAATTTTCCCCTATTTCGCCCTTCTTGGGAAATTCATCCTCTAAGAATGTGACATCTCGTGATTCAAATTCAGTTATACTCTCACTTTTCTGCTTACCTATGAACACATAACCTTTCAAGTGTTCCGAGTATCTTATGAAAATACTCTTTTTTCCTCTGGAACCCAATTTCCCAAACTTATGAGAGGACTCATGTGTATAGGCAGCACAGCCCCATGGCTTAAGAAAACTTAAGTCCGGTTTTCAACCTGTCCATAATTCATATGGAGTGGAAGTAAGTGATTTGAAAGGCACCTAGTTAAGTATATAGGCAGCAGTTAACAATGCATCACTCCAAAAAGTAATAGGTAAGTTAGCATGCGCCATCATGGACCTAACCATTTCCAATAGGGTTTTGTTTCTTCTCTCCGCAACACCATTTTGTTGAGGAGTATACGGAATAGACAACTGTCTTTCTATTCCTTTTTCATCACATAATTTTCTGAACTCATCAGATAAATATTTTCGACCTCGATCGGATCTCAATGTTTTTATTTTCTTGTCTAATTGATTTTCTACCAAGTTCATAAACTTTTTAAAACAACTTATTGCTTCAGATTTATGAGAAATCAAATAGACATATCCGAATTGAGTATAATCATCTATAAAAGTGATGAAATAAACAGCCCCATGCCTTCCTCTCACATTCATTGGACCACAGACATTAGAATGGATTAAATGCAGAGGAAATTCAGCTCTTTTACCTTTTCTAAATGGTTTCATTGTCGTTTTCCCTTCTAAGCAATACTTACATATGGGCAAATTGACTTTTTCAATGTTACCCAACAAGCCCTCTTTGGCTAGTCTATTCATATGTTGTTGGCCAATGTGACCAAGTCTAGCATGCCACACATTCACATCATTATCATATGTTTTAGGAGACGTGAGAAGGGAATAACAAACATTTGTATTAACATAGTCAATATCTAATACAATGAAACCATCCATAAAATAACCACAACCATAGTAATTTGTATCCAAAAACAAATACACACCTCTATTATAGAAGTTCATATTAAAACCTAGTTTAACCAACACTAAAACAGACACTAAATTCCGACGAATCTCCGAAGTATACAATACATCATGTAGGAACAAAGTGCGTCCACCACGCTTATTCAGTTGGCATGTGCCAATTCCTTTCACTTCAGCTCTAGAGTTGTTTCCCACATAGATCCACTTAGTTCCAATTGGTACTCGTCAAAATTCCACGAATGACCCTCTATCCTTCGCTACATGGTCTGTCGCTCCTGAATCCATAGTCCACAAAGGATTAGACTCAGTTAAGAACACAGAACTCGACACAAAAGCAAAGTTCTGAAAAGTACAAGGGGTACATACCTTCTTTGGCTCACGACAGTCGCGAGCATAGTGACCCTTCTTGTCACAGTTGTAGCATTTCACCCTTACAAGCTTTTTCATGCGAGGACGCTTTCCTCTTTCATGTTGATTAAACTTAGGTTTCTTCCCTGAAGGACCTGCTTCCTTGCCTTTCCCTTTATCAAGCTAGTTAGGACGTTGGCGCTTGGAGATCGAAGCTCCATGTGAGCTAGAACTAGTATGATAGAGTTTAGCACCCGGCTTAGCCTCCAAAAGGCGGTCCTCTTCCAGCTCAAGATGGCGCATTGCATCCTCAAAAGTTTTGATATTTTCATTATGGGTCAGGTGCACCTTCATATGCTCCCAACTCTGAGGCAAGGAACAAATCACTGCTTGCACTTGCTGCTCATCTATGATGACATGGCCAGCATCTTTCAGCTCATTTATCATGTTTGACATCTTTCTAAGATGTTGTTTCATGGTCTGACCATGAGGCTTTTTGTAAGAGTCGAACCTAATAGTAAGCTGTCTCAGTCTGGTCACCGAAATATGACCAAATCTAGCTGCCAATGCCTCCCACATTTCCTTGGCATTGTCAAAATGTCTAAACTCGCACATGATGTCATTTTCCATGCTACTCAGCAACGTGATGCGAGCAAGAGAGTTCTTTCTTTTCCATGCAGCAAAAGCTTCTTTATCTCTCTTGTGCTGTGCAGTGTTTCCTTCTTTAGGTTCTACCATGGTCAGGTTAAGAGTTTCAAGTGCCTCTTGCTCTTCCAGCATATATTGGATTTTCATGTGACATATTTCATAGTTGTCACCATTGAGCTTTTCACCTTTGTTCAACTTGGCAACTATGCTTTTTGTGGTGAAGCCATTGATCTCGAATACATCAGACATATATGCATGAATTATTAATGTTTATCATTTATGCATCCCTATTTGCATAGACTCATCATATTAATGAATAATTTCAAGCAAGGCTTCAGAATCAAAAGGTCACTATGTTTCCAATCATCCTCCAAAAATCCTATCTTAAAATTATCATTAATATAATTGTCTTATGCAAAGTAAATTCTATGAAGCTACAAAAACTTCTATAACTACCCACATCAACCAGCAATAACATAAAGCAACAGATAATTGACATCCAATAAAACAATAATGCTTTCAACTAATACAACCAAGATATCGGTTGCTACATCAACAACAATCAGGTAGTAAACATTACATAATATGTCCACAAAGCACACTTAAGAAAGATCAGCCAATACAACTAACACCAAGTCAGCACATGAACTAGGAAAGATCCTCTTTTGTTCAATTTCTTGATATTTTCCCTTGTAATAATCCAGTAATATTCATTTACAAAATCCATCACAATTTTCTTATAAGAAGCAGCTCTATTGACATCCCATATGCGATTCAACACTCCTTGCCATTCAGGTGGAAGGGTTTCATGAAAAATCGCACCATCTCTGACTATGGCATAGGAGGACCATTCCATATGACCTTTTGAATTTTTTTTTTATTGTCCTCAAGGACATGATCAATTAAGTCACCACTCTCCCATCGATGATTAGTTAGCTCAGCTATCAACTTAGAAAGCCTTTCCTTTTGTTCATCGGTAATTGCGTGAATAGGTGTACGCAACCTGAGGGGAGGCATTTTTCCTGCAACAAATGCAGAACCGTCCCTGTAACAAATGCAGAACAAATAAGGGATCACAAATAATCCACATAGATTTAATTGAAAAAGAAACACATTCTTTTCCTTCCTTCCTCCTTTTTTTTTGGGGTCAACGGTCAACGGTCAACGGTCGTCGATCAACGGTCAACGGGTCAGGTCGCCGGTGGTCGGACTGGTCAAACTGGACGGACCAATCGGCCCGGTCGGACCAGGTCGGACGAACTGACTAGCACATGCCGCGCGCATGTGTGGGCTGACGTCACGAAGACGTCATCCGGCACGTGCCGCGCGCGTGCCAGGCGTCCGCGGGTCGGGTCGGGTCGGGTCGTAGACCGGTGACCGCCCGGCCAACCATCGTCGGCGCTGACGTCATCGATGACGTCATCCCAACGGTTACCGATCGTTGGGTGAAGTCATGTTGACGTTAGCAAGCTTCGGTCCACCTACCGGCGCGTGCCGGTTCACCGCCGGCGTCGCGCATGTGCCGGTTCGCCTACCGGCGCATGGCGCCCACGCGTAACGGCTTTTGGCCGCGCGTGTGGGCGTGTGCGGTGTCGCCTAGCGGCGCACGACATATCGTCGGACTCGTCTCGATGAGCACTTTCACCCTATGTCATCAGAATTCGATTTCGACTTACAAAAACTTAAAAAAAAAAAAACGGACGAATAGTGCTCGGGTGTTGGGATTTCTCGCCCCGATCCATGTCGGCAAAATTTCTTTGTGAAAAAACAATAAAAAAAAACATGAAAAGGGTCGGGAAAACATGAACTAGGGCTCTGATACCAATGTTGGGAATAACGGATCCCCAAAAATCGGATTCGGCACTAAATCGAACCCTAAAACGAATGCGAAAGGCAAGCCCGAGAAAAACAACACGTATCACCGATCCGAAAAGCACACCACGGAATCGAGCGTACCTTGTTAGCCACAAATTAAACACCGACGCCGACGTGAGGAAGAGAATTTGGCCATGTTTGATCCGATGACGCCAAATCGTGGTTGAAGGGAAGAAAAACGTTGCCGGAGCCTTACTGTTTTCCTTTTTGGGAGAGAGAGAGAGAGAGGGGGTAGAGAGAGACGTACATACGTTCTGATTTCCAAAATGTGCGTTCTCCCTCTCTCTCATCCTTTTTATACGTTCCTCCATCCACGGGCCCTAATCCTGTGGGTCGGGCTTTTAGGCCCAACATGGCCGGACGGGCCTTAAGCCCATCACTAATAAAACCATCACCTTCCATCATTCTAATATGGAATTTACCCTAGCTAGTATCCAAGCAAACATTTGCTTCTTGGATGCTCCCTGATCAAATGAGATTCCAAGGTATTTCCCTGTTTTTGCAATTTTTGGGATTCGTAGTGCTTTTGCCATGTAACTTCTTAGCCTTTGTGGATGGATAGCTAGTGCTAAAGAAAATCCCCGATTTGTTCGGATTAATCTCCTATCCGATTGCATAGCGATAATGATTTATGATGTTTGCCAAGTTTTGGCATTCCAACACTAATCCATCTAGGAAAAAGATAGAATCATTAGCAAATAGTAAGTGGGGGTAATGTTGGCCAACTTCTTTTCAACCTAATCCCTTTGATACTTTCATCTTCTATCGCTTTTAACATTATGATAGATAGGAAGTTAGCAACCAGTATGAATAGATAAGGGGAAAGGGGATCCCCTTGCCTAATGCCCCTTGTGGTTTGGAAAAAAGTAAAGGGTTCACCATTGAATTGTACACTGAGAGATGTTGTTGTCACGCATTGCATTATTCAATTAACCCACCTCTTATCAAACCCCATTTCATTAAACTTGCTTCTAAGAAGTCCCACTCAATTTAATCATAGACTTTCCTCATGTCTAACTTAAGAAAGGCTTGGAATTGTTTTTTCCTCTTCTGAATCCTTAGTTGGTGAAAGACCTCTTGGACAATTATAATATTATCTTGGATTAGTCGACCTCCCACAAAGGCACTTTGCTTCTCCTTAATCAAGACTTGAAGCCATGGTTTTAATCTACTCGCCAAGATTTTTGAAATAATCTTAAATGCAAAATTGCGGAGGTTGATGGGTCTGAAATGGTCTAGCTTTTCTGGGTTTTGAATTTTAGGCACAAGTGGTATGTGAATCTTGTTTAAACCTAGTTGCATCCTCCCTGAAATGTAGAAATCCTATATCTCGTCAGAGATCTCTTGTTTAAGAGTTTCCTAGTAATGCTAGTAGAATTGACCATGGAGGCCATCAGGGCCTAGTACTTTTGCTGCTCCAAGATGGAAAAGAGCTGCTTTAACTTCATCCATGGTGACTTTCTCAGTTAGGTTGTGATTCATCTCTTCCATGACCAAACAGTGGCAAATGTCAAGCAAAGGCTGCAAGTTTCTTGCTCCTACTGACTTATACAAATCCTTGTAGTAATTCAAAATTATCTGCTTCTACTGGCTAGGATCTTTTACCCACGTCTGAATTTTTTAGCATGGAAATTCTATTTCTCGTCTTCTTTGGATGATTGTTGTTGGAAGTATTTTGAGTTTTTATCCCCTTACTTTAACCAATTTATACGAGAGCACATACCCTAATACTTCTCCTCTTGTCTCCAAATCTTTTCAATGCTTTTTTTCCATCTCTTGGGCTCTTCCCGATTCTTGACTGAGGTGTTGATAATTAGTTATGCACCATAGCTCCTTCAACTCTTTTATCTTTTCCTGCCCATATGAGTATTTCTCCCTACTCCATCTTGTCCTCTTCTATTTCACAGCCATTTGTCTCACTACTAGGCTTTTTCCCACCGGTCCGGCGCCTCTCAAGCTTCTTTTATAGTTCTTCTGCATTCCTCCTCTAACTAGTAGGCCTTGAATTTGAACTCCCTTTTGTGTTTAACTAGACCAGCAAATAAAGATAGTAGAATGGGACTATGGTCAGACCCAATCACTGGCAAAGCGAAAGCTTCAGCCTAAGGTTATAGGACTCTCCACTCAATATTGCATAAAACTCTATCTAGTCTCTCTTTCACAAATTCTACTCCTCTGCTATTGGCCTAGGTGAAACCATAGCCTTTATGCTCCAAATCCATTAACGAACAGTTATTCAAGAAGTCTTGAAACGCAATCATTTGATATGTACTCCAGAGGTCTCTTCCCAACTTTCTCCCAATGATAGAGAACTTTGTTAAGATCCCCTATACAAATCCATAGACAAGTGTGTTAAGAGCTGGTGTTTGTCAAGTAGTTCTAGAGATGAACCCTCTGTTGGAAGTTAGCTGGAGCATGAATGAAAGTAACTCTTATGGTGTTTCTGTTAGTAAATCCTTACACACTAAATCCAAAATCTCCAGTGCAGCCAAATCAACTGTGATTGAAGCTTAACTTTCCAGTGGTCGCCCTTCTCCATGTGAGCATACCTACTGAGTTCACTACAAATAAGTTTTCGAAATTTAGTTTCCTTTTTGGCTTTTGTATCACTGGTTCTAATTTTTCGTCTCTATTAAGGACAAAACATTGGGCCTTCCTTGAGCTACTAAGGCTCTTAATTCTTCTATTGTCAAGGGTGTGCCCAACCTCTGGTAATTCTGACATATAAACTTTATTTGCCCCTTGATGGCTTATTCAAGCCACCAAAGCCCATTCTTTGGAATTTCCAGAAATCTGGATCGGAGTGTCCAGTAACATCATTTCATTAGATACAATAGGGTCATTCTTTTGGCGTCTTGCTTTCTTGCTATCTGAGACCTTAAAGGTCTTTGGTTTTGTCTTTAGATATCCAATCTTCAACATGTCTGAAAGGGGAATTTGGTTTGCCCGAGCATTACTTGATCCCATGAGTAATAGGACAGGTCCCTCACTTTTCACTTGTCCATGAGACTATGCAGGCAACTTTCTTTTGTCCGAGTTACCTTTGTTTATTCTCTCCTTTAGAATTTTCTCCCTGTCGAGGCAGTTAATGTTTTCTCTTGGGTCCTGCATCAATAAAGCAGGAGATTCTAGAACAGTTTCTTCCTCAAACACTTCCTCATCCCTTTCGCCATAAAGAGCTTGCAGAATGGATGATACTCATTTGCCTCCGTTTTCCACCAATGGCTGAACTTCACATCTATACCCACTTCAAATTTATCCTCATCAAAGGGAATCGGCTCACAATGCTTAGCATGGTGCCCAATTTGCCCAAAAGTGAGTGACAGAAATGTGGTAGTCTTTCATATTTAAAATCCACCTAGTGTTTCTGCCCTTTAAGACTTATAATAGTACCTGGTAAAAGAGTGTCATCTAGCTTGAGAGTTATCCTTACCTTGTCCATTCTAGAGGCTGAAACTTCTATCATCAGCCTTTATCACGTCAACAAAACCCGGGATAGAAGCTGCAGTGCATAACCCCTTCTCCGTGGATAATTCATAAGGTAGTCCATGTATTGGAACCCAAAAAGGACAGTGGAAAAAGGTACAACGATTGTGAGAGGAGGATATTTTCTTTACTTCAATACTAATAAATGATTAGCAAAGCACCATGATCCCGACAACACCCTTTCCTTTCCAGTTTCGGATTTGAATGTGAAGGCGAACAATCCTGGACAAACTTGTTTAAAGTACAAATTGTCCATGGGCCAAGCCTTCTTCATTGTATTCAGAAAAGCTTGGATGTTAATAGCTGGTTTTGAGTATAGTTGCCCAAACAAAGGTGAGGTGGCGATCCATCATTTGTCGTGCCGTAATAGAATTATCTAGCACTGCTTTTTTGTTTTTAGACCAGAAGTTACCTAGTCTCCTAGTCTCCTGCATATAAGATTGAGACAGGCTTCCACTAACTCCTATTCCTGTCTTTATTCCTTGCAGGTGAGTGCGTGGAGAGGTCCAAGTGTTGTAGAGAGCAACAAGTCCTCACCTAAATCATTGGGGTTGCTACGCTTGACTTCACCTTCAATGAAGGAGAATAACTAGAGCATTTGCCAAAGGTAGTGTGGGGTTTTACGAAGACAATGAGGATGGTGATTGAAGGAGGAAGAGAAAGGGAAACTGTATTCGGGGATTAGGGTTTAAGGTGGGTTTGGAAGGTTAGGGTTTCTACCACCATAGGGGGAAGAGGCCATCTTTTCTAGAGCAAGTTCTAGGTTCCTTATAGATTCCAATTGGAACCTGAAATCTATCCGTTGGAATATGTTCCTTATTTTTTAGAATTTGGAGTCTACCCTAGATAATTTAGAACTTAGAAGTCGCTCTATCACAGGTTTCAGAGATGGTTTCGAGGTCTACCTAGGTTCCACCCACATTATTAATTGAAAGATTGTAGTGAATTAAAACATTTAATGGCCACAACCTACTGCTAAAATTCACTAAGCATAAAGGCACACGGAAAATATAAACATTGATAAAGCAGAAGTCTTAGTCATAAAATGAAAGTTATTCTAAATTATTATAAGATTGCGCGAAAATATGAACCAAGAAAAACATTAAAACTTATTAGAAGTTATATGTTACAAATTACGGGTTTCTCTAATTAAGAACTTAGAAACTATTTGTCGAAATAGGTTCATCTTTTTTTAGAACCAAAAACTCATCTTGCATACCTTGAAACTTGGAGCTTAGGTTACCATTGGTTCCATTCCTAGGTTCTAGCTTTTACCTTAGTGTCATGCTCACCCCTAATCTCTTCTAGGCGAGAGAGTATTTATAATTGGTATGTTTACTAGAAATATCTAATGACTCTCTGAAAAGCTATATCCGCCTTTAGGTGCACATGAACCAGATGGATCTCATCTTTTGGATCGCATGGGTTTTGCGTGGATTTGAATGATTTAAGGATCGAGATTTGCTAGGCTCATGAATATGTGGAGCATCTAAGGGCCTATTTGATAATTATTCCATTGTTTGGAAAAATTTCTAATCAGAAATGATTTTTTTTTTATTCTATTCTCCGAATGAATTTTTAAATATTTGAATACATTTGGTAACTGTTTAAAATTTATATTCCCAAAATAGAATTTTGATTAGCACTACCATCAAATTTTTTAATCCAAACCATTTGTTTAATTTTTTAATAATTTTATTACTTTTTTTCTTCCTCTTCTTTAACCTTTGGCCGGTCGCTGCCCTCAAGATGATTGACAATTAGTTAGACGAGGACTAGTGACCTCGCTAGAGTGTTGTTAGTCCTTGGCGAGGTCGCACCTCATCAACCGAGCCTTACTGACAATTGGAGAGGCTCGACCTCCCCAAGGTATTGCGAGGTTGGGCCTCTTCGATGGCCAGGTGAGGTTTGTTGGGCAAGGTTTGCCTGTCCACAGGTGAGGCTCAGCCTTGCTCAGCAAGGCTGAGCCTCACATGTGGTTGGGCAAGCTCGTCGGATAGCACCCCACTAGTTGCCAACGACGATGATGGTGTATGGTGGTGGCGGCGGTGGCGGTGGCAATAGAAGAAGTTGGAAGAAAGAAGAAAATAAGAAGAGAAAAATGAAATTTAAGTTGGCTTGATTATGGAATTATTATCGTGAACAAAATCGAGAACAAAGAAGCAACTCTTCTTTACTCCTTGGTTTTATTTCAAATCTACTTTTGAGAACAAGTTTATTTTCCGAACAAAAAAAATTACTAAACGGATTTTTGGTCATTTTTTGTTATCAAGAATAAAAAAATAGAATCGGATACTGTTTGGCTGGTTGTCAAACAAACCCTAAACAACCTTCTAGCTTATAGGCAAATCTCTCCTACTCGACCTCTAATGGAAGGAGAACACAAATTTTCTCATTTACAAGTAATTATAATCCATGCGTTGTCGTTTTGACCAATTGATTGGGTTGTTCTTGTGCTTAGTCGATAATTATAGCTTGTAAGGTATCAGGCACACTATCCGAGTTTTCCAAAGATCTTTTCCCTTGTCACAAATGATTATAGTCTCTTCGGCTTGTAGAATTGTATTGTACATTTATACCTCAAAATCCTATTGGGTTTGAAACGTAAAATTCGAATTTTGTAAACCGGTCTTACTATCGTTCTTATGCCTTGTAATAGTGCTTTCTATCTACACAGAACAACTTTGAAAAAGTTAAATGCTAACGAATCATGTATATGGGATCATCTTTAATGTTTTCCATAAAGGTAATGGCTGAAGTTTCCTTTTAATTTTTTTTTATTTTTTTTAGGGTTGGTAAAAGATCATTTCATTTCAAAAAGGAAATGTAGATGGATATATTAGATGTGCTTAAAAAACATATCATTTCCAAGAGAAGGGGTGGGAGAAATGGGACCCAATATAAAGGAAGGGTATTGTAGAGTTGGGCTTTGGTGACCCAATCCGGAACATTATTATGCTTCCTAGAGCAATGGACTAAGCGAAGGTTGGGCAAAAAAGTCAATGAACTACTACACTCTTGGACCAATTTTCTTTCCACTCACGAGGGTTGGTCCAAGGGTGGTTTCAATAAACTACTACACTCTTGGACCAATTTTCGTTTTTGCTAGAATAGGTTCTCTATTCCACTGAACTTAACTTATCCTAAAATAGGTTTTAGGGTTGGTTTCAACTTCTGCTCAAGTTTTACCTATATTATTGAATAAACGATTCTAATGAATTATTACCTTTAAAAACTATTATTTGCTATTATAATCCATTAATCACAATTTATATTTAGACACATAAAAAATATAAAATATTAATAAAGTAAAATTTTCAGTCATAAAATGATAATTCAAATTAGTGGTTTTAAATTATAGTCATTTTAGAATGTCATGAAATATCGCAGAATCATGCAAATATATCAACTAAGAAAAATATAAAAACTTGTTTTTAGGTTTGAGGTTCTAGGTTTCACCCACCTAAAACCTAAAACCTATCCATCAACATAAATTTTCCAATTTTTAGAACTTAAAACTTACTTTGTATATCTTGGAATATAGAATCAGACAGGTTTTCATTATTATAGTCTTTAGTTCTATATTTTACCTTGAAACAATGCTCATCCCCAGTTGATCCCTAGTTGTTAGATTCAACCAACCTTTTGATCTGGTTGAGACAAAGCATATTGAAGACCTTGCAGCAAGCCTAGGGTTTTAGCTTGAAAGGCTGATTGAGTCTTCACCGCTTGAATAAAACCCCTGATCAACTTACCAGTTAAGACCTGGCATACAACCACGACGACGCTGGAGTTTGATTCTCGGAGGAAGCAGCTATCGACATTGAGCTTTAGAGACCTACATGCTGGCGGTATCCAATTCGGAGGTTAATTGCTTCGATTTGTTGCGGCTGCATGTGAGGCTAAGGCCATTGTTACCACTCCTTGGGGATCCTCTTTTTTGGGCTCTGAAGATGGCATTAATCCTCGCCTTCTGGATATACTATAGTATCTCTGTAACAAGCTCGAGTGAAGGTGAGTCCCTTGCGCTTTTGATGAAATTCAAGAGCCACTGATATATGCTTGAGAGGCCATAAATTGAAATCGGGATCTGTAATGTGGAGTTTGCCCAAATTTTATTCGTCCAGGGGCACAAGAGGGACATGTGTTCGAGGCATTTTTGGACTTGATTTACAAAGTAGACATAATGATTAAGGTAATACTCCTCTTGTAGAGATTTTCTATTGTGGGTAATGCATTATGGGATAGGTTCCAGAGAAATTTTTTTGGTTTAGGTGGGGTATCAAGTTACCAGATTTTGCACCACACGGAACGAGGTATTTGATGAGGTATTTGATGGGAGGATTATGGCTGATGTATATCAGGCTTACCTTTGATTGCCCTGATTGGGTTCTACACGGACTTTACAGTATACCCTCTTGTTTTAGTACCCGTCCATACGACTTTATCTTTTTCAGTTGTCAATTGAGGAGGATAGACGTGATTTCACTTACTATTGGTTCCTCGAAAAGGGTCTGAAGTTGCCTTTCATCCCAATTAAATGTGGTTTTGTCTATTAAATTCGCGACCAAACATGGCTCATTTCGATTAGTAGGTCCTCCTATCACCCTAGATTTTGACCACTTGCCATCTCAAATTCAAATGTCTTCCCCATTTTCCACTGACCATTGAATTGAATTCAATGTGGTTTCTCTTCCAATCAATAAGCTTTGCCATCCCCATGAAGCTCTAATTCCCTTACTCACATGCCAAAATTCTGTTTTAGGAAAGTAGAGCCCCTAATAGAGTTGACTCCACAATGTTGATGTGGATTATAGCAACCACCACAGATGTTTTCCTAGCATATTGCCCTATTGAAGGCAATTAAAACCTTGAAGCCCATACGATTATTATCTTTTCTTCTTTGGAGCAGGTCCCATCTCTTCCAATGAATCTCATATTTTGCCTCGTTGTTTTTCCACTAAGATGAGGCAATTTTCTGTTCTACAACTTGACAAATAGAAACTAGAATTTTGAAAATCGATATAGCATATTGTAGTAAAACCTGGACAACTTCTTTTAGTAGAATTTCCTTCCTCGCTTTTGATATTAGCTTCCTTTTCCAACCCTCCAATTTCATATTCATTCTAGCCAAATTCCACGCAAACATTTGTTTTTTTGGAGGAACCCCAATCAGATGGAATACCCAAGTACTTTCCTATTTTGTTTATTTTAGGCACACGTAGTTCGTGTGCCATGTTCCTTTTTAGGTTCTAGGGGTAGCCCACACTCAAGAAGATTCCCAATTTGTTTAGATTAATGGCTTGACCTGTCGCAAAATAATACTAGTTTAAAACATCGGCAAGGTTCTGACATTCTATTGCTTTTCCATCCAAGAAGAAGATGGAGTCATCTGCAAACAGTGAAATAGAGTTGAGCAATGTTTGTTCAATTTTATCCCTTTTAATTCTACCATCTCTTGCTTCTTCTTCTTCTTCTTCTTCTTCTTCTTCTTCTTCTTCTTCTTCTTCTTCTTCTTCTTCTTTTTTTAATTAGCAATGAGAGGATATTAGTAATAATGATGAAAAGATAGGGGGAGAGACGATCACCTTGTCTAATGCCACGTGATGGCTAAAAGTAGGGCGATAGTTCTCCATTGAACTTGATGCTAAAAGAGACCATGGTGACATTACATGATCCACAGGACCAATTTCCTGCAAAAACCTATTTTTAGCATACTCAATTCCAAGAAGTCTCATTCGATCATGTCATATGCTTTATGTTTGTCTAATTTCAACACCGCTTGGAATTTCTTTTTTCCTTTTTTTGACTCGTAACTGGTGAAATATCACTTGGACAATTAAAATGATGTCTTGGATTTTCCTCTTAACTCAAAAAAGCGCTTTGTTCCACCCGTAATCAATATACGAACCCATAGTTTTGGCCTATTTGCCAGTGCCTTAGAGATAATCTTGTAAGCAAAATTACAAAGGCTTATAAGCAAGGGTTGCTCTATCATCTTGGGATTAGATACTTTGAGGATAAGGGAAATATAGGTGCTGTTTAAAGTTGGATTCAGCAATACTGACTCCATAAGTCATCCATCAGTTTGACAATATCATCCTGAATCTCCTCCCGGTAAAGGTGGTAAAATTGCCCATAAATTCCATCTGGGCCTGGTGACTTCAAAGCTCCTCATTGAAGCATAGCTTCTTTCATTTCCTATCAAGGTAATTTTCGCTATTTAGGACTCATTTGCCTCTTCTGTGATGAGTTTAGAGCATTATAATATTGGGCTAAAAATTATGCAAACCCACTAACCAATGTAGATTTTCAAAAAATTCCCCTCTAGCCTCTTTGAATCTATTAGTGTCTTGACTCCACACCCCTATTGACACTTCCAACATGGAGATTTTGCTTCGCTGCCTTCTTTGGATCAAGGTAGCATAGAAAAATTTGGTATTTTTGTCATCCCATTTCGGCCAACTGGTCTTTGATCTCATACCCCAATATATCTCTTCTTGCTGTCATGAGTTCAATTTGATTTTTTAGCTGCTGAACCCTCTCTATTATGATGGAGATCTAGCCTGTTGGTTATGTTTTGGATTTCATTTTTAGGGAGGCGATTTGTCATTGGGCATTCGAAGATTTCTTTTTACTCCACTGGTAAGGGTCTGCTCTCACATCTTTCAGCTTTGTCATAAGATTTTTGGACACCCCATTCGATGAATTCCATGCTGAGTACTATACCATCATACTCTTCTTTTTCCATCCAAAAAGCCTCAAATTTGAATTCCTTTTTCTGCTTCACTCCTTCTGCCAGTGATAATGATATGGGACTATGGTTTGGACCAACCGTGGGTAGGGTATATGCCATAGCACAAGGGAACAAATCTCTCCAATCTATGTTGCAAAGAACACAATCCGATCTTTCCTTCACAAAATTCTCCCATTCTTTGTTAGTTGCCCAGGTAAATTTGCATTCCTCGCTTTTTAAGTCCATCAAGGAGCAATCTTCCAATAATTCCCCGAAAGCCACCATTCTATACTGTTCTGTCATTCTTCTCCCCACTTCCTCCCAATGACACAGTATTTCATTAAAGTCCCTCACACAAATCCAAGGGAGTATGCCTTTTAATCCTCTTCAACTCCTCCCATAATAAGGCTTTCTTTTGGAATGTATACGGAGCGTGTATTAAGGTAATTCACATCAAGTGCTTGCTGTCCTTCTCTTGGCACACCGAGTTAACAAATTCAGCTGAGTAAGAATCCACTACAATTAATACCCCTCCCTTCCATATCACAGCCAAACCCCTCACAGCCTCCTACGGATCCACAATAAAGTTATGTTGAAATTTTAGCCTCCGCTTTACCATGAGTACCATCGGTTCTTTGTTTTATGTTTCCATTAAACATACCACATTAGACCTTTCTTGAGCCACTAAGGCTTCCAAACCATTAGTTGTTAGAGGGGTGCCATCCCAAAGCATTAGTTTGCGGCTTATGATCGTAGACATCTTCCGCATTTATATTTGATTAATTTTGCATATGGGTGATGTTCCCAATTTATGACCCAACAATTAGAAGAATGATTGAAGGTAAATGTAGAGCATAAACTAGATGGGACAATTGTCCAAAAAGTCCTAAACCTATTGCACTTTTGCCAATTTGGTCCTAAACCTTTTTTTCTTGCCAATTGAGTCCTAAACCTTTTATAATTGTGCCAATTCAGTCCATTTGGCCAGCCGGAGCAGCGTGGACGCCGGCCGGAGACAGCTGGCCGGCGAATAATTTTTTAATATTTATTTTCGAATTTTTTTAAATTTTTTTTCGAATTTTTTTTTAATTTTTTTAATTTTTTTCTACTTTCTTCTTCCTCCGCCGGCCCTGTCTCCGGCCGGCCGGCGAGGGCCGGGCGCCACGGGCGGAGGCGAGGCTCGGCCTCGCCGTCGCCCAGCCGTGGCGAGGTCGAGCCTCGCCAGATCTGGCGACGGCCCCTCGCCGTCGCCGGATCGGCGAGGCTCGACCTCACCACGGCCGGGCGAGGCCGAGCCTCGCCTCGGCTGGGTGACGGCGGCCTCGCCCAGCGACGGCCGTCGCCAGATCTGGCGAGGCTCGGCCTCGCCACGGTTGGGCGAGGCCGAGCCTCGCCTCGGCTAGGCGACGGCGGCCTCGTGGCGAGGCCGAGCCTCGCCCCCGCCGGCCTGGCGAAGGCGAGCCTCGCCCAGTGACGGCGAGGGGCCGTCGCCAGATCTGGCGAGGCCCGACCTCGCCACGGCTGGGCGAGGCTCGCCGTCGCCAATGGCCGGCGAGGGCGAGCCTCGCCGGTGGCCGGCGAGGTCGGCGCCTCTGGCCGGCCGGCCGCCGCGGCGCCGCCGAGGAAGAAGAAAGTGGAAAAAAAGAAAAAAATTCGAAAAAATTTAAAAAATTCGAAAAAAATATTAAAAAATATTAAAAAATTGGTCGCCGGCCATTGTCTCGACGGCGTCCACGCGGCTCCGGCCGGCCAAATGGATTGAATTGGCACAATTGTAAAAGGTTTAGGACTCAATTGGTAAGAAAAAAAGGTTTAGGACCAAATTGACAAAAGTGCAATAGGTTTAGGACTTTTTGGACAATTCCCCTAAACTAGATATATGACTACTTAGTGTCAATTGAATTTTCAATGATATTTGGAAATTTAGGTGGGCTTTGTCGACCTAAAATTTTAGGAGATGATGCTTCGTGGAGCACGTTGAACCATGAGAAAACAGATAGTTTTCCTACACAGTTATATCTATATGTTTGAGGAAAATTTTTAGTCAGGTATTATATTTTTATTTAGAGTGCGTTTTATTCTCAAAATTTATTCCCTTTAATCAAATGTTGCAACTATCATAACTATTTCACACAAATTACTAATCTCTTAAGAAATTATAGCGTAACTTATCATCGTCAACATCTAAATTTTCATCTAATGAATTGTACATGCATTTGTAGGGATTGAATTCGTCAATAAACCTAATAAAAAACACCAAACCTACATAGTATTGCCTTGGCGTCACTCCTTATTTTCTTTTCTTTGGATTAGATGGTAGAGACATTTATTCTTAGGCACAGTGCATTTGCATCGGACGAGGCATGGACCCAGTTGCGAAATTCTCTCAAAATTGGCCCAATGAACGGCCAAACGAGTGAAATGAGCCATAAACCCATTCGGGTTCTAACTCGAGCCTATAGAATGCTGTTAACTCCCCCTTGTGAATCCACGATAATGGTGAGGAGACTTGCTGCTCCCGACTTGATTTTCTTCATATGTTTATGTCAATCATGTGCAGAATCAAGGGTTCCTATGATGTTCTAAGTTAAAGTAAGAGAATAATGCAAATTGAATGAAACTGAAGGTAATTGAGGCAAGATAGATAGAGGCTTTTTGTTTTTTGGTCAGGGATAGAGAGAGATTATATCGACCAGGGTTAGAGCACTTTCGAGGATATTATAACTTGAGAAAAAGAGAGGAGAAACAATATTGCGGCGGAAAGTAAAGGGCATAGAGTTAATTTATGGAGCAATTTCCAAAACATGAAACGAAATAAGAGTGATTGGGAGAAAAAGATTTAAAAAAGAAAGATCCGGTGGGACTAGATCATGGCTTGAAGGAAAGAAAAGAAGAATGTAAACAGCGCACATGAATACTATAAAATACAAAAAAGAAACAAGAAACTCGAAATGCGTAAAAGCGACTTCGAAGTTGCATTTGTCGGGTTCAAAATTTTCAAAATGAATGCAGTCTAGGGATTATCAATTAATTCTCTTACCCGCAATCCCTTCAGACAATCTCGGTTTGTTCGCTATTCCCTTATCCCCATGGGAACATAGGCCTTCGTCGTGCTAAGATTATTAGGTGATAAGCATGGTCAATCCAAGGCATATGTCAAAAATGGCAAAGATAAAGGATCATCAACTTTTATGACTTCTAGTGTACTTATCTCAATTTATATCTAAAGTGTCTTTTATTTTCAAAACCTTTGGTCCTTTAATTAGGGGTGAGCGGTTCCCGGTTCTTTTGGGTTCCGTCTAGAACCTGGAACCTACCCTCGGGTACAGGTTCCTCATTTTTTGGAACCTGGAATCTACCCATCAAAACCAAGAACCTGGAACCTACCCTGTCACAGGTTCCGGGGTCGGTTCCAGGTTCCTACAGGTTCTTTTTTTTTTTTTTTTTTTGGTCTCATTTTTTTTGTTTCATTTTCAAGGTAAAGTACGCAACAATTGCTTAGTCCCGCCATTGGGTAAGATCATAAGGAAAAGTTGTGTCTAATGTTATAAGCCAGCATTGTGATATTCCAAACCACTCTTAAGTTTACAAGCAAACTTAGTTTTGCTATATCAAATTTAAAAAAAAAAAAAAAAGGTACCAACAGCATACCTAAAAAAATTCGGATGTCGAACTCACATCTATCTCCTTCTCCGGCAAATCCAGTTGCAAGCATTTGGGGACTTCACAGCTGTAGTCCCCACTTCTATTTGGTGATGCCAAGTCCTCCCTTCACACAACATTGAGCATGAATCCATCAGGAACCCTTTCTGCCTGTAAAAGATCAGCAGTGTTCATCAAGTATGTCATTGGATTCTTCTGCTTTCATGGTACAAAGGTTAGAGTAGGGAAAAAGAACACAGCATACCTAAAAAATTCCAAATCCCACGGCGGATGATTTCCAAGCTAGCAACGATTGCAATCAAGGCCTGGAAACTCTCAATAAGTGAATTTATTGAGTCATCCATCTGGTTTCTGGATACCAGACAATTGGTATTATCCAAATCAGCAGACACATCGACATCATATTTAGCCTCATCCTCATTGACGATCTTGTGTTCGGGCCATAGACTCCTGCTTGCAACTGTTTGCAAAATTACACCATAGAGAAGTTAACATTTAAAAGTACAGAAAAAAAAAACACCGGAAGTTAACACATGATGCCAAGTTCAATTTCAACTTCAAGCATAAGACTACAGACCAAAATCATCAGAGCTAAATGACTACATATATCTCTGGCAGTCTACGTACTACGGCATGTTTAAATTACTTTGAAAGGACCTCTACTATACCAACATGACAGAAAGGACAGAACTACAACTTCAAGCATAAGACCACAGACTGAAATCATCACAGCTAAATGACTACATATATCTCTGGCAGCGTACTTACTAAGGCATGTTCAAAATACTCCTATAGGACCTCTACCATGCCAATATGACAGAAAGAACAGAGTTGTGCATGTGAAAAAGGAAAATTCATGAGACCTAAGAGGCACATATACCAGCGCCTCCCCTGCAATACTGGTATACTTTATCCAAAATCTAAAATAGTTGCTCACATTTGTGGTCTTCTGCTGATGAGTTTCCTGCATTTCTACTACTATTTTGGCACACCTGAGCGCCAATGCATGGCCTGCAGGTGAAAAACAAAAAGTGTCATGGAAAAGATCAGAATGACGGGGAATGTGGATAAGGAGTTGAATAACCTAGAACCTGATATTTTTCAGAGCAGTATTGTGCTTCTCTGCAGCTACCACAAATTTTATCTCCTTTCCATGTTCCACACCAGTTACAAAGTGGAGCTGCATAACAACAATACATTTTGGCCAAAAAGAGAAGGATTAATACCATAATTATTGAGAGACTAACACAACAAAACAAGTAGTCAAAAGCCCATCTATTAGTTCAGTCTTTGAAATTAGGCTCTTAAAGACAACAACAGAACCAAGTCATTGTATGTGCACTGTCATAAAGTATAAACTGATAAAAAAAAAACAGAGGATAGCATATTCATCTGCTCAAATGTATGTGCACTGTCATAAAGTATTCCATACACTTCCAAAGACAAAAATCAGAACATAAGTGACTAGGAAAAGACATAAAAAGCTACCTTCCCTCTCTAAAGGTTTGTCACTCCCATCATGTCGTGGGGGTTCACTTAAGTATTAGGAATTGTCACGAGGCAATTGGCAACGAAAAACTTTCACACTTGAACACCACCAGACCACCAGAGGACCAAAAGAATCAGACAGATTAGATTAAGACAAGTGCACAAATAATAAATTGAAATATGACTTGCTGAATTAAGACAATTAAAAGTACCTTCGAGATGCATTTAATGTAGGTCGCTTCCATTGTTCATGTCGATCACAAAGAAGACAAGACATCGATGGACACATGAACAAATATATTGTACAATGAAACGTGGATTCTCTATCAGAGGTCGGTGCATTTAGAATCAGCCACAGTCCTCTACAGACACTCCTCAAAACCATAATGGCAGAGCAACTAATTCTCTCTAACCATAAAACTTTGCATTCAGCAAGAACAAAATTGGAACACCATCAAACCCATCAGCCATAACACGATGATAACAAGAATCACCCAGAAAAGAGAACAACCCAACCACAACTCAATCGACTCTAGAGCTGGGTTCCCAAAATTCAAGAGAAAAATGTAAAAAATTTTCACCTCCAGAATTCTTCGATGGTAGAGAAAGTGTAGATCGGGCGCATGGAGGCACCCCAAGCCATCTGCTTCGATTTTGTGGCAAGGTTATCGAACCATAAATTCCATGAGTGCTCAAGGGGATGCGGCTGGTCCGCCTTGGGCTCCTCCTTCGCCGACTGCTTGGCTAAGTCCTCTTCGCCCGCAATCTCTCCCTCCTACAGCTCCAGGTTGCCACTGCTTGCAATGCTCTTCGAATTAGGGTTAGGGTTCGCGGCGACGGGGTTCTTCTGGTCGTCGGCAGTCGCAGCCACCGTCGCTACCGCAGATTTCACCGTCTCTTACACCACCATGTTCTTTTCTTAGGAAAGTTTTGCAGCTCTCTCTCTCTCTCTCTCTCTCTCTCTCTCTCTCTCTCTCTCTCTCGCTATTTCTGTTGCATTCGCATATGAAATCAAGGGCGGCACGAGCGTGGCCTAACTGGCGTCCAGCAGCGGGCCGACCGTTGTCCGGCGGAGGCTGAGCTGCAAGGCGAGCGAGGGGTGACGGCATCGAGGGAGGCAAGGGCGAGGCGAGCGCGGGGCAACTGGCGTCCAACGGCGTCCGGCGGCGGCGTCGAGGGCGAGTAACGTCCGGCGGTGGTGTCGAGGACAAGCAGCGTTGGCGACAGGCAGAGGCAGAGGACGGGAGAGACTGAGAGAACCATGAAAACGTGAAATGAACTGAAGGTTTGAGTCGAGGCTTTTTTGATTTGGGGCTTTGAAACCCTAACCGGTTCCGGTTCCGGTTCCTTTCCCATAGGAACCGGAACCGGAACCGGGAACCACCGGTTCCCAGAAAAAGGGAACCGGGAATCGGAATCGGTCCCTTTAGAACCGGGAACCAAACCGGAACCTGCGGTTCGGTTCCCCGGTTCCCGGTTCTACCCGGGAACCACGCTCACCCCTACCTTTAATCAATTGTTGCAACTTTCATAACTATCTTATACAAAATACTAACCCTTTAAGAAACTACCATATAGCTTGTCATTAATGATATGTAAATTTTCATCTAAAGTGAAACAATCTGCAAGTAGAAAGGTGTTTTGCTGGAATTTTTCTTATGATGAGATATCTTTCACCGAAAGTTATTCTTCGACTTTTAATTAAATAAAATCGGGGTTTTGCATCAACTCCGAACAGGAAATTTCATAGTCAATAAGGAACCAACAACTTCGGTTAGAAAAGGATTTTGCATATGCAAATCGTGCCAAAATTTAATCAAAGACAAGGTTTGAAATATACAAAGTAACAAACTACACCAAAATTTAATGGACAACATAGCTTGAGTGCATAAAGGTACTACACTAGAATTTAATCAACGACGTGAAATTGAAAATTATAGTTAGGAAATAAAGTACCACATAGGAAAGTAAATATATTGAAAAGATAATAAATATATTTGATTGGTAACTTGTCAAATCCCTCAAAAAAGAAAAAAGAATAGAAATCCTTTTAGTAATTTTTTTATTCTTGAAAATAGATTTGGAACAAACCAGTTGAGAGTGCTAGTATGAACACCTAGAGGGGGTGAATAGGTGTTTAAACTAAACCTTGGCAAATATATGCGGAATAAAATAAACTTCAAACAAAGGAGTTAAGGAAGAGAATAAGAATACAAGATTTAAGGTGGTTCGGCTTAATCCAAGCCTACATCCACTCTCCCACGCTAACAGCCTTCTTGGCTGGATTCCACTATGCAATCAATAAGAGATTACAACTTCGAGTGCAAACACTTAGTAGATCACACTATCTTACTAAGTCACTCTTTTGGTATTTCTCTCACGATCATAAACGTTTAAGCTCTCAAGAGACAAGTATATGATCAAAAGTCGCTCAGACTTTGGAATTATAAATTCTACGCTCAGTCTCTTACTTGCTCATCGACCCATGATCTCCTTAAATACTCCTCCACTTCCAAACTACCCGTTGGACAGTATCCCGAAGAATCATCTTCCAATATACCCATTGGACAGCTCTGTATCTAGAAGATTTGGTAGCCGTTTAGTGACAAAGGTAGAATCCCAAATTGATTCCAATCACCCATACAAACGAAATCTTGGTTTTCATAAGTAAAGCTTCTTTGTATAGAAAGTTCTTGTCTTCAAGATCCAATCATCAATCAAATAGATTGAGTCAATCAAATCAATCTTGATGTGGAATCCAAACAAGATCACTAGCCGTTATATGATTGGGCTTGAGTTACGATCTGTCGAGTCTTGATGTAAAGTCTGAGAGCAATAGACTTTACAATCCGAGTCTGAACAGATTTAGCTTTAAGGTCTGTACCCAGTTCAGCTTCAGCATAGAGTCTCTCTTCTGGTTCATCATTCATGTTCAGTCTGGAATTTTTCAGAGTGAGCAGACTTCTGATGTAGAACAGACTTTGACACTAAAGTCTGGCAGAATAGACTTTGACACTAAAGTCTGGCAGTCTTTAGACTTTGAGTCTTAAGTCTGGCAATCTTCAAACTTTGAGTCTTGAGTCTGGTAGTCTTCAGACTTTGACACAGAATTCTGGAAATCTTCAAAATATACTCTTGACATATGTTACGTTCAGTCTTCTGGTCGTCTTCACACTTTGACAATATCCTTTACATGTTCTATCATCTGCATGGTCTATTACTTAACCATTAAATATGTTAGTAGCCTTTGATTTATTTTGTCATCTTCAAAACATCATAAGGGATTTCCTAACACCCGTAAGTAAAAAACATTGATTCTTTGTTATCAAAAACAACTCTAGAATCAAGCCCAAATAATTTTATTTATTTATTTCTTGTTTTTCTTTCCTTCTTATTCTTCTTCCTTAAGCCGGTTGCTAGCCTTGGCCATGGCTAGCGACTAGTTGGGCCCTGGCGATGGCCAAGGCTGAGCCTCGTCGGCTCGAGCATTGCCTTGCTATGGCCAAGCAATGTTGACCTCACCTAACTTTGGTGAGGTTGAGCCTGGGGCTCGCTTGACCACCATGAGCTTGGCCTTCCCATGGCTAGTGACATTGACCACGCAATGGCCCGGCAAGGTAAAGCCTCACAAGTGGTTGGACAAGCTTGGAAGAAGAAGCCCTGCCACCATGAGGTTGGCCTTGCCATGGTTGGGCAACGCTAGTCTCATGATGGCTTGGCAAGGTAGAGCCTTCGTGGTGGACGAGATTGGAAGGAGAAGGAGGAGGAGGAGGAGAAGAAGGAGAAGGAAAGTAAAAGGAGAAAAAGAGAGAGAAAGAAATGTAATAAACTTATTAAAAAATTAAAATAAATTCTAAGTCGTAAAAGAATATGAGAGTTGTAACAAACACATTCCTATTCTATGAACAACAATTTAAACAATTATCAGATATCTTCAAATGTTTAGAGTCTTGTTTAAGGAATAGAATTACAAAAAATTATTTTTGAATATGAATTGTTACTGGAAACAAAATGGTTATTAACCGCACTCTAACTTTTTCAATGAGCATTTTGCCACTAGCTTTAGTTTGTATCCTATTTTCCATCGTGTATTTTTTTTTTTTTTTTTGGTCAGATTTCCATCGTGTACTTGATTTTATAGTTTGTCTGCATATCTTTTTTAGCATTAAAGAGATCAGGATTGTCACTTTAAGAAAAGGAGGAGCTGACCAACCTGTCCGTGGAACAATGGAATATCTTCCAATATTGGAAATACAACACGAGCCCACTCTTTGATTAAGCCTTTTTCTTGCTTGTATTCTATTTTGGGATATGTGTGCTCGAAATACTAAAATTTATCAAGAAAGTATAGTCGAGTTTTAAAACTTATACAAAAAGTGCAATTAATTCGTATAACTTATCAAATTTGTGCAATGAAATTATTCGGTTAATTCCGTTCATTTAGACTAATGGAAAATGCTAATGTAGTATTTTTTTCTCTCATAAATGATGATAACGTGGCTAAAACAAACATAAGACTAAAATGACATCATTTTGGATTAAATTTTAATTTTATTAACCAAAATCTAATTAAACAAAATAATTTTTAAAAAAAAAAGGTTAAAAAACCTAGGGCCAGGGTGGTAGGCCCTTGTTACTGTCCCCCCTATTGCCAGAAGGAGGGGGCTTGGCGAGGGCTAGCGGGCCACCAAGCCCTCAACCAGGTTTGACAAATTGTGGTGGCCCTTAGCTAGATTGTGCCAAGGGTTGGTGGCCCTTGTCGAGGGCCACCATAATTGGGCGAGGGCCAACGACCATCACTCAGATCTAGGTGGAGGGCTGTGACCCTCACCTAGATTTGGGAGAGGGTCATTGATCCTAGTCGAGGCCCTAATGACTTCGCTAGCCCTCACCAAGCCCTTGCTAGCACTTTCCGCGATGGCAAGGGCCTATTTTTAAAATATATATATATATATATATATATATATATATATATATATACACACACACACATATATATATTTAATTAAGATTTTGGTTAAAATTTTAGAATTCAATTCAAAATGATGTTGTTTTAGCCTTTTGTTTTGTTTTTGTTTTTTTGGTCGAATGTTGTTTTATCCTTATGTTTCATGTTTTAGCCATGTCATTTCCTTGTAGGAGAGAGAAAATACTAAAAAAATAATGTCAGTATTTTCCATTAGCCTAAATGGACGAACTTAATGAAATGACTTGATTGCATTTTTAGAATTTAATTGTTTTATATATATATATATATATATATATATATATATATATATATATATAAAAGTTGTGGGATACAATTATACTTTCTCAATAAATTTTAGGACTTTCGGTGTATATATCCATTTTATCTTTTATTGCATTTGTTGCATCTTTCGATTAAGCCACATTGATTCTTGATCATATCGGCTCCATGCTCAGTTTCTATGATGGTGGCAAGGTGGTGTTGGGGTGAGTTGGACTATGATAGCCGACAGCTCACCCCCCCCCACCCCAATCTCGTCCTAAAGTGTTACTATATTTATTTTTCCCTTCTTCTTATCTTTTGTTTGATTGAATATCATAATTTAAAACGATTTATCTACTTTTAACTACCACTTCGGGTGCCAATGGCAAAAGGAATCGATGGGGGCAGATTACCAATTCCACACATCGTAATTGGCAAGTATTTAATTAACAAGAGCGAGAAGTTCAAGCCCCTAACTGGATGATTCATAGGTCAACTTTAAAGAATGGAAAACCAGGATCGTCTTGAAATTTTCAACTTCCAACTCCAGAACTACCACCAGCATAGACGTTAACCGATGTTGATCAATTCTCTAGCTTGACAAGTTTTCCCCCAAATTGTGCGATGTCTACTCTTGAGATGCATCATATATGTGACATATTAGGTTGTCTCAATGTCTCTACCAGCTTTACGTTTAACACCTAGCGAATAATAAACGATGAAAATTAATGGCTAAACTAGTGTGAACAAGAAGAAAAGAAAAGAAAAGGATATTAACACCCGAGTACTAGAGAATACGAAAGAAGAAGAAAAACCCTAAATGCGTTGCAAAATTCTTTATTTAGCCAACATTTAGTATTTACCCTGGATAGCTCTTGTCAATTTGGTCAATGCCATCTCCCACGGTGTGTGGATTAATGAAAGTGAGGTCCCAACATCATCAACAGATTTGTGCTCTTTAGTTTCTATGACACACCAAAATCCCTCGGTGTGTGGAAAGATTGTGTTTTGACGAATGAGGCTACGCATTTGATGATTTGTGCTGATAAAAAAGCAAGAGGCAAGCGGGTGCTCTTGTGCACCAAAATAATAATAATAATAAAAGAGTCAAAAGAATGCAAAATTTGTCATGAGATTACATTAGTCTTAAATAAGAAAGATTTAAACTAATGCAAGGGCACATGTGTCCAAGACTAAGAAAGAGTTACGAGAATGCAATCCTTCTTTTAAGTCCAACCTTAGCATCACCATGATTCCAGTATAAAGGAAAGGACAAGCATACATCTTCCAAAAACGGAGGATTGCTAACAGCACTACAGAGCTATGAAGCACGGACACGTTGTCCGTGCTTCCATGTCGTGTCCGACACGTGTCGGAGCGTGTGGGACACGTCGACAAGCTCGGACACGCGGTCAACGCGTGTCGAGTTTTCCGACACGTAGTCAACTTTTTTCGACTCGTCTTGACACGCGTGTCAGATGGAAGCAAGGGCGAGGGAGGAGAGACAAGGCCGCGAGCAACGGCGAGCCCGCGACGGCGAGAAATTGCCAGAAAAAGAGTAGAGACTGATGCGCCAGAGAAAGAGTAGAGACCGAGGTCCGAGGCAAGGGCGGCCGTAGAAACTGAGGCGAGGGCGGCCACAGTGATGCTGCGGGATCGGCGACGAGGCTACAATTGCAAGTGAGGAAGGGCCGAAGGCGAGGCGGAGGACGAGGAGAAGGATCGAGAGGAAGAGGAGAGGAAGAGGGTCGTATGGAGGTCGTCCAGCGAGGAGAAGGAGATGGATCGAGAGGAAGACCGTGCGGCGAGGGGAAAAATGTGTTCCGGTAGCTAGGGTTTTGGAAACTCAATGGGGTGAAAGTGACAGCCTGTCACGTGGGTGGGGGAGGGGAAAAAAGTGAAATAAATTTGGGGTGAGGGGAAATAGTCTGGCGTGGGAAGGTAGGGAAAAAAAAATTGAAATAAATTTAGGAGGGGGAATAGTCCTCATGGGGAAGGGTGGGAAAAAATTGAAATAAATTTGGGAGTGGGGGAAATTTTGTTTTAATGGGAAAAAAATAAATAAATAATTTTAAAAAATAAAAATATTGAATTTTAAATGATAATAAATTTTGATAATTGTAAAAAATCATAGATTTATTTAAATAAGTTGATTCTAATTTCCAAACATGGATACGTATTAATTATGAATATGTCTTTCGAATTTCCAATGAATTAATTTATTAATATTATTAGTGTAAATTCATTGTAGGTCCTTTTTTTAATTAATATGAATTTAAATCAAATTAGTTAAAAATAAAAATATTTATTTAATATTTAATGTGTCGGAACGTGTCGAAATTCTTTACTTTTTGAAAAATGACGTGTCGCGTATCGTATCGTGTCGTGTCGTATGTTGTGTGTCACGTGTCCGTGCTACATAGCTACGGAGATATGATTATGCTTGAGAAAAAAACAAAAGGGAGGCGAGACGACCTTTCCGTGGGAAGGGAAATAAAAAGTTGCCATCTTTCGAATTCGGATAGTGACAGCTGCTACGAAGAAGTCCAAAAGAAAATCCCGATGCATTGCAAAATTCTTTAACTAAAGATGAGAGAAGTTTTCCTGCTTATTTAATGACCGGGCCCATAGCATCTGTCGAAACCCACGGTGCTACTGCTGTCTATAAATTGGCAATCTGGAGCTCTGTTTGAGCATCGCAAAGCTGCACGCGCTTCTTTCCTCCAAGCGCCTCTCCTCCTCTCGCTCTCTCTCTCTCTCTCAGAGAGAAACTCGAGGACCATGCAAGTAGGATCATCTTCCTCTCGCCCTCCAAGCCCTTCGAGAAAACAAAGAAACGCCCGCGGCCCCACTCTCTCTCTATCTCTCTCACCACCGAAAATGGCTTGCTCCCGGCGAAAAGGAACAGACAAGATCGTCGACCCAAAGAAGTGCGAGGTGACATTCTCGAAGAGGAGCCACGGCCTCATCAAGAAAGCCTCTGATCTCAACTCACTCACCGGCGCTCCCATTGCCATCATTGCGTTCACCCCCAAGGGCGAGCTCCGCTCTTTCGGCACACCCTCGGTCGATGAGGTATTCTTCGAGTACCTCCGCCGCAAGTGCGACTTCCAAAAGAGTGGCTGGACTGGGCTGAGAAAGAGTGTGATTCTTGCGCGACAACGGAGGACTGCGCCTCCTTGATCATTAAGTGCCAGGCTGTTCTCAACTGTCTGCTCAAGAAGTTAAAGGATTTTGAAAATAACCTATCGGTTAACGCCGGTGCTGGTGATGATTCTGGAGTTGGAGCTGGTCCCGATCCTAAAGTTTTGAAGGACGACGAGAATCATTCACTTGTAAACGATTTCCAAGCATGTCATCCTTCACTTTTGGCTTTCATTAAGGACGATGTTGATCGATTTACCTCGTCAATCGACTTGGCTGCCAGCGGTGGAAGTTCAGAAATGGATTCCGACCCCATGTGCTCCGATCCTTAGGGCTGTGGATTGGATCTCGACGGCCTTCTTAATTTCTCCGAGGACAACGGTTTATGAACTTGGCCATAAAACTCACCCGTCGGCCCTGTAAGCTCAGGAGAGGAATCCGCGCGCCCTGATCTCGAGGGCTATGAATATAATGACGACTATATCCTTGCTGCACTTGAAAGTTTGGATGTCTAAATATGAGTATCATGTATGCGTGTGCTGTTTCTGGTCATCTTTTAGTCCTCCATTCCCAAACCGATTTTAAACCACCTTTTTTTCCTACTCTCTCCGCTATTTCTAATTTTAACGGATGCCGCACCGTGGTGTTAACGGCACAAAAAGGGGATCGATCGGACGAATCACCACGAAATTCACAAATCGCGAAAGGCAGAGTATCTAATTATCAACACAAATAAGAAGTTGAAAATACCCGACGAATTTCTTGGTCTCTTCGAGTACTGCGTCGGCGACGGCAAATGGGGAGTTAGCGCTAACCGACAATTCCAATCTCCGGCGACGGAAACCATCCAGAAGCACGAAGATATACAAAACCAACCCCGAAACTCGTGCGATTGCAGGATCGCAAAGCCCTAAAGAGAAAACCCACCCAGAAAGTCGCGAATCCACGCGCACCGAGAACAGAGGATTCGCGTCGGAGCTCGGAGATGAAGAGGAGGACCATGACGACGGAGGCACGCCGCCGGGTAGGGTGCGACTGTAGAAATCTTCGTTGATCTTTGGGTATGCGTCCAGATTCCGGGGCTTGTTGAATATGCCGTCCATCTTCTGCTACGCCCAAGAAAAAAGAAAAAAGAGAACAAAAATCCTCCGTCTGCCATGGTGATTCTCTCCCTATCCCTCCCTCTCTCTCTCTCTCTCCCTCTTCCCGATCGATTTCCTGATCTGCTCGCGCACGCTAGAATCTATGGGGATCAGAAGACGGATGGATGCGAATCTCTGAAACGCCTCGTTGAATTGCAGTTGCAAACTTGAAATTGATCCAAGTAAAACCCGCAGCAAAGGCGATTCAATGAAGAGATAGAATGACGGACCTCTTCCTCCCCTAGCCATTCTTTTTATTTATTTATTTATTTATTATTTATAGGTTTTGTTAAATTTCATTTCTTTTTCTTCTTTTTTTTGGGATTTTAGTGATTTTCGGTTGACGATTGGCCCTCTTATTCCCGCTGGATATGGAAGTTTCTTCTTTGCATAGGACCCGATTATGGCCCGAAAGCCCAAGGTGCATGGCTTGTTTTTCTCGTCTCTTATCTGCTTGCACTATCGGTGTTCTTGAACGGTGTTAGTCCTCGCAAGCAAAGCATGGACATTTACGAATATATCCATCTTCCCAAAGTTTTAAGACCAACATAATCACATGAAGGCCATGCCCAGTTTATCACGCATGTTTTTTTAAAATAAGTCGTTCGACTTAATCATGGGTTCGTAACTTTTCGGGTTGAAGCAAGGAGGGCTGGCCATAGGAGCAGGATGCCAAAGTGTGGCTGCATTTGTTAATGATGGATGTTATTATCTGGTTGGTATTATCCCCACTGGAGCCATACTTGGATATGTTGCCCATTTGGAGGTCAAGATCTGAGTTCAGAATTCATACGTGAGGTGTATGTATTCAAGCAATCCATGTAACGGTTTTATGTGATCTGCTTGCAGAAACATTTCTGTCCATCATTATAGAGAATAGGGATAGAAATGACTTGTGGGGTTACTTCATAATCGCTCGCTAATTGTCTACATGACTTGGAAAACAACTTGGGATGAGCAGGTAGCTTCTTTGAAGTTGGAAGCTTTTTGGATCCGATGCGCTTCATGAAATTCATGAACTGTAATTTTCTTCCACAGCTTCCTATCTTAAAGTGTCTTAGAAACACCAGCGCCTTTCCGGCTACAGGTGATTAGGGGCATTGGAATGCCTGAATTATTGTCTCCCCAAACTCTGCAAGATGTTGAACCGAAGCACCGGGAATCTACTACAGAAGACTGAACAGTGATAACACGCAACGAATTCGCTCATTGTATCGGTATGCTATAACATAACTACCTCCCAAAGCAAGGTGGATTTGTACTCTGTCAAACGACAACGTGTTTGGTGCACCCATGGTTTCGTTAAAGGTTGGATTTGTACTCCACTCCGGATGGACTGTAGTCCACCCCCAACGCGCTTCTATCTCCAAGGCTATGGGCGCATGCCCGACGAATACTTTGGTCTCTTTGAGTATTGCATTGGCTACGGTGACCGCGATGGTTTTTCGACTTCACCTGAGAACTTGGCTGGAGTGGAGTCCATGCGCTCCTATCCTGAGGGAGATGGGTATAATCCTGATGCATTTCTCACACTCCAAGATTTGGGTATTCGGGTGTCTCTCTGCGATGTATGTATATGAAAATCTGTGTTATTTCTTGTTAAACTGCATTGTAAAGTAGAGATTGGATAATGGGTTTCAACGCTGGTTGTTCAATTTTTCAGTTCAGATCATATCCAATCCATGTTCGGATTTGTTTGATGGTGATTTTGTAATGGATCCTGTGCTATTTCTTTTTTGCTCCTGATTTCTGAGTTTCTTCCGGAGGCAGAACAATGAAGCGAGCTGATTGTCGTAGTTCTGCTTCTTGACATTGAAATGCCATATTTATGTTCCAGAGCAAGCCAATGTGGAGAAAGAGAGTTGTATCTGTCCAAGGGAATGTTCAATTTGCGAAGTATGAGAAAGAAATTTGCAACCTTGAATGGGTTCGGAATGTGAATTTACCATATGTCATTCAATTTAACTTTGTTTGTCCGTCTTACAGTTTTATGAACCGTCACTTTTACATGACACCCGGTCCAAGTACTCATATTCTTGTGCTGGCACGAATGAACACGCAAGCCCAATTCAGCTTCTTCCAAAAATCAAGGATAAAGACTCGTCCTCTTTGATCCCTCTCAAATTGCAGATGCAGACTTCACCCATTGTTCTTCTTCCACAACGAGTAGTAGATCCACGAATGGGGGAAGAAGAAGAGGTAGAAGAAATTCAAATACATTCACTCCTGTGAAAGCTAGTATGAGCACCTAGAGGGGGTGAATAGGTGCAAAAACAAATTTTCCAGAGAGAAATATGCAATTCTAATTAACAATAGATTATGAAAAGGAAATTAGACTTTTGTAAATAAGTTAAGTTACGATCAAAGTAAAAGAGCTTAAGGAAGAGAATAAGAACACGAGATTTATAGTGGTTCGGCTTAATCCAAGCCTACGTCCACTCTTCTGCACTGACAATCCACCGGCTGGATTTCACTATGAATCAAAAGAGTTGTTACAGTAAACTCTTCCTTGATTCCACAGTGTAGAGACTCTGCTACACTCCTCAAGATCTCACAAAGATATTAACTCTCTTTTGAGTACAAGATTTCGCTCAACAAATGAATTGACTAAGAACAAAGAGCTTCAGACTTTGGATTTCTTCTATCGCGCACACATTCGAACAACTGAAACAACTTCCTTATATTCTCCTTCATGCCATTACACCCATTGGCACTTACCAAAGGAGTTCTTCCAATCTACCTGTTGGACAGAAACAATTAGGAAGATTTCGAGTTATTTAAGGAATATGACGATAGCCCACCAATCATGCTCGTCCATACAATCAGGATCTAGGTTTTCATAAGTAGAATATTCCAAGTATACTTTGCCAATCAACGGATCCAAAATCCCTGAATAATGGATTTCGACATGCTATATCCAGCCAAGAGATCTTCTCCAGTCGATAGAATCAAATCCTTAATGAAACATTCAGTTCTGGATAAGCCTTTTTCGACGGTCTAGAAACTGTCGATGAGGATAGACTTTGAGTCTTGAGTCTGGCAGTCCGGAGGTCTTCAGACTTTGATGGAAGAGTTTGCAAGTCTTCAAACTAGACTAATGAAAACGTTTTGTCAACTTCAAAACACTCAAGGAAGTTTTCTCCAACAATCTCCCCCTTTTTGATGGTGACAAAACTTTCCTGCAGATTTGGATAACTTTGACTTGCAAAATAATACTTTAAGCAAACATGGATATCTCACAAAAGATAATTGGCATAGCAAAGTTAACATTAAAATCTGCATCAACAGAAAGTAGGTTAGTCCTGTAAATGAGCAACTATCTTTACCATGAAATATTAGTATCGCTTAAGATAAACAAACGTTTAAACAGTCAAGTTCAAATCCGGTCCAAATCCAAACAGTCAAACACAAAAGAAAAGTCAATCAACAACAAAAGTACGAAAGTCAAGAGTTCAAGAGTTTAAATCTCAAATCTGCACACATTTCTCCCCCTTTTTGTCAGCATTAAAAAGGTAAAGATGAAAAGAGAATGGAATTATGAATGCTTGGGAACACGAACAAGCTAAAAATCTCCCATTGACTGGATAATCCCTTCCAGCTTTTTCAAATCCTCCTTCAGTTGAGCAACATCTTCACCCTTGACATTTGTTTGCACTTAAAGCGTAAGGGCATGAATTTGATCATGCAAAGAAATTGAAGAGGCTTGACTTGCATTCTGCAAGTTCTGAACTTCGCATCCCAGAGCATAAATTTGGCCTCGCATCTCCAAGAGAACATCAAGCACTTTGCGAAAGTCTACTGAATTGTCAGTCTGAGTACTGGCTTCTACACGATCAGTAGGTGTATTGGCAGATGATGGCAAATCAGCACGATCACTCAGATTTGGCGATGAAACCTCATGTCTTTCCTCAAGAAATTGAGAGGCATAGATGTCATCAAGATCTGCTGGAGAACGACTTACTCCTCTATTGGTGGCATCAATTGAAGATGTGCCTCTTTTCTCAGCATCTCCCTCTGTTTCAATGCCTTCAGGCGGTGAGAAGTACTTTTCATGCTCTGCTTCTTCTTGTTCTTCTCTGACCTCTTCTTCCTCTTCCTCAATCCTTTCCTCCTCTGCTTCTTTCTCCAATTCCTCTCTCTCTCTCCAATCCTCTGTTTGATCTTATCCTTGTCTTGTTCCTGTCTCTCCTCAGTCTCTGGAACAAATGACTTAAGTTCTTCAATGCAAGCACAGAAATTGTGATATCATCCTCATCCTCTTCATCTTCCAAGATGAGTGCTCTTCCTTTCTTCGATGGAGCAATCATGGGCTCCTTCCCTTTCTACTTTGCAGCCGAAGAGACTGGGTGAGTCTTGACAAGGGTTTTAACCTTGAATTTCTCCAAAACCTTGTTAAGTTCCTCCAGATGCATTTTAGAGACCATCTTCAGTCCCACCACCATTTGATCGCAAGTTCGAACACAGAGAATATGGGAGGCTAAATGTTTAAATGTCTGAATAACTTGGTAACAAGTGCTGAGTAAGGAAGTTGACCTTTGTCCTTCACCATCGATCTGTACATATGGAACATAATAGTGTGAGGAAGAGAGAACTTCTTGCCAGCGTTAATGGCATACATCAGCTTTGCCTCCGAATTTGAAACATCGGTCTTCGAAGTTGATTTTGGCCTGAGACAGTTGATTACTATCTTGTGAAGCAAGATATTTAAGGCATTCATCCTCAAATATGAAATCTTTCCTTCCGTCATTCTATCCCGAACAAGCTCTATCATTGCACGGCCAATAGACACATTGATTAGTTGATATTTCCCTCTTTCAACTCAAATCACATCAGCTAATGTATCTATGTCAACCACATAGTCCTGATCTCGAACACTGAAAGAGAATCTATTTGCATCCAAGAAACTGAGATTCGAATAGAAGTAAGCAGTAAGTTCAGCATAAGCCCCTGTAGATTCAGAACAAAATCTTTCCAATTGAAGAAGATTGAATTTCTCTCGCAGATTAACATTCAGAGAGTCAAGAAAATCAAAGTCCACACTTCTAGGGTTAATCACTCCACGCTTTAACAACTTTGAGTACAGTTGCTTGTGTTCCTCTGAATGAAACAGATTTGTCCTCTAGCTTCGAATTTTTGCCGCAACACCCATCCTAGGTTTAAATTGAGTGTACATCCTATCATCATCGTTCCCATCAGGTTAACTCAGCCCTCCAACACGTGGATCGCTTGGGATGTTTGCAAATGCTTCTTCTGCTGACCCCGCAGGGGCAATTTCCAATCGTTTCATTGTGTGTAAAAAATAGGTTTCATTTTGATACCCTTTGTCTTTTAAAAATTCATCAATGTAGTTCAAAGGAGTACCACCCCTTTTCAAAGCATGGTAAAACTTATACATAAAAGCGGGCTTTTGAGTTCTTACAGGTTATGCATCTTCGATGATTTCCTCCTCTTCCCGATGTTCAATATTATGAGGTCTAGAAGGAGAAGATGAACGCTGCTGAAAATGTTGTGGGTTCTGCCGCTGTTGAGGATATTCTTCTTCCTTGGTGAAATCAAAATGTGTAGGTCCCTCACGCATTTGCTGTGGTCCCCTGTTCGCGATCCTCAAAGACTTTCTTTGGGACGATATTTTTCACATTCTTTACGAGTATCCAAGCTTGTTTCGCAAGAAAGATGAAATCTTTTTAAGGATTAAACAAGAGAAGAAGACAGAAGTCGAAGATCTATGCTCTCTTAGGGTTTTTGTGAGTAAAACGAAGAAGAACCAACAGTATATAAGACAATCGAAGTGAGGCATACGAACGTCATAAAAAAAGAAATATAAAGATGCCTTTTGAAAAGTAACAACTGCCTTTTCAAAAAATTAGATAACTACCATTTTAAAAATGACTTCTTTTTTGAAAAGGAAAGATTGCAATAATCACGGAAATTGGAAAATAGCATCAATCAATTACGGATAGATAATTGTACCTTTTTGAGATTTGAACCGAAAGATAATTTTCTAAAATAAAAATAACTAACAGTCAAGAATCTTGATCGTCTGAGTCTGAGTGTCTTTTAGACTTTCATTCCTAGGTCTGAACTTCCTCAGATTTTAAGATGTTGAGTCTGGAACGAATAACTTTAAATTGATTTTTTTCCAAAGGCTTTGTAAATATATCCGCTAGTTGATTCTTTGAATCAATGAACTGAATTAAAACTTCTCCATTTTGAACATGATCTTTGGTGAAATGATGTCGAATCTCTTTATGTTTTGCTCTTGAGTGAAGAATCGGATTCTTGGTGATATTGATTGCGTTGGTGTTGTCACATTTGATCTTAGTGCATGAATCTTTAATTCCAAAGTCTCTTAACTATTGTTTTATCCACAGAATTTGTGAACAACAACTTCCAAGAGCTATATATTTTGCTTCTGCCGTAGAAAGAGCTACAATACTTTGCTTCCTTGAAAGCCAAGACACCATCCTATTTCCAAGTAGTTGACAGGTGCCCAAGGTGCTTTTTCTATCAATTTTGCATCCTGCTAGATCTGCGTCTGAGTATCCAAGAAGAGTAAAGTCTCATTTTTTAGGATACCAAAGACCTAAATTTGAAGTTGAGGCAATGTATTTGATAATACGTTTTGTAGCACTTAAATGAGATTTTTTAGGGTCTGATTGAAATCTGGCACAAATACAAACACTAAACAAAATATCAGGTCTAGAAGCAATAAGATAAAGAAATGATCGAATAATACTCCTGTATAGCTTTTGGTCAACTTTCTTTCCTTCTTCATCTTTGTCCAACTTCAAAGAACTTGACATTGGTATATTAGTCTTTTTGTAATTCTCAAGTCCAAACTTTTTCACAAGTTCTTTAGCATATTTTTCTTGATAAATAAAGGTTCCCTCATTCAGTTGTTTCACTTGAAACCCGAGAAAGAAGGTTAGTTCACCCCTCATGCTCATTTCAAACTCATCCCGTATATACTTAGATAATTTCTTGCACGGATTTTCATTAAAAGATCCAAAAATAATATCATCAACATAAATTTGGACAAGTAAAAAACTTTTGCTTTCTCTTTTGATAAACAATGTAGTATCTACTTTACCTTTGACAAAGCCATTTTGATTTAAAAACTTACTTAGTCTGTCATACCAAGCTCGAGGTGCTTGCTTTAAACCATATAGAGTCTTTTTCAGTCTGAATACAAAGTCTGGTTTCCTTGGATCTTCAAAACCAAGTGGTTGTTCCACATAAACTTCCTCTTGGATAAATCCATTTAGGAAAGCACTTTTAACGTCCATTTGGAATAACCTGAAATTCTTATGACAAGCGAAAGTAAGTAACAATCTAATTGCTTCCAACCTTACTACCGGTGCGTAAGTCTCATCATAATCTATCCCTTCTGTTGACACCTAATTTTGGAAAAATAAAATTGCATTTTGAAAAGAAAAAATAAAAATGGGGAAGATTGATTTGATTGATTATGCATGGAAGTTTGAAATTCTGATGACTATTCAGATTTTGATAAATGTAGAAACAATTGAAAAATCAGGCGAATAAATGGCAAGGATTTTAATAAAATGGAAGCCAAACCCAAAATCGGTGAGGATAATGATCAGATTGATAAATCAAAAGGAAAGTATCAAAAATTATACTCATCGGATGAGCTATTTGCAAAAATCAAAACGAACTTGGATGCGTTTTTGGTAACGTGAGTGAAAAACCGAAATGTAAATTTGCGATGGCAAATCGGGGCTGAAATTCTGTAATTCCCACAATCAAGGAAACACAACTTTCTAAAGATCAATAGAGGTTTTCACTATAAAAGGGCTACAATTTGTGAGAAATAGGGAGCGAATTCAAAAAAAAAAAATTCAGAGAGGTGATTTTCGAAAAATGGAGAGAGAAATTTGAGAAGAAAATTCGTGCAAAAAAGGCCTTCGTCCATCTTGGTTAGAGAAAGCATTTCTCTTTTCTTTCTCTGACCAAAAAAGGGAAAAGTCAAGAAAAGTGCAGAAAGAAAAAGCGTGAGAAAGAGTGAAAGAAAAAAGGAGACAAGTCTTTTCCGTCCATTTGAAGTAATCATTCTCTTATCCTTCTGACAAGCTGCAGAAGGAAGAGAAGGAAGATTGCGGCAGGAAAAGTCAATATAGAGAGAGAGAGAGAAAGTTAAAAAAAAAAAAAAAGAGGAAAAGGGGAGGGTCTTCTTCTTCAACAATTCTTCGACCAGCGCTCCAGCTTTTTGCAACTCCCGTCCGTCACCGCCTGCACATCCTGCGAACACTACAGCACCACCTTCGAGCCTCCTTCCCATGAACCCAGCGACCTCCACGCACCAGCACCCGCAAGCCTCGCGACCTGCTGCTGCCCAACTGACACCGGAGTTCCGAAGCCTGCCGCTCCCGATCTCACCGCACCAACAGCACCGGACGCCAGGTGCCCAACGACCGCGCTCTCGCCCTCGCCGACGCCGTGTCGCTGAAACACCCCCGCTCCGCCCGCGATGTCGCCCGTCGATCTCCGAGCTCCGCCGTGCCTCCGCACCACCACCTCGCTGGTTCGCTCACCTCCGCCACGCCGTGCCTCGCCCGCGCCTACGACGTCCGCAGCTCCACCGCCGCGCCTCAGCCCGTGCCCCGTCGCCGCGACCCTCCTCTGCCCCGACGTCCAACGGATCCGCTGCCCGACGCTGCTGTTCAGCCCCTCGCCGACCTGCTGCCCCGACAGACCCCACACCGCAGCCGACGCCGCCGCCCAGAAGCCCACTCGCCGCCGTCCACCTGCAGCCACTCCCCACCGGAGCCCCGACGACAGACCAACGCCGTCCTCGTCGGTTTACCCCCTTTAGGTAGTTTTTGTTCTTTTTATTTTATTTTGTTTTACTTTTATAGTTTAGTTTATTTTATTTGTTATGTTATTTTTGCTTATTTCATTTGATATCATTTTTAGTTTAGGTATTTAATTTGTAATGGTGGATGTTAATATTTGTGAATTTAGTATGCATTATCCGTAGGGATTTTGTCCGAAATTAATATAATTATTAATTTGATCCGAGAGACATCGGATCATTTTTCTAATTATTTTTGATTTTTGGGCTTTTTGATAAAATCTCAATTGTTAAATCATAATAATTATTTAATTTGGTCCATAAGACTTCGGACTAGATTTTTTAATTATTTTGAGTTGCTGTGATGATTAGGGTTAGAATAATTGTTAATTTAACCTTTGAGACGACAGGTTATTTTTTCAATTATTTTGATCCTTTATTTAGTGATTATATTAATTTTTTAGATTTAACCCTAATTTAACAATTATTCAGCTTAAAAAAAACAAAAAGAAACTAAAAAATCAAAAAATCAAAATATTCAAAAAAAAGTTGCATGAGCATATAGGACATTAAGGTTTAATATAATAGACACGTAGGTTTAATTAATCAAATTTTTAGGATTATATTTCTAGGATTGCATTTTTAGATAATATTTTTAGGATTGCATTTTTAGATATTTTAAAAGAAATAAGTTAGGATTAGACTTAAATAGCCTTTTTAGAGTTTTAGATATAATTGGCACATTTTCATATTCTCATACTCTTTTTAAAATAAAAAAATAAAAATAGTTTTCTAAGGCAGAATAGGGTTTAAGTCAAATTAATCCCAAAAATGGATTAGAAAATTATTTTTAAATATATTAAGTAGGGTTTTCATAAATTCTAAACTTCAATAAAAAAAATACAAAAATACAAAAATCTAGGTGCATGTTAACTAGTTCGCATAATAAGATCATTCAATCAAAATTTGTTCATTAGTTAAGTTAGGTCATGAGGTGCATAATAACTAGTTTGCATAATAGGCCCATTTAATTAGAATTTGCATATTAATAGGATTAAATCATTTAGTTAAGAAATGCATTTTCATAAAAGAATTTTAATTTTCAAGAAAACCCAAAAAAAATTGTTTGCTTCGTGTGGTGCAATTTATTGAATGTTTGAGCATCCGTGTGGTCATTTGCATGATAGTATTTTAGGTTAAAATAAATCAGGTGCTTGCAAAAACATTTTGAAAAATTAAAAAGAAATTGTACCGAAAGGGCATTAGAAAAATCTAGTGTAACCAAGTCCCCGTACCCTCGGTCTGGTTCGTAGGAGTAAAATAAATCTCCATTTATTTTACTTAGGTGTATAATCGACCTACCATAAACCGATTAGTGGCGACTCCTAGATAATAATCTCTTGCATATTTAAAAATTTGGATTTAAGTCGCGAATTGGTATGGGCTTGGGAGAGCCCGAGCTAAGTTTAAAAGTTTAGTGGTCCATTAACCTAGTTTTAGGTGGTGCATCCGAAAAGTAAGGTCGCGACAGCTTGGCGACTCCGCTGGGGACTTGTGTTAAAACATTTAGTAGACTTAGGCCAAATTTTCTTTTTTCTTTAAAATGTTTTTGTTTAGCAGCGAGAATCCCAGGTACGTCCCTAACATTTCTAAGGTGTTAAATGTTCTTACAGATGGGAGGTATAAGGGGAGTAGTCTATGCTAACCTTTGTCTTGCAGGTTGGAGTGTGGCATTAATGATTTATTTTTCCATAATTAGAAGTGTTGTTTGTATTTAAACTGTTGTGCATGTCTTATTGTTTTTAGCACTACACTATTGCACACACAACCTGTGGCTGGACCCGGGCTGCGATAGGATTTCTAGGATGGTGTTGAGAAGGATACTTCCTCCAAAGCGAGACTGCTATGTAGAGGTTGACCTTCTCTTCCCCGAAAGTCTTTTCATGGTGTCGAATGTGTTTGTCCATATCCGCGAGACTGCGTGACTATTGGACATTCCATTCGATTGAGCTGGAGTTAGGGGGACCTGACACGTTAATGCGAGACTGCAACGGTTAGATCATCCTCTTAGCTCCACTTTGTTAAGCCATTTAGGTAGAAATCGAGCCTCACATTTCATGCGTGTGTCTATGTGCTTGTCATTCCTTCTGGTGAAAGTAAGTTGTCTAAATTCTTACTTCGCAATTTACTTACTTTATTGTAATTTTGTTGGTCCACGACAATAGGTTTCATCACATCTTGTTTTATATGCTATGGGGAGGACTGACGTACAATTCATTTCCACTCCAAAAAAAGAGCTCAAGATGTGGCTGGATCAGTTAGATCAAGAGGGTCGGAGATATGTGAAGACTAGGATTGCCCGACTTCTCCCACTATTGGAGATCAGCATCCACTCTAGTGTGATACAAGCACTCCCTCACTTCTGGTGTCCACAAACTTCCACATTCATATTTGGTGAGTACGAATTGACTCTAACACTAGAAGAATATAGTGTTGCCATTGGAATGCCCCTGGAAAAGAAGCTTGTTAGACCGCCTATCGGTATAGATTCTATTTCTGAATTATCATAATTTTTAGAAATCGAAGCTGAAAGAGTAAGGAAAGTTGTCAAAGCCAATTGTTTTGCATGACCATTTTCGTTTTTGGAAAAATGTTTTGCAAATCAATCAATAATTTCAAAAGCTAGGATCTTCATGTTAGCATTTTTCGGGCTAATTGTTTTTCCTTATCGAAGAAATGCCATTAATCCTTCAATTTCATGGGTGGTTAATCGTGTTTGTGACGACTTAAATTATGTCAATATGCTTTTAGCTGAAACATTTTTGTCATTAAACCGTTTCACACAAAATGAAGAAAAGACCATGCGTGCCCTCCCTGAACTTTTACAAATCTGGTTTTTCTCCCACATAAGAGGATTTGGGCACCTCATGAAACAATTTAAGATTGATGATTTTAGGCACCCCATACAAAAGTTTGCAGTCTTAGAACGTTTTTCCCCAAATAAACAGTATGCCCGTTGGATTAATTTTTTGAAAAATCCTGATCCTAAGGCATTCCTATGGCATACTAAATGGTTCCGAGTTGAGGAAGCCCGTTTCTCACACAAGCATGATGAGCCAATTCCGTTGCTGGGCTTTTCTGGTGCGACTTCTTACTACCCGTATAGGGTGGCCCGTTTGTACAAAGCGAGTGTTGCATTTTTTTCATTTCAATAAATGTAATTGATTGATGAATTTCAATGAAATTTACAAATTTTATTCTGAGGGCATGATGAGGTACATCAAATCAGCCCGGTGATGTTATCCAGCCGGTAAACAAAAAGAAAAATCCAAGGAGAATTCTGAGGCCTGAGCTTCATCATGCTTTCCCATGTCAAAATGTTAAAAAAATGCCTTTCCAATTTCTTTTCAAAAAAATAAAAAAAAATCTTAAAAAAAAATGATTTACCTTGCTTGTCTTTTTGATCAATCTACTTTCCATTTCAAGGACGGTCGTATAGCATGCACAGGTGTGGAAATGGTCCAATCCAATGCAACAAGTGCTGACAATGATGGTCCCGAAGACTCGATTGAAGATGCCATTAAGGTGCAGCGTAGCTGGGAACAACATGAAGGAGCCAAGGCTCTTACATCCGAGCAGATCGTCACTATTAATTTATATGACACTAAAGAAGCTAAGGAGGAAAATGATCTTATTCTAAGGGAGCTATTGCCAATTTTTCCAGATCTTGAGGGCAAATTTGCTCCAAATTACAGTGGCCCATATGTGGTAAAGAAGGTACATCATGGTGGTGCTTTGATCTTAGCAGAAACAGATGGTCGTGTGTTTTCCACTCTAATGCTGTCAAAAAGTATTACCCATGATAGAATTTGCCATGTCATGTTTTGAACTACAAGCATTTCAATGATGAATAAATTGCTTCAATGAGTTCAGTTGTTCAAATTTATTGCAAATCTTGCGTTTTTTCTCTCTTGATGAATTGTGTGAGATAAACTGAACGTGCCAAATGGGATACTTTGGAATGACGAAAGGCAAGCCTTGTTCCATACACTGTTTCATACACTAACCCCCAGTGAGTTGTGTGAAAAATTCCATGCCTGCAAGAAAGAGGGTTATCTCGCAAAGGGTACGTCAACCAAGGTGATGAGAGGCATCCTTTTCTCTATACTAAACACTATAGGTGATCCATTGCTCAACCCCTTTGAGCCCCATACACTTATGGAGATTTTTTTAAATTATCCCTGTCAAGAATCATCCCACATTGGGACAATTTGAAATGAATGGTAGGAATCTTCTTGCTCCCACTTGCATCAATCTTCGAATATTGCTTTTGCAATGTGACTCGTACGGTAATTTGAAGTGTCTTAAGATGATGAAAAGTAGTTCTTTCTTTATCCTATACACTTCTAGCCATTGCATAACCCACTTGAGCCTATGAATTTATTTCATATTAAACCCAGTTGGTGATCATCCCCCACACTGGGGCAAGGCAAAAAGAACCATTCAAGTAACATGGCTTAGAATGCTGTAAATGATGGTTATGCAAGTTAAAAATAATAAGTGCAAAATAATGGGGCATGAAAAAGCAGTGTGCCTAGTAAAAGCAAGGCCAATGCCAAGGAAAGAAAGAAAAAAAAATCAAACTCTTGATATAGTAAGTTGTATCCCCAGCAAGGTGGTACCAAAAAACTCTCAAATGCTGTTGCAATCAATGGAGTTGTGATAAAAAAAAATCTTTGATAGTGGAGAAAGAAAGTGGTGGAAATGTCAAGATGATCACCAACTTTAACCCTCCTAAACACTTTTTGAGCCTAATGATCCTTTCATTTCTCAACCCATGAACCGAGCCTATGTTACGTCCCTTGCAAAGTCTCTTCTGATTATGGCACTTGAATTAACCTAGGGGTTCACATGTTTTAAGCATCGCTTGAAGAAGTGCGAGCAAGATTATTTCTTTCTCATTTTACAGGGTTCTTAACTTGTAAACCCAGAGACGATTATAGAATATCACTCTTTCTTTCAAAAGCCTTGACTCAAAAGGTCCCTTTTGTTAAGCCGTTGACCAGGCCCACATTACGGTCCTTGTTCAAGACCTCTCAGATTGGTGAGATCGTACCACTTGCGAGATTATTCAGACCCTTGTTTGGCATGACGATGGTGAGATAGAGTGATTGACAAAATCCTGCATCAAAGGTCAGGATGAAATGGCCATTTTAATGAGGATGAGAGAAAAAGTCCTTTCAGACTAAAGGATCCCTCATTTGACACATTCATGACACTCATGTGTTCAGAATGGGAATTAAGTGATGCGAGATTAATGGAAATCATCATGAACCTCAATTATATTGATGCATGTTTATGATTACAAATGCATGTTGCCTCTCCTACGACCATGTTTTGTAGGAGACGTATCCCCAAAGATCGGAGATGTTACCAGGTAAGTATATCTCTATCCATACCTTGAATATTTGTCATTGCACAGGTATTCCCTTTTAAGCATACCGACACTTAATTGAGTTATCCCCCAAAGATTTTTCTTCCAGATTCAATCTGATTAAGGCGACCGAAGAATGGTTCGGGTCCTGATCGGATGATTTCTGTCACAAGGTGGGCGACCAAAGAATGGTTCGGGTCCTAGCCAAGCAAAACCTCAGTTCAGGCGATCGTAGAATGGTACGGGTCCTAGAAAACAAATCCCCGTTTAGGCGATCGTAGAATGGAACGGGTCCTAGACAACCTCAATTCAGGCGACCGTAGAATGGTACGGGTCCTGAAAAATCATTTTTTTGTCAAGGCGACCATAGAATGGTACGGGTCCTGGAAAACAGATCCCCATTTAGACGACCGTAGAATAGTACGAGTTCTAGACACAACCAAACAATGCCATACTAGGCGACCGTAGAATGGTACGGGTCCTGGGAAAGCAGTCACTTTGTGAAGTCATGTTACTATTTTGGGCGACCGTAGAATGGTACAGGTCTTGGACATGTAACAACAATCTATCTTGAGTTATTCTACCATCCCCGAAGGTAAGTAATTCCAGGTAAGTTCCTTTATCATTTGGATTAGCATTTCCATGCATCATATAAATTTCATTTCAAAATGGGACTCATCTTCCAAAAAAAAAAAAAGTCACTTAGTATATGTGCATGATTAACATCTAGGTCTCAACTTGTCTTTGAAGGCAACCTCTACGAGCTCACCTTCAAAAGGGGCATTTTGTTGACACCTAATTTTGGAAAAATAAAATTGCATTTTGAAAAGAAAAAAATAAAAATGGGGAAGATTGATTTGATTGATTATGCATGGAAGTTTGAAATTCGATGACTATTGATTTTGATAAATGTAGAAACAATTGAAAAATCAGGCGAATAAATGGCAAGGATTTTAATAAAATGGAAGCCAAACCCAAAATCGGTGAGGATAATGATCAGATTGATAAATCAAAAGGAAAGTATAAAAAATTATACTCATCGGATGAGCTATTTGCAAAAATCAAAACGAACTTGGATGCGTTTTTGGTAACGTGAGTGAAAAACCAAAATGTAAATTTGCGATGGCAAATCGGGGCTGAAATTCTGTAATTCCCATAATCAAGGAAGCACAACTTTCTAAAGATCAATAGAGGTTTTCACTATAAAAGGGCTACAATTCGTGAGAAATAGGGAGCGAATTCAGAAAAAAATTTTCAGAGAGGTGATTTTCGAAAAATGGAGAGAGAAATTTGAGAAGAAAATTCGTGCAAAAAAGGCCTTCGTCCATCTTGGTCGGAGAAAGCATTTCTCTTTTCTTTCTCTAACCAAAAAAGGGAAAAGTCAAGAAAAATGCAGAAAGAAAAAGCATGAGAAAGAGTGAAAGAAAAAAGGAGACAAGCCTTTTCTGTCCATTTGAAATAATCATTCTCTTATCCTTCTGACAAGCTGCAGAAGGAAGAGAAGGAAGATTGCGGTAGGAAAAGTCAATATAGAGAGAGAGAAAGTTAAAAAAAAAAAAAAAAAAAAAAAAGAGGAAAAGGGAAAAAGGGGAGGGTCTTCTTCTTCAACAATTCTTCGACCGGCGCTCCAGCTTTTTGCAACTCCCGTCCGTCACCGCCTGCACATCCCGCGAACACTACAGCACCACCTTCAAGCCTCCTTCCGGTGAACCCAGTGACCTCCGTGCACCAGCACCCGCAAGCCTCGCGACCTACTGCTGCCCAGCCGACACCGGAGTTCCAAAGCCTGCCGCTCCCGATCTCACCGCACCAGCAGCACCGGACGCCAGGCGCCCCGACGACCGCACTCTCGCCCTCGCCGACGCCGCGCCGCTGCAACACCCCCGCTCCGCCCATGACGCCGCCCGTCGATCTCCGAGCTCCGCCGCGCCTCCGCACCGCCACCTCGCTAGTTCGCTCGCCTCTGCCACGTCGCGCCTCACTCACGCCTACGACATCCGTATCTCCACCGCCGCGCCTCAACCCGTGCCCCGTCGTCGCGACCCTCCTCTGCCTCGACGTCCAGCGGATCCGCTGCCCAATGCTTCTGTTCAGCCCCTCGCTGGCTTGTTGCCCCGACGGACCCCGCACCACAGCCGATGCCGCCGCCCACAAGCCCGCTCGCCGCCGTCCACCTGCAGCCGCTCCCCACCGGAGCCCCGATGACAGACCAGCGCCGTCCTCCGTCGGTTTACCCCCCTTTAGGTAGTTTTTGTTCTTTTTATTTTATTTTGTTTTACTTTTATAGTTTAGTTTATTTTATTTGTTATGTTATTTTTGCTTATTTCATTTGATATCATTTTTAGTTTAGGTATTTAATTTGTAATGGTGGATGTTAATATTTGTGAATTTAGTATGCATTATCCATAGGGATTTTGTCCGAAATTAATATAATTATTAATTTAATCCGAGAGACATCGGATCATTTTTCTAATTATTTTTAATTTTTAGGCTTTTTGATAAAATCTCAATTGTTAAATCATAATAATTATTTAATTTGGTCCGTAAGACTTCGGACTAGATTTTTTAATTATTTTGAGTTGCTGTGATGATTAGGGTTAGAATAATTGTTAATTTAACCTTTGAGACGACAGGTTATTTTTTCAATTATTTTGATCCTTTATTTAGTGATTATATTAATTTTTTAGATTTAACCCTAATTTAACAATTATTCAGCTTAAAAAAAAAAAAGAAACTAAAAAATCAAAAAATCAAAATATTCAAAAAAAAAAGTTGCATGAGCATATAGGACATTAAGGTTTAATATAATAGACACGTAGGTTTAATTAATCAAATTTTTAGGATTATATTTCTAGGATTGCATTTTTAGATAATATTTTTAGGATTGCATTTTTAGATATTTTAAAAGAAATAAGTTATGATTAGACTTAAATAGCCTTTTTAGAGTTTTAGATATAATTGGCACATTTTCATATTCTCATACTCTTTTTAAAATAAAAAAATAAAAATAGTTTTCTAAGGCAGAATAGGGTTTAAGTCAAATTAATCCCAAAAATGGATTAGAAAATTATTTTTAAATATATTAAGTAGGGTTTTCATAAATTCTAAACTTCAATAAAAAAATACAAAAATACAAAAATCTAGGTGCATGTTAACTAGTATTTGTTCATTAGTTAAGTTAGGTCATGAGGTGCATAATAAGATCATTCAATCAGAATTTGTTCATTAGTTAAGTTAGGTCATGAGGTGCATAATAACTAGTTTGCATAATAGGCCCATTTAATTAGAATTTGCATATTAATAGGATTAAATCATTTAGTTAAGAAATGCATTTTCATAAAAGAATTTTAATTTTCAAGAAAACCCAAAAAAAATTGTTTGCTTCGTGTGGTGCAATTTATTGAATGTTTGAGTATCCGTGTGGTCATTTGCATGATAGTATTTTAGGTTAAAATAAATCAGCTGCTTGCAAAAACATTTTGAAAAATTAAAAAGAAATGGTACCGAAAGGGCATTAGAATAATCTAGTGTAACCAAGTCCCCGTACCCTCAGTTTCTGGTTCGTAGGAGTAAAATAAATCTCCCTTTATTTTACTTAGGTGTATAATCGACCTACCATAAACCGATTAGTAGCGACTCCTAGATAATAATCTCTTGCATATTTAAAAATTTGGATTTAAGTCGCGAATTGGTATGGGCTTGGAAGAGCCTGAGCTAAGTTTAAAAGCTTAGTAGTCCATTAACCTAGTTTTAGGTGGTGCACCCGAAAAATAAGGTCGTGACACCTTCTTCTTACGTATATCTCTTGGTCACGAGTCTTGCTTTGTTTCTTACGACTTTTCCTTTCTTGTTCATCTTGTTTCTGAAAGCCCATTTGGCTCCAAAGATGGATTTACCTTTTGGTTTATGAGTCAATTCCTAGACATCATTGATACTGAATTGCCTGAGTTCTTCTTGCATAGCTTCAATCTAGCTTTGATCAGTTAGAGCTTCTTCTATACTTTTGGGTTCTATTTCAGAAATAAGAGCCATAACACTTGACTCTTCACGCCTTTTGGATCTTGTGTGAATTCCTTCATTAATATCGCCAATAATGAGATCTTTAGGATGACTAGACTTATGCTTCCAGTTGCTGATTGATCTATCAGACTGTTAAACATTTCCTTCATTTGATTCTTTGATGATCATTTGTTGTTGGTCTTTTGAAATCTGAGCTGCTTCTGAAGATTTAGACTTTGTAGAGTTTAGAGCAAGTTTAGATTCTTCAGGATGAGTCTGAATCGATTGATTTTGCATAATGTCTTGAAATTTGACATTCATCGATTCCTCCACAGATTGAGTCTTTTTGTTGTACATTCTATAAGCTTTGCTGGTGGTTGAATATCCAAGGAAGATGCCTTCGTATGATTTTTCTTCAAATTTACTAACTCGATCATTTGTATTTTTCAATATAAAACATTTGCATCTAAACACATAAAAATACGAAACAATTGGCTTTTTTCCTTTGAATAACTCATAGGGAGTTTTCTCCATAATAGGCCTTAGAAAGACTCTATTAATAATATAGCATGCTGTAGAAATTGCTTCAGCCCAAAAACGAGATGAGATGTTACTTTCAATTAAAAGAGTTCTAGCAATTTCCAAAAGCGATCTATTCTTTTTTTCCACGACTTCATTTTGCTCTAGAGTATATGGTGAAGAGAACACATGCTGAAAACCAGATTCTCACAGAATTTTGTAAAGTCTTGATTCTCAAATTTGCCTTCATGGTCTGTTCGTATACTTGAAATAACATATCATTTCTCATTTTGAACATTTTTAGCAAACTTTATAAAATAAGAAAATGTTTCAGACTTACTTGCCAGGAAATATACCCAGGTGAATCGTGAGTAGTTATCCACAATTACTAAGCAATATTTCTTACTTCCAATGCTCTGAGTTCTGGTTGGTCCAAAGAGATCCATATGAAAGAGCTGTAGAACACGATTAGTGGATACTTGATTTATTGGTTTGAATGAATTTCTTATCTGTTTTCTCAACACACATGGTGTGCATAGATTAGACTTTTGGTATGACAGTTTGGGTAGTCTACGAACAAGCTTCTTTGCTGAGACTTTGGCTATTTGCTTCATCTGTGCCATAAGTTTGCTTCCTCTTGAATTGAGATTAGACATTGAGTTTCGTCTAGTTTGATATCCAAGAAGTAAATATTCCCATGTCTTCGCCCCATGAAAGACTAAGATGAATCTTTACTAGTTCCTAAGCATATTCCTTCTTGAAAGTTGATTTTAAAACTAGTGTTGCATAGCTGGCTGATACTCAACAAGTTATAGTTGAGACATTCTACTAAGGAAACATTACTGATCGTGAGGCTTTCAATTCTTACGGTTCCGTATCCCACAATTCTTCTTTTACTATTTCCTCCAAAAGAAACTTTTCCACCATTAACTTGCACAAGCTTTATAAAGCAGTTTGAGTCTCCTGTCATATGTCTCAAGCATCCACTATCAAAGTACCATTTAACCTTTTTCTTGATAATAACCTGCATTTAAAAAAGAAACTCATGCTTTTTTTTGGTACCTATATTTTCTTGGGTCCAAAGGAGTTAGTGTGATATACAGTCTTTGCCCAAACCTTCTTCACAGGTTTCCAAACCATAGGACATTTCTTTCTCAAAGTGTTTTGAGTTGTTACACTTAGAACATTTAAGAGCACTGCGGCCTACAGGTTTCACAAAAACTTTTTGGAAATGTCTTTTGTAAAAAAATTTTGTAGGTCTTTGTTTAATTCTTTCATTTACCTTAGGAAAGTCAATTAGAGGAATGGTTTCGCAGTCATTCCCAAACCATATTTATTGAAATAGGGTCTTTGTGCAGAAATATATTTTTCAATTTCTCGAGATCCTATAGAAAATCTTTTAGAAATGCTTGAGATATTATTTTTCAGGAATGTATTTTCTTTTGAAAGACTATTTGCATTTTCTTTTAAAGTAATAACACTTTTGTCTAAACTTTCAATTTTTTCTTTCCAAATAATTTCCTGTTGCTTTAGTGCAGAATTTTCCCTTTTGAGTTTGGAAATCTTTTTGAGAGAAGTTTTGAGACTAAGACATAATTCATCAATATATTTAGAAACTTTGGTAGGAATTTTTAAATTACTTACCTCGATTCCACTGTATGAGTCTGAGTTTGTCTTAGAGTCTGAATCTGAGTCTGATTGTGCCATGAGACAAATATTGGCATAATCATTATCACTTTCCTCACATTCGGTATCACTCTAAGTTTCTGCTTTAAATACCTTTCGATATTTCTCATTTTTTCCTTTCTTTCTTTTCAGAAGAGGACAATTTGGTCTGATGTGTCACTTTTTCTTGCATTCAAAGCAGACTACATCTTTATTGGATTCATCATCCTCAACTAATTTATTTTGTTACTTTTGAGAGCTTTGTTTCTTTGGATTAAATCTTCTCCCATTTTTGTTCAGTTTTCTGAACCTTCTTATCATGAGAGCAAGCTCTTCATCATCCATATCGTCTTTAGAATCTGTGACATCAGAATCATCATTAGATTTTAATGCAATTGATTTATTACCTTTAGGATCTTCATCTTCGTTGATTTGCTCCACTTCATAAGACTGAAGAGTCCCAACCAATTCATCAACCGAGAGTGGCATGATTCTTTGTGCCTCCCTTATTGAGGTCTTTATATGATTTCAATCATTGGACAGTCCACGCAGTAGCTTGTTTATTTTCATGGGTCCATAAATTGGTTGACCTTAATATTGAAGCCTTTCATGATTTCTGTAAAACGACTAAACATGACAGTGATAGATTCTCCTGATTTCATTTTGAATTCTTCATATTGACCGAACAGAATGTTGATTCTGGTTTCTTTCACTCGATCAGTTCCTTCATAGGTGATGTGTAATCTATCCCGAGACTTCTTTAGCTGTTTCACAAGAAAATATTATGTTATATTCAGTGAGAGATAATACACAATATAAAGAATAAATTGATTTTGCATCAAGAGCTTGTCTCTTGGTTATCTCTTCTTGAGTCATTTCACTAGACTCAACAGCTTCTTTTTCTCTCTCTGAGACAGGTTCATGGAGAAGTTCTTCTGCATTGGCCATCTCTGATGAGAACACTAAGCTTCCTGGCAAGGATTGTCATGTCCTTGCTGAGAATTGCACGGTGCATTTCTATGGTGGGACGCTATTGATGCAGGGCAATTTGGACACGGTCTTGATAAAGCTTCATTGCCATGTCAAGAATCTCCTTGGGATGTCAAAAACTAGTTTTATTGCTCACAGGTATGCCATTGCTGTCTCAAAGCCTAGGTTTGGGGCTTGAAAGGAGGACTTGAGGTTTTATGTTGAAGATTTTTTGACAAGGACGAAGATTGAGGAAGACACAGAAATGAAGAAAAGCTCTGGCTAGTTTGCTCAAAGTTGTGAATGATGATGATAAATTTGTGAAGGTAGTCGTGGAAGTTGGTGAGGTTATTCACGTCTTGGTCAGCTTTCTTGATTCTCTGGAGATTGAAGTTCAAGAAGAGGCTGCAAGAGTGCTCTCAGTGGTTGCAAGGCTCAATTCATGCAGGGGTGTGGCGATCGGCTGGTCTGCTGCCACTTATTGACGAGAACTTTAAGTTCTTGGCCACTCAAACAGAATGCTTCATAAGTGTTTCTATTAGCCTTCATAATAGACTTAACTGAAGGTGAGGGTTACTGCATAAGATGCTTTTCAGGGTCACACAAATTAGCATTCATTGACTTTCCTCGGTTAGCATTTGTGATTTTGACCATCTGGTAAAACACTTGGTTATGATTGAAGTTTACTTGATTGTAGATTAATGTAGGTAAATCATAATTTTCAAGGGAATTTTGTCTTCCCATCTGTAGGAAATCATGGTGTAGAAGGCTAACAGTCGACAACGTGGTTCTGGGGCCAATAATTGCAGATGTTGATGTTTTTATGCTATGACAGATTGCAGATCGTGGTTTTATGATGAAGAACTTCCCTGTAAGATCTCTGTCCTAGAACTAAAGGTCTCCAGTGAGAACAGACCCGATGGCTCTTGCTAGTACCGTTTGTGGTCTTGCGCCTCAGCTCTTGCTAGTATAGCAGCACGATACTAATTCTGCATTTAGAACAACTTGCGGCTTGTGAAGTGTCTTCGCAATAGTAGGAACCACATGTTATGGCTCTGTAAATTATCAACAAATTGCTTGTCTTTTCGTTGAAGAGAAAAAGACAGGCCGTGTAAGTGCATGGAAGTGATACTCAATCCTCTGCGGTCTTAGGAAATTTTCTAAATCTGCCGTGTACAAAGTGCCCATAAACTTTCAGACCCAAAAAAAAAAAGTGCCCATAAACTTGTATAATTGTTTCGGAGCAACTAGTCTGAAGCTGTAGACGCATGTTTTTGGTTGGTTCAGGAAGCCAGTGAGATATCGGGATCGGCTCATTTGGAAGGAGCTGTAGTTGCAGCTGTCGCATGGGCTCGACTCAGGAAAGGGCGGTTTACATCTTCGATTCCTCATGTTGCATTTAGAACTTAGATTTTAGATTTTGTAATCGGTCTTACTATTTTCCCTGTGCTTTACAATAGTGCTTTCTATTCGGGTCGGGTCGGGTAGCATGAAAACTAGCGAGAAGATTCCTTCAGCAGAGATGTATTTGAATCTATGGTTCTTAGATTCAACGACGTTCATCTCGGTTTGGAGAGGAGAATTGCAAAGAAACTGTTTCCTTTAAGCTTAAAATGTTGCCTGGCAACAGTGGAGGTTGTTTTAGCAAATGCATGATGTCGAAGACTTGAACACTCAGTTAAAGTAAGACTCGTCTGTAAAATTGATGTATTAGATGAAATGTTCATGTCTTTGATGAATTGTTAAGAGGGTTTTTATTTTCAAAACATTTATTCCATTAATGAAATGCTCCAACAATCAGAACTATTTTATATGAAACATTAACCCTTCAAGGAATTACAAAAAAACTTGTTACATATTTTATTAGAAGTTTTTATTTTCAAAATTTTAATAGATCAACAAGAAAACGTTTACATAAAATAAACGCACACAAACAGACCGACTTTATTTTAAAAAGCTTTGATTAAATTATTTTGATGATGAGCTTCTCTTGTTTAATCTCTCAGTGGTATCTAGAGAGTTCAACGATGGCTATGGACATGTGTGGCGGCAAGGTGATGTTGGGGATGAGTCGTCGATATCAATAGGACATGATAATCCATAGCTACGTTATTGCCCCTTCCTGGCATGTCAATATATTTTTGTCTCTCTTAGTTTTCCCTCATATTATTTAGGAAAATTTCTCTATAAGGTTTCAAGTATTTTCACTTTTTCAAATAAGGACCTGAAATAGATTTTGTTTTAAATAAGAGCCCGAAGTGATCATATTAATCTCAAAGAATGACCTGAAGCGATTATAATTATTTCAAATAAGGGCTTAGCCTTACTAGCTCATTAGTTGGTAAAAAATTCCGACCAATCAATGATATTTTCATCACAATACAATATAAATATAAATTAAAATTAAATTATATTAATTTAATTAGGAACACCCGACTACTAGAAAATACAAAAAAAAAAAAAATCCACGAAATGTGTAAAAGCTGCTTTAAAGCCGTATTATGTCCCGTTTGGAATTTCCATTACCCTTCATCTCCCTGCGGGATTCTTTTTGGGGCAGACGTCGGTTTGTTCCCATTCAATGGCCATTATCAGATCGCACCAACGAGGATTTGATGACTGAGAGAAAAAAAGGACGTACAAAAATCACAACCTAAAAATCTAATCTCAAACTCACCCAACTTCTCATCGACATGTTCCAAGAGAAATCATGCATGTAAGCTCTCGTGCCGTCACAATTCATGAATGATTTCTTATCAAGATTGCAAGCGGTTTTAGAGATCTAGACTTATTATGATACGGAAAAGTTAGGTACAAAAACTTCTGAAATAGCATGATAAAAATGGGTTATGTCTTCCTCAATCTTTAATCAGTGAATTACAAGCATCGACGTTATTCATATTTTTAATCTCGGCTTCCTTCCCTCATGCAAGATTAATTCAAATTTTGCGTTTACACAAGAGTCATCCCCACAATCTCTTCGTGTTCTAAAACAGGAGTATTGTTATTTAGATGCCAACGAAGAACAATAATCTTAGACGTACAATGGCAAAAATTGATTTGGTTTTAGCCAACGTCAAAGGGTCTATCCTGGCGACCTCAATATCGGATTTTTAGCTTTCTTCGCGTCCCACGCAATTCACAATCAATGCTACAAGTACAAACATTGCAGAGGTTAAGGTGAAAATCAACTTCCTTTTCGGATCATAGTTTTGTCCTCTCTCTCTCTCTCTCTCTCTCACTCCCCCCCCCCTTTCTTTTTTCTTCCTTCTTATCTTATACTAGATTGAACTTTATATTTTAATGCAAATTCTTTACTTTTAGTTACCTGCATCGGGTGTTAATGGAAAAAGGAATTGGTTGGATGAAGTACCAATTCCACGTATCATGAAAGGCGGAGAATTTAACAAACACGAATGAAAAGTTTGAGCACCTGATTCGACCATCTACATAAGTCAAGTTGAAAAGATGAAGAACTAGAACTGCGTAATTTTCGACGTTCAACTCCAAAACTACCACAGGCACCGGCCTTTGACCGATGTAGATTAATTCTTTAACTCGATAGGTTCTCCTCCAAATTGGACGATATTTTGCCCTTGAGATGCATTGTATTTGCGATATATTAGGTTGTCTTAATATCTCATTTAGCTTTATGTTTAATACCTACTGAATAATGAACAACGAAAATTAATGACTAAAGCGGCATAGACGAGAAGAGGGAAAAAAAGGATGCTGATACCTGAGTACTAGAGAATACAATATAAGAAGAGGAAGAAGACAAAACCCCGAAATGCATCGCAAAATTCTTTATTCAGCCGGCATTTAGTATTTTACCCAGACAGCTCTTATCAATTCGGTCCATGCCATCTCCCAAGTCATGTGGATGAACGAAAGTGAGGTCCTAGCACCATTTATAGATTCGTGCTGTTTAGTTTCTATGACTCACCAAAATCCCTTGGTGTCTTGAAAGAATGTGTTTTGATGAATCTGGGTATGAATATGTTGATTTGTGCTGATCCAAAAGCGAGAGGCAAGTGGCTGCTCTAGTGCACCACTATTGTGATCAAGAAAAGAGTCTTAAATAAGAAAAAGTTAAGCCAATTCAATAAACTAGTACGCTCTTGGACTAGTTCTCTTTCCGCTCACGTGGGTTGGTCAACACCAAGTACTTGCTAAACTAAAGATAGGTTGTCAATAGGGTAAAAGGTTCCAAGTTTCAGGTTTTCAGCTTTCTATAGGTTCCACTTGGAACATAGAACCTACTCGCTAAAACAGGTTCTTTATTTTTTTAAACCTAAAACTTATCCCAAAATAGGTTTAAGAGGTATTATTGAATTAACAATTGCAATGAATTATCATTTTTAAAACCTACTTGCTGCTATTAACCAAAACTTATATTTAGGCACATAAAAAATATAAAATATTAATAAATTAAAAGTTTCATATTAGTGGTTTTAAATTATACAATCATCATGGAATGCCATGGAATATCGCAAAATCGTACGAAGACATAAATTAAGAAAAACATAAAAACTTATTTTCATATCTCAGGTTTCAGGTTTCCACTTAACTAAAACCTAAAACTTACTCGTCAAAACAGATTCTCTAATTTTCAAAACTTGGAACCTACTTTGTATATCTTGGAATATAGAACCGGACAAATTTTCATTAGTATGGTTTTTTGGTTTTAGGTTTTACCCCGAAACCATGCTTATCCCTAGTTATTAGATTCAACCAACCTTTTGATATGGTTGAGACAAAGCATATCAAAGACCTTGCAGCAAGCCTAGGGTTTCAGCTTGAAAGGCTGATTGAGTCTTTCACTTGAACAAAAACCATGATCAGCTTACCAGTTGAGACCTGGCATACAACCACAACGATGCTGGAGTTTGATTTTCGGAGGAAGGAGCTATCGACGTTGAGTTTCAGAGACTTGCATGCCGGCGGTACCCAATTCGAAGGTTAATTGCTCCGATTTGTTACGGCTGCATGTGAGGCCAGGGCCACTGTTACTGCTTCTTGCAGATCCTTTTTTTGGGCTCTAAAGATGGCGTTACTCCTCACCTTCCAGATATACCATAGCTTCTCTGTAACAAGCTTGAGTGCAGGTGAGTCCCTTGCGCATTTGACGAAATTCAAGAGCCACTGATCTATGCTTGAGAGGCCATGAATCGAAATCGGGATCTGTAATGTGGAGTTTGCCCAAATTTCATTCGTCCAGGGGCACAAGAGGAACATGTGTTCAGGGCGTTTTTGGACTTGATTTACAAAGCGGACATAATGATTAAGGTAATACTCTTCTCCAACAGAGATTTTCTATTGTGGGTAATGAATTATGGCATAGGCTCCACAGGAAATTTTTTAGTTTAAGTGGGGTATCAAGTTACTAGATTTTGCACCACAGGAGGCGAGGTATTTGATGGGAGGATGATGGCTGATGTATATCAGGTTTATCTTTGATTGCCCTGATTCAATTATACCTGGACTTTACAGTATACCCTCTTGTTTTAGTACCCATCCATATGAGTTTATCTTTCTCATTTGTCAATGGAGGGGAATAGACAAGATTTCATTTACTATTGGTTCGGGTCTCAAGTTGCCTTTCATCCCAATTAAAGGTGGTTTTGTCTATCAAATTCGCGACCAAACATGGCTCATTCCGGTTAGTAGGTCCTCCTATCACTCCGGATTTTAACCACTTATCATCTCGAATTCAAATGTCTTCCCCATTTCCCATAGACCATTGAATTGAATTCAATGTGGTTTATCTTCCAATCAATAAGCTCTGCCTTCCCCATGAAGCTCTGTTTCCCTTACCCGCATGCCAAAATTCTTAGGAAAGTAGAGCCCCTCGAAGGCTGACTCCACAATGTTGATGTCGATTATAGCAACCTCCACGCATATTTTCCCAACATTGCCCTAGTGAAGGCAATTAAATCCATGAAGCCCATACAACCATTATCTTTTCTTCTTTTGAGCAGGTCCCATCTCTTCCAATGAATCTCATATTTTGCCTCGTTGATTTTCCACCAAAATGAGGCAATTTTCTGTTCGATAGCTTGACAAATACAAATTGGAACTTTGAAAATCGAGATAGCATATTGTGGTAAAAACTTGACAAATTCTTTTAGTAGAATTTCCTTCCCGCTTTTGATATTAGCTTCTTTTTCCAACCCTTCAATTTTATATTCGTGCTAGCCAAAATCCATGCAAACATTTGTTTTTTGGAGGGACCCCAATCAAACATAATCCCCAAGTACTTCCCGTTTTGTTTATTTCTGGCACATGTAGTTCATGTTTCATATTCCTTTTTAAGTTCTGGGGCTGCCCACACTCAAGAAGATTCCCGATTTGTTTAGATTAATGGCTTCACCTGTCGCATCGCAGAATAATACTAGTTTAAAACATCGGCAAGGTTGTGGCATTCTATTGCTTTTCCATCCAAGAAGAAGATAGAGTCATCCACAAATAGTAAGAGTTGAGCAATGTTTGTTCAATTTTATTCCTTTTAATTCTACCTTCTCTTGCTGCTTTTTTTCTTTTTTTTTTAATTAACAACGAGAGGATATTAGCAATTGTGATGAAAAGATACAGGGAGAGAGAATTACCTTGTCTAATGCCCCGTGGCAGCTAAAAGTAGAGCAACGGTTCTCCATTGAGCTTGATGCTAAAAGAGACCATGGTGACATTACATAATCCACGAGACCCATTTCCTACAAAAACCCATTTTTAGCATACTCGCTTCCAAGAAGTCTCATTCAATCCTGTCATATGCTTTCTGTGTGTCCAATTTCAACACCGTATGGAATTTCTTTTTCCTTTTTTGACTTGTAATTGGTGAAATACCACCTGGACAATTAAAATGGTGTCTTGGATTTCCTCTTAACTCACAAAAGCGCTTTGTTTGACCCCCAATCAATTCAAGAAGCCATAGTTTTAGCCTATTTGCCAGTGCCTTAAAGATAATCTTGTAAGCAAAATTACAAAGGCTTATAGGCAAGTATATCTCTATCATCTCGGGGTTAGATACTTTGAGGATAAGGGAAATATAAGTGCTATTTAAAGTTGGGTTAAGCAATCCTGACTCCATGAAGTCATCCATCAGTTTGACAACATCATCCTGAATCTCCTCCCGGTAAATGTGGTAAGATTGCCCATAAATTCCATCTGGCCCCGGTGACTTAAAAGCTCCTAATTGAAGCACTACTTCTTTCACTTCCTGTAAGGTAATTTTCGCTATTTAGGACTCATTTGCCTCCTCTGTGGTGAGTTTAGAGCATTGATTTAAGATGGGCTAAAAATTACGCAGACCCACGGAGCAATATAGATTTTCAAAAAACTCCCTTGTTGCCTCTTTGAGTCTGTTAGTATCTTGACCCCACACCCCTTCTGACAATTCGACATAGAGGTTTTGCTGCCTAGGTAGCACCGACACGCGACACGACACGAGTGTTCGACACGACACGACACGTCGACACGTAGTTTTTAAAAAATAGAGAATTCCGACACGTTGCGACACGTTATACATTAAATAAATATTTTTATTTTTAATTAATTTAATTCAAATTTATAAATAATTAATTAATTAAAAAAAAGCTTATACTAAATTTACACTAATAATATTAACAAATCAATTCATTTGAAATTCGAAAGATATATTCATAATTAATGCAAAATATTTTTTTAATTTTAACAAAAGTTATCGATGCAACTAATAATTAATAAAAAAATTAGAATCAATTTATTTCAATAAATCCATAACTTTCTACAATAACTAAAATTTATCGTTATTCAAAATTCAATACTTTCTTTTTTGAAATTATTTTTTAATCTTATTTATTTAATTTTTCAGTTAAAAAAATAATCCCCCAAACCCACCCCTTCTTTCGTTCGTCTTTTCCCTCCACCCCAACTTTATTTCACCTTTTTCCCTCCCCACCACTTGACAGTGACAGGTGAGCTGTCACTTCAACCCCCTCCCCCACGGCATTAGACGGTAGAATTCCTTTCTTATTTCTTTTGGATTTCTTTATGAAAACCCTAGTGAGCCGCCGAGCCCCTTTTTTCCTATCCTCCTTGCTGCTCGCCGCACGACCCCCTTTCCTCCTCTCCTCTTCCTCTCGTCGCCGATCCATCGCAACAATGGCGGCCCTCGCCCTCTTTGGCCGTCTCTCGCCATCGTGGTGGTCCGTTCGTGGCTTCGTCTCGCCGGCGGGAGTTTGCCTTCTCTCTTCTTTCTCTCTGTTCGGCTCCTTTTCTAGCCGTCTCTCGCCGTCGCGGTGGTATGTTCGTAGCTTCATCTCGCCGGCGCTCGCGGCCTCTGCTCCCTCGCCCTCCCTCGCCTCCACCCTCCATAAGTCTTCCGGACACGCGTCGACACGCGTGTCGAGAAAAGTTGACCGCGTGTCCGAAAATCCGACATGCGTTGACTGCGTGTCCGACCGTGTCCGAGCGTGTCGACGTGTCCGACACGCTCCGACACGTGTCGGACACGACACGTAAGCCCATATAACGTGTCCGTGCAACCTAGTTTGCTGCACTGCCTTCTTTGGATTGTGGTAGCATGGAAAAACTTGATATTTTTGTCATTCTATTTCAGCCAACCAATCCTTGATCTCATAACCCAATATATCTCTTCTTGCTCTCATAAGTTCAATTTGATTTTTTCAGCTGCTGAACCTTCTCTCTATTATGATGGGGATCTAACCAGTTAATTATGTTTTGGATTTCATTTTTGGGGAGGCGATTTGTCATTGGGCATTCGAAGATTTCTTTTTTCTCCACTGGGAAAGGTCTGCTCTTACATCTTTCAGCTTTGTTATAAGATTTTTGGAGACCCCATTAGATGAATTCCATGCCAAGAGTACTATACCATCATACTCTTCTTTTTCCCCCAAAAGCCTCAAATTTGAATTCCTTTTTCCGCTTCACTCCTTCTGCCAGTGATAATATTATGGGACTATGATTTGAACCAACCATGAGTAAGGTATATGCCGTAGCACAAGGGAGCAAAACTCTCCAATCTATGTTGCAAAGGACACGATCCAATCTTTCCTTCACAAAATTCTTCCATTCTTTGTTATTTGCCCAGGTAAATTTGCATCCCTTGCTTTCTAAGTTCATCAAGGAGCAATCTTCCAATAATTCCCCGAAAGCCACCATTCTATAGTGTTCCACCATTCTTCTCCCTACTTCCTCCCAATGACACAATATTTCATTGAAGTCCCTCACACAAATACAAGGAAGGTTGTTATTCGTTTTAATCCTCTTCAACTCCTCCCATAATAAGGCTCTCTTTTGGAATGTATACGGAGCATATATGAATGTAATTCTCATCAAATGCTTGCTGTCCTCCTCTTGGCACACCAACTTAACAAATTCAGCTGAGTAAGAATTCACTACAATTGATACCCATCCCTTCAACATCACAGCCAAACCCCTCGCAGCCCCCAACAGATCCACAATAAAGCAATGTTGAAATTTTAGCCTCTGCTTCACCACGAGTACCATCGATTCTTTGTTTTCTGTTTCCATTAAACATACCTCATTAGGCCTTTCTTGAGCCGCTAAGGCTCCCAAAGCATTAGTTGTCAGAGGTGTGCCATCCCAAAGATGAGTTAGTGGGTTATGATCGTAGACATCATCCACATTTATATTTGATTAGTTTTGCATATGGGTGATGTTCCCAATTTATGACCCACCAATTAGAAGAATAATTGGAGGTAAATATAGAGCATAAACTAGATACATGACTACTTAGGCTCCGTTCATTTCGTGAAAAACGGGCCATTCCGGAAAATATTTTCCCAAAAGTCATTTTCCAGGAAAATGACAATATTTTTTATTGTTCAGCTAAAACTTGAAAATGTTTTGGAAAATATTTTCTAGTGTTCGGTAAGGAAAATATTTTCTAAGATTTCACCATTTAGATATGCATCACTTACCGACCTATAAATCCATTAAATATGAAATTGCCTTTAAATCCGAACAAACTTACTTCATATCCGAGATGTGAGATAAGAGAGATCAAGAGAGGAAAATGTGACGTCCCGATTTTGCAATTCTATTTTCAATAAATTAAGACGGGCATTTCGTTGACACGCATATAGTTCTTTTCCTTGAGTCGGTCGCTCATGTGAAAACTGGTCTATCAGGTAAAATCGTTAAGAAATTCAAATGCATCAGACTCGAGAATTTGACCAGGAAGCGATCTTTCGACCGAGCTAATCTACAAGAGTCATTACAGCACAATTAAAAATCGATTAGAGATCAGAGATAGGTCGACTCGACAGAGGCATGTGATCAGGTGTAGATAATTCCACCAAATTGCACAATTCTTGTCGATCGGCACTAAGCTAACTTTTCTATCGATTGGGTACCCTATGTTCATATTTGAAACCTTGAGATTACCCCGACAACCGAAAGTCGCTAATGTTTCAAAGATGTATATTGTGGCTTGAGATGATCAACCATAGGTCAAATGTGTGAAAATTCCTAAAGGCTACCCGGTAAGTTGGGCTGCGCTAGTATCGTGTCAAAGTGAAATTAACTGTGGAATTGAGATCGAATTCAAAAATTAAAAGTATGGGCGTGTCACGAATCATTTTAGGAATATTGGCTCATCTTTGGAAGATTTTTCATGCAAGCCGAGTTTTTCGGCAAAATAATTAAGGTATGGTTAATTTGGTTTAGAAAATTAGTAGGCCCGTCCTTGGTCATGCTTTTAGGATTAAGCTGGTTCTATGGAGAAGTGAATATGTGAATTGAAGTGTGGTGACATTGGATTAATTTTATGGACTTTAATTGGACTCAATTGGAAGAGAATCGATTGGAAATTAAAGACTTTGATGTACAAAGAATTGGACCCCGGCGGAAATTGATTTGGACCCATTAAAATATGTTGTAGAGGAAATAAGTTAGTGGATGATGACATCATGGGGTGATGTCATGGTGGGTGGCCAATTAGTGGAGATCTTGACAAGTGGAGGGGTGGATTTAATCCCCAAAAAGTGAAGGGCCCCACCACTTCATCTTCTTCATTTGAACTTGAAGGAGAGAGAGAGGGGAGGAGCGCCCGTTCAAACCAGCCAGTTGACCAAACGCTACCTCCAAGCCGCTCGTCTTCCACCGTTTGTCGCCGTCGCCATCGCAGTTCGTCCGCACGCCCGTGCACCGCACCCGCTTGTTGTCGCACAGCCTCCAACCTTCGTCCGTGCGACCCCGAGCCTCCAGCCCTCTGTCCAGCTGCTGTTCGGAGCCACTGCATGTAGCCGGAGCAGCTGAAGCCGTCGAAGCCAGCTCGTCGTCGCTTCTCCTTCGCCCGCGCGCCTAGCTAGCTTGCATCGCTGCTCTTCCTTCGTTCGCCTCCATTCGATCATCATCCTGCATTGTCCAGCTGCTGCTGCCGCCGCCAAGGCCACCGAGAGACCACCGAAGCCATTGCCAGTCACCGCACGAGCTGCCGCACCTCTCCTCCGCCCTTTCCAACCCGAACCAGTACCGGATCCACCCTCCTTTGACCCCAAAACAGTAGCTAGAAATTGGGTATTCAAGCTCAGTTTTGGCCCGTTTTGGCCGCCTTCCCAAGCCCGAATGCTCGGCCCTCCTTGAGAAAAGTTGATCCTCGCGTCGTCCTCGTCATTTTGGTTCGCTTGACTCGCTAATCGGGTGAGTTTAGCTCACTAAATCTTGATTAGATGGTTAATGATGCCCAAAGTGTGCTTAGTCTAAGCTAAGCAAGTTTAGGTTGATAGTTTAGTTTATTTAATTGTGATTTGGATTAAGAAGTTTGTTTAATTTAAAGTGTGTTTAATTAAGGCTAATTGAGTTATTTAATAATAAGCCTTGATGGGACATAATAGGATTTTATTTTTGAATTATTTAATTGTTTCGAAATTCTAGAATTTATAATATTATATTATATTCCAAAATTATTAAAATATTATTATTTATAAAAAAAATGGAAAAATTATTTTTGACCCCAATTGCTTAGAATTTCGTGCCGATCGCTGCTGTGTATTTAGAATTTAAAATTGATAATTGATTATGGCAAATTGAGTGTGATTGCGATAAATAGGGATTCTTTATAAAATCTCAAGTGTCGAAATTGATGGGAGATTGGCTGTGATTAACCACCTATTAGAGGTCGTGCCCAGTGGGGCCGTGAATTACCACCTGATAAAGGTCGCGCCCAGTGGGGCCGTGAATTGCCACCTGATAAAGGTTGCGCCCAGTGGGGCCGTGAATTACCACCTGATAAAGGTCGTGCCCAACCGGGTTGTGAATTACCACCTATTAGAGGTCGTGCCCATCGGGCCGGGATCTACCACCTTTTAAAGGTTGTGCCGAGTGGGGTCGTGATGGCACTAATTCTAATTTTGCCGAGTGGGGCCATGATTACCACTAAATGTTAGACTTACCTGTAGGGTCGTGATTGGAGGCAGTGATTGATTTGCTAAAATGACATGTAATCGGCCGAGTCAATTGATCGCTAAGACAATCCAAATGGTTGAATTGTTCTAATAATGTGGTTGTGTCAGTTGTTTGGTTATCATAATTGCACGTAGTTGAATTATATAAACTGTGCTAACCTACAGATGAAGACTAATGCGAGGTAAGTCTTCTGTGTGATGTGGTTAGGCCACCCGGGGTGTATTTTCTTTCTAATAGGGATTTAAGGGGTTGAACTTGCTGAAACAACGTCTCATCCCAGTTGTGGGATTAAAATTTCAGGTCCCTAGTGAACGGAGCGGGCAGATAACTTTGGTTGGCCTTGAGAAGTTGCAGAGGTGAAGTCATGAAGATAGGAGAACGTGTCCAACTTGTTGGTTGTAGGACAGTTCATTTTTAAGAGCCAGTCTTTTGTAAACTTTTGGTCGTAGACCTCTATTTGTAATTCTATTGAATTATGAAAGTGTTAGATTATGGTTTTGCTTCCTGCTTTTCTATCTTGTATTTCATTGTCAGGGGTTTTATAATACGTTCTGCTTGCGCAATAATAAATGAATGGGGTCGACGACACTACTTGGGAATGTCGCATTTGCATGACCATGGTGGGATGTTGGCGCGCTCGAGGTTCGGGGCGTGACAGAAAATGTTTTCCACTTTTCAAACAGTTTTAAGCAAATTTGTTAGAAACGTACAAGGATTTTTTGTAGTATTAACCTATTTGAAAATTGATTTAGAACATTTTAGGAAAAAACATCTCGACCATTGAGTTGAGCAACTATTTAGTGGTTGAGATGTGCTCCATATTTTTCCCTTTTCTTCTTTTTTTTTTTTTTCCTTTTTGGCGCTTTCTGTTCCCTCTTCTTGCCTATCCCGACCTAGGCTGCATAGATTTGCCACTCACCCGTCACCGCATCGCCACTCAGCCATCGTCGCCATGAGCCCTCGCTATCTCCAACCTCCATCCGCCTTCCACACCAGTCCGCCGGAGTCATTGTTGCGTCCCCCCCCCCCCCATCGGTCACTATGCATGAAGCTCGTGAGCCCTGGCCATAAAGGTCACAACCTCCATCGATTTGATTCAATGGAGGCCGCTAGACTCACGCGACCACAGATTTGGGTAGAGTGAGCCCAACGATTTCCATGGCCACGGTGGTGTGGCTAGTTGACTCCATGACCTTCGTGACGTCCATGCCTATGCTCAAGTTTTGAAGTGACAGAGCAGTGCTCTGTCGATTTGCTTAAATGGAGGTTGCCAGGCTCGTGCTATCCAGATCTATGGTCGCTCGAGGCTGGCGACCTCCATGGCCATGGTGGTGTGGCTTGGTGACTCTAAGACTTCCATGGCTACACTTGAGTTTCTTAGAGAGAGAGAGAGCAAGAAAAAGAGAGAGAGAGAGAGAGAGAGAGAGAGAGAGAGAGATTTGTAGGAGCATTGCTCCATCAATTTGCTTCAATGGAGGTCATCAGGCTAGCGCTATTTAGATCTGTGGTCGTGTGAGCCTAGTGACCTGCATGGCTGCAGTGGTGTGCTTAGTGACTCCATGACGACCATGGTTGAGCTTGAGTTTCGCAGTGATAGAGAGAGATGTTTGTAGCGGTGCTCGGACGTGCGAAGAGGAAAAAGGAAAGGTAGTGAACATGGCAATGGCAATCAGCACAGTGAAAATTTCTTTGTTTCTCTTTTGTAGTTTTTAATTTTTTATAGTAACATTTTTCAGATCTGTTTTTGAAGAAGAAAAAAAGTAGTTGCCTAGCTCGGAAAAGTATTTTCACTTCTCTAATTTAATACATTAATTTTTCGTTAACCGAAAAATATTTTCGATTGATTAATCAGTTTTGACCAATCAAATGGGTAAAAGTTTGGAAAATTAATTTTCGAAAAAACTCCTTTACTCAAGTAAGCGCACCATTGTTTGTTAACTCTTTTTCCCAAACAAATCAAATGTCAAAAAATGATAAAAACATTTTATTGTAAATTTATTTTTGTGAAACAATTGGAGCCCAAAAAGATAAAAGAGAGAGCACAAGAAAATTGGAGTTTTATTGTGCCTTCGCAAACAAACTGGCTAATCTTTTTTAGGCCTCTCGATAAAGAGCTACCAAAACCAAGGAGGAGACCCCCCTACCAATCCATCAGTCATAACGAACTCAACTCAATTAAACCCAAACCCTAGGAATGGCCTTACAGAGCAAGGCTCTTTGGACAAGTCCTCCCTGGGATTCGAACTGACCCATTTGTAGTTCTGCAGCAACTGGGCAAGCCAGAGCTCCACCATGGCCAGCCCCATGGCTTTGCCGGGGCAGACCCTCCTCCCGCAACGGGATGGAGCGAGCCTCAGGTTTGAGCCCATGATTGGAAAATCACTGCCATTGCCCTCCTCCAAAAACCTCTCCAGCTTGAACTCTTCCGGGTCAGCCGTCATGGGTTATGACCCACATGTTCACCATGGCCGTGGTCCCGGCCAGGACTAAGTGGCAACCTGACATGGGTGTCATGGATGGCGAGCCCGAGCCAGGACAGGCGCAAACCCGGTAGGTGCATCCTCAGGGTTTCCTTGACGATGGCCCGAAGGTACCAGAGTTTCGGGAGGTCAGAGTCCTCGACAGGCTGGGCTGAGCCGACGGGGGTGTCGATCTCGGACTTGGCTTTGGCTTGGATGTCTAGTAGGGGTGAGCATGGTCTGGGTTGGGCCGGTCCACCCCCTAACTCTAGGACCAATCTGCACAGTGCTAGTCCTCAATTGTTGGGACCGAAGACCGACCCTATTGAGCTTAAGATCGAGGACCGGACTGACTCGATGGGTTCAGTCCGGTTCCAAGGTCAACTCGGGACCAACCGATAATTTTTTATTTCATTTTTTGTATTCCTTAAAAAAACGATTGAGAATCGGACTGACCCAATGAGTTCGGTCCAGTTTCAAGGTCAACTTAGGACTGACCAATAATTTTTTATTTCATTATTTGTACTCCTTGAAAAGGCAATCGAAGACCGTACCGACCTAATGAGTTCAATGATGAGCGAGGTTAGCTAAGAAAGGCAAGCAGTAAAGGTCAAGTGGGGTGAGCGTTAAACAAAATGAACATCGAATGTTGAGCGAAAAGCAACAAGCCAAGCGAGCATCGAGCGGTGAGCGGCACGAGTAACCCAAAGCGAGCGAGATGAGTATCGAGTGGCAAGCAGAGAAGTTGTTTCTTTCGAGTTTGGAAAATTGAAGACTAAAAAGACAAATAAGACAAAAGAGAACGAATATTAGAGGAGGATGCCATAAGGAATTGTTTATACTTTTTTGGACGCCGTGAGAACTCCTTACAAAAATATTTTCCTCATTTGTAAATAATGACTATTGACACCATAAAAAACATTGAAAATCTAAGTTATTAAATAATAGTATAAAATTATTTGAACTCCTCATTACAAAGCTATTTAATGTTATTGACGTTGTTTATTTTAAAGTTTTCTCTATATAAAAAAATTATAAATAATATATTAGATATATATATTTAGGGTTGGTTTGGATTGGACCGATCCAGAACTCTCAGGATCAATGACCGACCCGTACAGTGCTAATTCAGGAATTCTATAACCAAGGACCAACCCAGTCTCCCTGGGAACCGAACCAGGACCGACGGGGTTGGGCCGGTCCATGATCGGTCCGGGGTTGACCCTGGACCAATGCTCACCCCTAATGTCTGGGTGGAGGACCATCATGGCGAGAATCCACTCTTGGAGGATGGCCACCATGTCAGTGCCTCTGAAGATCATTTCCTGATTGAGACAAGACCAGCAAATAAGATTTCACCTTTTCGCTTTCATCAAAACGGAGAACACACCTTACAGTGCACCATATGAGATCGCCGACAGGAAATAACAAACAAGCAAAAGGAACATGACGCAACCGATAAACAAGATGGATAAGGAATGAGAAAAAGATAAAAAGGAGGTGATGGGAAAAATACTCAGATTCTCGACATCTTGGGATGCCCCAAAAGAACGGAAGAAATGCAATATGCAGCATCAACATACACTCGATGCATCCATCCATAATGAAACCAAAGAAACAAAAGAGGCTCAACAGTACAAACTACAAAGCATTCCGCATGAAAAAGATTAAACCCAAATTGAGTTTTCCATCTACTATAGATTCAACCCATCTTCCGATCCATCTTTCTCAGGGGCATAACTCATAACTACATTCTGCAACCTCTCTTCTTTGAAGCCAAATATAAGCATCCATTGCTGCAAGGGCCAATCCGGGCCTCACCAGAACCGATAAAAACAAAGCATTTTCTTCCATATCTTACTCAAGAACTAATTAATTGCAATTTGACTGAGTTTGACGTGAACCCATTTAACCAAAATTCCAGAAGGCAACCAATTCATTTGCTTACCAAAACTTTTACCAGAATGATCAAAGTATTGCACTCAGCTCTACTTGGCAAACGCCATCATAACTAACCAGGATCTACTACTTAACCAGATGAAAAACGCAATGTCCTTCCAAATCTGTTTCGAATCTCCATTGAAGGGGATTAAACCGTCCAAATCAAGAATCACAAAATCAGCAAAGTTATCCATATACAATAATATCAATTACCAACAAACAAACAGGAAAATTGTTGGAGCCGAGGATTGGAACTTGAGGGGGTTGGTACGAAACGCAGTCCCCACCTGCCTTCATAAAGGGGTGCAATAGACAATGGTGGCCATGAGGAAGACGATCAAGGGGCCGACAAACGGGATGGCAGATTTGCCGTGCTAAGGGAAGTGTTGGAAGTGGCGGGTGGAGATGGAGCAGCTTGTTTTTAAAATCCTATTTTAGGTGCACCAAACATATAATGGGACTACAATCCTTTCTAATCTTACTTTATCGTATCGCATCCCAATACAAATTTGGACAATTAAACGAGCCTAAGGTGTTGCCTTGTATACGGGTTATGTGTTCCTATAAGAATTTGGTTGTCAACTATATTTGCCATACTTGAGGAATCTGCTTAGGTCTCCACTGGGAGAATAGGCTGGGAGAATAGGCTGGGGGTTGCTTGATTTTGATATTAAGGCAAGTCACCAAATATAGAAATACACCATAATCTGATTCAATTGATTAATTAGGCTACTCGGGTTGTGCTTGTTAGTAGAAAGGCACGCAGAGTCTCTGAATTTTAGTTGGACGTGCAATATTATTCCAAACCTTTAATCTATTTAGTATGGCCTCCGAACTTGATTCAGTGTGCAATGTCATCCTAGACATTTCAATTTATTTGGTGTGGGCCATGAACTATGAACAAATGTTCAATATAGCCCATAAACTATATAAATATATTCAAAAGTTTAAGAATCATATTGACTATTTCATAGGCCACATTAAACAAATTAAAAATTTAAAAATAATATTGCGCATTGGACAAAAATTCAAAGACCATATTGAACAAATTAAAGGTTCAGAAATGATATTACATATTGGACCAAAATTGGAGAATTATTTATCTTTTTTTCCTTAGAAGAACTATTTATCAAGGCCAAAAGCTGTTTTTTTTTTTTTTTTTTTTCCGGTCAAACAAAAGTTGAATAGTTGACGAGCCCAACCAGACCAACAGGATGCGTGGATATTGTATTTGCCACTTACATGGAGGCCAAGTTCGATCATATTTGGCAACCCATGGCCATATCGTTCGAAACATCTCATGCCACCATCTACTAATTTCATTATTTGGTCGTTGTTTTTGAACTAGTCCATATTACTTTTTTCAAATCTCACAAACAAAAAAAAAAAGCGTATTAACACCAGACTAAGGTCAATTAATTATGTATTATTGTGTGAATGTTGAGATCATAATCCCCTTTTAAGAAATTATCCTATTCACTAGCCCTAAACAAAATAAAATTTGAAAATGGACAATAGAAGTTCCTTTCTCTCTTGCTAATAGGCGAAAAAATAAAAAAAAATGAAATAAAAATTAAAGAGGCCATTATTCCCAATCTTCTTAAATAGTTGCATGTTACCAACGTTTCGTCTTTTTATATTATCTATTTTCGAGATTTGATAATCTAATAATACAGCTCTCAATATATCAATTTAGTGTAAAATAAATTCGTAGCTTGAGCTTCCAAAAGAGAGAGACCTCGTCATAGCGGAGCATACTGTCAAAGCAAGCAACACACAATTATACAACTTCCCGACTAACTACCAAGAAAGAGAGATTATGTACCCATGAGCTAGAAACTGTGGCCTTCATTTACTCAGTCACAAGAACCAGGCAATGGGAGACTGGCAAATCTCCATGTTTGAATCGTTCGTGGCATCTTTACAAACAAAATCCCAGATGTGAGACCATTCATCGATGGAGATGTTGAATTTGATAAGTCCAGTAATACTACTGACTCCTAACTCTATGCAAGTCCAGTTATTGCAGCCTTCAGCCATCAAGGGCGCTCTAGATTCAAGATCTCCGTGGCCGAATCCCCGGGATCTGCAGTGTATAACAGCATAATGTTAAGCAAATGACTGCTGCAATAACTGAATGCACCAGAAATTAGAATATGGTCATCTTAGGTCGGCAAAAAGTGCCAGTCAATGGTCACTTGAATCCAAGTGATGTCAAAGCGATTGGCCATTTCGCTTCACTATGGGCTTGCATGGAAACATTCTTTATTTCTGTTTCTGAACAATTTTTTTGTTTTTTTGTTCCCGGGAACAAAAAAGAACAGAAACGCTTGTTGGTTAGTTGCGTTTCTGTTCTTCTTTTGTTTTTTTGTTCCCGGAACAAAATAAGAACTAAAAAAGAAACAACAAATTTTTGTTTCTTGTTCCAGAAACAAAAATGAAGAAACGTTTATCTTCTCTCTCTTCTTCTTCTCTTCTTCTTTTCTTCTTTTTTCTTCTTTTTTCTTTCGCCGGTCACCGGCCTCGGCCATGGCCAGCGACCGACCGTGGAGGGCCGGCGATGCCATCAAGGGTCGGCAATCTCGCGAGCCTTGCCGCCCCCTCGCCGAGGGCCGGCGAGCCTCACCGTGACTGGGCAAGGCTGCCGGCCCCATCGGCCGTCGCCGGAGGCCGGTGACCGGCCGAAAAAAAGAAAAAATAAAAAAGAAAGGAAAAAATGAAAAATAAAATAAAAATGTTTAGAAAATAAAAAAAACAAAAAAGAATAAAATTTACCAAACGTGTTTCTATTCATTTTTTATTCCCGGACAAACGTTACCAAACACGTTCTTTTGTTCAAAAATTGTTCCCCGGAACAGAAACACTTTTTTTTTTGTTTGTTCCTGGAAAAAAAAAAGAAACGTTATCATTCGCACCCTATGCAACAACTCATTTGTTCGATAACCAAGTTAGATTCAACTGCATTTCAGATAGAACTAGCCTGAAAAATCCAAATATTTTTCCCTTTTGTTTGCCTAAAATTGGAATTTTTAACATTATACCCAGTCGACAAACTGGTATGAGTTTCTCCCACCACCCGAACTGAACCGAGTACTTCTACTGGTCTCCTGACCCTGAAACTGAATCTTCTGACCTGACCTGACCTGAACCAAAACTACCAGTTCGAGTCACGGTTAGGTAAGGTCAGATTTCCTAGCCATGCTGGTAAATTTGACACCATGAGTTACAACAGCATTTACAGGTGACACCACTTGAGTATTCGTTTGTTTTTTACTTTTCGTCACAGAGTATTCAGTAGATTAAACAAATTCATCTGCTTCATATTAGTTCCCAATTTGCCTTTTCATGCATTAGATCATCATTTTCTACATAATTCAGGCAGCACCTCCATATAATTGGAGTAATGAGATAGCAATAACAATGCCTCAATGCAAAAAGCTAAAAGCTCTGCATGGTTTTACCTCGATTCCACGAGGGCTACTCTGTTGTGAGAAATAAAGTTAACCATCAGACTAGCATATCAGGTACATCTTCCCTTATGTGGTCCAAAATAAAACTTTTAATATCGTAAAGACAAATCTAGACTAAAAAGCAATATAACATTAAGGAGCCATGAAAACCTGAATGGCATGGCCAGGATGCCTGACAACCACCATTTGAAACTTCCCTTGCATCTGTTGTCAGAAGTCTGTTATGAAAACAATTGAAAACTCATCAACATATACCACAATGGGATTAAGCAGACTAAACAACTGGATCGGATCTATCAGGTCTAAGCAGAGAGAATATTCAACAAATTATCTTAATTTGAGGAAAAAGCCTACATAGTCCAATCTAATTATGTAGTAAATTAAAGATTCCTGTCTCCAGGGTACATTGCACTTATGGACATTTAATCAGGCTGACAGCACAGTCATAGGTGTATACGGGCCATCAAAAGTTAGCAAATAAAGCTGCAAATGATGAAAAGCAATATAAAGAAAAATCCTGCCCTGTTATTAAGCTCGCATTGTCACTTGCAAGAATTATTCAATCAGTCTATTTTGAGAAAGGACACAACACTCTAAGAAGCCTTAAAATGATAAGACCACATGCAAAGCTACTCCTACATGAGTCTCAAGAGCTGCGCCTATTGATATTTATCATCTATAATACACTTGCTGAACGGTAATAAATTCATCGCATTTCGTGATTTGTATATACTTCTTTGGTTATTTTCTTGATACCTCGATACTCAATACAATTGTAAGAAAAACATCAAGAATATAGTGAACTTAGAAACAATAATAACAAGAGAGTTTGTCCGCTGAATACTTTTATATAGAAGTAAAGATACAGATATGTAAGCTGTGATAGACAAAAATATCACAAACAGCTTCATCAGAAATGTATTAAAACTAACATATCTAGTCTAATAGTTCCAACTAAAGCAACAGTTTCAGGACCGGGCATGTTAAATTTTTTTCTGAAAGGCTTCATACCTGCAACAGAATTGACATCCTCACCAACAGATTTTACAAGAATAAACTTCGCTACAGGAGCACTGCCAGCTTATGACAATTGGTAAGGTAAAGTAAACAAAGAGCAGCTCCATGAGACAAAATTTGAAAAGGTAATAAATTGCAAAACAAAGGGCAAGAGTTTAGGGCTAACATAACTATGAAATTAGTGCCGCAGATTTAAACTAGAAAATCAATTTTTTTTTTCACAATCCATCTACATAAATGTCATCAAAATCGTGTTACATAATGACTTTGGACTCATTCTATAAGTTTCACATAGTTTACCAGAAAGCAGTATATAAACAATTTGACCAGAATAAGGAAGGACAGAATGTGTCTTGTTCAACGTCTCCTCCGCATTGGCAAGAACAAACTGATACATGGTGATGATGTATTTCCTAGAGATGCAACAATTGAGTGCTGAACCCCGATTAGAAATGAACATGCTCCTGCAGTACCTAGAGATGTAACATCCACGTGCCAATTCCTACTCTGGTTAGATTGAGGTTCTAAAGAACTGGTTCCAACTTCAGAAGATGCCACACACGCTGTGTCCTGTGTAAAGTTGATTTAAATACCTGTAGATGTTTCAAATAGATGTGAACCATTCACGATCCTCAGTTTGAAGTACAATAATGGATGAGAGGCTACAACTGTCCCGTCCTAACCACCCAACCCCATGAAGGACCTTATTTTTTCTGCATCATCCTTGGACTGGGGATACTTTTGTGGTTTGAAGAGCTTCCACAGACCCACCGGATGCTGCTCCTCAGCTTCATCTACTTCACAGCTTCTGAAAAAATTTTCGCACTCTGGATATGGCTTGACATGTGAGTTGTAAAATTTAAGCGTGCTAGGCTTTATCAAATTTTGCAAGCCTAATGGATCGCCTAGTCCCCCAATGGATCTTAAGTACTTGATCACATTGTATCGAGGAAGGATTTGTTTTTCAAAATTCACCCCTAAATACTCAGGCACCTCGACTAGACACTCCACTCCATAGTTCATATCACTCAACAAGAAATCAATCTTTCTCTCAATCTCCCCTATTCGATATACAATCAACCTCGGCTCTTTCCACAACACTTTGAAAGCATCTCTGCGAATCAAACCATGCCTGCACAAGCAGTCGAGTCTCAATTTCACTTCGAACCCAGCTCTAAATTCACCTCCCCTTAAAATCTTTTCTTTAATTGTCTCTCGGCATTTTAAAGTCCATAGCAGTTCTAAGCACCGTGAGAGTTCCCCAAGTTCCATGCCGAGAACTCTGGGCTCTCTAAGAATCTCGTCCCGAGCCACACATTTATCAAAACCTAAATGCCTAAACTCAAGAATCAGTGGCTTCAATCAACCCTCCACACTCAATCCCAAAATGCCAGGAAAAGCGCGAAACACACGGTCCACTGCAGCTTTTGGTATGCCGATCCCCTCCAAGAACTCGATTTTCCCTGAAATTTCACTCTCCCCCATTGCACTAACTCCAGGAAACTCCTCCAGTATCCTGCAATAAGTGCAATCCTGAACTCCTAAACCCTTCAAAACCTTGAAAGTACTACCGAACCTCTCCGGACCGACGTTGAATTTCCTAGAAAACTGGAGGGTACTTATAATGCCAGCAGGGGAAACACCAAGAAAGCGAAACTCCCGAAACACCACCTCCCATTTCCTCAGGAACTCATGTTCCAAAACCCGGGGACACCGACCCATTACGGAGACCACCAATGCATTGGGTATCTTGAGCGAGGACAAAATGCTCAGTGATCTTTCGGTCTCGCGCAAGCTGCCATCGAGCAAGAACCGGTTCTTCGCGAGGAAAACAGGCGACTGGGACGGAGAAAGTCCGTTCCTTTGGAAGAGACTCGCCAGGGAGGCCTGCTTCCCGCGCTGCGACGGCGAAAGGAATCGTGGGTTCGGGCCGGAGGAGTCGCCGCCGAGTCTTCCGGAGAAACAGCGCCGCCCCGTTTGGCGAAACGCCAGCAATTGCAGCCGCGGCCTCATCTGGTCAAAAGAGGATGATGGGGCTCCGTTTTTTTCTCGCCTGAGCTCGTTTTGCGCGATGATGGCCTGCTGCAGGTTCAGCTGTACGGGGGTACCGAGCTCCCGGCGGCGCTCTCCGCCGCGAACCGCCGCCTTGATTTCGTCGTCGCCGTTCAAGATGCGCAGCGAGCTCAATTGAGAAGCTACAGTGTTTTTAAAATTCGTTTAACCAAAAATTCTATTTTTTATTACTATTGTAATGGAGTCCTTATATTTTTAACTTTTTTTTAATTAAAGCCTATTATTTATACAAAATGTCCGATCAAATCCATTTTACATGGAACTCGTCCAAATCCAACTCGAATGGAAGAGAGACATTAACTTGGACAGTTGTTTCCAGGTGAATAGATTCTAGATTTTGAAACTCGAAATCTATTATATTAAAATTGATTATCAGTTTTTTGAATTTAGGACCTATCATATGTGCTTCAGAACTTATCATTTTTTCTTGGCTTAGTTTTATGGTTTATCTAAGAAACCATTATTTCTTTTGTTCCTTTCTTTTGTTTCGTTTTTTATGGTAAAATAAATCAGCAACAAAATGGTGCAAACTAAAATATGAAAGAGGACAAGCAAGTGAAGGCAAGTTAGGAACAAGCGAGGGCAAGCAGCAAGTGAGCAAAAGAGGGGATTGGGGGGGGGGGGGAAGAGAGTTATGAATCATCTAAGTGAAGTTAAAAGGAGCAGAGAAATAGAGAGAAAGAGAAAAAGATGTCAAAAGAAAAGTTATGGCTTTTAAGCTTTATTAAATTGATAATCGATTCAAAGTGATTTTTCACTTGAAACCAAGAATTGAATTAATTCTCACTAATTCCAAAAATTTGGAACTAAAAATTGAATTGATTTCCAAGAGGAACCCGAAATTGGATCAATTTTCAAGGTGATCTAGTTTGATTGCGCAACCTTAATGCCAACCATGAATAAAGGACGGTGGAAGCATCAAAGACAAATAAAACAAAGTTAATCCAATCATCATCTAAAACTTATGTTGGTGTTCATGTAAGCACTATTTAATTTGTGTCTTACTTCGAGAGTGAGCCAATTGAATTTGACCAAATTAATTTTGAGTCGAGAGAAATTCAATTATACATTGTGTTTAACTACGAGAAGAAAAGTAGAAAGTACGAGAACCCGATCAAGGAAATAACAAAGATAAGGTGACAAAAAGCAGGTTTTTTTTTTTAATGATTTTTTCAACTAGAAATCCGACACGTTCATCAAGGTTTGGTATTCTTATTAAGCCAAATGTTTATGCTTTGACATTGTGTTTTCAATTTTCAGAAGATGTTCAATTTTAATTTTTTAGATTTATCTTCTATTAGTTAAATAATACATGATAGTTGACATATGTATTTATGATTTCACCATCCGTTTATCATAAGTGTACTAATTTATAATTTTTCATAATATTAATTTAATTTAGTAAAAATTAATGAAGAATTTGTTCAAAATTTTATGTGATAAAAAATTAATTTGAAATAAATTTATTAGAGGTATATCAATTTAAGACTTTTTTTTTTTTTTTGTCGGTCATATGCAATTTTTTCTAACACTCACTTCAAACTTTTGTCTTCTATACTGCATTTGGCGTGAGAGAGTCGAAATTCACCCCTAAAATGAAATCGTTCCAACTTTGCATTCTTGATTATTTTATCAAGCCCGCATTGCACAACGCTTGCATTCAAGAACAAGAAAGTTCCTCAAACCTTAATTTCGGACGTGCCCAAAATCAACACCCTGAAAAAAACCAAAACTTGCACAGTGAAATGACTCTGTACTCTCTGAATTGAAATTCTTGATTCAAAAGAAACGCACTTTCGATCCAGAGGAACGATGCAGAGGCTCGTCTCTCTCAAGCTCGCTGCCAGCGTCTCGAGAAAGCTCTCGGGCACCGCCGCCGCCACCACCGCCGCCGCCGCCTCGACGTCTTCGTCTCTTCGCCATTCTCGTCTCTGCGCCTTCTCCGCCGTCGCCGGGCCGAGCCGCGCCGAGCTCGGCGTCTCTTCGCCCCGTTCCTTCTTCCCCGCCAACCCATCATGGCGGCTCCTGGCGAGAAACGCCCCGGCGCCGGCTTACTCTAATGCCCTTCTCGGGTCGCCGCTCAAGAGCCTCGCGAATTCCAGAGCTGGGTTTTTCCGGGCGCCCTCGCCTTTCAACTCGCGTTCGGGATTCGGCGGCGGTTTCGACTACTATAGACGCGGCTGGTCAGTGTTCCCGAGTGATTCTCTGTTTTGTCATTCTTGGTTTTGGGAAATCTTGCTCTTTGTTGGGTTTTGTATCTCTAGAGGCGAGATAATGATGATTACATAGAGATTTGGTAACGGGTTTCTACGCTGGTTGTTCAATTTTTCAGTTCAGATTATATCTAACAAATTTCGGATTTGTTTGACGGGAATTTGGTGATGGATCCTCAGCATTTTCTTTTGGCTTGGGATTTCGGGGGCTTCCATTACCGAGTGGACCAATGAAGAGAGATGACTGTGTTAGTCCCTGTCTCGCTACTGAAAACTGCTATGAGCCAAACCCACTTTCAGACTAACTATATTCATTGGATTCTAATTCTTATGAAAGGGGCAAATAAATGAAAAGGGTGAATATCCGTTCCCTTATTTTTGTTTAGTTCCGCTTCTTGCATTATAATGTCATCTTCATGTTCCAGAAAAAGCCAAAGCTGAGAAGAGAGTCATATCAGTCCAAGAAAATATTCAACTTGCGAAGTATGAAAGGAAATTTGCAACCTTGAATTGTTTCGGAATATAAATTTACGATTTGCCATCCAAGTTCATAATCATATTCTAATTGGATCATGATTTACCTGTTGCACTATTAGGATAGGACTCAAACCAAATATAGTTGTCAAAGGGGTGAGTTTCAACATTAGGCGTAAGGATAGGGAAAGTGGATTTCTCAACACTCGCAATGAAAATATCAACGAATCAATTGGTTTTAGCTGTCCTCTTTGTGATCTGGGTGCAGCATATGGCAGCTGTGGGGCATGCTTAACAATTAGAGAGTGAATGGTATAGTGCAAGAAAATGAAAAGGAAGATTGTAGCAAACTCGTAAATTCTATTGTTTCTTAGCCTAGGTGACAGACAGAGAAAGGGAAGGCTAGTCGGATACAGTATTTTAGGTGGTTGCTTCGTCTGGTGCCACTTATTGATGAGAAATTAATGGCCACTTTAAAAGAATGCTTTGTAAGTGTTTCTATTAGCCCTCATAGCAAACCTAACTCAAGGTGAGGGCCACTGCTTAAGCTGCTTTCTAGGCCATACAACTGAGCGTTCATCGACTTTCCTGGGTTAGGATTTGTGGTTTCGACAATCCTGTGGAAACATATTATTATCATTCAAGTTCACTTGATTGTAGGTTTGTGTAGCTAAAGAATAGTTTTCCAGGGTATTTTTGTCTTCCCATCTGCAGGAAATCATGGTTTAGAAGGCTAACAGTTGACAATGTGGTTCTGGGGCTGATAATTACCAATGTTGCTGTTTTTATGCTATGGCAGATTGCTGATCGTAGTTTTATGATGAAAAACTTCATTGTAAGATCTCCATCCTAATATGAAAGGTCTCCAATGAGACCAGAGCTGAAGGTGCTGATCTAAATTATAAATTTTCATTTCTCAATCTAACTTAATACTTAATTCTTTCGAGCAGATTTCCTTAGACAACTTTAAGAGCGGTCGTCTGCACACACTGATAACTTCTGCTTTCAGCCATATGACTATGGAGCATTTAATCTACAACATGATTGGACTTTACTTTTTCGGGTACAATGTATGGCTTAACCCCATTTCATCTTCTTATTTCCTTTCAGATAAGATGCCTTTTTTCCCTTAAAAGCTTTCATTCTTTTATGACTATACAATACTTGTGTTAATCTAGATTCTAAAGCTTTCATGACGGAAAGACTGTAACTTTTATGCAATTTTCATGGAAGAATGGGCAAGTTTTCTAGAGGGAGGGAGAGAGAGAGAGAGGCAGATAGAGATTTCTTTTTCTTCAGTTTATGGTTACGATGGGGACCTTTTTTTCTGAAATATGTTAGGTAGAATTGTACCGTTTGTGGTCTTGTGCCTCAGCATAAGTAGATACCTTACTTTTGTTGTTTGATTTTTCTATTTTGTGGATAATATCTTGTGTTTTTTTTTTCTCTGATTAATTATGTACCTTTTAAATGGTTGTATGGTTAGATTGGGAGAAATTTCGGACCAGAATTCTTGTTAAAGTTGTATCAGGCTGGGGCTTTTGGTGGTTCAATATTCTATTTGGTGCACCATGCTTTCATGCATTCACAGTCGAAGGTAAACTGAATTTATGGAAATATGTGCAGAATTATTTTGTGGACTTGTAGTTAATGCAAATTTTGATTACCTCAAACTTTGCAGGGTCAAGGAATGTTCAGCATAGACCCTTCAAGAATGCCAGGATTGGTATGTGTAAATAGAGCAACTAATATAGAGATTGACAGTAATTTATGTAAATCCACCAGTCACATCCTGTCCACTTTAAGTTTATTCAAGGTCTTTGAATGTGAGTATGTCGACAATGTGAATAGGTCTAGAAAAGTCGTGCTTTACTCTGAGATAGGTGATTGTAGTTTCCAGTCCCAAAACATAAAATAGTGCTTCTAATATGGGATAATAGGATAAATGTTCCCTAAACTTTGGCCCAATGTGAAAAGTGGTCCATAAACTTTCAATTTGTTCAATATGATCTTTTAATTTATTTAATGTGATCTCTGAATTTTTTGTACATGCTCAAACTAGTCCTTGGACTATATGAAAATGTTCAATGTGGTTCTTGAACTTAATTTAATGAAGGACAACATTAAACATTTTTATACAATCTAGGGACTAGTTTAAACATGTACCAAAAGTTTAGGAACTACATTAGATAAATTAAAAGTTTAGGGGCCACATTGAACATTAGACTAAAGTTCAGGGACAACATTGAACAAATTAAAAGTTCATATCACATTGCACATTTAGCCAAAGTTCAGGGACCGTTTGTGTCATTTTCCCTTCTTATATTCCACACATCATGTTGAGGTGCATTATCTATAATCCGAAATAATGCTCATAGACATGATCAGAAGTAAAGCATACTTCTTGGTGCAGCAAGTGTGTGATATCATTTTCTGGAAGATCCTGGGCTCAGTTTAGGGAATAATCTCTAAACCTGCTACTGTTCTGTAATTCAACTGGCGTGTTGAATACTTGAGTTTTATCTGACTTACGATATCCTTTTAGGGGGCTAGCGGAGCTGTCAATGCTATCATGCTGCTTGATATATTTCTCTTTCCAAAAGCGACGCTCTACTTCGACTTTATCATTCCAGTTCCTGCCATCTTACTGGTAATTCTTCTGTGATTTTGATATAAATGCTGTTTATTCGGGAGGTTAGTTTCAATATTTCTCTAAATCAAACATTAATTACTTGTTAGGGAATTTTTCTGGTTGGCAAAGATGTGTTGAGGATAATCCAGGTATGCATTGATTCTTTTTTTATTTTTGTTTTTTGTTTTTTACTTTCTATAGGATCAGCTAGTTTTTTTGCTGAATTACCTGTGTCTTTCTATGATGATCAACATTTTGGTCAGTTAATCACTCGATTGGATCTAGATGAATGAATGATATGTTGCGGTGTCGTCATGATTGATGCATAGTGATAGGATAACTAGTGTAAAGCATGATTTTATCAAATCTTATAAAGAAGTATCTCCAGCAACGATGATATCAAGTGTGCTGATTTCTTCGTATTACTTAACAATCGTGAACATTAAGATACGTGAATCAATGTGACACCACATCTTCAATGATGTGGTGTATCACTGATATTCATTCTCCTAATTTAGAACTCAGAGTAGTTTTTAAAGAGATGTCCTTGGTGATGGTCGGGAATGAGCACTCTTGCTAATATAGCAGCATGAGCATACTAATCCTGAATTTAGAATAGCTTGCAACTTGTGAATAATATTGCAAATTATCGCCTGTAACTTATCAAGTTACTAACAAAGTGTCGGCTTTTTAGTCAAAGAAAAAGAGAGACTCTTAGTGCACGAGTGTCAGAAACTGTCCTCTGCCATCTCAGGAAATTTTCTGAATCTGTCATGTACTAAGTGCCTGTAAACTTGTATAATTTTTTTGGACCAACAAGTCTGTAGTTGTAATCCTATATTTTTGGTTGGTTCAGGGAGACAGTGAGATATCCGGATCGGCTCACTTGGGAGGAGCTGCAGTTGCAGCTCTCACATGGGCCCAACTCAGGAAAGGGCGATTTTAAATCTTCGGCTTCTCATGTTGAATTCGGCACGGATAACTATTTTTTTTTCCTGTTCGCTTCTTCATTTTTATGAAGGGGGTGTCAAGGTGATTGCCTCCAACGTGTTGCTGAAAACTTTTATAGCAGAAACGGCTCCAGAGAATCTGTCAAATGCTGAAAGTGATGACATAACAAGGTATGATGAGCTCTTTAATTTCTGCGAAAAGGCTTGTGCACCATGAATTCTATGGTCGGAGCATTACTGACGTACACAATTATAGAATCTTTGCACAACTCAAGGTTCGCAATAGATCTTAGATGTTGCTGGTCTATGTTTGCTGCATGCAAGGCCTGAAATATATGTGGAGATCTTTTGTTGATTCTGCACTGGGAAGTATGAGCATAATAGTCATTGTTGCTCACTCTGTGAGCAGAGCTGTTGCTCACTCTGTGAGCAGAGCACTTTGATGTGAAAGTATCTGTCAAAATGGTCAATAGTGCAGGTTGTATAAGGATATACAAAGAATATTTATTTATCTAGTAATGAGCTTCTCCTGCAACTATGATATTTCCTGGAAGTTCTTCCCGAGGCATAGCAAGTTATTTACATTGGTATACCATTCTCAGAAAAGCTATATACACATTCTTTTTTTATAGAAAAAAATGATATTTACCTTTGCTTACGGATGATTATTATTCATCTAAGCGTCAAATTCCTATTGGGTTTGAAACGCAGGATTCAGATTTTGTAATTGGTCTTACATAGAACCATAATGTGGTCTACACCAAATCATATTAAGCTAAGAATGTTAAAATGCTAGTGAATCACGTGTATGTGATAATCTTTGATAATGTTAAAATGCTAGTGAATCACGTATATGTGATAATCTTTGATAATGTTTGGATAAATGGGAATGGATGATAACAGTAATTATCGGACCGTGTTTTTAGAAGTTCCCTCCAACAGTCAATATGTTTAGTGGTGTATAATCAGAGAGATGTTACTTATGTTTATAATTTGGTAATTTTACACGTAGGCAATGTTTGTAACTTACTATCCATTGATCACAAGAGCAATGAGAGGAAGTGTAAAGAAAGGTGAGAAAATGAATGAGAGGAAGTGTAAAGAAAGGAGAGAAAATGAGTAGAGAAGGGTCCGTTCCTTTCACAGAACATATCATGTTTTAGGAAAATATTTTATTGGAAGTCATTTTTAGGAAAATGACTATTTTCTCGGTGTTCGGCCAAAACCTAAACTTTGAATGGAAAATATTTTCCGTTGTTCGTTAGCTAATTTAATTGTTTGGAAAAATTATCAAAAATTGAATTTTAGTATTTTTAATTGACCAAAAAATTAATTTTATTATATATATTTTTAAAATGAATTTTTAATTATTTATATTTTCTAAAAATCAAATTATTTTTTATTTTTTCTTTCTTTTTCTTTTTCTTTTCCTTCCTCCTTCTTCCTCCTCCTTCCTGCCTAATGATGGCCGGCTTCCTGCGGCCGACTAAGACTTGGTGGCCAAATCCGGCGAGCTCAAGGCTCGGCCTATCTCGCCCGAGCTCACTACGAGCTTCACCGAGCTCTAGCGAGCTGTGAGCTCCACCTAGGCTGGCGAGAGCTTCACCTTGCCTGACCTGGCGAGGCTCGATCTCAGCTTCGCCAGATCAGGCTAGGTGGAGCCTTGCCGGCTTGGGGCGAGGCTCCGCCTAGCTCGAGCTGGCTTGCAACCGGTCGCCGGACGCCGCCATGGCTGGTCGTTGGGTGCCGCCAAAGAAGAAGATGAAAAGAAAAGAAAGAAAAGGAAAAATAAAAAATAAAAACTCGATTTAAAATAAAAAAGAAAAAAGAAAAAGAAAGCATAAAAATAAAACGAAAATATATTGATAAAAAGAAGTAAGATGGAAGAAGTCATGGAAAACGTTTTCCTCACTTTTAAAGGTTATTTTTTTAAATGATGAAAAACATTTTTTTGACTAGTTCATTTTCCGTGAAACGAACGCCGGAAAATCCGGAAAATGTTTTCCCGAAAGTCATTTTTCGCGAAACAAATGGACCCTACATCTTTACTTCATTGGCTTGACTTTATAAGTAGAGAAGGGTATTTATATCCGAACAATATGTAGGTTAGGAAATTAGCTACCTTACGGAATCACGAAATATTAAATAATATCCTTGATATCTAATTATACCTCTAATGATATTCTCTAGTAATTAGTACTAGGCAAAATGACCAGATTAAGCATGAGGGGAGTGTTAGAATATTTAAATATTAAATCATGCATGTATCTAATAACTTAAACTTTTAAAACAAACGACAGTGATCTCATTAAATCTCATAGAAAATGTCCTCCAACAACCATTAGTTGTGGTTGGAGGAAATTATAGCTCATAAACCAAATATATGATTCTTTAGTGTAAAATGACTATTTAGAAATTTAGATTGGTTTTGTCTACATATAATTTTACGAGATGATCCCTAGTGTAGCACATTGAACCATGATAATGGGTTCAATGGCAAAAGTATTGAATTATGCATCATTATTGATTCAACCAATTTTTATAGATCCAAGCCCACTAAAGAAGCTGTATAAAAATAAAGTGCCAAACAAGAGTCTCAAGAGCGGATTAATGCCTAGGAATCACCGGGAGGGTGCAGCACGAGAGAAATAGAGTCGAAACACTTCATTGTTGAACGACCACTTGAAAACGACCTTAGATGGAAATTCTTTGTGACATTCCGATTTTCCAATTTTATTTTCAATAAATTGAGACGGGCATTTCGTTGGCATGCATATAGTTTTTTTCCTTGAGTCGGCCACTCATGTGAAAACTAGTCTATCGGGTGAAGCCGTTAAGAGTTTCTAATGTATTAGACTCGAGAATTTGACCAGGAAGCGATCTTTCGACCGAGCTAATCTGCAAGGGTCATTACGGCACAATTAAAAATCAATTAGAGATCGGAGATAGGTCGACTCAATAGAGGCATGTGATCAGGTGTGAGTGATTCCACCAAATCGCATAATTTTTGTCGATCAACACTGGATCGATTTTTCAGTTGATTAGGTACCCTGTGTCTGTGTTTGAAACCTTGAGATTATCCCGACAATTGAAAGTCGTCAATGTTTCAAAGATGTACATTGTGGCTTGAGATGATCAACCGCAAGTCAAATGCATGAAAATTTCTAAATGCTACCCAGTAGGTTGGGCTGAGCTAGTATCGTGCCAAAGTGAAATTAACCGTGGAATTGAGATCGAATTCAGAAATTGGAAGTCTGGGTGTGTCACAAATCATTTTAGGAATATTGACTCATCTTTGGAAGATTTTTCATGCAAGCCGAACTTTTTCAATAAAATAATCATAGTATGATTAATTTGGTTCGGAAAATTTGTAGGCCCTCTTTTGGTGGTATTTTTGAGACTAAGATAGTTCTATGGTCAAGTAAATATTTGAATTGAAGTGTGGTGACATTGGGTTAATTTAATTGAGCTTCAATTGGATGGAATTGATTGAGAAATGATTGAATTAAGTGTACAAGATTTCATGCCACGGTGGAAAAGGAAATTAGATTGGAGAAAGGTTGTGGAAGAATTTGGATAGTGGAGTATGACATCATGTGATGTCATGGTTGTTGGGCCAAATTGAAGGAGATTTGGATAAGTGGATGGTGTAGATTGGCCCTCAAAAAGTAACCATCAACATCATCTTCTTCCTTTGGACTTTGGATGAGAGAGAGGGGGGAGCTTCGATCGGAACCAGCAGCTAGACGCCCCGCTTCGTCCGCCCGTCCGATTGCCGGTAGCTTTGCCATCTCCGTTCGCCGTTGCGCCGGACCGCCGTTGGCCGACCCCTCTCCTTTCCCCCTCTTCTCTTCTGTCGACTCTCTCTCCCATTTCTTTCCGTTCGTCGCCTAGCAACCAAAGACCAGCAATTGTCACAGCCACCGTCAGAGCTAGGACCGCCGTCGCCGCTTGCCGTCTCGCACTCTACCACTGCCCGTGCTCGCCCGCGCTTGGCCGACACCAGGCCGCCTCCGTCGGCCTCTGCTCGTGCGTCCAGGGAGCTGTTCGGCCAGCTTAGGCCGCGAATCCGACACCTCTGGCCACCGTGAGCCCCCACCTCAGCTTGTCGGGGCTCCACCGTACCACCCCCGGCCCTCTCCAACTCAGCTTGAGCTTGTTCCTCCCTCCTTCGGCCCTAAGACAGCAACTGCAGAAATGGGTATGGCAGCTCGGTCTTGGCTCGTTTTGGCCGTCTTCCCGACCCCAGATGCTTGACCCGCTTTGAAGAAAGTTGTTCCCCTCGGCGTCCTTGTCGTTTTGGTCCGCTCGGCTCGTCATTCCGGTGAGTTTGGCTCACTAAATCTTGATTAGACGGTTAATGATGCTCTAAGTGTGCTTAGTCTAAGTTAAGTAAGCTTAGGTGGTTAGTTTAGTTTATTTAATTGTGATTTATATTAAGATGTTTGTTTAATTTAAAGCATGTTTAATTAAAGGCTAAGAGAGTTTATTTAATAATAAACCTTGATGTAACATAATAGGATTTTATTTTTGAATTATTTAATTGTTTCGAAATTCTTGAATTTATAATATTATATTATATTCCGAAATCATTAAAATATTATTATATAAAAAAATAGAAAACTGTTTTTGACCTCGGTTGCTTTCGAATTTTGTGCCGATGTTGTTGTGCATTTAGAATTTGAAATTGATGATTGGTTGTGACAAATTGAGTGTGATTGCGATAAATAGGGATTCTTTTTTATAAAATTCCAAGTCTCAAAATTTGATGGAAGAACGACCGTATTTTACCACCTATTAGAGGTCGTGCCCAGTGGGGCCGTGATTCGCCACTTGATAAAGGTCACGCCTAGTGAAGCCGTGATTCGCCACCTGATAAAGGTCGCGCCTAATCAGGCCGTGATCTACCACCTATTAGAGGTCGTGCCTATCAGGTCGGGATCTATCACCTTTTTAAAGGTTGTGCCGAGTGGGGCCGTGATGCTGCTAATTCTAATTTTTGCCGAGTGGGGCCGTGATTGCCACTGGTTGTTAAACCTTCCTATAGGTCATAATTGGAAGCAGTGATTGATTTGCTAGAATGACATGTAATCGGCCGATTTGATTGATCGCTAAGATGATCCAAGTGGTTGAATTGTTCTGATAATGTGATTGTGCCTCAGTTGTTTGGTTATCATAATTGCACGTGATTGAATTATATAAACTGTGCTAACCTGCAAATGGAGACTAATGCAAGGTAAGTCTTTTGTGTAATGTGGCTAGGCCACCGGGGGTGTATTTTCTTTCTAACAGGGGTTTAGGGGGTTGAACTTGCTGAGACAACGTCTCATCTCGATTGTGGGATTAAAATTTCAGGTCCCTAGTGGAGGGAGCAGCCAAATAGCTTTGGTTGGCCTTGAGGAGTTGCAGTGGTAAAGTCATAAGGATTGGAGAACGTGTCCGACTTGTAGGTCGTAGGACAATTCCTTTTTAAGAGCCGGTCTTTTGTAAACTTTTAGCCGTAGACCTCTGTTTGTAATTCTGTTGAGTTATGAAAGTATTATGTTGTGGTTCTGCTTTCTGCTTTTTTATCCCGTATTTTATTGTTAAGAGTTTTATAATACGTTCCGCTTGTGCAATAATAAATGAATGGGTCGGCGACGTATCCTAGGACGTTGCATATTTGATCGAGCATGGTTTATGTATGGAGTGATAAAGTGTGATGAGTCATGGGATAGTTAGTAGGAAAGGCTTTTAATATGCTGATGCATGTGATTGATAGCTGTTTAGTAGTGTGTTTGTAGGTCACTCAAATTCTAACCTGACGTTGGAATCGGAAAGCAGGTGTCTATAAAGAACCTGTAAGATGAGTGACCAAGAGTGGAGAACTCCTTGGAGGAGGTCGATAGGACTTGTACCTCAGGGTAGGACGCTGACAAGAGTTGGTACCTGAGGTAGAGCGCAGGCTTAGACCAGCGTGAGTGTGAGAGTACCGCCGCTAGTCGGTACTTAGAGTGTAGCAGCACCGAGCGATCTTAGGTTCGTTGGGATCGTTCAGGCGCTAGAGTCTTTGGGGAGCATTTTGGGTCAATAAGCTCAGGACCGAGCCGCCACTGTTGCCGTTGTTTGTACCATCGCCAGGGTTGTGAGCATTGTTGTTGCCACGCCTGTTGAGGCCCAATTTGGAATTGTGATCGAGGATTAAGCCATCGTATCTGAGTCAAGGTTCAGTTTAAATAGAGATGGGAATCAATTGGGGAGAAAGGCCGATGTTAGCAGAAAGGTGCCCTATTTCAACCAACCGGAAGAGTAGAATTGGGAAAGTCAGTGCTCAACTTAATCGATGTGCGTCGTGTCTGTAAGAAAAGACGAGGATCTGTTCTGTGTTGTAAGAGAGAAAGGACTTGTTACAAGGGTCGCCAGTACAACCATCTGATCAAAGATTTTCCGTATAGATAGATAGAGTCACAGCTGTTTCTACACCGCCGTCAATAGAAAAGAATAGAGGAAACATACTTCAGGATGTTTAGTGAGATACTTGGAATAGACCCTAGTGCGAGGAAGGGTGCATGATGTCACTTGATGGGGGGTAGAGAACTCACTGATGTGTGTGCTGAGTCTATGAAAAGGAGGCTTGAGTCAGCCCAATGTCAGAGTAAAAAGGGAGCATGCTTTGAATGTGGCCAGCATGGCCATCGGGTTAGGAATTGTCCGCGTAAGTCTAAGAGAGCGTAAGTATCGTTACTGTAGATAGGACGCCACTAGGATGGCTAGAAGAGCATGAATGGGTCGACCAAACATCGATTAAAGGAAGAATGTTTTTGAGATGTTTCTATCAGAGTAGTGCAGCAGAATTTTCAACGACGGTTGTAGGATCTTCGTTGTGGTAATAAAGTAATAGAAAGATGAATCTCTGACTATAGTTGTACTTGAAGGATTTGCTTAAGTATGACTTGGGAGTCATTTATAAAAAGATTTGGCTTAAGGAGATTTCTGTTGTTTTGAATCGTGGTAGTGATATAATTCAGTTTGTTCAGTTAGCGTGCGAAAGTTTTGAATCACTGAAAGTTGAAGAGGAACTTCGATCCTTGTTATCATCACTGAAGATGACCTAGTTCTGGTTGTTGGTTATCGAATCTACATGGCAGCTGTAATGGATGTATCAGTTGAGGGTCCGAATATGGATAACATAATCGTGGTACAAAAGTTTCCTAAAGTATTTTATGGAGAATTGCTAGGTTTGTTGTTAGAAAGAGAAATAGAGTGTGTGATTGAATTAGCACTTAGATTAGAGCTAGTCCCTAAGGCTCCTTACCGGATGGTTACCCGAGTTACAAGAACTGAAGGTGCAGATGCAACAAGTGTTGAATAGGGGATTCATACGTTCTAGTGCATCACCTTGGGGAGCACCCGTTCTATTCGTGAAGGAGAACGTCGGTTTATTGTGTTTGTACATTGATATTCTTCAAGATCGACTTAAAGTTAGGGTATCATCAATTGAGGATCAGGAAGAAAGACATACCGAAGTTAGCATCTTGCACTCGATATGACAGTTATAAGTTCACTGTAACGCCATGTGATTTGATGGACACCTTAGTTATTTGTTTGGGTCTTATAAGCAGAATGTTTAAGGGTACTTAAATCAGTTGTGATCATGTTCATTGAAGTTATCCTGGTGTGTTCAAAGAGTGCCGAGGAGCACGAGAGACATTTTGGGATGGTACTTCAAACCTTGAGTACTTTTGGATTTTACGATAAGCTTAGCAGATGTGAGTTTCTGATGACTCATGTTGCGTTCCTAGGTCATGTGATTTCAAGAAAAGAAATCTCCATAGACCCTGTCCAAGATTGAAGCAGTGAATAGTTGGTCGAGATTGACTACAGTGCTAGAGATTAGAAGTTTCTGGGGATTAGCAGGATATTCAGAAGTTTTATGGAAGGGTTTTCAGCGTCAACGTTGTAGTTGATTCAACTACTGAGGAAGTAAGAAAAGTTCGTGTAGACAGATGAGTGCGAGTGTAGTTTTCAAGGGCCTAAGAAGAGGCTGACTACCGCATTTGTGCTTACTATTCCATCTGGTCCAGGAGGGTTAAGATCTACAGTGATGCGTCGTTTAAAGGACTGGGTTGCGTGTTAATGCAGCATAATAGGGTGATTGCATACGCATCCCGTTAGTTGAGATCTTGTGAGTTGAATTATCCGATGCACATTGTAGAACTTGCAGTAGTTATGTTCATTTTAGAAATTTAGAGGCATTATCGGTACAGAGGAATATTTCATATCATCAATGACTATCAGAGTCTCAAGTACGTATTCTCTCAAAAGGAGTTGAATATAAGATAGCATCGCTGGATGGAACTTCTTAGGGATTATGACTATGATATTTCGTATCACTCCGGGAATGTGAGCAAAGTTACAGATGCACTGAGTCGAGAGTCCTTAATTGCACAGTTGGTACTCAAGGATTGGATCTTACTTGAGGAAATCCGAAATTCGATTTTCAAATCAAAGATAGGCCACCTTTTGAATCTTATGACCACCCTCAGAATTAAGCCGAGAGTATAGATCAGAATCAAAACGCTTCAGTGGATAGATTCGAAAATTCAGAAGACTCTATAAGAGAATGTAGATGAGAGAGGTTGATTTCCAAATTTCTGAAGACAGAACGCTAAGGTTTTGAGGACAATTGTGTGTAATTGATGAAGCAGAGATTAAAGAAGAAATCTTATGAGAAGCTCATCATAGCAATTTCAACGTTGTCCAAACAGTACGAAGATGAGTCAGAATCTACATCATCGGAATTGGTAGATCGGTATGAAGATAGATATCACCGAACAAGTTGTAAGTGTTGGATGTATTAGTAGGTGAGAATTTGGTAATGTAAGCCAGGAAATCTTTCTCAAGCACTTGAGAGAGTCCTGTGTGGGAATGGAAGTATAGCATGATGGAATATTATAACAGGTTATTAAGGAGTCAGGAAGAGTATTGATTCCTTATGGGGTTATGGTTGACAGATGAATAGAGTCAACTCACCTTAGTACAACACGAAAAGATCTCGATTAGAATAGATATACCGAAGTGTGTGTATATCATATAATTCATCTGCATGGAGTGCCGGGGATGAATTGTATTTCAAACCTAGGTCAGATGTTCCAAGTTGGCAAAGCTTTCAGATGGTTCTTTCTTAAGCAGTGCATAGCAGAGAGTGCGGAATTTCGATTGCTGAGATGAAGTCAGGGAAAGAAATATCATAGGTCAGGATCAGTACAGTAGTCGGTGATTGCAGTTGCCGAGATCAGTGTCAGAGTTATATCAGATCTTGCCCAGAGGTTCCCAGTTTCAATAGATCAGTCAGATAGTTTCTTTTTAATCAGTGTAGAGCAGAGTGTACATGACTTCAATCGGTTGAGATGAGATCAGAGATTAGAAAATCCCAAGTCTAGAATTGGTTCAAAAATCAGTGATTCAGTCGCAATTATCAGATATAGTTTAGAGACTGCTCAAAATCGCTAGTTTAGCTTCGTAAATTTTGTGTTGAAGACCTTTGGAATTTTAAGTGGGTAAGTATTTAGTTTTTCAAATCCGAAGTGGTTTGGGGAAGATAGCAATGATCTGGCAGCATTGATACAGAAGGAGCAACTTGAGAAAGAGAAAGATTATATGAGACGACTGTACCCCCACTGTTTTGTTTAAGAATTGGTAAAGGTTTAAATTTCGATGACGAAATTTTTTATAAGAGGGGAAGAGTTGTGACATCCCGATTTTTCCATTCTATTTTCAATAAATTGAGACGGGCATTTCATTGGCAAGCTGTCACGACCAATTTTCCGGTGAACCACCTAAGGTTTGGCTAATAGATTGTTAAGCATAGACTTAACTCGAGCTCTCCCAAGCCCATACCAATTCATGACTTATGTTCAAGTTATTAACACGCGATTGATTTTCAATTAGAAGTCGCTACTAATATATTTTTGGTGGATTGATTAGAAACCGAAGTAAAGTAACGGGAGATTCACTTTACTCCTACGAACAAAAGATTTATGAGTTCGGGGACTTAATTACGCTAGATTTCGCTAACGTCCTTTCGGTACCTTTCTTTTTATTTTGAAAAATGTTTGGCAAGCAGTTTGGATTGATTTTAAAGTTATTTCCCTAACATGTGAGGTGATCATGCGGGTGCGCAATCCACCAATTTAACACCTAGATAAACAATAAATAAATTGCAAAAACTTACCTCAAAGCAACGAAAGCATCTGCAATGTTAAATTAAAATCCACATCAACAACCCTAGATATGGTTTCTAATTAACACGCAATTTCTTTTTTGTTTTCACTTAATTAATGAAATCATGCAATATGCAATCCAGTATTAACTAAATGATTTAATTCTAATGACATGCAATTTCTAATCAAATGGACTTAGCAACAATCACTAAATGACATGCATTTCATGAATCTAATCCTAATGATATGCATGTGACATTTTTATTTTCTTTTTCTTAAAAGAATGCAATCTATCCTAAAGATTGAAACTAATTTATTCTAAGACACTTTTTGTATTTTTTTTTTTTATGAAATTCGAAATTAGAAAAATGTAAAAATTTATCTAACTAAATTAAGATTCTATCCAACTTATAGTAAGGACCCTAATTAAAAGCAAGATATTATCTTAACTAAGCAATCTCTAGCCTAAGATGCGGTCTTTCTAAATCATTCTAAATTTAACATGAAATGTGCAAATGATGCCCTAATTCTTCATATGCATGATGATTTTTTTAATTAATTTAAAATGTCAAATAATTATGCATGCAATTTAAGCTGATGAAACAAAAATCTAACATCCTAAATTTATGTCTTTTTGGTATTTTTTCATTTCGACAATTTAGAATAAATAAAAATGCTTAGTCTAAATATGCAGATTATCCTAAAGCATGCGATATTCTAATATGAAGCTAAACTAACTCAAACATGAGACAAGCACCGAGCCATTCAGAATCATCAAAGATACCATATCCATTGTTCAAATTTGGAAACGATATCTACTCAACTTGGTTGTTTTGCTAGTAAAATCGATAAATTGATCTTAAGCCTTAAAGATCAAAACATCAATTTTATTCCCGCGTGATTAATTATTCTATCTAAAGCCTTATAGATGGAATAAAAAATTATATGCAGTTGTGAATTAGGAAATAAATCCTAATTGGGAGATATGTCTATCACTCATAGATATGCACGTTAGATACTAATAGACATATATTATGCAGTAAAATATGCAAATATGCTAGAGATGTGCATCTTACCTAATCAAGGATATTCTTCCCAAATTTGAACCAAACACAATCAGATCGGGATCACAACGAGGGTAACACAGCAGCGAATGACAAGGATGGTTCACGGTAGCGAGCAACGATCGCTCCCGGACGGGCAGCGAGACCACATCGGAACTCGCAGCTGAACGGTGACTCGATCGTGGTGCTTGAGGCGCTCGATGGTGCTCACGACAGCAACCAGCGTGAGCTTTAGATAACCTGCAAAAGAAAGTAGAAATTCTCCCAAGTTGCAGAGGAGGCCAGCACAAGACGATCACTCATGAACCAGACCTAGGGAAAGCTTCGAGGGTGCTCTTGGAATGTCGGGAATGTCGCAAGTCACCGAGACTGGCACAACGATGGCTGCAACGTTGAGTTGGACCAGAGAACCGCAAAGTAGCGACACTTTCTTTTGTCTCTTTCGGCTTAAACCCCACAAGGCAAGGACCACCGCCTCAAAGTCTCCTCCTTTCTCAATATTTATGCGTTGAGTAAGTGGATCCTTAAAATTCTGACTTCACCAGCCAAGCTCTCATTTATATGTTGACCTCAAAGCCTTTTCTTTTTTATTTGCAGGACATGCGGATGAGGTGTCCATGAACGTGGATCTTCACGGTGGTGCTCATGAAGACTTCATGAATCATGACTCTCGAATGGGCTTCTCGATCGTGAATTGTGAATTCCCCCGAGAAGGAAAATCCTCCCTTTCATCTTTTCTTTCTTCTCTCTCCCTTTTGCTCACGTCCTCACCTTATCAGAATGAGGACAAAGTCCTTTGTTGACCTTGAATTGTGTTTTGCGAACACGAACTGGAACACAAGGCGGGTAGGGACGCAGTGCTCCTCGTTGGACTGGACTTGCTGGCGTCACTGGATGACCACTGGACTGAAGATCATTGGAATTGCTAAGGGGGCTTGCCTCGAGGCTATGGAGGTCGTCGAAGATTGATGTGTCACTGCAGTGGACAATCGGCAGCAGGGTTAGCATTGAGGGGCAGCCATGAACTCAGCAAAGTCACGGCCGTGAAAGGGGTCTCGATCGTGACTCCTTCAGCTCCCTCTCTTTCACGTATGTTTTCTATATTGTGGCCGTATATTCAAGGTGTGGCCTCAAAACCCTACACGAGTAACCTTCTTATAGGCTAAAAATTAGGGTTTTAATTTCCTTTTCAAATAAACATTTGCGAAGATTTCTTTTCCGCAAGCAATATCACTTTTTATTTTCCACATCTCTTAGGATTTTTTCAAATTTGAAATCTCGCAAAGATGAGCCCATAATACAGACTTGGGCCAATTTGCTCTCGTCGTGGGCTTAGTTTGACCTGTCTATTCAAAGCTTAGACCCTTAATTCGAACCCATCCGCTACCGGTCCAATAAATGAATGCAACAAATGCAAATTAAAAGTAAATGCACCTAATTCTATATATTATGCAATTAATATTTTTTTCAGGGATAAAATTAACCCTTAATTTTTTAATGCAATAAATGACTAATCGGGTAGCCAAAATTTAGGTGTTAACACACGCATATAGTTCTTTTCCTTAAGTCGGCCACTCATGTGAAAACTAGTCTATCGGGTGAAGCCGTTAAGAGTTTCCAATGCATCAAACTCGAGAATTTGACCAGGAAGCGACCTTTCGACCAAGCTAATCTGCAAGGGTCATTACGACACAATTAAAAATCAATTAGAGATCGGAGATAGGTTGACTCGACAGAGGCATGTGATCAGGTATGGGTGATTCCACCAAATCGCACAATTCTTGTCAATCGGCACTGGACCGACTTTTCAGTCGATTAGGTACCCTGTGTTTGTGTTTGAAACCTTGAGATTATTCCGACAACCGAAATTCGCCAATGTTTCAAAGATGTATATTGTGGCTTGAGATGATCAACCGCATATCAAATGCATGAAAATTTCTAAAGGCTACCTGATAGGTTGGGCCGCGCTAGTATCGCGCCAAAGTGAAATTAACCATGGAATTGAGATCGAATTCAAACATTGGAAATCTGGGTGTGTCACAAATCATTTTAGGAATATTGACTCATCTTTGGAAGATTTTTCATGCAAGCCGAGCTTTTTCAGCATAATAATCAAAGTATGATTAATTTGGTTCGGAAAATTGGTAGGCCCTCTTTTGGTGGTATTTTTGAGATCAAGATAGTTCTATGGTCAAGTAAATATTTGAATTGAAGTGTGGTAACATTGGGCTAATTTAATTGAGCTTCAATTGGATGGAATTGATTGAGAAATGATTGAATTAAGTGTACAAGATTTCATGCAACAGCAAGAAAGGAAATTAGACCTATTGGAGAAAGGTTGTGGAAGAATTTGGATAGTGGAGTATGACATCATGTGATGTCATGGTTGTTAGGCCAAATTGAAGGAGATTTGGACAAGTGGATAGTGTAGATTGGCCCTCAAAAAGTACCTATCAACATCATCTTCTTCCTTTGGACTTTGGATGAGAGAGAGGGGGGAGCTTCGATCGGAACTAGTAGCTCGACGCCCCGTTTCGTCTGCCCGTCCGACTGCCGACACCTTCGCCATCTCCGTTCGCCATCACGCCGAACCGCCGTTGGCCGACCCCTCTCCTTTCCCCTTCCTCTCTTCCGTTGACTCTCTCTCCTGCTTCTTTTCGTTCGTCGCCCAGCAACCGAAGACCAGCAACTGTCACAGCCACCGTCGGAGCCAGGACCACCGTCGCCACTTGCCGTCTCGTGCTCCACCACTGCCCGCGCTCGCCCGCACTTGGCCGACGCCAGGCCATCTCCGTCGACCTCTACTCGTGCGTCCAGGGAGCTATTCGGCTAGCTTAGGCCATGAATTCGCCACCTCTGGCCACCGTGCGCCCCCGCCTCAGCTTGTCGGGGCTCCACCGGACCACCCCCGGCCCTCTCCAGCTCAGCTCAAGCTCATTCCTCCCTCCTTCGATCCCAAGACAGCAGCTGCAAAAATGGGTATGGCAGCTTGGTCTTGGCCCGTTTTGACCGTCTTCCTGACCTCGGATGCTTGTCCCACTTTGAAAAAAGTTGTTCCCCTCGGCATCCTCGTCGTTTTGGTTTGCTTGGCTCATCATTTCGGTGAGTTTAGCTCACTAAATTATTAGACGGTTAATGATGCCTTAAGTGTGCTTAGTCTAAGTTAAGTAAGCTTAGGTAGTTAGTTTAGTTTATTTAATTGTGATTTAGATTAAGATGTTTGTTTAATTTAAAGCATGTTTAATTAAAGGCTAAGAGAGTTTATTTAATAATAAACCTTGATGGGACATAACAGGGTCTTATTTTTGAATTATTTAATTTTTTCGAAATTCTAAAATTTATAATATTATATTATATTCTGAAATTATTAAAATATTGTTATATAAAAAAATGGAAAAATTATTTTTGACCCGGTTGCTCAGAATTTCGTGCCGATCGCTATTGTGCATTTAGAATTTGAAATTGATGATTGGTTGTGGCAAATTGAGTGTGATTGCGATAAATAGGGATTCTTTTTATAAAATTTCAAGTGTCAAAATTTGATGGAAGAGCGACCGTATTTTATCACCTATTAGAGGTCATGCCCAGTAGGGCCGTGATTTGCCATCTGATAAAGGTCACGCCTAGTGGGACTGTGATTCGCCACCTGATAAAAGTCGTGCCTAATCGGGCCGTGATCTACTTATTAAAGGCCGTGCCCATTGGGCCGGGATCTATCACTTTTTTAAAGGTTGTGCCGAGTAGGGCCGTGATGCCACTAATTCTAATTTTTGCCGAGTGGGACCGTGATTGCCACCGGTTGTTAAACCTTCCTATAGGGTCGTGATTGAAAGCAGTGATTGATTTGCTAGAATGACATGTAATCGGCAGATTCAATTGATCGCTGAGACGATCCAAGTGGTTGAATTGTTCTGATAATGTGATTGTGCCTCAGTTGTTTAGTTATCATAATTGCACGTGGTTGAATTATATAAATTTTGCTAACTTGCAGATGAAGAATAATGCGAGGTAAGTCTTTTGTGTGATGTGGCTAGGCCACCCAAGGTGTATTTTCTTTCTAACAGGGGTTTAGGGGGTTGAACTTGCTGAGACAACTTCTCATCCCGATTGTGGGATTAAAATTTCAAGTCCCTAGTGGACAGAGCAGTCAAATAGTTTTGGTTGGCCTTGAGGAGTTGCAGAGGTGAAGTTATAAGAATTGGAGAACGTGTCCGACTTGTAGGTCGTAGGACAATTCCTTTTTAAGAGCCGGTCTTTTATAGACTTTTGGCCATAGACCTCTGTTTGTAATTCTGTTGAGTTATGAAAGTATTATGTTGTGGTTCTGCTTCCTGCTTTTCTATCATGTATTTCATTATCAGGGTTTTATAATACGTTCCGCTTGCGCAATAATAAATGAATGGGTCGGCAACGTATCCTGTGGGATGTGCGCGCGCTCGGGGTTCGGGGCGTGTGTCGCGACCTCCCCGAAGCGGGTTGGACCACCTATGGTTTAGGTTAATGGATTGTTAAGCCTAGACTTAACTCAGGCTCTCCCAAGCCCATACCAATTCGTGACTTAGGTTCAAGTTCTTAACATGCAATTGATTTTTAATTAGGAGTCGCCACTAATCTATTTTTGGTGGATAGATTAGAAACCCAAGTAAAGTAATGGGAGAATTACTTCACTCCTACGAACCAGAGATTGTGAGTTCGGGGACTTGGTTACACTAGATTTCTCTAATGCCCTTTCGGTACCATTCTTTTTTATTTTCAAAAATGTTTTTTTGCAGGCAGCTTGAATTGATTTTAATTTATCTTCCTAACATGTGAAATGATCATGCGGGTGTGTAAACCACCAATTTAACACCCAAGAAAGCGATGAATAAATTGCAGGACTTACCTCATAGCAACGAAAGCATCTGCGAGTGTTAGATCGAATTCACATCGACAGTCTAACTATGATTTCTAATGAACATGCAATTTCTTAATTTTTCTTATTTAACGAAAATCATGCAATATGCAAAGCATAATATTAATCTAACATGGAATAATGACATGAAAATATGGCCTAAACTATATGATGCAAATACGATGTTTTTGTGTTTTCTTAATAAGCATGCAATCTATCCTAGAAAATCGGAATTAGAAAAAAGTGAGAATTATCTAATGTCATCTAATTTGTATTAGGAATGAGGTTAAACCAAATCCTAATTTAAGCTAGAATGTTATCCTAATTTAGAAATTCCTAACTAAAATGCATTTTATCTAAAATATCTCTTAAATTTAAAAACTATTATCTAGAATTAAACTTATGAAATTTTACCCTAAAATGCAATGGTATGCAAAGAGTGCCAAAATTCTAATTTTTTTTTTTATGTTTTTGTATTAATTTCGAAATTAAAAAAAATTGCCAAGTAATTAAACATGAAACCTAATTTAAAACTAGCAACCTAAATTGATCGATTTGATTTTCTTATTTTTTTTATATTCGAAATAAAATTCCTATTCTTAATATGCAAACCATAAAACATGAAATAAACCTAATTCTAACCTACATGGAATGTAAATGCAGTTTTTTGATATTTTTGAGATAAACAAAACAATTAAAAGATACCAAATCCTCCATGGTTGTTTCACTAATAAAATCAATAAATTGATCTTAAGCCTTAAAGACCAAAATATCCTATAGGGGAAGAAAATGCACGTTCATGGATTCTTCTTTCTTCTTCATGCTTGGGGTTTCTTATACGGCTACTTGTCTCTCCCTTCTATAGGATAGCCACAACTTTTGACTTTACTTGTTTGTTATTTGCTTCCTCCTTCAGCAAATTTCTCGTTGCTTCTCCTGACAACCCACACTTGAGAGAGAGCATATTATATAATATTATTTCATGGGCTCATTTTGCTTCTCTAAGGGTTCCTTTAGAGTCTGCACGTCAGCCGAATTTGTGTGTGCATGCGCATGCATTAATGAGGGAGAGACAACGGACGTGCAAGAACTTCCTTCCTCTTTTTTTGACTTTCGCTCTTTTGCGTGCTCGGACGGTGGAGAGATCTTTGTCTTTTGTGCATGTAATCGACCACGAGCCACTGTGTCTTGTTGCCTTTTAGTATCGATGCAAATGCGACTACATGAAAATGCAATTTTACTATTTTTTTTTCTTAGGGGTTAAAGATTAATCCCTAAATTTTCATGCAATTAATTATTAAATGATTAGTCAAAATTTAGGTGTCAACATGACTACCCCTCTTTGAAGGTGAGCTCGCAGAGGTTGCATTCAAAGATAACATGATACCTAAATTTTGATCATGAACATGCAATGGATGATACTTTGGCGGGACTTTTTTTTTTTTTTAAATGCAATTTATATGATGCATGGAAATGCTAATGCCAGTGATAAAAGGAACTTACCTGGAATAACTTACCTTCGAGGAGGGTAGAGTAACTCGAGATAGTTGGTGTCACATGTTCAGGACCCGTACCATTCTACGGTCGCCCAGTATGGCATTGCTTGGTTGTGCCTAGGACCCGTACCATTCTACGGTCGCCTAAACGGGGATTCATTTTCCAGGACCCGTACCATTCTACGGTTGCCTGAATGAGGAAATAGATGTTGTCTAGGACCCGTACCATTCTACGGTCACCTAAATGGGGATTTATCTTTCAAGACCCGTACCATTCTACGGTCGCCTGAATAGATGTTGTCTAGGACCCGTACCATTCTACAGTCACCTAAACGGGAAAAAGTTTTGAGACATCCAAATCCAGACTGAAATGTCAAGAATTTGGGAACTTAACCAATAGACACTCAATGTTAGGTGAGATGAATATTGGATTAAGAGAGTTCGAAATACCTAGATCTAGACTAAGGTATAGCGAAAAAGATCAGAAAGCATTCATATCCAGAATGAAATGCTTAATGAACAGTTTTGAGACATCCAGATCCAGACTGAGATGTCAAAAATTTTGGAAACTTAACCAATAGACACTCAATGTTAGGTGAGATGAATATTGGATTAAGAAGATTCGAAATACCTAGATCCAAACTAAGGTATAACGAAAAAAGATCGAAAAACATTCACATCCAAAGTGAGATGTTTAACGAAGAGTTTTGAGACATCCAGATCCAGACTGAGATGTCAAGAATTTTGGGACTTAACCAATAGACACTCAATGTTAGGTGAGATGAATATTGGATTAAGAGGATTCAAAATACCTAGATCCAGACTAAGGTATAACGAAAAAGATCGAAAAGCATTCATATCCAGAATGAAATGCTTAACGAAGAGTTTTGAGACATTTATCAAGAATTTGGGAATACCTAGGACAAACCTGGGATATTCGTGAAGGTCACTTACCTTTTGGTAGAAAGAAGTTTTGGAACATCGAGGATGTATTTCGAATATTCATGGAGGTTTCTCACCTCAAGGCTTCTGAAAGGCAACATAAATGCCAGGAGCTCTTGGGTCTTCAAGGAAACATTACTTGTCAGACATGATTAGAGCAAAAATACATGCATTCATGAAAGAAGTAAGCAATTCAGCACACTCCAAAGTCCATTGAAGCTTTTATCCATTCAACCAAGATTTATGCATGATGGTTTTACCATATTTGCATCACCAAATTTCCACTGGGGAGAATCATCGTTTAAGACAATTTTCACTCATGACATGGATTTTCAAAAATACCAAATGAGAGACTTTCAGTTAGAAAGGACTTTCACTCACTCTCATTAAGAAGGCCATTTTGTCCCGACCATTAATGTCGGATCACAGGAATCACTCAATCTTACTTTCATCATGTCAACAAGGGTTCAAGTATTCTTGCAAGCGGTACGACCTGGTCAATCTAAGAGGTCTTTATCAGGATTGTATTGTAGGCTCGGTCAATGGCTCAACAAAGAGGGACTCTTCGAGTCAAGGCTAATGAAAGAACAATACTTCGCAATCACCTTCGGGTTTACAAGTCAAGGAACCTGCGGAATGAGATAGAAATGGCCTTGCTCACACTTCTTCGAGCGATGCTTTTAAGCATGTGAATTCCTACGTTAATTTCGGTGCCCTAATCTAAAGAGACTTTGTAAGGGACGTAACGTAGGTTGAGTTCATGGGTTGAGAAGTGAATGAATCATTAGGCTCAACATGTGTATATGGGGATGAGAATTGGTGATTATCTTGGCATTGTCACCGGTCTTCTTCTTCACCATTGGGATTTTCCTCATAGGTACTATAAAAACTTGGCATTTGAGTTCTTTAAGTACCACTCCATTGGGAATACACCCTTTTACGATTGATAATCATTTATCTTGACTCTTTCTTTCATTTTCTATGGGCATTGGCCTTGCTTTTACCAGGCACACTGCTTTTTCATGCCCCTTTTTGTGTTTTTTTTTTTTGAATAACCACGTAATGCTTTAACATTTGGGTTCTTGAGGAGTTTTCATTTTTTTATCGGCACTCGGGATTCTGCTGCTTGAACATTTGCCTTTTGCCTTGCCCCAATGTGGGGGATGATCACCAATTGGGTTTAAATGAAACGAATTTACAAGCTCAAGGGGCTATTCAATGGATAAAGTGTGTAGGATAGAGAAAGAACTGCTCTTCATCATCCTAAGGCACTTAAATTACCGTATGAATTCAATGTAATAGCAACACTTTGAAGATTGGTGCGAGTGAGAGCAAGAATATTCATATCAATTTCCTCACCTCATGATGTCGTCTTACCTCCAGCTTGCCCCAATGTGGGGTGGTTCTTGACAGGGGTAATTTAAAAATTATCCACGTGTATGGGCTCAAAAGGGTTTAAACAATGGTTGATCACGTAGTGTTTGGGATAGAGAATGAACCGCCTCTCATCATTTCGATCATCGTACCTTTCGCGAGAAAACTCTTTACCTTAGAAACATGGAATTTCCTACACTCATCTCACTAGTATATGAGCAAGGGACTGTGTATAGGATAAGGCTTGCCTTTCATCATCCTGACATGTCTCATTTAGCATGTTCAATTCATTCCACATCATTCATTAACTTGATCGATGGTGACAATCCTTAGTGGAATTGGTAATTAAACAAGTAAAACTATCATGCAAAATTCTCCTTTGAAAGGTCACAATTACTTCATGAACTCATCAGCTTTGAACACAAAGAGTTTGCAACTCAAAAAGAAAGAAAAGGGTTGGTAATTTTTTTTTGGTGGCAAACTTGTTGCCATTTCCAGGGATCGAACCTTGGTAATTCTTGGACTCTTTCATTCCCCATGCCACCAGGCCGAGGCGCTGGTGGTGTCCTCAGGGCATTTCTTTTTTTATTTAATTGAACCGACTCTGGGTAAACACGTCTGTCGTATCGAATAAGATGAATTTGATATGCATATGGAACATGGCCTTCTTTTCATCTCATTCATTCCATTCCCACACAATTCAATGAAGAAATGAGTACCTTCGATTCACAACAAAGTCTATCAAGGGTAATACTTCTTCACAGCATCAGAGTTAACAGGATTAGAAAACTCACGACCATCCATTTCTGTAAGGATTAAGGCACCTCCAGGGAGTACCCTCTTCACCATATACGGTCCGTTATAATTTGGAGCAAATTTGCCTCCAGGATCAGGAAAAATCGGCAACACCTTTCTTAGAATTAGATCATTCACTTCGAAGTGTCTCGGCCGTACCTTCCGATTGAAAGACTTGGCTACTCTTTGTTGATATGCCTGACCATGGCAAAGAGCTTTTAACCTTTTTTCATCAATTAGGTTTAACTGCTCAAACCTTTGTTGTGTCCATTCTGCCTCGGACAATTCCACTTGGGATAAGACTCTCAAAGAGGGGATTTCTACTTCCACAGGCAAGACTGCCTCCATGCCATAAACTAAGGAGAAATGGGTTGCCCCGGTAGATGTTCGGATCGATGTCCGATACGCCATTAGAGCAAAGGGTAACCTATCATGCCAATCTCGATAATTCTCGACTGTCTTAGCCAGAATCTTCTTGATGTTCTTATTAGCTGCCTCAACAGCTCCATTCATTTATGGGCGGTAAGGTGATGAATTCAAATGCTTGATTTTGAACTCACTGAACAACTCATCAACGAACTTGTTATTCAGATTTGTCCTATTGTCAGTGACAATTGCTTCGGGGACACCATAACGGGCGATTACGTCACGCTTAATAAACTTCACAACGTTTCGAGCCGTGACATTAGCATATGATGCGGCTTCAATCCACTTTGAGAAATAATCTATTGCCACCAATATGAATCGGTGCCCATTTGAAGCTTTGGGATTTATTGGGCCAATCACATCGATCCCCCACATTGAGAAAGGCCATGGCTCGATAGTTGGTAACTCCGTTGGAGGAACATTTATTTTATCTCCATGAATTTGGCAATGATGGCAACTTCTAACATGCTATATGCATCACTTTCCAAAGGCAAGCCAATAGTAACCTAGTCTCATGATCTTCTTGGCCAACATGTGCCCATTCATGTGTGGGCCACAAACTCCTTCATGCACTTCTTGCATGATTTGGGTAGCTTCTGCTTCATCTACGCACCTCAATAGAACTGAATCATAAGATCTCTTGTATAAATTCTTACCACTGACAAAGAACTTTGAGGCCATCTTCATTATGTATTTTCTATCGGCTGGAGTGCTCCCTTTAGGAAATTCCTGCTTTTGGATATAGTTCATGATGTCGCAATACCATGGCTTCTCATCAAGCTCTTTATTTACGGCCATGCAATAAGAAGGTTTGGCTAGAACCTCAATTTTCAAAAGCTCAACTTCTAAACCATCAGTAACTTGCAACATAGATGACAATGTTGCTAGGGCATCGGCGAACTGATTATGAGATCTAGCCAAATAGTCAAATGAGATTTCATCGAACTCCTTCACCAACTCTTCGAGGTACTTATGATACGGCAGTAATTTGGCATCCCTGGTCTTCCATTCACTTACAGTCTGGAGTATGATCAGTGCAGAATCTCCATATACCTTCAATTTGGCCACTCCCATTTCAATTGCGGCCTGAAGTCCGAGAATACAAGCTTCCTATTCAGCTATATTGTTAGTGCATGGGAATATTAATTTCGTAGCTACTGGGTGGTGTTGTCCGTCTGGGGATATTAGTACTGTCCCAGTACCAGAACCGGACAAGTTCACAGCTCCATCAAAGAACATAGACCATGCATCTTCATTTATGGCCAAAATACGATCATCCAGAGGACAATCATCATCATTCAAGGTTCTAGGATTTTCAGCCAATATATCAGCAATTACTCGGCCTTTAACTGATTTTTGTGGCATGAACTGCATGTCGAATTCCGAAATCAAGATCTGCCATTTGGCTAGCTTACCCACCAAAGCTGGTTGATTAAATAAATACTTGATGGGATCGTTCTCAGTTACGAGAAACGTCTGGTAATGCAAGGTGTACTGCCGCAGTCTATGCAATACCCATACTAACGCAGCACAAGTTTTTTCAGCATCAGAATATTTTAGCTCTGAGACAGTGAACTTTTTACTGAGGTAATAAATGGCCCGTTCCTTCTGATCCACGGGACTTTTCTGAGCTAACATCGCGCCGAGTGACTCACTATGGATTGTGAGGTACAAAATCAAAGGATGCCCCGATATTGGTGGGACAAGAACTGGTGGGTTCATCAAATATTGCTTCAACTTATCGAACGCCTTTCGACATTCATCATTCCACTCAACTTGTACGTTTTTTCTCAAGAGTTTGAAGAATGGCTTAGCGGTCTCGGAGAGTTAGGAAATGAATCGTGCAATGTAATTCAATCTCCCTAAGAGACTCCGGACCTCTTTCACTGTTGACGGAGGTTGCAGCTCACATATTGCCTTGGCTTTAGATGGGTCAATTTCAATCACTTTACTACTCATAATGAACCCAAGTAATTTACCCGACGTTGCCCCAAACACACATTTGGCAGGGTTTAAACGAAGCTTGAATTCACGGAGTCGGTCAAATAACTTCCTGAGGGTTTCAACATGACTTCTCCCAGGTCGGGTTTTTGCAATCATATCATCAACATACACCTCAATTTCTTCATGCATCATGTCATGGAACAACGTAACCATGGCTCGCTGGTAAGTTGCCCCTGCATTTTTGAGTTCAAAGGGCATGACCTTATAATGAAAGGTTCCCCACAGGGTGATGAATGCTGTATTCTCTTTGTCTTCATCTTTCATTCTTATCTGGTTGTAGCCAGAAAAGCCATCCATGAAAGAGAATAATTCAAATCCAGCAGTACTATCCACGAGAACATCGATATGTGGCAATGGGAAGTCGTCCTTTGGGCTGGCCTTGTTCAAATCCCGATAATCAACACACACTCGAACTCGATCGTCTTTGTTCATGACCGGTACTATGTTGGCCACCCATTCAGGGTATTGCGAGACTTCAATGAATCCCACTTTGAGAAGTTTCATTACTTCCTCTTCTATCTTCTTCGAGAGCTCCGGTTTAGTCCTTCGAAGCTTCTGCTTCTTAGGGTGCATGTCTGGATTAGTGGGCAAACAATGTTCCACAATTGACGAATCTAAACCTGGCATATCAGCGTATGTCCAAGCAAAGATATCCTGATATTCCTTTAGCAACTGAGTCAGGTGTTCGGCCTCATCTTTGGGAAGATTTGCCCCAATTTTTATTTCTTTGGGATCCTCGGCATCACTCAGGTTGATAGTGATGGCTTGTTCGGAGGTGAGAACTTTGGGTTTTTCATGCTGCTTCCAACTTTGTTGTACTTCAATGGAGTCACCGTTGGATTGGACCATTTTCACCTCCTTGCCTGCCAGAGGGTTGCTCCTGAAACATAAAATGGATAGTTCAGAAAGACAAATAGGGCTAAACGACATGAATTTCTTATTTATTTTTCTGATTTTTCTTTTTTTTCGATTTTTTTTTTCAAAATTTTATTTTATTTTAGAATGTTTGGCAAAACATTTTGGAAAAGCTTTTGTAACGAGGAAGCATGATGAAGCCCAGGCCTCGGAATTCTCCTTGGATTTTTCTTTTGTTTCATCGGTTGGATATCATCAACGGGCTGGTTTGGTATACCCCATCATGCCCTCAAAATAAAACTTGTAATTGTAATTGATATTCATCAATCAAATTACATTTATTGGATTGAAAAGTACGACAATCAAAGTGAAATGAAACCCTAACAATCAAACCCTAGCAAACATCCATTTTTGACAAACGATATGCAAAATACGATAAGCAAACGCTAGAAAACATCAAATCCTAAAAGCGATAAGATTCCCACGCAGGGGAGTGCAGAAAAGTAAATGTGTTACTCTTGTGGGCTAGCACCCATTTCCTCCGATGGTTCTTCGTCAATGGCACCTATAAGGAGATCATCGAATAGGGTCGTGATCCCTTCCATCCCATTATCTGGATCCTCTGTTTTTGAAGTTGTCAGGTCATCAATGCTACTCCATCCATCGGGCACGATACCTCGGGTGGCGATCACTCTTCCTTCATCATGCATCATTCTAGCAGGGCCAGGGAATGTCTCGCGGATATCGAGGAGTAATGAGTTTTTCCTCTCTTGCTCATGTCCTCCACCTTTTCCATGGTACCCTAATCCGGCGGAACGAGACCTTCGAGGGGCTTCAATAGGATTCCGGATACCCTGCTCTTTTTTACCAAGTCCACGGCCAGGAATAAAGCCATTTCCAACCATCACTCTTGCTACCATAACTGTTGCATTCGACATATCAGGGATAGGTGCTATCGATCCTCGAGATGCATGAATAGTGGATACAAGTTCGAACGATTGGTAACTTGACTCCTCCCTACGTTCCGGCTCGATGTAGGGGATGGCCGTCTCATGATAGATTCGATGATCCTCCTCGCCATGAATAATGACTAGCTTTCCTTTAACAACAAATTTCACGCTTTGGTGGAGACTTGATGGCACAGCTCCAACAGTATGAATCCAGGGACGACCTAATAGGAAATTGAATGCTGTAGGAATGTTCATCACCTGGAAAAGGACGTTGAACATCACCGGACCTATTTGCAGATCAAGATGGGTCCCCCCAATCACCTCCTTTCTTGTACCATCAAAAGCTCGGACGGAGGTCTTTGCAGCGTTTATTTTTGAAGGATCTATTTTAAGGCGGTGAAGAGTCGCCAATGGACAGATATTCAAGGCAGACCCATTATCAATGAGTACTCGAGCCATATGGGAAGCCTTGCACTTGATGGATATATATAACGCCTTAGTATGTCCCCTCCCCTCAAGAGGGAATTCTTCATCAGAAAAGGCTATTAAATCCTTAAGAAGAATCGACCCTACAAATTCCTCCAACCTATTTACCTCAATTGTCTCTGGTACATGAACTTTGCTCAAAACCTTCATTATAGACTTTTGATGCGTAAGAGACGTTTGCAAGAGTTCAAGTAAAGAGATTTGAGCGGGCAATTTCCGCAACTGGTCGACCACGTTATACTCACTTGCTTTGATTATAGCCAAAAATTCTTTAGCCTCTTCATCACTAACTGGCTTTGCAGGTTGGGTATTAGCTTGAGCATAGGTCCGACCAGACCTTGTAATCAGGTCAACATCTAGCTCATATGACCAGGGGACTGCTTTGTTATCCTTGTACTCATACAGCTGGGGCATCTCAATAATTATTTCTTCATCAGTTGAAGGCACTTCCACTATCAGCTCCTCATGGTCAGAGGCGTCCTCAAGTGGGGGCATGTCCTCGATCAATGGATTCGGTTCACTCTTTTCAACACTTAGCTTAGCAAATTCTTTCTCCCAGTCTATGATGACTTCAGAGATAGTTGACACTATTCCAGCTTGATCAGCATACACGATCACGCCAGCCTTAATCATTTCTTGAACCCTTTCCTTCATGGTAGGCAAGGGAGGATTCTCATCTGTCGGATAGTAACCAACTCTAACTAATCCGCTATAGATCCGCTATAGATATCTTTGACAAACACCCTCAAGTTTGTCTTTTTGCTAGCATTGAAGTCAAAGATTGTATTCACGTTTCCCGCATGTTCCGGCAACGGATTCTTCTTGACATTCGGTTGGGTGGTGCGGAAAGAAAATGCCTTAGTATCCAATAAATTTTGGATCTTGTGCTTCAAAGTCATACATTCATCAGTTGAATGGCCCACCTCTCCCATATGATACTCACATTTTTTGGAGGGATCATATTTGGATAATTTTTCAGCATTGGGCCGCTTTGGTTCGTGGGAGATCAGTCCCTTCTTTTGGAGTATCGGCAGGACCTGAGATAGAGGGCCAGGAAGAGGAGAGAACTGCCTTTTGGTGAATTGCCGCGGTGCAGGCACTCGGCCTCCATCTTGCTGATTCCTAGGGACACGAACCATCTGAGGCTTACTAGGGGCTGGTTGCGCATATGCAACATTGATTTCAGTGGTCGGTTCTTTATCTTTCTTCATGGTGAACCTTTTGCCTTGATGAGTCGGTTCATTGAACCATCCATCCCTTAGCCCCATCTCGATCTGTTCACCCACTGGGATGAGTTGGTTGAAGTTCTCGACGTATGTACTAGCCATCCGGTTACGAAACTCATACGAGAGAGTTTTGACGAACAACTTCATCAACTCCTTGTTTGTAGGCTCAGGAGTGATTTGAGCTGCCAAGTTTCGCCACCTTACAACATACTCCTTAAATGACTCACTTTTCTTCTTCTCCATCCGCTCAAGATCCTCTCGGGAAGGTGCAATGTCCATGTTGAACTTATACTACTTTAGGAAAGCGTCAACCATATCATTCCAGGTGTCGAGAAGGTTTACATTTTTCATTATGTACCAGTTGAGTGCAGGCCCAGTCAAGCTTGCATAAAATGATTGAATCATGAGAGGCTCGTTCTTGACGTATTGGGCCATGCGAACGTGGTACATCTGCAAATGAGCTTTTGGGCAAGAAGTACCATCGTATTTCTCGAACTCCGGCATCTTAAACTTCTTTGGCATTTTGACTTTCTCATAAACCGACAAGTCGAACGGGAGTGAATTCCGCGACTCTTGCAATTGTTTCAATTTCTCTTCAAGTTTGGCGAAACGTTCATCTTGCTCCGCCTTAGGGACATTGTCGGGCTTAGCCTTTTCGGCTGTGATGAACAGTGGGTCATCCTCCAACTCAGGCATGTCGTCATCACCCATTTGGGCCTTGTCCGTCTTCTTTGGGACTATTATCTCGGGGAGAGCGGGTGCAAGAGTCTGATGCACTTGGAGGGATTGCATTTGATCTGTCATAAGCTGCATGGAGGTGAGCAACTGCTGTAGTTGATTTTCCATAGCGGTCATACGATCACGCATTTCGGTTTGGTCGGCCATTTTTGCTCTTGATCGTGTAATGATGGGCGAACGTGGAGGATCCGTTATTACCTAATTTGAAGATATGAATACACATAAGCATTTCGTAAACAACATGCCGGTCCATGACAAAAGTCTAACCGCTTTTACTTATTAATGAAACTGTTTGACATTGATAATGTAAAAACTTGAAAGGCCCTAAACTAATCAAGTAAAATGACTCAACTTCCTAAACATTAAGGTAAAGTAAAAAGACTAAATAGATTCAAGCCACTTTATTTGGCCCGATCTATAAACAATTGGGAAGCCAGCACTCGACGTAATTGCCTCTTTTCCTTAGCGTCCTTCTTGGCTTGCTTTTCAAGTTCTTCAATCTTCCTTTTATGACGATTAAGCTCTGCTTGTCGAGTAGGCTTTTCAGTCACATCTAGCACTTTTGGGAGAAACTCGATCGGGATCTTATGCTGACGGATGTACTGAGTTGTGGCATAGTAAGTCTTTTCCTTCCCCTCAAGCTCATCTTCAAGCAAGCTCAATTTTTGTTCGTGACATGCTAGCCAAGCTTGTTCGATATAGCGAAGCTCCTGTTTGTGATTATCATCCTTGGCAGTGAATCGGACTTGGAACAAACCTAGCTTAAGAGGGGGCGGTAGATCCTGCACAACTCGATATTGACGGGCCACTCGGAGTGGGTAGTAGGAAGTGGCACCAGTGATCCTTAATAGTGGGATTGGCTCATTATCGCCATGAGAGAGACGTGCCTTTGAGACTTGAAACCATTTAGCATGCCATAGGAAAATCTTGGTATTCGGATTTTTCAACAATTTGACCCATTTTGAGAAAGAAAGATTTGGAGTTCGATCTTGATGATTTTTGAACACCTCGATGGGATGATGGGAATCAGTGATATTAATAATTTTCATGCAAATATCGACCCTACTCATATGAGAAAAGAACCAGATTTGTAAAAGCTCAATTGGTGCACGAAAGGTTCTATCTTCATCTTCCTTAAATCGGGTGAGTGACAAGAATGTTTCAGCTAAAATAGTGTTGACAAAACTAATCCTTGCACATACTTGTTTGACTACCCATGCGACAAGAGGATTAATGGCGCCTTTACGAAGAGGAAAAACAATAAACCCGAAGAAGATTAGAAGGAAAATCTTACTTTTTAAAAGAGTGTCAGCATTAGCAAAACTCTAATCTAGGAAGGAGAAAGGACATGCATGACAATTATCTTTTAACACTCTTTTTATTTGATTCTTATCCATCCTAAGAAAGTCAGACAAAATTGATTTAGGCTCTAATCCAAGGGGTGGGTTTATTAATTCCAATTCCAAAGGTTTTCCTATGGCAATGCTATATTCTTCCAGAGTCAGAGTCAACTCATGCTTACCAAATATGAATGTTGATGTTTGGGGACACCAAAAATAAGCAAGTGCTTGCATGCACCACTTTAGACATTGATGTCGAGGAGGGGAACAAGGCGACCAAGTCTGCTTTCCACATAGCTTTGACCATCGGAGCCAAGACGATCCCACCATGATTTGAGTTCAACCTTTGGTGCAGGCACGAATCGAATGTCGGACCTTCCCATTATTTATAGACTAAGACTTGACCAACCTAATGTCATGGACCGACCAAAGACATAATAAGGTAAGTAAATTGCAAGAGTAAAGGGGAGAGAACTTACTTTACCAGGCGATTGAAGCAACCACATAGATAAGCACATGAAAGTGGGGTTCGATTTCTAACTAGGAAGGATAAGCAAAGTGGAGTTGAAAGGGTGGTGTTGACACCTAAATTTGGACTAATCATTTAGTAATTAATCGCATAAAAATTTAGGGATTAATCTTTAACCCCTAAGAAAAAATATTAAAATTGCATCTCATGTAGCCACATTTGCATCGGTACTAAGAGGACAACAAGAAGCAGGGGCTCGCGGTCGATTGCATGCACAAAAGGATGGTCCGCTTTTCGCTAGTCTGAACACGCATAAGAGAAAAAATGAGGAAAGAAGCTCTCGCTCGTCCATTGTCTATTCCTCATTAATGCATATACATGCATACACAAATTCGGTGGAGTGCGGATTCGGGAGAAATCTTCAAAGAAGCAAAAGCAGCCCATAATATATTATATAATATGCCCATATTGTATTATTATAATATGCCCATAATATTATACAATATGTCAGCTTTGGTGGCACCAAGAAGAAACCTCCTCATTAATGCATCGTCATACACGCACGAAATGGGACAGGTGCTTGTTAGAAGATTTCCTTGCTGAAGAACAGGGGGGGAAGAAGAGTGTCAGAGAGAGAGCTAAAAAAATATTCATTGGGAAGGGGCTCCTCCTTTGGACAAGAAAAAATGAAGTCAGGGGAGGATATTAAAAAATGAATGGAGAGTTTGTCAGAAGAAAAGAAGATTAAAAAAGGGCAACGTTCAGCTTAAATTCTGGAAAAGTTGTGGCTACATCTTGTCACAATAATGTTGGCTATCTTCAAGAGGCAATGGACGGCCTATAAATAAGACCACAAGAAGCCGCGTCGAGGGGGGAGGAAACGAAAAATTCATTCGAGAGGTCTGTGAGGGGAGCGAAAAAGAAAATTTTCGTTGTGAAAGGCTTCTCCTTCGGTCAAACGAGTGAAGGAAAGGGAGTGTGCAAGTGAGTGTGTCAGAGAAAAAACCAAAAAAAAGGAAAATTTCATGGTGAGGGGGCGTCTCCTTCGATAAAAAAGAACTAAAGAGTCTGTTAGAGAAAATTAAAAAAAAAAAAGGAGAGGTCGAGAGGGTTTCTCGAACAAAAACAGAAAAGAAGGGTCCAAAAGTTCCATTTCTGCTGAAAGTACAGCAGGGAGAGGGAAGTGAGAGTGACCGGTCAACAGAGGAAAAAAAGAAAAAGGAAAAGGAGGGTCTGTTCGTCTCCTTCGCTGGTTTTCACCGGAGCTTCACGCCGCGCCGCCACGTTCGCCCGGCTCGCAGTAGCTGCGTCGCCTGCAACCCAACGCCGACGGCCGCGCCCACACCGCCGCTCCGTTGCGTCTCCGCCTCGAGCCGTCGCCTGCAGTCTTCCGTTCAAGCATCGGTGTCGCAGCAGCCCGTCGCGCTTTGCCTGCAACCCCGCGCCGGCCACTTCAGCTCCTGCGACTAGCCCCGAATCGCGACTCCGACGCTAGCGTCGCCGCATCCCGCCAAGCCCACTGCTGCAGCGCCTCGCCTGCACTGCCCTCCCCTTCGAAGCCGTCGCTGCCTCTGTTTTCTATGCTTCTGCTTCAACGACCCAGCTCTGATCCGTCTCTGCCGCTGCCTCGCCCCACCGGACGCCAAGTTGATGCCTCCTGCAGCTAGATCCGTCCACTGTAACCTCCGACCAGTGGCCCGATTGCCGGCTCCTCTTCACCCGCGTTGCACTCGCACCGCTGGTCTTCACCAGCCATCGTCGCATCGACCCATGACTACCCAAGCGCTGACCAGTAGCCTGCCGCGCCCACCGTCGACGTTCCTGCCACGATCCTGCCAACAGCCGCCAGCTCGCGCCGTCCACTGCAACCTGAGTGACGCCCGTTGCAGCCCGGAGCCGCGACCCAGAGCCTTCGCACGAGCACCGCTGTTCCGCCCTCTGCCGCTGCTGGTTCGCCGGCTGCCCTTCGCCGGAGCTTCGCCGCCGCCCCTCACCGGAACGCCGGCGACCACCACCTCGGCTGCGCATCTCCACGAAGCTGCCAAATCATGCGTGGGAAAAGAAAAAAAGCAAAAGGGGAACATTAGGTAGTTTTTTATTATTATTATCTTGTCTTTATTTTTTATATAGTTTATAGTTTGTTTTTATATAGTTTTTTTAGTGTGATTATTCATTAACGCATGATTGAAATTCCAATGTAAAATAACCCCTCAATTTAGGGATTAGGAGTTCGATTTTCGCGTCCGAAATCCAACTCACGATCTCGTATAAAAATCGACAATCCAATCTCATGCCCGAGATTCGATTCGCGATTTAATTTAAAATTGACCAACCCGATCTCATGCGCGAGATATGGTTTGTCAATTTTGGGTATTAATCTTATCTTGATTGGATTGGATATCGGGTTATTTGAATTAACTTTTGCTTTTGCATAAAAAAAAAGTTAAAAAAATGCGAGTTAGATTATGGGCTAGGGTTAGCATATTTAGTTATTTCGTTTTTTAAAGAAAAATAAAAAAAAAATCCAAAAAATGCATTTAGGATATTAGTTTTTAGAATTGCACGTGTCAATCTAGAATTAGACTTTTACCTCAAATTTTTATAAAAAAAATTTAGGTTGCTAGTTTTTTTGTAGGTTGCATAATAGGTTTTTTTTTTTTTTTTTTTTTTTTTTTTAAATGCATGCTTTAGAAGAGATAACATGTCCCTTTAATTTTCACTCTAATAGTTTTTTTTTTAGTGTTTTTTTAATTACGAATTTCCATAAAAAATCATCATGCATTTTAGAATAGAATTACATGTCTCATTTTAAGATTAGATCAATTTGCATCTTAGGTTAGAAATTGCTAGATTAAAATAACGTCATAGTTTAAATTAGGATTTAGCATGACTTAATCCTAAGTTTAAATTGGATGGAATTTTAATTTAGCTAGGTAATTTTTGCATTTTTCTTAATTTCGAATATCATGAAAAATACAAAAATTTGTCTTTAGATAAACTAGTTTCAATTTTTAGGATGAATTGCATTTTTAGGAATAGAAATATCATGTGCACGTCATGTGGGATTAGGTTCATAAAATGTACGTCATGTAGAATTAGTTTCATTAAAAATTGCCCGTCATTATAATTAGGTCATTTTGATTTGCATATTTGATTATTGCATGTTCATTAAGAAAACACAAAAAATATTTTACTCATGTCATGTAGTTTAGAACACATTGTCATGCCATTTCATGTTAGATTAGATGCACTGCATGGTTCTCATTGAATAAGTGAAAACAAAATTGAGAAATTACATTGTTAAGTAGAAATCATATCAAGGATTGCGGATGTGAATTCTAATTTAACTTTGCAGATGTTTTCATTGCCATGAGGTAAGTCCTGCATTTTTCTTACTTGCTTTCTTGAGTGCTAAATTGGTGGATTGCGCACCCACATAATCATCTCACATGTTAGGAAAGTGAATTAAAATTAATCCAAGCTGCCTGCAAAACATGTTTTTTTAAAAGAGAAAGGTACCGAAAGGGCGTTAGAGAAATCTAGCGTAACCAAGTCCCCGAACTCACAATCTCTGGTTCGTAGGAGTAAAGTAATTCTCCCGTTACTTTACTTGGGTTTCTAATCGACCCACCAAAAATAGATTAGTGGCGACTCCATGATAAAAATCATTTGCATATTAAGAACTTAAACCCTAAGTCGCGAATTGGTATGGGCTTGGGAGAGCTCGAGCTAAGTGTAGGCTTAGCAATCCATTAGCCGAACCCTTAGGTGGTCCAACCCGCTTCGGGGAGGTCGCGACAGGTGGGATGACTAGTCGCAGCCTCGCATACTAAATCAAATCCTCTTAACTCTGGCTCAGTCAAGAATGATACCCCAATGCGACGCAGTCTCGCGGGCAGAGGTAAACATTCCTGACACCAAGAAAGAAACTTTCGGGATTGAGTTGGGCAACCTCTACTACGCGGCCTCGCGGTCGAAGTCATATCCAACTCAATACCATCCTAAGTGTCCTAGTGCGGCCCAGGTCCGACGGCGGGTTGTGTGTGCAATAGTGTAGTGTAAATGCATAGGCATGCACAACAATTTATATCAAACAACACTTCATTCATGAAAATAAACCATTCATTCCTACCCCTCCCTGTAAAACAAAGGTCAGCAAACACTTCCCCTTATACCTCCCATCCTGCAAGAACATTTAACACCTTAAATGTTAGGGACGTACCTGGGATCCTTGCTGCCAAACAAAAAACATTTTTCAAAAAGAAAATTGGCCTAAATCTACTAAGAGTTTCAACTCAAGTCCCCAGTGGAGTCGCCAAGCTGTCGCGACCTCCCCGAAGCGAGTTGGACCACCTACGGTTTAGGTTAATGGATTGTTAAGCCTAGACTTAACTCAGGCTCTCCCAAGCCCATACCAATTCATGACTTAGGTTCAAGTTCTTAACATGCAATTGATGTTTAATTAGGAGTCGCCACTAATCTATTTTTGGTGGGTAGATTAGAAACCCCAGTAAAGTAATGGGAGAATTACTTCACTCCTACGAACCAGAGATTGTGAGTTCGGGGACTTGGTTACACTAGATTTCTCTAATGCCCTTTCGGTACCATTCTTTTTATTTTCAAAAATGTTTTTTTTGCAGCAGCTTGAATTGATTTTAATTTATCTTCCTAACATGTGAAATGATCATGCGGGTGTGTAAACCACCAATTTAACACCCAAGAAAGCGATGAATAAATTGCAGGACTTACCTCATAGCAACGAAAGCATCTGCAGTATTAGATCAGAATTCACATCGACAGTCTAACTATGATTTCTAATGAACACACAATTTCTCAATTTTTCTTATTTAATGAAAATCATGCAATATGCAAAGCATAATATTAATCTAACATGGAATAATGACATGAAAATATGGCCTAAACTATATGATGCAAATACGATGTTTTTGTGTTTTCTTAATAATCATGCAATCCATCCTAGAAAATCGGAATTAGAAAAAAGTGAGAATTATCTAATGTCATCTAATTTGTATTAGGAATGAGGTTAAACCAAATCCTAATTTAAGCTAGAATGTTATCCTAATTTAGAAATTCCTAACTAAAATGCATTTTATCTAAAATATCTCTTAAATTTAAAAACTATTATCTAGAATTAAACTTATGAAATTTTACCCTAAAATGCAATGGTATGCAAAGAGTGCCAAAATTCTAATTTTTTTTTTTTTTATGTTTTTGTATTAATTTCGAAATTAAAAAAAATTGCCAAGTAATTAAACATGAAACCTAATTTAAAACTAGCAACCTAAATTGGTCGATTTGATTTTCTTATTTTTTTATATTCGAAATAAAATTCCTATTCTTAATATGCAAACCATAAAACATGAAATAAACCTAATTCTAACCCACATGGAATGTAAATGCAGTTTTTTGATATTTTTGAGATAAACAAAACAATTAAAAGATACCAAATCCTCCATGGTTGTTTCACTAATAAAATCAATAAATTGATCTTAAGCCTTAAAGACCAAAATATCAATTTTATTCCCACGTAATTAATTATTTCATCTAAAGCCTTATAGATGAAATAAAAAATCATTGTGCGGTTGCGAATTAGGTGGTACGTCGGGGATTTTCAAACATGCATCAAGAACTAATTCAAAGAAAGGGGCAAAATATTAAAAAAAACATAATGAAATAATTCTACCTAATAAAATATAATAAACCTACCTAATTTGAATTTTTTCCAAATTTGCCTTAACGAGCGGTACTTTGTAGACCACGGTGGAGGCTCGGCACGAATAAGGAAGGTGGTTGTGGTGGTGGGTTGCTGCCGGTGGTGGTTCGCCGTCAATCGGAGCTCCGGCGAGTGGCAATAAACACGGACCAGCGGCGGCAAGGCAGCAACCACCGCTGGTGTAGGAGAAACGGAGGGCGTGCGACTCACTAGCGTCGTGCGACTCACTAGCGTTGGGGTCCGAATGCAAACGTCGGGGTCGGCTCAGATTTGGGCGACCGCAGCAATGGTGGCGGAGGGGCCATCGGTAGCAGCAGACGCGGTGGTGCTGCGGTGGAGCTGGGGCGCGGTGACGCGGCGAGGAGGCTCGCGTACTTCTACAGGTCGTGTTTGGGGGGTTTGCAGCAGTAACAGAGGAGCTCGTGGCGTCGGGTTGCTGGCAGAGGCTGGCGGGCGCGATGGAGGCGAGCGACGGCAGCAGCGGAGGCAGAGGGGGCGTCGAGCGCTGCGGGTGGAGGCGGACTGAGAGGCAACGGCGCGGGCGTAGCGCGGCGCGCGTTCGGGCGGGCTGCGCAACGATTGCTGCGGTGGTGGCTACGAGCCGAGGTGGCTGCGGTTGCGGCGTCCGGGATGGTCTTGCTGGTGCTCGGGCGAAGAGCAACGCCGACGCGGACCGGCGGGCGTCGGCCAGGTGTGCGCAGCAAGGGCAGAGGCGGTGGCGTCAGGCAGAGGTGCTGCTGGTGTCGCGAATGGGCAGAGGCGCGAGAGCAGGGGCGCGGTGACGATGGCGCGCGAGGGCAGAGGCGCGGCGGCGGGCTCGGAGCTCGCCGGAAGGGGGAAAGAGGCGGGTGGGAGGTTGCAGCGCCAGGCGACTAGCAGCAGCGAGGAACTCCCCAAGAAGATGAACAGTAGGGGTCTTTTCCTCTTTTTTTCTCTCTTTTTTTCTGTTGTTCGGTCACTTCTTTTCTGTCTCTCTCTCACGTCTCACTCTCTGCAGTCTCTCTTTCTGCTTTTTCTCTTTTTTTAATCTCCTCCCCCTGACTTCACATTTTTTTTCTCTCTTTTTACTTCCCCCCTGACTTCATTTTCTTTGGTTCTCTCTAACGAGCATCTCTTCCTTTTTTTAATCTCTCACAAAACCTCTCCAGTGAATGCTTCCTCCTTTTCTCTGCTCCTTTCCTCGCTTATTTATAGGCAACAGGTGAACAGGAGGCAACCGCAACTTTTCCTTGCTTGTTCAAGTTTGGTTCTTTTTTTTTTCAAATATGGTGGCCACCGCCTGACAATCCACCTATTTTATAATATTTTATGAGTTCATTTTGCTTCTTTGAGGCTCTTTTATGTCCGCCGAATTGTATGCATGCATGTGCATGCATTAATGAGCGTGAGACAATGGACGTGTAGGAACTTCTTTCTTCTCCAGCTGATTTGCTCTCTAGGAAGGAAAGTAATATAAAATGTCAGCCCATCTTTTTGCATGCGTCTGTAGAATTTTCACGTCTCCCATTCATGCGTGCATGTGCAGGCATTAATGAGGGGAAGAAAATGCACGTTCATGGATTCTTCTTTCTTCTTCATGCTTGGGGTTTCTTATACGGCTACTTGTCTCTCCCTTCTATAGGATAGCCACAACTTTTGACTTTTCTTGTTTGTTATTTGCTTCCTCCTTCAGCAAATTTCTCGTTGCTTCTCCTGACAACCCACACTTGAGAGAGAGCATATTATATAATATTATTTCATGGGCTCATTTTGCTTCTCTAAGGGTTCCTCTAGAGTCTGCACGTCAGCCGAATTTGTGTGTGCATGCGCATGCATTAATGAGGGAGAGACAACGGACGTGCAAGAACTTCCTTCCTCTTTTTTTGACTTTCGCTCTTTTGCATGCTCAGACCAGTGGAGAGAGACCGTCTTTTTGTGCATGTAATCGACCACGAGCCGCTGCGTCTTGTTGCCTTTTAGTATCGATGCAAATGCGACTACATGAAAATACAATTTTACTATTTTTTTCTTAGGGGTTAAAGATTAATCCCTAAATTTTCATGTAATTAATTATTAAGTGATTAGTCAAAATTTAGGTATCAACAGCGTGACATTCTTAGCATGGGCCATTATTGGGTAGGGGATTGCATTTAGAAGGTGGAGCTGAGTGTTCTCTAGAATGTCACTAGCACACGTACGGTCAATGTAATAAGGGTTTGTTAGTGCTCCTAACGTTGTTAAAAAGACCTTAAAACTCCAAATGCTAGAATGTCGGAAATGTTATGATCCAGGTCTTTTTTATTACATTTTACGTAACAAATGAATAGTCGAGACTCAAGACAAGCGTGGTGGTCGGAGGAGAGTCGCTCTGACCTATTGAGTCAACCATCGGCTTCTATCTTCAGTCTCTTTTGACAAAGCCACCTAACTCCAAGCTGTCGAGGCTTGCACACATCACAGCTCATCACTCCAGTCTCGCTCACGGACGCTCCTTCACAACCTTCTGTCATTTTTCTCACGCCGCAGACGCTGTGCTCCACGGGGACCAGGGGCAGCGCGTGTGCAAAGAAGAGGAAGGCATGGGTTGGCCCTTACATTGTCCTTTCCTTTTCCTTCTTGGGCTCACATTGTGGGTTTAAAGAAAGAAAGAAAATTGGGCCGAAAATATGATGGGCCAAGGGAGAGGGATGTTATGGGGCCGAAAGTTTAAAAAAAGAGTGGGCCGGTGTGTCCGGCCGACTTGACTGTATTATATATATATTCATTTTTATCTCACCTATTTTATTCATTTTTTTTATTTTTTATTTTTTATATCTACAAAGTTTTAAATATTTTCATAAAATAAATATATACCTAAAATATTGACAAAAATTCAAATGTCAACAAGAATATATAACAAATCAACTAGAAATTGAGACGTGGCAACTAGGTCCATTTATCAAAAAAATTGTCTTTTTCTCCCTCTCTTGTGCTCTGCTCTCCATCAGTCCTCCACCCCTTCTTTCTCTAGAACCTTCGCTAAATTCGCCACTAAATTGGCACGTCGTAGGCGAGGAGATAGGTTCTACATCATGTACAATAAGTCCGGCATGCTAGCCACAATTTCAAAGTCCCCGGAGGTCGAATGCGTCGAGAAGTTGTTGCTAGAGATGGATCAGAGGCGGTGGCAGAGGCAGTGGCGATGGCAGTGGCGTGATCCATCGAACTGGAGAGAGCAGAGCTAGTCGTGAGTTGGGCATGAGCGAAGGGTTTAGAGGGAGAGTGGGGTTTAGGCGTGGGGTTTGCAAAGATCGAGAGTAGAGCGTGCGAGAGAGAAAATTTTTCTAACATATGAGCTTGATTGCCACGTGTCAATTCCTAGATGGTTTATTATTTGTCGTACTTGGCATATTTATCTATATTGTAAGGTTTAACCTATACTATGCCGTCTCAATTTCCTTCGTGAAACAGAAGCATGTGTGAAGTCTCTCTTCTTTGTCCAGATTCTCTGTTGAGTCCTGCCGCATATTCATCTTCAGGTTGCCATTTACGTGTAAGGCTTTGTTCATTTTTCGGAAAATGTTTTTGAAGAAGTCATTTTTCAAAAAAATAATTATATTTTTCAGCATTTGGGTGAAACTTGAAAATTAACTAGAAAATATTTCCGCCGTTCAATTTGGAAAATTTGATTCGATTTTCCTCTCGAGGACTTATTTTAATCATTTTTTATGTTCTTTATTTCATTCTTATTTTTCTAAAAAAACAAAGTTTAAATTTTTTAATCTTCCTTATACATTTTTTTTTTGGCCCCTTCCTCTTCCTTGGCTAGTCGAGGCCACGAGGCAATCTGTGACCGGCCAAAGGTGACCTAGCTTGTTCTTGAGCTCACTAACAAGCCCGAGGTCGCCTTTGGATGGTTGCCTGCTATCGTGTGGCTAGCAATCGGTCAAGGAAGAAGAAAAGGAAAATAAGGGAGAAAAAGAAAAAGAATAAAATTTCACATTCTTAAAAAAATTAAAAATACAAAAAATAAAGAAGTCGGGATTGATAGGAGTGTGAGATAAGAGAGAGTGAATGGAGAAAATGTTTTCCCTTATTTGAAAAGTGAAAAATATTCTCTCTTTTTTTAGAAGATTTTTTTCTCTTCATGGGAAATGTTTTCCCAATACAATTCATTTTTTTGGTGAAATGAACACTAGAAAATTTAGAAAATATTTCTTCTGGAAAATATTTTTTGCGAAATGAATGGAACCTAAATACCTTGACGAGCTCCTCCTCTTCCAGGACATTTCTTTGGCTTTGGTAACGATGACATTGGACACCATTAATTTAATATGGAGAAATGACAGATTCAATCTTTGTTTCCTTCGATATTATGCAATCTTAACAATGCTTTATCATGTAGTCAAACGACTAAACGCCAAAACCCTAGTCTAATTAATGATTCGCACCGAGTGATTATCAATCAAATCATGTAATCAATTTGATACGTACTGAAATTTTGGTAAATATAAATCTAGAGACCCGTCTCGTTCTAAATTTTCGAAATAGAAAAGTGGCTGGGAAATAAATTTGAAACAGAAACAAGAAAAAAAAAATAGTTCCCGAGAACAATTTCTAGAAATAAGTTTTTTTCTTTTCTTTTCTATTTTTCTTTTGTTCTTCGTCCTTGTTGTGGCCACTACCGGCCGCCGCCAATCGTTGGCCACCTCTTGCCGCCTATGGCCACCATCGGCAGCCAATCATCGGCAACGGTTGCCGCCGCTCGTAGCCCTTGGTCAACAAGCGCCACACCGTCCACCGACAATTGCCATCGCCAACCGTTGCACGACCGCCACTTGCCGCCGAATGATCGCCGACCATCGTTGTTGACCGCTGCCGTAGGACCACTGCCCACAACTCACCAACCACCACTCCCTCTTGTGGTCGGTGGGCTGTGGGTGGCAATCTTGCGGTGGCGGTTGTGCAGCAGTCTTGTGACGGTTGTGCGACGATCATGTGGCGGTCGTGTGGCGGTCGTGCGGCGGCGATCAGCTTGAGTCATGCGGCGGTCGTGCGGCAATCGTGCGGCGGTTGTGCAGCGGCGATCAGCGGTCATGCGACGATCATTTGGCGATCGTACAGCGGTCGTGCGATCGTGGTCGACGGTTCATGAATAAGAAGAAAAACAGATAAATACAAAAATTTATAAATTTTTACCAAATGCATTTCTATTATTTTTCTATTAAAGGAATATAAATTTTGTATAATTACCAAACACCTTATTTTACTTAAAAATTATTCCTGGAATAGAAATAGAAAAAAATTATTTCTGAAAAGAAATAATTCCCCAGAATAGAAACGTTATCATGCGCACCCTTAATCTTCTATTGGCCTTTACTTGTTTACTACTCCCACTGTGAATGTCTGTAATTCTCTGCATCCACCTTGCACGCACAATCGCGAATGGCCGCGTACTTCATGATCAAGGACTCGACAACGTCCTCCTCCGTCACGATGGGAGATGGACATTGGGAACTTGTTTCGAGATTTAACAGTGGAGAACTTCATAAACTTCTTTTCTTTTCGGCCAATGAAACAAACGAACCTTGCTGAGAACATAGGAATTAGCCCTTTAGCTTTCCCTATTTGTTTGATAACAAAACAAAATTTCTTATTTTCGGTGGTGGCGGCTAGGGTTGTCAAAAAAACCTGACCCGACCCGATCCGAACACAACCCGAACACGAAACATGTATTATACATGTTTCGTGTTCGGGTCGTGTTCGGGTAACAAATATAAAATAAGCAAAAAAATGTGTTTCAGGTAGGGTCAAGGTTCGAACATTGTTCGACTAGAAACAAGTTATTCCAAAGTCCAAACACGCCAAAAACACAAACACTCTAGCCCCAAACACAAACAGTCGAACGTGAACTGAAGCACATACCTCGTTGGCTCCGCCTTTTCTCCGACGAGTGCGCCTTCTCGTGGAGGCCGCTGCCGCCCTCCGATCGACGCGCCTCTGCCTCGCCGTCACCATCGTGCGGGCACCCAACAACGCCTAACACTTCCCCACCAACTTCTCCAAGCCCCCCGCCGGAATCCGAGGAATCCGACGCCTCGCCGCGACGGATGGAAGGAACCCACCTGGTCCAGCCGGCGGTGGCGGCGCTCGTCGCGGCTTTCGTGGCGGCCAGAGCCTACCGGCGGAAATCGCTCGACCTCTCCAGGGCGCTCGCCGGGTTCCTCGTCATGGCCGTCCACATCGCAGCTGGGTACAGGTGAGTTCCGGCTGCTGCTGCTGCTGCTTTCTCGGTTTTCACGAACGGGATCCCTTTGATTTGTTTTTGTCAACGAAGCTTCGATGGGTTTCATTGGTGGGTGTCGAATCTTGGGTAGGTACGGAGCCATGCTGCTCGTTTTCTTCTTCAGTTCATCGAAGTTGACCAAAGTCGGGGAGGAGAAGAAGCGCAAGGTTGACGCTGATTTTAAGGAGGGTGGACAGAGAAATTGGTAAGTCTTTGCTCTCTCTCTCTCTCTCTTTCTGGTTCTGTGCATGGTGGGAAATTGGATTGACATGATTATTCGAGTTCGTTTGCTTGGAAGCAATCGAAAAGTTCAATTTTTGTGCGGGCTTTGGTTGCGAATTGTAGGTGGGATTATTGGTACGGCTTGGTTTGAGCTGATTCGTGTTTCCATTTTAGCACTTTTCCATGAATGCAATGCCTTCTTGCAAACATAGAAACAAAAAATGGGACGTAAGTGTATAGGAATTTTATTGGTGTTTCAGATACTTAAAGCGTGGTTTTGTTATTCTGGGATTGTTTCTTTGGTTACCTCGGAAGTCTGAATTCAGCGATAAAATTTTGCATAAACAAACTTAAAAGTTTTTTACATACTTCTTTCGAACCTGACAACCTCGACCAGTCTGTCCAAAATGAATCCTTCTTTATTGTGTTGCTGAGTCGTGCTCGGCATATCTTCCCCATCTTTCATGCGCTTGCAAGCGTAACTGATGATCTTATTTGGGCACTGGTTATATGTCTGATGCCTAATTGACCTGTGGAGAGAATGCAGCTACTGCGGATCATGTGCTTAGATTTATCAACGCTGTGATGGTTGCTTGACTTTTCTTATCAGGATACAGGTCCTATCAAATAGCACTGTCGCTACGGTTCTCGTTGTGGTTATCTGCACATTAACTGGATGGAAGGATGAGTGTTTGGACTCTGGAAAGTCAGCTCTGATTACTTCACTCATTGGTGGCATAATTGGTCACTATTGAAGCATTAAATGGAGATAGATTTAGCTGTTCAGCAAGGTTTTACTTAGACATGTTCACTCTTGTGTACTTATCAGTTGATATTGGAAACAAAGATATTCTTTGTGTGGTCTTTGAATCATTGGCAATTCTGGGTTTGCATTGATTACTTAGGGCGTGTTTGGTAACGATTACATTCGGATGATCCCGATCGAAGCGATTCTTTTTTATTCGTTCAGGGCGATTCGAGTAAAAAGCGCATTTGGTAACTATTCAAAATTTTTGATTACGGAATAGAATTGCGTTTGTTACCGTATTAATTGATTATGTTCCAAATTAATTTCTTTTGATTTTTAAATAAATTTTAAATAATTTCTTTACTTTTTTACTTTTTTCTTTTCTTTTTTACTTTTTTTCTTTTTTTCTTTTTTTCCCCTTTTTTCCTATTCTTCTTCTTCTTCATTTGGCCGGTCGCCGGACCGGCGACCGGTTAGGAGCGAGGGTCGGCGACGCTCACCGGAGCGCGCCGCCGACCCTCGGCAAGGTCGGCCTTCGTCGGCCGAGCCTCGGCCGCGGCCCGGGCGAGGCTCGCCCGGCCCGCCGAGGCTCGGCCTCGCCCGGATCTAGCGAGGCGAGCCTCACCGGTGGCCGGGCGGCCTCGCCCGGCCCACCGGCGAGGCTCGACCTCGCCCGTCTGGTGAGGCCGAGCCTCGCCAGTGCCGGCGAGGCTCGCGCGGCCACCGGCAAGGCTTGCTCGCCCACCGGTGGCGGGTCGGCCTCGCCGGTGCGGCGAGGCCGGCTGCCCACCGGCGAGCTCGCCGGACCTCGCCCGGGCCTAGCAAGCCTCGCGGCCTCGCCGAACCGGCGCCCGGCGGTGGAACGCCGGCGGCGGCGGGCGGCGGCGGGACGGACGTGGGCGGCGGCGGGCGATGGCAAATGGAAACCGAGATGTTGAAAGAGAAGAACAAGGTTTTACCGTGTTGATTCTTTTCGATTCTCGGACGTAGAATCAATTTTTTTTAGATTCTCAAATCTTGTCCAAAATTGTTCCGGGACAAATTTGTTCCCGGAACAAAAAATTTACCAAACGCGATTCTCGTCCCCAAACCGGATTCGGGAACAAAAAATCAGAAACGGCTTTGTTGGGCAAGTTGCCAAACAGGCCCTTATGATAAAATTGCATGTGCGGTGTCTTTGCTTTCTCGGAACACACGAGCGACAATCCTGTTTTTTAGTGGTAGGCTAGGCTTCATTATGGCGGATTCTGGTGAGGCTAAGCATTTGAACCAGGAAATTTGGAGGAGACAAGTGAAAAGCAAACATCGAACGGGGTAATTCCGATGTACCATACAAACTCCTATCATTCCAGCAGCTTCTAAGTTTGCTTATAAGAATGTTAGTATGCGATTCAGTGTTTCTTTATTGTCGGTGTGTAGCTTTTCGGGAAGCCATCAAGAAATAAGAATATCGGGAAGCGGGATGGTTGAAGAAGACGATGATGAAGATTCCAAGACGGAGAGTTCGGTGTTACATAATCAAGAAACCTCAAAGGACGGGAAATAAGCTGTATTTTTCAACTGGATCCTCCAAGAGCTCGTGTCTGCGAGAATCAACCTTTGATTCGATAAGTAGATTCGAAGAAAGGAGAAGATTGCATATTTTACTCTAGAAAGTAAAACCCTTTTCAGCATATTTTGAGCTCACCATACCTTATGAATTCGTGGGCATTGGCAAGAAGTGCAGCTTTTCTTATTTCCAATTCTCTAGCATCTTCTTTTCCAATTGTATGAATGTATTTCTTAAACATTTACTTCTCTCCGACCCCATTTTAACTTCTTTTCCCCACATGCATATGCTTGTGCTCATTTGTAGAAGATACATTCATTTGAGGCCAGCCAAAAGAAAAAAGAGACAAAAATCAATCCAATGCTAAAAAATAAAGAGCCAAGCCGAGGCTTGGAATGTTTCATTATAACCTATAACAGTTGCGAGAAGTCACAAACAACAATGAAGATGAATGCCCCCGTTCGACTCTCAGCCAAAAAAAAAAAAAAGATCTGAAAACCCGACCCGACCCAACCCGAATTTCATATGCGAGTTTAATGTGTTTTAGGTCGGGTCGTGTCGGGTCGGGTCACATTATGTGACCCATATGTTTCGGGTCGGGTCGGGTAACATCAAGACCCAACCCAACCCGACCCGTTTACACCCCTAGTGGCGGTGACGGTCGGCAACTAGTGACCAGTGGTGGGCAGTGGCAACAACAGATGGTGAACGGTAGCCAGTGACGACGGATGAACAATTGACTAATAACGAGGGTAAATAATGAAAAAAGTTTTTATTTTTCATTTTTGTTTTAGAAATAGAAAAGTAAAAATGTTTTATTTTTTTATTTCTATTCCAAACCTATTTACGGAGTAAAATTTTATTCCATAAATAAAAAAAATGAAATAATTTTACCCAAAGGATTTTTATTCTAAAAATAAATTCGAAATAAAAAATAATTTTGGAAGAAAAAAATTATTATCATGAGTGTCCACATACAATACTTTATGCTGCATTCTCTCAATTCTTTTTCAATTATCATTCTAGTGGCAGAAGAGGAAGTAGTGTTGCTCCCCTCCAATAAATAGCATCTTCCCGTGCTAGCTGTGCATCACGAAGCTGCACTTTCTTTTCATTGTTTTTAACCCTTTCTCTCTCTCTCACAGAAACTCGAGGGCCGTGCATGGACGTCCATAACTCTCCCTCACTCCAAGTAAACCAAGAAAACCAATAAACGCCCCCGCCCCCGCCCCAGCATTCTCTTTCTCCAAGTAAAAAACATTCGCTGTCTGCTCCACTGTCAATGGCCCTGAGCTAGAGGAAAGACATCAAATATATCGAAGACCCGACTTATCGCTCCGCAATGCGCTGTAAGAGGAGCAAGGGCCTCTTTTAAAAAAGCCGAGGAGTTCCACGTACTCGTCGGCGATCCTGTCGCCCTCACCATAATCTCCCCCACTGGCAATTTACGCTCCTTCAGCAAACCCTCCTTCAAAGAGGTAATCTCTGAGTGCCTCCGTCGCCAGGACGGCGAGGAGCTGCCAATGTGTCCAAACGAGTGGCTGGACTGGGCGGAGAAAGAGTGTAATTCTTGCACGACAGTGGAGGACTGCGCCTTATTGATCATGAAGCACCAGGTTGCCATCAACTTTCTGCATAGCAAGCGGATGGGTTTGGAGAACAACCCATCGGTTAAGGACCATGCTGGTGATAATTCCGGAATTGGATTTGGTCGTGATCCTGAAGTTTTAAACGATCACAATCTCTCGACTCCTCTGGTCGACTCAGCCTTTGGCGGTGAAAGTTCGGGAATCGATTCCAGCCCCATGCGCTTGGATCCCGAGGTTTCTGGGTTGGTTTCGATGAGGATTGTGATCAGTTCGAGGATATCACTATCCTCCCCAACCTCGATTGCTCCATGACTTTGCCGTAGAACTCGACGGTCGGCTGTTTTAGGTCAGGAGAGGGGTCCTCGTGCCCCAATCGACGATATGCTTGCAGCTGTTAATAAGTGTGGGGTGAAATGTTATCAAGCAGCGATCGTGTGACAGTCGTGCGGCGATTGTGCGACAATGTATTTGTGTTTGGAAAAAGTGAAACAAAACCATTCTTAATAGTATTTAAACCTAACAAGTAAAAAATTTACGCCTCCCATGCCATCATTTTGTGGCTTAACCTTTCCTGCTCAAACTACGCATTAAGTTACCATTTGATTTTGACATGGGAGTATATATCCATCACACGGGGTGACGGTAATGTACCCTTGCGATAGCTGGTGTATTTTTTTCCAGTCAAGATATTTTTTCCAGTCCAACATCTAGAACTCAGCAATTAATTGAGATATCTATACCTTATCCATCACACGAGGTGACCGTCGCACGATCGCCGCACGATCGCCGCACGACCGCCGCACGATCGCCGCACGACCACCGCATGACCACCACTTGATAACGTTTCACCCCCATCTCGTCAACGTGCAATAGCTTAAGGAATTTCCACCAGCAGGAGTCATTTTTTTTTAGGAGCACCTCATTAGGCTGTATTGGCTGATGGAATTGGACCACCTGCGCCTTTTAGACAGCGGTTGGATTTGGTTGACAAAATTGAACACAGCTGATTGCTTGTTCTTTATGAGCCAACATGTGAACTGGTCCGAGGCTTGTGTCGTTCATGTGTGCAAGAGATTGGAGGATTGGGAGGACAATCCATCGGTTAAGGCCGGTGATTCTGGAGTTAAAGTGGATTGTGATCCTGAAATCTTGCCCGACCAGAACTTCGATTCCGTTTTAGAGGGTTTCAAAGCTGTTAGTTCACTTTTGGCTTGCGGGAAGGACTCTGTCAGCCATGGCAGTTGCTTGTTTTCGCCAGTCAACTCGGCCGCCGGCAGTCCGTCTAACCTCACGTTCTCCGGTCTTGATGGTAGTGAGTTCAATCCGGTTGTCTTTCTTAATCTCCAAGTCCAGACGACTTTGCTGGACTTGGAGACTTGGACGTCTCTCTTGATATGGGTGGCTTTTGAGCGGATGTGTCGGGGTCGTGTGAAGCAGAATTACATAGGATTCTCTTAGAAACGGCAGAGGATAAAAGACGCCTTTTTTGTCCTCCCCATGGTATGTCAGGTCCTTTGTAGTTGCTTTCAACATCTCGGTTTTACTCCGCGGAGTAAATTGCCTTAAAAGACTTTCTTAGAGTCTCCATCTCATGGGGATAATCTCATTAGACTAAGGTAGCCAAAAAGGAAAAGAAATCTTGTGATAATATTCTCCTATTTTCAAGGGACTTTTTACATGTGCATGACGCGTGTATATACTTTCTTCTCGTAATTGATCTCTTATGAACAATTTATAGTACTTTGATAGAACGTATACTATTGATTATGCGACAAAAAACCTCCGTAGAAATAAGTACATACCCAAATGAAGAATTAAATAGTTCAAAACTCGCTCTACATCATGTGGTATGAACCTAATTGAAGAACAATAAATTAAAAAGTGAGTAAATATGAACAGGAATTAGAAAATGTCAAAGTAAATGAACTAGAAATCACGAGCGATCCTTCCTTAAAAAAAAAAAAAAACACTGCATCTTAAATACCCAAATTTTGACACTTAAAAAAAGGAAAAAAAAAAAAAGAAAGTCCAGAACGCCTCCCTACCGGTCTTGCCACCACAACACACGGACTCTCTCTCTCTCTCTCTCTCTCTATATAGACCGATGACATGCGAATCCACGAAGACAGACAATACAGTCGTAATTCTTCATATGCGAATCCGAAAAGCATTTCTACACGGGCAAACCCACAAGAATTTCAGTTTGTTGGAGGCGTGTCGATATCTAAGGAAGAACACGTCGCTGAACTCAAGTGTGGAGTCAAATAATTTAGATGTGACGAGGGTAGTGACAGATCAAGAAAAAGCTTCGTGGGAGGAGGAAACTATAGTCAATGCCTGCAAATTAGAGATGGCCCAATTTGAAAACTTGAGTATAGCCCAATGCCCAAGAAAAGCAAATATAGTGCACTAGATAATTAAGGCCTATAGAGGCAATTATCTTCCTAAAGATTGGCTTACTAATCCTCCTAGTACTTCATGGGACCTCATTGTTTTTTAGGCCCCTTTTTTTGGTTATGAAGAAACAATGTGAAGTAATGAAGCTCAAATATACTTTTTTCTGATAAAAAAAAAAAAAAACCCCGCAAGAATCTAAGAAAAGAAAAGATGTCGTTGACACGCAAGATCAAAACTCCATCTCCCTTGAATATAAACAAAATGTCAAAAAAAAAAAAAACAACATGCATTCCGTTCCATTATTATTTTACGTAAAATGAATGATTTAGAAAATATTTTCCTAAAAAAAGATTGTTTATATCGCTTGAAATAATTAATCAATTAAAAGCGTTTTTGTTACGGATAATAATTTATATTTACATAATTTCATGAACAATGGGAAAATGTTTTTTATTTATTCATTTTGTAAGCAATTAGGCGATTATTTTTAAGAAAATATTTTTTAAACCATTATTTTTCCGCAAAAAAGATGGGGCCTAAGTGATATGCTCTTTTTTAATTCTTTATTTTCAGCCACATCTTGCCCGCTTGCCAAAACCCGAGTCCACGAAAAGGCATCGACGTCCCGCTGTCCAGCTTGCTCGCGTGCTGGACCGAGGGCGCTCGGTGAAAGTCTAAGCTTTCGCGGTTCTCCTCAGACGGTCGCAGGTCTCCATCCATGGTCCCTTGTTAGCATGTGAGTGCGGCTATTTTTAGCGCGTTCTCATCGTGTTTAATTCAGTTTCTATCTGGTTTTGCAGCTTTGAGGTTTGGGTTCGTTTTCTTCGTCTATGGACCCGTCCTTGCAGAAAATTCAGAGTCGAAAGTGTTCGATCAAATGGTCGTTCCTTCTTTGGTGCTATTCTGCACAGGGGTTCAGTGTTTATTCCACTCTTTTTAGGATTTGATTATTTTGACTTTTGTATGATTGACAAACGACAAGAATAGAAGAAATAATAAAAAGGAAAAAAAAAGAATTTAGAATTGCATCTAAAGAGGAAACCGTGCAAGTATTAAGCGGCCTTCGGAAGGTTCTTGGCTGGGGTTTACTCCTGTGCACTCCTTTCTCGAGGGCTGCACATATAATGCCACCTGCGGTCAAAGTTCGGGAGTGGAGTCCATTCCGACGTATATGGGTTGTGAGTTCACTCTATTAGATGAAAATTGCGTAACCCCATATCTCCATAACTAAAACAAGAACATGCATAATTGAGTAGAAAGATTAACGTACCTATTTTGGATCCATCGAATATAAAGAGGAAGCAGAAAAGGGATTACCCACTCATCAAGGGGATCTACTGTTATTGAAGCGGAAGCGGAAACACAATGTTTAACGTGCAAGTCCTTCTCCTCTATTGCCCTCCGTATCACTGGCTCAATGAGGCAGCCCCCCTCACGTTTAGCGTTAGGTAAATGCCCCTTAGGTGATAATACATGTGATAATTATGGTTAGAGGAGAGACTTGAGCACTATTTATAGAGTTTCCAGACAGACTCTCTCATTACGAGTCAGGCTCAACTCGGCCCACACTAGCCAACCCATATTAGACTAATTAAGAAACATTCTATCTCACCTTAGACAAACCCTATTTTACGGTAACCGTAAAAACAGTAAATTACAATAACAATTAATTTAGTCCACATTAGGAAAACTCTTACAGTCTCCCACTTGAACTATATTAATTGAAATCGTTCTATATGTGCGCACATTTAGTCCAGAGATAATTCTTAATAGTCAATCATATCCCATAAAGTCTTAAACATTGAATCATAGCGGTAACTGTATGTATACACACAGAGCCTTCCATGGTCACGAATGTTCTCAACTTTATTGATATGGATTCAATATGGCAGTGTGTCAAATGGATAACATCTCTCATAGAGAGATCCCATTTGTCAATCACCATTCTCTTACCTTAGGTGTCACAAAAACTTGTACCACTAGAGAATGTTTTATGGTTTCAATGAACCCACATATGTCTTGTCCTTATGGTTAACATTTCTTTATGTATCACAAGACATATGTACAAGACTAATAACCGGATGCCCGAATGCCTCTAGCCTTCACTCAAGATTTATACAATCCATTGAGATTTTATTAATATGTATTCAACATAATAATAACGCATTCCAAATATTTTATGAATGCAAAAGTTGATACATATCAAACCGTTACAAAGTGTAACGAATACAGATGAAACATTTATCAGAGTAAAGCCAAAATAGCTCCCACTAAACAATAGTATTCGAAGATACTCCTAGATCCATGCAAATGACATGTCACTCAAATACACATGGACGTAGGCCTTTAGTTAGTGAATCTGCAACCACATCATCTGTGAAAATATGTTATATTATAAGTCACATTTCTATACCATTTCTTTATGGTCAAAAAAATATTTGACCACCATATATTTAGACTCCTAAAGACTTCTGTAGTAAATAAATAATACTACAAATTTGTCATCTCAATACAACCGTATGAGTCTATCCATCAAGTTAAAACGATTAATTCAGTCATGAGGTTCTAGAACCTAATAGCCCAAGTAACAACCTAAAAGAATGTTACTAACACTGTATACATAGTAGAAGATAACATAGCATTTTATTTACTCTACTTTTTATTAACATAAATCTGTATCTTGTTATTGATATTATATCATCCTAACAGCCAACAAAGTTAACATATGAATACCCTACTAACTGTAAAAATTGAACATGTCTGTAAATTAGCATATAATCTCTTGTCTTTTTTAAGTACCTGAAAATCTTTTTGACAGCAACCCAGTGATCATGTCTTGGATTTGACCAATATCTGCCTAGAAGTTCCGTCACAAAGACAACATTCAGTTTATTGCAAATTTGAGCATACATTATATTTTTAAGTACACGACACAAGGTACACTATTTAATTAGATTTTATCAATATCTAAATAAGGATAATGTGATAGATTTAGTCCATCACCCTTAACAACAAGAGCGATTCCTGACTTGTAATAATGTATATTGAATATTTCCAATATATAAGCAGCAAATGTCCTCCGAGAAAGTCTAATATAATATCACAAAAACAATCCTTATAGACCTCAGTATAACAGATATAAGATGTCTCAAGGGCACAACTTGTAAGCAAAATATTATGTATATAAAGCATGAGAAAAAATAAATTTCCTCCCACTAACATTGCAGTATATTGAATTACTTTGTTCCTAATTGAACAAAATAACAACACTATGAAATTTTAATAATATTGTCTAGAAAGTTACTTAAGACCATGAATTAAAACTTTTCAGTCTACACATAAGTTTACTTGAATCTGCTGCAAAATCATTCGGTTGCACGATATAGATTTTGTATCTATCCGGCGTAACTTTATATCAAAATAAATTATTAATGCCACGTTCACTCGAAAGAATATTTAAAGAAATAATTATTTCTTCACTATAAACAGTCCACCCCTCTTTTATAGTTAAAACTTTAGCTACCAATTTGGCTTTAAATTCCACAATCTTTCTTTGAAATTCTTTTAATTTTGTACGCCAATTTGCAACTCTATGATGTTTCATAGATTGTATACTGCATTTTATGGCATCGAATCACATACTTAATTGAGAACAAGAAACAACATTTATATAAGTTGCTAAAACAACCATGTAATGGATATTGTAATCATGCTCTCACAAATAGACTATATAGTATGATGATATAACTGATCGCATTTCTCTAACAAATCTCCTTAATAAAGCTGCAACCACTTCATTCTGCACTTGAGGGGTTTAAGAAATTTCATCATAAACTATATCAAAATAGTACCTTGAATCTCAACAAGTTTAGTCTATGATATAGGAGATTCCATAATTATCTGTATAGGTAAAGACAAAAACATAGTAACTTCCATCATACTATTATCTTTAATAGTCTGAGAGCAGCTATCCTCTACAATTACGTCATTCTTTAGAAACCTTAGAGTATGTGATTCCATAATTCTTGTACCTTCTTTAGGGTCATAAAATCAATACTCTTTTAACAATCTAAATAAAATACAAAATAATTCCGAGTGGATCTGAATTCTAATGCACTTAATATTTGATTAGATAACCTCACTTTTGCATAACACCTCTAAATTTCATATGATTCAAGTAATTTATGTCCAGTCTATAACTCAAAAGAAGTTTATGAAACAACTTTGATAAGAGACATCTTTTGTACATGAAAAAAGTTGCTTTCACAATATCAGCCCACAAAAGATCAGATAAATTAGTCTTACTAATCATACTCATCACCATGTTCCATATGGTGCATTTATGCCTTTTGACCAAATCTTTTTGTTAGAATTTTCAGGTATAGTAATTAAATTACCACCCTAGAATCTACCAAGTATTTGACAAATGATCCTTTAAGCTATTTTGCATTGTCATACTTGCCAAAATACGCATGGCCACTGTTAAACCTGACAACCTTTTAATCATATACGAGATGTATATGTCATTAAGACTTAAATACAATCTTTGCAGATGTGTCCTAATTTCATTATCAAACAAGACATAATTTCAAGCAACTAAGGCTTCCATCATCTTATAGTAGTGCAATTCGCAGGTAAACCTCTTTTCAAGTATTCCAGAATGGAACGCTTCATGGACAGTAAGCAAATTCAATTGCTCTTTTCTTAAGCAACAAATCATATGTCCACAACTTAAAATTTGAAGTAATAAAAACCTCAATAATAATAAAGTTATTAATTACAGAAAATGTGACTAAAAATCAAGCAATGTATATAATTAGCATCATATGAGCACTGTGTAACTTGATATACAAGTACACATCCAGAGAGTTACATGCATAATCATATAATCATCTTTAGGCAGAATACATGACATGCAATTGTACACTCCCCACATGATATCAGTTATGAGAATATATTCCAATTCTTCGTGAATTCATCACCTTTGGGCATATGAATAACTAGAGTCAGTCACTCCTCCATTATACTATCATGTATCCCTCCATGAACTAATACACAATCACCTCCTTTAGGAGTATGACTATGCATTAGACCAGGAGACATCTCAATCATCATACGAGACCGAAATTTCTCAAACCCAATCAAGCATGCAACTTTGGCGGTCACTACTCAATTGAATCATTGAAATTCTTTCATACCATGGATATCAACTTTACTCCTCACATACACCATATGCATGTGATTTCAACTTTAGTAATATGGGCAACATATCACCAAAATCACATATCATGCTAATTACATTGCTTTATTCATTAATAAAAATTAATCATACATATATATATACAGCGAACACGAAAGACAGATTCCAATGAGATCATTGATCACGTAACACAAGAAACTTCTCATAACAGAGAATAAAACATCTCTTATGCACCCAATTACATATTACCATAATAACATAAAAAGAATGCTGATCTAAAATATCTCTCACAAATTAATATCAATAGTAATACATGGTACACTAAATCGACAAACTTGACAGCTGATCAATTATCACTCATGAGTTCATAAGGCAAAAATGACTCCAAGGCTAACAACTGATTTATTAATCAATTTTAAGTAACAAATATCATTACTTCAACCAGTGGCCTATAAATTGAGTCAAACCACAAAACTAAATATCTAAACTATAATAGTAGATACTATTGCTCTGCATAAATATTATCATACTTTTTAACCATAAAAATATTCAACTTGATAGACATTAACAAGTAACCAGATGAGTTCATGTACAATATGCAGTAACTTAATCGACATGCATTACCCACATACAACAGATATGTTAATCAGTACAATCAATTTGGTCATGAGTTCTTAAGACGTCCACCATTCAAAGATTACCAGCGTGTCAAGGAGTATGCTTAAGTAACAAAAGTTTCATAACATTTACTGTTTCTCATCAGCTCAATACATAGCTCAATTACTATTCCATAATAGTTGTATATCATTAAGCCAGCTTCAGTTCATAATAAAGTTTAATTTTTATTAATGAATCATACCATTATAATGTTTATGTGATAACTGAGATAGTTAGTATAATCACCTAGAATGGGGTGAATAGGTGCACAAACAATTTATCGAGATACGAAAGCGATTCTAGGCAACCGATAGAAATGAAGCTCTCTATTGATTAACAAAATGAAGTACGATCAAAGTAAAGAGAGTAAGGAAGAGAAAATTGAACACAAGGTTTATAGTGGTTCGGCTTATTCCAAGCCTACGTCCACTCTTCTGCACTGATAGCCCACCAGCTGGATTTCACTATGAACAAAAGAGAAGTTACAGCACAGCTTTTCCTTAATTCCACAGTGTAGATATTCTACCACACCTCCTCAAGGTTTCTCACAAATATAGACTCTCTTTTGTGTACAAGGTTTTGCTCAAATGAATTGTCTAAACAACAGGAAGCTTCAAACTTTGGAATTCTTCTATCGCGCACACCTTGAACAACTTAGAACGTCTTCCTTATATACTCCTTTACGCCATCATACCCGTTGGCATTTACCAAAGGAATTCCTCCAATCTACCCGTTGGACGGAATCAATTAAGAAAATTATTTAAGCTATTAAAGGAACGTGTCGATAGCCCATCAATCATGTTCGCCCATACAATTAGGATCTCGGTTTCCATAAGTAGAACTTTCCAAGAATATTTAGGCAATCATCGGATCCTTAATCTTCAAGTCAATCTCGATCAATCAAAGAATTCCGTTATGTCTTTTCCAGCCAAGAGATCTTCTCTAGTCGATAAGGTCATATCCTTAATGAAACATCCAGTTTTGGATAACCTTTCTTCAACGGATTAGAGACTGTCAATGAGGATAAACTTTGAGTCTTGAGTCTGGCTGTTCGGAGGTCTTCAGACTTTAGATAGCAGAGTCTGCAAGCCTTCATATTAGACTGATGGAAACGTTTTGTCAGCTTCAAAACACTTCAAGAAGATTTCTCCAACAATAACATACCTGTAACCCAACACTTATATTTCCAAAATCATAGAAAATATAAGAAAAATACGAAAAAATACACTAAAAATACACGTATTTGGGGTTTCATATGTATTTTCACATCCATAAAATTATCAAACATGTAAAATAAATACACCACAAGATAGAAGACGGCCATATGAATCCAACGCCGCTAGCCACACGCCGATCCGACGCTCCACGCGCCCTCACGCGCCACTTGAGTGCGCGGCGCATGGAGCACATGCGCGAGCCGCACCCCGCGCGTGACCACGTGGGGGGTGCGTCTCCGACGCCCTAGCGGCGTGTGGGGGCGCGTGAGGCCTCCCCTGGCGACGCACCACCGACCGTCTTGCTCGTTTTGTCGAGCCCAGTCCAAATTTGTGATTTAATTTTATTTTTATTGAACAAACAATCTCGAAAATCACAAATGAGGGCAAAAACTTTATGCGTTTAAGTTCTAAGGTTATGGTTGCTCTGATACCACATGTTAGATGCAAATTGCGTAACGCCAAGATCTCCATAACTAGAACAAGAATATGCATAATTGAGTAAAAAGATTAACACACCTATTTTGGGATCTATCGAATATAAAGCGGAAGCAGAAAATGGATTACCCACTCATCAAGGGGATCCACTATTCTTGCAGCGGAAGCGGAAACACAATGTTCCACGTGCAAGTCCTTCTCCTCTATTGCCCTCCGTATCACTGGCTCAATGAGGCGGCTCCCCTCACGTTTAGCGTTAGGTAAACGCCTCTTAGGTGAGAATACATGTGATAATTAGGGTTAGAGGAGAGACTTGAGCACTATTTATAGAGTTTCCAGTCAGTCCCTCTCATTACGGGCCAGGCTCAACTCGGCCCACACTAGCCAACCCATATTAGACTAATTAAGAAACCTTCTATCTCACCTTAGACCAATCATGTGTTTACAGTAACCGTAAAAACAGCAAATTACAATATCAATTAATTTAATCCACATTAGAAAAACTCTTACACACTCTTGATGACATTTTTTTATCTCTTCAAGGATTGCAATGGCAAGTCACCGTGATGGTTTCTTGACTTTGCAGAGAGCTCGACTGTTGGCAGAGGAAGCCCAGGAGAGGAGGCCATGCCCCATGATCTTGAGGGTTGTAAAAATAATCCTGAGGACGTTGTTGCAGTTAAAGATTGAGATGGATATCTCTCTTGTGATATAAATATGAGTACATGTATTGTTTCTCGTGGAGCAAGAGTATACGGGATTCAATTTGAAACAAGATAGGATGCGAAACTTTTTTGTCCTCCTAACATTGACGTCACTATTTTTTTTTGCCGCATGTTAAGCTGAAGTTTATAATTTAGCACTATATCTTCACTTTCCTAACATTAACCATGCCACATACAGTGTTAATAGGAAAAGAATCGATCGTACGAATAAAGAGTTGAAAAATACCTAATTCGGTGATCTAGGGAAAGCCGAAAAAGCCCATTAAAAGGACTTTGATGAGATCAGAGCTAGAGGGCTTGAGATGGAATCTAGAACCAGTTTCAAGGGAGACTACTTTTTCTTTAGGCCTTTGTTGACCACTTTGCAACCGATTTGGCTTTCTGCTACAAATGAACCGCAATGATCAGCACACCGACATCCCAGGGCACCTGGTAAACTTTTTAGTTCTAACAGTCTGATTCAGTCACCGGCAGTGGAGGTTCGGGGAGGGAGTCCACCCCCACGCACTCCGATCTTTTTGGCTATGGGTGTATTCCTGATGACTTTCTTAGTCTCTTCGAGTACTGCATCAGCGACAGTGACTGTGATGGTTTCTTGGCTTTGTCGGAGAGCCCAGCCGTCGGTGCTGGAAGCATGGGAGTGGAGTTCATGCGCTTCGATCGCAAGGGCAATGGTATAATCCTGACGACTTTCTTACACATGAAGATTTTGGTGTCTCTCTGTGATGTATGTATGGATATCTAGGTTTTCTTGCCAAACTGTATTGTAAACGGGAGATTGGACTAGAGGTTTCAACGCTAGTTGTTCAATTTTTCAGTTCAAACGATATCCGATACATGTTCGGATTTGTTTGATGGTAATTTGGTAGTGGATCGTCTGCATTTGGACTTCGGCACCATGCACATACGTCGGACGAAGCATGGGCCCCGATTGTGAATTCCTTTCAAAATTGGCCCGATGAAAGGCCCAACATGGGAAATGAGCCTTAAACCCACTGAGTTTCCAACTCGAGCCCACAAAATGTTGTGAATCTCTCTCTCTCTCTCTCTCTCGTGCATCCACAATAATGGTGAGGAGACTTGCTGCTCTCGACTCGATTATCTTATTATTTTTATGTCAATCTTGAGAAGAATTAAGGGTTACTTTGATGTTCTAAGTTAAAGTCGGAGAATAATGAACAATGAATGCACCGAGAGCATATAGTGTAGGGAAAAAGAAAGGGAAGAAAAGGAGGTAGAAGGAGGCTGGCGGGCAACCAAGGCTAGAAAGGAAGAGATCTCACTGGCCATGATTAGAAGGATAATTACAAGACTAGTCATAAGCCTATTGCGTAGATGCCAATTCACTCCTAAGCCATTCTATTTTACCGATTGAGTTATAAACATTTTAATAATTTGCCTCTATAGTCCTTGCAGTCAATTTTGGCAAGAGATTATAATGTGGATGTCAGCCATTGTATCCGACATGACCGACATTGATGCTGACATTAACAATTTTTACAATTTTTAAAAATTTTATGAACTTTCTTATTTTTTATTTTTCCTTTCTTTTCTTCTTAAGTTTGGTGAGGATTGACTGACCGCATCTAGATTTGGCGAGAGGCTTGAAACCGTCGTCAACCATTCCACGTAGGACAATTGATGTCACGTCATGATTGCCTGCCAAAATTGAACAGAATGATTACATTGACAAACAATCAAAATGTTTAAGACCAAATTAACCAAATTAAATAGTTAACTACTGAGGCATCCGTATAATAAATTTAAGAATTTAATGGTAATTTTTCTCATGATTTAAAGACTTATGAGGATATGATGACGATTTGAGAAAGAAGAGCTGAAACAATCTATTAGTAGAAAGGAAAGGGAAAAGGTGATTTATGCCTTAAGGAAGATTTCCCCAAAACAGGAAACGAAACAAGGAGTGACTAGGAGAAAAGAAGACCGTCAACGGCGGCACATGGAGACCGACACTCTCTGTATTCCCTCTCAAGTTCACGACGCATCCACACACAATAACACAACTCAGAACGAAAAGGATTTGAAGTAAAGGAAGCTTCCATTCTCTTGGATTGATAATGACTCCTCCCCGTTGGGAAATCCTTATAGATCACGTTATGATACATTCCATTATAAGGTTAAAAAAAATAGTCATGTTTAATTTAATTAATTAATTTTGTCAAACATGTTTAATTCTTCTGATGCATTTAGATTTTACGTTTAACCAGGTCATTACACAATATAAATCTCTCGTATCAATTTTAGTTGTCATTACGGTAATTCAAAATGGGAAGAAAAGGTGAGTCCTAAGCCTCTAATGAGCAACACACATCTAAGTTGGAGGCTGAGAGGGAGGACCGAGAAGGCTGTGTCCACACTCCACAGTGGCTATTGACGAGGAGACTTGCCGCTTTTGACTTGATTATCTTAGCATGTTTTATGTCAATCTCGTGCATAATCAAGATTCCTATGATGTTCTAAGTTGAAGTAAGGGAATAATGGAAAGTGAATGAAAATGAGAGTATTTTATGTAGGAAAGGAAAGGAAAGGAGGCTCCGACCGAGAAAGTCAAGAGGGAGCAAAGGAGGCCGGCGGCTATCGAGGCTTGAAAGAGAGATTTCGATGGCCATGATTAGAGGACTTATGAGGATATCATTGAAGGAGGGCTTTCACGTCCACGACACCGAAAGGATTTGATGACTTGAACCATTTATTTCTCCTGTTTCATGCATGTATATTCCATCTATTATATTAAATTAGATTTTGTCCGCATAATATGCGCTAGGTATCCCACTTGTAAAATGTCGAATTCTAGAAAATGAGGGACACGCTTAGGGAACCACTGAATTCTCCACATGCTGCGCGGGTGACGGTCTGTATTTTAATTTCCTCCTTCCTTTTGGTCACTTCACCTAATTATCTTAACACAACGGGGGGATTGATCATTTGATTCCCTTAACCCGTGTGCCCGTTCGGGATCGTCGGTTGTGTTCTTTTTTGGAAATTTCGAAAGCCACAAATACAACCTTGAAACCGCCTTTATGCATTTGCTTTTTTTTTGGTCGGGCCACAAAATTCGATAATTAATCCGGACGAATCCTCGGCCTCCAGGTTACATGATCCATCCGCTTATACCTTTTCGTAGCGACGTCCGTGGGGGACCACACGACCGAGCCATGTTTTTTAAGGATCGTCATTGTCACGCGTTCACACGTGGAATAGTCAGCCTTTCTCTCTCTTAGTAAAACCCTCCGGCCACCCACAGCCCGTCGTGCTGTTCGCTTTAAGAACGTTCTCGGCCGTCGGGTGTTAATAGTAAAATTAATCATCAAAGGCAGAGTATCTAATTAACACAAACAAGAAGTCCGAGCAACCTAATTTCATGATGTGCATGGGTCAACTTGGAAGTACGAAAATCTGAATTGCCCCAAAATTTTCGGCTTCCTACTCGAGAACGACGACCAACACCAACCATGACCAATGTAATATTCTCTAATTTTTTGGGGCACCCAATCGTGGATGGCGTCGTAGATCATGATCCGGGAGTCGAAGTCCTCCTCGGTCGCGATGGAAGATGGACCTTGGGCCCTTCTGTATCGATGTTTCTTTCAGCTTTGTCTTTAATACATAGTGAATTTAAAATAATGGAAAATTATGACTTCAGTGGCATAAACGAAAAATACTAACACCTGAAGATTAGAAAATACAGAAAATAAAGAAATGACGAGAAATCCCGAAATGACTTGCAAAAACTTGCAAAGGGATCTTCGAAGGATTGGGTGGGGGACTCTGACCGTTTGGTTTGGACAGGGGCAGGCCTTTGCTAATGGAATGCTCAATGATAATCATAGGAATTAAAAGAATAAAATAAAATAAAAATTGCTCAATGCGAGTTAAGATCACCTTTGGTACTTCTCTAACCCTAACACCAAAATAAAATTCATTAAGCCAAAGCCAGAAGAATAAAATAATTATTGAAAATTTGCTCAATGCTACTTAAAATTACCTTGATCCTTCTCAACCCTACCGTCGAAATAATATTTTATTTGGCAAACCCCTATAGAATAAAATAATAATTAAAATTTGCCGATTTAAGATCATCTCGCCCTTGTCTGGTTTGTAATTTAATGAAACCCATGACATTTTATCAATATAATCCTTTCGATCAATGCAAGAAAACCTTAAAATGAATATCGACCATCCTATATAGTATAGTTGATTTTAACATAAATAAGTTTTGCAATTTTTAATAATTTTTTTAATTTTTAGATATTTCTATTTTCTAGGTTTTTTTTTTTTTTTTTCCTTGTGGCTCAGTCCTCGCCGACGCCCTTGCCTGCAATTGACAAGAGCTTGCAAGCCCATGCCAACCAAAATGAAAACGAAAAGGAAAAAGAAAAAAATAAAAAACCAAATAGAAATTACAAATTTCAGGAAATTTTTAAAAAATTCATAAAAGTTGTCTATATCAACTTCGATCTTGTCGCATCAAACAAAGAACATGCCAGCGATTTTTTTGCGTAAAATTGACTGAAAAGACTATTGGACAAATTTTCAAAAGATTTACTATCAAATTGGCAAAGTTGAAAATTTTTGGGTTGAATTAGCATCAGTACAATAAATTTATTATTTTTTGGATAAATTTTCCAACATAGTCTATCTCATCCAATTTTCAGTATTCTCTTACTTTAACAAAACCTTTGATTCTGCACAAGATTGACATAAACGGAATGAGAGAATCAAGTCGAGACCGGCAGGTCTCCTCCGAAGCCCTTTAGATGAAAATTTCAGGGATCAGTGTTTGATGTTAAATGGCTATGAGAGTTGCAACATTTGATAAAAGGAATACAAGTTTTGAATTAAAAGACAATCCAAATATAAATAAAGATAAGTGTACTGTAAACTAGGCAATCTTAGTGACTTCTGGCATGTGACTTGGATCGACCATGCTTGTTACCTTACAATCTTAACAAAACTGATCAATTGATTCCCTTATCCCGTATTCCTGTACATGATCGTCCGAAGGAAACACAGGACAAGAGAGTCAATTGATCATCTCTTAGTTGTGTTCATTTTGGAAATGTCGAACATCACAAATACAACTTCGAAGTCATTTCAGGACTGTTGCAACCTCTTTTTTTTCGGCGCCCGTAATCGGGTACGAGCGCCTAAGGAAGCTAATGGCTCAACTGAAATTAGTTATGCCCGGATTCTCCCAAGTCCACCAATTCGCAACTTAATGGTTCAAGTTTTTAATCTGTAAATTAATTTTTAAAATGGAGTCGCCACTAATCGATTTGGAGTGGGTTGATTAGAAACCCAAGCGAAGTATCGGGAGAAATACTCGCTCCTGGGCAACTAGAGAAATTAGGATCGAAAACTTGATTACATTAGTTAATCACTAATGCCCTTTCAAGTACCTAATCTTGTTTAAACCTTGAGGTTTTTGGATGCTCGAGGGATTTTCCCATGCATATTTGGGAGGAAAAACATTTTTGAGTCTTTTTCTAATTTTTGGACATAAAATGGATTTTTGGATTTTTGGGTATTTTGGAAAAACACAAATCTTTTTGGCCTTTTTTATGAATTTTTTGGCATTTTTTTGGATTTTTGACATTTTTTGGAATATATGAAATTTTTTTGATTTGTTTGATTTTTCGGAAAATAAAATATTTTTTAATATTTAAATTATTTTTTGATTTTTCTTGATTTTTTCAGAAAATGAAACATTTTTCAATATTTTTTAAATATTTTTCGGTTTTCTGGAAACTAAAACATTTTTTAATATTTTTTCGAAAATAAATTATTTTCAATTTTTTTGAAATAAATTATTTATTTATTTATTTATTTAAAAATATTATAAAAACTGACCCGGGTCGGATCCGTGGGTTGGTTCCGACCCGGGCCGATGACCCGCACGAGGGCCCAACTCGGATTTTTTCCTTTTTCTTTTTTTTTTTTAGAATAAAAATGAAACGGCGACGTGGCCGAGCGTTTTGGGACGCCGGCCCGGCCCGACCCAACGACCCGCTCCCCTATGAAAACCCTACCCGGATCCTACCCGAATCGTGACCCAACTCCTCGCCGCCTCCATAACTTGCGGAATCCCCACCCGATTCCCGATCTGGGTCTGACCCGACGACCTGGCATCGCGACTCAGAAAATCGGGAACCCTAGGGTTTCCAAATTGGGGGCGCCGAAGAGGTGTAGTGGCGACGATGACAAAGACGGCGGCGACGATGGTGACGACTGGATTTACGGAGAGAGAGAGATGGTGAGGGCAACGGCGACGGCGCGATACTTGCTCGACGATGGCGCAGTGAGGGTGAAGACGGCGACGATGTTGAGACCCCACGCGAATCCCCTCCGCTCTTGCGTCTCTCTCTCTCTCTACTCCGGCGAAGCCCAAATCCGAAGCCGCGAGCCCTCAACCCCCTTGAAGTCTCTCAGTGGGGTGTCCAAGGGTCGCGACCTTGATCCCTCTCCCTTTCTCCTTCCTCTGTGTGTCTTTATGCTCGCTTCTCCAGCTAGATTCAAGATCTCCGGCGGCTCGTCTTCAGGCCTCCCCTGAAGTCTCTCAAGGGAAGCTATCGAAGCTTACCGTCGGCGATCTCCTCTTTGTCGTTTGTGTGTGTCTCCGACGATGGAAATGGAGGCCTATTTATAGGCCGAGGGGCGGCCGGTTGATGGAGCTCGACTGGCGGTTGCCGTGGCCCTCGCCAGCTGAACTAGCGTCCCATCCGACGCCAGCTACCCCCCTACTCCACGCCCCATCGCCGTCCGGTGCCAGCTGCTCCATGTGTGTCGCTGTTCATTCCGTTTGCTCCGGCGTTGCACCCTCCGACGCGTGTGTTGCAACAACGCGAGGAAGAAGAAGACCTGGCTGGGCTGGGCTGAGGCGGAAATGGGCCGAGAAGGCCTAGAGGAGGGGCTTTTTTCTGGTTTTTTCTGTTTTTCTTGTTTTTTCTGTTTTTTCGTTCATTATTATTTTTTTATCTGAAAAAGATAAAATAAAATAAAATAAAATAAAATAAAACCTAATTAATTAAAAAAGAGGAATAATTTAGGCGTCAACAAGGACCCTTTTGTTTTTGTATTTTCCTAGTATTCGGGTGTTGCTATCCTTTTCATTTCTTTTCAATTCGTCGAGGCCACTATAGTCATAAATTTTTCTGTTGTTTTAAATTCACTAGGTATTAAAGACAAGGCTGAAGTATACATCGAGATAACCTAATATATCAGAAATATGTCGCATTACAAGGGTAATATAATCATCTGATTTGGAGGAAAATTTGTTGAACTCGTTTATTAATCTAAAATGGATGGTGAACTTCTTAAAATGTCACGTGTTGTTAGTGGAAAGACAAGGGGTAAATTCCCACGTTCTGAGTGAAGTTTAATTATTTCATTGGCCAAAGAAAAATGAGGTTTATCAAATTCTCCATCGATAAATCTTCAAACAAATTTCCAAGGCTCATCTTCCATCGCCATGGAGGACGACGTCGATTCCCGATTGCGAAATACGATGCTGTTTGACCAAAAGAAAAATAATACGAGGCCGTTTGTGATTGTCGGCTCCAGGATTAACCGCAATGGGAACGTGCTAAAAGGGCCGCACGCTCACGCCAACGAACGATCATGGATGGAGACCGCACACCCACCAGACATGAGGATCAACTCGAATTAACCGATCATTTGCCCGATCAATTCCTTGTACCATTAACCCTTAATGTTCGTCAAATTACGAGATTTAATTTAATACAAGATAAGAAGAGAACGGAAGCTTCCTTTGCTCCAAATCGCTTTTACGCTGAATCGTGCTGTCATCGTGTCATCGTGCGTGTGAATGCGTGGTGAATTTGGAAAGTTTTCTCTTCTTTCGATCACTCATTATTTGGCAAAAGAACGCTTTAAGTGCCATAACTTTGCACAAATGTACACTTAAGTGCCACATTCAATGAAAAACAGATCACTTGAGTGCCACTCTAGCCAAAGTCCAACCAAAACGTCGACGTGGCATTTTTCCGACGAAGCGCGCCCAAAACGACGTCGTTTTGCACGCTAACATGGCCAAATAATGCAAAAATGGCGTCGTTTTGGACTGAGGTGGTAAACAAATAATAAAAAATTAAATTTAGTCAAAATATTTTAAAATAATAATTTTAAAATTAAATTTAGTTAAAATTTTTAAAAATAATAATTTAAAAATTTTTAAAAATTATTTAGGAAAAAAAAAGGAAGGGGGAGAGGCGGGCGAGGGATCGCCCTCGGCCGCCGCCGCCGCCCCCCCTTTCCTTTTTTTTTTAATTTTTAATTTTTAATATTTTAACTAAATTTAATTTTAAATGTAATTTAATTAATTTTTTTATTTTTTACCATGTCAGCCCAAAATGACGTCGTTTTTGCATTATTTGGCCATGTCAACGTGCAAAACGGCATCGTTTTAGGCTCGGTTCGCCGGAAAAATACTACGTCGGCATTTTAACCGGACTTTGGCCAGATTGACACTCAAGTGATCCATTTTACTCTGATTTTGGCACTTAAGTGTACCTTTCGTAAGTTATGGCACTTAAGTATCCCTTTGTGCAAAGTTATGGCACTCCAGGTCCGCACGTCCTCATTATTTTGTTTCCTGTTTTGGCAAAACCCTCCATACGAAATAAATCACGCCCCTTTCCCTTCACCTGGTAGATAGTTTCGGCTTTTTTTATTCTAAAGTTATCATCATATCCTCATAAGTCTTCTAATTATGATAAAAATTACCAAAAAAATTCCTAAATTTATTAGGCATTAAAGACAAGGCTGAAGGATACATTCATGAAAAATTGATATATTTAACAATGTCAGCATATAAAATTTTAAAATGTTTTGTGCCAAAATTTTATGAATAATCAGTTCCATGCTAAAACTTTATGATCGATCAACTTTAAGCAAAAACATTCTAAAAGCATTATTTAAGTGAATTTGATGAGGTATATCAAACTGGGACTCTTCTCTAAGACAACTTATGCATCCATCTTGATAACTTAATAATCTCTTCCTCACATGTAAGCTCTAGTTTTAGATTTGCTACCCCTTAATTTAGGTATCCTTCTACATTAGTCTAGCTCAATTTGAATCTGGAATGCCCAACTTTATCCCTTGTCTCTTGCTCCGGACCGAAGCATGAAGTTTGTCATTAGGCCTATATTGCTACATCACAATGCCCACCACTCGGAAACTGAGTTGATCATTAGATTTCTTCATTGAGATATTCACCAAACATCGAATTAGATTGGGGGTCCTTAAGTAATTGCTCTTTAAAAGTAATGATACTAAAGTTGATGTATACAATAGTGATGATATTAATACCGTCTTTATTCCTAAGTTATTATTTTTTTTTTTTTTTTGGTTCTCGGATCCTTTCATTTTATTTTATTTTTATATTCCTATCCACACTCATGTCTAATTTCAAAATTACGATGAAACAAGTAACTGGAATTAAACTGGTTCCCAAGCGTTCTCTAGCGTTGATCCTCGCAGTCAATCCAAGAGAAGTCCTCCACGTCCATAAGGCTCCAAATTCCATCATACAATCTCAAAAAAGAGCAAGGTCAAAGAAAAACCAAATGCGAAATTACGAGAGATGGAAAAGATTTTACTTATTTCCTTTTTTTTTCTATAAAAACAACTAGATCTTTGTGATTTTAAATGATATTATTTGGATGAGAATATTCGCTCCATGATTTTTCTTTCGAGTTGAACAAAAACAAAGAAAAACAGTGGCGGAGTTAGAATATTTGCTTTTCACTCACGTTGTTGTTTCGTCAAATTTCCAACTTAAAAAATTATAGAGCAAAATTATCACAAATGATAACTTAGGGCGTGCATGATAACCATTCTATTACGTAAATAGTTTCTGGAACAGAAATAGATTTTTCTATTTCTATTTCTAGACGAGTTTCTAAGCAAAAAAATCTATTTGATAACGATACAAACTTTTCTGTTTTAGAAATAGAAATTCGTTTGATAACAAAAAGATATAAAATTTCTATTTCTTAAAACAAAATTTTCTTTTTTTTGGAGCAAATGAGATGTCCATTCTTACAAATTTCATATGCTTATAAACCCATTGACCCAAATACAAAGTAAGAGTTTTTTTTTTTTTTTATAGTAAAGTCTCCTTTTTTGAAAAAAAATACAAAGTAAGAGTTGTTATATCAAATTTTCTAAATTTTCACAAAAAATTCTTTAGCATCCACCTAAATAGGCAATTATGGTCAAACAATATACTTATCAATAATCTCCATACAATAGAAAAAAGAAATCAATATGCATTACTTTTGAGCATGATAGAAGGATCCCAAAACTCTAGTAGAATGAAGGTGGGCGACCATATTCTAATCTCCTTCATGCTAGTGTGTCATGTCGATCACCGCCACGGTTTACGATATCGAGCAATCGTTTTAGAAAAAAAAACACAAAGAAGTGTATTGGGCAAGTTGCGGCAAATTTTACAAAATCGGCGAATTTTACGAAGTGTAATAGAGCTTGTCATAAAGGACTATTACAAATAAAGGAAATCCTCAAGTAGAATATCATATTATAAGAATTGAGATAGGAATCATCAAATACAAGTATCACATTACAAAAGCAAAGATTGGGAATCCCCAAATACAAAATAATAGAAATACATTACAAAAGTTGAAAACACGATCTCATGGAATCTCCAAGTATATTATGATCTCTTGCCATCTTATTGGTAATAATTTTTCTAAGCATATTCATCTTAGTAGAAAATTTCATGGAGAAATTATTTCGATTTCTATTCCAGAAATAGAGAAGTAGAAAATTTCTACTTCGATTTCTGATCAAAATCTATTTCTCGGAACAAAAATCTATTCCAAAAATAAAAAAACGGAATAGATTTATCAAACGGATTTCTATTTCGAAACAGTCTAGAATAGAAAAATTGTTTCTGGAACAGAAATTCTAGTTTGTCATGCACCCCCTTAGTGTCAAAAAACTTTATGAACCATCTCATTCATACTACTAATTTTTTTCAAAAACTTTCATTGAAGTGACTTTGATTAGTCATGTTGAATTTTCTAACAAATTAAATCACTAGAGCCACTCAAATCAATGCTTTTCAAAAGTCGTGATACATAAATGGTCGTTTAAGAAGTTTCGGCATCAAAATGGGCACAATACGAAAGTCGTGGCATTGATATCATCTAGTTTTTTTTCTTGGGAGTCTAGTAGCGGGGCATAAAAACGATAAAAATAGGCAGATTTGCTTGAATATTCACATCCCACATGCATCAATCTTTTCTCTTTTTAGGGTGGCCAAAAAGGGGCAAAGCTTTTTTCCCCAAGGACACCTTCCCTCAGATAATTATTCTCTGAGGAGGTTTTGCATCTGCCAGAGCCCAATTGAAGTGATGATATAATAAAGTGGAAAGCTAGGAAAATTCACCCCAAAAAAAGTACCAAAAAGAAAAAAAGAAAAAAAAGAGGGCATTCTTAAATGTTACGATAGCGCCTTAATTAAGGAATCATCGTCTAGGAGCAAGCTCTTTTGCTCCTATCATTTTTTTAATTGGAGCTACAGAAGAGGGCTTTTGCGAGGGATAAAGATGCACAAGTTAGTGGGCATTGAAGTGGCAATCCTACGGTAGCGGTCGGCGGCGACGGTCGGCGGTCATGCGGCGGTCGTGCGGTGGTCGTGCGATGATCGTGCGGCGTCGTGTGGCGGCCGCGCAATGGCGTCGGCGGTCCGTGAATAAGAAAAATAAATAAATAAATACAAAAATTTATAAAAATTTTACCAAATGGATTTCTATTCTTTTTCTATTCCAATTATAGAAATTTTGTATAATTATCAAATACCTTATTTTACTCAAAAATTGTTTCTAGAGTAGAAATAGAAAAAACTATTTCTAAAAAGAAATAGTTTCCCGAAATAGAAATGTTGCCATGCACACCCATAGTGGTCGTTGGAGGATGCTTTCTGTGAGATCCAGTGGAACCATTGCTCATTATCTATAACGACATGGCTCTTAGTTGAACCCGATAAACCGATCTCTCTCTCTAATTACTTACAGACACGCATAATTTAAAGAAGAAGACGAGCTAAACCAGGTCTCCGCTTATATATAACGACCGAAGAAAACCACAATGGTGTATGTAGGGTTCTTCCCTCTTCTCTCTCTTCTCGATCATTATTCTCTTTTTTCAGGCAGAGAGTTTTGAGACCCGAAGATGTGCCCGAATAACACGGGTGGCAATGACCAAAAGTCGCCTCCACCACCAATGATGCGAATGCGGACGCCGATGGCTCCATACCCTCCAGCGGGGGCGATCCCCTAGAAGTGGACGACGGGTCTCTATGGTTGCTTCGAAGATCCCTCCAACTGAGTACTTTCCGCCTTCGTATATGTTGTCTAATTTCAAAACTATGATAAATCACAAATATGTCGCATTGCAAGGGTTAAATAATCATCCGATTTGGAAGAAAATATGTTGAGCTCGTTAATTAATCTAAAATGAAGGGTAAACTTCTTAAAATATCAAGTGTTGTCAGTGGAAAGACAAAGGGCATATCCCACGTCCTGAGCGAAGTTTTATTATCTCATTGGCCAAAAAAAAAAAAAATGAGGTTTATCAAGTTCTCCATCGATAAATTTTCAAACAAATTTTGAAGGCTTATCTTCCATTGCTATGGAAAACGACGTCAATTCCTCAATTGTGAAATACGATGCCGTTTGACCAAAAAAAAAAAAAAAAAATGAGGCCGTTTGCAATCGTGGGCTACGGAAATTTGAGACTTTAGAAAATATTCCATCGGTCAAGGTCGCTGTTGGTCGGGTATGATCTGAATTGGAAAATTGAACAAACCAGCGTTGAAATCCATTATCCAGTTTCTCCTTTACAATTCAGTACAGCAAGAAAAAAACACAAATATTGACACATACATCACAGACATCAAATTTTTGAGCGTAAGATATACCTGTCGCCCTCAATCTTCACATACTTAGAAATTATGTTTGAGAACAGAATAAAAAAGATAAGAAATTATTTTCGGGAACAGAGCAGTTACCAAATACACTCTAAATTAGTCAAATGCATGTCATTATGCCAAAAAAAAAAAAAGTGGGAGGATTTAAATTACCATAATAAGGACGTGTCCTTCAAGCAGTGCACCTCATCCATGCCCTTTTATGGGCCCTTCCGATTTTCCTTGGATCCGTCCAATCGATTCCCCTTGTCATTTACACCCAAAGTGACGCCGTTAAAAATTCTAACTGTTTAAAAATTATAAAATTCTAACTGTTTCGAATTAAACCCCATTTAAGTGTACTTAGCAAAAGAAACAACACACGTATACTCATTTTTGGGCCCGTTTGGTTCGGCTTTTGGGGAATGCATTTGCCAAAATGCAAATACCTTTGGGTGAAGGAGGTTTTCCGAAATGCAAATATCGTTTGGTAAAATTTGCTTTGAAATACAACTTTGGCCAAAATACCGTTTGGTAAAATTTGCATTTGCAAATGACTTTTATTAAATTAAAAAAACAAAAAAAAATTCTAATTTCTTTTTTGAAGTCCGGCGGCCGGACCGTCGGATCCGGCGGCCGGATGGCGGATCCGTCGCCGGGTCGCACGACCCAGCGACGGTCGCTGGGGTCGCGGCGGGCGGTCGGATGGCCGATCTCGGCCGCCCGAGGTTGCGCAACCTTAGGCGGCCATCGCCGGGTCGCGCGACCTCGGGCGGCCGTCGCCCGGGGTCGCGCGACCCAGCGGGCCGCCGCCCGGGTCGCGCGACCCAAGCGACCAGGCGATGGCCGCGCGCGACCCAGGTGACGGCCGCGCGTGACCCAGGCGACGGCCGCGCGCGACCCAGGCGACCGTCGCCTAGGTCGCGTGACCTCAGGCGGCCGTCGCCTGCGGTCGCCCGACCCCGGCGACCGTCGCCTGGGGTCGCCCGACCTCAGGCGGCCGCCTGGGTCGCGCGATCCAGGCGGCCGACGCCTGGGTCGCGAGATCCGGGCGTCGCCTGAGGTCCGGCGACGGTCGCCGGGGTCGGGCGACCCTCAGGCGGCGGTCGCCGGCGCGCGCCATCCCTTCGCCGGTGGTTGTCGGCCTTCGATCAGCAGCTTCGAGAGGTTGGAGAAGATGAACAGTAACCGAGTTACTTGCCTTCCCAGGATGCAACTTGCCAATGCACCTCAAGAGCTCCATTGGGCTAAGGGCCTTTAGACTCCTTTGGAGATGCAATTGCATCTTGCCAAAGTCGCGCAAAATAATGAACCAAACGCATTTGCATTTGGCCAAGGGACTTTAGAGTCCCAAAGCCCATTCCCAAAGCTGAACCAAACAGGGCCTTTATGTCACAAGTAGAGGTGTCAAACGGGTGAGTCGGGTCGGGTTTAGGTCGAGTCATTAATGGATCGACCCAAATTGATCCATTAACCCATTTATGACCCATTTAAGCCTAATATAAATTTTTCGACCCATACCCGACCCGACCCGACCCATATTAATTAAATATTTTCATATTGAACCAAATTTAGGAGAACTTATTCTTGTGTTTTTTTAAAATATTATATTACTAAAAAAGTTTCCAATCTTATTTCTTATATATATTATTTTTTAAATGGTATTGCTAAAATAGTTTTATACAACACAAATTTAATGGATAATTTTTATAATTTTTAAAATAATTATTTTTAAAAATCTAATTTTAATTATATTTTAATTTTTTTAAATTAATGTTTTAATTATTTTTATTTTTATTTTTAAAATATAATTTTCTTTTTTCTTTTGTTCTTTTTTTTCTTGTTGGTTCTTCATCTTCTTTGGCCGCCCACCGGCCACGACGACGATCGGCGGCCGACCACAGGCGAGCCTCGAGCTCTCCCGACGCCGTCGAGCTCGAGGCTCACCAGATCAGTGAGGCTGGAGCCTTGCCTGATGCTGGCGCGCTCGAGTCTCACCAGATCTAGCGAGCTTAAGGCTCACCGGCGTCGGGCGAGCTTGAGCTCACCCCTCGCCAGATGTCGGCAAGGCCTTCGCCTCGCCAGATCTGGCGAGCTCGAGGCTCGTTGGCGCTCGAGCTCGCCTTGCCGATCTGGCGAGGCTCGCCGGTGTCGGGCGAGCTCGAGCTCGCCCCTCACTGGATCTGGTGAGGCTCACTGGCGTCGGGCGAGCTCAAGCTCGCACCTCGCCGGATCTCGGCGAGGCTCAAGGCTCGCTTGACGCCGGTGAGCTCGAGGCTTGCCTGGCCAGTCATTGGCCATTGTTGTGCCGGCGACCGGAGGAAGAAGAAAGAAAAAGGAAAAGGAAGAAAGAAAAAAAAAAAAAAGAAAGAAAAGAAAAGAAGAAGAAAGAATAAAAATAAAAATAAAAATAAAAAATAATTATAATTTCGGTATTTATAAAAAAAATATTTTTGATTTTACCAAAAAAGAAATATTTTTGTAAAGTTAAAGAGATAAGAGAGAGTCTCTCTCTTAAGACCCACTTAAAACCAAACACATTTAAGACTCATTTAAGACCCACTTAAGACCCACTTAAAATTCACCTATCAAAGTAAACCCATTTAAATGGGTCATATATGGGTCTAAGACCCATTTTGACACGTCTAGTCACAAGAGAGACATCCAAATCTTCAAGTGCAATAAAGTCCTCCGGATCATATCCATAGCCCTCCAGATGGGAACGCGTGGGATCCTCCCCTGAGCTTCCAGCACCAATGCCCACGTTCTCCAACAAGCTCAAGAAACCGTCACGGACAAATTCCTCGGAGAGATTAAGAAAGATGTCGGGATCAAAGCCACAGCCCTCAACATCAGAGTATATCGGGGTGGAATTCACTTCCGAACTTCCATCGGCGGTGGCAGAGTTGACCGGCGAAGTCAAGAAACCGCAGCAGTCACCATCGCCGGTGAACTCCTCGAAGAGAGCCAAAAGTGAAGGATAAGGAGCTTCAAAACTCTCTAAAAGCGAATAGATCTCGTCCTCATCATACAAAACTTAGTAATCACGACCAACTCCAACTCCAGAATCACCACCAGCACAGGCTTTAACCGATGGGTTATTGTCCAAATCCTTCAATTTGTTGCGCACACAACCGTGAACGGCACAGCAGAGAGTTAAAGACCTTTTCAATCCCGTGGCCGATGTTCCATCGGGTTGTTGGCTTGTCGTGGAGGCCTAGGATCATGTTTGATCTAGTTCATGTAGAGAACATTCTTCTATATGTCCTAGGATTGTATTAAATTCTTTCATATATCTCATTTTTGGGCTTGTTCCAGTTCATTATAGCTATCAGAAATCAGAATGGTATAAAGACTGTTCATTTATTAAGGGATAGGGTTGGGGGTTGGCTTTGGTTTGGTGTAATTAATGTCCATGGCTTGGAGAAAACTGATGATATGTATATACAGATGATTCAACGGTGTATCCCTTATCAAGTTTTGACCATTCGTTTTGAGTTTTAAAGCTCATTAGGTGAAGGATAAAGATCGACATTTTTCCCCCTGTGATATGGGGTGGGTTGAAAGGGAAAAGTATGACATCCCGTGGAATAAGATGGGCTCTGACTTCAAATTTTTCAGTTGGTTGGCATAGAATTTTTCTCAAGGGCTGCAGGATCACTATCACAATATTAGTAGTCAACTATGAGAAGAATGTGAAATCGACTTAACAAGAGAACGTTGCAGGAAGAAATGCTGATTTTCCAATTTAGTACACCTATGCCTTTTTTATAAGGGCCTCAGAAGTGGAGATCCTCAAGTAACAGGACCGTAGTAATATTGCAACAGCAAGCCCAGCTGCAGTTTTCAATTTTATCAGTGTGAATTAGTTGTTAAGGAAGACGAGGGCAATCTTAACTCCTATTTCTACCAAAGAACAATTCATCTTCTTGTCGTGGAATATGCCTTGAGTTTCGCTTAACTGCAGGTAAATAAAATCTGGAGTAGTGGGCTGAACAAGAAGGTGAAGTATGTACAAGGATCAGTTTCTATTGATCCTCAACATGGCAATACTTATTAAGCATGGCTTGGTCTGAAGCACGGCGCTTCCATGATTCTGATCTGGAAGTACAGAGATACGGCAAGGAGCCTCCTGTCAATTAGGCTGCGAATGCTCTGGGCTTTAGAGGTCTACTGCAATCTTTAGATTCCCATCCCAGCAATTGCCTCTCGTTGTCGTAGATCACCATCTTGTCCTGCATCGACATGTCAGCAAAACCAACAAATGAGGGTAGATATGAAAGTTAAATGAAATAAATCTGCTTTGCGCAATAGTGCAGTACATCTGAATGGATATGATCTCTGAGGACATTTTATGTTGTCTAATTATATGTCTTTGATGATTTCCTTCCTCTTCAAATTTTCCATGACAATGTCTTGGGTGCAAAACTAATTCGGCAATAAAAATGCCACCACATGGAAGACTCTTACCTCCAATCACATTCATATTTTGGAGCCCGCTTGAGTTCCATTTAAAACTCCCATGCAGACATTTCCCTTGGACTGTCAAAACAATTGCAGTTATCAAAAAACGTAACATATCTAGCTTGCTAGAGTTCCGATAGATGAAGGGATTTACTCACCGATATAATCAAATATGATTCGGGGAGAACTTCAAATTGGGTTTTGGGTCTTCCGCCGCTATTAAAGCTGAGCGCAAAGTGTTCGAAGTACTACGTGACATCGCAGATGTTTTTGAAAGGCTTCTTGCCTCTCCAGCAGAGTGGGAGCGTGGGGTCGTCTAATGCTTCTGTGAAGGGCTTTTTACTTAGTTGGTATAGTCAGTAAGCCTGGCCAAACATAATTGGGAGAGCATGTGAATTCACCTACCCAAGGGCAACACGAGAACTAAGCCCGTTTGGTTCAGCATTCCCAAGAGACTTTCAGCCTCGAAAGCCCATTGGGAAAAAATTTAGGTATTTAATTCAGCATTTGGAGGTATTCTTGGCCAAATGCTAGCATTTCAGAAATGCATGTCCACCCTACTATTCATCCGTTGACTTTTTTTTTTTAAACTGATCATCTTCTCCACACCCCAACCGTTGTTGATCGGCGACGGATTTTTGTCGATTTTATTTTTATATTTTTTTAAAATAATAAAAACATTTTGCAAATGTTGGGTTCACCTTTTTTTTATGTCATTTTTATCTTCTAATAATTAATAGCCCAACTTTTTATCAATACACTAGAATGATCATTAATTAACGAAGATGATTAATACTATAATAATTAAAAAAATTATTCAAAGTTGAAAACAAACCTAAAAGAATCCTAGACCAAAAGTTGAGCTTTGCATCTAATTTGTAATCAAATTTTTTTAATATAATTTTAAAATAAATTTATTAATATATATCTTTTACATTACACTCAACATAAAAATGTAAAATATTATATAGTTATTATTTCTTTTTTATAATTTTAAAAATACTAAAACTAAAAAGCTTAATTTGATCACACTAAAGGGTTTTTCAAATATATGTTTACCAAACAGTCTTACATTTTTCTAAAGTACTTTTTAGTTATACTTTATCAAATAATTTAGAATTTCAAAAAATTTATTTATCACAAAAGTATTTGTATCCTAAGAGTATTTTTTCAAAATCGAACCTAACGGGCCTAGGAACCCTGCCGTTGCTGTAGGACTCGAAAGAAACGACATCCTTTACAAGTACACCAAGAGAAGAGCCGCAATCAGCATACTCCACCTCGTAGTCACATTGCTCTGGGCGGTCACATCTGTAGAGAGAGAGCGCGTCGCAGAGGATGGCAGAGGTGGGCCAGGTCTACAGGAGAGAGAGCAAAGGAGAGGGAAGCAAATTTTTAAATCGCTGAACGCGAGTTACACGTGGCACACGCGTCGGCGTCGACTTCTGAATGATTTTTACATTTGACCAACCCACCTGATATTTTCTCGTGGGGCGCTGCGATGCACGAAAAGCACGAGGAGAGCACGATGCACGTAATTTTCAATTATCGTCATCCTTCTCTAATCCTACGGTGAAAAAAAAAAAAAAAAAAAAAAAAATCCTTCTCTAATCCTAATGCGGAAATATTTATGAAGCAAAATCCCAAAGGATAAGTTTATAATAGAAAATTGGTTTGTAATTTAATGAAACCCATGACATGACAAAAAAGTGTACACTAATGCCATAATTTTTCGTCCAAGAAAGCTCTCGGCGACAGCCGCCGCCGCCGCCGCCGCAGTTTCGATGTCTTCGTCTCTTCGCTATTCTCGCCTCTGCGCCTCCTCCGCCGTCGCCGGGCCGAGCCACGCCGAGCCGCGCTGAGCTCGGCGTCTCTTCGCCCCGTTCCTTCTTCCCCGACAACGCATCATGGCGGCTCCTGGCGAGAAACGCCCCGGCGTCGGCTTACTCGAATGCCCTTCTCGGCTCGCCGCTCAAGAGCCTCGCGAATTCCAGAGCTGGGTTTTACCGGGCGCCCTCGCCTTTCAACTCGCGTTCGGGATTCGGCGGCGGTTTCGACTCCTATAGACGCGGCTGGTCAGTGTTCCCGAGCGTTCTCTGTTTCGTCATTCTTGGTTTTGGGGAATTCTTTATCTTTGTTAGGTTTTGTATCTCTAGGGGTGAGATAATGATGATTAAATAGAGATTTGGTAAATGGGTTTCTGCGCTGGTTGTTCAATTTTTCAGTTCAGATCGTATCTAACAAAGTTCGGATTTGTTTGATGGGAATTTGATGATGGATCCTCCGCATTTGCTTTTTGCTTGGGATTTCAGGGGCTTCCATTACTGAACCGACCTTTTTCCTTTACTCCCGAGAGTGGACCAATGAAGAGAGATGACTGTTTGTCCTTGTCTTGCTACTGAAAACTGCTATGAGCTATACCTTCTTTCAAACTAACTATATTCATTGGATTCTAATTCTTATGTGAGGGGGTAATGAACGAAAAGGGTGAATTTCCGTTCCCTTATCTTTGTTTAGTTCTGCTTCTTGACATTAGAATGTCATCTTTATGTTCCAGAAAAAGCCAAAGCAGAGAAGAGATTTATATCTGTCCAAGAAAATATTCAACTTGCGGAGTATGAAAGGAAATCTACAACCTTGAATTGTTTCGGAATATAAATGTACCATTTGCCATTCAATTTCAGTCTCATATTCTAATTTGATCATGATTTGCCTGTTGCACTAGTAGGACTCAAACCAAATATAGTTGTTAGAGTGGGGTCGTTTCGACATTTGGCATAAGGATAGGTCAAGTGGATTTCTCAGTGCTCACAATGAAAATATCAATGAATCAATTGCTTTTAGCTGTCCTCTTTGTGATCTTGCATGCAGCATATGGTAGCTTTGGGGCATGCTTAACAATCAGAGAGTGAATGGTATAGTGCAAGAAAAATAAAAGGAAGATCATAGCAAACTCGTAAATTCTATTGTTTCTTAGCCTAGGTGACAGACAGAGAAAAGGAAGACTAGTTTAATACAGTATTTTAGGTGATCTCTTCGTCTGGTGCCACTTCATGGCCACTTTAAAAGAATGCTTTGTAATTGTATCTATTGGTCCTCATAACAAACCTAACAAAAGGTGAGGGCTATTGCTTAAGCTGCTTTCTAGGGCCATACAACTGAGTGTTCATCGACTTTCCTGGGTTAGGATTTGTGGTTTCGACTATCCGGTGAAAACATACTATTATAATTCAAGTTCACTTGATTGTAGGTTTGCATAGCTAAAGCATAATTTTCCATGGTATCTTTGTCTTCCTATCCACAGGAAATCATGATTTAGAAGGCTAACAGTTGACAATGTGGTTCTGGGGCTGATAATTACAAATGTTGCTGTTTTTATGCTATGGCAGATTGCTGATTGTAGTTTTATGATGAAAAACTTCACTGTAAGATCTCTGTCCTAGAATTAAAGGTCTCCAATGAGACCAGAGCTGAAGATGCTGATCTAAATTATGAATTTTCATTTCTCAATCTAACTTAATCTGTGATTCTTTGGTGCAGATTTCCTTAGACAACGTTAAGAGTGGTCGTCTGCACACGCTGATAACTTCTGCTTTCAGCCATATGACTATGGAGCATTTAATCTACAACATGATTGGACTTTACTTTTTCGGGTACAATGTATGACTTAATACCTTTTCATCTTCTTATTTCCTTTCAGATAAGATGCCTTTTTCCCTTAAAAGTTTTATTTTTTCTGGCTATACAATGCTCGTGTTAATTTAGATTCTGAAGCTTTCACAATAGAAAGACTATAACTTTTATGCAATTTTCATGGAAGGATGGCAAGTTTTCTGGAGGGAGGGAGAGAGAGGAGGCAGAGATTTCTTTCTTCTGTTTATGGTTATGATGGGGACCCTTTTTTTTTTTTTTTTTTTTTTTTTGGAAACATGTTTGGTAGAATTGTACCGTTTGTGGTCTTGTGCCTCAGCATAAGTAGATTTTTAACTTTTGTTGTTTGATTTTTCTATTTGACAGATAATATCTTGTGTTTTTATTTTTCTCTGATTAATTATGTATCTTTCAAATGGTTGTATGGTTAGATTGGGAGAAATTTCGGACCAGAATTCTTGTTAAAGTTGTACTGGCTGGGGCTTTTGGTGGTTCAATATTCTATTTGGTGCACCATGCTTTCATGCATTCACAGTCGAAGGTAAAATGAATTTATGGAAATATGTGCAGAATTATTTTGTGGACTTGTAGCTAATGCAAATTTTGATTACCTCAAACTTTGCAGGGTCAAGGAATGTTCAGCATAGACCCTTCAAGTTTATTCACCAGTCACATCATCTCCACTTTAAGTTAATTCGAAGTCTTGGAATGTGAGTATGTTGACAATGCGACCAGGTCTAGAAAAGTTGTGCTTTACTTTGAGATGGGTGATTGCAGTTTCCAGTCCCAAAACATAAAATAGCGCTTCTTATCCACAAATTGTCCCTGAACTTTGGCCCAATGTGAAAAATGGTCCTTGAACTTTCAATTTGTTCAATATGGTTCTTGAACTTTTAATTTGTTTAATGTGATCTCTGAATTTTTATTACATGTTCAACCTAATCCCTGGACTGCATAAAAATGTTCAATGTTGTCCTATATTAAACATTGAACATTTTTATAAAGTCTAGGGACTAGTTTGAACCTGTACTAAAAGTTCAATAACTTACATTGAAAAAATTGAAAGTTCAGGGACCAAATTGAACATTAGACTAAAGTTCAAGGACCACATTGAACAAATTGAAAGTTCATACCACATTGCACATTGAGTCAAAGTTCAAGGATCATTTGTGTCATTTTTCCTTTTTATATTCCACACATCATGCTGAGGTGCATTATCTATAATCCAAAATAATGCTGGTAGACATGATCAGAAGTAAGGCATACTTCTTGGTGCTGGAAGGTCCTGGGCTCAGTTTAGGGAGCCTCTAAACCTGCAACTTTTCTGTAATTCAACTGGCATGTTGAATACTTGAGTTTTATCTGACTTGTGATGTCCATTTCGGGGGCTAGCGGAGCTGTCAATGCTATCATGCTGCTTGATATATTTCTCTTTCCAAAAGCCACAGTCTACTTCGACTTTATCATTCCAGTTCCTGCCATCTTACTGGTAATTCTTCTGTGGTTTTGATAAAAATGTTGTTTATTCGGGGGGGTTAGTTTCAATATCTCTCTGAATCAAATATTAATTACTTGTTAGGGAATTTTTCTGGTTGGCAAAGATGTGTTGAGGATAATCCAGGTATGTACGACTCTTTTTTTATTTTTATTTTTTTACTTTATATAGGATCGTTTTTTTGGCTGAATTACCTCTCTATTTCTATGATGATCAACATTTTGGTTAGTTAATCCCTCGATTGGATCTAGATGAACGATTGATATGTTGTAGTGTCGTCAATATCGATGTATAGTGATAGGATAACTAGTGTAAAGCATGATTCCAGCAAATATTATAAAGAAGTATCTCCTGCAATGATGATATCAAGTGTGCTGATTTCTTCGTATTACTTATGTGAACATTATGATATGTGAGTCAATGTGACACCACATCGTCAATGACATGGTATATCACCGATATACATTCTCCTAATTTAGAACTCAGAATAGTTTGTAAAGAGATGCCCTCAGCGATGGTCGGGAATGAGCAGTCTTGCTAGTAACGCAGCATGAGCATACTAAATCTGAATTTAGAATAGCTTGCAACTTGTGAATAATAGAGATTGCAAATTATGGCTCTGTAACTTATCAAGTTACCAACAAAGTGTTGGCTTTTTGATCAAAGGAAAAGAGAGACTTTGGTAGTGCACGAGCGTCAGAATTGTCCTCTGCCATCTGAGGAAATTTTCTGAATCTGTCGTGTACGAAGTGCCTGTAAACCTGTATAATTTTTTTTGGACCAACAAGTCTGGAGTTGTAATCCTATATTTTTGGTTGGTTCAGGGAGACAGTGAGATATCAGGATCAGCTCACTTGGGAGGAGCTGCAGTTGCAGCTCTCACATGGGCCCGACTCAGGAAAGGGCAGTTTTAAATCTTTGGCTTTTAATATTAATTTCGGCATGGCATGGCATGGCTAACTAATTTATTTTTCCTGTTCCGCTTCTTCATTTTTATGAAGGGGGTGTCAAGGTGATTGCCTCCAAGGTGTTGCTGAAAACTTTTATTGCAGAAATGGGTCCAGAGAATTTGTGAAATGCTGAAAGAGATGACATAACAATGGATGATGAGCTCTTTAATTTGTGCGAAAAGGCATGTGCACCATGACTACTGTGGCAGGAGCATAACTGACGTACACAATTAGACAATCTTTGCACAGTTCATAGTTCACATTAGCTTTTAGACATCGCTGGTATATGTTTGCTGCTTGCAAGGCCTGAAATATTTACGAATATCTTTTGTTGATTCCGCACTGGGAAGTATGAGCCTAATAGTCATTGTCGCTCACTCTGTTAGTAGAGCACTTTGATGTGAAAGTATCTGTCAAGATGGGCAATGGTGCAGGTTGTATAAGGATACGCAAAGTATATTTATTTCTGGTAGTGAGCTTCTGTTGCACAACTGTCATATTTCGTGGATGCTCTTCCCAAAGCATAGCAAGTTATTTACATGGGTCGGTTTACTAGAAACATATGACCATTCTCAGAAAAGCTATGTCACACACATTTTTTTTAAGAAAAAGATAATGTTTCCTCGGCTTACTGATGATTATTATTCATCTGGGCGTCAAATTCCTGTTGGGTTTGAAATACAGGATTTAGGTTCTGTAATTGGTCTTCCTATGGTTCTTGTGCTTTACGCCGGTGCTTTCTGTTTACGCAAAATCATATTAATTTCTACACCGAATTGTTTTATGATAAAAATGTTAAATGCTAGCGAATCATGTATGTGCGATAATCTTTGATTATTTTTAGCTGAAAGGGAATGGCTGATAACAGTAATTATTGGATCATATTTTTCGAAGTTTTCTTCAACTACTAATTTGATGGTGGGGTATAGAGACGGACATCACCTATATTTATATTTGTTTAATTTTGCATGGGGACAATGTTCGCAATTTATAATCCACTAATCACAAGAGTAATTGGAGGAAGTGTCATTCAATTGCCATTAGTTGTGAATGGACAAAAATATAGCTCATAAACTAGATATATGACCAAAAAAAAAAAAAACTAGATATACGACCATTTAGTGTCTATCGTGCTTTACATGATATTTAGAAATTTAGGTGGGTTTTGTCTACTTATAAATTTACGAGAAGATGCCTAAAGTAGCAAATTGAACCATGAGAATGGTGAAATTCTAAGGAAAAAAATAATAATCGGGTTTTATAATTTTATTTAGAGTGTCTTTTATTTTCAGAACTTTTTATTCCTGTAATAAAGTGTTGCAACTATCACAACTATTTTACATGAAATATCGACCTCTTATGAAATTACAAAGTATTTGCTCATATACATTATTCAAAGTTCCATATTCAATTCTCGAAGAGAGTATAAAGAAAAAAAATTCATAAATTTAATTTAGACAAACATACTGACATTTTAGAATTTTGATTCAAAATCTTGTGATGAGCTTCCCTACCACACCTGAAATAGTTCATAAAGGTACAATGGTTGAGAAATACTTGCATGCACTTTTCAACTATGTTTACAGCATCCTGCAAGTTTCTCAATTAGTACAAGATGTAGCCTAAGAGTTTAAACATCTCTTTGTACACCAGAGTTGCAGCTTTTCTTCAGAATATTTCTTATCCAAGCACCATGTAGTTGCCACAGGAATCGTAGTACTTGGCATCGAAATGCCTCTCTGAAAACAGGATGAGCTCAACAATCTCATCAGTATTTCTCTATTTCTTTCCTAATAGCTCAAGGCAAAGATAACATGATTTACCTTATATGAGAGACCTTCAAAGAGAACTTCAAGAATAAATCGTCCACTAGATAGATAACATTTTTAAACTTACTTGTTTCGCGTACTCTTAATTTTATTAGCTAAACATCAAGTATATGATACAAGGGATTTTACTTTTGCTATTATAGAGGTCATAACCTAAAATATACTAAATGATAATATCATAATATTCATAAAAAAAAAGGTAAAAATTGATAAAAAGACATAATTTATCTATTTATTTAGAAAAAAATGGAATAAAAAGATTATCCAAAATTTGGTTAATAGCTTAATTATGAAATCTCGTTTATAGCATTCTGAATTTTGGGGTTGTTGATTGTGAATTTGCCTTGGTATGAAAATAAATAAATAACTTTGGCCAAACTTGGCTCTCCTTTACATTTGTATCTATATATATATTCAAGATCCCGATTCTTGGTACCCATAATTATTAGCCATTCATCATCGTATGTCAACAATAGATTAGCAATCCTCGTCAATATGCTTCATTAATGTGTGTCAATACTGATTAGTAATACTAATCCCTATGGCTCGCAAGATGTCATGTGCATAATAATCCTCACACATTAGTCACGTGATCATTTATGTTCATGTGTTTGCCCGTGTTGATGGTCGGGTCAATTTTAGCGTAAACAAAAGGAAAGGGCAAAAGAACGCTTCAAGTGCCATAACTTTGGCCAAAGGGACACTTAAGTGCCATAACTTACGAAAGGTACACTTAAGTGCCACATTCGAAAAAAAACGGATCATTTGAGTGCCACTCCGGCCAAAGTCCGGCCAAAATGCCAACGTGGTGTTTTTCCGGCGAAGCGCGCCCAAAACGACGCCGTTTTGCACGCGACATGGCCAAAACGGCGTCGTTTTAGGCTGACGTGGTAAAAAGAAAATTAAAAAATTAATTAAATTAATTTTAAAATTAAATTTAGTTAAAATATTTAAAAATAATAATTTAAAAAAATTACAAAAAAAAAAGGGAATGGGGAGAGGTGGTTGAGGGATCGGCTCTCGCCGCCGCCGCCACCGCCGGAAGGGCCGTGACGGCGGGGGAGGGTCGGCCGGGGTTGCCGGCCGACCGGGCCGCGAGGGCTCGCGAGCCCTCGCCCCGATCCGGGGCGAGGGTCGCAGCCCTCGCCCAGATCCGGTGAGGGTTGGCGGCCCTCGCCCGGCCGGGCCAAGGGCCATCGCTCGCCGGGGGTGGCCCCAGCGGGCGGCGGCCTTGGCTCGGCCGGGCGAGGGCCGCGCGCCCCCTAGATCTAGCGGCGAGGGCTCGCGAGCCCTTGTCGCCGGTCGGCCGGCGAGGGCTCGCGGCCCTCGCGCGAGATCCAACGGCGAGGGCTCGCGACCCTGGTTGACTCTCCCCGCCATCGCCGGCCCTTCGGGCGGTGGCGGCGGCGAGGGCGATCCCTCAACCACCTCCCCCGTTCCCTTTTTTTTTTTTTAAATGATTATTTTTAAAAATATTTTAACTAAATTTAATTTAATTATTATTTTTTTTATTTTTTTCCACGTTAGCCCAAAACGACGCCGTTTTGGCCACGTCAACGTGCAAAACGGCGCTGTTTTGGCCACGCTTCGCTGGAAAAACGCTACGTTGGCGTTTTGGCCAGATTTTGGCCAGATTGGCACTCAAGTGATCCATTTTACTCCGATTTTGGCACTTAAGTGTACCTTTCGTAAGTTATGGCACTTAAGTGTTCCTTTGGCCAAAGTTATGGCACTTGAGGGGTCTGCGAGTCAAAAGGAAAGGGTAAAAAAAGGTGAATTATAAGGGATTTTCCCCCGACAGGAAACAAAACAAAGAGTGATTGGGTGAAGGAGAAGACTGTCAACGGCGGCACATGGGGACCTACAAACCCTACATTCCCTCCCCATTTTCACCGGGCGTTCACTCAACCACTGACAAAATTCTCTTCGTTTGACATTTGACTCTTCCTAGTTAAGAATCCAAATGTTTCCTCTTTGCTCTGCCCTCTATTGGAACCTCGTCTGTCCGATGGAATGGCGTCGTCTTTCGGTGTTGTGGCGTGTTGTTGCGTCGTCTTTCACTGGGCGCACCACGGATGGCTTCCGACCTTAACGGTCGCTTGTCCGCCATCTAGAACGTTCGCATTATCTTTTTATTAAGTTTTTATCTGATCTTCCAAGGTGGGTGGGGACTCAATCTCTCTAGGGAGCAGAGGATCTTCCAAATTAGGAGACGCAAAAAGAGCCAAACTCTTTCGGTGCACTAAAGAGAGAGTAGGATTGTCACTTTCGGAAAAGGAGGTGATCGACCTGTCTATGGAGAGGAAAGGAAAAAATGGGGGTGGAATATCTTCCAATGATGTAAGAGAAAGAAAATATTTAAAATAATGAAATCACTCAATCACACTAATTTGACAATTTTTAAAATTTAATTGTATTTTTTATAAGTTTTAGGACTTAATTACATTGGTGTGATAAGTTTTAAGACTTCCAATGCACATATCAGTTTTATATTCAAGTGGACTATTAGGGTGCGCATGACAACCATTCTATTCAGAAATAGTTTTGGAACAGAAATAGATTTTTCTATTTCTATTTCTAGAAGAATTTCTAAGAAAAAATAATTGTTTGATAACAACACAAAATTTCTTCTTTTCGGACAAAAAAAGTGGCGTGACCGACGACCTTTAATATAAAAAATAAAAAAATAAAAATGATTTAGTAACAAAAAAATAAATAATAAAATAAAATAAAATAAATCATAAATAATAATAATAATAATATTTTATTTTAAAATAAAATATCCTTAAAATAAATTTATTTTATTTATTCTATTTTATTTTATTTTACAAATAAATTTATTTTAAAATTAATAAAAAATAAAAATAAAAATAAATTTATTTGGCAAAACACTCAAGGCAAATAAAAATAATTTATTTTTATTTATCATAAATATTTTTTTATGTATCATAAATAAATTATTTAAAATAAATTTAATAAATTTATTTTTAATAAACTAAAGATAAAATGATAAATAAAAATAAATTATTTATTTTTAATAAATTTATTTTAATTTTTAAATTAATAAAATGAATATATTTATTTTTATTTTTAATAAAATGAGGAGAGGCGAAGGAGGAGGAGGAGGAGGCAGAGACATAGAGGAGATGAGGGAGGACTCACCGAAATTAGGGTTTAGTGGGAGAAATTATTTCTAATTTTTCTTCCAGAAATCAAAAGTAGAAAATTTCTACTTCTGATTTCTTTTCAAAATTAATTTCTGGAATAGAAATCTATTCCAGAAATAGAAAAATTGAATAGGTTTATCAAACATGTTTCTATTCCAGAAACAGATCTGGAATAGAAAAATTATTTATGAAACAGAAATTTTGGTTATCATGCACCCCCTTACTAACCGATGTTGTTGTATCTTTTGATTAAGCCACATTGATTCTTCATCGTATAGGCTTCATGCTCAGTATCTATGATGGTGGCAAGGTGGTTTTAGGATGAGTTCTCTCTCCCTCATTGTCCTAATATGTTATTTTTTTTCCTTCTTCTTATCTTTTGTTTGATTGAATATTATAATTTAAAATGATTTCTTTACTTTTTAACAACTTCATCGGGTGTTGATGGCAAAAAGAATCGATCGAGCAGATTACCGATCCCACGTATTGTGAAAGACAATAGTATTTAATTAACATGAGTGAGAAGTTCGAGCGCCTAACTCGACGATCTTCATAGGTTGAGTTGAAAGGACGGAAGACTAGGATCTTTCGAAATTTCAACTTCCAACTCCAAACTTACCATCAGCACAGACTAGACCAATGTAGATCAATTCTGCAGCTTGACAAGTTTTTCCCACATTGGATGATATTTTACTCTTAAGATTTATCATTGATGTGATATATTAGGTCGTCTCAATATTTTACTCTTTGGTGCTCTTTAGGCTGCGCATGACAACGTTTCTGGTCCTAGGAAGAGTTTTTTTTTTTTTTCCAGAAATAGTTCTTTTCTATTTCTGCTCCGGGGAACAATTTCTGAGTAAAAGATCGCGTTTGATAACAACACAAAATTTCTACTCCTAAAATAGAAAAAGAATAGAAATGCGTTTAGTAACGCAACAATTTTTTTTTTGTATTTATTCATTTTTATGTTTGCCGACGGATCGCCGGCGACGGCAACCGGCGGCGGTGGTGAGTGGCGGCGGCGACGGCGACGGGCGGCGGCGACCGGCGACCGGTGGCGGCGGCGACCGGGCGCGGCGGCGGCGACGGCAACCGGCGGAGACCCGCGACCGGGCGGGCGGCAACGACCGGCGACCGCGGCGGCGATCGGCGGTAGTGGTGGTGGGCGTGGCTCTAGGCGGTTGCGGTGGTCACGGCAAGAAAATAAAATTAAAAAAGAAAATCAGCTTACTTCTAGAAATTGTTCCTGGGAACAAGAATAAACTTTTTTTTACTTCTCAAAACTGTTTCCGGGAACAAAACGAGAACAAAAAATTGAGAAATTGTTCCCGGGAACAAATGTTTTATCAAACAGGTTTTTATTCTTTTTTTGTTCCGGGGAACAAAAGAACAGAAATTGAGAGAAACAGGAGCGTTACCATGCGCTACCTTAGTTTCTATGACATACCAAAAATCCTCGGTGTGTGGGAAGATTGTGTTTTGATGAATGTGGCTATAAACTTGATGATTTAAAGCGAGAGGCAAGTGGCTGCTCTTGTGCGCCAAAACAATCATCAAGAAAAGAGACAAAAGAATACAAAATAATTTGTCATGAAATTGCATTAGTCTTAAATAAGAAAGATGAAACTAATCCAAGGGCACATGACTCCAAGACTAAGAAAGAGTTAAAAAGAAAGCAATCTTTATTTCAAGTCCGACTTTAGTTTCACCATGATTGGAGTATGAAGGAAGAGACAAACGGACATTTTCCAAATTAAGAGGACTGCTAACGGCACTATAGAGATGTGATTATGCTTGAGAAAAATAGGAGGGGAGGCAGAAAGGAAAGGATGAGTCATATTTTTCCATATTAGGACATACAACATGAGCCGACTCCTTTCATTGAGCGTTGTAGTCCCCTGTTGGCCTCACCTTGTATTCTATTTTCCATCGTACATGTTAGCAATCAATGTTGTGGCATGTTTGATTAATCCATGCAGATTCTTCATTGTATCGACTCTTTTATTAAACTGATTTCTTTACTTTTAAACGCCACGTTAGGTATAGGTGGTAAAAAGAATCGACTGTGCAAATTACCACTTTCACACATTGTGAGAGGCAAGAGCATCTTACTAAACAAGCGAAAAGTTCAATCGCCTAACTCGGCGATCTACATAGACCAAGTGGAAAGGATGCAAAACAAGAATCGTCCTCAATTTTTCTATGTCCTAACTCCAGAATTACCACCGCCAAAACCAACCTTGACTGATGTGGATTAATTCTCTAGCTTGATAGGTTTTCCTCCAAATAAAATGATATTTTTACCTTTGAAATGGCTCGTATTTTCATTTTATAGTTTGTCTCAGTATCTCCTTCAGCTTCATGTTTAACACCTTGTGAATTTATGACATACGGTGAAGGATAGTGGCACCTAAATAAGAAAAAAGATCAAAAGAATATCCCCATGCATTGCAAAATTCCTTAACTAAAGACGAGAGAAGTTGTCTTATTGGATGACGGAGCCTCTCACGTCAGTCGAAACCCATGGTGCTTTCTATAAATTGGGTACCCTTGACACGTCGCACTTCCCAGGTCGTCGATCTTGTCGGTTCCTGTTCGCCGGGAGCGAGACAATTTCAGTAGAGAGAGAGGGTGTGGGGGTCGGGGGTATTTCTTTGTTTTCTTGAAGGGTTTGGAGGAAAGAAGAGGGGCCAGTTTTACAGGGGACAAAAATGAACTGCAGTCATTCAGATGCTTGAGGCGAAAGCAAAGCACGCAGAGCGGTGTACGATCGATGTGGAGGACGGCGGTGGTGTGGGTTGGGATCAGGAGATGATCGAAGGAGCGGAGGCGCGAGAGGGGGAGGAGATTGTGGACGAGGAGGAGGGCCAAGGGCGAGGAGTGAAGGAAGCTGAAGGAGGACGAGGGGAGGGAGGTCGTGCGGGCCGAAATGGTGAGTACCCGAACTCGATTGCTGATCCGCTTTACGATCGTCGCGGGATTGTCCCTGCATTATCGCTTCGTTTGCTTTGCTGCTAAGATTGTTCCATCTTACAGTGCTCTGGGTGCTTTGCTTCCGCCGCAAGCATCTGAATGACTCCGCTGTTCCCTTTTCTCCCCTGTAAAACTGCCCTCCTCTTCTTTCCTCTAAACCCTCAAGAAAACAAAGAAACACCCTCGACCCCCCCACCCTCTCTCTCTCCACTGAAAATGTCTCGCTCCCGGCGAATAGGAACTGACTAGATCGACTACCCGAAGAAGTGTGACATTGCGTCCTTGAAGAGGAGCGACGGCCTCGTCAAGAAAGTCTCTGCTCTCAGCTCGCTCACCGCACTCGGGTTGCCGTCATTGCGCCATCCCCAAAGGGCGAGCTCCGCTCGTTCGGCACACCTCGGTCGAAGAGGTATTCTCCGAGTACCCCCGTCAGCAGGACGACGTGATGCTGCCGATGAATCCAAAAGAGGGGTGACTGGGCCGAGAAAGAGCGTAGAACTCACCCGTCGACTGTGTAAGCTCAGGAGAGGAATCCACGGACGCTTCAATCTTGAGGGCTATGAAGATAATGACGACGGCATCCCTTGCTGCACCTGAAAGTTCGGACGTCTGTCGTGATATAGATATGAGTATTATGTACGTGTGTGCTGTTTCTCGTCCTCTATTTTAGCAGCATTTTTAACTATTGATGTAACCTCCGCTCCGATCTTGAGGGCGCTTGGTATAATCCCGATGCATTTCTTACACCCCTAGATTTTGGTGTCTCTATGTGATGCATGTTTGTATGGATATCTGTGTTCTTAAACTGCATCGTAAAGTAGAGATTGGATAATGGATTTCAACGCTGGTTGTTCAATCTTTCAGTTCAGATCCATCCAATACAAGTTTGGATTTGTTTCTGGGTTTCTTCCGAGAGCGGACCAATGAAGCAAGCTGACCGTCTTAGTTCTGCTTCTTGACATTGAAATGCCATATTTATGTTCCAAAGCAAGCCAATGCGGAGAAAGAGAGTTGTATCTGTCTTAAGGGAATGTTCAATTTGCAAAGTACGAAAGAAATTTGCAACCTTGAATGGGTTCGGAATGTGAATTTACCATTTGCCGTTCAGTTTGACTTTGTTGGTCGCTGTCTTACAGTTTTATGAACCGTCACTTTTACATGAAACCCCAGTCCATACACTCAAATTCTTGTGCTGGCATGAATGTGTAAGACATAAAAATTAATATGCGGAAGCCAGGATCGTTTATAGACAAACCTCCAGCCATTGTTCTTATTCTCGTTCGTCTGAAAAACCTGAAAATACAAAGAAAATTGGGCACACGCTACTAACCCAATTCACTCTCGTACCGATGGTGTATTCTGAATGAGAGAGTTTGAGTTAGACCTTGTCATCACCCGTCAGAAATGAACATACGTTCCTATTTATACATCGTCTCCCATCAAGACGGGCAGTTGTCACGAAATGGTACGAAGCTTCATGTTGAACAGTCGCAACTTTAAGAGAAAATTTGGGTCTAAAAATATGGGATCACAAAATAAATAACATTCTCCCACTTGATCCCATCATTTTCATCATACGGATCATTCAACTAATTCCACGAAAACTTTATGCTTAAAGAAAAGAAACAAAACACATGGATCATGGCGACATGTCCTCTAAGAGTGAGTAATATCTTCCATGTATCACAATGCACCTTATTTCTTTAATGTTAGCCTATATGTGACAACAAATCTTAATGAATAAACCCCATGTTTATTCTAGAACCAATGATAAATGTTATTCTCATAAACAACAAAATGTGTACACAAAAATTAAGAATCAACATTACAACTGAATAAGAGTTTCATACAACAAAAAACGTTCATATGTCGACAACACATGATGGGACCTATTCCCATACTAGTTACATGATCCTTATATTTCATTGGTGGCATGCCTTTAGTTAAATGATCGGCTATCATCAATTCAGTACTAACGTGTTCAATGACCACTTTATTCTCCTTAACACGTTCCCTTATGGCTAAATACTTAATGTCAATATGCTTACTTCGACTGCCACTTTTGGCATTTTTAGCCATAAAAATTGCAGCTGAATTGTCACAATATATTCTTAATGGCCTAGAAATAGAATCAACAATTCTAAGCCCAGCAATGAAACTCTTCAACCATACACCATGCGAGGTAGCCTCAAAACAAGAAACGAATTCAGCCTCCATAGTGGAAGTAGCAGTCAAAGTCTGCTTGGCACTTCTCCATGACACGGCCCCGCCAGCTAACATGAAAATGTATCCAGATGTTGATTTTCGTGAATCAACGCAACCCGCAAAGTCCGCATCCGATTAACCGACCACTTCTAGGTTGTCAGTCCATCTATACATAAGCATATAGTCTTTGGTACCTTGAAGGTATCTCAACACTTTCTTTGCAGCTCTCCAGTGGTCTAAACTTGGATTACTCTGATATCTTCCCAACATTCCCACAGCAAAAGCGATGTCAGGTCAAGTGCAAACCTGAGCATACATCAAGCTTCCAACAGCAGAAGCATATGGAATGTTGTACATTTGTTCCCTTTCTAAATTATTCTTCGGGCATTGGTTCAAATTGAACCTGTCATCCTTCACAATGGGTGCTATGCTTGGTGAACAATCTTTCATCCGAAATCTCTCTAGGACCTTATTGATATAGGTTTCTTGAGATAGTCCTAAAATTCCTCGAGGTCTATCTCTATGGATCTTAATGCCAATGACATAAGATGCCTCACCCATATCCTTCATGTCAAAACTCCTAGAGAGGAATTGTTTCACCTCATGTAGCAATGCCTTATCATTGGTTGCAAGTAGTATATCATCCACATACAACACCAGGAAACAAATTTTGCTCCCACTAACCTTCTGGTATATACATTGATCCATGACATTCTCTATAAAACCAAATGAAGAGATGACATCATGAAACCTTAAGTACCATTGGCAGGATGCTTGTTTCAAGTCATATATAGATTTCTTAAGCTTGCACACCAAATGCTCACCTTTACTAGAGGAAAATCCTTCAGGTTGTTTCATGTAAACCTCCTCCTCTAGTTCTCCATTGGGGAACGCTGTTTTTACATCCATCTGACATGAATGGACCTAGATTTAGAACCAGGGAAGGAGAGTAAATTTTCTGCAGGTATGCATCCCACATTGGGCGAACAACTCCCGTTCAAGCCCTTCAGGGACAACCTTTTAGCAGAAAACTACTCAGCCCTTTAGTTCAGAGCCTAGAGACACCCAAAAATGCTAGGATGGAAGCGTTTCTAATCTACCCAAGTTGCATTTCTCGAAGGATCATACCAGGCTAGAGAAGAAGAGGAGTTTAGACAGCCATAGAGAGGTTTTTCACAAAGCACACACTTTACTTCAGGGGACTCTGCCCAACACAATACACCCTCCTTGCCTTTTATAGGCAAAATGAGGTCACAAGGCAACAAACAAGGACCAAGCTCATGGGTCCGGGTACAAACAGAAGCACCGGAAATTTCCGGGAGGGAATTATTCGCACACTATGAACAGTAACTATACTGTGAACAGTACATCCCTAGCCTAGTGCTACAGTAAAAGTGAACAGTGATTCTGCTACAGTGAAAAATGTACGGACTTCAACGGTCTCGTCCGTCGTGGGCATTGTAGCTACAAACTGGATCTGAGTCATCTGAGCTGTCTTCTAGGAGATGAGCTTCGTACTTCTGTTGAAGGGCTTCAAGATCTTCTGGTGAGAGGATCTAATTTAGCCTTCTTGATGAGGATGCTTGTACATGAGCCCAATAGGATGCTTCTTCTTCTGCTCAGTTTGTGTTTTCACTTGTAGGACGAGCAGGAATGCTTGGCTGAGGCCAGTTTGATGTCTGTGCATAATACGATGTGTCCATGTTCTGGAATGAGGACGAAGGTCCCTATTCGTAGGGATCCTGGGACAGAGGGCCTCCAAAGCGTGCATAGGGGTCCTAAGTAAACTGGACAATGTCATATTCGCTTGTCATTTCGTGCTCTTGGGACGATGCAGCTTGTCTGTACTGATTGATTGCTTCCTTAGCTTTTGGTGCTAGGTCATAATGATCCCACGTAGTGGGTACATTATTTCAAATATCTGCAGGAATGGTTTTGTTTTCTTGGCATAGGATTCGCTGGAGTTCTCGGTACTCGTTTTCACAAAATCTAACAGATCTTGGATAAGATTTGTGAATCCGGGCTTCTCGGCTGTTCAGGTGGGGTTTATAGGATGTGGTTCCTATTTCAAGTGGCCTATCCAAAATACTACAATTATTTCTGCAAAAATTCCATGGATGTCGGAAAAACAGGATGGTGTGAACTTCAGGATTTGGTGTCATGGTTCTCAGTTCATTTTCTAAGCCTTGTTTCCAGCATGTATGATTATAAAACCAATTAAGAAAGTCTAAGAGATTCTTATCACTTTCTTTTTCGATGTTTCTTCCTAGCATGAAAATTCTTGTGAGGTTGACAATGAATCTTCTGGTGGGAATTTCAATGGCTATTAAGTATTTATTGGTTAAGTACCATAACAGCGTTTTGAGCTGGTCAGGGAAGTCATCTTCTTTCCAGATAAGAGGATGAATGAAAGGATAATTCAAATTTAACCCGAAATGATAAAAAATCGAACCTCCATTGAATCTGAATAGGTCTGTGTGGGATTGCCACATGAGGTTCTCCAGGTTCTCAGTAAGACTGTCGTTCTGGAATTGCTGAATAATCTCCTCAGGGAATTTCCAACTTGGCAAGTCTTTGATCTTCTCAATCTTGTATTTCACTCCATGATTGAGCATATGGAACGCAGGTCTCTTGATGTACATGTTGATCTCGGCTGGTACTTTTGGTCTTGACAAAAAATCAGCAAGCACATTCTTTTTTCCAGGAATATGCTTGGTTTCAAAAGAGTAGTTTGAAAACCATTCAGCCCGTCGAAGTAGTTGAGAGTTTGGAATCTACTTCTGTTTAAACTTGGTCATTTGAGGAAAAGATGCCATGTCCAATTCTAACAGGAAGTGATGGTCTATGAGATGAAATTCAAACTTTTTGATTCCATTTTTTACTGTTAGGATTTCTTTGAAGGTGGAATGATAATGCATTTCAACTTGGGTAAACTTTCCACTTTTGTGAGCACAAAGGAGTCTCTTACCATCAATTTCTTCGAATAGGACAGCTGCCCAGTATTCATCACTGGCGTCAGTTTGAAGAATTCTTTTACCTGTTGATGGTATTTGCAGTGGTGGGAGATTCTGCATAATCTCCTTAAGCTCAGCGACTACTTTAGTTTGAGTTTTTCCCCAAGGTGGGGAGTTCTTTTTCAGCATGGATTGCAAAGGGATCGGAAGCTTTGCAATATTGGGGACAAAATCTCTGAGATAATTGATTATCCCAAGAAATTGCTGAACTTGTTTTGTCGTGAAGTTATCTTCAGGAAACTTCAATAATTCTTGAGCAATATGTGGCCTTGGATAGTATGTACCCTTGTTGAGGTGCATACCAAGAAATTCAATTTCTGTCTGGGCAATGTTCATTTTTCTTTGAGAGAGCATAATGCCATGCTTTCTCACTATTTCTGCAAACTGCTCAAGGAGTTGGCGGTGTTTGTTCATCGATCTGTAGAGCAGAATATCGTCGATATATACAGCTGCACTTGACAAGATTGGTTGGAAAATACGGCAAATGGCCTTCTGGAAAAGGGATGTTGCTACCTTTAAACCAAAAGGAAGAACTTTCCACTTTGGAAGTGCGGTTCGGGATAGAATCCTGTTTTGGACTGTCTTCGGGATGAATACCCAATTGCCAAAATCCGACTTTGAGGTCGAATTTGGAATAAATATGGGCCTTGGTTAAACCAGTAAAGAGAGAATCTCTGGATGGCAAAGGGAACTTATCATCTTGGAGAAAAATGTTGAAAGGTTGATAATTGATTACCAATCTCATTTTTTCTCTGTTTTGCTCAGCACGCTTATTGACATAAAAAGCTTCACAAGCCCATTGAGAATTAAAAATTTCAATAAGGCCTTGCTATAATAGTTCTGAGCATTCCCTTTGAGCTAAAGCCAAATGTTCTAGGTTCATTCCCATATGACTTGCCTTTGTTGGTTGATGTCTTCATTCTTTTTGAAAGGGAGGCGAACAAAAAATTCAGGATTTTCCCATAAAGGATGAGAACATTTCTGGGCAAATTCTGAATGGGATTCTGAACAAGATTCGAGCAACTTTTGCATGATTGGATCTAATAAACTCATCTCAATGGAAAATAGTCTCTGGATATTAACGAACTCAGAGAATTGGTCTTTAAATCTAAGACCTTTTCCAGGAATGATTCGAAGTTGAGAGATTTGAGTCATGATATCCCACCCAATTATCAAATCTTTATTGGGAAGGCTTGATCCAAAAATCTTTGTGGTTATGGAACACTGAGGTAAAAGCGGATGTGGATCGGGTGTGGTTCGACATTCGTGGAGAAAGTGTCTCTGCTGCACTGAAGTATCGGATGTAAGGAGTCCAGAATTCTTCAGGTAGAATTTTTGTATCTAAAATGGAATAACTTGCTCCTGTGTCAATAAGAGCAATGACATTGATAGGTTTGGCAAACTTCGAGGTGAGGATTTTAATAGGGAAATGGGGACAGTGAGTATGACTTGAAAAAATATCAGGATTTGGTTCTGAAGATGTGGAAGATATGTGAAAGATGTCTTCAAATTCTGAGTCAGACTCAGTTTCACTGGAAGTTTGGTAAAAAGGAATGACACAAAGAGTTTGTTCAGTTGGTTCATCATCAGCAGAGAATAGGGATTCAATATCATCATTTTCGAGGGAAATACCTATTTCATTCTCTATAAGATGATTTTGACCTTTTTTCGCCTGAGGACAATTTTTGGCAAAATGTCCTTTCTTGTTGCAAATGTAGCAACGACTTGATTTCTTATGGCCTGTGCGATCCTTCCTTTTGCGTAGGTATCGCAATTTCTTGTTTTTCCGGAAATGCTTGGAGCCATGTTTGGATTTCTTAATCGAGTACTTCTTGTAGTGCTTTTTCTTCCGGGAATACTGGCCACAAGTACCATCACAATCCTGTTTGGAGCATTTGATCTTTAATTTCTGGTGGGAACAGGCTGCTTCAAGACGCTTGTCATCTGTGATGTATGTGCGGACCATTCGGCACTTTAAGCATAAATCTTCAAGGCATAGATGGTCTTCTTGTTGAATTTCTCCTAATGAAACATCTTGTATCATTCTTTGCTTTCCAAAGAAAGATCTTTCAACCATCTGGGATAGCTCTTTAGGAATAGAAGTGAGGAAGACATGCTTTAAATTTGGATCTACGCCAATTTGGTAAAAGAGCTGAAGCATTAGTCGATAATGCTTATCAAGATGCTTTTTCTGAAGGGAGCTGCATCTTCTTTCGAAAAATTCTCTTCTTTTTAGCTCCTTGAGGTCTCTGGGTATTCCCACAAAAACATGATATAGATAAGTAAGGGCATGGCTGAAATTGGGTGACATTAGAAACATAATCTAGTCTTATTCTGAAAGTGATTGCCATCAGAATTTAAGGCTTCCTGTGAACCTTGTAACGAAATTGTAGAGGACATCATTCATATCATGGTTGGTAATGGACTGTGTATTCAACCAAGTATGAAACTCTTCAAGTCTTTCTCGGCCATTTTGGATAAGGAATATCGTCAATGGAGAAGAATTGTTTTGATGCCATAGACACATGTCTGGTGGAATTGTTTCTGGTGGGATTACTTGTCCATTTCAAATTCGGATCAGAATAATTTGATTCCATTTCATAGTCTGGAGGAGTGTCAGCCATGAATATTTGTGAAGTTGGTGGAACAATAGGGGGAGAATCGACTGTAGGATCTGAGAAGGATGAAGAAGAAGAAAGAGATGCCGAGTCTGATGTAGTAGGGGAAGTTTGTTCAGCAAGCAGAATCTGTTTTTCTGGGATAACAGGATCAGGCTCAGGCTATTGGGTAATAGGATCAGGTTCTTGAGTACCCAAATCCTTCAAAAAGGATTCCAATGGATTTGATAACGTCATCTGGTCTGGCTTTTCTCTTATAATAATTGAACTTGATTCCGTTGGTGTTTTCTCTTTCCCTTTTTCTTTCTTCAAGGCTTTGAGACAATTTCGTATTTCTGCCATATCCGGTTCGGATCTTCCGGGATATTGGCAAAAATAGATGCTTGTGGTGCTGGAAGTACATACCCAGTTCGAACAGGAGGTGCTAATGGATCGAAAGGTCTGCTAAACCTTCATTCTTCAAGAAGTTGGATTTGTTTCTTGAGCTTGTCTATTTCTGGCTTTGGACTTTCAAGATAGTGGTACCCAAGATGTTGTCTTGATTCCAAGGCGTGAAGCCTTTTCTGGAACTCAGAAAGTATCTTCTTGGTACTCTCATCATATCTTCGGAGATCTTATTGCACATTTCCAATTTTGGAATCAATAGCCTTGAAGGCATTGTTTTGTGCCAACAGGGTCTCTGATTGCCAGTTTAGAACAGCTTCAGCAGCAGGGGTTTTCTTCTGTCTCCCATGTTCATCCACATCTGTGGGGGTAGGAATTTTAGGAACATGGTGGTATCTGCCATGTGGATCAATAAACTCTTCTGTAGCAGGGAACGAGAGTTTAGAGCTTTCCTTAACAAGAGGAGGAAAGTCGGTATCTTGAAACATGGCAATAGAAGAAGTGGGTGGTGCTTCTGCTGGGACTTCAAGCGGGTAAGAATGTTTCTTAGCCCATTTGAGGATTGGCTTGTAAAATGGAGAGAGGGTTTGTTTTTTCTGAGGAGGAGAAGTTGGAGGAGATTTTGGTGGATCTGGTAAGGTTTGGAGTGTAGTACTGGACTCTGATGGTGGAGGTGGTGCATAAGAGACCATGAACTGGTATTTGTCACACTCACCAAGAGTATCGATGGAGGAGTCTCCTTTCAAGTATCTTTGGTACACCTTATCCTTTGACTTTTTTCGTCGAGGTGAAGATATTGCAAGAGGATCTACCTCGTCAGGAGAATTTGTACAGTAAGAACATTGGCAAAAAGGATCCCAAAAACAATGACCATATTTATCAATAATGGTAATGAAGATGCGCTGTTAATCTCCATGCAGAATGACCAGGCGTCCTGCATTCATGTCTTTAGACAGATCCCAAAAGATACGTTGGCCAAGCTCCTTCCAGAAACTTGGATCACCAACTATGAAAAGCTACACCAGCATAACAAGCCTTTCCAGTCCACGGACTCAGAGTTTGTAAGGAAAAAAGATGGAACTGTTTCCATCAAATTTGGCAAAGAAAAGGAAGAAAGTCCTTCTATCATCAAAATGGGCAATCAATACCAAAACAATACGAAGAGAATCTTTCTTAGATACAGGAAAAAAAGTCTACGTGTAATCGATTCCTTCCTTTTGAGTGAATCCTTTGGCAACAAGTCTAGCTTTATATCTTTCAATATTACCTAATGAATCTTTCTTAGTTTTGAAGACCCATTTACATCCAATGGCCTTCGCACCATCAGGTAACTAAACCAAATCCCAGACTTTGTTAGATGCCATTGAACTCATCTCTTCCTTTATGGCATTGTACCACAAATTGGATTTATCACTATCCATGGCTTATGAAAACGTTTCAGGATCATTCTCAGCTCCAATATTATAGTCAGACTCTTGTAAATACACAATATAATCACTAGGAATAGCCGATTTCTTTATTCTAGAAGATCTTCTCAATGTTACATCAACATTCTCTTGAGGAGCGTGTTGCTCAACTGGTTGTTCAACAGTTTCTGGTAATTGCTGAACAACTGGATCTACTAGATCAATATCAGCAGGTTGTGGAACTTCAACAATTGGTTGTTCAATAGCCGGCTGAATTGAAGGGGCATTATGAGCAACAACCAACCTTAAACTTGAGGTGGAAGGTTGAGTGTCTGAATGATCTTCCTTAGTAACAAGATTCCTCGGTTGATCGCTCCCACTGATCAAGTCATTTTCAAGAAATTTAGCGTTTCTTAATTCCACAATCCTAGTGGTGTGAGATGGACAATAAAACCTGTATCCCTTAGACCTTTCGGCATATCCAATGAAATACCCACTTATGGTCCTTGGATCCAACTTCTTTTCTTGTGGATTATAAACTCTCACTTCAGACGGGCATCCCCAAACGCGCACATGATGCAAACTCGGTTTCCAACCTTTAAATAACTCAAAAGGTGTCTTTGGGACAGCCTTGGTTGGAACTCGGTTTAATATGTACATTGCCGTCTTAAGTGCTTCAGTCCACAAGGATTTAGGAAGTTTGGAGTTACTAAGCATACTACGCACCATGTCTAATAAGGTCCGATTTCTTCTTTCTGCTACGCCATTTTGGTCTGGAGAACCAAGCATAGTATATTGGGCAACTATCCCATGCTCTTGAAGAAATCTTGCAAATGGACCAGGTGCTTGTCCATCTTCAGTGTATCTACCATAGAATTCTCCACCCCTATCTGATCTCACGATCTTAATTTGCTTATCGCATTGTTTCTCTATTTCCGTCTTAAATACCTTAAAGGCATCTAATGCTTCATATTTATTATGAATCAAGTAGAGATACATATAACGTGAATAATCATCTATGAAAGAGATGAAGTATTTCTGATCACAAGAGTCCATATCCGGACTACATATATCTGTATGTATGATTTCTAATATTTTTGTACTCCTCTTGGCACCTTTCTTTGTCTTGTTAGTCTGCTTTCCCTTTATGCAGTCCACAAAAGTATCACAATCAGTAAAATCTAAAGTACTGAGTACTCCATCATTTATTAATCGCTTAATTCTTTCTATGGAGATATGTCCCAATCTCCAATGCCACAACATATAACACATCGTTTTATACCAGCTTTATCATGAACATGCATCGCATCATAATAGGCATTGTCTTGTAAATTAATTCGAAAAAGATCATCAGACAAAGTACCACTCCCAACAATTTCAGATTTAAATGATAAACATAAGTTTGAATCTGAAAAGTTAAAAGAGTATTCCAAAGGTACAAATCTTGAAACTGAAATTAAGTTTCTAGAAAAACTAGGAACATAAAAGGTCTTTTCCAAATTTAAAACAAAACCACTATTGAGAACTAGTCTATATGTCCCAATAGCTTCCACATGCGAACGCATCTTGTTTCCCGAGTAGATGCTTTGTTCACTTCCCACTGGCTTACTGTGGTTTTGAAAACCCTGCAAGGAATTTGAAATATGGATTGTAGATCCAGAATCAATCTACCAAATGTTGTGACTTACATCAATCATATTAGATTCATAACAAACACAAGAGATTGGATTACCTTTCTTCTCGAGCCAGGCCTTAAATTTGACACAATCATTCCTTATATGCCCCTTCTGTCTACAGAAGAAACACTTCGATTCTTTCTTAATGTCAGCTTGGGGACGTATTTTATCTTTTCCCTTATACTTGCCATAGCCCTTATTCTTTCCTTCTGTTGCCAAATGAGCACTTTCTCCCAATTCCATAATCAATTTTTCTTTCTCTTGAACACACATAGTCATGAGTTCATTAATTGACCATTTATTCTTATGTGTGTTATAAGAGATCTTGAAAGGCGCATACTGTTGTGGGAGAGTGTTCAGAATATAATACACTAGGAATGATTCAGATATCTCAATCTCAAGGTTCTTAAGCTGAGCTGCAATGTTCCTCATTTGCATGATGTGCTCACGCACACCTCTAACACTAGTGAGCTTCAATGATGAAAACTTCATAATCAGGGTAATGGCATGCGCCTTCTCAGAACTTTCAAACTGCGCATCTATGGCCTCCAATAAAGCCTTAGCATTGCTATGCTGAGAAACTGAACTACGAATACTAGGAGATATCTTAGCTCTTTTAAACATGGCACAAACGCGGTTGGACCGCTCCCATTGGTTATAAAGAGCTATCTCAGCTGGAGTGTTCGAATCGGTAGGAGCAAGTGGTTCGTCTTTCCTTATAGCATAGTCAATGTCCATTCACCCCAATTGAAGAAGAACTGACTCCTTCCAAACTTTATAGTTCTCACCATTCAGTATGGGAACATCAAACTTAAATTCAGAGAAATTCACAGATTGCGAAACTGCATATCAAATAATCATGCATATGTCACAAAATTTGAGGCAAATATAAATAAATCATGTTTTACCAATGTAAACATGTCACAATATGAATCATATAACATAAAAACTACCTGTGGGCTAAGTTTTTAATTTAAATAGATTCATAATTACTTCATGAAGAAACTATCATATTATATGTCTTTTCTTAATCTATGTGGGTAAATTAAGAAAAATAATATGATATTTCATCCTAATTAATCATATTAACATAATGAAAATTTCTGTGGGATAAAATTCATCATATTAATATAATTCATTACAATCAATGTCCATTTCTAAATATGATCCGGAGGCTTTTAATATATAATTTAATTAATTAAAGATGCTATGGCCACTCCCTAATTAATTAAATAAATGGACCATTAGACATTTAATTTCATGCACAAAATATTATAAAAAAATTCCATGAAATGTCATAATAAATAAATACATCAAGGGCAAAACAGTAAATAAATAAATTGGCCAATTGCAAGATTATAAAAATACGAAAAATTTGGGGGCAAAAGTGTAAGAAATGAGCCGCGGTGGGAGAACGACAAGCGCGTGCCGAGCACGTGCGTGTCCAGCGCACAGGCGCGTGCTCGGCACTCGCCAGAACCGGCCCGAGCGCGTGCGTAGCACGCGCTTGGCAATTGCCGCTCGCGTGGATCCCACGCACGCAATGGTTGTCGCCCGCATGAGAGCTCGTGGCGCGTGGAATCCACGCGCCTGCAACCGCAGCGCACGCGTGGGCTCCACACGCCTTCTTCCTCGCGAACAGAAGCGTTTTCTTCGCCGTTTTTCGCCGTTTCGCCACGGTTTCGCCAGCCATTTCTTCTCCGGCAGCCCATTTCAGACACAAATTAATAGTGGGTTTTGAAGAGCACGTCAGCACGACCACATGGGTACAAGTTTCAGCGAAAATGACGAAGAAATAAGCCCCAAATCATAAGAAAATTCCCAAAACACAAATCCTCAACCACTGTGACTTCCGCCGCCCAATTAGCCTTTGGCGAGCACCGAAATGCCGAAATAACTCATGACTAATATTCCTCATGGCGGTGCGACCATACGGGTCCGAATTCGAGGGATAGGTTGCCAGATTTTGCCCGGAATCGGCGAATTTCTCTTGGCCTCAAAACCTCAAGTTACTGTTCATGTTCTAAAAGCCCGAATATACACCGAAAATACACGGAAAATACACCAAAATTTAACAAAACAAGGCAGAGGCTTTTAACATGCTCTGATACCAAATGTAAGACATAAAAATTAATATGCGGAAGCCAGGATCGTTTATAGACAAACCTCCAACCATTGTTCTTATTCTTGTTCGTCTAAAAAACCTGAAAATACAAAGAAAATTAGGCACACGCTACTAACCCAATTCACTCTCGTACTGATGGTGTATTTTGAATGAGAGAGTTTAAGTTAGACCTTGTCATTACCTGTCAGAAATGAACATACATTCCTATTTATACATTGTCTCCCATCAAGACGGGCGGTTGTCACGAAAGGGTACGAAACTTCATGTTGAACAGTCGCAATTTTAAGAGAAAATTTGGGTCTAAAAATGTGGGATCACAAAATAAATAACAGAATGAACATGCCAGCCCGATTTAGGAGGAGAAGAAGAAGAAGGAGAAGGAGAAGCGGAAGGAAAAGGAGAAGGAAGAGAAGGAGAAGAAGGAGAAGCAGAAGAAAAAGAGTAAATTCAAATGCAATCACTCCAAAAACAGAGTTTCTAAGAATTAGCCAACCCAAACTCCCACCTGCTGACCAGCCATCGAGTTGATTTCCTCGTACGCCTCCCCCTCTTGCTCGATTGAAGTCGTCACAAGGAAATGGCAACTTAGGCAACTCGTAGAGACATCTTCTACATCCACGATAAGATTTAAGTTCTTAACATGGGAATGAATTTTATATAGGAATCTCTACTAATCAGTTTATGATAAATCGATTAAACACCTAATTACAAATCAGAGATTATGAGCACAGGCACTTGGTTATACTAGATTTCACTAGTACCATTTCGGTACTATTCTTATTATTGTCAAAAATATCTTTACAGGCAGTTTGAATTGTTTTTTGCCTGAATTACTATCATGCAATGAATTGATCATGTGAGTGCACAAACATTATTAAAGACTCAATGAATCAAATAAATTGCAACAAATGAATTCAACACACTAAAGCAAGCAATTATTTTTTGGATTTTCTCTCGTCTTGAAATTTTAACCTATATAACATGTTTGTATTTTTATATTAAAATTCGACATTAATAGAAATCCTAATTAAACTATCTAAAATAAATAGTTGTCTAATATAATTTAGGGATTAATTTGATCTAAACCCTATTCTATATTTGAAAACTATTTTAAAGATGCAACATTATCTAAACATACAAGCATTATTTGAGACCCTATCTATGAAAGAAAATGCTATCTAGAATCTATTCTAATTTATTCTAGAATTATCTAAATATGCAATCCTATTCAAACTAGGCAATGTTATCGAAAAATCCTATATATTCTAACATGCAATCTAATCTAAAAACATGCAATCCTAATTTAGGAGACTATCTTATCTAATACACAATTTGATTTTTTGGGTGTTTTCCAAAACAAGCAATTTTCGAACATAAGCATTATATCCAATTCATTAAAGATATTCGTCGAGAATTCAAATAAAGGTATAAAATAATTGAAAAGATAATCCATCATCTCACGAATTAAATTAACAATTATTGTAACCCTAAACACCACAATACGTAAGAAAAATAAAAAAAATTAATCTAAAGTTTTATGAATCAAATTAATAATTATAATAATTTTAAAGCTAAAATATCATCAATGCCCAAAAAATCAACATAATTAAAAAAATGATCCGAAATCTTATTGATCGAACTAGTAATTGTAGCGATTTTTTTTATCAATAATATCCTATTGGATAATGCCTAAAGTCTTAATGAAATCACTATTCCAATTTAAGCAATCGAGACGAAATTTAGTTGAAGAAAATTACCTTGTTTGGATATCTTATTTCCAAAATGGGGACCGGCGACGAAGGATTCACGGACGGCAGCCGACGTTGAGACGGTCCGCCGTTGCCGGGCCGGGCCGCGCCGAGCTCGGCGTCTCTTTGCCCCGTTCCTTCTTCCGCGACAACGCATCATGGCGGCTCCTGGCGAGAAAGGCCCCGGCGTCGGCTTACTCGAATGCCCTTCTCCGGTCGCCGCTCAAGAGCCTCGCGAATTCCAGAGCTGGGTTTTACCGGGCGCCCTCGCCTTTCAACTTGCGTTCGGGATTCAGCGGCGGTTTCGACTCCTATAGACGCGGCTGGTCAGTGTTCCCGAGTGTTCTCTGTTATGTCATTCTTGCTTTTGGGGAATTCTTGATCTTTGTTGGGTTTTGTATCTCTAGGGGCGAGATAATGATGATTGCATAGAGATTTGGTAATGGGTTTCTACGCTGGTTGTTCAATTTTTCAGTTCAGATCATATCTAACAAAGTTCGGATTTGTTTGACGGGAATTTCGTGATGGATCCTCTGCATTTTCTTTTTGCTTGGGATTTCGGGGGCTTCCATTACCGAGTGGACCAATGAAGAGAGATGACTGTGTTTGTCCCTGTCTTGCTACTGAAAACTGCTATGAGCCAAACCCACTTTCAAACTAACTATATTCACTGGATTCTAATTCTTATGTGAGGTGGAAATAAACGAAAAGGGTGAATATCCGTTCCCTTATCTTTGTTTAGTTCCGCTTCTTGCATTAGAATGTCATCTTTATGTTCCAGAAAAAGCCAAAGCAGAGAAGAGAGTTATATCTGTCCAAGGAAATATTCAACTTGCGGAGTATGAAAGGAAATCTACAACCTTGAATTGTTTCGGAATATAAATTAACCATTTGCCATTCAAGTTCAGTCTCATGTTCTAATTGGACCATGATTTGCCTGTTGCACTATTAGGACTCAAACCAAATATAGTTGTCAGAGGGTGGTCAGTTTCAACAATTGGCATAAGGATAGGCCAAGTGGATTTCTCAAAGCTCGCAATGAAAATATCAATGAATCAATTGCTTTTAGCTGTCCTCTTTGTGATCTTGTGTGCAGCATACGGTAGCTTTGGTGCATGCTTAACAATCAGAGAGTGAATGGTATAGTGCAAGAAAAAAAAAGGGTAGATCGTAGCAAACTCGTAAAATTCTATTGTATCTTAGCCTAGGTGACAGGCAGAGAAAGGGAAGGCTAGTCGGATACAGTATTTTAGGTGGTCGCTTCCTCTGGTGCCACTTATTGACGAGAAATTAAATGGCCACTTTAAAAGAATGCTTTGTAAGTATTTCTATTAGCCCTCATAACAAACCTAACTAAAGGTGAGGGCTACTGCTTAAGGTGCTTTCTAGGGCCGTACAACTGAGCGTTCATCGACTTCCCTGGGTTAGGATTTGTGGTTTCGACAATCCTGTGGAAACCTATTATTATAATTCAACTTTACTTGATTGTAGGTTCGTGTAGCTAAAGCATAATTTTCCAGGGTGTTTTGTTCTTCTTATCTGCAGGAAATCATGGTTTAGAAGGCTAACAGTTGACAATGCAGTTCTGGGGCTGATAATTACAAATGTTGCTTTTTTTATGCTATGGCAGATTGCTGATCGTTGTTTTATGATGAAAAACTTCACCGTAAGATCTCTGTCCTACTATGAAAGGTCTCCAATGAGACCAGAGCTGAAGGTGCTGATCTAAATTATAAATTTTCATTTCTCAATCTAACTTAATCTTTGATTCTTTGGTGCAGATTTCCTTAGACAATGTTAAGAGCGGTCGTCTGCACACTCTGATAACTTCTGCTTTCAGCCATATGACTATGGAGCATTTAACCTACAACATGATTGGACTTTACTTTTTCGGGTACGATGTATGACTTTACACCTTTTCATCTTATTATTTCCTTTCAGATAAGATGCCTTTTTCTCTTAAAGTTTTCATTTTTTCTGAAGCTTTCATGATAGAAAGACTGTAACTTTTATGCAATTTTCATGGAAGGATGGCAAATTTTCTGGAGGGAGGAAGGGAGAGAGATCAGATAGAGATTTCTTTCTCTTCTGTTCATGGTTATGATGGGGGCCTTTTTTAATGGAAATACGTTGGGTAGAATTGTACCGTTTGTGGTCTTGTGCCTCAGCATAAATGGATACCTTGCATTTGTTGTTTGATTTATCTATTTGTCGGATAATATCTTGTGGTTTTTTCTTTCTCTGATTAATTATGTACCTTTCAAATGGTTGTATGGTTAGATTGGGAGAAATTTCAGAGCAGAATTCTTGTTAAAGTTGTATCTAGCAGGGGCTTTTGGTGGTTCAATATTCTATCTGGTGCACCATGCTTTCATGCATTCACAGTCAAAGGTAAACTGAATTTATGGAAATATGTGCACAATTATTTTGTGGACTTGTAGTTAATGCAAATTTTGATTACCTCAAACTTTGCAGGGTCAAGGAATGTTCAGCATAGACCCTTCAAGAATGCCAGGATTGGTATGTGTAAATAGAGCAACTAAATATAGGGATTGACAATAATTTATGTAAATCCACCAGTCACCTTCCATCCACTTTAAGTTTATTCGAAGTCTGAGTATGTCAACAATGTGAATAGGTCTAGAAAAGTTGTGCTTTACTCTGAGATAGGTGATTGCAGTTTCCAATCCCAAAACATGAAATAGCGCTTCTTATATGGGATAATGACACAAATGGTCTTTGAATTGTAGCCCAATTTCCAAAGTGGTCCCTGAACTTTCAATTTGTTCAATGTGATATTTGAACTTTTAATTTGTTCAATGTGATCCTTGAATTTTTGGTATATGTTCAAATTAGTTCTTGGATTATATGAAAATATTCAATGTGGTCCCTAAACTTAAATTAATGGAAGGACAACATGGAACATTTTTATAGAGTCTAAGGACTAGTTTGAATATCTAACAAAAGTTTAGAGATTACATTGAACAAATTAAAAATTCAGGAACCACATTGAACTTCGCACTAAATTTCAAGAATCATATTGAACAAATTGAAAGTTCATACCACATTGCACATTCAGTCAAAGTTTAGGGACCATTTGTGTCAGTTTTCCTTCTTATATTTCACACATCATGTTGAGATGCATTATCTATAATCCAAAATAATGCTTGTAGACATGATCGAAGTGCATACTTCTTGGTGCCACAAGTGTGTGATATTATTTTCCGGAAGATCCTGGGCTCAGTTTAGGGAGCCTCTAAACCTGCAACTTTTCTGTAATTCAACCGGCATGTTGTTGAATACTTGAGTTTTATCTCACTTGTCATATCCTTTTAGGGGGCTAGCGGAGCTGTCAATGCTATCATGCTGCTTGATATATTTCTCTTTCCAAAAGCCACACTCTACTTCGACTTTATCATTCCAGTTCCTGCCATCTTACTGGTAATTCTTCCGTGGTTTTGATAAATGTCGTTTATACGAAGGGTTAGTTTCAATATCTCTCTGAATCAAATATTAATTACTTGTTAGGGAAATTTTCTGGTCGGCAAAGATGTGTTGAGGATAATCCAGGTATGCATCGACTCTTTTCTTATCTTTATTTTTTATTTTTTACTTTCTGTAGGATCAGCTAGTTTTTTCACTGAATTACCTCTCTCTTTCTAAGATGATCAACCCTTTCATCAGTTGATAACAATTGATATGTTGTAGTGTCATCAAGATTGACGTATATAGGATAACTAGTGTAAAGCATGGTTCCATCAAATATTATAAAGAAGTATCTCCTGCAACGATGATATCAAGTGTGCTGATCTCTTCGTATCACTTAACGATTGTGAACATTAAGATATGTGAGTCCATGTGCCACCGCATCATCAATAACGCGGTATATCACCAATATCTGTTCTCCTAATTTAGAACTCAGAATAGTTTGTAAAGAGATGCCCTTGGCGATGGCCAGGAATGAGCAGTCTTGCTAGTATAGCAGCATGAGCATACTGATTCTGAATTTAGAATAGCTTGCAACTTGTGAATAATAGAGATCACAAATTATGGTTCTGTAACTTATCAAGTTACCAACGAAGTGTCGGCTTTTTTGTCAAAGAAAAAGAGACTGTATTAGTGCATGAGCGTCAGAAACTGTCCTCTGCCATCTGAGGAAATTTTCTGAATCTGTTGAGTGCGAAGTGCCTGTAAACTTGTATAACTTTTTTGGACCAACAAGTCTGGAGTTGTAATCCTATATTTTTGGTTGGTTCAGGGAGACAGTGAGATATCAGGATCGGCTCATTTGGGAGGAGCTGCAGTTGCAGCTCTCACATGGGCCTGACTCAGGAAAGGGCGGTTTTAAATCTCCGGCTTCACGTGTTGATTTCGGTATGGATGACAAATTTTTTTTTCCTGTTCCGCTTCTTCATTTTTATGAAGGGGGTGTCAAGGTGATTGCCTCCAAGGTGTTGCTGAAAACTTTTATAGCAGAAACAGCTCCAGAGAATTTGTCAAATGCTGAAAGAGATGACATAACAATGAATGATGAGCTCTTTAATTCATGCAAAAAGGCATGTGCACCATGACTTCTATGGCAGGAGCATTACTGATGTACACAATTAGAGAATCTTTGCACAGTTCAAGGTTCACAATAGCTCTTAGATGTTGCTGGTATATGTTTGCTGCATGCAAGGCCTGAAATATATGTGGAGATCTTTTGTTGATTCTGCACTGGGAAGTATGAGCCTAATAGTCATTGTTGCTTACCCTGTGAGCAGGGCACTTTGATGTGAAAGTATCTATCAAAATGGCCAATGGTGCAGGTTGTATAAGGATATGCAAAGAATATTTATCTAGTAATGAGCTGCAACTATCATATTTCTTGGAAGTTCTTCCCAAGGCATAACAAGTTATTTACATTGGTATGTTTACTATAAACATATAACCATTCTCAGAAAAGCTATATTCACACATTTTTTTATAGAAAAAAATAATGTTTACCTTCGCTTACAGATGATTATTATTCATCTATGTGTCAAATTCCTATTGGATTTGAAACACAGGATTCAGATTCTGTAATGGGTACTACAAAGAACCATAAAATGGTCTTCACAAAATCGTATTATGCTGAAAATGTTAAAATGCTATTGAATTACGCATATGTGATAATCTTTGATAATGTTTTGCTAATTGAGAATGATTGATAACAGTAATTATCAGACCATGTTTTTCGAAGATTTCGCCAACCAGCATTATTTTTTTTTTTTTTTTTTGGGTCGTAAACCATCGGTATGATTAGTGGTGTATAATCATGGACGCTACTTATTTTTAATTTGGTAATTTTGCACGTAGACAATGTTTATAACTTACTATCCATTGATCACAAAAGTGATGAGAGGAAGTGTAAATATTCTAGGATTTTCAAGAGAGAGGGTGAGAGAATCAGTAAAGATTACATCTTTACTCAATTGGCTTTTAGAGAAGGGTATTTATACCTAAACAATATGCATAGGAAAGGAAATTAGCTACCTTAGATAATCACAAAATATTAAACAATATCTCTAGTATCTAATAATATACATAATGATATTCTCTAACAATTAGTACTAAGCAAAAAGATCAGACTAAATATGAGGGGAGTGCTAGAATGTTTAAATACCAAATCATATATTCATCTAACAATTCAAGCTTTTAGAACAGTCGTCGATAGTCCCAGCAAATCTCACAAAAAGCGTCCTCCAACGATCATTGGTTGTGGTTGGAGGAAAATGTAACTTATAACTTAGATATATGATTGTTTAGTGTAAAATGACTATTTAGAAATTTAGGTGATTTTGTCTACATATAATTTTACGAGGTGATACCTAGTGTAGAACATTGAACCATAATAATGGTAAAAGTATAGAATTATGTATTATTATTTTTTTTTAGTAAAAGGTAAGAATATAGAATTATGCATTGTTATATCCTATAACTTGAGAAAAAAAATATTAAATGGGTATTATAATATTATTTAGAGTGTCTTTTATATTCAAGAACTTTTACCCCTTTAAGTCAATGTCGCAACTCTCATCACCATATTACTCAAAAAATTGACCCTTAAGAAATTACAATATCGTTGGTCATATATGTTAGGAAAAAAGCCACCAAAAACTCTAAACTTTACTCAAAATGACAAATTTACCCAAAACCTTTTTTTTTGTGAGATTAAAAATCCCAAACTTTGATAACCGTAACATATTTATCCCAAACTCTATGACCAATGGCATTTTTGTCTTATTTTTTCCTTTTCCTTTTCTTTTCTTTTTCCCCTTTTTTCTTCTTCTCTCTTCTCTCTACTGACCATGGCAGAGGGAAGCCGGATTTAGGTGAGGGCGGCCCTTGCTAGCGTTGGGCGAGGGCGGCCCTTACTTGGGCCAAATCTAGAAAGGGCGATCCTTGCCCGACGCCGGCCAGGTCAATGGGCAGCCCTCGCCCGACGCCGATTAGGGCAGCCCTAGCCAGCCTAGGCAAGGGTGACCCTCGCTCGACGTCGGCGAGGGCGACCCTCGCCTGACGTTGGCAAGGGAAACCCTAGCTAGCCCAAGCGAGGGCAGCCCTTGCCTGAGTCCGGCTTCCCTCCGCCATGGCCAGTGAAGGGAAGAGAGAAGAAGGAAAAAAAGAAAAAGAAAAAAAAAGACGAAAATATCCTATAATTTAGGGTAAATGTGCCATAGAGATAGAATGTTAAAGTTTTTTGTGTTGCGAAAAAAAGTTGGGAATAAATGTGTCACAGTTAGCAAAGTTTAGGATTTTTTATGTCGCAAAAAAAAGTTTGGGATAAATTTATCAGTTTGGGCAAAGTTTGGGGTTTTTTGTGGCTTTTTTCCTATAATTTCCATATTCAATTTTTTTGAACAGTGTAAAAAAAATCTCATAAAGTAGCATAGGAAAACAGGTTGACATTCTTTTAAAAAATCTCGATTCAAGATCTTGCCACAAGCTTCAGTTGTTCAACCTTTTGATGGAATCCACCAAGCTCGATGATGATGACGGGCATCATGGCTTGGGTTATTAATGGAATAAGACAGTTGATAACTACGTTTCTCTCCTCCTTGACATGCCACTATATTTTTTCCTTCTCATTTTTGTTTATCTTATGGTAATTTGAATTTTATTAAAGAAATTTCTTTACTTATAATCACCATATCAGGTGTTAATGGTAAAACAAATCATGAAAGATAGAATATATGATAAACACAAATAAAAAGTTTGAACGCCTAATTTGTCGATCTACATAGGTCATGCTGAAAGGTAGAGAATTTAATCCACATTGAGTGAGGCTTGCAACCCTTGTCCATGCCCTTGTTGAATGCGATCCTTACTTAGATTTCGTGAGGGCTGGCCTTGCTGGCTAAGGCTGCAACCCCTTCATCCAGGCCAGACACGTATTTGTGATATATTAAGTCCGTCTAAATGTCTCCTTCAGCTTTGTCTTTAATGCCTAGTGGATGTAGAATGGAAATTTATGCCTACAGTGGTCTTGATAAATTGAAAAGAAAAGAAGAGGATAGTAACAACTAAATATTGAGAATATACAAAAACAAAAAAGTCCCGAAATGTGTAAAATCGACTTCCCAGTTGTACATGTGGCGTTCGAAATTGCCAAAATGAACACATCCTGGAGATGATCAATTACTTCCCTTTACAATTTTTTACAATTTTGTTTAAAATTTTTCTTTTTAATATATATTTACCTTTTTCATTGCGGCCGGCCAGGGAAGAAGTATCCCTCGGTTGGCCAGTAGGCGACGGGACCAGAGGGGAGGGTGGCAGGCCATCATCCAAGGCGAGAAAGAAGATATTGGGAGAAAGAAAATTAAAAGGAGGGATTTCCCGAACAGGAAACGAAACGAGAGCCACTCGGAGACCTGGAAAACAAAAGCAAAAGGTCCGGTGGAGGCTTGGCCAAGGCACAAAGGAAAGAGGAGAGATTGTCAAACGGCGTCACATGGAGGAGGGAAAAGGGGCGTACGACGCTCTGAGTTCCTCTTTGCTGTCACTTTTTGGTAATCATCGGTAGGAATTCACCCACGTTTGGTACGCCTGATGCATCCCGAGTCGGTCCTCATGGGTCCCCAAGCGGATGAAGCCTTTTTAGCGTCTTTTGTAGGTATATGAAAGGCACCAACGTCGGCTGCCCAGCTTGCTCACGGGCTGCACAGAGAATGCTGGCGAGGCGAGTGTCCAGCTTTGGTAGCACACCTCGGGTGAAAAAGATTAAAAGATAAAAGAGCAAAAACCTCCAAAAACATTGACCTTAAACTTTTCTTGTACAACCACTGGGGGTTCGCCTCAGTGGCCACCCTTCCAACATGGAAGGGGGAGGTGAGGGGTTCAAATCCCCACCTTCTCAGGGGGGATGGGGATAGGGACACGTAAGTTTGAGAGTGGGTTGCGACTTCACGCCCCTGCAAGAGGCGGGACAAGTCTGCAAGTGAGTGTAGAGTAGGAATAGAGTAGGACTGACAAAAAAAAAAAACTTTTCTTGTACGAAATATTTTCCCTCTATAAATTTTTTTTCTAGGAATATCGTTAAAATTATGCTTACATGGATGCTAGAAAGCAAATTGTGTTAACATAGTTTTTATGTGACTTGAGTGAAATAACGCCATGCCAAGTTTCGCTCACAACAGAGCAGAGTGGCTGAAAAACAGGGGGGAGAAATAATGGGCAAAATATATTTTCCATCTCCTTTACACAATAAGAAATGAAAGTTGAAGCTTTTGTTGTGATGGTAAAGAAAACGGTGAGTTCTTGCAGGGAGGGACCCCGACTGATGGCGATTCGGACACAGAAGGAACTTCTGTTGAGGATTTTCTTTCCCTTTCATTTGAGGGGATCGAAAATGAAATTTTATTTGAGTGGGACTGGTGGCGATGGTATATGGACCTCTGGAAATTTGTTTCAAGATTTATTGATGGAAAACTTTATCAACCTCAATTTTCTTTGGCTAATAAAATAATGAAACCTAGCTCAAAACGTGTGAATTTTTTCCACTAACAACACGTGATATTTTGAGAAGTTTAGTATCTGTCTTAGGTTAATTAACGGGCTCAGGCTCAAGAAATTTTCCTCCAAATGGGATGATTTTTACCCTTGAAATGCGGCATATATGTGATATATTTAGTTGTGCCAATTGAGTTTTAAATATGAAAACGGTTTAGGATTCGATTAAAACAATTGAAATGTATAGGACTGAATTGACAAAAGTAATTTAAATTTATGAATTTTTTGGGTAATTTTCCCATGCGTGCTTTTCAAGTTGTATTTTGTGGCATTCGGAATTTACAAAATGAACACAATTGAGGGATGATCAATTGATTCATTTGCAGTGTTAAGATTATTAGGTGACCAACATGGTCGATTCAAGTCACATGCCAAAAAATCATCGAGATTCCCTAGGGAATTTGCCCTTTGGCTTTCGACTAACACATCAGGTGAGATATTAAGAAGTTTATTGCTCGTTTCAGATTAATTTTCTCGCTCAATGACCTGCATACTAAAAAATACAAAAAAAGAAAAGTATTCATCAAGTGTGTAAAAGCGGCTTTGAAGTCGTAGTTTATTGTAGATGTGTCAAAATCGGTCATTGACCCATTTATGAACCCATTTCTAGTTAAATGGGTCATTAATAGGTCAAGCCTTATTTCCCAAAGCATCCATAATGGATTCTAAAAATAAAAAGCTTAGATATATGGGTCTTAAATGGGCTCTTAGATCCATTTAAGACTCATTTATCAACCCATTAAAAATGAACCCATTTAGAGAGAGACTATATCTTCTCTATTTAACTTTACAAAAAAATATTTTTTAATAAAAACTGAAATTATAATTTTTTATTTTATTTTCTTTCTTCTTCCTTTGGTCGCCGGCACGGCGATGGCCCCGACCGATCAGGCGAGCCTCAAGCTCGCCAAATCTGACGAGGCAGAGGCCTCGCCAACGCCCGGCGAGAGGCGAGCTCGAGCTCGCTCGACGCCGGTGAGCCTCAAGCTCGCCAAATCTAGCGAGGCGGAGGCCTCACCGACGTCCGACGAGGCTCGAGCCTCACTAGATCCGACGCAGGGTGAGCTCGAGCTCGCCCGACGCCAACAAGGCTTGAGCTTGCCGGATTTGGAGAGGCGGAGGCCTTGCCGACGGCCGACGAGGCTCGAGCCTCGCCAATCTAGCGAGACTCGAGCTCACCGGCATTGGGTGAGCTCGAGGCTTGCCTATGGTCGACCGTTGGCCGTTGTCATGGCCGGCGGCTAGCCAAAGAAGAAGAAGAACAAAAAGAAAAAAGAAAAAAGAAAATTATATTTAAAAAATAAAAAAATAATTAAAATTCGATTTTTTAAAATAATTACTTTAAAAATTATAAAAATTGTCCATTAAATTTGTGTTGTATAAAACTATTTTAGCAATATCATTTTTTTTAAAACATATATATAAAAAATAAGTTTTTTAAGTTTAGTTAAATGGATCGGGTATGGGTTAGGTCGGGTATGAGTCGGAAAATTTACATTATACATAAATGGGTCATAAATGGTGTTAATGGGTCAATATGAATCGGACCATTAATGATCCGACCTAAACCCGACCCAACCCACCCGTTTAACACCTCTAGTTTACTGTTCGTTTTTGATTAATTTTCTCACTCAGTGATCTCGCATATTAAAAAATACAAAAAAAAAAAAGGAAAGTATTCATGAAGTGTGTAAAAGCGGCTTTGAAGTCGTTTTTGTCCTTTTTTTTTTTGGTCGATCATACTTTATTTTAATTTTAACTCTAAGACTTTTGCCCCCTATACTTGAAATTAAATCGTTCCCACCCCAATCCCCGAGAATGTGGAGATTTGAACCTCTCACCTCCCTCTTCCATGTTAGAAGAATGGCCACTGGGGCAAACCCAGCCGTTGTTTTTGTCCCGTTCAAAATTTCCATTATACCGCGTTCCCCTCCGAGATTCCTTTTCGGGCGGATTTGATAATGACATTTAGAAAAAAAAAAAAAAGGATGTATAAAAATCTGTCTCTTAAATAAGAAAAGGAAATCGATGGATGACCATCCAAAAACCAGGAAACGAGACAATAGACTCTTTCACTGATATTCCTTCTCTTTTTTCTCTAGTTTCCAAATCAGTGCCGAAAAGAAGCGAAGTAATACGTCTAATTTAAGCCACTGGGCTCTTCTCTTCTTGAAGAAGTTTTGAAAGGAAAAATCATGGATTGAAAGAGACCATGACTTGTTGACTTATCTCCCGTGATGCACATGTAACTCCACGTCGTCACCCTCTTCTCTCCCTCTCTCTCTCTCTCTCTCTCTCTCTCCCTCCCTCCCGTGTTTGGTGAGTTTATATCCGGACTCTGAAAACCGGAATTGTAACTTTGCAAACATAAATATTAACAAATTGACCTCGATTTCTTGAGCCGTTGCCGAGGCATGCTCCCTCTCCCTCTCTGGACCATCACCTCAATTTCTCAACATTTGCACCGGAAGAGTTCTTCCATGGTAGTTCGTTAGCACCACCTAGGAATAGCGAATTATTTTTTCCATTAGTTAGTGACAGAGTAAAAAGTCTTAATTATCAGCTCTTCGTTTATGGTTTTGTCCATTTATATATGGGAAGAGTCGTCGGTGTTGATGCTGTTCGAAGGGTGATAGCTACGCTCTCTCTCCCTCTCTTCTCCCAGCACGTTACTATTTTTTTCCCCGATCTCTTCTTCTAACATGTCACAAACCCAAGTCCCATTCCTCTGTCAAGCTCGATGTTATACTATATGTTGAGATTATTAGCCGACCAGCACGGTTAATTACTCAAAAGAATTTTGAAAAAACAGGAAGAAAAATCCTACTGACATGGATTTCTCAATTAAGATCCCATGGCTTGCTATTATAAAGCACTCTTTATGAATATTGTCATGTATGTTAATTGAGATATAGGAAAATAGATTTTTTTTTGGCCGGTTACATTGTTTAAAAGTTGAGATAAGTACACTTTTGACGTAAAAGTATGTTAAATTTGGAGAACTTACAAATAGTATAATCGAGTTCATTAATAATGCAATCAAAGACTTCCATTTAGGTACCTCAATTAAAAGCATAACTGAAAATTCATATGGTAATTTTAGAGGTAAATAATGCAAATGACATAAACAAACAAATTGGAAATGTTACCCATCCGTACGTAACCGTGATAGTTGAGCTTTACTACCTCATTGCCAAGAGAACGAGTTCGAATCTCCGGATGCTTGTGACTTAAATGGAGATCTCAGATGGTAATTTTGGAAATAAATAATGCCAATGAGGATTTACATCTAAATAGCGGCTTGCGGCGAAGCCTCACCGGTGCGAGCATCGGATGGTAATAAAATCTTCGAATGATGATCTTCGGCCGTCCCTTAGTCATTAAAAAAAAAATTGGAAATGTTTTTTTCTTTTGAAATTACAATTACCAAAAAGAAAGAAAGAAAGAGCATGCCCCCACCTACGGCAGACAAGGACTTGTACAGACCGTCGGCGTTATCAACGAGCTTTTCCCACTATCTTATTTTGGGATCCTTGGAGTTTATGTTTCACGTGGGATTGGACCGGTCCATCTCCGCACCAGGCGACTGGCGTCTCCAACCGTGGACGAGCATAAAACAAGGCCTTGTTTAATTTTGCCTCGTACGGCTCGGGTTATTTGATTTGATCTCTTTATTAAGTGAATATATATGCGCGAACGAACGCTAGATACGTGTTTTAAGAATAAAAAATAAAAAAAATTGCATAAATTGTTTCATAAAAGACAAAAAGGTGCCAAAAGTAGGCATTTGATACACCCATGAGTCTCTAGCTTGGGAAATAAGGCAGACTTCCCCTAATCGATTATAATAGATTAGTGGTGAATCTTGAAGCCAAAAACCAAAATCAAATAATTAATTGAGAAACAAAATTGCAATCAATAGGGCTTAGGAGAGTTTGTGCCAAGCGTAGGTGCCACACCTTGCAAGACGGATCATTTGCGCGCACTTGACAATCTATCAAAATATAACACGATTTCACCTTGGGATGATCGCAACAATCATATATTTTACTCAAAGTTTATTCCATTTTTAAATTTTTGAAGAGAGTAAGTAAAAAGAAAAAATTCATAAAAATAAATGTAGACAAAAGGATTGACATTCTTTTAGAAGTCTCGAATGAAATTTTCGGAGAATCCACCAAGCTCTGACAGTAGATGTCATTCTCGAAAGATAATGTCGGGATTAATGGAATACGACAATCGATAGTCGTGCTCTCTCTCCTCCTAATGTGTCACTATACTTTTTCCATGTCAATTTTTTTGTCTAGTCCTGTGTTAAATTGAATTTAATAATTTAAAGCAATTTGCTTACTTTTAATTGCACAATGGGTGCTTGTTGTAAAAAAAAAAAAAATTAGGAAAGATGGAGTATTTAATTAACACAAACAAAATGTTCGATCACATAATTTGACGATGTGCATGGATCAAGTTGAAAGGACAACAAATCGGAATTGCCCCAAAATTTTCGGCATCCAACTCAAGAATTATGACCTAACATCGACCGTGATCGAAGGAAAATACTCTAATTTCTTGCGCATGCAATCGCAAATGGCCTTGTACTTCACGATCAGAGAACTTGATAACCCTCATTTTTTTCTATGGCCAACGAAATAATTAAACCTCGCTTGGGAATTTGCCCTTTGGCTTTCCCCTAACCACATATGAGATGTTAAGAAGTTTATCATTTGTTTCAGATTAATTTTCTAGCTCAACGAATTTTCCTCCAAATCGGATGATAGCATAGTAATTACTAATTAGGAAGGCCCGAATACTAGAAAATATGAAAAAAAAAAAAAAAATTCACGAAATGCGTAAAAGCGGGTTCTAAGTCATATTTGTCGCGTTCGAAATTTCGATTACTTTGTTCCCCTCCGAGATTCTTTTTCGGGCAGATCTCGGTTTGTTCCCATTCATTGGCCATTATTAGACCACACCAACGAGGATTTGATGATGACTTTGAGAAAAAGAGGAGGTACAAAAATCTCTCTTAAATAAGAAAAGGTGAATCCGCTAAGGGCAAAACGAATGGAATCGTATCTGCATGGTGTTGAAAAGTTGACTTGTCCTTTTCGTGCTGAAAGTCGCTAACATAATCATTTTTCTATAGTGCTGATGGTTGGCACGTGGCAGTCCTAATTAGGACTTAAAACAGAGAGAGATAGAGCCCAGTGGCTTAAATTAGAGAAAAAGAAGTAAGATCAATGAAAGAGTCGCTCGTCTCGTTTCCTGGTTTTTGTAGTATCAGCCATCGATTCTTCTTTTTCCTATTTAAGAGTAAAAGAATGGAATCTTCGTTTTAAGTCCTAATTAGGACTGCCAAGTGCCAACCATCAGCACTATGGAAAAAGAATAGTGACACCTGAGTACTAGAGAATACAATAGAGTCAAAAGAATGCAAAATTTGCCATGAGATTGTATCAGTCTTAAATAAGGAGACTAGGAAAGAGTTAAAAAATATGCAGTCATTCCTAAGTCCAACTTTGGAATTAGCATGCTTAGAGTATAAGGGAAAGGAAAGGATAATCAGACATCCTCCAAATTAAGAGGACTGCTAACAGCCTTATAGAGATACGATTATGATTGAGAAAAAAAGGAGGTGAGACGGCCTTTCTGTAGGAAAAGAAAGGATAAGTTGCCCTTTTCCAAATTAAGAGACACAACAAGAGCTGACTCCTTTCATTGAGCGTTTCAGTCCCCTAATAGCCTTGCCTTGGATTATTTTTACCATAGTACATGTTAGTAATTGATGCCGTAGCATGTTTCGATTAATCTGCATTGAACCTTCATCGTATCGGCTTGAATTCCATGCTCACTCTCTGCGATGGTGGCAAGGTGATGTTGGGATGAGTTGGAATACGATGTCGATAGCTGCACAGACTCTCATACAGTGAAGGATAGTGGCTCCTAAATGAGAAGAAAGTTCAAAAGAAAATCCCAATGAGTTTTCGATGTTCTTTAACTAAACATGCGAGACTTGTCTTCCTCATAGGATGACAGGGACCATGGCGTCAGTCCACACCCACAAATCTAATCTCAAACTCACCCAATTTCTCATCGACATGTTGCAAGAGAAATAATGCATGTAAACTCTCGTGCCGTCACAATTCACAAATGATTTCTTATCAAGATTGCAAGGGGTTTGGGAGAACTAGACTTATTATGATGAGTAAAAGTCAGGTACAAAAACTTCTGTAATAGCATGATAAGAACGGGTTATGTCTTCCTCAATTTCTAATCGGAGGGTTCAAGCATGGACGTTATTCATATTTATTTTCAATCTCAGCTTCCTTCCTTCATGCAAGAATAATTCAAATTTTGTGTTTACACGAGTAATCCCCACAATCTCGTGTTCCAAAACAGGAGCATTCTTATTAGATGCCAATGAAGAACAATGATCTTAGACGTACAATGGCAAAAATTGATTTGGCTTTAGCCAATGTCAAAGGGTCTGTCCTGGCAACCTCAATGTCCGATTTTTAGCTTTTCTTCGCGTCCCACGCAATTCAAAATCAATGCTACAAGTACAAACATTGCAGAGGTTAAGATGAAAATCAACTTCCTTTTCGGATCATAGTTTTTCTCCTCCTCCTCTCTCTCTCTCTCTCTCTCTCTCTCTCTCTCTCTCTCTCTCTCCCCTCCCCCCCCCCCTTTTTTTTCTTTCTTCCTTCTTATCTTATACTAGATTGAACTTTATAATTTAATGCAAATTCTTTACTTTTAGCTACCTGCATCGGGTGTTAATGGAAAAAGGAATTGGTTGGATGAAGTACCAATCATGAAAGGCGGAGTATTTAACTGACATGAGTGAAAAGTTCAAGTACCCGATTCAACCATCTACATAAGTCAAGTTGAAAAGATGAAGAACTAGAACTGCGTAATTTTTGACGTTCAACTCCAAAACTACCATGGGCACCAGCCTTTGACCGATGTAAATTAATTCTCTAACTCGATAGGTTCTCCTCCAAATTGGACGATATTTTGCCCTTGAGATGCATCGTATTTGCGATATATTAGGTTGTCTTAATATCTCATTCGGCTTTATGTTTAATACCTAGTGAATAATGAACAATGGAAATTAATGACTAAAGCGGCATAGACGAGAAGGGGGAAAAAAGGATACTGACGCCTGAGTACTAGAGAATACAACAGAAGAAGAGGAAAAAGACAAAACCCGAAATGCGTCGCAAAATTCTTTATTCAGCCGGCATTTAGTATTTTACCCTGACAGCTCTTATCAATTTGGTCCATGCCATCTCCCAAGTCATGTGGATGAACGAAAGTAAGGTTCTGGCACCGTTCATAGATTCGTGCTGTTTAGTTTCCACGACTCACCAAAATCCCTCGGTGTCTTGAAAGATTGTGTTTTGATGAATCTGGGTATGAATATGTTGATTTGTGCCGATCCAAAAGCGAGAGGCAAGTGAGTGCTTTAGTGCACCACTATTGTGATCAAGAAAAGAGTCTTAAATAAGAAAGTTAGGCCAATTCAAGGGCACGTGAGTCCAAGACTAAGAAAGAGTTGATAGAATGCAATCTTTGCTTAAGCCCAAATTAAGGTGATAACGACCTTCGATGAAAAGGATAAGTCATCTTTACCAAATTAAGAGACTAAGGGACCCCACACGAGCCCACTGTTTAGTTAAGTGAGGCTGCCGTTGGCCTTGCCTCGTATTCTGGTGCTTGTCAGTTTGAAAAAGAAAGATTTTAGTAATTTTCACACTATTATGATGCCCCAATTTGATTCTAGAAGTGGTGTCCTTTCTCTAGTTGCCAGAGGAGCTTTTCCCCAATGGCATTTTGGCGTTTTTATGGAGGAAAGACAAGGAGCGCTAATGTCACCCTGTCTTCTGTATCTACCCAATCAAAATCGTTTAGAATCAGCTACGCCATGCCAAGTTTTGGCTCACAGAACAACACGTAAAATCCCCATAAGATTTTGAACTGTTCTCATTTTTTCAAATAAAAGTTTGAAATAAACTTTATTTCAAATAATGCCATATTAGTCTAAAAGGACATAGAATTATTACGATTGTTTTAAATAAAGGCCTAATCTTGCCGGTTCATCGGTTGGCAAAAAATTCCAACCGATTAATGATATTTTCATTAAAACACAATATAAATATAAGTTAAAATTAAATTAGATTAATTTAATTAGGAACGCCCAAATACTGGAAAATAAAATAAGAATAAAATTCACAAAATGTGCAAAAGCGGCTTTGAAGTAGTATTTTGTCCCGTTTGGAATTTCCATTACCCCGCGTCCCTCCGAAATTCTTTTCTGGGCAGATCTCAGTTTGTTCCCATTCGATGGCCATTATTAGATGCACCAACGAGGATTTAATGATGACTTTGAGAGAAACAAAAAAAAAAAAAGGAGGTACAAAAATCTGTCCCTTAAGTAAGGTAAGGAGATTAGTTCAAAAAAAGAAAAAAAAAGGAAAGGAGAATCCGCTAAGAGTAAAACGAATGGAATCGCATATGCATGGTGCTGTTAGCAAGCCTCCTTAATTTTCGACTCGTCCTTTCGTACTGAAAGTCCGCTGATATAATCACTTGGCACGTGGCAGTCCTAAATTAGGACTTAAATGGAGAGAGATCGCTGAACATACCCTCGTGCGGTGAAAGACGATGGCTGTACAGTGCTGTTATCAAGCCTCCTTAATTTAGAAAAGTTCACCTGTCCTTCGTGCGGAAAGTCGCTAACACAATCAATTGGCACGTGGCAGTTCTAAATTAGGACTTAAACGGGATAAGACGGTGGCTCCTAAATAAGAAGCAAGTTCAAAAGAAAATCCGGATGCGTTCTCAGAATTCTTGAACTAAAAATGCGAGACTTACCGATTTACAACCCCTATAAAATGGCACGAGCTGCTCGAACATCATACAGCTTCACCCTCACCTTTCTCCAACCTATTCACTCTCTCTCTCTCTCTCTCTCTCTCTCTCTCTGTGAAACTCGCCCACCATGCACGCAGCTTCATCATCCTCTCGCCCTCTCTCTGAGAAAACCAAGAAACCCGCCAGCCTTCCCACTCCCACTCCCTCTCCACCGAAAGTGACCCGGCAAAGAGGAACCGACTTGATTGATGATGAGTGGAAGCGCAAGAAGACGCAGTCGAAGAGGAGCGAAGGCCTCGTCAAAGAGCCAAAGACAATTACTCGCTCACCAGAGCTCCTGTCGCCGTCATTACGTTCAACGACAAGGACGAGCTCTGCTCTTTGGCAATCCCTCGGTCGAAGAGGTTTTCTTGATGTACCTCCGTAAAAAGGACGACCCAAAGCTGAGTCTGAAAGAGTGGCTGGACTGGGCCGAGAAAGAGTGTGACTCTTGCAAGACGAAGGAAGAATGCACCTCCATGATCATGAAGTACCAGGTTCTTCTCAACTGTCTCTGCAAGAAGTTGAAGGATTTGGACAACAACCCATCGGTTAACGCCGGTGCTGGTCAAGAGTCTGGAGTTGGAGCTGGTCTTGATCTTTCAACTTTGGCTTCGACTGAGGACAGGGATGATCACGACAATCCCTTGACCTCGCCCGACTCAGCCATCACCAGCGGTGAAAACTCAACAGGAAATTCCAACCCCACGTGGTCCGATCTCAATATGGCTGCTGCGGAGTGCACTCTCAACATACCTGATGAACTCATGAACGATCCCATTTACGGGCCTGTTCTGCAGCAGCTGTTGTCGCGCCCCGATCCTAAGGGCCATGAATATACTGCCGACCATAACGGCCTTGATGGATTTGGTTTCTTTGCGATATAAATACGAGTGTATACAGGCGCGCACTTGTGATAAGAGTAATAAGTTGATTTCTCCACTTTTTCTAGTGATAGAGTAATAAGTTAATAGCTTAAGAAAGGGGATCGATCGGACAAATCACAAAATTCACAAATCGGGAAGACAGAACTTGCGTGACGATGTTACCTGACTCCATTTATAAGCTTCTTCTGCTGTACATTCAGACTGTGAAGTTGGGTTGGAAAGAGCAAGGATGATGGGTTTCTGCTATACCAGTGCCAGCCTGTAAGAACCACCAGTTACAGCAGAATTTCCTTATACCAGATACTATAGATGTGTGAGCTAATGAAATAAGAAAGAGGAGCAAATTTGCCTTTGTATTTTTCCAATGACTCCAAGGCAGAAGAACTATGATACATAAATGCAGACCATAGGACTTTATACCGATACGCAGAGCTACTTGAAAAGATCAAAAATAAAATTCGTTTCATGCTATACTTATGCTATGATTGGAGGGATGAAGTGAAGCAAAATGTGAAGAAATACCAATTTGACAAAACATTTCCTTTGTTTGCTAGATAAACATATGATAGACCTAGATGGAAACGGATTCAAACTGTGCACACTTAGTTGGTTTTCTCTCAAACTATAATGTATTTTCCAGTGCTAAATAGGGATATATCTTTTGAGTCACACGTGCACCATATTCATCATGCCGCTGTGCTAAACGATCCAAACTTCACATGTATGAAAATTGACATCCAAAGACTAAGACTTGAAGCTTTCCAAATCATAATAGGACAAGATAAGTCAAATATCAAGTACTCCAAAATCCAAACTAAAAGTACCAACAATAATGCCGACCAATATTCTCCGCTGTAGGTGGATTCTCTGTGAATGTGTGTGTGCTCCAGGAAGAGGGGTTGAGGCTGAATGTCTTCCATATCCTTAATTTTAAATGAGCTAGAATTTTTCTAACCATCTCCCCCATATTTTGATGCCTAATAGCAGCCTGCATCATATATTGGAAACCTTCCGGCCCACATTCTACTAAAAGGATGAAAAGAAAACCAGAAGACTGGAAATTGGATTTGACATCGACATTGGCTACTTTATCATTTTGGCGCCAGTGAGTTGAGACATTCCATAGAACAGTTCCTTATGATGCCCACGAAAGATTTTACAGAAATGGCATCCAGCAAATGCACCGGTAATTCAGATTTGACCAACCTGTAGTTTCGTCAAAAGGTTGATCAGCAGAACCAGGGCAGGAATCAAAAGATCCATTAGGCTCTGCTCCCGATTCCATTCCAAAAGCAAATCCAATGTGGAGCTGCATTCAGTTCCATCATCAACAAGGTAATCTGTCCAAAGCAAATCGTTCACACAGAGTGCAGGAAGAAAATCACTAAAAACAGAAGTCCAAACTCCGGGGGAGGAGGTTTTAGTGGCAGATCTCTCAAAACAACTAATGTAGCACATTTAAGTCTTGCACCATGAAGAAAAGCATAAAAGGCTATGCAACAAACTCCACACTGCAGACATAAGCATTATGAAGACATAATAGGAAAAAAGGTTTAAGAGCTGAGCAATTAGTTAATAATATCTGAATTTTACCCCAAGAAGCAAAAAACTGCGTGTCTGCAAGAATTCTGATAAGGGAAGATATGCGATAAAAACGTCCAAGCTAAACACTGGAATTTGAACCTCTCTCTGATGAGATTGAGAAGATATTTAGAAGAGTTGCAATCAGAAAAATTCAGGACTGATGCCTTGTAAAGGTATAAAAAGGATCCCACCAGTTGTGCATCCATATATAAATATGAAATTTGCCCTAAGAATTACAGGAAAAAGGATAGGTTGATATCTATGGCAATAACAGCAGTGCAACTCCCTCATTTAAGAGTTCAAGCAAAGTCCATATAAGCTCAACAATTAACATGACAAAGAAGAAAGTTTCACATGCTAAACCCCTTAATCCATTAAGTATTCCAGACAGCACAAAGCATGAGTCTCGACTGCAGGTCAATGCAACAAAGATATAATGACCAAGAGCATAATAGTCATTAGGCAGAGGAAAGCAAACATCAAGAACAATATTAAGGTCCCACAGACTAAGCATCCAGTAAAATCAACGCAATCTATAGCCCAATACAAAAGCTCCACACCAAATCTCTTGAAGAAGGGAGATCAAAACCAAACCTTGAAAAATTCAAAAACTCAACGAAGCCAGATCATGTCCGAGAAGATAATAGTGTATTAGTTCATTAATTAAAAAACCACAATATAATTAAGTCTGCCAATCAACAAATTCTCCACTCTTTAACTGAAATGAACATGTCAAGCAAAAAAGGGTTAGCTCTTGCACCCGGTTGGATTTCCAAAGTAACTTCAAATTTGGCTACCACCTTCCTCATTGTCTAGACAATAATCTAAGAATTTCCTCCACTTCATCAGACTCACTCTCAATGTGTTGAGAAACTATACTAATTTTCTCCGAACAAGACTGAAGTCCACCAGTTTCACCACTCTTTAATGGAGAAGAGCCTTTTAAAGAATAGCACACAATGTATAAGAAAAGCTCTGCCCTTGCCGTTTTTTAAAATTCTAGACAAAGTTTGAAGTCATTCACCTCTTTCATCAATGTGTAGATGATAATTTAGAGCAACTATCAGTGTTTCTCTCTTGGCTACTCCCACTGTTCTCAATGCAACATATCAAGATTGATTCAAAACTCAATAGCTTAGAGTAAAAATGAAATAACCTAAAAGCCTTTCAGATACTTCTGGATAAGAAGTAGATCGCATATTCTGAAGAGAGGGTTTGAAGGAGTGCCACACCTTGACGGTATTCAGTACTTCAAGCAATCTCCTAGGATCTGAACAGCCATCACAAAAGTACTCGGCGACCGCAATATTGTGGAGGACCTGCATTGCACTAATGTTAATAGCTCAGACCATGTTGCTTTAGGCGAGTCAGACAAAAAGAACGACTTCTTTACTCAAGAAATGCCATATAAAGATTCTAAAAGAAAAGGAAAAGTATGCACAGCCAGGAACAGCCCAAGTGGCTAGGATGTCCAAATTCCAATCAAGACCCAGAAATTAAACCTCAAACCAATAGAGGATACAGCATGCTTACCACGTAGAAGAAAAGCTCACAACAGACCAAAGGATAAATAAACATGCAAAGCTGAATCTAGAATTTATTTACTGGTCAAATAAGAGCCAAATCGAGGAGAGAAACGAACCTCGAGGCGAGATGTGAGGACACACACTCGTACCACTTGCCGGCGTACGGGAACGAGCCTCCGGGCTTCTCGAGAACCGCGGCGTACACCTTGATGTCGTCCTTCGTGAGCTGATCTCTGCCATCGGAAAACGACGCCGATAAACATACCAAACAAGCAAGGGGGCCCAAGATACCGAATCGACCCATCGATCCCCCGCGCGAAGAACCGAGAGAGAGATTGAAGCGTTACCTCCGGTAGGTCTTGCCGGAGAGGAACTCGTCGAGAGACTTGAGGCCCGACTCCGTGTGGAGATTCGTCGAGGAACTCGTCGAGGGCGAGCAGCGTCGGGCAGAGACAGGGGAGAACTGTCAGTGGGAAGTGTGAAGTGAACTGAGTGAGAACTGAGACTAGGGTAAACATTAAAATTGTTAGGGTTTTTTGGGAACCTAACCGGTCTCTTTAGAACCGGGAACCGAACTGGATCCGGTTTCCGGCACTCACCCCTACTCCAAGTCCTTGTCTGCCGTAGGTGGGGGCATGCTCTTTTCCTTCTTTCTTTTTGGTAATTGTAATTTCAAAAGAAAAAAACATTTCCAATTTGTTTTTTTATGTCATTTGCATTATTTACTTCTAAAATTACCATCTGAATTTTGAGCTATGCTGCTCGGCCGCAAGCGATGGGAATAAGGTACGGGAAGCTAAATGGAAGTCTTTGATTGCATTATTTATGAGCTCGATTATACTATTTGTAAGTCTCCAAATTTAACATACTTTTACGTCAAAAGTGTACTTATCTCAACTTTTTAAACAATGTAACCGGCCAAAAAAAATAAATTATTTTCCTATATCTCAATTAACATGCTTCCTTTCTCTCTGGTTATGTAGTGCTCCTTCTACCTCCGTGGTAGGGGGTATTTGGTTCAGCTTTCCCAAGGGGCTTTGAGCCCCCAAAGCCCCTTGGGAAAAATATGAGGGCGTTTGGTTCTGCATTTGAAGGCTACTTGGCAAAATGTTTGCCTTTGGAATGCTGAAAGCCCAAAGCAGGTGGGGACCTGCTTTGGGCATTTAAGCATTTTCGGCATGCTGAGGTAGGGAATTAATGAATTTTTCCCGATTGCCTATTTTACCCTTAAAATTTTATTAGAAGTCCACTTTTGCCCATTCTAAACAAAACCCTAGCTCTTTTCACGTTTTCCTCTCTTTCTCCGTCGACCGGCTCTCTTCTCGTCTCTCTGCAGCGTTCTCCATCGACGCGGCTCTCTCTGCAGCGTTCCTCTTCCTGCAACTCGCACCACTCCATCCCGATTTGAATCCGAGCACCACTCCATCAAAGCCGAAGTTCGTCGCACGAGCGAGCGAGATCCGAGATCCGAGCAATCCGAGCACCACTCGGAGGTCCTCCTCTCGCGGATCGGTGATGGCTCCACTTCCTGCGACGGCGATGGCGACGGCTTCGCTTCCTGCGACGGCGACGGCTTCGACTCTCCGCCCAAGGTCCAAAGGAGGCTTCGCGCGTGAATTAGGCATAACGGGGTGCTTCATCTGGGTTTGGAGCTCTCTCCTATCCTGCCATGGACTCCAGTAACGGCGCGTTGGGTTCGCTCCTTTCTTGTCTTTCGTTCTTGCTCGTTCATTTCCGTTCTTGATGCAATTATGGGTGACGTCCTGCTGAATTGAGTGCTCTTTGTCTTCTCTGATTTGGGTTCCCATTCACTTTAAGTTTTGTCGTCGCGTGCTGAAAAAGGAGGGGCTTTATTCTCGTAGCTGAATTTGGTGGGAGTCTGTAATTGAAGTTTCTATCTTTTTTGGTTTAATTCCGTTGTGTATGGACTCTGTATTCTGGGTTTTTTTCTTTACGAGCTTAGGTGCTTTTTCAGTCTATTGGGTCTCGCCGTTTGTGTATTTTTAAGGGCAATCGTCGGTCGGTGTCTCTTAACTCTTTATCTGCTTGAATGATCCGTGTTTTGTAGTGATAATTGAACAGGGATTCTCATGTTGGGTGTTGCCCTTAGAGTGATTAGTCTTGAGGCAGTTGGTGCAAAGTCAGGTCATTATGTAAAGTCGACCCCAACCATCCGTCCTCCTTGTTTGTTTGCATTAGTTTGTGACATTCATTCCCTGTTTCCGCAACAAATGGTCCACCTCCTAAGCCATGGGAAAGAGCCGGGGGTTCATCAAGTCCTGCGCCATTTAAGCCACCATCATCTGGAAGCACTAGTGATATAGTGGAAGCTTCCGGAACAGCAAGACCCGATGAAATTGTTTCGACTACTGATAGAACTATTCCTGTCAATGTGAATTCTATTGCCAGGCCGGTTCCCACCAGGCCATGCGAGCATCAATCCTATGGCAATATAACATAAGATGGTTCTCAGTTAATCTTTTGATAATCATTGCAGGATATAGTTCATTGGTGCGGGTTTGGGTGGTTAGAAGACTCAGAACAGCCAAATCGACTCGAGGGGGAATTCGAGCCTATTTTTTTGGATTTTTTTCCCCGTCTTTTTCTTTATTTTATTTTTGTTTTATTTTATTCCCCCTTGCTTCTACGTTGCTTCTTCCCTAATCATAACTATGGATTTGCTTCTTCTTTTTAATAATTCAAGTCTTTCTCATTTTTAATTAATTAATTAATTTATATACTGCCAAAATTTAGAAGTCTCATGTCACGGCTAATAATCTTGGCCTTCCGATTACCCATGGTAAAATTTGGAGCAATTGATGTTATGCTTCCTTTGCTCTTCTTTGTAAGCATGAAATAGAGCTCACAGTTATGAGTGTCGATTCATGTCGATTGTCGTACGTACATGATTAATTGATCGTGTCAACTTACTCGACGTAAACACGATTTGAAAATTATTGAACCGACACGACACAATACAACACATGTATATGATGCCAAATCAACGATGTTAACACAAAACTAACTAATGAACACATAGCTGACATAATATATCACTTAATTTTTTATAGTATCTACCAATTGCAATGATTGCCAACAAAATATCTTAAAATATATGTGAATATTCAACGAAACATCACTTATGGAACAATCTATTTCCGCTCGAGTCCTTCCCTTTTTATATGCGATGCTTACTTAAAAAAATAACATCCAAAATCAGTCGCTTTATTATTCACCAAATAAGTTCACCTTTTTTTTGCTATATCATTTTTATTTTTTGACAATCAATAGCCCAACTTTTTATTAATATACTAGAATGATCATTAATTAATGAAAATGATTAATATTTTAATAATTAAAAAAATTATTCAAAGTTGAAAACAAACTTAAAAAAATCCTTAGCCAAAAGTTGAGCTTTGCATCTAATCTATAATCAAATTCTTTTAATATAATTTTTAAATGAATTTATTAATATGTATATTTTATATTATTCTCAACATGAAAATGTAAATGTTATATAGCCATTGTTTCTTTTTTACAATTTTAAAAATATTAAAACTAAAAAACTTAATTTGGTCTCACCAAAGGGCTTTTCAAATACATGTTTACCAAACAGTTTTGCATTTCCCTAAAGGGCTTTTCAGTTACAGTTTATCAAACGGTCTAGTATTTTGGAAAACCCATTTACCTCAAAGGTATTTGCATTCTCCCAAGGGCATTTCCCCAAAGCTGAACCAAACGGGCCCGTAGTTCACTTTTGCAAAAACCCTAGGTCTCCATGGCTCGCCGTCATTTTCCTTCCCCGTATCCTTCCCTTGTTTTGATATAAAGTATCCTGCAAAATATTAGTTCTGAGTGGCCTCGTGAGTTTTTACTCACCCACTTTAAACCTTCACCAAATTGATTCCTTAAATCAAACCTTTACTATTGATCCTCGACACATTTCCCCATAATATACCTTCCAAATCAACTTTTACCTTCCACAAATTCCCCTTCCACTTGGCATCGTGTGCTTTTAAGCTTCTTTACCAAACCCTAAAATCGCCTTTTCTTCCTTTTCTTAAATCCACACCACCCCTTTCCTCTGCATCCGTGCCCTTATATTGCAAGTCGCCACCTGGCCCTTGTTTTGTTGCAATGGAGAATCGCTGCTTTTGGAAGAACCATGTCGATTAGAACAACGAAAGTGCTTGGCTCTTCTTTGACTAGAGGGGTCGCATTTCTGTTTCGTTTCTGATTACAATGAGCAGCATGGAGGAGGAGGAAGAAGCACGCCCGGTTGCCCTCTGCAAAAGATCTGGTCGCCTATGGTTAGAAGAGGAAGTCAAAATGTGGGAAGATGAGGCCCCTAAGGAGAAAATTTAGGAGTGCAAACTTTTTGAAAATTGTTAGGGTTTTTTGGGAACCTAACTGGTCTCTTTAGAAGCAGAAACCGAACCGAACCCTCTCCGGTTCCCCGCGCTCACCCCTACTCCCATATTGGCGGCTGTAGGTGTATGCCCGACGACTTACAGTCTCTTTGAGAACTCAGCCAGCGTCATTGGTGAAGTCCATGCGCTCCAATCTTTGAGGGTGATGGGTGTAATTAGACCCGTTAAACGGGTGAGTCGGATCGGGTTTGAGTCGGATCATAAATGGTCCGACCCAAATCGACCCATTTAATCTGTTTACGATCCATTTATTGCAATACAAAATTTTTGACCTATATCCGATCTAACCCATTTAACTAAATTTAAGAAAGTTTATTTCTTATATATATATATATATATTAAAAAAAGGTACTCGTAAAATAGTTTTATATAACACAAATTTAATGGACAATTTTTATAACTTTTAAGATAATTATTTTTAAAAATTAAAATTTAATTATTTTATTTGATTTTTAAAATATAATTTTCTTTTTCTTTTTTCTTTTTTGTTCTTCTTCTTTAGCCGGCCGCCAACCACGATGACGGCCGGCGATCGACCACAAGCAAGCCTTGAGCTCGCTTAGCTCGTCGACGCCGCCGAGCTTGAGTCTCGCCAGATTGGTGAGGCTCGAGCCTTGCCGAACGTTGGTGAGGCCTCTGCTTGGCCAGATCTAGCGAGCTCAAGACTAGCCTGACCGGTCGCCGTGCCGGCCGACTGGAGGAAGAAGAAAGAAAAAAATATAATAAAAAATAATTATAATTTCATTATATATATATATATATATATATATATATATATATATATATATATAAAGTTAAAGAGAGAAGAAAGAGATTGTGAGATTTTTGATGAAAATGGGTTCTAAATCCAACCCATGTAAGACCCACCTATCAAAATCTTTAATTGTTAAACCCATTTAACTACTTTTTGTCAAAAAAACAAACGATTCATATATGATCTATTTATGATTTAAATGGGTCATATATGGGTCTATGACTCATTTTGCCATCTCTAGGTGTAATCCCGATGCATTTCTCCCACTCCGAGATTTGGGTGTCTCTCTGTGATGTATGTATATGGATTACCTGTTTTTCTTTTTCTTGTTAAACTATATTGTAAAAGCGAGATTAGATCATGGGTTTCAACGCTGGTTGTCCAATTTTCCAGTTATGATCTTATCCGATGCATGTTCGGATTCGTTTGATGGTGAATTTGGTTATGGATCCTCTGCTATTTCTTCTTCGCCCGTGAATTTGGTTGTATCTATCTGTTGACACCTAAATTTTGGCGATCTCGTCATTTATTTATTGTATAAAAAAATTAGGGATTAATTTTATCCCTGAAAAAATATTAATTGCATAGCATATAGATGTATGTGCAATTATTTTTAATTTACATCTTTTACATTTATTTATTGGACCGGTGACAAGTGGATTTGAATTAGTGGTTCTAAGCTTTAAATTGACAGGCTGGACTAAGCCCATGAAGCGAGCAAATTAGCCCAAGCTTTTTTTTAGTGATCGGAAATTATTTCGTGAGAAAATAAGAATTTGAAATTTTCCGGGATATGATGAATTTTCCGGATAGGGCAAATGTGAAAAGTGAATATTGCATTTGGAAAAAAAGAATATTCGTAGATATCAATTTGGAAAAATTAAAATCCTCTAAGGCTTATAAATAGATTAGTCATATAAGGTTTCCAGGGGACCACACAATTGAGAACACACGGCCGCAAAAAAGAGAGAACTCACGTTCTCCACGGAGAGAGAGGCAATACCGAGGGGATGACTCCTTTTTCATGAAAATGGCGATAGAGCAAAGTCAAAATACCGTTCTAGCCGTCTTTTTGGTGTTGTGCAACCTCAGTTCTTCATCCGCAATGCCTTGTTAATGAGTTGTTGCCGACACCATGGTTTGACATGCCTGAGTTGGGTCGAGTTCCCCGATGTGCTGCCCTCATCACGTTTAAAGCTCTTGGTTTGTGGAATCTCCAGTGAATTGCTCGGACAGATTTTAATCCCAACCCTGAGCACACCACCAAGAGTTGTTTCATCGCGCTGAGAAGCATCACCGCCCAAAAAAAGCCTAGTTGCGATCCGTCACCGACTTTTGGCCCGTAATCTCTCCGGGCTGAGCACCAGCGAAGACCTGCCGTCCAGAAGAGCCGGACCACCAACGGCTACCCTCATCAATGACCCCGGCCTCGACAACTCGCTACTCGGATTATGCCTTTGAATTTCTTTGTTTTGCAGGCTGGCTTGTGCGCCGGTGACCAGGTGGCCATGTCCCTATGATTCTTGAGTATATCGTCCGTGAAGAAATTCACTCGTGTTCACACTTCGGCGTCCATCAAGTCACGACACTACCGGTTGAAATCAAAGAAGAAAAATACCGGAATTCTCGATGGAATATTTGAATTCACGGCCACTCATGAAGTTCACCCGAAAAGTTATAGCCAAAGGACAAACACGTGGGAAAGAATTGGCCTCTGTGTAGCCTGAGGCGGTGGAAATTTGGTTTTTGGTGGGAGAGGGGGTTTAGATAATAAAAAAAAAAATAGAATTAAGGGTGCATGGCAGCAGGGGAAACGCCGACAGTAAGGAGATTTGAGGGTTTGGGGTCTAATTCTTTAATCTTATATATTGCGTTGGTCCTTGCCGCGCATTTGTTTTGATTTTGCAGTCAACCGAGCACCACACCGTGAATTACCAGCTCGAGCATCCCAAGCTGAGATGCCTTGCCGGCTTGCTCTGAAGCACAGTTGGTCATCATGAGTTGGCCGCCGTTCGTAGACCAAATTTGGAAGCAAATATTTGGGATAGGTAAAAATTTTGTCTATTTTAATTTCTGAAAATTTTGTTTCCTTATTTGATATATTCATTGGTGCACATGATGAAAATTCCCGATATGCCATAATATTCACAACTCAAGTAGCCTTCTAAATTAGGAAATCTTCATAATTTCGCAACATGCATTTGATTGACGGTCCGATTTCATACTCAAAATACGACCCGCAATTGCACGGAAAAGTCACCAATCCAATTTCACGCTCGAGATACTATTTGTGATTTTGTCTAAAATTGGCCAATCCGATCTCATATGCGAGATACGATTCGTCAATTTATTTCCAAAATTAAATGGACATGGATGATATTTTGTTGGATTTGTTGCCGTGCTGTTTTTTATGCTTTTATTTGTTTGCTCCCGTAAAAGAAAAAAAAAACATTTGAGTTAGATTAGATGCATGTTAGGATATTACTTGTTTTAGGGTTATTTTGCATGTCAAGAATAGAAAATTTATTTATTGCTAATTTCTTAAATAAAAATACCAAAAACATAAATTTAGGATGTTAGATTTTCGTTTCACTAAATTACATGTTAATTATTTGATAGTCTTAATTTCGAATTTTTATTAAAAAAATTTAAAAAAATGTCTTAGGATAAATTAGTTTCAATCTCTATGATAGATTGCATGCTTTTTAAAAAAAAATGTCATGTGCATGTCATATAAAATTAGGTTCATGAAATGCATATTAGATTGTGGTTAGGTCCATTTAGCTAGAAATTGATTGCCATTAGAGTTAAGTCATTACATTAGTTTAGATTGCATTTCTTTACTCATGTCATATAATTTAGGTTATATTGCCACGTCATATCATTTCATCTTAGATTAGAAGCATTACATTGCATTTGGATTTGATTCTGATTAATTAAGTCAAAAACAAAAACAAAAATTGCGTGTTAATTAGAAACCATATCTAGAGTTGTTGATGTGAATTCTGATCTAACAATGCAGATGCTTTCATTGCTATGAGATCAATCTTGCAATTTATTACTCTTCTTGGGTGTTAAATTGGTGGTTTGCACACCCGCATAATAACCTCACATGTTAAGAGATAAATTAAAATCAATTCAAGTTGCTTGCCAAACATTTTCAAAATAAAAAGAAAGGTACCGAAAGGGCATTAGGAAAATCTAGTGTAATCAAGTCCCCATACTCAAAGTCTCTCGATTCGTAGGAGTAAAATAATCCTCTCATTATTTTACTTAGGTGTCTAATTGACCTACCGTAAATTGATTAGCGGCGACTCATTGATGAAATCTATTTGCACGTTAAGAAATTTGAACCTAAAGTCGCAAATTGATATGGGTCTGAGAGAGCTCGAGCTAAGTCTAGACTTAGTAATTCATTAGCCAAACCCTAGGTGGTGCACCCGAAAATTGGTCGCGACACTGTCCAAGGGAATGTCCAATTTGCAAAGTACGATTAGGAAATTTGCAACCTTGAATTCTTGGGCTAGCATGAACGTACATCCATTTTCTATGAGCTAAACGTCCGTTTTCTTATCTGTGTCGCTGTCTTACAGTTTTATGAACCGTCACTTTTACACGACACCCCTGTCCAAATCCTCAAATTCTTGTGCTAGCATGAACGAACACACAAGCTCCAATTTAGCTCCTTCCAAACACCAAGGATCAAGACTCGTCCTCTTCGATCCCCCTCAAATTGCACACGCTGACTTCACCCATTGTTCTTCTTCCACAACAACTAGTAGATCCAGAAACGGAGGAAGAAGCAGAACAAATTCAAATACAATCACGAAACAACGCTCGTTGACATGATCAGAAGTGAAGCATGCTTCTTGGTGCTGTGAGTGTGTGATACTATTTTCCGGAATATCCTGGGCTAGTTTTAGGGAATAGCCTCGAAACCTGCAACTTTTAGGATCACTTGCATGAGGCATGATTGCATCAAATATAGTTAAAAAGTATCTCCTACAATGATGATATCAAGTGTGCATTGACTATTGGGAATATGTGATTCAGTGTGACGTCACATCATCAATGATGCGGTATTACCGATGTGTTTTCTTGTACCCTAGAACCTAGAATAGTTTGTAAATAGATGCCCTTGGCGATGGTCCGGAATGAACAGTTGTGCTAGTAGAGCAGCATACTGAAGGTTTTATTAGCGATGGGCTTAAGGCCCGTCCGCCCAAGTTGGGCCCAAAAAGCCCGGCCCACGGGAATAAGGCCCGTGGATGGAGGGACGTATAAAAGGGAGGAGAGAGAGAGAGAGAAGACACCGTTTTGCCAATCAACGTACGTACATCTTCCCTTCTCCCGCGCGCTCTCTCTCTCCAAAAAGAAAAGAAAAACAGTAAGCGTTTTTCTTCCCTTCAAGGTGCCATCGGATCGAACAAGGCCAGATTTTCTTCCTCTTGTCGGCGTCGGTGTCTAATCTGTGGCTAACAAGGTATGCTCGAATCCGTGGTGTGCTTTAGGATCGGTGATACGTGAATTTCCCGGGCTTGTCTTCCTCATTGCTTTTAGGGGTTCGATTTAGTGTCGAATCTGGTTTTAGGGGATCCGTTATTCACAACATTGGTATTAGTGCCCTAGTTCACATTTTCCCGACCTGTTTGATGTATTGGCTGAACTTAATTAAGTGTGCTTTGTGGACACCTTAATGTAATGTTTACTACCTGATTGTTATTGATGTAGTAACTGATATGTTATTAGTAATAGTTGAAAGCATTACTATTTTATTGTATGTCAATTATATACTTTACATTATTCTTTGGTTCTTTGTGGGTAATTAGCTGTGGGTAGTTTTAGAAGTTTTTGTAGCTTCATAGAATTGATTTTGCATATGACAATCATATTAATTATAGTTTTAAGTTAGGATTTTTGGAGGATGATTGGAAACATAGTTACATTTTGATTCTGAAGCCTTACTTGAAATTATTCATTAATATGATGGGTTTATGTAAATAGGGATGCATAAATGATAGGCATTAATAATTCATGCATATTTGTCTGATGTGTTCAGATCAATGGCTTCAGTCACAAAGAGCATAGTTGCCGAGCTGAACAAAGGTGAAAAGCTCAATAGTGACAACTATGAGATATGGCACATGAAAATCCAATATGTGCTGGAAGAGCAAAAAGCACTTGAGGCTCTTAACCTGACCATGGTTGAACCTGAAGAAGGAACCACTGCACAGCACAAGAGAGACAAGTAAGCTTTTGCTACGTGGAAAAGAAAGAACTCTCTTGCTCGCATTACGTTGCTGAGCATCATGGACAATGACGTCATGCGAGAGTTTAGGCATTTTGACAATGCCAAAGAAATGTGGAAAGCATTGGCGGCAAGATTTGGTCACATTTCGGTGACCAGACTGAAGCAACTCACTATCAGGTTTGACTCTTACAAGAAGCCTCATGGTCAGACCACGAAGCAACATCTTAGAAAGATGTCAAACATGATAAATGAGCTGAAAGATGCTGGCCATGTCCTCACAGATGAGCAGCAAGTGCAAGCAGTGATTCGTTCTTTGCCTCAGAGTTTGGAGCATATGAAGGTGCACCTGACCCATAATGATAATATCAAAACCTTCGGGGGTGCAATACGTCATCTTGAGCTGGAAGAGGACCGCCTCTTGGCGGCTAGGCCGGATGTTGAACTCTATCATGCTAGTTCTAGCTCAAATGGAGCTTCGAGCTCCAAGCGCAAGCGCCCTAATTGGTTTGATAAAGGGAAAGGCAATGAAGCAAGTCCTTCAGGGAAGAAACCCAAGCTTAACCAACATGGAAGAGGAAAGCGTCCTCGAATGAAGAAGCTTGCAAGGGTGAAATGTTATAACTGTGACCAGAAGGGTCACTATGCTCGCGACTGTCGTGAGTCAAAGAAGGTAAACACCCCTTGTACTTTTCAGAACTTTACTTTTGTGTCGAGTTTTGTATTCTTGACTGAGTCTAATCCTTTGTGGACTTTAGATTCAGGAGCGACAGACTATGTAGCAAAGGATAGAGGATCCTTCGTGGAATTCCGACGAGTACTAACTGGAACTAAGTGGGTCTATGTGGGAAACAACTCCAGAGCTGAAGTGAAAGGAATTGGCACATGCCAACTGAACATGCGTGGTGGATGTACTTTATTCCTACATGATGTATTGTATGCTCCGGAGATTCATCGAAATTTAGTGTCTGTTTTAGTGTTGGTTAGACTAGATTTTAATATGAACTTCTATAATAGAGGTGTGAATTTGTATTTGGATACAAATTATTATGCTTGTGGTTATTTTCTAGATGGTTTCATTGTATTAGATATTGACTATGTTAATACAAATGTTTGTTATTCCCTTCTCACGTCTCCTAATACCTATGATAATGATGTGAATGTGTGGCATGCTAGACTTAGTCACATTGACCAATAATGTATGAATAGACTAGCCAAAGATGGCTTGTTGGGCAACATTGAAAAGATCAATTTGTCCATATGTAAGCATTGCTTAGAAAGGAAAACGACAAGGAAACCATTTGGGAAAGATAAAAGAGCTGAATTTCCTCTGCATTTAATCCATTCTGATGTCTGTGATCCAATGAATGTAAGAGGAAGGCATGGGGCTGTTTATTTCATCACCTTTATTGATGATTATACTCGATTCGGATATGTCTATTTGATTTCTCATAAATCTAAAGCAATAAGTTGTTTCAAAAGGTTTATGAACCTGGTAGAAAATCAATTAGACAATAAAATAAAAGCATTGAGATCCGATCGAGGTCGAGAATATTTATTTGATGAGTTCAGAAAATTATGTGATGAAAAAGGAATAGAAAGACAGTTGTCTATTTCGTATACTCCTCAACAAAATGGTGTTGCGAAGAGAAGAAACAGAATCTTACTGGAAATGGTTAGATCCATGATGGCGCATGCTAACTTACCTATCACCTTTTGGAGTGATGCATTGTTAACTGCTGCCTATATATTTAATCGGGTGCCTTCCAAATCAGTTACTTCCACTTCATATGAGTTATGGACAGGTAGAAAACCGGACTTAATTTTTCTTAAGTCATGGGGTTGTGCTATCTATACACATGAGTCCTCTCACAAGTTTGGGAAATTGGGTCCCAGAGGAAAGAAAAGTATTTTCATAAGATACTCAGAACACTTGAAAGGGTATGTGTTCATAGGTGAGAAGGAAAGTGGGAGTATAATTGAATTTGAATCACGAGATGTCACATTCTTAGAGGATGAATTTCCTAAGAATGGCGAAATAGGGGAAGATTACTCCCTATTTGAGACATTGGATCAAGATAATGATATTAATGGAGTTCGTCCAAGTGGGAGTAATATGAGAAGTGATGAATTAAATTTAACTCATTCTCAATTGCAACCACATGATAAGATGACGTCATCATAATCTAATCAAGTGGGAGAATAATTGGGAATGATGTGCAAAGTGTACAATCTCCCATACGGCGAACAAGTTGCTAAAGTATTCCCCGTCGACGTTTTGACATTGAAGGGGAAACCTTTATTGTTGCTTCACAAGATGAGGATGAGCCAAGAAATATTAATGAGGCTTTGAATTGCCCTAGTAAGGAAAAATGAATTCATGCAATGGAAGAGGAAATTGAGTCAATGAAATCAAACCAAGTCTGGAAACTGGTTGATCTTCCAAAAGGACGCAGAGCTATTGGGAATGTGACATCCCGATTTTCCGATTCTATTTTCAATTAATTGAGACGGGCATTTCGTTGGCACGCATATAGTTCTTTTCCTTAAGTTGGCCACTCATGTGGAAACTAGTTTATCGGGTGAAGCTGTTAAGAGTTTCTAATGCATCGGACTCGAGAATTTGATCAGGAAGCGATCTTTCGACCAAGCTAATCTGCAAGGGTCATTACGGAACAATTAAAAATCGATTAGAGATCGGAGATAAGTCGACTCGACAGAGGCGTGTGATCGAGCGTGGGTGATTCCATCAAATAGCACAATCCTTATCGATCGGCACTCGGCCGACTTTTCTGTCGATTGGGTACCCTGTGTTCGTATTTGAAATCTTGAGATTACCCCGACAACCGAAGATCGCCAATTTTTCAAAGATGTACATTGTGGCTTGAGATGATCAACCACAAGTCAAATGCATGAAAATTTCTAAAAGCTACCCGGTAGGTTGGGCCGCGCTAGTATCGTGCCAAAGTGAAATTAACCGTGAAATTGAGATCGAATTCAGAAATTGGAAGTCTTGGTATGTCACAAATCATTTTAGTAACATTGACTAATCTTCGAAGAGTTTTCATGTAATCGAATTCTTGAGAAATTAAATCGAGAATGGCTATCTTGGCTCAAGAAATTAGTAGGCCCGCCTTTGGCCTTGCTTTTAGGACTTAAGTTGGTACTATGGATAAGTGAAGATGTGAATTGAAGTGTGGTGACATTGGATTAATTTTATGGACTTCAATTGGACTCAATTGGGAGAGGATTGAATGGAATTAAAGAAATTAATGTACAAAGTTTCATGCCCCGGCGGAAAAATAAAATGGATCCATTGGAGAAAGGTTGTGGGAGATAGTGGAGTGTGACATCATCCATAAGATCATGGTGGGCCACTTTTGTTGGATTAAAGAAAAAGAAAAAGAAAAGAAATGGCCCCCATCCTTCTCTCTCCTCTCTCCCTCTCTCCCTTTGCCTCTCTCCTCCATCTTCATTGTGCGAAGACCAAAAAAATTTGTAGAGAAGAAGCTAGAGCAGCCATGGCCGGCCACCCACTCGCACGCCGTCATCGCCGCCGCTGCCGTGCATCCATCCCGCGCCACCCGCGCGCACTCGCCGGCCCGCCGTCGCGCCGTCTTCGCCTCTTCGCTCCGCCTCAGCTCGCATCACGCTGCTGCATCAGCTCGTGCCGGAGCCGTTTGGCCACCTCCGGCCGCCATTCGGGTCCCGCCTTGGTCCGGTTCGACCCCTCAACCTTCCCCGATCCTTCCCCATCTCATCCAAGCCCCGGATCTACCCTTCTTCGGCCTTAAATCGCAATGGACAGCAACTGGAAAAAATGGGTATGCAGCGGACGTTTGGCCCGTTTTGGCCGCCTTCCCGAGCCCGGATGCTCGGCCCGCTTTGAGGAAAGTTGTTCTCCTCGACGTCCCCGTTGTTTTGGTCTGCTCGGCTCGCTAATCCGGTGAGTTTAACTCACTAAATCTTGATTAGAGTGTTAATGATGCCCTAAGTGTGCTTATTTTAAATTAAATAAGTTTATGTTGGTGGATTAGTGTATTTAATTACAAATTGGATTAAGAGGTTGGTTTATGTTAAAGTGTGTTTAAATTAAAGGTTAAAAGAAGTTATTTAAAGTTAAGCCTTGATGTGACATAAAAGGATTTTAGTTTTGAATTATTTAAGTGCTTCGAAATTCTGGAAAATATAATATTATTTTATAATCCGAAATTATTAAAATATTATTTAAAAAAAATGAAAAAAATTATTTTTGAACCGGTTGCTCAGAATTTCGTGTCAATCGCTGTTGTGTATTCGGATTTTGAAATTGATGGTTGGATATTATAAATTGAGGGTGGGTTGCGAAAAATATGGATATTATTATTTAATTAATTTTCGGAATAAAATTTATTATTTATTAAAATTCGAAAATTTCGTCGGGACCCTAAACTCTCAGAATTTCATGCCGATTCCTTCTGTGTATTTAGAATTTGAATTTGATGATTGATTGTGGCAAATTGAGTGTGGATTGTGAAAAGTATGGATTTTATTTAGAAAATTCCAAGTGTCGAGTTTGACATTGAAATTGGATTGTTAATGGTTAATATCGTAATTGGATTATGTGAGTGAAATGTTAAGTATCCCGGGATCGATATCGAATTGTCGGGTGCTAGTTGAAAGGCTCAGGTCGCAGTAGTGGCTAAGCCGACTGGACCCTTATTCTTCTAAAAATGCCGTCGATAGAATGACGTGGCTTGGTCACAGTAGTGGCAGGACCGACTGGACCTTTATTCTTCTAGAAATGCCATCGATAGAATGACGTGGCTTGGTCGCAGTAGTGGCGAGACCGACTGGACCTTTATTGTTCTAGAAATGTCGTAATGTTTGTAGATATCCGACCTGCGAGTAGGCTATGCCCTTGTGTGGCAGTGAATAATAATTGGAATGCGTGCTAAGTGCGATCGTGATTTATATGAAAGTGATGGCGTTCCAATTGCTTGAATTATTATTACTACCTGAGATTGCGTGATACAAATTGTACTAACCTGCAGGAAGGAATTGAGGCGAGGTAAGTTCTCTATGTGATGTGGCTAGGCCACCTGGGGCGTATTTTCTTTGTAATAGGGGTTTAGGGGGTTGAACTTGCTGAGACATCGTCTCATCCCGGTTGTGGGATTAAAATTTCAGGTCCCCGGTGGACGGAGCAGCCAGATAGCTTTGGTTAGCCTTGAGGAGTTGCAGAGGTGAAGTCATAAGAATTGGAGAGCGTGTCCGACTTATAGGTCGTAGGACAGTTCATTTTTAAGAGTCGGTCTTTTGTAGACCTTTGGCTGTAGGCCTTCGTCTGTAACTCCATTGGTTTGTGTAAGTGATTGGTTGTGAAATTGTTTCCTGCTTTTCTATCCCGTATTTCATTGTCAGGGGTTTTATAATACGTTCCGCTTGCGCATTAATAAATGAATGGGGTCGGCGACACTACCTGGGAATGTCGCATTTGATCGACCGTAGTGGGATGTGCTCGCGCTCGGGGTTCGGGGCGTGACATCCCCGTTTAAGTGGTTTCAGAGCATGATTTGAGTATGGAGTGATAAGGTGCGATGAGTCATGGGATAGTTAGTAGGAAAGGCTTTTAATATGCTGATGCATGTGATTGATAGCTGTTTGGTAGCTTGTTTGTGGGGTCATTCAAATTCTAACATGATGTTGGAATCGGAAAACAGGCATTTATAAAGAGCCTGTAGGATGAGTGACCAGGAGTGGAAAACTCCTTGGAGGAGGTCGATAGGACCTGTACCTCGGGGTAGGACGCTGACAAGAGTTGGTACCTGAGGTAGAGCACAGGTTTAGACCAGCGCGAGTGTGAGAGTACCGCCGCAAGTCGGTACTTAGAGTGTAGCAGCACCGAACGATCTTAGGTTCGTTGGGATTGTTCAGGCGCTAGTGTTCCTTGAAAGCTTGTTGGGTCAGTAAGCTTAGGACCGAGCCGCCGTTGTTGTCGTTGTTTCTACCGCTGCCAGTGTTGTGACTGTTGTTGTTGCCATGCCTGTTGAGGCCCAATATGGAGTTGTGATCGAGGATCAAGCCGTTGTATCTGAGTCGAGATTCAGTTTAGACAGAGATGGAAATTGATTGGGGAGAAAGGCCGATGTTAGAAGAAAGGTGCCCTGTTTCACCTAACCGAAAGAGTAGAATTGGAAAGTCAGTGCTTAACTCGATTGACGGGTGTCGTGTATGTAAGAAAGGACATGAATCTGTCCCGCGTTGTAAGAGGGAAAGAACTTGTTGCAGGTGTCGCCAGTAAGGTTATGTGATCAAAGATTGCCCGTATAGGCAGATGGAGTCACAGCTGTTTCTATCACTGTCGTTGATAATATAAAATAGAGGAAACATGCTTCAGGATGTTCAATGGGGTACTTGGAGCGGATCTCAGTGCAAGGAAGGGTGCATGATGTTCCTTGATGGGAGGTAAATGACTCACCGATTGTGTGCCGAGTTTGTGAAAAGGAGGCATGAGTCAGCCTAGTGTCAAAGTAAAAAGGGAGCATGATTTGAATATGGCCAGCACGGCTATCAAGTTAGGAACTGTCCGTGTAAGTTCAGGAGAGCGTAAGCACTGTTACTGCAGAGAGGACGCCACTAGGATGGCTAGAGGAGCATGAAGGGATCGACCATGCATCAATCAGAAGAAGAATGTTTATGAGATATTTTATGCAGAGTAATGCAGCAAAATTTTCAGTGAAGGTTGTAGGGTTTTCGTTGTGGTAATAAAGTAATAGGAATATGAGTCTCTGACTATAGTTGTACCTGATGGGTTTGCTTATGTATGACTTGAAAGTCATTTATGAAAAAGTTTGGCTCGAGGAGCTTTCTGCTGTTGTGAATCGTAGCAGTGATATAATTCAGTTTGTTCAGTTAGCATATGAAAGTTTTGAATTATTGAAAGTTGAAGAGGAACTTCAATCCTTGTTATTCGTCACTGAAGATGACTTGGTTCAGGTTGTTGGTTATCGAATCTACATGGCAGCTGTAATGGATGCGTCAGTTGATGAGCCGAATATGGAGAATATAATTGTGGTACATAAGTTTTCTAAGGTATTTTCTGAAGAATTGTCAAGTTTGCTGTCAAAAAGAGAAATAGAGTTCGTGATTAAATTAGCATCCGGAGCAGAGCTAGTCCCTAAGGCTCCTTACTGGATGGTGTTACTCGAATTAAAAGAACTAAAGGTGCAGATGTAGGAATTATTGGATAGGGGATTCATGCGTTCCAGTGCATCACCTTGGGGAGCACCTGTTCTATTCGTGAAAAAGAAAGTTGGTTCGTTGTGTTTGTGTGTCGATATCCCACAGGATTGACTAGAGATCAGGGTATCATCAGTTGAGAATCAGGAAGAAAGACATACCGAAGTTAGCATCTTGCGCCCGATACAGTAGTTATGAGTTCACTGTAATGCTGTGTGGTTTAATGGACACCCCAACTGTTTGGTTGGGTCTGATGAGCAGAATGTTTAAGGACACTTGAATCAGTTGTGATCGTGTTCATTGAAGTTATTCTGGTGTGTTCGAAGAGTGCAGAGGAGCACGAGAGATATTTGGGGATGGTACTTCAAACCTTAGGTGCTTTTGGATTTTACAATAAGCTTAGTAGATGCAAGTTTTGGATGACTCGTATTGCGTTTCTAGGTCACGTGATTTCAGGTGAAGAAATCTCCGTAGACCTCGCCCAAGATTAAAGCGGTGAACAATTGGCCGAGATTGACTACAGTGACAGAGATTAGAAGTTTCTAGGGATTAGTAGGATATTACAAAAGTTTTGTGGAATGGATTTCAGCATCAACGTTATAGTTGATTCGACTAATGAGGAAGTAAGAAAAGTTTGTGTGGACAGGTGAGAATGCGGGCGTAGTTTTCAAGAGCTTAAGCAGAAGCCGACTCTTCGCACCGTGCTGACCATTCCATCTGGTACTGAAAGCTACGAGATCTGCAATGATGCATCGTTTAAAGGATTTGGTTGCTTGTAGATGCAGCAAGATAGGGTTTTTGCATATGCGCTCCGTCAGTTAAGACCTTGGGAGTTGAATATGAGATAGCGTCGTTGGATGGAACTCATTAAGGATTATGACTATGATATTTTGTATCACTCTGGAAAGGTGAGCAAAGTCGGAGATGCACTAAGTCGAGAGTCCTTAGTTGCACAGTTGGCACTCAAGGATTGGATCTTATTTGAGAAAGTTCGAAATTCAGTTTTCAAATCTATAGTATGCCACCTTTTTAATCTTATGATTACCCTCAGAATTGACCGGATATTCAAATTAGAATCAGACGCTTCAGTGGACAAACTTAGAGATTCAAAAGATTCTGCGAGAGGATACCGAGAAGAGGAGAACCGATTTTCAGATTTCTGTGTACGATTGAGTGTACTTGATGATACCGAGATTAAAGAAGAGATCTTATTGGAAACTTGTCGTAGCAGCTTCAACATTGTCCAGACAGTACAAAGATGAGTTCGAATTTGCATCAATAGGATTAGTAGACCGTTGTGAAGATAGATATCACTGACAGGTTGCAAGTGTCAGATGTGCTAGCAAGAGAAAGCATGGTTTTGCAATTCGAGAGGACCTTTGTAATCTTTCGATATCTCCGTGAGGAAGTGGGATCACGTCACAATAGATTTTTGTGACAGGTCTATCGAGGAGTCTGTGTGTTAATAATCTCATTTTGGATAGTAAGTGACAGACTGATGAAATTAACTACCTTGTGACTGTGCTGAAGGATCTTGATTTAATTAAGCATGCAGAGGTGTTTGTGCATCAAATAATTCGTTTGCTTAGAGTGTCAGTGTCAGAGTTATATCAGATCTTGACCAGAGGTTCTTAATTTCAGCAGATCAGTCAGATAGTTCCCTTTTAGTCAGTGCAGAGCAGAGTATTCAGAACTTTAGTCAGTTGAGTTGAGGTCAGAGATCAGAAAATCGCATGTCCAGAGTTGATTCAAAAACCAGTGATTCAGTTACAGTTATCAGTGACATTTTTGAGACCACTTAGAATTGCCAGTTTAGCTTCGCAGATTAGTATCGCAGACCTTGGAATTTCAAGTAGGGGAAATATATATATATATATATATATATATATATATATATATATTTCCTTAAATGTCGCCTGTGAAAGGGACATCGTGTTTGGTTAAGGAAATGAAGATGAAGCATCATTTAAATCGGAATACATCGAAATTTAGGTTCAAAGAAGGATTTTTGGCTTTAAATGGAAAAAGAATGCGGTTTGGGACACCGTCGGCGCCTTTAGCCGAGTTGGTATCCGGGATGAAGCCGCAGGTCCGAAGTCGGGAGTTCGAATCCCCGACGCGGCAATTAGCCGCTTTGTGGAAAAAAAAAGGGGGAAAAAAAGAAAAGAACCAAAATTTTTGCAGCTTTCATTTTTGTAAAGATGGACAAGTGCTTAGTCTTTTTGGGAATCAAGAATTGGTCTGGTTAATTTGGAAATGTTTCGTCGGCACCAAGGATCTTGGATAACAGTTTGAAGCAGAAGTCCGAAGCAGAATGAAGAAGCAAAATTGATGAGACGACAATACCCCACCATCTTAAAGAAGAATTTTAAAGGTTTAAATTTCGAGGACGAAATTTTTATAAGAGGGAAAGAGTTGTGACGTCCCGATTTTCCGATTCTATTTTCAATTAATTGAGACGGGCATTTCGTTGGCACGCATATAGTTCTTTTCCTTGAGTTGGCCACTCATGTGGAAACTAGTCTATCGGGTGAAGCTGTTAAGAGTTTCTAATGCATCAGACTCGAGAATTTGACCAAAAAGCGATCTTTCGACCGAGCTAATCTGCAAGGGTCATTACGGCATAATTAAAAATCGATTAGAGATCGGAGATAGGTCGACTCAACAGAGGCATGTGATCGAGCGTGGGTGATTCCATCAAATCGCACAATCCTTATCGATCGGCACTGGGCCGACTTTTCTGTCGATTGGGTATCCTGTGTTCGTATTTGAAACCTTGAGATTACCCCGACAACCGAAGATCGCCAATGTTTCAAAGATGTACATTGTGGCTTGAGATGATTAACTACAAATTTCTAAAGGCTACCCGGTAGGTTGGGCCGCGCTAGTATCGTGCCAAAGTGAAATTAACCGTGAAATTGAGATCGAATTCAGAAATTGGAAGTCTTGGTATGTCACAAATCATTTTAAGAACATTGACTAATCTTCGGAAGAGTTTTCATGTAATCAGAATTTTTCAGAAATTAAATCAGAGAATGGCTATCTTGGCTCAAGAAATTAGTAGGCCCGCCTTTGGCCTTGCTTTTAGGACTTAAGTTGGTGCTATGGACAAGTGAAGATGTGAATTGAAGTGTAGTGACATTGGATTAATTTTATGGACTTCAATTGGACTCAATTGAGAGAGGATTGAATGGAATTAAAGAAATTAATGTTCAAAGTTTCATGCCTCGGCGGAAAAATAAAATGGACCCATTGGAGAAAGGTTGTCGGACATAGTGGAGTGTGACATCATCCATAAGATCATGGTGGGCCACTTTTTTTGGATTAAAGAAAAAGAAAAAGAAAAGAAATGGCCCCCATCCTTCTCTCTCCTCTCTCCCTCTCTCCCGTTGCCTCTCTCCTCCATCTTCATTGTGCGAAGACCAGAAAAATTTGCAGAGAAGAAGCTAGAGCAGCCATGGCCGACCACCCGCTCACACGCCGTCATCGCCGCCGCCGCCGTGCGTCCGTCCAGCGCCACCCGCGCGCACTCGCCGGCCCGCCGTCGCGCCGTCTTCGCCTCTTCGCTCCGCCTCAGCTCGCGTCGCGCTGCTGCATTAGCTTGTGCCGGAGCCGTTTGACCACCTCCGGCCGCCGTTCGGGTCCCACCTTGGTCCGGTTCGACCCCTCAACCTTCCCCGATCCTTCCCCATCTCATCCAAGCCCCGGATCTACCCTTCTTCGGCCTCAAATCGCAATGGACAGCAACTGGAAAAAATGGGTATGCAGCGGACGTTTGGCCCGTTTTGGCCGCCTTCCCGAGCCTGGATGCTCGGCCCGCTTTGAGGAAAGTTGTTCTCCTCGGCGTCCCCGTCGTTTTGGTCCGCTCGGCTCGCTAATCCGATGAGTTTAACTCACTAAATCTTGATTAGAGTGTTAATGATGCCCTAAGTGTGCTTAGTTTAAATTAAATAAGTTTATGTGGGTGGATTAGTGTATTTAATTACATATTGGATTAAGAGGTTGGTTTATGTTAAAGTGTGTTTAAATTAAAGGTTAAAAGAAGTTATTTAAAGTTAAGCCTTGATGTGACATAAAAGGATTTTAGTTTTGAATTATTTAAGTGCTTCGAAATTCTGGGAAATATAATATTATTTTATAATCCGAAATTATTAAAATATTATTTAAAAAAAGAAAAAATTATTTTTGACCCTGGTTGTTCAGAATTTCGTGCCGATCGCTGCTGTGTATTCGGATTTTGAAATTGATGGTTAGATATTATAATTGAGGGTGGATTGCGAAAAATATGTATATTATTATTTAATTAATTTTCGGAATAAAATTTATTATTTATTAAAATTCGAAAATTTCGTTGGGACCTTAAACTCTCAGAATTTCGTACCGATTGCTGCTGTGTATTTAGAATTTGAATTTGATGATTGATTGTGGCAAATTGACTGTGGATTGTGAAAAGTATGGATTTTATTTAGAAAATTCCAAGTGTCGAGTTTGACATTGAAATTGGATTGTTAATGGTTAATATCGTAATTGGATTATGTGAGTGAAATGTTAAGTATCCCGGGATCGATATCAAATTGTCGGGTGCTAGTTGAAAGGCTCGAGTCGCAGTAGTGGCTAAGCCGACTGGACCCTTATTCTCCTAGAAATGCCGTCGATAGAATGACGTGGCTTGGTCACAGTAGTGGCGGGACCGACTGAACCTTTATTTTTCTAGAAATGCCGTCGATAGAATGACGTGGATTGGTCGCAGTAGTGGCGGGACCGACTGGACCTTTATTCTTCTATAAATGCCGTAATGTTAGTAGATATCCGACCTGCGAGTAGGCTATGCCCTTGTGTGGCAGTGAATAATAATTGGAATGCGTGCTAAGTGCGATCGTGATTTATTTGAAAGTGATGGCGTTCCAATTGTTTGAATTATTATTACTACCTGAGATTGCGTAATACAAATTGTACTAACCTGCAGGAAGGAATTGAGGCGAGGTAAGTTCTCTATGTGATGTGGCTAGGCCACCCGGGGTGTATTTTCTTTCTAATAGGTGTTTAGGGGGTTGAACTTGCTGAGACATCGTCTCATCCCGGTTGTGGGATTAAAATTTCAGGTCCCCGGTGGACGGAGCGGCCAGATAGCTTTGGTTGGCCTTGAGGAGTTGCAGAGGTGAAGTCATAAGAATTGGAGAGCGTGTCCGACTTGTAGTTCGTAGGACAGTTCATTTTTAAGAGTCGGTCTTTTGTAGACCTTTGGCTGTAGGCCTTCGTCTGTAACTCCGTTGGTTTGTGTAAGTGATTGGTTGTGAAATTGTTTCCTACTTTTCTATCCCGTATTTCATTGTCAGAGGTTTTATAATACGTTCCGCTTGCGCATTAATAAATGAATGGGGTCGGCGACACTACCTGGGAATGTCGCATTTGATCGACCGCAGTGGGATGTGCTCGCGCTCGGGGTTCGGGGCGTGGCAGGGAACAAATTGGTTCTCAAAATAAAGCGAAAGGTTGATGGCTCGATAGAAAGGCATAAGACTCGCCTTGTGGCAAAGGGGTATAATCAACATGAAGGAATTGATTATGAAAACACATTTTCTTCTGTAGTGAGATTTACCTTGATTCGCATTATTCTGACAATAGTAGCGAGTATGGATCTTGAGTTACATTAAATGGATGTAAAGACTGCTTTCCTCAATGGAGAATTAGAGGAAGAAATATATATGGAACAACCTGCTGGTTTCATAGTGAAAGGCCAAGAAAAAAAGGTATGTCGACTTTTGAGATCGATATACGGCCTTAAGCAGTCATCGAGACAATGGTATATACGTTTTCATAATGCCATAATGGCATATGATTTTACAATGATTGATGAGGATTATTGTGTATATATCAAAAGATCCAAGGATCAATTTGTGATCATATCATTATATGTTGATGATATACTGATTGCCGAAAGCAATATGGAGTTTGTTAATACTGTTAAGAGTTGGTTGTCTTCCAACTTTAAGATGAAGGATATGGGTGAGGCTGCATACATTCTTGGAGTTAAGATTTCAAGAGATTGTTGTCTCTTTCGCAAGAAATATATATAAATAAGGTTCTTGAACGATTTCGTATGCAAGATTGTAAACCCATAGATACTCTTATTGCAAAAGGTGAAGGATTGAGCCATAGACTGTGTCCAGGGACTCCACAAGAGAATGAACAAATGGAACATGTTCCTTATGCTAGTGCTGTTGGGAGCTTGATGTACGCTATGATGTGTACAAGACCCGACATATGTTTTGTAGTTGGAATGGTGAGTAGATACCAATCCAATCCAAGTCCAGCACATTGGAAGGCCGCTAAGAGAATACTGAGGTATCTGAAGGGAACTGCTGATTACAAGTTGAATTACCAAGGAAAGGATCTGCGACTTAAAGGCTATTCAGATGCTGATTGGGGAGGAGATTTAGATGAAAGAAAATCTACCTCTGGATTTGCTTTCTTACTGAACAATGGCGCCATATCATGGAGTAGTAAGAAGCAAACGTGTATAGCCTTATCCACGATGGAAGCTGAGTTCGTGGCATTATCAGCAACGGTATAAGAAGGAGTTTGGCTTAAGAGATTTTTGAATCATTTATGTGTTATTGATAAAGCTGCAAATCAATTATTGGTTAACTGTGATAGCCAAGCAACTATAGCATATACTAAAAATCCAAAGTATCATGGTAAGACCAAACATATAGATACCAAGTATAACTTTGTAAAAGATATGGTTGCACGAAATGATGTAAACTTACAGTACATATATACGCATAGAATGGTAGCAGATCCTATGACAAAGCCAATACCTAGAGATATGTTTTGTGATTATGTAAAATATCTAGGATTGCGTAGAGTCTGATGTACTAAATTGTATTTTCCCTAAGTGTTCACATTTGATGAATTTGTGTTTTCATCATTAATGCCTATGAATCTTTGTATGATCTTTATACATCTTAATGCTCAGTGCATTATTTTAAGTTGAGAAGTATGTCGGACAGATATAATATTAGCCCACTCACACGGGTAATCGCCTCTACATTTCGTGTGATAAATAGAGATGAGACTGTTTTTAAGCTTATTATCTAGGTGATAATCGAGAGCTCAAGCTTAAAATACATATGTCGCCTTAATGGCGAGTGTTAAGATGAGGACATAATACTAAAGATGTCCAAAAGTAAAATAACCCACATATTTTACTTTATTTGTCTATGATGCCAGATGTAAGTTCTGATGAATTTTGTGAATGAGTAAATACGTGAACTCAAGTTAGACATTGGGTATGTCTGAACTATCATTTGTACGGTATTGAAAGGTGTAGACATACGCTCCATGGGAAAGGAGTTAATACCATAATACATATTTTATACAACGTATGCATGAAACGACCAATAAGAGTGGCAAAAAGTTTGATCTCAACTTTTATGACGTGTGAGACTCTTGAGGAAAAGAGCTCCTCAATTTTTAGTCCCCTCATGACTCTTACTTATTCTCAAGATTTCTATTTAGTGTTTGCTATCTTAGGGTGTTGCCAATGGTCATGAGTTGATTCGATCTAATTGGGCATTTTTAGAAAAGCAAGCTAGACTGAAATTGAGAGTTTGAAGGAAAAAGGAAGATCGATTTTGGAGAATCACATTGTAGTTTTGTATTCACTGGTCGACCAATTATGACTGTCTTTGGGATAATCATAGTTGTGAATGCAATATATATATATATCATTGTTTAAAGGAGATCAAGAGAGATATAAATGTGATCGATCGATCTAAGGTACTGCATACTAAATCTACTCAGAGTGTGACGCCCATTATGAGCTGCTATATATTCCTAACAGATGTATAGCAACGAGCTCTCAAAGTATGCTGGTCGCACGGATTATTCACCAGTATGAATGTTGAAGAGAGGTAAAGAGAATCATGTTCGGCCCACCATGTGTGAGTGGGAGATGAAGGTTTTATTAGCGATGGGCTTAAGGCCCGTCCGCCCAAGTTGGGCCCAAAAAGCCCGGCCCACAGGAATAGAGCCCGTGGATGGAGGGACGTATAAAAGGGAGGAGAGAGAGAGAGAGAAGACACCGTTTTGCCAATCAACGTACGTACATCTTCCCTTCTTCCGCGCTCTCTCTCTCTCCAACAAGAAAGAAAAACAGTAAGCGTTTTTCTTCCCTTCAAGGCGCCATCGGATCGAACATGGCCAGATTTTCTTCCTCTTGTCGGCGTCGGTGTCTAATCTATGACTAACAAGGTACGCTCGAATCCGTGATGTGCTTTAGGATCGATGATACGTGAATTTCCCGGGCTTGTCTTCCGCATTGCTTTTAGGGGTTCGATTTAGTGTCGAATTTGGTTTTAGGGGATTCGTTATTCCCAACACATACTTATTCGGACTTTGAAATAGCTTGCGACTCGTGAACCGTCTTTCTAAATAATGGAAATCACAAATTATGGATATGTAGCTTATCAAGTTGCTGACAAAGTGCTGGCCTTTTTGTCAATGAAAAAGAGAGGCCGTGTTAGTGCATGAACGTTGGAAACTGTCTTCCACAATCCATGGAAATTTTCTGAATCTGTCATGTACAAGCTACCAATAAGCTGGCATAATTGTTTTGGACCAAGAAGTCTGGAATTGTAATGATATATTTTTGGTTGGTGCAGGGAGGCAGTGAGATATCAGGATCGGCTCACTTAGGAGGAGCTGCAGTTGCAGTGATTACATGGGCCCGACTTGGGAAAGGGTGGTTTTAAATCTTCTGCTGCTCATGTTGATTTTGGCTCGCATAACTGATTTTTGTTCCCATCGTGCTTCTTCATTTTTATGAAATGGGTGGTCAAGGTGATTGCCTCCAAGGTGCTGCTGAAAACTTATACAGCAGCCAGCAGAAATGGCTCGGCAGATTCATCAAATGCTGAAAGAGCTGACATAACAATGGATGACGAGCTCTCTAATCTGTGCAACTGAGCATTCATTGACTTTCCTTGGTTAGGATTTGTGGTTTCGACCATCCGGTGGAAACATATTGTTATAATTCAAGTTCACTCGATTGTAGCTTTGTGTAGCTAAAGAATAATTTTCCAGGGTATTTTTGTCTTCCCATCTGCAGGAAATCATGGTTTAGAAGGCTAACAGTTGACAATGTGGTTCTGGGGCTGATAATTACAAATGTTGCTATTTTTATGCTATGGCAGATTGCTCATTGTAGTTCTATGATGAAAAACTTCATTGTAAGATCTCTGTCCTAGAATTAAAGGTCTCCAATGAGACCAGTGCTGATGGTGCTGATCTAAATTATAAATTTTCATTTCTCAATCCAGCTTGATCTGTGATTCTTCGGTGCAGATTTTCTTAGACAATGTTAAGAATGGTCGTCTGTGCATGCTAATAACTTCTGCTTTCAGCCATATGACTATGGAGCATTCAACCTACAACACGATTGGACTTTACTTTTTCTGGTACAATGTATGACTTAACACCTTTTCATCTTCTTTTTTTTTTTTTTTTCAGATAAGATGCCTTTTTCCCTTAAAAGTTTTATTTTTCCTGACTATTTGATACTCGTGTTAATTTAGATTTGGAGAACTGCTTGTATTCCTTCTGAAGCTTTCATGATAGAAAGACTGACGTTTATGCAATTTTCATGGAAGGATGGCAAGTTTTCTTTCTCTTCTGCTTATGGTTATGATGGGGACCTTTTCTTGAAATATGTTAGGTAGAATTGTACGGATTGTGGGTTGTCCCTCAGCATTAGTAGATGCCTTACTTTTGTTGTTTGATTTTTCTATTTGATGGATAATATCTTGTGTTTTTACTTTTCTCTGATTAATTATGTACCTTTCAAATGGTTGTATGGTTAGATTGGGATAAATTTTGGACCAGAATTCCTGTTAAAGTTGTATTTGGCTGGGGCTTTTGGCAGTTCAATATTGTATTTGGCGCACCATGCTTTCATGCATTCACGGTCGAAGGTAAACTGAATTTATGGAAATATGTGCAGAATTATTTTGTGGACTTGTAGTTAATGCAAATTTTGATTACCTCGAACTTTGTAGGGTCAAGGAATGTTCAGCATTGACCCTTCAAGAATGCCAAGATTGGTATGTAATATAGAGCAACTAATATAGAGATGGACAGTAATTTATGTAAATCCACCAATCACATCCTGTCCAGTTTAAGGTTTTTCAAAGTCTTTGAATGTGAGTATGTCAACAATGTGAATCGGTCTAGAAAAGTCGTGCTTTACTCTGAGATAGGTGATTGCAGTTAACAGTCCGAAAACACTCATATTCTACACATCATGTCGAGGTGCATTATCTATAATCCGAAATAATGCTTGTAGACATGATCAGAAGTAAAGCATACTTCTTGGTGCTGCAAGTGTGTGAGATTATTTTCCGAAGATCCTGGGCTCAGTTTAGGGAATAGACTCTAAACCTGCAACTTTTCTGTAATTCAACTGGCATGTTGAATACTTGAGTTTTGTCTGACTTGTGATATCCTTTTAGGGGGCTAGGTGGAGCTGTCAATGCTGTCATGCTCCTTGATATATTTCTGTTTCCAAAAGCCACACTCTACTTAGACTTTATCATTCCAGTTCCAGCCATCTTACTGGTAATTCATATGTGGTTTTAATCAGAATAGTTGTTTATTCGGGAAGTTAGTTTCAATATCTCTCTGAACCAAATATTAATTACATGTTAGTGAAATTTTCTGTTTGGCAAAGATGTGTTGAGGATAATCAAGGTATGCAGCGACTCTTCTTTTTTTTATTTTCATTTACTTTCTATAAGATCAGCTAGTTTTTTCGCTGAATTACCTCTCTTTCTATGATGATCAACATTTTGGTCAGTTAATCCCTCAATTGGATCTAGATGAATGATTGATATGTTATAGAGTCGTCATGATTGATGTATAGTGATAGGATAACTACTGTAAAGCATGATTCCATCAAAAACTACAAAGAAGTATCTCCTGCAACAATTATTTCAAGTGCTCTAATTCGTTCGTATTACTTAACAATTGTGAACATTAAGACATGTGAGTCAATGTGACAACACATCATCAATGACGTGGTATATCGCCAATATACATTCTCCTAACTTGGAACTCGGAATTAAAGAGATGCCCTTGGTGATTGTCGGGAATGAGCAGTCTCGCTAGTATAGCAGCATGAGCATACTAATTCTGAATTTAGAATCTCTTGCAACTTGTGAATAATAGAGATCACGAATCATGGCTCTGTAACTTATCATGTTGCCATCGAAGTGTTGGCTTTTTTGTCAAAGAAAAAGAGAGACTGTGTTAGTGCAAGAGCGTCAGAAACTGTCCTCTGCCATCCGAGGAAATTTTCTGAATCTGTCGTGAATGAAGTGCCTGTAAACTTGTATAAATGTTTTGGACTAACAAACAGCAAATCTGGAGTTGTACTCCTATATTTTTGGTTGGTTCAGGGAGACAGTGAGATATCAGAGGATCGGCTCACTTGGGAGGAGCTGCAGTTGCAGCTATCACATGGGCCTGACTCAGGAAAGGGCGGTTTTAAATCTTCGACTTCTCATGTTGATTTTGGCACAGATAACTCATTTTTTTCCCTGTTTCGCTTCTTCATTTTTTTATGAAGGGGATGTCAAGGTATTGCTAAAAACTTATATAGCAGTAACAGCTCCAGAGATTTGTCAAATGCTGAAAGAGGTGACATAACAATGGATGACGAGGTCTTTAATTTGTGTGAAAAGGCATGTGCACCATGACTGCTGTGGCGGGAGCATCACTGACGTATACAATTAGACAATCTTTGCACAATTCAAAGTTCATGATAGCTCTTAGAGGTCGCTGGTATATGTTTACTGCTTGCAAGGCCTGAAATATTTGTGGAGACCTTTTGTTGATTCTGCACTGGGAAGTATGAGCCTGGTAGTCATTGTTGCTCACTCTGTTAGCAGAGCACTTTGATGCGAAGTATCTGTCAAGGTAGCCAATACTGCAGGAGAATATTTATTGGAGTTATCTAGTAGTAAGCTTCTCCTGCGACTGTCCTATTTCTTGGAAGTTCTTCCCTAAGCATGGCAAGTTATTTACTGGGGTCTGTTTGCTAGAAACATAAAACCATTCTCAGAAAAGATATATTCAAACATTTTTTTTATAGAAAAAATAATGTCTACCTTTGCTTACAGATTATTATTATTCATCTTTGCATCAAATTCCTATTGGGTGTGAAACACAGGATTCAGGTTCTGTATTGGTCTTCTTGTAGTCCTTGTGCCTTACGATGGTGCTTCCTGTTTACGCAAAACCATAATATTGTCTAAATCGATTTCTATTATGATAGAAATGTTAGATGCTAGTGAATCGTGTATGTGCGATATTTTTTTAATTATTTTTAGCTGAAAGGGAATGGCTGATAACAGTAATTGTTGGATCGGATTTTTTCGAAGTTTTCTTCAACTATTAGTTTGATTGGTGAGGTATAGCCATGGACATCACCTAAATTTATATTTGTTTAATTTTGCACATGGATGATGTTCGCAATATATAATCCACTAATCACGAGTCATTGAAGGAAGTCATCCAATTGCCATTAGTTGTGGTTGGGCAAAGATATAGCTCATGAACTAGGTACATGACTATCTGGTGTTACTTGTGCTATATTTAGAAATTTAGGTGGGTTTTGTCTACATATGAATTTACGAGATGATGCCTAGAGTAGCGCATTGAACCATGAGAATGGTAAAAGTACAGAGCATTGTTATATCCTATCAATTTATTTTTAAAACTATTATTCCTGTTGCAACTGTCATAACTATTTACTCAAAATACTAACCCTTTAAGAAATTACAATATAGTCGATAATATATATTTTATTCAAAGTTCCATATTCATTTTTTAAAGAGAGTAAATAGATTTAAAAGAGAGAGAGAGAGCATAAAATTTATGAAGACAAACAGACCACCGTTCTTTAAAAAAAATTTCATTGAAAATCTTCCCTCGTTTAACCTCTTGATGTGATCTACTAATCTTTACGATAGCAGTGGATGTCTTGGTGTCAACGTGATGTTAGGATATCGATGGAATACGATAGTCGATAGCTTCTCTCTCTTTCTCCCCTCCTAACACGTCACTATGTTTTTTTCTTCCCATTTTATTTCTCTTATCTTATGCTAAATTGAGTTTTATAATTTAAAATGATTTCTTTACTTTTAATAGCCACGTCAGGTGTTAATGGTAAAACAAATTGGGAAAGGCAGTGTATTTAATTAACACAAATACAAAATTTGAGCACCTAATATGACAATCTACAGAGATCAAGTTAAGAGGGCAAAAATGAAAATTGCCTCAAAACTTTCGAGCGTCCAACTCCAAAATTGTGACCAACACCAACCTTGACCGATGGAACATTATGTAACTTTCTCTAGTTTCCTGGTCAAGGACTCGACGTTCTTTTCCGTTGCGATGGAATATGTGAGTGAACTTTTTTCCCAATGGCGTTTTGGTGTTTCTATGGAGGAAAGAGAGAGAGAGAGAGAGAGCTAATGTCACCCTGTCTTTGTATCTGCCCAATCAAAATAATTTATAATCAGCTATGCCATGCCAAGTTTGGCTCACAACAGACCAAAGTGGCTGAAAAGCAAGGGGAAGAAATAATAGGCAGGAAATATTTTTCATCTCCAAATAAGAAATGAAAGGTGCAGCTTTTGTTGCGATGGTAAAGAAAACGGTGAGTTCTTGCAGGGAGGGACCGGAATTGATGGCGATTTGGAGACAACTTCTGTCGAGGATTTTCCGTCCCTCTTATTTGATGGGATCGAAAATCATATTTTGATTGGAATATGGATCTTGGAAATTCGTGTCTAGATTTATTGACGGAAAACTTAATAACCTCATTTTTCTTTGGCCAATAAAATAATTAAACCTCCCTCAAAATGTGAGAATTCGCTGTGTCTTTCCGCTGACAATAAATGATATTTTAAGAAGTTTAGCATTTGTCTTTGGCTCAATAAATTTTCCTCCGAATTGGATGATTTTTTACCCTTGAAATGCGGCATATATGTAACATATTTACTTGTGCCAATTGAATTATAAATATAAAAAAATTATAATTTGATTGACACAATTGAAAATTGTTGGATTGAATTGCCAAAAGTACATTAAATATATGGACTTTTTGGTAATTTTCCCAATTATTGTGTCAAAGACGAAAAGAAAATGATTGTAACACCCGAATAATAAGAAAAGACAAAAACAAAAAGGTCTCGAAATGCATAAAAGTAGCTTGGAAGTTGTATTTTGTGGTGTTTGGAATTACAAAATGAGCACAACCGAGGGATGATCAAATCCCTTACCATGTGTTCCGTTCCGATGATCTCAATTTGTTTCTTATTCCCTTACCTAGTGTACCATTCTAATGATCTTAGATAAGAGCACACAAGGTGAGGGAATCAATTTATCATTGTCGACACCTAAATATTGTCTAAGTATTTATAATAAAAATTATATAGAAAACTAGGGACCATATGAGCCCTAACAAAAAGTGATTTTCGCATCCCTCAGGTCTTAGTTATTTTTTGCATTTACTAAGTTTTATTTTTCCTTATTTTACCCTATTTTCGGATAATTATATTTAAAAAAATAAAAATTGGCCCTGGGGGCTGGGCCTCATCCTAGCCCCTTTTCTCTTTTCCGCATGGGCTTAGGGCCCATCTCGCCCAACCTTGCTGACTTTGCGGCCTGGCCCTCTCCTCTTCTTCCTCCTTCCGTCCGCGCTCTGGACATGACCTGTGCAGAAGAGGAGACAGGCATAGGCTACCTACAGCAGAGAGACGAGGGAAAGCCCTCGGCCTCCGCCGCCGCCGCCGCCGCCGCCGCCGCCTCGACGGCTTCGTCTCTTCGCCATTCCCGCCTCTGCGCCTCCTCCGCCATCGCCGGGCCGAGCCGCGCCGAGCTCGGCGTCTCTTTGCGCCGTTCCTTCTTCCCCGACAACGCATCATGGCGGCTCCTGGCGAGAAACGCCCGGGCGTCGGCTCATTCGAATGCCCTTCGCCGGTCGCAGCTCAAGAGCCTCGCGAATTCCAGAGCTGGGTCTTACCGGGCGCCCTCGCCTTTCAACTCGCGCTCGGGATTCGCCGGCGGTTTCGACTCCTACAGACGCGGCTGGTCAGTGTTCCCGAGCACTCTCTGTTTTTGTCATTCTATGGCGGGAGCATAACTGACGTACACAATTAGACAATCTTTGCACAATTCAAAGTTCACAATAGCTCTTAGACGTTGCCGATATATGTTTGCTGCTTGCGAGGCCTGAAGTATTTGCGAATGTCTTTTGTTGATTCTGCACTGGGAAGTATGAGCCTAATAGTCATTGTCGCTCACTCTGTTAGCAGAGCACTTTGATGCGAAAGTATCTGTCAAGATGGCCAATGGTGCAGGTTGTATAATGACAAGCAAAGGATATTTATTTATCTAGTAGTGAGCTTCTCCTGCAACTGTCATATTTCGTAGAATCTCTTCCCAAAGCGTAGCAAGTTATTTACATGGGTTGGTTTACTAGAAACATATAACCATTCTCAGAAAAGCTATGTTCACACATTTTTTTTAATAAAAAAATAATGTTTTCCTTGGCTTACAGATGATTATTATTCATCTAGGCGTCAAATTCCTATTGGGTTTGAAATACAGGATTTAGGTTCTGTAATTGGTCTTCCTATAGTTCTTGTGCTTTACGCCGGTGCTTTCTGTTTACGCAAAACCATATTAATTTCTACACCGAATTGTATTATGATAAAAATGTTAAATGCTAGCAATCATATATGTGCGATAATCTTTGATTATTTCTAGCTGAAAGGGAATGGCTGATAACCGTAATTATTGGATCGTATTTTTCAAAGCTTTCTTCAACAGCTAATTTGACGGGCGGGGTACAGAGACGGACACCACCTATATCTATATTTGTTTAATTTTGCATGTGGACGATGTTTGCAATTTATAATCCACTAATCACAAGAGTAATTGGAGGAAGTGTCATGCAATTGCCAATAGTTGTGAATGGACAAAAATATGGCTCATAAACTAGATATATTACCATTTAGTATCTATTGCGCTTTACATGATATTTAGAAATTTATGTGGGTTTTGTCTACACATAAATTTACGAGAAGATGCCTGGAGTAGCACATTGAACCATGAGAATGGTGAAATTATAAGGAAAAAAAAATAATCTGGTTTCATAATTTTATTTACATCGTCTTTTATTTTAAAAATTTTTTATTCCTGTAATTAAATGTTGCAAACGTCACAGCTAATTTACACAAAATATCGACCTCTTATGAAATTAAAAAATATCTGCTCATATATTTTATTCAAAGTTCCATATTCAATTCTTGAAGAGAGTATAAAGAAAAAAAATTCATAAATTTAATTTACACAAACATAACGACATTCTTTTAGAATTTCGATTCAAAATCTTGTGATGAGCTTCCCTACGGCGGCACCTGAAGTAGTTCATAAAGGCTCATTGGTCAAGAAATATTTGCATGCACTCTTCAACTATATTTATAGCATCCAGCAAATTTCTCATTTGGTACAAGATGTAGCCTAAGAATTTAGACATCTCTCTTTGTACACTAGAGTGGCAGCTTTTCTTTAGAAGATTTCTTATCCAAGCACGAGTATACCCCAGGCATCATGGCACTTGGCATCGAAATGCCTCTCTGAAAACAGAATCTCGATTTTTGGTGTCCATAGTCATCAACTATTCGTCATTGTATATCAATAACTGATTGGCAAACCTATGGCGATGTCACGTGCACAATAATTCTCACACATAGTCATGTGCTTGCCCGTGTCGATGGTCCGGTTATTTTTAGTGTAAATAAAAGGAAAGGAAAAAAAATGTGAACTTTAGAGGACTTTCCCCGGACGGGAAACGAAACAAAGAGGGTCTGCATGTTTATGTTTCTTTTTGTTGTTCAAGAATAGATTTTCTTTTTTTTTGTTCCCGGGAACAAAAAAAGAACATAAACGTGTTTATTTGCGTTTTTGTTCAAAATCTATTTTTTTTATTCCAGAAACACTTTTTGTAGAATTGAAAGAATAAAAAGTTTTTTTTCTTCTTCTTTTATTCTTTTTTCTTTGGCCGGTTACTGGCCTCGGCCATGGCTAGCGACCGGCTGTCGAGGGCCGACGACCTCGCCGGAGGGTTGCTAGCCCCCGGCGAGGCCGAGCGTTGCCAACCCCTGGCGAGGCTCGGCGAGCTCGGGCTCATGTAGCCAAGGCAAGGCCAAGCCTCGCTAGTGCAGGGCAACGCTCGGTGAGCTCGGCCTTGCCGAATCTGGGCGAGCCCGAGGTTGCCTAGCCAAGGCGAGGCCGAGCCTCGCCCAACCACAGCGAGGCTCGGCCTCACCGGGGGCCGACGAGCCTCGCCATGGCTGGGTGAGGCTGTCGGCCCTCGTCGGCCAGTCGCCGGCCATGGCCGAGGCCGGCGACCGGCCAAAAGAAGAAAAAAAAGAAAAAAGAAAAAAGAAAAAAAAGAAGGAAAAATTAAATAAAAATATAAAAAATTAAAAGAAACAAAAAAAATACAAATTTACTAAACGTGTTTTTATTCATTTTTTATTTTCAGAATAAATTTACCAAACGCATCTTTCTAATCAAAAATTATTTTTCGGAACAGAAATTATTTTTTTATTTCTATTTCCTAAAATACTTTTTGAACAGAAATACAACGCACCGAGAGTGATTGGGTGATGGAAAAGACTGTCAACGGCGGCACATGGGGACCTGCACACTGTTCATCCCCTCCCCATGTTCACCACACATTCACTCACCCACTGACAAAATTCTCTCCGATTGACATTTGACTCTTCCTATTTAAGAATTCCAATATTCCCTCCCCACATATAGGATGTTCGCATTATATTTTATTCAGTTTTTATCTGATTTTCCAAGTTGGGCGGGGACCCGATCTCTCTAGCGAGGAGAGGTTTAACCTAGACATCTTCCAAATTAGGAGACGCCAAAAGAGCCAAAAGCGTTTTGCCACTGGCCTTTGCTTTTGTCCTTTTTTCCGTCTCACGTGTTAGTATCGTGACTTAGAGAAAAAGGAGAAATTTTTTGATGGAATATCTTCCAAGATAGGAAACGTGATACGAGCGCACTCTCTAATTGAGCAATTGGCCTTTGCTTGTATTTTATTTTGTGATATGTTTGTTGAAAGTGCTAAAATTTATCACAAAAGTTCTAAAACTTATAAAAACTGCAATCAGATTTTAAATTTTTTTCAAATCAGTACAATCAAATCCTTTCATTAATTATATTCATTCATGTTAATGGAAAATGCTTACGTGGCTTTTCTAAATATTTTTTTTCTCATGTATGGCGATGATGTGGTTAAAATATGAAATATAAGACTAAAATGATGTCGTTTTGAATTAAATTTTAATTTTATAACCAAAATCTTAATTAAACAAAATAAAATTAAAAGAGAATCTAAAATAAAGGAAAAAAAAAAAGAACCAAGGGCAAGGGCAGTATGCCCTTGTTGTCATGGCCCAATCATCGGAAAGGGCTATTAGGGCCTCAGCTAGGGTTGGCGATGCTCGCCCAAATTTGCGTGAGGGTCGATGGGCATCCACTTATGATTGGCAAGGGTTGCAGTCTTGGCCAAGGCCCCAACTACCCTTGCGACCCACTTACGATTGGCAAGGGTTGCGGTCTTGGCCAAGGCCCTAACTACCCTTGCTGGCCTTGGTGGAGCCCCACTGACCGTCTTTGGCAATGATAGCGGCAGCGGTGTGTTTTTTTAATATGTTTTTTATTTTATTTTTATATTATTTAATTAAGATTTTGGTTTAAAAATTAGAATTTAATTCAAAATGACGTCGTTTTAATTTTATGTTTCATGTTTCGGAAATGTTATTGCTGTATGGGAGAGAAAATGCCAAAAAAAAGCTATGTTATCATTTTTCTTTAGTATAAATAGACAAAGTTAATGGAAGGACTCAATTAGATCAATTTGACAATTTTTAGGACTTAATTGTAATTTTTATAAGTTTTAGGACTCGATTATACTTTCAAGGTAGATTTTAGAACTTTTTGTGTACATATTTCTTTTATTTTTCATTGCACTTTAATAATTGATGTTGTTGCATCTTCCGATTAAGCCACATTGATTCTTCATCATATCGGCTCCATGCTCAGTTTCTAGCAATGAGGCGTTAGAATGAATTGGAATATGATGGCCAATAGCCTCTCTCTCTCTCTCTCTCTCTCTCTCTCTCTCTCTCTCTCTCTCTCTCTCTCTCGTCTCTCTCTCTTTCTCTCATCTTGACATGTTACGTTTCCTTCTTCTTATCTTTTTTTGAGTTGAATATTATAATTTAAAGTAAAATGAATATTATAATTTAAAGCGATTTCTTTACTTTAAATGGCCACGTTCAGTATTAATGGCAAAAAGAATTGATCTGGTGAATTAGGTTGCGTTTGGTAACGATTCTATTCCCGAGAGTAGATTCTGATCAAAACTGATTCTTTTTTATTCTATTCCTAAGAACTGATTCTAAGCATTTTAAGCCGTTTGGTAACTGTCCAAAATTTCTGATTCTGGAATAGAATTGTGTTTGGTACTTGTGCTTATTAATTCTGTTCCAAATCAATTTCTTTTAATTTTTAAATAATTTTTTTACTTTTTTCCTTTTTCTTTTCTTTTTTTCATTTTTTTCTTTTCTTTTTTCCTTTTCTTTTTTTCATTTTTTCCTTTTCTTTTTTCCTTTTCTTTTTTTCATTTTTTTCATTTTTTTTTTCATTTTCTCATCTTTTTCTTCTTCTTGTGCCAGACGAGAGCCGGCGACCTCACCGGAGTGTCGTTGGCCCTCATCGGCTGAGCCTCGCCGGTAGTTGGGCGAGGCTCGCCTAGCCCCACCGGTGGCCAGGCCGGCATCGCTCGGGCTAGGCGAGGCCTACCAGGCCACCGGCGGGGCCGGGCGAGCCTCGCCCGGCCACCGGTGGGGCTCGGCCTCGCCAGATCTGGGGAGGTTGAGCCTCGTCGATGGCTGGGCAAGCCTTCGGCGAGCTTGCCGGTGGCTAGGCTTGCCTCCCGGCGAGCTTGCCGGACCGGCGGCCAACGGCGGCGGCGGATAGCGGATGGTGGTGAGTGATGGTGGACGGCAGTTGCGAGATGGCCGAAGGGAAGAAGAAAATTTCTTGATTTTGATTCTCAAATTCGTTCCTGGAACAAGAATCAACTTTTTTTTGGTTCTTGATTCTATTCCCAATCTGTTCCCGGAAACAAATTTGTTCTCGGGAACAAAAATTTTACCAAACGCGATTTTAGGCTCAAACTGATTTTGGGAACAAAGAATCAGAATTTGGCCCTATTTGGATGGTTACCAAACAGGGCCTTACTGATTCCACACGTCATGAATGGCAAGAGTATTTAATTTACACGAGTGAAAAGTTCAAATGCCTAACTTGACAATCTACATAGGTCAAGTTGAAAGGACGGAAAACCAAGTTTGTCTTGAAATTTTTAACTTCCGACTTCTGAATTACCACCCGCACAGACCTTGATTGATGTAAATTAGTTCTCTAGTTTGATAATTTTTGGGTTAAGAATAGCAGAAGTACCATAAATTTCGTACAACGCTTACTTAAGTACTATAACTTTTTTTCCCTCACTAAAGAGTTACAAATTTGAAAAATCAATCATTTGAATGCCATTAGCGATTTGTCTTGTCTAAAAATATAATATGGATGACGGTTGTCCTATGCTCCTTTGCCGGTATTGACGTGGATAATTTTAAATGTATTTTTATTTTTATAATTATTTTTTGAACTTTTTATTTTTCTTATTTTTTTTAGGGTCTGTGAGGATCATTGGTGACCCTCATCGACTATGAAACCCTTCCCAGATTGGGCGAGGGCCACCTTGTAGGGTGCGGGCGAGGGCAAAGGTTTTGCAAGCGGCAAGTGGTAAAAAAAAAAAGGGAAAAAAGGAAAACAAAAACAAAACACAAAATAAAAGTAAAAAAAAAAAATTTCACGTTGTATGGAAAATTAATAAAAAAATCCACGTAAGATGATTTGTTGGAAATGACACTCGTATGATTGATTTTACTCCGATGTGGCACTTAAGTGAGCGAAAAAAAAAAAAAAAAAGTTGTGGTACTTGAGTAAGTGTCGTATGAAAATTATGATATTTGCTTTGTTCTTCTCCGGACAATTTTTCCTCCAAATTGCGTGGTATTTACTCTTGAGATGCATTGTATATGTGATACATTAGGTTGTCTTAATATCTCATTCAGCTTTATGTTTAATTCCTAGTGAATAATAAACAATGAAAAATCGAGAAGAAAAAAAACCCTGAAATGCGTTGCAAAGTTCTTTGTTCGGGCAGCATTTGGTATTTTACGTTGGACAGCCCTTATCAATTTGGTAAATGCCATCTCCCTAGTCGTGCGGATTAATGAAAGTGACTAGTGAGTATCCAACACCATTAACAGATGTGTGCTTTTTAGTTTCTATGACGCACCAAATCCCAGTGTCTGGAAAGATTTTGTTTCGATGAATCCGGCTCTGAATTTGATGATCTGTGCTGATAAAAAAAAGAGAGGCTAGTGGCTGCTATTATAATCAAAAGAAAGCGAAACTTGGCATGAGTTTGTATTAGTCCTAAATAAGAAAGAGATAGACCAATGCAAGGGCACGAGTCCAAGACCAAGAAAGAGTAAAAAGAATGGAATTTTCGCAGTCTAAATTAAGACTGCCAACAGCACCATAGAGAAATGATAATGACAACGACCTTTCAGTTAGAAAAAAAGTCACCTTTTCTTAATTAGGAGACGCTAAGAGCCGAGGAACTATCATTGAGCGTCGTATCTCTTCATCTGAAGGCGTCATATTTTCCTTCAGTATGTCCTTCGGCTGCATGCTTCCAGTTGGCCTCATCGTCAGTCTAAACTCCGCGGCGCGCTCGAGCATTATATAAGCATAGCTGCACCCTCTTCTTTGCTCCAACCCATTTCTCTCTGTCTCGAACAAAATCGAGCATCATTCACGCAGGGTCATCCTCTCTCTCTCTCTCTCTCTCTCTGAGAGAAAACCAAGAAGCCCCAGCTCTCCCGCTCTCTCTTCCTCTCCACCGAAAATGGCTCCCACCCGGCGAAAAGGAACTGCCATGATCCCCGACCAGAGGGAGCGCAACGAGACATTCTCGAAGAGGAGCAAAGGTCAAATCAAGAAATCCTCGTGTCTCAACTCAATCACCGGCGCTTCCATCGCCTTCATTGCGTTGCCCACTGAGGCCATCAAGCGCGAGGTCCACTATTATGGATCACCCTCGGTCGACGAGGTATGCTTCGAGTTCTTCCGTCGACGGTGTGAGTCTAGCATGACAAATGAGGAGAGGGCCTCCTTGACCATGAAGTGCCAGGCCCTCTCGGCCGTCTGGACAAGAAGTCGAAGGATAATGCCGGTGCTCGTCATGGGTCTAGAGTTAAAGCTGGAGCTGGTAAGGATTCGAAAAAGAAATGGGAAACTTCTCATCCTTCAATTTTGGCTTTCCCCAAGGACAGTGATGATCGCGACAAGTGCTCGACCTCGGAGGCTGACTCGGCCACCACCAGCAGTGAAAGTTCGGACATGGATTTTGTTGAGCATTGTGATCACCTCGAGGTCATCACTAATCTCCCCAAGGTCGATTAATGCACGGCTTCGTCGTAGAACTCGGCGGTCGGCTGTGTAAGCTCAGAAGAGGAATCCTCGCGCTCCGATCGACGACATCCTTGCATCACTTGAAAGTTTGAATGTCTCTCTTGTAATATAACTATAAGGATATGCATTGCGCGTGCTGTTTCCCGACCCCTTTTAGTCCCCTCCCCCCAACCTGATGTTACCACCTTTATTTTCTACTCTCTCTATATATCAAGTAATATGTTAAAATAAAAGATTATTTCTCCTGTTGTCTAATTTTAACGGTGCCACGCCGAGATGATTTCTCCACATGGGAAAGAACACAAATAACAAGTTGGAAACTAACCTAAATTCGGGGATGGGCCTTCGGTGACCCGTCTAAAACCAACCGAGAAATGGGCTTTTCTGCTACGAATGAACAACTTCACCATGACAGATCCATATGTTGGGGTTTCATGAATCATGTACAAGAAAAATCAACAAAATAAACGCAGCGGAAACAAAGATAAATATTACACATGATTTTCCTTAGGCGTTGTTCGTGCGTTTTAATCAAAGATCTAAACATAAAAGGGAGTTAAACGAAATTTCTCTCGAAGCACGCTTTGAAACAAGTCAGTTCGGATGTTCTACAGTACGAGTCCCACAAGCATCAGACCTCTAGTTCAGACACACCAACAACGAACGTCGAACGAAAAGAGAACTTTCGGATATCCACCACTTCGATCGTGCTAGCAATCACGTGGAAAGAATCCGTCGTATTCTTGATGTATGATAGTCACAGCCCGAACGAGATAACGCTTTTCTTTCTAGTGCCTACAAGACACAAGAACACGCACACACTTTGCTTTCTATTTTCAGCAAAGCATCACTAATTTCTCGCTTGTGTTTCTCTCGAACAAAACCAAAACCACACTAACTCTTTTCTCTGTTTTTCAACAGCCTCTTTAACTCTCGTCCCTCGTTCATTTTATAATAAAACTGACCAGCAACGGTTGCTGATCGTCCATAGCGGACGATCGTGCATGAGCAACCGCTCATGCACGATCTTGGCATGATGGTCAGCGGTTGTTGACCATCCATGCTTCGTGCATAATGGTCAGCAACCGCTGACCATTACGCTTCGTGCATGTGCACGAATTCGTGCACATGCATGAATCTTTACTTTTTTTTTTTTTTAATTAGTTAATTTATGGCATACTTCTAACAATCTCCCACTTGCACTAAAGCCAACTTATTTGGTATGTTAACATATATCCACTTTGGGCATGCGAGTGCATCATATGCAAATAGGCTCGTGACTATAATACAAATTAAATTAAATCTCATTTAATTTAATTTCAAATCGACTCAATTCGATTGCAGTAATTGCAAACACATTTGCAATAATATTTCTCTCTTGTTCCACATCATCCTAATTGTTTATGGTGTGTGATATCCCTAGGTTCATCACTAAGCTGGTAGTAAGACTTGTACTAACACATTAGTACTTCCAAAAAAATTAATTGTCTCGATTAATCTTTTAGGTCTTACAAGCCACGATTGACATCTAGCAATATGTCATGGCTACCCAGATAGTGTGAATACTTTAAGAACATAATGAACCTGTTAGCTTTGGCTACAGTGTAATTCAATCCCTCTGTCTTACTATGTCCATGGAATATTTGTCAAGTCATTAATTCGATCATATGCATAAATCTAATTGACATGCATTTTATTCGAGACATAAACAATTTATTCTCGGTTACAACCCCGACCGAGGATTTCAATGCAGTGTCACAATTAGATCGCATAGGACATCATTATCATACCTTGCATATAACACGGAGACAGATTCCATATTGCGCACACGTGTAACTTCATATATGAACAAACTATGACCATCAAGTATAAAGAATGATCAACGACCCGGCATTATGTGCACCCGTGAACCATAGTTGTTCGATATACAAGTTAACATTGTGCCTCAGGTCTAAGGATTATTTACACAAGACCAAAGCATGAACAATTAGACATTGACCATGCTAAAAGCTTCCATGTCGCTAATCGTTCCATATGCGTCACGTTCAGTGAATTTGTCTAATACAAACACCTGTGTTCTAACTCAGGCATCATAATACCCAATGACATGTGACTCATCATTCCCTTAAGTATCCAATACTTAATGGCGAAGTTAAAAACACACCGGTCTCAACAGGATTATTAATATCCACTCAATAATCCATCGACCGGGAACGATTTAAAGATTCAGTTTAACTATGAATCCATCACATATATTCTCGACGTCTCAAGAATAGGTCTAGTTGCAACTGATCTCATGGAATCATTCATCAATATAAAATAATTGGACAAATGAATGAATACGTCATTGCCATTAATTAAATTATAATAATGAAAGTACAACTGAAATCCCTAATATGTAACTATTACATAGCAACTTTAGGGCATACATCTAACAATTTCTCACTTGCACTAAAGCCAACTTGTCCGGTACCTCAAACCCATTTTGTCAATATGTCTTTCAAAAGAAGGCGAGGTAAGGCCTTAGTGAAGGGATCTGCCACGTTTTCTGCTGAGGCAATTTTCTGCTGAGACAATTTTCTGCAATGCGATATCACCTCTCCCAACAATTTCTCTGATGAGATGGAAGCGTCTCTCAATGTGCTTGGACTTCTGGTGAGACCTTGGTTCATTAGCTTGAGCTATCGCCCCATTGTTATCACAAAACAATGTGATCGGTTGCTCAATTGAAGGAACGACTCCAAGTTCAGAAATAAACTTTTTCATCCAAGCGGCTTCCTTTGCTGCTTCAGAAACAGCTACATACTCTGCCTCAGTGGTGGAATCGGCAGTTATACTTTGTTTGGAACTTTTTCAACTAACTGCACCACCATTGAATGTGAACACAAACCCAAACATAGACTTATAATCATTAGGATCCGATTGAAAATCTGAATCAATATAAGCTACAACGTTAAATTCTCCTTCTCCATATATCAATAATAAATCTTTAGTCCTTCGCAAGTACTTAAGAATATTCTTGACTGCTATCCAGTGCTCTTTTTCTGGATCAAACTGATATATGTTAGTAATACTTACAGCGCCGCAATATCAGGTCTAGTATATAGCATAGCATACATTATGCTTCCAATAGCAGATGCATATGGTATCTTTGCCATCCGCTCTCTTTCTTCAGGAGTGTTGGGACACATCTCATTAGAAAGACGGATCCCTTGCCTAAAAGGCAATAATCCTCTCTTGGAACATTGCATGTTAAACCGTGTTAACACTTTGTCTATGTACGTAGATTGTGAGAGGCCAATCAATCGTCTTGATGTATCTCTATAGATCTTGATACCTAAAATGTAGGTTGCCTCTCCTAAATCTTTCATGGAAAATTTCTGTGACAAGAATAGTTTTATCGATGATATCATTGGTACATCATTTCCAATCAAAAGTATATCATCGACTTACAAAACTAGAAATGCAATTGCACTCCCACTGATCTTCTTGTATACAAAAGGTTCATCCAGATTTTTGATGAAGCCAAACGATTTGACTACCTCATCAAAACGGATGTTCCAACTTCTGGAGGCTTGTTTGAGTCCATAAATGGATCTCTTAAACTTACACACCTTCCGTTTTTCACTATTGGATTCAAAATCCTGTGGTTATTCCATATAGATGTCCTCTTCGAGAAAACCATTTAGAAAAGCTGTTTTGACATCCATATGGAATATCTCATAATCAAGGTGTGCAGCTATAGCCAACATAATCCGAATGGATTTTAGCATGGTCACAGGTGAGAAAGTCTCGTCATAATCAATTCATTCTTTTTGACGATATCCTTTCGCCACCAACCATGCTTTGTAAATTCCAATTTGACCTTCAACATTCATCTTTCTCTTAAAGATCCATTTATAGCCAATTGGTACAATACCATTAGGCAGGTCAGTCAAGGTCCATACCTCATTAGAATACATTGAATCCATTTTGGATTTCATGGCTTCTAGCCATTTACCAGAATTGATATCCAACATCGCCTCCTCATAGGTTTTAGGATCACCAGGTTGATCACTATCATTCACAATGAATAATGGTTCAATATGATCAACCGAGTGTCTATAACGAGCAGGTGGGCGAGATGTTCTCGCACTTCTCCTAAGAGGTTGTGTATCAGAAGCTCCCACTGAATCAGAGATTGGTATCTGAACTTGGTTGTTTGATACTTCATTATTTTCTTCTTGTAAGACTATTTTTTGCCCAGCACCACTTTCTTGGATGAACTGATTCTCCAAAAAAGAAGCATGCTTGCATACCAAAATTCTTTGGTCTGAATGAAAATATAAATAATATCCAAGAGTTTCCTTTGGATATCCAATGAAGCAACCTTGTTCAGATCTTGCCTCCAATTTTTCCATTTTCAGCTTTTTCACGAAAGCTGGACAACCCAAAATCTTAATATGATTAAGACTAGGTTTCCTACTATGCCATATCTCATAGGGCGTAGTTGGAACAGATTTGGATGGCACTCTATTCAGTATATATACAGCAGTCTCAAGGGCATATCCCCAAAGGGATATTGGCAAATCGGTGTAAATCATTATAGATCGTACCATATCTAATAAAGTACGATTTCTTCGTTCAGATACACCATTATGTTCTAGAGTTCCAGGAGGTGTCCATTGTGATAAAATGACATTCTTTTTAAGAAAGTCCAGGAATTCAGTACTAAGGTATTCACCTCCTCGATCTGATCGAGAGCCTTAATACATTTTCCTGTTTGTTTCTCAACTTCAGCCTTGAATTCCTTGAATGTTTCAAAGGATTCAGATTTATACTTCATGAGGTATAAATAACCATACCGTGACTGATCATCAGTAAAGGTAATAAAGTAATTATAACCACCTCTAGCAGTTTTATTAATTGGTCCACATACATCTGTATGTATTAATTCTAATATGTCAACAGCTCGCGCACTTTGTCCCACAAAAGGCGCTTTGGTCATTTTTCCTAGAAAACATGCCTCACAAGTCGAGTATGACTCAAAATTTGAAGGATTAATGTATCCATCATTACTCAACTTGTTAATTCTGTCTTCTCCAATATGATCTAATCGGAGATGCCAAACATACTTTTTATTTGGACCGTCTCTAGGGCGTTTATTAGTTATGGCATTTATATCAATTCTATTTTGCTTATTGACATTGGTAATCGCATTATCGGGCATTGTAATGGTATAAAGATTGTTGATTAATAAGCTAGAACCAACACATATTCTATTATGATAAATAGAACATACATCATCAGCAAAAGAAAATTCATAATTCTCTTTACCCAAACGAGGTATAGAGATAATGTTCCTAACAACATTCTTATAATGCAAATAGTTCTTTAAAACCATTACATGTCCAGAAGGCAAACATAAACGAAAAATCCCTATAGCTAATGCAGCAACTCTTGCTCCATTGGCAAATGTTAGGACAATCTCATTTCGCCCTAGCATCCTGCTTATTTCTAGATTCTACAAAGACATACAAATATATGAAGTTGCAGCAGAATCTAGAACCCATGAGCTGGATTCAGCACTAACTATAAGATTAGTTTCAATAAGCATAGACACCATACCTTCATAAGGTCGGTTCTTGGGCTTAACCTTCAAGCTCGCGAGGTACCTCTTACAGTTCCTCCTCCAGTGCCCTTTGACACCACAGTAATGACATTTCCCTTTATCAATCATGGGTTTTGGTTGCACAACAGGTTTGGCAGGCCTCTTCCATTTATTCTTCTTTAAAATAGTCTTACCCTTTGAAGAAGAAGCCTTAGCCATAGCCATTACATTTGGCCTCGTGTTATGCATTTCCTTCTTATAAACTACCAGCATGCTATGTAACTCAGCAAGAGTTTTCTCCATCTTATGCATGTGGAAGTTTTGGACAAAACCAGAGAAGGAATCGGGTAAAGATTGGATGATCAAATTCACAGCTAACTCATTATCCATAACGAGATTCAGCCTAGCCAATTCTTCAATGTGCCAGATCATTTTCAAAGCATGATCATTAACAGATGATCCTTCAGCCATCCTCATACAGTACAATGCCTTAGATATCTCATATCTAGAGGTTCGATCATTCTCATCAAAGTATTCCTTTAAGTGCAAAATGATCGACCCAGCATCTTCCATAGATTCATACTTCTTCTGTAATTCATTATTCATAGAAGCAAGCATATATGACCTAACTTTTAAATCATCGTCATGCCACTTATCATAAGTGACACGCTTCTCTTGGGTCCTACCCTCAGGAAAGGAGGTTGGCATCTTTTATCAAGTACATACCCAATTTTTTCTGAATTGAGAACAATTCTCAAATTCCTCACCCAGTCAATGAAATTGGGTCCAGTCAAACAATTCTTGTCAAGTATAGAAGTGAGTGGGTTTGTGGTCACCATTTTTCAAAGTAATAATTTATCTGTTGCAGAAAATAAATTGTTAGCCGTTGTACTTTTCATAATAACTATTTCATTTTGGTCTTTAAATGAAATAGATCCTCCCACTAAATTTATCTTCGAATCCCATACTCCTTAAGATGGGAAGCAGTAATCTTTGTTGGGTAAAGATTACTATTGGGGATTGGAGTCCCACTAGTCCAAAGTCCACCTCACCTAACAGTTATTGGTGTCCTATGAACTTAGTGAGTGAACTAGCTTGTTCAACGCATCATATGCGAGTCCCAATCATAACTTCGGCCTCTAGACCATGAAAGCCTCACCTGACAGTTATTAGAAATCATTTGGCTTTTACCCCACAGCATCATATGCATAATGGAGTGGTCGAATATTATAAATGGTAATTAACCCCTATGTATCCATAACCGGTTAGTTAACCACTATAATATTGGATCAAACCACGACGATGGAAGGCCACGAGTCCGAAACCTGTTTCGACTTAATATTCTTTGTAAGGAGATTTGGGTCATTATTAATGGTCTCACTTTGCACATTAACCGATTTAACATGCACGATATCATAAACACAATAAATAAATAGATATCACATAATATCTATCCTATGTGGTGATCATGGAATTATGGTTCAATGGGTCTCGAGCCAAAAAGACCCATTTAGCCATTTTAATGTTTTAATAATATGGACCTGCTCTTCACTTTTTCTTCAATCTTTGAACTCTTCAAAGACCGGGCCCAAATAGCTCACCGGTTTAATGGCTTCTCCAATGGCTCCTCCTCTCTTGTAGTATTTACATCAATAATTGAAATACTACACTATACTTAAATTACATTTTGTAAAAATAAATATAAAAAGAAGGACGCAGCCTCCATTTAATAATTACATCCCCAAAAAGAATACCTGTAATCATCATACATTTATCCATACAACAATCACAACATTTAGGGATTTCTCCATGATCACCACTCTTCCTTACGAGCCATAAATTCAAAATTTAAAGCTCTGGAAGGCATGCATAAAATTCTGCATATCATTTGCAAAATATAAACATCAAGTATAACAAGTTGTCGCGACCTCCCCGAAGCGGGTTTGGACCACCTAAGGGTTCGGCTAATGGATTGCTAAGCCTAGACTTAGCTCGAGCTCTCCCAAGCCCATACCAATTCGCAACTTAGTGTTTAAGTTCTTAATATGCAAATGATTTTTATCATGGAGTCGCCACTAATCTATTTTTGGTGGGTCGATTAGAAACCCAAGTAAAGTAATGGGAGAATTACTTCACTCCTACGAACTAGAGATTGTGAGTTCGGGGACTTGGTTACACTAGATTTCTCTAATGCCCTTTCGGTACCATTCTTTTATTTTCAAAAATGTTTTTGCAGGCAGCTTGAATTGATTTTAATTTATCTTCCTAACATGTGAGGTGATCATGCAGGTGCGCAATCCACCAATTTAACAACCAAGAAAGCGATAAATAAATTGCATGACTTACCTCATAGCAACGAAAGCGTATGCATTGTTAGATCAGAATTCACATCAACAGTCCTAGATATGATTTCTAATTAACAGGCAATTTTCTTTTTTTGGTTTTCACTTATTTAATAAGAATCATGCAATATGCAATGCGTGCTACTAATCTAACATAGAATGGCATGACAATGTGTTCTAAACTACATGACATGAGTAAAATATTTTTTGTGTTTTCTTAATGAACATGCAATAATCAAATATGCAAATCAAAATGACCTAATTATAATGGCGGGCAATTTTTAATTAAATGAGCCTAATTCTACATGACGTGCGCATGATATTTCTATTCCTAAAAATGCAATTTATCCTAAAATTGAAACTAATTTGTCTAAAGACAATTTTTTGTATTTTCATGATATTCGAAATTAAGAAAAATGCAAAAATTACCTAGCTAAATTAAAATTCCATCCAATTTAAACGTAGGATTAAGTCATGCTAAATCCTAATTTTAACTAAGACGTCATTTTAATCTAGCAATTTCTGACCTAAGATGCAAATTGATCTAAACTTAAAATGAGACATGCAATTCTATTCTAAAATGCATGATGATTTTTTTATGAAAATTCATGCTTAAAAAAAACTACTAGAGTGAAAATTAAAGGGACATGCTATCTCTTCTAAAACATGCATTTAAAAAAAAAAAAAACCTATTATGCAATCTACAAAAAAACTAGCATCATAAATTAATTATTTTTTTTTTTTTGGGATTTTTTGTTATAAAAATTTGAAGTAAAAGTCTAACTCTAGATTGACACGTGCAATTCTAAAAACTAATATCCTAAATGCATTTTTTGGATTTTTTATGTTTTTGGTTATTTTAAAAAAAACGAAATAACTAAATAAGCTAACCCTAGCCCTAATCTAACTTGCATTTTTTTTGAAATTTTTATGCAAAATATCCAATTCAATCAAGATAAGATTAATACCCAAAATTGACGAACCATATCTCGCACATGAGATCGGGTTGGTCAATTTTAAATTAAATCGCGAATCAAATCTCGGGCATGAGATTGGATTATCAATTTTTGTAAGAGATCGTGAGTCGGATTTCGGCGCGAAAATCGAACTCCTAATCCCTAATTTGAGGGGTTATTTCACATTGGAACTTCAATCATGCATTAATGAATAATCAAGCTAAAAAACTATATAAAAACAGACTATAAACTATATAACAAAAAGATAAAATAATAATAAAAAACTACCTAATGTTCTCCTTTTGTTTTTTTTTTTTTTTTTTTTATCTTTTCCTTTCCCACGCAAGGCTTGGGCTCGTGCGGTTTTTGGTGGGGGTCACCGTCGGTCGGGTCGCCAAGGGGGCTGGTTGACGGCGTTCGGTGAGGGGCGGGCGGATTTAAGCTGCGGTGTGCGGGGCACCGGCGAGGGGAGGCAACCGATGAACCAGCGGTGGCAGATCTCATGGGTGAGCAGGGGCAGCGGTGCAAGGTTGGAGCTGAGGGCATCGGGCGCTGGGTTGCAGGCGCGGCAGAACGGAGGTGCGGCGTTGGCTGGTCGTCGAGGGCGGAGGCGGAAGCTGGCTGTGGGCGTCGAGCACCAGGCGCAGCAGCAGTGATGGCGTGGTGCAGAGGCGCGGGGACCAGCAGAGTTGGTCTGGACTGTGGTGAGTTGTAGTGGTGTGGCGACGGCGTCAGGTTGCTGCAGAGGTGCAGCTCGGAGGTGCGGCGCGGGCCACAGATCGGGGGCCGACGGGTGAGAGAGCGAGCGGTGCCGGACGGTGGCGCGGCGTCGGAGGCGCGGGCTACAGGGCGTCGGGTCGTCGCGGGTCGGCACGAGTTGCAGGCGGAGGCAGAAGCGGTGATGAGCGAGCAGGGGTGATGAGCGGCGACGGCAGGGACGGTGGCGCGGCTTCGGAGGCGCAGCGCGGAGGTGCGGCTGGGCGGACAGCAACAGCTTTGCTGCCGAGGTCGAACGGCGTAGGAGCAGAGGCTTCGTCGCGGCTATGGGCGAAGTGGACGGCGGTGGTCGTCGCAGCAGGGGACCGGAGCAGAAGTAGAGCGGGCCGTCGCAGGGGGCGGAGTGGATGTGGGTCGGTCGGCGCAGGGGAGCAGCCGAGCGGCCAAGGAACCTCTGAAGAAGATGAATAGTAGGGTCTTTTCCTTTTTTTTTTTTTTAACTGTCCGGTCACTTCTTTTCTCTGTCTCTCTCACGTCTCACTCTCTGCAGTCTCTCTCTCTACTTTTTCTCTTCTTTTTTAATCTCCTCCCCCTGACTTCATCTTTTCTTCTTTCTCTCTTACGAGAGTCTCTCCTTTTTTAATCCCCTTTTTTTCTCTCAACTCGTGTGTCTCCACACGGTTCTCTTTTCTAATAGCTCTCACAATCCTCTCAAAGGAATTTTTTTTTCTCCCCCCTTCGACGCGGCTTCCCATGGTCTTATTTATAGGCCGTCCATTGCCTCTTGAAGATAGCCAACATTATTGTGACAAGATGTAGCCTCAACTTTTCCAGAATTTAAGCTGAACGTTGCCCTTTTTTAATATTCTTTTCTTCTGACAAACTCTCCATTCATTTTTTAATATCCTCCCCTGACTTCATTTTTTCTTGTCCGAAGGAGGAGCCCCTTCCCAATGAATATTTTTTTTAGCTCTCTCTCTGACACTCTTCTTCCCCCCCGTTCATCAGCAAGGAAATCTTCTAGCAAGCGCCTGTCCCATTTCGTGCGTGTATGGCGATGCATTAATGAGGAGGTTTCTTCTTGGTGCCACCAAAGCTGACATATTGTATAATATTATGGGCATATTATAATAATACAATATGGGCATATTATATAATATATTATGGGCTGCTTTTGCTTCTTTGAAGATTTCTCCCGAATCCGCACTCCACCAAATTTGTGTATGCAATCGACCGCAAGCCCTCGCTTCCGTTGTCCTCTTAGTACCGATGCAAATGCGGCTACATGAGATGCAATTTTAATATTTTTTCTTAGGGGTTAAAGATTAATCCCTAAATTTTTATGCAATTAATTACTAAATGATTAGTCAAAATTTAGGTGTCAACACAAGTTATGGATTTTTGATTCAAAATAGATTTAGTTCTAATTTTTGCTTTGTTGATTAAATTTATCATATAAATCAATCAACTTCTATATGCCACATTTGAGCAAGAGAACCAATTCTCTTAATAAAAATAAATTAGCCATTAGAACGCAAAAATATATTTGAACTATAAATCAATTAAACGCACGAAAATGCCTAAGGTTGGCTCTGATACCACTGTTGGGGTTTCATGAATCATGTATAAGAAAAATCAACAAAATAAACGCAGCGGAAACAAAGATAAATATTACACATGATTTTCCTTAGGCGTTGTTCGTGCATTTTAATCAAAGATCTAAACATAAAAGGGAGTTAAACGAAATACCTCTCAAAGCGCACTTTGAAACAAGTCGGTTCGGATGTTCTACAGTACGAGTCCCACAAGCGTTAGACCTCTAGTTCAGACACACCAACAACGAACGTCGAACGAAAAGAGAACTTTCGGATATCCACTACTTCGATTGTGCTAGCAATCACGTGGAAAGAATCCGTCGTATTCTTGATGTATAATAGTCACAGCCCGAACGAGATAACGCTTTTCTTTCTAGCGCCTCAAAGACACAAGAACACGCACACACTTTGCTTTCTATTTTCAGCAAAGCATCACTGATTTCTCGCTTGTGTTTCTCTCGAACAAAACCAAAAACACACTAATTCTTTTCTCTGTTTTTCAATAGCCTCTTTGACTCTCATCCCTCGTTCATTTTATAATAAAACTGACCAACAACGGTTGCTGATCGTGCATGTGCACGAATTCGTGCACATGCATGAAGCTTTACTTTTTTATTGTTTTTTAATTAGTTAATTTAGGGCATACTTCTAACACCAAAAGCACTTGGTGATAAGGACCTTGATGAAGTCGCCAGTTCTGACAGTCTGACTCGGTTGTCGGCCGCGGATGTTCGGGAGCGGAGTTAACCGCCCACGCGCTCGCCCATCTTGACGGCTATGGGTGTATGCCCGACGAATTCCTCCTTGGTCTCTTCGCGTGCTGCGTTGGCGACGGCGAAGGCAGCTGTTTCTCGACTTCGCCTGAGAAGTCGGCCGTTGTCGGTCGGCGCGGAAGTCGAGAGTGGAGTCCATGCGCTCCGATCTTGAGAACGATGGGTGTAATACCGATGCATTTTTTCACACTCCAAGATTTGGGTGTCTCTCTGTGATGTATGTATGTATGGATTCCTTGCTAAACTGCACCGTAAAGTACAGATTGGATAATGGGTTTCGACGCTGGTTGTTCAATTTTTCGGTTCAGATCGCATCCAACTCATGTTTGGATTCGTCTGATGGTGAATTTGGTAATGGATCCTCTGCATTTCTTTTTCGCTCGTGATTTCTGGGTTCTTCCGAAAGCGGACCATTTGAGCGGGCTGACCGTCTTAGTTCTGCTTCTTGACATTGAAATGCCATGTTTATGTTCCAGAGCAAGCCAATGCGGAGAAGGAGAGTTATATCTGCCCGAGGGAATGTTCAGTTTGCAAAGTCTGAAAAGGTAATTTGCAACCTTGAATGGGTTCGGAATGTGAATTTATCATTTGCCTTTCAATTCGACTTTGTTTGTCGCTGTCTTACACTTTTATGGACCGTCACTTTTACATGAAACCTCAGTCCGAATACTCAAATTCTTGTGCTGGCATGAATAAACATGTCAGCCCAATTCCGCTTCTTCGGAAAATCAAGGATAAAGACTCGTCCTCTTCAAACCCTCTCAAATTGTGGACACTGTCTTCACCCATTGTTCTTCTTCCACAACAACTAGTAGATCCAAAAGCGGGGTAAGAAGAAGAAGAAGCAGAAGAAATTCAAATGCATTCACTCCAAAAACAAAGTTTCCAAGAATTAGCCAACCCAAACCCTGACCTGCAAATGAGCCATCGAGTTGATTTCTTCATACGCCTCCCCCTCTCGCTCGATCAAAGTCGTCACAGGGAAATGGCAACCCATTTGGAACGAGCTCGTAGAGACAGCTTCTGCATTGGCTGTCCCTGACGAGAGCACCGAACTTCCTCACATGGTTCAAGTAGCATACGCCAAATTCTGTTCCATGGCATCCGTGGGGGCTGAAAGGAGGTTGATGTTTGATTGCTGTTTGGCTTTGTGGCTTCTGTTCTGATAACATTATAGGCACTTTTCACTGAAAAATCACCGGACTCAGTTCCCATCCACACCATTTTGTCTTCTAAAACATTGGTTCTCAAAGGAATTGTTAGTATTTCGTTCGCTATTTGGTCACCAAGGAGTCCCTCTATCACCTGTTCATTCCATGCATTTTCCTCTCTGTTGATCATGTCGCTAACTATTTAGGGGTCATTCTCGTTTGCTGTTCCTCCTATGATTCCCCTCTTTAATTATTTATCTTCTCTGATGTTAACATGTTCACTTGCCCCCACTAACCACATAACCGAATCAGCAATTGCGTCTCTGCCCATGATAAGGCTGCCATCACCAAGATGGTCGAGAGCCCTTCATCGCCTGCTTGAAGTTCCTACGAGGGAAATAAAGACTTAAAGATTTTGCTCCATTAACTCTTGGAAACTCAAGCACCATGCCGACAGGGTCATCATCCTCTCGCTCTCTCTCTCTCTCTGAGAAATGCCACAGCCCTCCAAGCCCTCCCACTCTCTCTCCCTCTCCACTAAAAATGGTTCGCCCCCGGTGACCAGGAACTGACAGGATCGACGACCCAAAGAAGTGTGACATGATGTTCTCGAAGAGGAGCGATGGCCTCACCAAGAAAGCCTCTGATCTGAACTTGCTCACCGGCGCTCCCTCACCATCATTACGTTCTCCCCCAAGGGTGAGCTCCGCTTGTTCGGCACACCCTCAGTGGAAGAGGTATTCTCCGAGTACCTCCGTCACAAGGGCGATGTGAAGCTGCCCGTGACTCCAGAAGAGGGGATTGGGCTGGGCGGAGAACAACGCATCAGTGAACGCAGCTGCTGGTGATGATTCTGGAGTTGGGTTTCCACGCTGGTTGTTCAATCTTTCAGTTCAGATCCCATTTAATACACGTTTGGTTTTGTTCGATGGTGATTTGGTAATGGATCCTCTGCCGTTTCTTTTTGCTCGTGATTTCTGGGTTTCCAAGAGCGGACCAATGAAGCGAGCTGACCGTCTTAGTTCTGCTTGTCGACATTGACATGCCATATCTATGTTCCAGAACGAGGCCAATGCGGAGAAAGAGGGTTGTACCTGTCCAAGGGAATGTTCAATTTGCAAAGCATGAAAAAGAAATTTGCAACCTTAAATGGGTTCGGAATGTGAATTTACCATTTGCCTTTAGTTCAACTTTCTTTGTCGCTGTCTTACAGCTTTATGAACCGTCACTTCTACATGAAACCCCAATCCAAATACTCAAATTCTTGTGCTGGCATGAATGAACACGCCAGCCCGATTCAGCTTCTTCCAAAAATCAAGGATAACAACTAATACTCATGTGTCCAAAGAGCGAGCAACACTCTTTACAAATATTATCATGTATTCTAATCGAGCTATAAAAAAAGAGCTTTTTTTTTTTGGCCAGTTACATTGATTAAAAAGTTTAGATAAGTGCACTTTTGACGTAAAAGTACATTAAATTTTGGAACTTATAAATAATATAATCGAGTTCATAAATAATGCAATGAAAGACTTCCATTTAGCTTCCCGTACCTCATTCCCATCGCTTGCGACCGAGCAACGTAACTCAAAATTCAGATGGTAATTTTAGAAGTTGGAAATGTTTTTTTCTTTTGAAATTACAGTTACCAAAAAGAAAGAAGGAAAGAGCGTGCACCCACCTACGGAGGACGAGAAAATATTGGGTGGTCCGGGACCTCCACGTCAGCGTGGTCCCCGGCCACTCACGAGATGCCATGTGGAGGGGTGGGCCCCACTTGTGTCTTCTGTTAGCTGGGTTCACTCCTATGTGGAGGAAGTCCAATGAGTTGCAAGCCCAAAAAGGGCTTGAGCCCATATAATAAGTTATATGAGGAAATAGGGTTTCTCACTATTTATATAAAAAGAGGTAACGCAGAAAAAAAAACAAGTAACAAGAGAAAAAGATAAAGAGAAAATCCGGGGTTTGGGGCAATATCTCGATTTACATCAAGCTGGCGTTGGAGGTCGATTCGTGGTCCGATTGAGCTGAAATTTTGTCAGCATGTTCGTGGCGCAATTTTATCGAATCTGAACGGTTTGATTTTCGTTTGAAGCTCCCTACATTAGGTTTTTCGTGGATTGATCAAAACCTGCGTTTTTGGTCAGATTTATCCTTGATCTCTTGTGAAGTTCATGTGTATTGCCAAGAATTATGTTCTTGAGGTGTTTGCTGCTATGTACCTCTAGTATTTGCTAGAGAAGAACAATTTTATTGATAGTGAAGATTTTCGGGTGGACTCCGGTCCCGTGGTTTTTTATCTCCTCACATTGAGGAGGTTTTCCACGTAAAAAAATCGTCTTGTATTCGCGTGCTTGGTTATTTTACTCTACTATATCGATTCCTATTAGGTTTACACAAGAGGGGAGATTATTTTATTCCGCTGTGTTGATTCGATATTGTTCGAATTATTACCGTTCTCCCATCAGAGTGGTATCAGAGCATAAGGTTATTGCTTGGTTTTTTCTGCCTTGTGTTAAACAATGGAAACGAATATGAGTAGAATGGTTACACTGAATGGTTCGAATTATCATATTTGGAAAGGAAAGATGGAAGATCTTTTATATGTAAAAGATTTTTATTTGCCTGTATTTGCTGAGGAGAAACCAGAGAATAAAACTGATGTTGAATGGTCTATATTTCATCGTCAAGTGTGTGGTTATATCAGGCAGTGGGTAGATGATAATGTTTTGAACCATATTATTGAGGAAACACATGCACGCAGTTTATGGGATAAGCTCGAGCAGTTATATGCTCGAAAGACGGGAATAATAAGTTATTTTTGATAAAACAAATGATGGCTCGAGATATCATGATGGTACTCGTTTGATGATCATTTAAATTCTTTTCAAGGAATTATAAATCAGTTGGCTGCGATGGGAATCAAGTTTGATGATGAGATACAAGCACTATGGTTGCTTGGTACTTTGCCGGACTCATGGGAGACGTTCCGAACATCTTTGTCTAACTCCGCCGGATGGTACGATTACCATGGATTTAGCCAAGAGTAGTATTTTGAATGAAGAGATGAGAAGGAAGACACAAGGATCGTCCTCTTCACATTCTGATGCCTTGGTTGTTGAGAAAAGGGGGAGAAGTGAGTCTCGAGGTCCGAGAAATAGAGATAAAAGTCGAGACAAAAGCAGAGGTAAGTATAATAAATTTGCTAATGTTGAGTGCCATTATTGTCATCAGAAAGGACATATTCAGAGGTTTTGTCGCCAGTTAAAAAGGGAGAAACAAAAGGAGAAAGGTAAAGAGAAGATAAGTGATAATGATAGTGATGACAATCGTGTTGCTGCACTTAAAGAAGACTTTCTCACTATTTTTGATGGTGATGTGGTGAATTTTGTTTCTCATGAGACCGGTTGGGTAATTGATAGTGGTGCATCCGTTCATGCTACATCTCGTAGAGATTTCTTTACATCATACAGTCAGGTGACTTCGGATCTGTGAAGATGGGAAACAATGGACTAGCTCAAGCTGTAGGCATCGGTGATGTGTGCCTAGAAACCAGCAATGGCACGAGGTTAGTATTGAATAATGTTAAACATATACCTGATATCCGCTTGAATTTGATTTCTACAGGCAAGTTGGATGATGAGGGGTATTGCAGCACCTTCAGTAATGGTCAATGGAAGCTCACTAAAGGTTCTCTTGTTGTGGCTAGAGGTGAAAAATATTCTTCGTTATACATTATGCAGGCAAAATTGTCTACAGACAAAATTAATGCAGTAGATAGCGAAGATGCAGCTGAGTTATGGCATAAGAGGCTCAGTCACATCAGTGAGAAGGGTTTGTCAATATTGGCCAAGAAGAAGCTCCTTTCAGGATTGAAAAGTTCAGCGCTAAAGAAGTGTGCTCACTGTTTAGCAGGAAAACAAAACAGAGTTGCATTTAAAAGCCCCTCCTTCAAGAAAGTCAGGTATATTGGATTTAGTGCATTCTGATGTTTGCGGTCCTATGAAAACAAAATCACTTGGTGGCTCTCTTTATTTTGTTACTTTTATAGATGATTTTTCAAGGAAAATTTGGATTTATACCTTGAAAACTAAAAATCAAGTGTTAGATGCTTTTAAGCAATTTCGGTGCTTCGGTTGAGAGACAGATTTGGAAAGAAATTGAAATGTATCGAACCGATAACGGGGAGAGTATATTGGACCTTTTGATGAATATTGCAGACAACAAGGTATTCGACATCAAAAGACACCTCCCAAGACGCCTCGGTTAAATGGCTTAGCCGAGAGAATGAACAGAACATTGGTTGAAAGGGTAAGATGCTTACTTTCACGGTCAAAGCTACCGGATCCTTTTGGGGTGAGGCTTTAAGTACGGTTGTGCATATATTAAATCTTACTCCATGCGTTCCTTTAGAGTTTGATGTTCCTAATAGAGTTTGGACAAGCAAAGAAGTTTCTTATGATTATTTGCGTGTATTTGGGTGCAAAGCATTTGTGCATATTCCCAAAGATGAGAGGTCTAAACTTGATATGAAAACACGACAGTGCATATTTATTGGTTATGGACAAGATATGCTTGGCTACAAATTTTATGATCCACTTGGAAAGAAAATTGTAAGAAGCAAGAGACGTTGTGTTTATGGAAGATCAAACAATAGAGGATATTGAGAAAGCGGAGATGATTTCAGCACCACGGGTTAGTGATAACTGGGTTGATTTAGATCCAGTTCCTCTTACAAATATCCCTACACGGGTTGATGAAGAGCAAGCGGGGAAGTCAATGTTCCAAATAACGAACATGTTCCCGAACATGTTGAGATAGATAATACTATTCCTGAACCGAAGCTCAATTAGATGTTCCACTTTGGATGTTCCGGTCCAGGAGATCCATTAGAGACCGACGACCTTCCACCAGGTATTCAGAAGATGAGTATGTATTATTGATCGATGCGGTGAACCGAGTGCTATGCGAAGCAATAGAAGATGAGTACAAAAGCAATTGGTTCGATGCTATGCAAGATGAGATGCAGTCACTTTATGATAATCATACTTTTGAATTGGTGAAGTTACCTAAAGGTAAAAGAGTTTTGAAGAACAAGTGGGTATATAGGTTGAAGCAAGATGAACATACTTTACAACCACGGTACAAAGCTAGATTGGTTGTTAAGGGATTCGGTCAGAGAAAGGGTATTGATTTTGATGATATATTTTCTCCGGTAGTAAAAATGTCTTCTATCGTGTGGTACTAGGCTTGGCTAGCCTAGATTTAGAAATTGAGCAAATGGATGTTAAAACAGCCTTCCTACATGGTGACTTGGAGGAAGAGATATACATGGAACAACCTGAGGGTTTCAAAGTGAAAGGGAAAGAGGATTATGTGTGCAAATTGAAGAAAAGTCACTATGGCCTAAAACAAGCACCGAGACAGTGGTATAAGAAATTTGCGTCAGTTATGACAGAACAGGGCTATAAGAAGACTTCCTCGGATAATTGTGTGTTTGTCCAAAAATTTTCTGATGATGACTTTATTATTCTCTTGCTTTATGTTGATGATATGCTGATTGTTGGCAGGAATGCTTCAAGAATTGAGTTATTGAAGAAGCAATTGAGCAAGTCTTTTGCCATGAAAGACTTGGGCTCGGCGAAGCAGATTCTTGGCATTAGAATTACCCGAGACAGAGATGCTAAGAAGTTATTTTTATCGCAAGAGAAATATATTGAGAAGATCCTTCAGAAATTTTACATGGACAAGGCTAAAGTGGTTAGTACTCCTCTTGCTGCCCACTTTAAGTTAAATATAATGCAAAGTCCTACGACCGATAAAGAAAAGAAAGATATGGAAAGTGTTCCATATGCTTCAAATTGTAGGAAGCTTAATGTATGCGATGGTATGTACACGCCCGAGACTTGGCGCATGCCGTTGGCGTTGTTAGTCGCTATTTGTCAAATCCAGCAGAGCACTGGAATGCGTGAAGTGGATTATGAAGTATCTTCGGGGAACTTCAAATTTGAAACTCGGTTTTGGGACCGGGAAACTTGAGTTAGTTGGATACACAGATTCGACTTGGCGGGGAGATATTGATACTCGTAAATCTACTGGGTTATTTGATTTCTTTTGCGGGTGGAGCTGTGTCATGGAAGTCAAGATTGCGAAGTGTGTTGCACTTTCTACAACCGAAGCTGAATTTATTGCAGCGATCGAAGCTAGTAAAGAGATGCTATGGATGAAGAAGTTCTTAGAAGAACTTGGGTTCAAGCAAAAGAGGTATGTGCTATTTTGTGATAATCAAAGCGCAATTCATCTTGGTAAGAATTCATCTTTTCATTCTAGATCAAAACATATTGATGTTAGATATCATTGGATAAGGGATGTTCTAGATGAAAAGTTGTTGGAACTTGAGAAAATTCATACGGATCATAATGGCTCCGATATGATGACGAAGACTCTACCAAGAGAGAAGCTTGAACATTGCCGTTTGATAGCAGGGATGGTGAATCCCTCCACATTGTCGTGAGGGGAGATTTGTTAGCTGGGTTCACTCCTATGTGGAGGAAGTCCAATGAGTTGCAAGCCCAAAAAGGGCTTGAGCCCATATAATAAGTTATATGAGGAAATAGGGTTTCTCACTATTTATATAAAAGAGGTAGCGAGAGAAAAGAAAAAAGAACAAGAGAAAAAGATAAAGCAGAAAATGCGGGGTTTGGGGCAATATCTCGATTTACATCAAGCTGGCGTTGGAGGTCGATTCGTGGTCCGATTGAGCTGAAATTTTGTCAGCATGTTCGTGGCGCAATTTTATCGAATCTGAACGGTTTGATTTTCGTTTGAAGCTCCCTACATTAGGTTTTTCGTGGATTGATCAAAACCTGCGTTTTTGGTCGATTTATCCTTGATCTCTTGTGAAGTTCATGTGTATTGCCAAGAATTATGTTCTTGAGGTGTTTGCTGCTATGTACCTCTAGTATTTGCTAGAGAAGAACAATTTTATTGATAGTGAAGATTTTCGGGTGGACTCCGGTCCCGTGGTTTTTTATCTCCTCACATTGAGGAGGTTTTCCACGTAAAAAAATCGTCTTGTATTCGCGTGCTTGGTTATTTTACTCTACTATATCGATTCCTATTAGGTTTACACAAGAGGGGAGATTATTTTATTCCGCTGTGTTGATTCGATATTGTTCGAATTATTACCGTTCTCCCATCATCTTCTGCCTTCTTCCCCTCTCTCTCCTCTTCCTAGCGCCGATGCCCCTCTCTCCTCCTAGCCCGCACGCTCTCTCTCTCTCCCCGTCGAGCATTTATTGCGGACGTTTTTCTCTTTCCTTCGTTTGAGAAAGAAAACGCCGTTCGGACGGACGTCCCTCTCCATTTCTTTCCTTTCGAATTTTTGAATCTGAAATTCTCTCTCCGCGCTCGTTCCCCTGCCGTCGCCGAGCATCAAGCGGCCGTTCCCCTGCCGTCGCCGACGAACCACATTACGGCCGCTGCTACTCCGGTGCTCGCTCGCTTCTCTCTTCGGGCTCGTTGCTGCTCCGTCCTTCGTTCCGGCGTTCCCGGGATCGCAGATGCAGCACGCAGAGGGGAAGCAAGCCTCTTCGAGCTCCCCTCAACGTCAGCGAGCGTCGCCTGCCGAGCGAGACCCCCACACACCGGAAGGCTCGGAGGCGAGGTTGCTGGAGAAGCTGGTGCCGTACGCGAAACGCGACGCCGACGGCCCTCCACCTCCGCCGGTTGCCTCCCGGTTGAATGGGACGGTGGGTGTGGACGAGTCCGTCGGTAATGATTTGTCTGCGAAGAATCCTAAACTGTGTGCTGATTTGTATGAGCACAAAGGTTATAAGAACAAGTGCGAGTATCTGATCGCCAATCCTGAGTGTAACGCCGGTGGGTTCTTCCATTGCATTTCGTTCTTCTACCGTGATTGCGAGAAATTCACGGGTGTGGGGTATGCCGTGCGGCACTATGGCTGGTTGCTCGTTTTACTTGTTGGGCAACACCGCAGCAGCATTACTTCGTTGTAGTTTGGAGAAGCTTTCTAGTCTTCTAAAGTTGCCGCCCACGGTTGCGGGGGTTTCTCTCGCTTCCGCTTGGTAATGGGGCTCGATGTGTTTGCCGGCATTGCCGCATTTATGGGGAAAGATGCAGGGGCAGTGGGTCTCAATAGCGTATTGGGTGGTGCTATTTTTGTTACTTGTGGTTGCCTCCGTCGGCGTCGGAGTCCGTCGCCCCCGACTCCGACGCCGACGCCCCTTCGCCTCTCTCTCGCAACCTCCGCTCCGCTCTCTCCCTCTTTCCTCTGCGGAGCGCCCTTACTGGCCAACCCCGCGAGCAACCTCTTTCGGAGTCTCCATCTCCTTCGCGGCCAGGTAGACGTCGTCCATCTCTCTCTCTCTCTCTCTCTCTCTCTCTCTTTCTGGTGTCACGGATTCTTCTTTCTTATTTCTGTTCCATGGTGATGAGCAAGTGTACTCTAGCTTGATGATGCATCATGGGTAGGTTCGTTTCATGAGATTGAGATTAAGCTACGCTGGTGCGGAGGTTGTTCGTAATGGGATGTGCGTCTCTTGCGCCGAATAGAGTGTTGGTTCGTGCCTTGGAAGCTCAAAAGATGAACTTTAGTTGTTTCCTTGTTCTGATTATGCTATTAGTCTGTGATATCACAAGTTCATTTGATGTTGTGATTGAAGTTTCGGTGTCGGGTTATGTTAATATTGGGAAGGTTCATACTCTGTGTTAGTTTTTGTTCACACAATGGATTCTCTCTGTGGTGGGTTTGCAGCTTCGGTTTGACCAATCGGTTGGGGCGTGCTCGAGGGGCTTTGATGAACTCGATTCTTGCTCTGCTGGCCATCCTTTTAGAAAAAATGCGGCTCGTAATTAGTTGTGTCTTGGCTTTGTAATGGACCAAGAGTCCCTGAGTGGATGAGGACTTCCCCTCTTCCGGAAATGCTCCAAACAACCTAAAGCGCCACCATCATCATCGATAACTACTTCCTCCTCCTCCGTCTTGCAGCCGAGACGTCAATAAAGCAAGTGGAGAAAGTGAAGGAAGATACTAGCCTTACTAGCACTAATGTCTGGGTAACAAGATTTGAAGCTTTCAATCAGAGCAAGAGTGAAATCGCATGGAGTTTTAGATTTGAGGATGACATCTACTTCAACCGTTCCTGCGTTAAATCTTTTTGACATTGCATTCAGATTTGCATTTTTGTGCCTATATACTTCGTCGTAAGTTTTTATCTTCTAATATTCAACGGTAGGATGGGAGAAGGCTGAAAATGAAGTCTTGGTGCTAAAGAAACAACTGGAGGCTGCAACACAAAGGAACTCAACACTAGAAGAGCGAATCAGTCATCTTGATGGAGCTCTTAAGGAATGTGTGAGGCAGCTCAGACAGGTGAGGGAAGAGCAAGAGCAGAAGATCCAAGAAGCTGTGGTCAAGAAAACTGGTGAGTGGGAATCAACAAAGGCCGAGCTTGAGACTAAGCTTTCCAATGTCCATGCCCAGCTTCAAGCAGCCAAGAGTGAAGCTTCTTCAGTTATATGTTCTGATCTCGACCCTAAGCTTGATGCTGCTGAAAAAGAGAATGTGGCCCTCAAAGCCAAAGTCCTTTCTATGTCGGAGGAGCTAGAACTTAGGATTATTGAGCGTGATTTGAGCACCCAAGCAGCAGAAACAGTCACCAAACGGCATTTAGAGAGCATAAGAAGGTAGCTAGGCTGGAAGCCAAATGCCGCAGACTCGATCTTGAAAAATAAAGCAAGTGCGACAAACGATCTTAAGTCTTTCTCTCGCATCATCGGTTTGTGTAGAGTCCTTCGATGATAGCCAATCGGATGTAGGGGATAGGTTGGTAGCAAGTTAAGAATGACGTGCGAAAGCGAGTTGCTTGGAGCCAAGTGATTGTGAGCCGTGCCACTCGAGTCATGGGCATCTCTGCTCTAATAACCGAACTCGACCATTTTAAGAAGAGAAATCCTTCGGAAAGAATCTCATGGTCTCTTCGGGAGAAGTTGATTTAATGGACGATTTTCCGGAGATGGAAAGGCTTGCAGCTTTACCGAGACGAGAAAGTGGAAGCTGCAGCCATGGAGTGGGGTCTCGCTCGGATCAAAACAGATCTCGATGAAGTCACTCTCAAATCGAGCTTGAAGCCATGATCAATAGAACGGCGAGCTGGAGGAGGAATTAGAGAAGAAGGAAGAAGAAAAGGAGAAGCTAGAGATGGCTCTAAGTCAATGGCAAAAGCAACTTGAAACGTCATGGAGTCAGCAACATGTTGTCTGCAGCACAAAAATCGAAGCAAGCTGCAGAGGAGGGAGCAAGGATTACCCATGAGAGGATGGAAGTAACAGAGTCAAGACTGATGGATGTTGAAGAGGAGATGAAAAACTTGCTCCTTAATGACAAATTACTACAAGAAGAGGTTGAAAGAGAGCGTGCTTTATCTACTGAAAATTACGCAAAATGTGGGGAGCTGGAGGATGAAAATCTAAATATGAAAAGGGATACTGAACTGCATAATGAGATCGAGCTTCAGCGTGTGTCTGTCTCTGATGAACAGCTTAAAGTAAAGCAGGTTAGTTCTCTATGGCTTGTGGATGTTACTCTATATCTAATGAAAAGCATGATAACATGAGTAAATTATTGAGATGGTATTGCTCCTTTTACATAATTTATCAAGTTTGCCGACAAACCCGTTACTACATTTTGAGTTGCAATGTTACAGTTGCATGTAGAGTGAGTTCCATCTGCATGAGAAAAGAGAGATGCCTCTCTTGGTACATTCACATCCTGTGTCTGGACATCTGATTTGGGTGCTTTTTTATGAGATATGACTTCAATCTCCTAGGTCAATAGTTATTTATTTATAGCCATCTCAAGGAAGATGAAATGATTATTTTCCATTAACGCAGTGTGGTTTTGATCTTCATATCGACATATAGCTATGTTAGAAACAGGAGGGCCGCATCAGCATCTTGTACTTTATTAGTACAAACTGTATGATTGGGGCACAATCTAAACAAATCTCAAATTTCACCGTAGCATTGAAGACATTCAGTAGTTAATATAGAATTTCGAAGCACTTGACCTTTGATGTAATGTAATTTTCAAGCTTAAAAAGCACTTAACAGCGCTGCGATAGGGTGCTTCTAAACTAACTTAACCAGAAAATTCTCAAGCTAGGCAAACTCTGTTTTTTTTTTTTTTTTCTCTCTGTGGGTTGTGGTGCTTTGAGCAACACTGTGCTTGCTGACACCATCGACTATCTGATAGGATCAGCTTACCAATGTTTTATTCATGCTAAATGGGCGATCATGACTTAGTCTGAATTTAGTTTCCTCCTTATGTTCTCATTTAGTTTTGTTATGTAAAACAGGGAGCAAGAGCTAGCAGTCGCTGCTTGCCAGTTTGCAGGTGCCAAAAGACTATTTAATCTCTCGCTCAGCAATTACAATCTCTAGCTACAGTAGACGACTTCTTCGCAGATTCCGATCCAATGCGCAATCACACAGATGAAGGATTACTAAGCCCCAAAAATGAGCTGCACCATTTAAGCAGCCCACCGGTCCTCATTTCTGCTGAACAAAGATGAAATAATCATGGTTTAAGGATTTGATTATTCAACTAGCTGAGGCAGGAAGATGAAATGAGTGAAGTGAGATGAGAAGAGTGTCTACTTTCATTTTTTGCCTTGTGAATAAACAACCACCATTGTAAATGCATTTTTTGAGATAATATTTATGCATGCCCATTGTTTAGAAAATTGTGCATTTTTATCAAAATATATTTTATTCCTTTGTACAGGAGTCATCTAATTCTTTTCAACATCCTAAGTTGAATGAATTGAACGATTCTGAAGGTGGAGACAATGCATGATCACACAAACATTCATCAGGAGATGAAAGATAGTAGCATAATTGTTTTTTATGCTTGTTAGAATTCTTCTATCTTCCATGTTTGGGAAGCTTGAGACTTGAATGATAATGAAGAAGGCATATGTTTTTGTGTTGAGCAGTTAATTGAGTATATAGGATAATGTGTTAAAGTCATAAGTTGATGAAAACATGTGGTTCTCGTGTGTAATTGCATATGCTTCTACCAACACGGTTATTGCTTTTTATGCTTGTAAGAATTCTCTTGTCTTCAGTGCTGTTTAGGAAGCTCAATTGTTGAGCACCTATCTTTTTAATGTGTGGTTAGAAAATGCCGAAGACTTTGTACCCAAGAGATTCGCCAACAATGAAATAGATGCGAAAGGGCATAATTTCGAACTGCTTCCTTTCGGTTTAGGATGTAGGAGGTGCCTCGGAATTCTGTTAGGCTCAATACAAGTGAAGCTTGCTCTGGCTCAATTAGTGCATTGCTTCAAGTGAGAACTACTCGAGGGCATAGTGCCGAACAAATTAAAGCTTTCAGGAATAAATTCATACGTGTTCCTGTATTCTAAATTAATTCATCAAACTTTGTACGCACTTAGTTTAAAACCTTATTGTGTTATTGAGCAAAAAAAAGTTGGCCTCCAAACCCGATACCTCAATTTTTTCTCCATTTTTGCCGAACAACCCTTTTCCAACTTTTTTTTTTGTTAAAGCTTTCGGAAATAAATTCGTACGTGTTTCCGTACTCAAAATTAATCCACCAAACTTTGCAAGCACTTACTTTAAAACCCCATTGTGTTATTGAGCAAAAAAAATTTGGCGTCCAAACCCAATACCTCAATTTTTTCTCCAGTTTTTGCCGAACAACCCTTTTCCAACTCTTTTTTTTTTTTTGTTAAAGCTTTCGGAAATAAATTCGTATGTGTTTCCGTACTCAAAATTAATCCATCAAACTTTACAGGCACTTACTTTAAAACCTCATTGTGTTATTGAACAAAAAAATTTGGCATCCAAATCCGATACCTCAATTTTTTCTCCATTTTTTGCCGAACAACCCTTTTCCAACTCTTTTATTTTTTTGGTTAAAGCTTTCAGAAATAAATTGATACGTGTTTCCATACTCAAAATTAATCCATCAAACTTTGCAGGCACTTACTTTAAAACCTCATTGTGTTATTGAGAAAAAAAAATTAGCGTCCAAACCCGATACATCAATTTTTTCTCCATTTTTTGCCGAACAACCCTTTTCCAACTCTTTTATTTTTTTTGTTAAAGCTTTCCGAAATAAATTCGTATGTGTTTCCGTACTAAAAAATAATCCATCAAACTTTGCATGCACCTAATTTAAAATCTCATTGTCTTATTGAGCAAAAGAAATTTGGCATCCAAACCCGATACCTCATTCTGTTTAATTTTCGTATTGCTCCTACGCAACTCCTTTTCATTTTATTTTCCACCTCTGATTTGATTTAGTGGAAAAACTGAATGCCAAGTTGCCAAACGGTCTAGCTAAAGGTTTTTCCTAAGGAAAAAAAAAATTAAAAGTCAAACTAAAATGGTCACGAAAGTCGCTAATTATTTTGTCTAGCGGAGAAAGTTTGGGGCATGTGTACTCTTCTAGGTGGCCCGCCATGGGATTGCCAGGGGCCAAGATGAGCTTGCGACCTCTGCTACAACTCACTAACACCAAACAAGACAATTGGCAACTTTAAGCAATCTGGACATCCACATGCTATAAAGGAATTGAAACCTTATATTATTCAAAAATCTGAGTTATGTACCGCTATAGTTGAGATTCACGAGTGTCGGTTTCAGAGATGTCATGAATGCATTTACAACGGTGGTTGTTTATTCACAAGGCAAAAAATCAAAGTAGACACTCTTCCTATCTCACCTCACTCATTTCATCTTCCCCCTCAGCTAGTTGAATAATCAAATTCTTAAACCATGATTCTTTCATATTTGTTCAGCAGATATGAGGATCGGTGGGCTATTTAAATGGTGCAACTTGTTTTCGCGGCTTAGTAATCCTTCATCCGTGTGATTGCACATTGGATCGGAATCTGCGAAGAAGTCGGCTCTCGCACCGCAAGCTGGCTAGCAGCGACTGCTAGCTCTTGCTCCTGTTTTACATAACAAAACTAAATGAGAACTTAAGGAGGAAACTAAATTCAGGCTAAGTCATGATCGCCCATTTAGCATGAATAAAACATTGGTAAGCTGATCCTATATAGTCGATGGTGTCAGCAAGCGCAGTGTTGCTCAAACCACCACAACCCACAGAAAAAAAAAAAAAAAGAGTTCGCCTAACATGAGAATTTTCTGGTTAAGTTAGTTTAGAAGCACCCTATCGCAGCACTATAAGTGCTTTTTAAGCTCGATCAGAGTGCATCACACAAAAGAACAAGATAACATAAAACATAGCATGATCATGCCATCATTTGTCGAACTGACAGCAAAAAGACAAACTTGAACTCATACAGTCATAGGAATACCATCAATTGCCGCTTTGATTGCAAACTTAACTCATTGCAGATCCATTTTACTCGAATCAGCAATTGCATAGGGATATGGGGTATGGTGCAAGACGCTTGCTCCATATTGGCAACCTCTCTGCTTTCGTTATTGATTGTGACATTCTTCTGTCTAGGATGTGCGGTGCCAACCAGAACAAAGGGAGGAAATATGCATTACCAGAACGAGAAAGACAGAATTTCCATATAACCGAGCCACATTTCTCACTCTTATCCTGCATGTAGCTACATCTAGGTCCAGTAATGTGCTGGCTAGTTTCTCCAATCACTAGCTGAAAAGCAACCATTCCAATCCAAAACACAAAACATATTTATGATATACTTTGTGTCATTTATTCGTTCATTCATTTGCAATCTGACAGTTTCTACGTTCTTCTGAAAATGAGAAATAACAATGGTGTCAGAAGCACAGATAGCATGTCACAAGCCAATCTCACAAGTATCCTATGTCGACCTTCAATATGAAAAAAGCAGCAGCATTTGGAGATGATGGACTCTCACAAAGATAATTCAATAATGTACATCGAATGGATACATTCTTAAGGCCCAGCTTACAGCTCAACTATTCTTATGTAACTTTTTCAATGTGCAACACTAAAATGAGCTACATGATCCAGGCAACAAGCACAAAGCAGTCTCTGTGGCGAGAAGGGGGCATCCATATTTTAAAACACATTACCCTGACCAGAGTTCCCATGCCTCATGACTTGACCGTCAACTAAGACCATTCAATGAGACCACACCCATAGATGTGATTAACCTTGAAACCAGAAAGACCAGATAAATTGACATAAGGCCGATCCCCAACATCTTGTTCGGTCGCATGTCATGTCGGGGCAAGACGATGAGTGACCAAAGAGTTCCGCTCATCAGAAACCCCATCGTGTAAAATAGACTGCTATCCCGGGAGACTACAAATGATGCAGGTCTACTAGACCAGGCTCCAAGAAACAGTGAAACTCCCAGACCAGCAAGTGTGTTAAACATAGGCCCAGCATAACAACCCGACATTGCAATCTGCACACCATCTCCACCATTCATTGCCAATGCTACATTTGACATCAGATCACCCATAGAGTTTCCCCAGGCCAAAACTGTCAAACCAAGGATAGAAGGATTTATGCCAAAAATAACACCCAGAGCTACCGGCAAAGAAACAAGCTCGTTTGCGACTATGTAGAACCAGATTATACTCATGAAGAATCCCCAAAGACCCAAGGAAATAAGAACTTGCGTGGTGGTTGATCAGCTCTGGTGTACACATATGCAAAAACACCAAGTACGCCCCCAGCACATATGCCAATAGCATATGCGATTTCTCTGCTCAGATTTCCAACATCGTCTTGCGTGTTCCATAAAAATGCCAAAAAAATAGGTGCTAATGAAGCACTGGCGACAGCATATGTCTTTGACCATCTTTCTTCCTCGACTATAGGGATTGTCAGCCGCCTTAGTAGTGTCAAGGGCATCTCCAGTAGAGAAAATAATTTCGACCATGTGAAGGAAGAATTTCCATTGGCCATTTCATCATCATTCCAACCCCACAACTGCTTTGGGCTATCCGGATTCACTTTGATAGCCTCATTTGAATAAATTGCAACATTTGAAGCCCACATCCAGTGCGGCAACTCGCTTTGCAGATGAGGTACATCACCATCAGAGTTTGACTCAATCAGTGAGGCATAAATAGATTCGTCTTCCTCACTTCCTTGAGAAAAGATACTTCCTCTGACAGGAAGTAAAGGCGTAACAGAATCAAGCCTTAATTTCCTGGATTGTTTCCTCAGCATCTCATTGGCGGCAACTGCAAAGGCATAGAGCCCATATATGGAAACAAATGCAATAGCACCCCCAACACTGACCTCGCCAACAATCAAAATAATACCAAGGCAAATCAAAGTGAAGAGGAAGAAGGATACATCTCTGATAAAACACCTCCTATCAATCTGGACCCTCTGCTCTGCCACAGAGAAAGAAACAGCCCCCACGACAACACAAGTAACAAAAACAGCACCACCCAATACGCTATTGAGACCCACTGCCCCTGCATCTTTCCCCATAAATGCGGCAATGCTGGCAAACACATCAGGAGCCCCATTACCAAGCGGAAGCAGAGAAACCCCTGCAACCGTGGGCGGCAACTTCAGAAGACTAGAAAGCTTCTCCAAACTACAACAGAAGTAATCTGCTGCAGTGTTGCCCAACAAGTAAAACAGAGCAACCAGGCACAGTGCCAACACGGCATACCCCACACCCGTGAATTTCTCGCAATCACAGTAGAAGAACGAAATGCAATGGAAGAACCCATCGGCGTTACACTCAGGATTGGCGATCAGATACTCGCACTTGCTCTTATAACCTTTGTGCTCATACAAACCAGCACACAGTTTAGGATTCTTCGCAGACAAATCATTACCGACGGACTCGTCCACACTCACCGTCCCATTCAACCCGGAGGCAGCCGGTGGAGGTGGAGGGCTGTCGGCGTCGCGTTTCGCGTACAGCACCAGCTTCTCCAGCAACCTCGCCTCCGAGCCTTCCGGTGTGTGGGGGTCTCGCTCGGCGGGCGACGCTCGCCGACGTTGAGGGGAGCTTGAAGTGGCCTGCTTCCCCTCCGCGTGCTGCATCTGCGACCCCGGGAACGCCGGAACGAACGACGGAGCAGCAACGAGCCCGAAGAGAGAAGCGAGCGAGCACCGGAGTAGCAGCGGCCGTAATGTGGTTCGTCGGTGACGGCAGGGGAACGGCCGTTTGATGCTCGGCGACGGCAGGGGAACGAGCGCGGAGAGAGAATTTCAGATTCAAAAATTCGAAAGGAAAGAAATGGAGAGGGACGTCCGTCCGAACGGCGTTTTCTTTCTCAAACGAAGGAAAGAGAAAAACGTCCGCAATAAATGCTCTGACAGGAGAGAGAGAGAGAGCGTGCAGGCTAGGAGGAGAGAGGGCATCGGCAGGCTAGGAAGAGGAGAGAGAGGGGAAGAAGGCAGAAGACACAAGTGGGGCCCACCCCTCCACATGGCATCTCGTGAGTGGCCGGGGACCACGCTGACGTGGAGGTCCCGGACCACCCAATATTTTCTCACGGAGGACAGGGACCATGGGCGTCATCTACGAGCTTTCTCCACTATCTCATTTTGGGATTCTTGGAGTTTGTGTTTCACGTGGGATTGGACTGGTCCATCCACGCGCCTGGCGACTAGCGTCTCTAACCGTGGACGAGAATAAAACAAGGCCTGGCTTAATTTTGGCTTGTACAGCTCGGGTTATTTGATTTGATCTCTTATTTAAGTGAATACCTACGCACAAACGAATGCTAGATACATGTTTTAAGAATAAAAAATAAAAAAATTGCATAAATTGTTTTCATAAAAGAGAAAAATGTGCCAAAAGTAGACGTTCGATACACCCATGAATCTTTGATTCGTGAGAATAAAGTGGACTTTGCCCATAATAAGCCATAATTGATTAATGGTGACTCATAAAAAAATTGAATAATTAATTACAAAATAAAATTGTAATCAATAGGGCTTAGGAGGGCTCATGCCAAGCATAGGAGCATGCTCTTAGTAATCTATCGAAGTATAATAGGAATTCACCTTAGGATGATCGCAACAATCATATATTGTACTCAAAGGTTATTCCATTTTTAAATTTTTGAAGAGAGTAAGTAAAGTGAAAAAAAAAAATCATAAAAATAAATGTAGATAAAAGGATCGACATTCTTCTAAACGTCTCAAAAGAAATTTTTTCGAGAATCCACCAAACTCGATGGTAGGCGTCATTCTCGAAATGTAATGTTGGGATTTAATGGATTAAGGCAGTTGATAGCCATGCTCTCTCTCTTGCTAACGTGTCACTATATTTTTTCCATGTCAATTTTTTTGTCTAATCCCATGTTAAATTAAATTTAATAATTCAAAGCAATTTCTTTATTTTTAATTGCACGTTGGGTGCTTATTGTAAAACAAATTAGGAAAGATGGAGTATTTAATTAACACAAACAAAACGTTCGAGCACCTAATTTGACGATGCGCATGGATCAAGTTGAAAGGACGAAAAAATTGGAATTGCCATAAAATTTTCGAAATCCAACTCTAGAATTACGACCAAGGTCGACCATGATCGAAGGAAAATTCTTTAATTTCTTGCACACGCAATGGCGAATGGCCTCGTACTTCACGATCTCCATCGCGACAGAAGATGAACTTTGCCCTTTTTGTTTCAAGACTTATTGCTGGAGAACTTGGTAATCCTCATTTTTTTTTTTTTGGCTAATGAAATAATTAAACCTCGCTTGGGAATTTGCCCTATGGCTTTCCCCTAACCACGCGCGAGATATTAAGAAGTTTAGTTTTCGTTTCGGATTATATTTATAGCTCAATGAATTTTCCTGCAAATTGGATGATAGCATAGTAATTACTAGTTGGGAACGCCCGACTACTAGAAAATACAAAAAAAAAAAAAAAATCACGAAATGTGTAAATGCGGCTTTGAAGTCCTATTTCGTCCCGTTTGAATTACCCATTTACCCTGCGTTCCCCGCCGAGATTCTTTTTGGGGCAGATCTCGGTTTGTTCCCATTCATTGGCCATTATTTGATCGCACCAACGAGGATTTGATGATGACTTTGAATAAAAAAAGGAGGTACGAAAATCTATCTCCTAAATAAGAAAAGGAGAATCTTCTACAGTGCTGTTAGCAAGCCTCCTTAATCTAGAAAAGTTGGCTTGTCGTTTCGTGCTAAAGTCGCTTCATCTTTCTATAGTGCTGCCGGTTGGCACGTGGCAATCCTAATTAGGACTTAAAACGGAGGGAGAGAGATGCGCACGCTCTCATACAATGAAGGATAGTGGCTCCTAAGTAAGAAGAAAGTTCAAAAGAAAATCCGGGTGCGTTTTCAGAATTCTTTAACTAAACATGCAAGAAAGTTGTCTCTATAAACAGTGGGCTCTCTCGATCTTGTTTGAGCATCCCAAAGCTGCACCCTCCTCTTCTTTCCTCCAACCCCTTCTCTCTCGAGGAAAAAAAAAAAAAAGAAAGAAAACTGGAGGACCATGCATACAGGTTCATCTTCCTCTCGCCCTCCAAGAAAACCACGGCAAAGTGTTCAGCCCCCGCCAAAAGAAACCAAAAAGATCGACGACCAAAATTTAATGGACGACATGGCCTAAGAGCATAAAGATACTGTGTCGAAATTTAATCAACGACATGAAATTGAAAACTACGAGTAGGAAATAAAGTACCACATAGGAAAATAAAGATACTAAAAAGATAGTAAATTTGTTTGATTGGTAACATGCCAAGTAGTGCTTAATTCTATTATTTTGTTCCATGAAACAAAAAAACAATAGAAATCTGTTTGGTAACTTTTTTGTTCCTAGGAATAGATTTAGAACAAAATTAAGAAGTAAAAAAGAGTTTATGCTTTGTTCTCGAAAACAACTCTAGAATCAAGCCCAAAGTATAAAAAAAAAGTTGTTACTTTGTTCTTGAGAACAACTCAATAAAGCCCAAACTAGAAAAGTTTTCCTTCTTCTTCTTCTTCTTCTTCTTCTTCTTTTTCCCTCCTTTAGCCGATTGCCAACCTCAACCATGGCCAGCGACAGGCTAGACAAAGGCCAGCAACCTTGCTAGAACACCATCGGCCCTTGGCAAGGCCTACCTCGTTAGCCCAAGCCTTGCCTAGATTTGGCAAGGTTGAGCCTTATCAGCGGGGCTCGCTCGGCCACCATGAGGTCAACCTTGTCATGGCCAAGCAATGGCAACCTCGTGATGGCCGGACAAGGTAAAACCTCACTAGCGACCAAACGAGCTTGTCATCACTAGACTTGGGCAAAGTCGAGTCTCATAAGATCTGGGCAAGGTCAACCTCGCCTAGTTAAGGCAAGGCAAAATCATGCCGAGGTAGGCGAGACTCAAGCCAATGAGGCTTCGCTTGGTTGAGGGCCAGCAATGCTCTGGCGAGGATGCCAACCCTCACCTAGCTAGTCATTGGCCATGGCTGAGGCCGACAACCGGCTAAAGAAAAAAATAAAAGGAAAAAAAGAAAAATGTAATAAAATTATTTTTAAAATTAACAGAAATTCTAAATTACAAAAGAATTTGAGAGTCGTACTAAACACATTTTTATTCCGAGAATAGAAATTTTAGAGAGGTATTAAACGCTTTCAAATGCTTAGAAACTCGTCCAAGGAACAAAATCAGAAAAAAAAAAAAAAAAAACTATTTCGAATAGAAATTGTTATTAGAAATAGAATGGTTACCAAACGTATCTTACTTTTTCAATGAGCGTTTTGCCACTGGCCTTTGCTTGTATCCTATTTTCCATCATGTACTTGATTTCATTTGTCTCCATATATTTTTGAACACTAAAGAGAGTAAGATTGTCACTTTGAGAAAAGAAGGAGGCGACCGACCTATCTCGTGAAAAGGAAAGGTGAAACATTGTGATGGAAGCTTCCAAGATTGGAAACACAACACGACCCACTCTTTTATTAAGCGTTTTTCTTGCTTATATTCTATTTCAGGATATGTGCATTTGAAATCCTAAAACTTATTACGAAAATATAGTCGTGCCTTAAAACATATAAAAAGTGCAATCGATTGGTAAAACTTATCAAATTTGTGCAATTGGGTTTTCCCGTTAATTCCATCCATTTAGATTATGGAATATGCTGACATTGCTTTTTTTAATATTTTCTCTCTCACACATCATGATGATGTGGATAAAACAAACATAAGATTAAAATGACATTATCTTGGATTAAATTTTAATTTTATTAACAAAAATCTCAATTAAAAATAAAAATAAAAATAATTTTTATAAAAGGAAAAAAGCCAAGGGCAAAGGCGGCAAGCCCTTGTTGCTGCCACCCAATTGCCAAAAGGTGGGGGCTTGGCGAGGACTTGCGGGGGTTACCAAGCCCTCAACTAGGTTCAACGAATTGTGATGGCCCTTGGCTAGACAACACCGAGGGTTGGTGACCCTTGCCAAAGGCCACCATAACTAAGCAAGGGCCAGCAACCCTCGCTCAGATCTAGGAGAGGGCCATGATCCTCACTAGATCTCAGAGAGGGTTGCCGACCCTAACCGAGGCCCCAGCGATTTTTGTTGGCCCTTGCTGAGCCCTGATGGCACTTTCCGATGATGGCAAGGACCTGCCGTGTTTGCTTTGGTTTTTTTTTTTTTTGGTGTTTTTTAGTATATTTGTATTTTGTTTAATTAAGATTTTGGTTAAAAAATTAATATTTAAATCAAAATGATGTTGTTTTAACCCAATATTTCATGCTTTAGCCATCTCATCGCCACGTAGGAGAGAGAAAATATTAAAAGAAAGAACGTTAGTATTTTCTGTTAGTTTAAATGGACAGACTTAGTTTCTGCATTTTTTTCCTTCTTCTTATCTTTTGTTCGATTGAATATCATAATTCAAAACAATTTCTTTACTTTTAACTACCACATCAGGTGCTAATGGCAAAAAGAATCGATGGGGGTAGATTACCAATTCCTCGTGAACAGCAAGAACATTTAAATAACACGAGCGAGGAGTTTGAGCGCCTAACTGGACGATTTGTCAGTCAAATTAAAAGTTTGGAAAACCAAGATCATCCTAAAATTTTCAAATTCCAACTCTAGAACTACCACTAGCACAGACGTTAACCAATGTTGATCAATTCTTCAACTCGACAAGTTTTCTTCCAAATTGCAAAATATTTGCTCCTGAAACGTATCGTATATATGACATATTAGGTTGTCTCAGTATCTCCTTCAACTTTATGTTTAACACCTAGCGAATAATAAACAATAAAAATTAATGACTAAAGTGGCGTGAACGAGAAGAGAAGAAAAGAAAAGAAAAGGATAGTAACGCTTGAGTACTAGAGAATACAAAAGAAGAAGAAGGAAAAAAAAAAAAAAAACCTGAAATGCGTGGCAAAATTCTTTGTTTCGCGAACATTTAGTATAAAAGAATGCAATCTTAAATAAGAAAGATCTAAACTAATGCAAGGGCACGGGTCCCAAGAATGAGAAAGAGTTTTTTTTTTTTTTTTGTCAGTCCTACTCTATTTCTACTCTACACTCACTCGCAAACTTGTGCCCTGCCTCTTGCAGGGCGTGGGAGTCACAACCCACTCTCGAAACTTACACGTCCCTACCCCCATCCCCCCTGAGGAGGTGGGGATTTGAACTCCTCACCTCCCCCTTCCATGCTGGAAGGCTGGCCACTGGGGCGAACCCCCAGTGGTTAGAAAGAGTTAAAAAGAATGCAATTTTTCTTCTGAAGTCCAACTTTAGAATCACCATGATTACAATATAAGGAAAGGAGAAGCAGACATTCCAAGATTGGAGGATTGCTAACAGCGTTATAGAGATATGAGTATGCTTGAAAGAAAAGAAAAAGAAGAAAAGGGAGGTGCTGCTGTCTATAAATTGGGCAATCTCGAATTTTGCTTGAGCATCACAACGCTACGCCCTCTTCTTTCCCCCAAACCCGTCACCCTCCCCCTCCCTTACTCTCGAAGATCGCGCTCGTGCTTGTTCGAACCCCGCAAAGCAGCTTTACCTGTCACTCTCTCTGTCTGAGTCTCGAGTACCATGCAGCCAGGATCATCTTCCCTCTCCCTCCAAACCCTTCAAGAAAACAAAGAAACGACCCCGGTCCCCCTCTCTCTCTCCCCGCCCCCAGCCGAAAATGGCTCCCTCCCGGCGAAAAGGAGCCGACAAGATCGACGACCCGAAGCAGTGCGCCACGACGTTCTCCAAGAGGAGCCGCGGCCTCATCAAGAAAGCCTCTGCTCTCAACTCGCTCACCGGCGCTCGCGTCGCCGTCATTGTGTTCTCCCCCAACGACAAGCTCTGCTTTTTCGGCGCACCCTCCGTCGAAGAGGTATTCTTCGAGTACCTCCGTCGCAAGGGCGGCGTGACGCTGCCAAAGAGTCCAAAAGAGGGGATGGACTGGGCTGAGAACGCGACAGAGGAGTTAAAGGATTTCGAGAACAACCCCTCAGTTAACGCTGGGGCTTGTGTCGATCGCTTTACCTCGTTGATCGACTCGGCTGCCGGCGGTGGTAGTTCAGAAATGGATGCCGACCCCATGTGCTCCAATCTTTGTGGCTGTGGGTTGGATCTCAACGGCCTTCTTAATTTCTCCGAGGACAATGGTTTATGAACTTGGCCATACAACTCACCCGTCCAGTGTGTCAGCTCAGGAGAGGAACCCAGGGACGCTCCGATCTTGAGAACTATGAAAATAAGGACGACGACATCCTTGCTGCACTTGAAATATTGGATGTCTAAATATGAATATTATGTATGCGTGTGCTGTTTCGGGTCACCTTTTAGTCCTCCATTCCCAAACTGATGGAAACGGCATTTTTTTCCTACTCTATCTCCCCTTTTTCTTATTTTTAACAGGTGCCGCACCGGGGTATTAATAGCACAAAAAGGGGATCGATCGGATGAATCACCACGAAATTCACAAATCGTGAAAGGCAAAGTTTTTAATTATCAACACAAATAAGAAGTTGAAAATACCCGACAAATCTCTGAAACGCCTCGTTGAATTGCAGTCGCAAGCAAATATGAAATTGATCCAAGTAAAACCCGCGGCAAAGGCGATTCACTGAAGAAACAGAATCTCGTCGTCCTTTTATTAATTAATTAATTTATTATTTATAGGTTTTGTTAAATTTCATTTTTTTTTTCCTTTTTTTATTTTTTATTTTTTGGATTTTGGCGATTTTCAGATAACGATCGACCCTCTTCTTGAACGGCGTTCGTATAGTCCAGCAAGCATGGACAATTGCGAATATATTTATCTTGCCAAAGTTTTGAGAGCACCATAATCACAGGAAGGCCATACCGAGTTATCACGAGTGTTTTTTTTAACGTAAGTTGTTCGACTCAATCATGGGTTTGAAACTTTTCGGTTCGAAGCAAGGAAGGGAAGCCATAGGAGCGGGATGCCAAAGTGTGGTTGCATTTATTAATGATGAATGTTATTATCTGGTTGGGATTATCTCCATTGGAGCTGTACTTGGATATGTTGCCCATTTGGAGGTCAAGACCTGAGTTCAGAATTCATATGTGAGCTGTATGTATTCAAGCAATCCACGTAACAGTTTCATGTGATCTGCTTGCAGAAACATTTCTTCTCATCCTTATCGAGAATAGGGATTGAAATGACTTGTGGGGTTATTTCATCATTGCTCGCTAATTGTCTACATGAGATGGAAAACAACTTGGGATGAGCAGGTAACTTCTTTGAAGTAGGAAGCTTTTTCGATCTGCTGCAGTTCATGAAATTCATGATCTGTAAATTTCTTCCACAGCTTCCCATGTCACATAGTGTCTTTAAAACACCAGCTCCTTTCCGGCTACAGGTGATTAGGGGCATTGGAACGCCTGAATCACTGGCTCTACAAGCTCTGCAAGGTGTTGAACGAAAGCACCGGGAATCTACTACAGAAGACTGAAGCAGTGATCACACCCGACATATTCGCACATTGTATCGGTATGCTATAACATATCTACCTCCCAAAGCAAGGTGGATTGGTACTCTGTCAAATGACAACGTGGTTGGTGCACCCACCGGTTTTGCAAAAAGGTGGATTTTTACTCCACCCCGATGGATGTTTGGGAGCGGAGTCCACCCCCCACGCGCTCCCCTCTTGACGGCTATGGTGTATGCCTGACGAATTCCTCGGTCTCTTCGAGTACTGCGTTGGCGATGGTGACCACGACGGTTTCTCGACTTCACCTGAGAACTCGGCCGTCGGCGGTTGGTGGTGCAAGCTCGGGAGTGGAGTCCGTGCGCTCCTATCTTGAGGGCGATGGGTATAATCCCGATGCATTTCATACACTCCAAGATTTGGGTATCTGGGTGTCTCTCTGTGATGCATGTATAAGAATATCTGTGTTATTTCTTGTTAAACTGCATTGTAGAGTAGAGACTGGGTAATGGGTTTCAACGCTGGTTTATTTAATTTTTCAGTTGAGATCATATCCAATACATGTTCGCATTTGTTGAAAGGATATAAAAAATTCGGAATTAAATAAATAATAAATAAAAAATAAACGTAGCTTTTCGCGAACAATCATACTGTTTCAACAAGATTTATAGTTAATTTTTTATAGAAATAAATCCGAATTTTCTCAATAAATAAAATAATGATCGTTGGTTAATGCCAAATCTCATCCACGTGCGCACTCACATCTTTTCGATGTGAGACAACGCATCTATTCATTTGTTTTATAAACAAATTACTAACAATCCCCCACTTTTGTTTATAAAACAAAAACAATAAATAAAACGTTAGAAATATACAGCCAAAATTTTCATGAGATTAATATACATACATAAAGGTCTCTTTCGAGTTAAACCTTTACTTAGTACAAGCATCTTAAAGCTCTATCAAAGTGACAAGTAGCTCGGCTTTAAACTTATACTTTTATATAATAGAACCGGACATACCGCACATATACTAACCTCTTGTCTTAGCGAGAAGTTCTATATTACTTCGCACTATTATAGCCTTGTGCTTGATCCTGTTTCATGAGCTCTCTAGAAAGCAACCCTAACTTTAGTAAGAAGCGGCACCACTTCTAAGCTCATATAGGTGAAGTATCTACCATGTGTTTCTGTTACTATCAACACACTACAAACTTGTATCATACTTCATTAAGAATTCAATTCATTCTACAAAACGTAACAGACGATACTGACTTCTCATATCAGGGCTACGTCAGTATCAAACAATCACATTCAATAACTTAATCTTACCCATTAAACTTTGTAACTAGTGATGTTCTAGAAAAATGTCGAGTTACCATTATTGGCGATTTCAATTAAAGGGTTTCAGCCCCGTTTCTTATAAGATCATTTCTACCATGTTTCTTAGTAAAGCCTTTCTCAATAGATCGACTAGATTATTACTTAACCTCACGTAGACAATTATTATGGTACCGTCTTTAATCAATTGTCTCAAATATTCATATCTTAGACTAATATGTCTAGACTTACAATTATAGGTGCTACTATAGGCTTTTGCTAGAGTGGCCTGACTATCACAATAGATAGAAATAGGAGGCATAGGACTAGGTCATAATTTGATATTTAACAACAAATTCATAGTCCATTTAGCCTCTTTCTCAAATTCTGCTAAGGCAACGATTCAAGTTTCATAGTTGAGTGAATTATGTACATTTGTTTCTTGCTCGCCCAAGAAACAACCCATTCACATAATGTGAAAATCCATCCAGAAGTTTCATCTCCCATACTTGTAATCCAACTAGTATCGGTGTATCTTTATAATACAACCGAATAATTATTATAGAACAATAAAATAACTCTCACATGTTCTATATTTGGATTATTAGTATTTACTCAACTTGCATATACAAAAGGTAATATCAGGTCTAGTATAATGTATCGCATACATTAAAGACCCATAGCACTCACATTAAAAACTCTCAACCAGGATCAAATGAAGTACTTATATATTTGAAAACAAGATGTTTAAATCTATACAACATCTTCTCCATGTAATCACTTTGGCTCAAAGGATAACCCCCACTATTTTTTAATTTTAACACCCAATAAGGTATCTACTTCACTCAAATCTATCATTTAAAATGAAAGTTAGATACTTCTTTTTTCTTTTTTTTTTTTTTTTTTTTGTCTCAATGACACCAATCACATTGGCTCCATAGTCCCCTTCAAATATCCCCACTTCAAGACAATTTTAAGAGGCATCCAATATGATAACGTACGTTTCATCATCATATCCAATTAATAATAAAGGAAGTATAGAAATCCATACAAGGATGGGAAATAACTAAATAGATAAATTCTAGCAATTTATACACCACCCCTAACAATCAAAAGCATGTGAGGACAGAAGCATACAACAAATAATTTTTCAATAGCTTCGCCAAGACAAACCGACGGTCGAACAAAAGATTGCCCCATTATTACGATGGTTCATCATTTTAATAAGATCTTTCGATTGTGTTGTCGCGACCTCCCCGAAGCGAGTTGGACCACCTAAGGGTTCGGCTAATGGATTGTTAAGCCTAGATTTAACTCGGGCTCTCCCAAGCCAATACTAATTCGCCACTTAGGTTCAAGTTCTTAATATGCAAATGATTTTTATCATGGAGTCGCCACTAATCTATTTTTTGTGGGTCGATTAGAAACCCAAGTAAAGTAATGGGAGAATTACTTCACTCCTACGAACCAAAGATTAAATGAGTTCGGGGGACTTGATTACGCTAGATTTCTCTAGCGCCCTTTCGGTACCTTTTTTTTTTTATTTCAAAAATATATTTTTTTAAGGCAGCTTGAATTGATTTTAATTTATCTTCCTAACATGTGAGGTGATGATGTGGGTGTCCAAACCACCAATTTAACACCTAAGAAAGCGATGAATAAATTGCAGGACTTACCTCATAGTAACGAAAGCATCTGCAATATTAGATCAGAATTCACATCGACAGTCTAAATATGATTTCTAATTAACACGCAATTTTTTTTTCACTTATTTAATGAAAATCATGCAATATGCAATGCATGCTACTAACGTGGAATAATATGACATGATAATATGGCCTAAACTATATGATGCAAATGCGATGTTTTTGTATTTTCTTAATAAGCATGCAATCTATCCTAGAAAATAAAACTAATTTATTCTAAGACATTTTTTTGTATTTTTCATGAAATTCGGAATTAGAAAAATGTGAAAATTATCTATCTAAATTAAAATATCATCTAATTTGTATTAGAAATGAGGTTAAACCAAATCCTAATTTAAACTAGAATGTTACCCTAATTAAGAAATTCCCAACTAAAATGCATTCTATCTAAAAAATTTCTTAAATTAAAAGAGTATTATCTAGAATTAAACTATATGAAATTTTACCCTAAAATGCAATGATATGCAAAGAGTGCCAAAATTCTAATAATTTTTTTTTAATGTTTTTGTATTAATTTCGAAATTAAAAATTGCCAAGTAATTAAACATGAAACCTAAGTTAAAACCCTAAATTGATCGATTTGATTTTCTTATTTTTTTATATTCGAAATAAAATTCCTATTATAAATATGCAAACCCTAAAACAGGAAATAAACCTGATTCTAGCCTACATTTTTTGGATTTTTTTTTCATTTTATGATAGCGAAATTAACTTAAGCGTCACGACAACAAATCGAGTAAGATCAACATCCAAATTGACGAACCATATTTCGCGCATGAGATTAGGTAGGCCAATTTTAAATAAATCGCAAATCGAATCTCAGGTGTGAGATCGGGTTGGCGATTTTTCAAGCAATTACGAGTCGGATTTCGGGCGCGAAAATCGACTGTCAATCACAAATTTCACAGGCTATTTCATGTCGAACATTCTCAATTTTATATTAAGGAGTAATTCTACTAAAATAGTAAAGTAAAATAACAAAATAAAGTAGATAAAAGAAACTACCTAATTTGCTTTTCCTTTTTTTTTTTTCTTTGCTTTGGCCTTCCACGGTGTTCGGCAACTGTGGTGAGTCGTCGGAGGGTTGGGTCGCCGATGTTTGAAGCTCCGGCAAGGACCGGCGACGGGTGGATCAGCAGCGACGGAGACTAGCGGCAAAGCAGACCGGCAGTGTGTACTCCGATGGCGTCAGGAAGCAGCAGAAGGCGAAGAATGCAGGGACGTCGGGTCGCAGCTGCAGGGGCGAAGATCGACGGCTGAGCAGCAGCGGTGTGAGCTCCGGTGGCGTCGGGTCGCAGCAGGGACAGAGGCGCGGCAGCGAGGGAGGAGCAGTAGCTCGGCGTTCGGGGCTTCTGGCGCTGCAGATCGGCGACGGCAGAGGCGGAGCAGGGGCGTCGGCGTCGGGAACAGGCAGAGAGGAGCGTCGTCAGGTGCTGGCTCGAGCGGAGGCGGTGGGCGACGCGGGCGGAGGCGTCGTCGGGTCTACGCTCGTGCAGAGCTGGTGCAGAGGACAGCACGAGCTCGCGGGTGAGGCGGAGCTTCGGCGGCTGGTGGAACGGCAAGGGCAACGGCGACGGAGCTTCGGGCGGTCAGAGGTGCGGGGTCGTCGCGGTCATAGCAGGAGCGACGAGCGGCGGTGCGAGCTTGTGGGTGAGCCGGGTGCTGGTGGAACGACGAGGCAGCAGCGGGCGTGGAGGTGGGGCAGGTCGACGGGGCAGCGCTCGGGCAGAAAGGGCGTCGGGTCGTCGCGGCTGCAACAAGGGCGACGAACGGCGGTGCTGGTGCGGTGACTGGCGCGAGGGGACGATGGGCGAACCGACGCGGGCCGCAGGCGAGGCTGGGCGCTGCGGTGGTCGGCGGCTCCGCGTTTTTTTTTTTTTAGACGGGGCAGAGGCTGGCGGAGGCGTGAGCTCGCGGGCGATGGAGGCGCGGCGCGGAAGCTCGGGCAGCAGGGGTCGACAGCAGCAGAAGAACTTGCAAGGAAGAAGATGAACAGTATTTTTTTTTTTTCTTTTCTGTTCTACCGCACGTCCCCCTCTGACTTCACTTTTTTCTCTCTGACAGACTCTCTATCTCTCTTCTTTTCGAACGAAGGAGAAGCTCCCCTCACGATGAAATTTTTCTTTCGTTTTTTTTTTTTTCCCCTTTGCTCCCTCTTTCCTCGCTTATTTATAGGCAACAGGTGAACAGGAGGCAGCCGCAACTTTTTCTTGCTTGTTCAAGTTTGGTTCTTTTTTTCAAATATGGTGGCCACCGATCTAGGAAGGAAAGTATTATAAAAATGCTGGCCTATCCTCTTGCAGGCTTTCCCCAGAATTTCCGCGTGTGCAGTGGAGTCTTCTTTCTTCGCTTTCTTCACGTTTGCGGCTTCGCTAGTTCACGTCCACTGAATTTTGTCTATGCATGTGCATGCATTAACGAGGAGAGACAATGGACGTCTTCTTTCTTCTTTTGTTTTTTGACTTTCATTGTGTGTTTTCATACCAGCAAGAGAGACCTCCTTTCGCGCATTTTATTGATCGAGGGCCCCTACCACGTCCGCCGAATTTGTGCATGTACATGCATTAACGAGAGACAATAGACGTGCAGGAACTTTCTTCTTTCCGTCTTTCTTTTTTTTTTAGTGTTTTCAAACCGGCAAAAGAGAAAGACCATCCCTTCCATCGCGAGCCCCAGCTTCTTGTTGCCTTTTAGTACTAATGCAAATGTAATTACATGAAATGCAATTTTACAATATATATATATATATTTTAGGGATTAATCTTTAATCCCTAAATTTTTTATGCAATTAATTACTAAATGATTAATCAAAATTTATGTGTCAACATGTGTGTATCCAAATTCGTCAACAGAAAAACCAAAAGAAATGTTTACGAATTTTAGATCACTAAGAGGACAGTCAATCGAATTCTCCAATTTCTCATTCTCAGAAAGATCAAACAATAGTTAAAAAAGAGAAAATTTTCCATAATGGGTCAACAACACCAATGCACGGAATGTGATATGATGCATTTCTCAATCAAATAATTTCCTCGCTCAAACTAGGAACTTAGATAGAGAATCACCAACCAACTTGCAGCGACCACGATAGAGATGAATGACACGGCCGACCAGACATGCATCGGGTTCTTGTCCTCGGGAAGTACTCACTTAGAGCTCCAATCTCGTAAACGTCCTTACGCACGGCCCCTGGAGCCTGCCCATGACGTACGAGTCCCTCCCGAAGTACTTGGGGAGGAAGGAGTTCTCGTTGCCAAGAGTTTGCCACACGATGTCCCCACAACCCTTGGCCAACTTCACGCTCATCTCTGCCGCTCCTTTCGCGAATTCCTTCGCATGGTCCACCGCATTCCTGATCTCTCCGACACTGCGAAAGTACCTTCTACTTGATATGGATCCAAAATGCCAATCAGCGAAAGAGATTAAAAGGCATCTTCAACAAAAAAAAAAAAAAATGAATCCATCATGTAAGTGCCCCTTGACGAGACCGAGTTATTGAAGTGTGCAGGGACCCGGACAACACATTCTTGATAGTCATATCAAGGTAAGCCTCAGGGTCTCACTCATCTTTGTGAGGAGGGTGCATGAAATTTCCTCCACAGCAAACTGCTTCTTTACGACCTTGAAATTGACGACAATCATGGGCTTGAGGCCGGGACCAGCAATGACCCTTGACGGCCAATGCCTCATGTTACTCTGGACCGAAGGATCGCCAAATCTCCTCCCGAACAACGATCTTGCACTCGATCTCATGATCAGAGTCTCGACATCCTCGAAATCGTTTTTACAAGATGAGATGCCATCTTGTATGATATTTCCATGATGGATTTCGCATCGTGAGCAAGAGGCTCATTCATCACCTTTTGCTCTGGGAAATTAACGCCGTAATTCAATATTCCACCATTCTCGTCTTCTCCATCACGATAGATGCCGTCAAGATTAGTAAGTGTTGAGTCCCAAACCGAACATCAAATACAGAGACAAGACATGGCATAGCATTGGGCGCACAAAAGACATAAAACACACCCTTATGACAGAACCAAAATGGACACAAAAAGAAATAGAGAGAGAGAGAGAGAGAGAGAGAGAGAGAGAGAGAGAGAGAGAGAGAGAGAGAGAGAGAGAGAGAGAGAGAGAGAGCCTGTAGATCTTATTTGAAACTCTGGCCAACGATGATGAGTGATGATTGTTGGCGTCGACTAGAAGCCATCGAGGAACAGACCTGTTGGGAAGTGAAAGAACCTGTCCACTTGCATGTGTCTGGTGCTCGCATCGCGCAATGGCGAACCTGGCCTCTTGCATCTTCATCCACGGTCACACGTTGCCTCGAGATTTACGGCCACCCTGCCTCGAGATTTACTAATCGGCATTGGCAAGGGACTCGTTTCAACTGCTTCCTCAAGACAGCGTTCCACCACATGGACGCCAAATATGGACGCTTGTCTTCTGCTAGGCGAATTTTTATTTTATTATTTTTTATTTTGATGATCTGGGCCCCCGCAAGATATGGAACTTGTAACGTCAATTATAGCCGTTTGGTGGTTCCCCTTCTCTCTTCTAATCAAACACATAGCGTTCCGGGCAGGAATCCCAGACAAATTCTGCATGGCGAGCATGTAGATCACAGACTGCGACTCGGGTTCCCTCATAGCAAAGATGAAGTGCTTCGTACGTTCGGAAACCGGAAGTTTAAGGACCAACTCATTTGAAACATTCAGGTCATCGGATTTCGGCTTGGAGAAGGGCCGTAGAGTACGTAAACTCCAAAGGAAAGAACATGCCTTCAGGACCACATTGACTCCCTTCCACATCTATCTAAAACTTAAGAAAATTCGTGAAGTTCATCCTCCCAATTTCTTGCATGGTTCACTCAGAAGCCCAAAACAGAACTTCTTGAAAGGATTCAGGGAATATATTCAGAGCGAAACGCATTGCATCAAATCACACAAGCAAAATTGTTGCCATCAAACCAGTTTAGTATCACCATGTCTTGAGTAATGACTTTGATTCTCTGACTTCATTGTAGCAAAACTAAACCCTTAAAATTGTTGGGAAAATATGCTTCGAATTGGGTTGAATAATCAAATCGGATCGAGTAATCAAATCGAACTTTGAGGCGTGATATCACTTTCTTTTAAGGATTTATTTGTCCCACTACGTTGAAATGGTCACCGGCAAATTTCCTCCAAGATACAACAAAGTCTCAAATGAGAGTACTAGATAGCAATTCTAGTATTTTTCCAGGGTCTCTCATGGGAAACAATTAAAAATAATGGCTATAGTTTCTTTCGAAAGAAGACGAAAAACTGGAGGAAGATGATGGTTTGATCTCAAAACAAATGTACTTATATTTGTCTTTCGAATAAAGGCAACTCTTCAAAAGGTTGCAATAACAACAAAGACAACCTTTCGTGAACAAGTACGTCTCAAAGGTTATGTTGAAAAGATATAAAAAATTCGGAATTAAATAAATAATAAATAAACATAACTTTTCGCGAATAGTTATTTGTTTCAACAAGATTTATAGTTAATTTTTTATAGAAATAAATCCGAATTTTCTTATTAAATAAAATAATGGTCATTGGTTAATGCCAAATCTCGTCCACATGCGCACTCACATTTTTTCGATATGGGATAGGGCATCTCTTCATTTGTTTTATAAACAAATTACCAACATAATATAATCGAGTTCATAAATAATGCAATGAAAGAGTTCCATTTAGCTTCCCGCACCTCATTCCCATCGCTTGCGACCGAGCAACGTAACTCAAGATTCAGATGGTAATTTTAGAAGTTGGAAATGTTTTTTTCTTTTGAAATTACAATTACCAAAAAGAAAGAAGGAAAGAGCATGCACCCACCTACGGAGGACAGGGACCGTGGGCGTCATCTACGAGCTTTCTCCACTATCTTATTTCGGGATTCTTGGAGTTTGTGTTTCACGTGGGATTGGACTGGTCCATCCACGCGCCTGGCGACTAGCGTCTCTAACCGTGGACGAGAATAAAACAAGGCCTGGCTTAATTTTGCCTTGTACGGCTCGGGTTATTTGATTTGATCTCTTATTTAAGTGAATACCTACGCACAAACGAATGCTAGATACATGTTTTAAGAATAAAAAATAAAAAAAAAATTGCATAAATTGTTTTCATAAAAGAGAAAAATGTGCCAAAAGTAGACATTCGATACACCAATGAATCTTTGATTCGTGTGAATAAAGCGGACTTTGTCCCTAATCAGCCATAATTGATTAATGGTGACTCATAAAAAAAAAATTGAATAATTAATTACAAAATCAAATTGTAATCCATAGGGCTTAGGAGGGCTCATGCCAAGCATAGGAGCATGCTCTTAGTAATCTATCAAAATATAACAGGAATTCACCTTAGGATGATTGCAACAATCATATATTGTACTCAAAGGTTATTCCATTTTTAAATTTTTGAAGAGAGTAAGTAAAGTGAAAAAAAAAATCATAAAAATAAATGTAGATAAAAGGATCGACATTTTTGTAAACGTCTCAAATGAAATTTTCTGAGAATCCACCAAACTCAACGGTAGATGACATTCTCGAAATGTAATGTCAGGATTTAATGGAATACGAGAATTGATAGCCATGCTCTCTCTCCCGCTAAAATGTCATTATATTTTTTCCATGTCAATTTTTTTGTCTAATCCCATGTTAAATTAAATTTAATAATTCAAAGCAATTTCCTTACTTTTAATTGCACGTTGGGTGCTTATTGTAAAACAAATTAGGAAAAAGATGGAGTATTTCATTAACACAAACAAAACGTTCGAGCACCTAATTTGACGATGCGCACGGATCAAGTTGAAAGGACTAAATATTGGAATTGCCCCAAAATTTTCGGCATCCAACTCTAGAATTATGACCAAGGTCGACCATGATCGAAGGAAAATTCTTTAATTTCTTGCACACGCAATGGCGAATGGCCTCGTAGTTCCCGATCTCCATCGCGACAGAAGATGAACTTTGCCCTTTTTGTTTCAAGACTTATTGCTGGAGAACTTGATAATCCTCATTTTTTTTTTTGGCTAATGAAATAATTAAACCTCGGTTGGGAATTTGCCCTATGGCTTTCCCCTAACCACGCGCGAGATATTAAGAAGTTTAGTGTTCGTTTCGGATTATATTTATAGCTCAATGAATTTTCCTGCAAATTGGATGATAGCATAGTAATTACTAGTTGGGAAAGCCCGACTACCAGAAAAAAAAAAAAAAAAAAAAAAATCACGAAATGTGTAAATGCGGCTTTGAAGTCCTATTTTGTCCCGTTTGAATAACCCATTACCCTGCGTTCCCCTCCGAGATTCTTTTTGGGGCAGATCTCGGTTTGTTCCCATTCATTGGCCATTATTTGATCGCACCAACGAGGATTTGATGATGACTTTGAATAAACAAAGGAGGTACAAAAATCTATCTCCTAAATAAGAAAAGGAGAATCTTCTACAGTGCTGTTAGCAAGCCTCCTTAATCTAGAAAAGTTGGCTTGTCGTTTCGTGCTAAAGTCGCTTCATCTTTCTATAGTGCTGCCGGTTGGCACGTGGCAATCCTAATTAGGACTTAAAACGGAGGGAGAGAGCTGCGCACGCTCTCATACAATGAAGGATAGTGGCTCCTAAGTAAGAAGAAAGTTCAAGAGAAACTCCGGGTGCGTTTTCAGAATTCTTTAACTAAACATGCAAGAAAGTAGTCTCTATAAACAGTGGGCTGTCTCGATCTTGTTTGAGCATCCCAAAGCTGCACCCTCCTCTTCTTTCCTCCAACCCCTTCTCTCTCGAGGAAAAAAAAAAAGGAAAGAAAACTGGAGGACCATGCATACAGGTTCATCTTACGGCAAAGTGTTCAAGCCCCGCCAAAAGAAGCCAAAAAGATTGACGACCGGGGAAGGTGCAGCAACATGTTCTCGAAGAGGAGCATTTGCATCATCAATAAAGCTTCTGAGCTCCACGAACACACCAAAATTGAATAATTAATTGAGAAACAAAATTGCAATCGATAAGACTTAGGAGGGCTCATGCCAAGCATAGGAGCCACACCTCGCAAGACGAATCATTCACACGCTCTTGGTAATCTGTCAAAGTATAACAGGACTTCACCTTAGGATGTTTGCAACAATCATATATTGTACTCAAAGGTTATTCCATTTTTAAATTTTTTAAGAGAGTAAGTAAAGAGAAAAAAATTCATAAAAATAAGTGTGGACAAAAGGATCGACATTTTTGTAAACGTCTCAAATGAAATTTTCTGAGAATCCACCAAACTCGACGGTAGATGACATTCTCGAAATGTAATGTCAAGATTTAATGGAATACGAGAATTGATAGCCATGCTCTCTCTCCTGCTAAAATGTCATTATATTTTTTCCATGTCAATTTTTTTGTCTAATCCCATGTTAAATTAAATTTAATAATTCAAAGGAATTTCTTTACTTTTAATTGCACGTGGGGTGCTTATTGTAAAACAAATTAGGAAAGATGGAGTATTTAATTAACACAAACAAAACGTTCGAGCACCTAATTTGACGATGCGCACAGATCAAGTTAAAAGGACGAAAAATTGGAATTGCCATAAAATTTTCGGCATCCAACTCTAGAATTACGACCAAGGTCGACCATGATTGAAGGAAAATTCTTTAATTTCTTGCACACGCAATGGCGAATGGCCTCGTACTTCACGATCTCCATCGCGACGAGAAGATGAACTTTGCCCTTTTTGTTTCAAGACTTATTGCTGGAGAGCTTGGTAATCCTTTTTTTTTTTTTTTTTTTTTTTTTTGGCTAATGAAATAATTAAACCTCGGTTGGGAATTTGCCCTATGGCTTTCCCCTAACCACACGCGAGATATTAAGAAGTTTAGTGTTCGTTTCGGATTATATTTATAGCTCAATGAATTTTCCTGCAAATTGGATGATAGCATAGTAATTACTAGTTGGGAAAGCCCGACTACCAGAAAAAAAAAAAAAATCACGAAATGTGTAAATGCGGCTTTGAAGTCCTATTTTGTCCCGTTTGAATTACCCATTTACCCTGCGTTCCCCTCCGAGATTCTTTTTGGGGCAGATCTCGGTTTGTTCCCATTCATTGGCCATTATTTGATCGCACCAACGGGGATTTGATGATGACTTTGAATAAAAAAAGGAGGTACAAAAATCTATCTCCTAAATAAGAAAAGGAGAATCTTCTACAGTGCTGTTAGCAAGCCTCCTTAATCTAGAAAAGTTGGCTTGTCGTTTCGTGCTAAAGTCGCTTCATCTTTCTATAGTGCTGCCGGTTGGCACGTGGCAATCCTAATTAGGACTTTAAACGGAGGGAGAGAGCTGCGCCCACTCTCATACGATGAAGGATAGTGGCTCCTAAGTAAGAAGAAAGTTCAAAAGAAAATCCGGGTGCGTTTTCAGAATTCTTTAACTAAACGTGCAAGAAAGTAGTCTCTATAAACAGTGGGCTCTCTCGAGGAAACAAAAAAGAAAGTAAACTGGAGGACCATGCATACAGGTTCATCTTCCTCTCGCCCTCCAAGAAAACCACGGCAAAGTGTTCAGCCCCCGCCAAAAGAAGCCAAAAAGATCGACGACCAAAATTTAATGGACGACATGGCCTAAGAGAATAAAGATACTATGTCAGAATTTAATCAACGACATGAAATTGAAAACTACGAGTAGGAAATAAAGTACCACATAGGAAAATAAAGATACTAAAAAGATAGTAAATTTGTTTGATTGGTAACATGCCAAGTAGTGCTTAATTCTATTATTTTGTTCCATGAAACAAAAAAATAATAGAAATATGTTTGGTAACTTTTTTGTTCCTAGGAATAGATTTAGAACAAAATTAAAAAGTGAAAAAAAGTTGATGCTTTGTTCTCGAAAACAACTCTAGAATCAAGCCCAAAGTATAAAAAAAGTTGATACTTTGTTCTTGAGAACAACTCAATAAAGCCCAAACTAGAAAAGTTTTCCTTCTTCTTCTTCTTCTTCTTCTTTTTCCCTCCTTTAGCCGATTGCCAACCTCAACCATGGTCAGCGACAGGCTAGACAACGGCCGGCAACCTTGCTAGAACACCATCGGCCCTTGGCAAGGCCTACCTCGTTAGCCCAAGCCTTGCCTAGATTTGGCAAGGTTGGGCCTTATCGACGGGCTCGCTCGGCCACCATGAGGTCAGCCTTGTCATGGCCAAGCAATGGCAACCTCGTGATGGCCGGACAAGGTAAAACCTCACTAGGGACCAAACGAGCTTGTCATCACTAGACTTGGGCAAAGTCGAGTCTCATCGGATCGGGCAAGGTCAACCTCGCCTAGTTAAGGCAAGGCAAAATCATGCCGAGGTAGGCGAGACTCAAGCCAATGAGGCTTCGCTTGGTTGAGGGCCAGCAATGCTCTGGCGAGGATGCCAGCCCTCACCTAGCTAGTCATTGGCCATGGCTGAGGCCGACAACCGGCTAAAGAAAAAAATAAAAGGAAAAAAAAAGAAAAATGTAATAAAATTATTTTTAAAATTAACAGAAATTCTAAATTACAAAAGAATTTGAGAGTCGTACTAAACACATTTTTATTCCGAGAATAGAAATTTTAGAGAGGTATTAAACGCTTTCAAATGCTTAGAAACTCATCCAAGAAACAAAATCAGAAAAAAAAAAACTATTTCTGAATAGAAATTGTTATTAGAAATAGAATGGTTACCAAACGTATCAAACTTTTTCAATGAGCGTTTTGCCACTGGCCTTTGCTTGTATCCTATTTTCCATCATGTACTTGATTTCATAGTTTGTCTCCATATATTTTTGAACACTAAAGAGAGTAGGATTGTCACTTTGAGAAAAGAAGGAGGCGACCGACCTATCTGTGAAAAGGAAAGGTGAAACATTGTGATGGAAGCTTCCAAGATTGGAAACACAACACGACCCACTCTTTTATTAAGCGTTTTTCTTGCTTATATTCTATTTTGGGATATGTGCATTTGAGATCCTAAAACTTATTACGAAAATATAGTCGTGTCTTAAAACATATAAAAAGTGCAATCGATTGGTAAAACTTATCAAATTTGTGCAATTGGGTTTTCCGTTAATTCCGTCCATTTAGATTATGGAATATGCTGACATTGCCTTTTTTAATATTTTTCTCTCACACATCATGATGACGTGGATAAAACAAACATAAGATTAAAATGACATTATCTTGGATTAAATTTTAATTTTATTAACAAAAATCTCAATTAAAAATAAAAATAAAAATAATTTTTATAAAAGGAAAAAAGCCAAGGGCAAAGGCGGCAAGCCCTTGTTGCTGCCACCCAATTGCCAAAAGGTGGGGGCTTGGCGAGGACTAGCGGGGTTACCAAGCCCTCAACTAGGTTCGACGAATTGTGATGGCCCTTGGCTAGACAACACCGAGGGTTGGTGACCCTTGCCAAAGGCCACCATAAGCGAGCAAGGGCCAGCAACCCTCGCTCAGATCTAGGAGAGGGCCATGACCCTCACTAGATCTCAGAGAGGGTTGCCGACCCTAACCGAGGCCCCAGCGATTTTTGTTGGTCCTTCGAGCCCCGATGGCACTATCCGATGATGGCAAGGACCTGCCGTGTTTGCTTTTTTTTTTTTTTTTTTTTGGTGTTTTTAGTATATTTGTATTTTGTTTAATTAAGATTTTGGTTAAAAAATTAATATTTAAATCAAAATGATGTTGTTTTAACCCTATATTTCATGTTTTAGCCATCTCATCGCCACGTAGGAGAGAGAAAATATTAAAAGAAAGAACGTTAGTATTTTCCGTTAGTTTAAATGGACGGACTTAGTTTCTGTATTTTTTTTTCCTTCTTCTTATCTTTTGTTCGATTGAATATCATAATTTAAAACAATTTCTTTACTTTTAACTACCACATCAGGTGCTAATGGCAAAAAGAATCGATGGGAGTAGATTACCAATTCCTCGTGAACGGCAAGAATATTTAAATAACACGAGCGAGAAGTTTGAGCGCCTAACGGACGATTTGTCGGTCAAATTAAAAGTTTGGAAAACCAAGATCATCCTAAAATTTTCAAATTCCAACTCTAGAACTACCACTAGCACAGGCTTTAACCAATGTTGATCAATTCTTCAACTCGACAAGTTTTCTTCCAAATTGCAAAATATTTACTCCTGAAACGCATCGTATATATGACATATTAGGTTGTCTCAGTATCTCCTTCAACTTTATGTTTAACACCTAGCGAATAATAAACAATAAAAATTAATGACTAAAGTGGCGTGAGCAAGAAGAAAAGAAAAGAAAAGGATAGTAACGCTTGAGTACTAGAGAATACACAAGAAGAAGAAGGAAAAAAAAAAACCTGAAATGCGTGGCAAAATTCTTTGTTTCGCGAACATTTAGTATAAAAGAATGCAATCTTAAATAAGAAAGATCTAAACTAATGCAAGGGCACGGGTCCCAAGACTAAGAAAGAGTTAAAAATAATGCAATTTTTCTCCTGAAGTCCAACTTTAGAATCACCATGATTACAATATAAGGAAAGGAGAAGCAGACATTCCAAGATTGGAGGATTGCTAACAGCGTTATAGAGATATGAGTATGCTTGAAAGAAAAGAAAAAGAAGAAAAGGGAGGTGCTGCTGTCTATAAATTGGGCAATCTCGAATTTTGCTTGAGCATCACAACGCTACGCCCTCTTCTTTCCCCCAAACCCGTCACCCTCCCTCTCCCTTACTCTCGAAGATCGCGCTCGTGCTTGTTCGAACCCCGCAAAGCAGCTTTACCTGTCACTCTCTCTGTCTGAGTCTCGAGGACCATGCAGCCAGGATCATCTTCCCCTCTCCCTCCAAACCCTTCAAGAAAACAAAGAAACGACCCCGGTCCCCTCTCTCTCTCTCTCTCTCTCCCCTCCCCCCAGCCGAAAATGGCTCCCTCCCGGCGAAAAGGAGCCGACAAGATCGACGACCCGAAGCAGTGCGCCACGACGTTCTCCAAGAGGAGCCGCGGCCTCATCAAGAAAGCCTCTGCTCTCAACTCGCTCACCGGCGCTCGCGTCGCCGTCATTGTGTTCTCCCCCAACGACAAGCTCTGCTTTTTCGGCGCACCCTCCGTCGAAGAGGTATTCTTCGAGTACCTCCGTCGCAAGGGCGGCGTGACGCTGCCAAAGAGTCCAAAAGAGGGGATGGACTGGGCTGAGAACGCGACAGAGGAGTTAAAGGATTTCGAGAACAACCCCTCAGTTAACGCTGGGGCTTGTGTCGATCGCTTTACCTCGTTGATCGACTCGGCTGCCGGCGGTGGTAGTTCAGAAATGGATGCCGACCCCATGTGCTCCAATCTTTGTGGCTGTGGGTTGGATCTCAACGGCCTTCTTAATTTCTCCGAGGACAATGGTTTATGAACTTGGCCATACAACTCACCCGTCCAGTGTGTCAGCTCAGGAGAGGAACCCACGGACGCTCCGATCTTGAGAACTATGAAAATAAGGACGACGACATCCTTGCTGCACTTGAAATATTGGATGTCTAAATATGAATATTATGTATGCGTGTGCTGTTTCGGGTCACCTTTTAGTCCTCCATTCCCAAACTGATGGAAACGGCATTTTTTTTCCTACTCTATCTCCCCTTTTTCTTATTTTTAACAGGTGCCGCACCGGGGTATTAATAGCACAAAAAGGGGATCGATCGGATGAATCACCACGAAATTCACAAATCGTGAAAGGCAAAGTTTTTAATTATCAACACAAATAAGAAGTTGAAAATACCCGACAAATCTCTGAAACGCCTCGTTGAATTGCAGTCGCAAGCAAATATGAAATTGATCCAAGTAAAACCCGCGGCAAACGCGATTCACTGAAGAAACAGAATCTCGTCGTCCTTTTATTAATTAATTAATTTATTATTTATAGGTTTTGTTAAATTTCATTTTTTTTCCTTTTTATTATTTTTTATTTTTTGGATTTTGGCGATTTTCAGATAACGATCGACCCTCTTCTTGAACGGCGTTCGAATAGTCCAGCAAGCATGGACAATTGCGAATATATTTATCTTGCCAAAGTTTTGAGAGCACCATAATCACAGGAAGGCCATACCGAGTTATCACGCGTGTTTTTTTAACATAAGTTGTTCGACTCAATCATGGGTTTGAAACTTTTCGGTTCGAAGCAAGGAAGGGAAGCCATAGGAGCGGGATGCCAAAGTGTGGTTGCATTTATTAATGATGAATGTTATTATCTGGTTGGGATTATCTCCATTGGAGCTGTACTTGGATATGTTGCCCATTTGGAGGTCAAGACCTGAGTTCAGAATTCATATGTGAGCTGTATGTATTCAAGCAATCCACGTAACAGTTTCATGTGATCTGCTTGCAGAAACATTTCTTCTCATCCTTATCGAGAATAGGGATTGAAATGACTTGTGGGGTTATTTCATCATTGCTCGCTAATTGTCTACATGAGATGGAAAACAACTTGGGATGAGCAGGTAACTTCTTTGAAGTTGGAAGCTTTTTCGATCTGCTGCAGTTCATGAAATTCATGATCTGTAAATTTCTTCCACAGCTTCCCACGTCACATGGTGTCTTTAAAACACCAGCTCCTTTCCGGCTACAGGTGATTAGGGGCATTGGAACGCCTGAATCACTGGCTCTACAACCTCTGCAAGGTGATGAACCAAAGCACCGGGAATCTACTACAGAAGACTGAAGCAGTGATCACACCCGACAGATTCGCACATTGTATCGGTATGCTATAACATATCTACCTCCCAAAGCAAGGTGGATTGGTACTCTGTCAAATGACAACGTGGTTGGTGCACCCACCGGTTTCGCAAAAGGTGGATTTTTACTCCACCCCGATGGATGTTTGGGAGCGGAGTCCACCCCCCACGCGCTCCCCTCTTGACGGCTATGGTGTATGCCTGACGAATTCCTCGGTCTCTTCGAGTACTGCGTTGGCGATGGTGACCACGACGGTTTCTCGACTTCACCTGAGAACTCGGCCGTCGGCGGTTGGTGGTGCAAGCTCGGGAGTGGAGTCTATGCGCTCCTATCTTGAGGGCGATGGGTGTAATCCCGATGCATTTCATACACTTCAAGATTTGGGTATCTGGGTGTCTCTCTGTGATGTACGTATATGGATGTCTGTGTTATTTCTTGTTAAACTGCATTGTAGAGTAGAGACTGGGTAATACTAATGGGTTTCAACGCTGGTTTATTTAATTTTTCAGTTGAGATCATATCCAATACATGTTCACATTTGTTGAAAAGATATAAAAAATTCGGAATTAAATAAATAATAAATAAAAAATAAACGTAACTTATCGCGAACGGTCATGCTGTTTCAACAAGATTTATAGTTAATTTTTTATAGAAATAAATCCGAATTTTCTCAATAAATAAAATAATGATCGTTGGTTAATGCCAATTCTCGTCCACGTGCACACTCACATCTTTTCGATGTGGGACAAGGCATCTCTTCATTTGTTTTATAAATAAATTACCAACAATCCCCCACTTTTGTTTATAAAACAAAAACAATAAATAAAACGTTAGAAATATACAGCCAAAATTTTCATGAGATTAATATACATACATAAAGGTCTCTTTCGAGTTAAACCTTTACTTAGTGCAAGCATCTTAAAGCTCTATCAAAGTGATAAATAGCTCGGCTTTAAACTTATACTTTTATATAATAGAACCGGACATACCGCACATATACTAACCTCTTGTCTCAGCGAGAAGTTCTATATTACTTCGCACTATTATGGCATTGTGCTTGATCCTGTTTCATGAGCTCTCTAGAAAGCAACCCTAACTTTAGTAAGAAGCGACACCACTTCTAAGCTCATATAGGTGAAGTATTTACCATGTGTTTCTGTTATTATCAACACACTACAAACTTGTATCATACTTCATTAAGAATTCAATTCAACCTACAAAACGTAACAGACGATACTGACTTCTCATATCAGGGCTACGTTAGTATCAAACAATCGCATTCAATAACTTATTCTTACCCATTAAACCTTGTAACTAGTGATGTTCTAGAAAAATGTCGAGTTACCATTATTGGCGATTTCAATTAAAGGGTTTCAGCCCCGTTTGTTATAAGATCATTTCTACCATGTTTCTTAGTAAAACCTTTCTCAATAGATCGACTAGATTATTACTTAACCTCACGTAGACAATTATTATGGTACCATCTTTAATCAATTGTCTCACATATTCATATCTTAGACTAATATGTCTAGACTTACAATTATAGGTGCTACTATAGGCTTTTGCTAGAGTGGCCTGACTATCACAATAGATAGAAATAGGAGGCATAGGACTAGGTCATAATTTGATATTTAACAACAAATTCATAGTCCATTTAGCCTCTTTCTCAAATTCTGCTAAAGCAACGATTCAAGTTTCATAGTTGAGTGAATTATGTACATTTGTTTCTTGCTCGCCCAAGAAACAACCCATTCACATAATGTGAAAATCCATCCAGAAGTTTTATCTCCCATACTTGTAATCCAACTAGCATCGGTGTATCTTTATAATACAACCGAATAATTATTATAGAACAATAAAATAACTCTCACATGTTCTATATTTGGATTATTAGTATTTACTCAACTTGCATATACAAAAAGTAATATCAGATCTAGTATAATGTATCGCATACATTAAAGATCCATAGCACTCACATTAAAAACTCTCAACCAGGAATCAAATGGAGTACTTATATATTTGAAAACAAGATGTTTAAATCTATGCAACATCTTCTCCATGTAATCACTTTGGCTCAAAGGATAACCCCCACTATTTTTTAATTTTAACACCCAATAAGGTATCTACTTCACTCAAATCTATCATTTAAAATGAAAGTTAGATACTTCTTTTTTCTTTCTTTTTTTTTTGTCTCAATGACTCCAATCACATTGGCTCCATAGTCCCCTTCAAATATCCCCACTTCAAGAAAATTTTAAGAGGCATCCAATATGATAACGTACGTTTCATCATCATATCCAATTAATAATAAAGGAAGTATAGAAATCCATACAAGGATGGGAAATAAGTAAATAGATAAATTCTAGCAATTTATACACCACCCCTAACAATCAAAAGCATGTGAGGACAGAAGCATACAACAAATAATTTTTCAATAGCTTCGCAAAGACAAACCGACGGTAGAACAAAAGATTGCCCCATTATTACGATGGTTCATCATTTCAATAAGATCTTTCGATTGTGTTGTCGCGACCTTCCTGAAGCGGGTTGGACTACCTAAGGGTTTGGCTAATCGATTGTTAAGCCTAGATTTAACTCGAGCTCTCCCAAGCCCATACTAATTCGCGACTTAGGTTCAAGTTCTTAATATGTATCATGGAGTCACCACTAATCTATTTTTTGTGGGTCGATTAGAAACCCAAGTAAAGTAATGGGAGAATTACTTCACTCCTACGAACCAGAGATTAAATGAGTTCGGGGACTTGATTACGCTATATTTATCTAGCGCTCTTTCGGTACCTTTTCTTTTTTATTTCAATTTTTTTTTTTTGCAGACAGCTTGAATTGATTTTAATTTATCTTCCTAACATGTGAGGTGATGATGTGGGTGTCCAAACCACCAATTTAACACCTAAAAAAGCGATGAATAAATTGCAGGACTTACCTCATAGTAACGAAAACATCTGCAATATTAGATCGAATTCACATCGACAGTCTAAATATGATTTCTAATTAACACGCAATTTTTTTTTTCACTTATTTAATGAAAATCATGCAATATGCAATGCATGCTACTAACATGGAATAATATGACATGATAATATGGCCTAAACTATATGATGCAAATGCGATGTTTTTTGTGTTTTCTTAATAAGCATGCAATCTATCCTAGAAAATAAAACTAATTTACTCTAAGACATTTTTTGTATTTTTAATGAAATTCGGAATTAGAAAAATGTGAAAATTATCTATCTAAATTAAGATATCATCTAATTTGTATTAGAAATGAGGTTAAACCAAATCCTAATTTAAACTAGAATGTTACCCTAATTAAGAAATTCCCAACTAAAATGCATTCTATCTAAAAAATTTCTTAAATTAAAAGAGTATTATCTAGAATTAAACTATATGAAATTTTACCCTAAAATGCAATGATATGCAAAGAGTGCCAAAATTCTAATAATTTTTTTTTTAATGTTTTTGTATTAATTTCGAAATTAAAAATTGCCAAGTAATTAAACATGAAACCTAAGTTAAAACTAGCAACCTAAAATGATCGATTTGATTTTCTTATTTTTTTTTATATTTGAAAGAAAATTCCTATTCTAAATATGCAAACCCTAAAACAGGAAATAAACCTAATTCTAGCCTACATTTTTTGGATTTTTTTTTCATTTTATGATAACGAAATTAACTTAAGTGTCACGACAGCAAATCAGAGCAAGATTAACATCCAAAGTGACGAACCATGTCTCGCGCATGAGATCGGGTTGGCCAATTTTAAATAAATCACAAATCAAATCTCGGGCGTGAGATCGGGTTGGTGATTTTTCAAGCAATTGCGAGTCGGATTTCGGGTGCGAAAATCGGACTGTCAATCACAAATTTCACAGGCTATTTCATGTCGAACATTCTCAATTTTATATTAAGGTGTAATTCTACTAAAATAGTAAAGTAAAATAACAAAATAAAGTAGATAAAAGAAACTACCTAATTTGTTTTTCCCTTTTTTTTCTTTGCTTTGGCCTTCCACGGTGTTCGGCAACTGTGGTGAGTCGTCGGAGGGTTGGGTCGCCGATGTTTGAAGCTCCGGCAAGGACCGGCGACGGGTGGATCAGCAGCGACGGAGACTAGCGGCAAAGCAGACCGGCGGTGTGTACTCCTATGGCGTCGGGAAGCAGCAGAAGGCGAAGAATGCAGCGTCGGGTCGCAATTGCTGGGGCGAAGATCGACGGCTGAGCAGCAGCGGTGTGAGCTCCAGTGTCGTCGGGTTACAGCAAGAACGGAGGTGCGGCAGCGAGGGAGGAGCAGTAGCTCGACGTTCGGGGCTTCTGGCGTTGCAGATCGGCGACGGCAGAGGCGGAGCAGGGGCGTCGGCGTCGGGTACAGGCAGAGAGGAGCGTCGTCAAGTGCTGGCTCGAGCGGAGGCGGTGGGCGACGCGGGCGGAGGTGTCGTCGGGTCTACGCTCGTGCAGAGCTGGTGCAGAGGACAGCACGAGCTCGCGGGTGAGGCGGAGCTTCGGCGGCTGGTGGAACGGCAAGGGCAACGGCGACGGAGCTTCGGGCGGTCAGAGGTGCGGGGTCGTCGCGGTCATAGCAGGAGCGACGAGCGGCGGTGCGAGCTTGTGGGTGAGCCGGGTGCTGGTGGAACGACGAGGCAGCAGCGGGCGTGGAGGTGGGGCAGGTCGACGGGGCAGCGCTCGGGCAGAAAGGGCGTCGGGTCGTCGTGGCTGCAACAAGGGCGACGAACGGCGGTGCTGGTGCGGTGACTGGCGGGAGGGGACGATGGGCGAACCGACGCGGGCCGCAGGCGAGGCTGGGCGCTGCGGTGGTCGGCGGCTCCGCGGTTTTTGTTCAGACGGGGCAGAGGCTGGCGGAGGCGCGAGCTCGCGGGCGATGGAGGCGCGGCGCGGAGGTACGGGCGCGGTAGTGCGGCGCGGAAGCTCGGGCAGCAGGGGTCGACAGCAGAAGAAGAACTTGCAAGGAAGAAGATGAACAGTGTTTTTTCCTTTTCTTTTCTGTTCTGCCGCACGTACCCTCTCTGACTTCACTTTTTTCTTTTTCTCCCTGACAGACTCTCTATCTCTCTTCTTTTTGAACGAAGGAGAAGCCCCCTCACGTTCAAATTTTTCTTTCGTTTTTTTTTTTTTCCCCTTTGCTCCCTCTTTCCTCGCTTATTTATAGGCAACAGGTGAACAGGAGGCAGCCGCAACTTTTTCTTGCTTGTTCAAGTTTGGTTCTTTTTTTCAAATATGGTGGCCACCGATCTAGGAAGGAAAGTATTATAAAAATGCTGGCCTATCCTCTTGCAGGCTTTCCCCAGAATTTCCGCGTGTGCAGTGGAGTCTTCTTTCTTCGCTTTCTTCACGTTTGCGGCTTCGCTAGTTCACGTCCACTGAATTTTGTCTATGCATGTGCATGCATTAACGAGGGAGAGACAATGGACGTCTTCTTTCTTCTTTTGTTTTTTGACTTTCATTGTGTGTTTTCATACCAGCAAGAGAGACCTCCTTTCGCGCATTTTATTGATCGAGGGCCCCTACCACGTCCGCCGAATTTGTGCATGTACATGCATTAACGAGAGACAATAGACGTGCAGGAACTTTCTTCTTTCCGTCTTTCTTTTTTTTTTAGTGTTTTCAAACCGGCAAAAGAGAAAGACCATCCCTTCCATCGCGAGCCCCAGCTTCTTGTTGCCTTTTAGTACTAATGCAAATGTAATTACATGAAATGCAATTTTACAATATATATATATATATTTTAGGGATTAATCTTTAATCCCTAAATTTTTTATGCAATTAATTACTAAATGATTAATCAAAATTTATGTGTCAACATGTGTGTATCCAAATTCGTCAACAGAAAAACCAAAAGAAATGTTTACGAATTTTAGATCACTAAGAGGACAGTCAATCGAATTCTCCAATTTCTCATTCTCAGAAAGATCAAACAATAGTTAAAAAAGAGAAAATTTTCCATAATGGGTCAACAACACCAATGCACGGAATGTGATATGATGCATTTCTCAATCAAATAATTTCCTCGCTCAAACTAGGAACTTAGATAGAGAATCACCAACCAACTTGCAGCGACCACGATAGAGATGAATGACACGGCCGACCAGACATGCATCGGGTTCTTGTCCTCGGGAAGTACTCACTTAGAGCTCCAATCTCGTAAACGTCCTTACGCACGGCCCCTGGAGCCTGCCCATGACGTACGAGTCCCTCCCGAAGTACTTGGGGAGGAAGGAGTTCTCGTTGCCAAGAGTTTGCCACACGATGTCCCCACAACCCTTGGCCAACTTCACGCTCATCTCTGCCGCTCCTTTCGCGAATTCCTTCGCATGGTCCACCGCATTCCTGATCTCTCCGACACTGCGAAAGTACCTTCTACTTGATATGGATCCAAAATGCCAATCAGCGAAAGAGATTAAAAGGCATCTTCAACAAAAAAAAAAAAAAAATGAATCCATCATGTAAGTGCCCCTTGACGAGACCGAGTTATTGAAGTGTGCAGGGACCCGGACAACACATTCTTGATAGTCATATCAAGGTAAGCCTCAGGGTCTCACTCATCTTTGTGAGGAGGGTGCATGAAATTTCCTCCACAGCAAACTGCTTCTTTACGACCTTGAAATTGACGACAATCATGGGCTTGAGGCCGGGACCAGCAATGACCCTTGACGGCCAATGCCTCATGTTACTCTGGACCGAAGGATCGCCAAATCTCCTCCCGAACAACGATCTTGCACTCGATCTCATGATCAGAGTCTCGACATCCTCGAAATCGTTTTTACAAGATGAGATGCCATCTTGTATGATATTTCCATGATGGATTTCGCATCGTGAGCAAGAGGCTCATTCATCACCTTTTGCTCTGGGAAATTAACGCCGTAATTCAATATTCCACCATTCTCGTCTTCTCCATCACGATAGATGCCGTCAAGATTAGTAAGTGTTGAGTCCCAAACCGAACATCAAATACAGAGACAAGACATGGCATAGCATTGGGCGCACAAAAGACATAAAACACACCCTTATGACAGAACCAAAATGGACACAAAAAGAAATAGAGAGAGAGAGAGAGAGAGAGAGAGAGAGAGAGAGAGAGAGAGAGAGAGAGAGAGAGAGAGAGAGAGAGAGAGAGCCTGTAGATCTTATTTGAAACTCTGGCCAACGATGATGAGTGATGATTGTTGGCGTCGACTAGAAGCCATCGAGGAACAGACCTGTTGGGAAGTGAAAGAACCTGTCCACTTGCATGTGTCTGGTGCTCGCATCGCGCAATGGCGAACCTGGCCTCTTGCATCTTCATCCACGGTCACACGTTGCCTCGAGATTTACGGCCACCCTGCCTCGAGATTTACTAATCGGCATTGGCAAGGGACTCGTTTCAACTGCTTCCTCAAGACAGCGTTCCACCACATGGACGCCAAATATGGACGCTTGTCTTCTGCTAGGCGAATTTTTATTTTATTATTTTTTATTTTGATGATCTGGGCCCCCGCAAGATATGGAACTTGTAACGTCAATTATAGCCGTTTGGTGGTTCCCCTTCTCTCTTCTAATCAAACACATAGCGTTCCGGGCAGGAATCCCAGACAAATTCTGCATGGCGAGCATGTAGATCACAGACTGCGACTCGGGTTCCCTCATAGCAAAGATGAAGTGCTTCGTACGTTCGGAAACCGGAAGTTTAAGGACCAACTCATTTGAAACATTCAGGTCATCGGATTTCGGCTTGGAGAAGGGCCGTAGAGTACGTAAACTCCAAAGGAAAGAACATGCCTTCAGGACCACATTGACTCCCTTCCACATCTATCTAAAACTTAAGAAAATTCGTGAAGTTCATCCTCCCAATTTCTTGCATGGTTCACTCAGAAGCCCAAAACAGAACTTCTTCGAAAGGATTCAGGGAATATATTCAGAGCGAAACGCATTGCATCAAATCACACAAGCAAAATTGTTGCCATCAAACCAGTTTAGTATCACCATGTCTTGAGTAATGACTTTGATTCTCTGACTTCATTGTAGCAAAACTAAATCCTTAAAATTGTTGGGAAAATATGCTTCGAATTGGGTTGAATAATCAAATCGGATCGAGTAATCAAATCGAACTTTGAGGCGTGATATCACTTTCTTTAAGGATTTATTTGTCCCACTACGTTGAAATGGTCACCGGCAAATTTCCTCCAAGATACAACAAAGTCTCAAATGAGAGTACTAGATAGCAATTCTAGTATTTTTCCAGGGTCTCTCATGGGAAACAATTAAAAATAATGGCTATAGTTTCTTTCGAAAGAAGACGAAAAACTGGAGGAAGATGATGGTTTGATCTCAAAACAAATGTACTTATATTTGTCTTTCGAATAAAGGCAACTCTTCAAAAGGTTGCAATAACAACAAAGACAACCTTTCGTGAACAAGTACGTCTCAAAGGTTATGTTGAAAAGATATAAAAAATTCGGAATTAAATAAATAATAAATAAACATAACTTTTGGCGAATAGTCATACTTGTTTCAACAAGATTTATAGTTAATTTTTTATAGAAATAAATCCGAATTTTCTTATTAAATAAAATAATGGTCATTGGTTAATGCCAAATCTCGTCCACATGCGCACTCACATTTTTTCGATATGGGATAGGGCATCTCTTCATTTGTTTTATAAACAAATTACCAACATAATATAATCGAGTTCATAAATAATGCAATGAAAGAGTTCCATTTAGCTTCCCGCACCTCATTCCCATCGCTTGCGACCGAGCAACGTAACTCAAGATTCAGATGGTAATTTTAGAAGTTGGAAATGTTTTTTTCTTTTGAAATTACAATTACCAAAAAAGAAAGAAGGAAAGAGCATGCACCCACCTACGGAGGACAGGGACCGTGGGCGTCATCTACGAGCTTTCTCCACTATCCTATTTTGGGATTCTTGGAGTTTGTGTTTCACGTGGGATTGGACTGGTCCATCCACGCGCCTGGCGACTAGCGTCTCTAACCGTGGACGAGAATAAAACAAGGCCTGGCTTAATTTTGCCTTGTACGGCTCGGGTTATTTGATTTGATCTCTTATTTAAGTGAATACCTACGCACAAACGAATGCTAGATACATGTTTTAAGAATAAAAAATAAAAAAAAAATTGCATAAATTGTTTTCATAAAAGAGAAAAATGTGCCAAAAGTAGACATTCGATACACCAATGAATCTTTGATTCGTGTGAATAAAGCGGACTTTGTCCCTAATCAGCCATAATTGATTAATGGTGACTCATAAAAAAAAATTGAATAATTAATTACAAAATCAAATTGTAATCCATAGGGCTTAGGAGGGCTCATGCCAAGCATAGGAGCATGCTCTTAGTAATCTATCAAAATATAACAGGAATTCACCTTAGGATGATTGCAACAATCATATATTGTACTCAAAGGTTATTCCATTTTTAAATTTTGAAGAGAGTAAGTAAAGTGAAAAAAAAAAAAAATCATAAAAATAAATGTAGATAAAAGGATCGACATTTTTGTAAACGTCTCAAATGAAATTTTCTGAGAATCCACCAAACTCAACGGTAGATGACATTCTCGAAATGTAATGTCGGGATTTAATGGAATACGAGAATTGATAGCCATGCTCTCTCTCCCGCTAAAATGTCATTATATTTTTTCCATGTCAATTTTTTTGTCTAATCCCATGTTAAATTAAATTTAATAATTCAAAGCAATTTCCTTACTTTTAATTGCACGTTGGGTGCTTATTGTAAAACAAATTAGGAAAAAGATGGAGTATTTCATTAACACAAACAAAACGTTCGAGCACCTAATTTGACGATGCGCACGGATCAAGTTGAAAGGACTAAATATTGGAATTGCCCCAAAATTTTCGGCATCCAACTCTAGAATTATGACCAAGGTCGACCATGATCGAAGGAAAATTCTTTAATTTCTTGCACACGCAATGGCGAATGGCCTCGTAGTTCACGATCTCCATCGCGACAGAAGATGAACTTTGCCCTTTTTGTTTCAAGACTTATTGCTGGAGAACTTGATAATCCTCATTTTTTTTTTGGCTAATGAAATAATTAAACCTCGGTTGGGAATTTGCCCTATGGCTTTCCCCTAACCACGCGCGAGATATTAAGAAGTTTAGTGTTCGTTTCGGATTATATTTATAGCTCAATGAATTTTCCTGCAAATTGGATGATAGCATAGTAATTACTAGTTGGGAAAGCCCGACTACCAGAAAAAAAAAAAAAAAATCACGAAATGTGTAAATGCGGCTTTGAAGTCCTATTTTGTCCCGTTTGAATAACCCATTACCCTGCGTTCCCCTCCGAGATTCTTTTTGGGGCAGATCTCGGTTTGTTCCCATTCATTGGCCATTATTTGATCGCACCAACGAGGATTTGATGATGACTTTGAATAAACAAAGGAGGTACAAAAATCTATCTCCTAAATAAGAAAAGGAGAATCTTCTACAGTGCTGTTAGCAAGCCTCCTTAATCTAGAAAAGTTGGCTTGTCGTTTCGTGCTAAAGTCGCTTCATCTTTCTATAGTGCTGCCGGTTGGCACGTGGCAATCCTAATTAGGACTTAAAACGGAGGGAGAGAGCTGCGCACGCTCTCATACAATGAAGGATAGTGGCTCCTAAGTAAGAAGAAAGTTCAAGAGAAACTCCGGGTGCGTTTTCAGAATTCTTTAACTAAACATGCAAGAAAGTAGTCTCTATAAACAGTGGGCTGTCTCGATCTTGTTTGAGCATCCCAAAGCTGCACCCTCCTCTTCTTTCCTCCAACCCCTTCTCTCTCGAGGAAAAAAAAAAGGAAAGAAAACTGGAGGACCATGCATACAGGTTCATCTTACGGCAAAGTGTTCAAGCCCCGCCAAAAGAAGCCAAAAAGATTGACGACCGGGGAAGGTGCAGCAACATGTTCTCGAAGAGGAGCATTTGCATCATCAATAAAGCTTCTGAGCTCCACGAACACACCAAAATTGAATAATTAATTGAGAAACAAAATTGCAATCGATAAGACTTAGGAGGGCTCATGCCAAGCATAGGAGCCACACCTCGCAAGACGAATCATTCACACGCTCTTGGTAATCTGTCAAAGTATAACAGGACTTCACCTTAGGATGTTTGCAACAATCATATATTGTACTCAAAGGTTATTCCATTTTTAAATTTTTTAAGAGAGTAAGTAAAGAGAAAAAAATTCATAAAAATAAGTGTGGACAAAAGGATCGACATTTTTGTAAACGTCTCAAATGAAATTTTCTGAGAATCCACCAAACTCGACGGTAGATGACATTCTCGAAATGTAATGTCAAGATTTAATGGAATACGAGAATTGATAGCCATGCTCTCTCTCCCGCTAAAATGTCATTATATTTTTTCCATGTCAATTTTTTTGTCTAATCCCATGTTAAATTAAATTTAATAATTCAAAGGAATTTCTTTACTTTTAATTGCACGTGGGGTGCTTATTGTAAAACAAATTAGGAAAGATGGAGTATTTAATTAACACAAACAAAACGTTCGAGCACCTAATTTGACGATGCGCACAGATCAAGTTAAAAGGACGAAAAATTGGAATTGCCATAAAATTTTCGGCATCCAACTCTAGAATTACGACCAAGGTCGACCATGATTGAAGGAAAATTCTTTAATTTCTTGCACACGCAATGGCGAATGGCCTCGTACTTCACGATCTCCATCGCGACAGAAGATGAACTTTGCCCTTTTTGTTTCAAGACTTATTGCTGGAGAGCTTGGTAATCCTCTTTTTTTTTTTTTTTTTTTTTTTTTTGGCTAATGAAATAATTAAACCTCGGTTGGGAATTTGCCCTATGGCTTTCCCCTAACCACGCGCGAGATATTAAGAAGTTTAGTGTTCGTTTCGGATTATATTTATAGCTCAATGAATTTTCCTGCAAATTGGATGATAGCATAGTAATTACTAGTTGGGAAAGCCCGACTACCAGAAAAAAAAAAATCACGAAATGTGTAAATGCGGCTTTGAAGTCCTATTTTGTCCCGTTTGAATTACCCATTTACCCTGCGTTCCCCTCCGAGATTCTTTTTGGGGCAGATCTCGGTTTGTTCCCATTCATTGGCCATTATTTGATCGCACCAACGGGGATTTGATGATGACTTTGAATAAAAAAAGGAGGTACAAAAATCTATCTCCTAAATAAGAAAAGGAGAATCTTCTACAGTGCTGTTAGCAAGCCTCCTTAATCTAGAAAAGTTGGCTTGTCGTTTCGTGCTAAAGTCGCTTCATCTTTCTATAGTGCTGCCGGTTGGCACGTGGCAATCCTAATTAGGACTTTGAACGGAGGAGAGAGCTGCGCCCACTCTCATACGATGAAGGATAGTGGCTCCTAAGTAAGAAGAAAGTTCAAAAGAAAATCCCGGTGCGTTTTCAGAATTCTTTAACTAAACATGCAAGAAAGTAGTCTCTATAAACAGTGGGCTCTCTCGAGGAAACAAAAAAGAAAGTAAACTGGAGGACCATGCATACAGGTTCATCTTCCTCTCGCCCTCCAAGAAAACCACGGCAAAGTGTTCAGCCCCCGCCAAAAGAAGCCAAAAAGATCGACGACCAAAATTTAATGGACGACATGGCCTAAGAGAATAAAGATACTATGTCAGAATTTAATCAACGACATGAAATTGAAAACTACGAGTAGGAAATAAAGTACCACATAGGAAAATAAAGATACTAAAAAGATAGTAAATTTGTTTGATTGGTAACATGCCAAGTAGTGCTTAATTCTATTATTTTGTTCCATGAAACAAAAAAATAATAGAAATATGTTTGGTAACTTTTTTGTTCCTAGGAATAGATTTAGAACAAAATTAAAAAGTGAAAAAAAGTTGATGCTTTGTTCTCGAAAACAACTCTAGAATCAAGCCCAAAGTATAAAAAAAAGTTGATACTTTGTTCTTGAGAACAACTCAATAAAGCCCAAACTAGAAAAGTTTTCCTTCTTCTTCTTCTTCTTCTTCTTTTTCCCTCCTTTAGCCGATTGCCAACCTCAACCATGGCCAGCGACAGGCTAGACAAAGGCCGGCAACCTTGCTAGAACACCATCGGCCCTTGGCAAGGCCTACCTCGTTAGCCCAAGCCTTGCCTAGATTTGGCAAGGTTGGGCCTTATCAGCGGGGCTCGCTCGGCCACCATGAGGTCAGCCTTGTCATGGCCAAGCAATGGCAACCTCGTGATGGCCGGACAAGGTAAAACCTCACTAGGGACCAAACGAGCTTGTCATCACTAGACTTGGGCAAAGTCGAGTCTCATCAGATCTGGGCAAGGTCAACCTCGCCTAGTTAAGGCAAGGCAAAATCATGTCGAGGTAGGCGAGACTCAAGCCAATGAGGCTTCGCTTGGTTGAGGGCCAGCAATGCTCTGGCGAGGATGCCAGCCCTCACCTAGCTAGTCATTGGCCATGGCTGAGGCCGACAACCGGCTAAAGAAAAAAATAAAAGGAAAAAAAAAGAAAAATGTAATAAAATTATTTTTAAAATTAACAGAAATTCTAAATTACAAAAGAATTTGAGAGTCGTACTAAACACATTTTTATTCCGAGAATAGAAATTTTAGAGAGGTATTAAACGCTTTCAAATGCTTAGAAACTCGTCCAAGAAACAAAATCAGAAAAAAAAAACTATTTCTGAATAGAAATTGTTATTAGAAATAGAATGGTTACCAAACGTATCAAACTTTTTCAATGAGCGTTTTGCCACGGCCTTTGCTTGTATCCTATTTTCCATCATGTACTTGATTTCATAGTTTGTCTCCATATATTTTTGAACACTAAAGAGAGTAGGATTGTCACTTTGAGAAAAGAAGGAGGCGACCGACCTATCTGTGAAAAGGAAAGGTGAAACATTGTGATGGAAGCTTCCAAGATTGGAAACACAACACGACCCACTCTTTTATTAAGCGTTTTTCTTGCTTATATTCTATTTTGGGATATGTGCATTTGAGATCCTAAAACTTATTACGAAAATATAGTCGTGTCTTAAAACATATAAAAAGTGCAATCGATTGGTAAAACTTATCAAATTTGTGCAATTGGGTTTTCCCGTTAATTCCGTCCATTTAGATTATGGAATATGCTGACATTGCCTTTTTTAATATTTTCTCTCTCACACATCATGATGATGTGGATAAAACAAACATAAGATTAAAATGACATTATCTTGGATTAAATTTTAATTTTATTAACAAAAATCTCAATTAAAAATAAAAATAAAAATAATTTTTATAAAAGGAAAAAAGCCAAGGGCAAAGGCGGCAAGCCCTTGTTGCTGCCACCCAATTGCCAAAAGGTGGGGGCTTGGCGAGGACTAGCGGGGGTTACCAAGCCCTCAACTAGGTTCGACGAATTGTGATGGCCCTTGGCTAGACAACACCGAGGGTTGGTGACCCTTGCCAAAGGCCACCATAACTGAGCAAGGGCCAGCAACCCTCGCTCAGATCTAGGAGAGGGCCATGACCCTCACTAGATCTCAGAGAGGGTTGCCGACCCTAACCGAGGCCCCAGCAATTTTTGTTGGCCCTTGCTGAGCCCTGATGGCACTTTCCGATGATGGCAAGGACTTGCCGTGTTTGCTTTGGTTTTTTTTTTTTTTGGTGTTTTTAGTATATTTGTATTTTGTTTAATTAAGATTTTGGTTAAAAAATTAATATTTAAATCAAAATGATGTTGTTTTAACCCTATATTTCATGTTTTAGCCATCTCATCGCCACGTAGGAGAGAGAAAATATTAAAAGAAAGAACGTTAGTATTTTCCGTTAGTTTAAATGGACGGACTTAGTTTCTGTATTTTTTTTCCTTCTTCTTATCTTTTGTTCGATTGAATATCATAATTTAAAACAATTTCTTTACTTTTAACTACCACATCAGGTGCTAATGGCAAAAAGAATCGATGGGAGTAGATTACCAATTCCTCGTGAACGGCAAGAATATTTAAATAACACGAGCGAGAAGTTTGAGCGCCTAACTGGACGATTTGTCAGTCAAATTAAAAGTTTGGAAAACCAAGATCATCCTAAAATTTTCAAATTCCAACTCTAGAACTACCACTAGCACAGGCTTTAACCAATGTTGATCAATTCTTCAACTCGACAAGTTTTCTTCCAAATTGCAAAATATTTACTCCTGAAACGCATCGTATATATGACATATTAGGTTGTCTCAGTATCTCCTTCAACTTTATGTTTAACACCTAGCGAATAATAAACAATAAAAATTAATGACTAAAGTGGCGTGAGCAAGAAGAAAAGAAAAGAAAAGGATAGTAACGCTTGAGTACTAGAGAATACACAAGAAGAAGAAGGAAAAAAAAAAAACCTGAAATGCGTGGCAAAATTCTTTGTTTCGCGAACATTTAGTATAAAAGAATGCAATCTTAAATAAGAAAGATCTAAACTAATGCAAGGGCACGGGTCCCAAGACTAAGAAAGAGTTAAAAATAATGCAATTTTTCTCCTGAAGTCCAACTTTAGAATCACCATGATTACAATATAAGGAAAGGAGAAGCAGACATTCCAAGATTGGAGGATTGCTAACAGCGTTATAGAGATATGAGTATGCTTGAAAGAAAAGAAAAAGAAGAAAAGGGAGGTGCTGCTGTCTATAAATTGGGCAATCTCGAATTTTGCTTGAGCATCACAACGCTACGCCCTCTTCTTTCCCCAAACCCGTCACCCTCCCTCTCCCTTACTCTCGAAGATCGCGCTCGTGCTTGTTCGAACCCCGCAAAGCAGCTTTACCTGTCACTCTCTCTGTCTGAGTCTCGAGGACCATGCAGCCAGGATCATCTTCCCCTCTCCCTCCAAACCCTTCAAGAAAACAAAGAAACGACCCCGGTCCCCTCTCTCTCTCTCTCTCTCTCTCTCTCCCCTCCCCCCAGCCGAAAATGGCTCCCTCCCGGCGAAAAGGAGCCGACAAGATCGACGACCCGAAGCAGTGCGCCACGACGTTCTCCAAGAGGAGCCGCGGCCTCATCAAGAAAGCCTCTGCTCTCAACTCGCTCACCGGCGCTCGCGTCGCCGTCATTGTGTTCTCCCCAACGACAAGCTCTGCTTTTTCGGCGCACCCTCCGTCGAAGAGGTATTCTTCGAGTACCTCCGTCGCAAGGGCGGCGTGACGCTGCCAAAGAGTCCAAAAGAGGGGATGGACTGGGCTGAGAACGCGACAGAGGAGTTAAAGGATTTCGAGAACAACCCCTCAGTTAACGCTGGGGCTTGTGTCGATCGCTTTACCTCGTTGATCGACTCGGCTGCCGGCGGTGGTAGTTCAGAAATGGATGCCGACCCCATGTGCTCCAATCTTTGTGGCTGTGGGTTGGATCTCAACGGCCTTCTTAATTTCTCCGAGGACAATGGTTTATGAACTTGGCCATACAACTCACCCGTCCAGTGTGTCAGCTCAGGAGAGGAACCCACGGACGCTCCGATCTTGAGAACTATGAAAATAAGGACGACGACATCCTTGCTGCACTTGAAATATTGGATGTCTAAATATGAATATTATGTATGCGTGTGCTGTTTCGGGTCACCTTTTAGTCCTCCATTCCCAAACTGATGGAAACGGCATTTTTTTTCCTACTCTATCTCCCCTTTTTCTTATTTTTAACAGGTGCCGCACCGGGGTATTAATAGCACAAAAAGGGGATCGATCGGATGAATCACCACGAAATTCACAAATCGTGAAAGGCAAAGTTTTTAATTATCAACACAAATAAGAAGTTGAAAATACCCGACAAATCTCTGAAACGCCTCGTTGAATTGCAGTCGCAAGCAAATATGAAATTGATCCAAGTAAAACCCGCGGCAAACGCGATTCACTGAAGAAACAGAATCTCGTCGTCCTTTTATTAATTAATTAATTTATTATTTATAGGTTTTGTTAAATTTCATTTTTTTTCCTTTTTATTATTTTTTATTTTTTGGATTTTGGCGATTTTCAGATAACGATCGACCCTCTTCTTGAACGGCGTTCGAATAGTCCAGCAAGCATGGACAATTGCGAATATATTTATCTTGCCAAAGTTTTGAGAGCACCATAATCACAGGAAGGCCATACCGAGTCATCACGCGTGTTTTTTTTAACATAAGTTGTTCGACTCAATCATGGGTTTGAAACTTTTCGGTTCGAAGCAAGGAAGGGAAGCCATAGGAGCGGGATGCCAAAGTGTGGTTGCATTTATTAATGATGAATGTTATTATCTGGTTGGGATTATCTCCATTGGAGCTGTACTTGGATATGTTGCCCATTTGGAGGTCAAGACCTGAGTTCAGAATTCATATGTGAGCTGTATGTATTCAAGCAATCCACGTAACAGTTTCATGTGATCTGCTTGCAGAAACATTTCTTCTCATCCTTATCGAGAATAGGGATTGAAATGACTTGTGGGGTTATTTCATCATTGCTCGCTAATTGTCTACATGAGATGGAAAACAACTTGGGATGAGCAGGTAACTTCTTTGAAGTTGGAAGCTTTTTCGATCTGCTGCAGTTCATGAAATTCATGATCTGTAAATTTCTTCCACAGCTTCCCACGTCACATGGTGTCTTTAAAACACCAGCTCCTTTCCGGCTACAGGTGATTAGGGGCATTGGAACGCCTGAATCACTGGCTCTACAACCTCTGCAAGGTGATGAACCAAAGCACCGGGAATCTACTACAGAAGACTGAAGCAGTGATCACACCCGACAGATTCGCACATTGTATCGGTATGCTATAACATATCTACCTCCCAAAGCAAGGTGGATTGGTACTCTGTCAAATGACAACGTGGTTGGTGCACCCACCGGTTTCGCAAAAAGGTGGATTTTTACTCCACCCCGATGGATGTTTGGGAGCGGAGTCCACCCCCCACGCGCTCCCCTCTTGACGGCTATGGTGTATGCCTGACGAATTCCTCGGTCTCTTCGAGTACTGCGTTGGCGATGGTGACCACGACGGTTTCTCGACTTCACCTGAGAACTCGGCCGTCGGCGGTTGGTGGTGCAAGCTCGGGAGTGGAGTCCATGCGCTCCTATCTTGAGGGCGATGGGTGTAATCCCGATGCATTTCATACACTTCAAGATTTGGGTATCTGGGTGTCTCTCTGTGATGTATGTATATGGATGTCTGTGTTATTTCTTGTTAAACTGCATTGTAAAGGGGAGATTGGGCAATGGGTTTCAACGCTGGTTGTTCAATTTTTCAGTTCAGATCATATCCAATACATGTGCTGATTTGTTTGATGGTGAATTTGTAATGGATCCTCTGCTATTTCTTTTTTGCTCGTGATTTCTGGTTTTCTTCTGAGAGCGGACCACTGAAGCGAGCTGACCATCTTAGTTTTTTTTCTTAACGTTGAAATGCCATATTTATGTTCCAGAACAAGCCAATGCGGAGAAAGAGAGTTTATCTGTCCAAGTAAATGTTCAATTCGCAAAGTATGATAAGGAGAATTGTGGCCTTGGATAGGTTTTGGAATATGAATTTACCATTTGCCGTTCAATTGACTGTTTTTGTCTTACAGTTTTATGAACAGTCACTTTACATGACTCTCCAATCCAAATACTCGAGTTCTTCTACTAGCGTGAATGAACACGCAAGCTGATTCAGCTTCTTCCAAAAATTAAAAGCTAAAGTCTCATCCTTTTTAATCGCTCTCAAATTGCAGATACTGTATTGTTCTTCTACAACAATTAATAGATCCAGAAAAGGGGGAAGAAGAAGAAGCAGAAGAAATTCAAATACATTCACTCCAAGAACAGAGTTTCCAAGAATCAGCCAAACCCAAAGCCCGCCTGCAAACAAGCCACCGAGTTGATTTGTTCGTACGTCTCCCCCTCACTCAATCAAAGTCATCACAGGGAAATGGCAACTCATTCGGAACAAGTTTGTGGAGATATCTTCTGCATTGGCCATCTGCGATGAGAGCACTGAGCTTCCAGGCATGGTTCAGGAAATGATGGTCACAGTCAGGGATTGTCATGGCCTTGCTGAGAATTGCACAGTGCTTTTCTATGGAGGGAAGCTATTGATGCAGGGCAATTTAGACATGGTCTTAATAATGCTTCATTGCCATGTCAAGAATCTCTTTGGGATGTGTAAAACTAGTTTTTTGGCTCACAGGTTTGAGGCTTGAAAGGAGGACTTGAGTTTTTATGTTAAAGATTTGTTGACAAGGACAAAGATTGAGGAAGACGCAGAAATGAAGAGCCAAGCTCTGGCAAGTTTGCACGGAGTCGTGAATGATGATGAGAAATTTGTTAAGGTGGTTGCAGAAGTTGGTGAGGTTATTCACCTCTTGGTCAGTTTTCTTGATTCTCTGGAGATTGAAATTCAATAAGAGGCTGCAAGAGTGCTCTCAGTGGTTGCAGGGTTTGATTCATGCAGGGGTGTGGTGATCGGCTGGTCTGCTGCTACTTATTGATGAGAAATTTAAGTGTTTCTATTAGCCTTCATAATAGACTTAACTGAAGGTGAGGGTTACTGCACAAGCTGCTTTTCAGGGTCATACAAATTAGCGTTCATTGACTTTCCTTGGTTAGGATTTGTGATTTTGACCATCTGGTAGAATGCTTGGTTATGATTGAAGTTTACTTGATTGTAGATTGATGAAACTAAAGCATAATTTTCAAGGGAATTTTGTCTCCCCATCTGCAGGAAATCATGGTGTGGTAGGCTAACAGTCAACAACGTGGTTCTGGGGTCAATAATTGCAGATGTTGCTGTTTTTATGCTATGACAGATTGCAGATCGTAGTTTTATGATGAAGAACTTCACTGTAAGATCTGTGTCCTAGAACTTAAGGTCTCCAATGAGATCAGACCTGACGGCTCTTGCTAGTACCATTTGTGGTCTTGTGCCTCAGCTCTTGCTAGTATAGCAGCAGGATACTAATTCTGCATTTAGAACAACTTGCAACTTGTGAATTGTCTATCTAATAATAGGAACCACAAGTTATGGCTCTGTAAGTTATCAACAAATTGCTCGTCTTTTCGTCGAAGAGAAAAAGACAGGCAGTGTAAGTTCATGGAAGTGATACTCAATCCTCTGTGGTCTCAGGAAAACTTCTGAATCTATCGTGCACAAAGTGCCCGTAAACTTGTATAATTGTTTCGGAGCAACTAGTATGAAGCTGTAAACGCATGTTTTTGGTTGGTTCAGGGAGCCAGTGAGATATTGGGGATCGGCTCACTTGGGAGGAGCTGCAGTTGCAGCTGTCAGATGGGCCCGACTCAGGAAAGGGCGGTTTAAATCTTCGATTCCTAATGTTGCATTTAGAACGTAGATTTCAGATTTTGTAATTGGTCTTACTATTGTCCTTGTGCTTTACAATTGTGCTTTCTATTTTCACAGAACCATATTAAGGGCACGGATAATTGATCCTTTTTTTCTGTTCTGCTTCATTTTAAAGGAGAAGATGCGACTTTCCGCCCCTTTTAGCAATTAACACAACATTTCGCTTAGCCAGAAGATTCCTTCGGCAGAGATGTATTTGAATCTATGGTTCTTAGATTCAACGACGTTCACCTCAGTTTGGAGAGGAGTATCGCAAAGAAACTGTTTCCTTCAAGCTTAAAATGTTGCCTGGCAACGGTGGAGGTTGTTTTAGCAAATGCATGATGTTGAAGACTTGAGCACTCAGTTAAAGTATGACTCATCTGTAAAATTGATGTTTCAGATGAAATGTTCAAGTCTTTGATGAATTGTTAAGAGGGTTTTTATTTTCAAAACTTTTATTCTATTAATAAAATGCTCCAACAATCATAAAACATTGACCCTTTAAGGAATTACAATAAAACTTGTCATATATTTTATTAGAAGGGATCAACAAGAAAAAGTTTACATAAAATAAGCGTACACAAACAGACCGACATTATCTTAATAAAGCTTTTATTAAATCGTTTTGATGATGAGCATTTCTCGTTTAATCTGTCGGTGGGATCCAGAGAGTTCAACAATGGCGGTAGGCATGTGCGGCGGCAAGGTGATGTTGGGGTGAGTCGTCGATATCAATGGGACGTGATAATCCATAGCTACGCTCTCTCTCCTCCTAGCATGTCAATATATTTTTCTCTCTTATTTTCCCCTATATTATTTATACTGGCCTTTTCTATCTCCCGAGAGTTTCTGGCGCTGACTTGCTACCGAAAATTGCCATGAGCTAAACATGCGTTTAGTTATCTTTGTTTAGGTCTGCTTCTTGACTTTGGAATGTCATGTTTATGTTCCAAAATAAGCCAAAGCAGAGATATCTGTCCAGGGAAATGTTGGATTTACAGAGAATAAAAAGGGAATTTGCAACCTTGAATAGGCTCGGACTGTAGATATACCATTTGCCATTCGAATAAAGAAAGCTTGCGTAGAGTGAATGGTGTTGCGCAACCTTGCGTGCCGCATATGGTAGCTTTGAGGCTTGCTTAACAATCAGAGTGCGAATGGTTTTGCAAGACGAGGAGGGGTCGAGCCCCCAGCACTTCTGAATCATAATGAGAATGCCTTAAAGCTCTCCCATGCTTAGGCCATGGTATCTCTCAAGTCTGCTAGATAGCAGAATACAGGCCTTGCCATCAGGGTTGATCAGCAATCTTGCCCCAATGAATAAAAATGCCTTAAGTTCAAGCAGGGATAGCATGTCTGATATTCCCAGATTGCAAAGTTAAAGGAGGTGAAAAAAACTGAACAAAGTCAGCCAGCCGCAAGCTCGCTTCAGCAGAGAGAGGTTGCAGCAGCCCACATTTAGACAACTCGTGCAAGCCTTTACTTTCCTGATGCAGCCGGGTTGCGCAAAAGGCATGACCAAGAACAATAGATCAGAGCCTGCCCATGACCTGGGGATGCTAATGATGTTCCCGCAACTTGGTGAGTTCTACACGAGATCGCCGCCTTGATGACATCATGTTCGCATAGATTTCCAAGCCTTGACCAAGAGCAATCACATTGGGAGAACTCTAAGCCTGGGTTCCACAGTGTGTTTACTGAGCTCCCGTCTTTACAGGGAACTTTTGCAAGGAGGAAATTTCCCTTATCCAATATCACGTCCGCATCAAGAATGTTGAGGGCCTGATGCCAAGCATTGCTTTTGAAATTCTGGTTGTTGGATTTTATTGTGGCCCACGTGATTAATGTCCCATATGTGGTTTAGGTTAACAATTATTAGGTGCTAAATTGCTATTGGTCAATAGAGAGATGTATTTTAATTACTGTACACCCTAATGGATGGTGTGACTATAAAAGGCCCCAATTAGAAACTGGACCTCTCTCAGCCCTATAAAAGAACGTCGAAAAGCCTGAAGGTGTCAAGAGAGAAAAACCTATTTCTTCAAAAGATTTCTCATTTACAATTAATTTCTTCACAAGAAATCATCACGGATCAAGGTATGTCTCTCGTCTGTCATTATATCGTCAAAATTATTTTGTTATAAGATTTTGGGTACGATGTTTATGCAAATATTAGGGTTTGATTTGCATACAATTGTTTTGATCTTACATGTGATATCAGAGTATCATTTGAGAACTTGTGATTTTCCACTGATTGTTTGATTGACGAGAAAAGTTTATTGATATTTGCTCTAATTGTGAGATTTATTTACTGGCCCGAGGAAAAAAAATTGAATTGATTAAATGTGTTTCCGGCCTGCAACGTTGGGACGCGCGGCTTGTGGGTGCACCAAAAAGGTGCGCATGATGGATGCGTTGGTGATGGTAGCGCATGATGTATGGTTCCGTGCCAGGTGGACGCGCACAGCACCAGGCGCGCTGTCCACTTTGGTGGTCGATCTTGTGCCGCACTGTTGGGGATTTTCTTTACTGCATATGAACATAATGTAGTTTAATTTGTCACACATCAATAGATCGGTTGCAATTGCTTTGTCGCCTATTTATGTGCCATCTCTAGTTTTTGTTGAATTGATTTGGCCATTAATAGACTAAGGCTCATGCACAAGTGGGTGAGGGTGCATCAAGCCCGTACACCATTAATTTGATCCGTGCTGTGCATTTCCATCACGGGATGCCACCAAGCCTTTATTTCACTTTATTTTTAAAAAATGATTGATTGACCTATTATTTTCTACCGCAATTTAATTGATGAGGAAATTGATGTTGGATAAATAGCATGTGTATGCCTTTAGTATGGCCCTATTATTGTATAAATTTACATACACTTCATTGCAATTTTCTTAATTGTACAATTTATTGTAGTTCATTCAATTGAAATAATTATTGTTATGATTATTTAATTTGATATCTATATTATGTATAATTCGTTAATCACCAAAGTGGCGAATTAGAAAATTTCTCATAGACGTCAAATTAAATAAAATTCAATTTCTCATGTTTATGTGATGCTACAATGAGATGACATGATGTTATATATTTTTTAAGTCATGGGTAATTTGAAGTTCATTGATTATAAAATATTTAAGGATCACTCAAAGATTGATCGATTAATTTTATAATCATGAACATAATAGTGGTTAATTAGTATACTTGGTTAGATATGTTTAGCATATCCAAAGATAGCAAGCGTGTCTAATGGAAATATATAGAATTACTAATTATGTGAAATTAAATTTAAGCATCAATTATGTTTTCTGGTTGTGCATTGTTGTATCATCCAAAGGAGAACTTTGATGTACATTTAATGTTGTGTGATTGTTGTCTGAGTCAAGCATTTAAGTTACGACTCAAAGCATTAATGTGTGAGCATTTTATGTATTTTGCAGCATCCGTTTCTATTTCTCCTCATTTAGAAGCTTCGTCTATTATGAAATTCAATGGGCTTAACTTTTCTGAATGGAGTGAACAAGTCAAGTTTTACCTAGTCGTTCTTGATCTTGATTTAGCACTCATGAATGATAAGCCTGCTGCTCTTACTAGGGGTGTGCATGGTCCGGGCGGGCGGTTCCCAACCTAGAACCGGGAACCGCCCGCTAAGGACTGGTTCCGAAAAATTAGAACCGGGATCCACCCGTTTGTTGCATAAATCCACCTGGGAACCGGACCGCTGGTCCGGTCCGGTTCCCGGGTGGATCCATGGAATCGATCTTGACGCCTCAACTAATTCAACTCGACCACAATCAATCAACTCAATGCCAAAGCCACACAATTCCTAGGGCACATAAATAGAGTTAGAGAGAGGGGGAAAGAGGAAGGGGACCGTGGAGGGAGGGGTGGCGGCCATCCTTGCCCCAACCAATGCCGCAGGTGGACTCGAGGTACTGGCGGACGAGGTGGCGACACTTCTGGAGGTGGTTGATTACCTCGACACGGTAGCACCACTTGACGCGGTCGCGCAGGATCTTGGCCTTCTCGATGTCGATCCACTTCTCCCTCACTGCTGGCGTGGTGGTCGGCGTGGAGGCGAGCCGTGGAGTCGTGGGTCACTACTGGGCGGAGCAAAGGCTATGGCGGGTGGCGGCCGGCATGAGGGAGTGAACAGCAGCAGCGGTCGACGCGAGGAGGCGAGCAACAGTCGCGGGTCACTGCTAGGCGGAGACAGTCACAAAAGAACCAAAGAAGTCAAAGAAGAAGAGAGACAGAGAAGAGAGACAGACAGTCACAGAGGAGAGAAGTCGAAGATGGACAAAGGAGAGAGGTCTCGATTAGGGTTTGTTTTGTTTTAGTAATATTTTAATATTAAAAAGGTTTCGGTCCGGTCCGGGTGGGCGGGCAAGCGGATCCGCCCATGGAATCGGGAACCGGACTGGTACCCACCGGTTCCTGTAAATTGGAACTGGGAACCGGACCAGTTCTCTCAAGAACCGTCGGTTCTGGACGGTTCCAGTCCGGTTCCGGGCGGTCCGAGTAGTTTCTGGGTATTTTGCACACCCTTAGCTCTTACTGCTTCTAGCAGCACTGAAGAAAGGTCTTTCCATAAGGCTTGGGAAAAATCAAATAAACTAAGCTTAATATTCATGCGGGATAGTAGTAAAAAACATTAAGTCAAGTATTCCCGAAACTAATAATGTTAAGGGATTCATGAAGTTAGTGGAAAGTGTTCTCGGTCTCATTATGTTGATACGTTAGTTGTCGGGAGATTAATGAGTACGTTAACCACCATTAAGTTTGATGGTTCTCATACCGTGCATGGGCATGTCACTGGAATGGCAAATATAGCAGCAACATTAAGTTCCATGGGAATGAAGGTGGATGAAAGTTTCCTTTTGCAGTTTATCATAAATTCTTTACCTCTTGAGTATTGTCCATTCCAAATAAATTATAATACTATAAAGGATAAGTGGAATGTGACTGAACTGCAAAGTATGCTCATTCAAGAGGAAGCAAGGCTTAAGAAGCAAGGAATCCACTCTGTCAATCTCATGGGTCAACTAGGAGCCAAAAGAAAACCGGGAAAGAAGAATGGAAAGGGCAATAAAGGACCACCAAAGACTAATGAGTCATCTGCCCAAATCCATTAGAATGAAGATTATGAGAAGCTGACGCATCGACTAGCATGTTTGCCTACCGAAGGAAGATAGAATACTGAACTCTCCAATCTAAATCAATAAATATTTGAGGAGCAGTAGTAACTGACGATGCATGCTACAAGTATGGTACTTTGATAAGTTAAAGGACACGACATACTTGGAACGTAAAGTCTAGCCCACCTCTCATATCCACGAACGGGGAAATTTCACAGATAGATGTCACTGGAGACTAGAGGCAAATAAGAAATGTCGACTTTTAAGAAGAATGTACCTGTGTTCAATATGAAGGGATCATTATATTATACTTCATCATCATCATCAGGAGATTTTCCATACCCGCCAAATATGAACAGCCTTTTACCCACTAAGTGCTGCACTGTGACCCTGCCTTGCCTCTGGTCCCTCTCCCCATGTACTGGGTGATATCCATGCATGAGAAGCTACAAAATAGATTCGTGAACTACATTAAAAAGAACCCAACTTCTGCTATTTGAAGTACAACGAAAAGATGCACAGATTATTAGTCGACAAGACTGTATGGCTACATCACGGGCAAAAGGAGACGGTAAATATAACTTACAAGCGTCTAGTATATGCAAATCCCCGAGAGCGTTCATCCCATCCGTCCCACCAAACACAAATCAATTGTGACCAATATCAGTACAGCTATGGTCATCCCTTGGAGCAGGTTGCGTGCCTTCTATCGCGAGTCAGGTAAAATTAATTATCAATTGAAAAAAAAAAAAGGCAAATCACGACATACGGAGACAAGCATGCCCCTCTAGCTATAAGCTCCAACGGAACACGAGGTCACGGCACAAAAACCGGAAGGCAACGGAAGTTGGAAGTACACCAAAAGCCACCCCTCACGAAATTCCAGCAGTTAATATAAACACCAGCAAAATGCAAATGAGGAGAAAGTCAACAGCTTCAGTAATTGTTCAAGATGAAAGAAGTACCGGAAAATATTGGTCATAGCAGTGCCATATACAAAATTCTCTTCCAACCCACACATTCAATGCATCAAACTAGCCACATATCAACGATTCAAGAGCCAAGCCATTGGTTAGAATAAAAACCAACAACGAACAAAAGGCATCAGCAAATTATAACACAACCAAAAAAAAATCTGAACAAGCAGAGTTGCACCAAAAAACACCAGGAGCTCCAAATCAGACAGAAAAAAGAAAAAAAAAGAAAAGAAAAGAACCAATCTTTCTCTCAGCACCAAGCAGAGAATACCGATCTATATCGAAGACATTCTCAGAAAAAAAATGCAATTTTGAAGAGAAACCAGAATCTCCAGAAGATAAACTCGAAGACCCAACAGTGTCAAAGACGTGAACTTGGCTGGTCTGGCAGTAGTCTTTGCCGAAGCCACCGAAAACGTAGAGAAATCTCCCTCCTTTAATGGCGTTGCAAGTGTGGCGCCACCTCTTTCTGGAGCCCCCCCGCCTCTTCTCTGCCCTGCTCTGGTCACTGGGCTTGCAGCAACAGGACTTTCTCCCACCTCATTTTTCTTTTCCGTGAAGATCAACCGACATCAGAAGGGATCAAGAAAGCGCAAGAAAGTGAAAGCCTTCCCAAAAAAGAGTAGGATTTCAAAGTTTGAGAAGAAGACTGGGGCTTAAAGGATCCAGGGGGTTTCTCTTGGTGTCATGCAGAGGGCAAGAGCATATAATGTTAGATAATTCATACAATTCTTAATGCGGAAATTCATAACAAATCAAGAATCTTTGATCTTCATGATTCTCACAAATAGATGAAGACATACCTTTATCCATAGCGCTATGCTTGAACTTGATCTAAAAGAAGAAATCCGATTTCTCTCCCTTAACCCACTAAATCTTAATGTATTCAATTGATGAAGGAGAGAATACGTTCTTTTTGTTTTTTGTTGTTCGTATGTGGGTGGAGAGAGGACCAGACTCTATATATACGTTCGTTGAAAGGGTGCCATCCATCAAAGCGATATACCCTTTCGTTTTATTAGGGTCGTACCTTCTCATAACCAATAAATATTTATAGCATTTTCAATAATTATTAAACCGTATAATAAATCACATAACATGGGCCACAATAATTCTTACATATAACACCTGAACAAATGTCGACCAAGCAGCAAAAACCGTGTTTTTTGTGGAGAGCCGTTTCGAGAGATGGATTCCTGCGGGGGAACACGAGCTTTTCTTTCTTTTTATTTGTTGTCAAGTATAAAGAATTTTCATAATACCTTTTCTGGCCTTTTAGAGTAAGATCAAGAAGGATCTGTTCCAGGGCTGGCATTGTCAAAGCCAAATCTGGCAAGAAAAATATGCCATTTAATTCAATACCAAAATTATCAATTGACAGAATTTTGTGTTCCAAAAGCGCAAATAAGGACATAAATTGAATTAAGAATAAAGTTACAAAGAATATGCATTTTGTCATTGGAATTTAGATATTGCCCTTTTAACTTGCATGCTTTAGTAAGCATAAATGCTTGAAGTACATTATTAGATTTAGAATAAAAAAATAAATTATTTTGGTAACTACATATTTTTAAACTCATATAATATATTTTTCTTGCCGGATTCGGCTTAGGCATTGCTAGCCTTGGAAAGAGTTTCTATGTGGGGTGATTTTCCCTAATATGGTCCTTGATCTCATCCTAAAGGGCCAAAAAAGGTGTTATTGGAATATTGATATTATTGGAAAAATTCCTAAATAATGTTAGCGCACAACGGTCACATCCATGAAAAGAAGAAGATAATTTGGTGGTGGATTAACATAAGCTCTCATAAAAATAAAAAATCACATACCTCATCACCTAGGTAGCACGGACACGTTCAAAGGGCCTCCGTGTCGTGTCGGACACCTCGACACGTGTCCGACACGCTCGGACACGCTCGGACACGTTCGGACACGCGGTCAACACGTGTCGGAGTTTCCGACACGTGGTCAACTCTTTCCGACATGCGCGTCGGAGCGTGTCCGGAGGGCGGATCTACAGGTGCGAAGGAAGAAGGTGATGGAGGGTGGAGGCAAGGGTGAGGGAGCAGAGGCGACGCTGTGAGCGACGGCGAGGGAGGGCTGCGACCGCCGACTGCAACGCCGGAGAAGGCTGCGACCGCCGACTGCGCCGAGAAGCCTTCTCGATCGTCTTGGTCGGCTGCAACCGCCGACTGCAACGCCGAGATGAAAAACCGCAACACCGCGGAGGGCTGGATGCGAGGCTACAATGGCAAAGGGAAGAACGGAGGTGAGGCAGCAGCGGTAGAGGTGGAGACCAAACATAGGGAGAGGAAAAATAAGGTGGTTGCTAGGGTTTTTGCCCTTTGGACTGTTTTTAGGGAGAAGAGAAAGGAGAGAGATGAGGCGTCGACGAGAAAGAAGAAAGCTTGGGGAAAGAAAGCCTCATGCAGGGGAAAGAAAGCCTGGGGAAAGAAAGCTCGTGCACGGGAAAGAAGGGAAGTGACAGGCGCAGGGTGGGGGTGGGGGAAGAAAAAGTGTGTTGAAATAAATGGGTGGGACCCATTTAACCCTAAAAAAAAATTAAACATTAAATAATTTTATTAATACATGATAAGGCTAAAAAATAAATAAATTGATAGGTTAAAAAGTTATTTCAAAAAATAAAAGCACTAGATATTAAATAATGATAAATTTGGATCATCATAAAAAAAAATAAATTTATTTTGACTCTAATCTTTGATTAGTTATTTATTTCATTGATAACTTTTGTTAAAGTAAAAAAATGTCTTTCCAATTTTTTTGAATAAATTTATTAATGTTATTAGTATAGATTTATTATAGGCTCTTTTTTTTATTGTTGATTTATTTATGAATTTTTTAAATTAATTTAAATATAATAATTAATCATGTATATATAAAAATATTTATTTAATATTTAACGTGTCGGAACGTGTCGGAATTCTCTACTTTTTGAGAAATGGCGTGTCGCGTGTCGTGTCGTGTCGTGTCGCGTGTCGCGTGTCGCGTGTCGGTGCTACCTAGGCAATCACAAGGTGGTAGGATTTGTGCCCCCTCCTCTCCTTTTTCATATTCTCCTCTTCGGTCGAAATAATATTTTTTACAAAATCAAGATAACATAAATAAATAAATTTAGAGAATTTCCAACAAATTCACCAACCCAAAAGTCAAACGTACGAGCCGTACTTTCAGAAATCGCTTACCCAAAAATTGATCCATTGTGGTGGAATATGTAAGCAGTAAAATATTGTCGTGCAAGTACAGTCTAATCAAGAAGATTAATTTTGAACAGTGGATCAAGAAATACCATATATCATCGGATTAAAATGTGTTACTGTCAGCTACTCACACTACAAGCTTGTCCTTTGTGAACTCACGGTATTGTAGAAGAGCCCCAAACATGACCCGATGATATTAATCAAGGGTTTCTAAAAATATGATCACTAGACTGACCAAATCAATCGATACGTCTTGAAATATAGATAAATTATATTTGGCATGCTTGTTTTTCTTTAACTATCTAATTAATATTGTATCGAGTCAATAAAATTTTGTCTAAAAGCCTAACTAAAAGCTTAAACAATTATGCGTAGCGAGATTACAAGTATAGGAGACTCATTTAAGTCATGTTTTCAAGCGGTGAGATAAACCTCAAACATCCATGCACGTTAAATTGAAGAACAAGCAATCACCAAACAAAATAAACTCGAGATATGAAGTTTGCAGAGCTAACTTTGATAAAGTACCATCCAAATGTTTAAGTTCTTTGTCTAAGGGACTGTACATGCGTAAGACCCACTTATATTTTTGTACCCACGTCACGTGGAATAACAATTTTTAACTACTTCAACTCCACATACATTCTTCCTCATGTTTTTAGTTCGATTTGCACATAAGAGGGTACACCAAGATATAATTCTGTCACATTAATCATGAAGGTGGTTGGTCTAGTGGTAAATAGGTTATTTGTTTTCTATGAGATTATGAGTTTAATTCAAGTAGTGAGCAAACATCTAAAAAGCTCGTGCTGCATTATCTAGTCAGGGCAAATTTTATGTGTACAATTTTTTGGCACTAGCATCTTATTGGGACTGTGATAACGAGTTTGCCAATCTCCATATTTTTTTATTTAATAATCTAAGGTTTTTGATATGATATTAATAATTTTGATTGTTAAAAAGCCTGAACAATAGCTAGTTTTTGAAAGTGAGTTGAAAAGGAAAAGTAATGCTTGAGATAAAAACATTCGCGTGCTAAATGAAATTTATGAATCGATCATTTAAGTAGTTGGCTCATTTAAGCATTCAATAAAAACTTGTTGTATCAATTTTAATTATCATTACTATTATCCAAAATCGGAAGAAAAGGTACATCCTAGTCCTGTAATGAGCTATGCTCATCTAAGTTGGGGGCTGAGAGGAAGGACTGAGGAGGCCATGTCGGGACGTCAAAACTGAATTGAACCAAAATTTTATGCATTTTCGATTTGTTCGGTTCGATTTTCAGTTTAGACGATGAAAAAATAACCGTTTCTTTTTTGGTGTTTGTATTATTTTAGTTCCATTCGGTTAATCCGAACTGAAATTTACACCATCTCTCTCCTTACTTAACCCTCTCAAAAACGCCATAAAGAAACCCTAATCGTCGTCTTTCTCTCCATTCCATTACCGCGCCTCGTTACAGTACAAACTTCTGAGTTACTGGTTGCCTTGCAAAAGACTTCGCCTGAAAGCTTGGCGACAAGACCAGCGCAACTAGACAGGGGCCGATCTGTCGCTGTGGTGGTCGTCGGAGCTGCTGCTGCTGTTGGGTTAAAGCGCAAGAGCAAGCTGAGAGAGGGGAACAAGCTGACAGAGGCAAAAACCCCTTCAATGTCTGGCCCCTCGCTTGACATATAAAATGGGGCTGATTGAGACAATACAAGGAGGGGGGGGTTTGGGAAAGAAGTCTGCACATACAGAAAAAAAAAAATGGGGAGAATACAAAATGAGGAAAAGGCCAAAGAAGAGCCGCAAAAGGTTTTGTCTCTCGGGACTTGTGTTTCACCACCTCTGTTTCAGTTTTTTATTCTTGAAGTCGCGCCCCTGCTTCAGCTCTTCGTCCGTGTCGCTCCAGCCCTTTAATCTCCGGCCGCCGATCCACCACAACCAGCGACCTCCAAGCTCGTTGTCGTCGTTTAGCAGCACCCGTGTCGATCCTCAAGGGTAATTTTTTAACATCCTTGACTCAATGTTTTGTCCCTTTCTCTTTCTCGAATGTTTGGCAGTCTCCTCTCAAGTGGGCAGAGCGTGTAGCTTTTTTTATAGAAAAGAAGCCCCTTCTATGTCAGACCGTGAGGACAATGGGGCAAAAAAACTAATAATAATAAAGAGGAAAACCAAAAACTGAATCCAATCGAATCGAACCGGGTCATATACGGTTCAGTTTGTTCTTCGGTAGTGCTCTAGCACTCACTCTAATTATCCAAATTGAACCGTTGACATCCCTATTTCACACTCCACAATAGCTGTTGATGAGGACACTTGCCACTCTCGACTTGATTCTCTTATTATGTTTATGTCAATCTCGGGGATAATCAAGGTTCCTCTGATGTTCTAAGTTGAAGTAAGAGAATAATGAAAAGTGAATGAAACTGAGAGTATTTCGTGCAGGGAAAAAACAAAAGGGAAGAAAAGGAGGTTCTGGCCGAGAAAGTCAAGAGGGAGCAAAGGAGACTAAGAGAGGTTTTCGTTGGCGATGATTAGAGGACTCATGAGGATATGTTGACTCCAGAAAAAAGAGGTGAAACAATCTGCCGTAGAAAGGAAAGAAAACGGTGATTAATGGAGGGATTTCCGATACAGGAATCGAAGCAAAGAGGGATTGGGAGAAAAAGATAAACAAGGTACGAAGGAAATTATAGAAGACTGTCAATGGCGCACGGTGACCATTCCCCCTTGAGAATTCCATATTTCCCTAAGCATGTACCTAATGACTAGACCGAGGACACGTGCTTATCCAAGTTAGAGTTCTCGATTTCTCTATATCCAGTTCTTGATTTGTCAAAGCCCTTTGATTGAATATCGGTGGCCTGGGTTCTTTATATGGACACTTGATCTGGTGTTTTCTCCGGAATTTGCACCGGAAATTTGTATTTCCATGGTAGTTAACACACAAGTGCTACGAAAGTTTTAGGAGTTCCGGATTTAAAGAATGTTATAAGCGCATGCCACAAGATTTTTGTTTAAGTAGAAGGGGAGAAGAAAAGTCAATGCAGACTACTAACAATATAATTGTGTATAAGGTATAGTTTTGTTTCCGCAATGAGCTAAGGTTATTAATTATAGTCTTCTGAGTCATGTTTTCCTCAATTTATAATCTGAAGAAATTTCCTATAAACTTATCTCTCGTTGATATGTTACAAACATGGATATGACTTAAAATTAATTCAAGTTAAGTTTCCATATGGCTGATGTACATGACTTTTAACGAAGTAATCGGATACATGATTGGAGTTTTCTCCAACAACAAATGGAGTAAATATAGCCCTTATGTTTTTTTTTATCAACTTTTCCTCCATTCCTATTGGACGGAACTCCATTCAGCGTGGATCACAAAAACGGCTAAAAACTTATTTTAATTATATTTAAATTTGTATGTGGATATTTATAACATGTAACTCACCAATTGAAAGTATGATTAGGGAAGATTTCTTTCAATTAGATACAAGATAGAAGAAAATATTAGGGTGTGTTTCTTTCACGAAAAATATTTTCCTCATTTTTGGGCATTTGGTTTGCTTAAGAAAATGAGTTAACATAAGATATTTTTCTAGTCAATGAAAAAGAGTTTTTTATCAAAGCTTAAATTCAAGAAAATTATTTCCCTTTTAAAAAAATAATTTTTTTTTTCCGAATCTACCAAAACTTAGATTTGGGTGCTTGATTAATGAAATATTTTTTAATAAAAATATATATTTAAAAAATAATTTTAAATTTTTAGTTTTAAAAAATTCAAAATTTTTATTTTATTTAATTTTTCTATTTCTTTTTGCTTCTTCTTAGCCTGTGTCGGCCATGGTGGCTGCCAGCGAGCTTTGGCCTAACCAAATCGAGCGAGCTCATAGCCTTCGGCGGCAACGCTCGAGCTCGCCCAAGGTTGCTGGCCTCGAGCTCGCCCAAGGTTGCCGGCCTCGAGCCTCGCCAGATCAGGGAGGCTCGTGGCCTTCGAAGGTGAGGCTCAAGATTGCCCGAGGCCGACGAGCTCGCAACCTCTAGCGGCCAGCCTCCTGCCTCACCATATTAGGTGAGCTCGCGGCCTTGGGCGGAGCTTTCCCCCCACGAGTTAGCCGGGGACGAGCCGCCAGAGGAAGCAGACGGGAATGGTGCGTGAGGAAGTAGAGGAAGCAGACTGCCACTATTTCTTCTTGGGTTGCTCTCTGTCTCTCTCTCTCTCACTCACGTTGCATTCAAATAGAAAGAGGAGTTTTTGAGTGACTTGGAACTGAAATTATGCTTGTGACCGTTCTGTTTGCGTAATCCTACATTTCAATTTGATACATGGATGGATAGATATATGTTGAGTTTGATTTAAGATAAGAGGACGCATCTGGGTTCTGAGTTCCGATTGACTCAACATTGGCAGCTTAATGCCATTCTATCCGGTCGCTTGTGTAAAAGTGTGATTCTGGGCCAGCTTCAAATTGAACTCTGCCTGTTGTCTTGTTTCTTTTACACCGAGTCTTGATGTGAATCTATACCTGTGCGTGAGCCAATGCAATATTATTTTGGACATTGTTAAATGGAAACTTCACAGACAGTCTTTGACATTTTCCCTGTTGTCTTCTTTAATTGTCTCACTCTGATGCTTCTTAGTTCGCTATATTGTTTGATAGCGGATAATTCATCTAATTTGAGTTCTTTTTCCACATCTCCTGGGATGAATCTCGCTCATTGAGTAGGTCCAGGAGGGATCACTTATTTCATAAAACGATGCTGTCAATGCTTAACATGAATGCTATATTGATATTGTCATTATAGTCGGTTAATATTTGTCAATATATCATGTTTTTTTTATCATGCAGAATTCAGCGAGATCGACTGTTCTCGGAGGGCCGAGTATAGCATGCAACACTGCAAAGGCTAGAGTGGGACGCCGCGTTGTTGAAGAATGTTGATCCTTCTGGCAGGGCTGCACTTGGGGTTCACCTTTCACCTTATGACAAGCATGTGGCGGCTGGTAATGCTGGAATGGTGCATTCGGAAATTGGAGGGGACGTAAGGAGTATGATGGAAGTTAATGCTCCGGGACTAGAAATCTAGAACTAGTATTTGCTTTTCTATGGATAGCAGTACTACGCCAGCTTCATTTTGCAAGCTTTACTAGTCAGCTCATGTCAACATTATGTAAATAGTTGCGTTCTAGTTTGGATGTGATGTATTAGAATTCAGTGAGTTCTATTCTATAGCTTCTTGACGTTAGTTTCAAAATCCTGTTAAGTTTGCTTTAAGCAGCGAGAGATTTGTGTCGTGATATGATTAAAGCTCGTATCTAAACTTCAGTATAAACTATGTGCTCTTGTTTACGCCAACTAGCTTTATCATTTTTTCTTCTGAGCCAACAATGTTCTTACCCTCCTGAACATGTAGTTTCGCATAATGATTCCACGCTCAAGTTTTGCTTTCCAATCTTTACTTATGTGATTTTTCCTATATGTGTGCGTGTGTTTTTACTGTTAAGCAAAATTAAGAGAAGAAACTAGTTCAAGCTTGTAAATTCAAGTCCTAAAAAAATTAACAGGCTCAAAAGTCTCACAGCATGAAATTGTGCAACAAAATATATGATTCTTTCATCATAAAAAGGATGATCTGCCAAAATCCAGCATAACCTAACTAGTTAACTAGGTAGATGCTATGGCAAAAAAAGAAAAAGAAAAAAGAAGGTAAATGCAAAGTAGAAACGAGCCACCTTAGTTCCTAGCAAATGCAATATGCTTTTAGTCATCTTTACATGACAAATGAGACATTTTCATATTCACGCTCCCCCATAGAATTGCAGGGGAGGTAGAGAAGTAAATTGTTACAATTGCCAGTAAGCGTACATTAACAAGTGAAAATTAGTAAGACAAAATCCTGTAAAAAAGTTGGTTCCAAATATTAGGCAAGCCGGGAAGGCGCCAATGGCTGCAGTCAGGATAACGATCTGGGCGAGCTCTTTACTTTGGGCTTAGTTTGCTGCTGTAGATAGAAGTGTGTCGGTCTTTTCGCAAAGATGAGAGCATCGTTTTGTCGAGAAGATATGCCGGCATTGCTGGACTGTGCATGTCTTTAAGTACTTCATCTACCAGTCTCATCTGCTCTAGGTATTCACATAGAAATGCAGTTCTACTCATCGGCATTGTCTCGCCATAACAGTTTTTGGTGGCTATGCTGGCTGTTACTCCAGCGCTCCATTCAGTCGGGCTGTAGATGTCATACAATTACTTGATTCAATCACGTTTGTTACTCGGATAAAATCTCGGTGTTTAGTTTTAAAACTAAATGGAAAGTCCCGCAATCACTTGATTCAATCACGTTCGTCCTCTCCTCTGGGTCGTCCTGCTGGTGCCACGACTGCATGGACGCCAACATTTCGTGTCTATTTCTCTCCAACGACCACTTCTTTAGAGGGAAGCTCGTGCCATAGAGCCCTTCGACCCCAACGCCGCCAAGCCTCTGTCGTTTCCCAGCAACTGAAAGAGAGCATCTGGCGGTGGTCGTCCAGAGGTGGTCGTCGGATTTTGCGAGACAGAGAGGAGAGATGGAGGAGGGAGGGATCTGAAGTGAATTTTAAAATAAAGGAGGAGAGAGAGTGGGGAGAAAGTAGCAGAGAGGAGAGAGAGCACCGTGTATGCTGCGTTTGGCAACCACTTTGCCAAGGATCTTTAGGAGTCTAAAGGCCTTTAGGCCAAAAAATGGGTGTTTGGGAACCAGCTTTCGAAGTCCCTTATGGGAAAGCAAATACTTGGGAAGGTTGAAAGCCCAAGGCAGCCCTGAGGCTGCCTTGGGCTTTTAGCATTCTCGGCATGCTGGGATCACTGTTCATTTATTTTTTTTTTCCAAATTTGTCCTCACGAATTTTTTGTTTTTCCGGTGCGTGCCCTCGTATGAGCACTGTTCATCTTCTCCAGACGCCGGGAGTCGCCGCCAGCCGCCGGAGGTCACAGGTTAGCCGGAGGTCGAGCGACCTCGCGGCGACTAGATCTGGTCGCCGGACTGGTCGCCGCGAGGTCGCGCGACCTCCGTGCGACCTCTGTGCAACCAGATCTGGTCGTCGGAGGTCGAGCGACCTCGCGGCGACCAGATCTGGTCGCCGGAGGTCGAGCGACCTCATGGCGACCAATTTGGTCGCCGGACTGGTCGCCGCGAGGTCGCGCGACCTCCGGCGAATAGATTTGGTCGCGCGACCTCTGCGCAACCAGATCTGGTCGCCGGAGGTCGCGCGACCTCCGGCGACGCGCAGAGGTCGCGCGACCAGACCTGCCTCCCGCGACCCAGATCCGGGGTCGCCGGAGGTCTCGACGGCGTCGCGCGACCTCGCCGGCCCAGATCCGGGGTCGCCGGAGGTCGCCGGGAGTCGCCGCCGGCCGCCGGATGCCGCTGCCCTTGCTGGTTTTCATTTTTTCATTTTTTTATTTTTCTTTTAATAATTTTTATTTTTCACAAAAGTCCTTTGTCCCCCAAACACCATTTTGCTCAAAGGTACTTCACAAAGGGCTTTTAAAATACAATTTACCAAACACAGTTTGCATTTTGGAAAACACATTTAACTCGAAGATCTTTGCATTTTCCTAAAGACTTTCCCCAAAAGTCTTCCCAAACGCACCCTAAGGAGGAGAGAGTATCGCCCAAACAAGTCTGCAAAGTTCTTATTTTTTCTTCTTTTAATTTTCACGTCACTCAACACATGTCACCATTTTAATGGATCATGCATGCCACGCGTGCAGAGGATGTGGTGGTAAGCAACCATTGAATATTTTCTCCTCAGCCTGACCCTCTTCAAGAAGGCCGGGGAACTCGCAATACTCACTGACTCTGACCTCTTCGTCGGAGTCTGGTCCTCCACATGCAGGGCCATCTACTCAGCTACTAGAAGGGGAAGCTGATAAACTCCAACATTGCTCGTCGCAAGGGCAAGGTTAATTCATCTACTGGTCCGAAAGAGTGAGAAGAGGGCTCAAGCAAGAGTGCGATGCATGCATGGCCAAGGAGGATTTACAGTCCGTAATTGCGAACTACGAGGCCTGTCTCGCTTATGTGAGCGAGAGACTGAGGCATTGGGAGAACAATCCATCGTTTAGAATTGCACAGGCGAACGTATATTTTGTCCTCGCTATGGTCAGTACTCTATTTTTTCCCCTCCCGTGGCCGGTGGGCTGTGGGCGGTTATCCTGTGCCAATGGGTGGGGACGACAGTCGACGGTCGTGTGGTGGTTGTGTGACGGTTGTGCGATGGTCGTGCGACGATCGTGCGGCGGTCGTGCGGTGGCAGGTGGCGATCGGTAGAAAAAGAAATATAAATTTTACCAAACGTATTTCTATTCTTTTTCTATTTCAAGAATAGAAATTTTGTATAATTTCCAAACATCTTACCTTACTAAAAAATTGTCCCCGGAGTAGAAATAGAAAAAAAACTATTTCTGAAAAAGAAATAGATTCCCGGAATAAAAACATTACCATACGCACCATAAGTGTTGCAAGTCCCCTGATGATTTCCTCCTTCATCTCTGTCGGTTGTCTCATGAAACCATGGTTGATTTTCCCCTAATGCTCGAAGAAATAGTATTATAATAAATGGGTTTTGAAAAAAGAAGGAAGAGGAACCATATTGCCCGTTCCATTTTCCCAAGACTTGCCCTTTAAATACATGAATTGCTTTCATAAAAAAAAAAAAAAAGGTAACAAGAGAAGAAGGTAGATACACCTAGCGTAATTCTTGTGATGTAAATATATGTATGCGTGTGTTGTTTCCTGTTGTTTCCTGTCACCTTTTCATGGAACTCGGCCCTCGACTATGTAAGCTCAGAAGAGGGGTCCTCGTGCCCCGATCGATCGACGATATGCTTGCAGCTGTTAATAAGTGTGGATGTGTCTCTTGTGATGTAAATATATGAAAGCGTATGTTGTTTCCTGTCACCTTTTCGGGGAACTCGGCCCTCGACTATGTAAGCTGAGTAGAGGAATGGTCGCGCTCCGCTTGACGATATGCTTGCAGATCTTGATAAGTTTGGATGTATCTCTTGTGATATAAATGTGATGTATGCGATGTAGCCTTCTCCACATTCCCAATTTCCCATGAAGCGTACAAGATGAGGTTTCAGCACATCATGAACTTCTCTTAACACCCTTTCATGCATAAGCAGAGTTTGTTTTGGCTTTACCAGCCCGGAAAGAATAACTGTAATGCCAGCGATCAGCTTCCATGCACATTCCAATGTACAAGCAACATCGCAAAGATCCATTTTGCGCACTTGGTCCCAGCGGTGACTCTACCACCTCTGGCATCACCCAGTCAACCTTTCAGAAAGAAGAAAAGAAGCTATCTTTCCATAGCAAAAATGAGTGGACAAATGAAGACAGGCCACGATCCTGTACCTTCGACACGAGGAAGACAAGCAGAGAGAATGCGGATGGATTTAGTATCCGACTGCCGAAAATCAAGCTTGATGAATGTTGCGGATGGCTGCATTGATGCTCTTGCAATCATAATCCATTATCTTCATCCAGTTCTCGAAGTCCCCAATTTCCTGCGCTGCGAATATTGCTAAGATTCGCCATTTGCTCCACTGTCAATGGCCCTAAGCCGGCAGACAGACATCAAATATATCGAAGACCCGACATATTGCTCCGCAACGCGCTGTAAGAGGAGCAAGGGCCTCTTTGAAAGAGTTGAGGAGTACCACGTACTCGTCGGCGATCCTGTCGCCCTCGTCATTTTCCCTCCCAGTGGCAACTTACGCTCTTTCAGCAAACCCTGTAATCTCCGAGTGCCTCCGTCACATAGCTCACTAACCACCGCCCCCTCCCACAGCTGGTGGGTGGTGGGCGGCAATCCTGCGGCAGTGGGTGGGGACGACGGTTGGCAGTTGTGTGGCAGTCGTGCGGCGACCGTGCGGCGACCGTGCGGTGGTTGTGCGGCAGCGGGCGGTGGTTGACAGTTCATGAGTAAGAAAAAAAACAAATAAATACAAAAATTTATAAATTTTTACCAAGCGCAATAAGTGCAATAAGTTTAGAACTTTTTTGATAATTTCCTCATTTTTCCACTAACAACACGTGATATTTGAAGAAGTTTACTATGTTTTAGATTAATTAACTAGCTCGACATTTTCCTCCAAATCGAATGTTTTTTTACCCTTGAAATGCAACATATTTGTGATATATCATGTTTGTCTAAATGTCTACTTTAGCTTTGTCTTTAATTCCCAGTGAATTTAAAAGAACATAAATTTATGACTACTGTGGTCTAGACGAAATGAAAAGAAAAGAAAAGGATATTAAGACCTGAATACTAAGAATATACGAAAACAAAAAGGTCCTGAAATGTATAAAAGCGACTTCCGAGTTGAAATGTGGCATTCGAAATTTCCAAAATGAACACAAGGGATGATCAATTAATTCCCTTACCTGTGTTCCTTTCCGACAATCTCAGTTTGTTCCCTATTCCCTTATCCCGTGTTTCCTTCCGACGATTTTGGTTGGGAACACAGGCTAAGGGAATCGATTGATCATCCTTCGGTTGTATTAAGATTATTAGACGACGAGCATGGTCAGTTCAAGTCACATGTCAAAAATCACCATGATCACCAAGTTTTAGAATTTATGGTGCACTTAATCCTATTTATATTTGGAGTGTATTTTATTTTCATAAATTTTATTTTTTTAACCAAATGTTGCGACTATCATGGCAATTTAACAAGGAACAGTGACCCTTTATCAAATTGAATAAGAGAATAAAGAAAATTGAATGAAATTGAGTATTTCAGAAAAAATTACCCAAAAAATCTTAAATTTATTGTACGGATATCAATTTCAGTCCTAAAATTTTTAATTTAACCAATATAGTCATAAACATTTTTGTCAATTTGCCAATGTAGTTGGGAGGACATTATTGATGTGATTGCCGATCATTGTATATGGCATGATCAGTGTCAATGTGGATAATTTTTTATTTCTTTAAAATTTTCTGAAATTTTTAATTTATTTATGTTTTTCCATTGCGGCCAGAGAGGGAAAAATTATCCCTCGGTCGATTATCCAGCATTTTACGCAAGGTAAGGGAATAAATTGGTCATCCCTCCTTTGTGCTAAGATTATTAGGCAACGGGACCAAAGGTGGGTGGCGGGTCATCATCAAAGGCGAGGAAAAAAAAAGAGAGATTGGGAGAAAGAAAATTAAAAGGAGGGATTTCCTTCCCAGGAAACGAAACGAGAGCGATTCGGAGAAGAGGATAAAATCAAAAGGTGCGACGGCGACTCAGAGACTGTGAAGCAGCGCCGCAAGTTGGCGCACTCACTCGATAATCTGTCAAACTTCCTCAGAATTTCGCCTAGGGATGATTGCAACAATCATAATGATATCGTTTATTCAAAGGTTTTTCCATTTTCAAAAACCGTAAGTTAAATATAAGACAAATGGATGGACAATCTCTTAAAAAATCACCAATGAAAAATTTTGTGAATCCACTAAGCTCGTCAATAAACGTCAAAGTGGAAAGGTGATGTTGGAATATCAGTGGAATCCAATAGTCCATAGCCATGCTCTCCCTCCTCCTAACATGGTTTTTTTTTTTTTTTAATGACCGGGGAAACCCGTAAGCCAATGGCCGGCGGGCAAATCCTGGACCCACGAAAGAACCCACCATCCTCGTGAAGCAGGTAAGTCTACCTGCGACGTGTTGGGAATTCAAACTTCTCCCATTCGTGAGGGGGAGAAAACTCGAAACCAGCAGCATCACTCAGTGCGGTGGTCTCTCCTCCTAACATGTTATTATATATTTTCCTCTAATCTTGTGTTAAATTGGATTTAATAACACATCACGTGTCAAGAGTAAAACTAATCATGAAAGACATAGTACTTAATTAACACGAACAAAAAGTTCGAGCACCTAATTTGGTGATCTACATGGTTCTGGTTGAAAGGACGAAAAATTGGAATTGCCCCAAAGTTTTCGCTGTCAAACACCAGAACTGTGACCAACACTGATCATGACCAATGGAATATTCCCTAATTTCTCGTGCACGCAATCGCGAATGGTCTCATACTTCACGATCAAGGACTTGATGTCCTACTCCGTCGCGATGGAAGATGGACCCTTGGGCCTTTGTTTCGAGATATATTGATGGATAACTTAATAACCCTCATTTTTGTTTGGCTAATGAGATAATTAAACCTCGCTTGGGAAATTTTTCTTTGGCTTTCCACTGACGATGCACGTATTTTAAGAAGTTCTCTGTTCGTTGCAAACTGATTTTCTAGCTCAACTACTTTTCCTCCAAAAATGATATTAATTAGTAATACCTAAAGACTAGAAAATACAAAAAAAAAAAAATCCCAAATGCATAAAAGCATTTGATGTTGCGATCACTTCCGGATAAAAAGTGATTGATGGAAGCTCTTCCTAAGCAGGAAATCTTCACTGTTTTCCTTTTTGCCATAGTCCCTGAAGTTGTTGCGGGGTTGGATATAAGTCAACAATATCCGTAAGATTATATTACGGTAAAAGCATTTGATGTCGCAATCACTTCTGGAGAAAAAAGTGACGGATGGAAGCTCTTCCTAAGTAGCAACCTTATTGCCATAGTCCCTGACGTTGTTGCGGGGTTGGCATTGATATAAGTCGACAATATCAGTAAGATTATATTACGGTAAAAGCATTTGATGTCGCAATCACTTCTGGAGAAAAAAGTGACGGATGGAAGCTCTTCCTAAGTAGGAAATCTTCACTATTTTCCTTTTTGCCATAGTCCAAAGAAGTTGTTGCGAGGTTGGCCTTGTTATAAGTCGACAATATCGATAAGATTATACTACGGTGGATGCTCTCTCTCTCTCTCTCTCTCTCTCTCTCAAATGACCGGCGGATACAGCGATACACGAGAAAACGACGAGAGGCCTCCATTTTCTGCTGGTGAGGAAAGGATGCGGTTGACGTCTTTCCTGCATACGAAACGTGGCGAATTGGTACGAGCAGCGCCCGCACTGCCAAATCTTCCTATAAATATGCCGCAAATTACCTCTGATCCTAAAGTTCGGAAGGATGACGAGATCGATTTACTTATAAAGGATTTCTCATCCTTGCTGCACTTGAAAGTTTGGATGTCTAAATTAGTGTTATGTATGTGTGTGCTGTTTCTCGTCCTTTATTTTAGCAGCATTTTCGACTATTGATGGTTCTCTCTCTGCGATGTATGTATATGGATATCTGCGTTCTTCCTTGTTAAACTGCATCGTAAAATAGAGATTGGATAATGGGTTTCCACGCTGGTTGTTCAATCTTTCAGTTCAGGTCCCATCCAATACACGTTTGGATTTGTATTGTTTGCGATCTTTCAATCCGTAGAGGAAGTTACATTTGAAAAAATATCAAGGGCACTCCGATCCCGGCGGCTATGGATGTTTTTCCGATGACTTTCTTAATCTCTTTGGGAGTGGACTTCATGCGCTCCAATCTCGAGGGCGATGGGTATAATCCTGATGACTTTCTTACAATGAAGATTTGGGCGTCTCTCTTGATCCACGTATGGAAATCTGCGTTTTGTCTTGCTAAATTGTATCGTAAAGGAGAGATTGGATAATGGGTTTCAACACTGGTTGTTCTTTTTTCAATTCAGACCATATCCAATACATGTTTGGATTTGTTTGATGGTAATTTTGGTAATGGATCGTTTGCATTTTTTTTTTTTTTGGAACAGAGTCTACATTTAGACTTCGGCACAACGCATATATGTCGGACGAAGAATGGGCCCGGATTGTGAATTTCTTTTCAAAATTGGCCCAATGAACAGCCCTGATTTAGTTTTAGGAGTGGGTTTCGACTCCCACGCCTTGTAAGGAGACATGGCAAAAGTCTAAGAGTGAGAGTTAGAGTAGGAATAGAGTAGGACCAAAAAAAAAAAAAAAAAAAACAGCCCCATGTGCACAATAAGCCTTAAACCCATTCGAGTTTCCAACTCGAGCCCACAAAATACCGTGAATCTCTCTCTCTCTCTCTCTCTCTCTCTCTCTCTCATATCTAGACCTATCAAAATGGGTCATAATGTGGCACCCCCTAACGACCCTCGATTTGTTAGGATCGTCATGCCTCTTTCCTTATCCCGGATGTCCTTTATTCTGATACCAACAGATTTCGGCGAATCTGCGAGTTTTTTTTTGGGGGGGTTATCGCATCTTTCATTGGTCCCTGTGGAATTTATATGGCGGAAGCGGATCCAACAAATCCCTTCTTAAACACTGAAATGATGCACACTAGATAAATACATCAACTAGGCACTCTTTATTTACATATACTAGATGGACATCGTTTGTCAGTACATCAAAAACCAAAGTTTCTATATTGGCTATATCCTAAAATTTGATTGACATTTCCAACAGCTATTCCCATGTCGTCCATCATCAAGTGCTGGTGTCCAAAAATTTATTGCTATCCCCACATCCTCAGTCACTCTACACCACTTGAGCCCCTGTCATTATCCTTTGGTGGCGGTGGCGGCGGCCCCAGAGTACATTTGTTCCTATGGACATACAGGACGACGTACTCCTAATGTGCAGGACTCGAGAGGAGGCCCGTGTCGATCGCCAATATCACCCTCACCTAGATGAGAGTCAGTCCCAGCAAATCAGGGTTAGGATGCTTCGACTGTTCCCATCGTGAATCGACGGGGATACCATAGAAAGTGCCGGAAGGTGCGGGCAGCAGTGACATCTTGATCACTCTGTAATATATTAGTCCCACGAGGGGTGAGTACGACTACCCAGTAGTCAAAGCTATACTGAACTATATCATGTAAAACTATCATCATCTGATTTCATGCAATCCAAAACAAAGCACACGGCCAAGGTAATGAGTATGCGTAATTTTAAAAGAATCTCAAACGGCATAGCACAATAAAACTTGTAGATGTTTAAAACTCAATTTATCACGACTCACTACCACTATCTTTTGAAGGATCAGTGTTTGCGTCCCTCCAGACATATTGCACCCTACTTGGCATCATGAATGCCTCTGATTCCATATTTCAGTCACCGGGCATTCGGAGCGTGTTACGTTACACTTCCAGGCATCTCACACCTCACCTAGCATCATGAGGAACCTCTGGGGCTCACCATGTCAATGATGTCCCTAGCCATCCGGAATGTGTTTCGTCACACTTCCAAGCATCTCGACATCCGGGGAACCTCCAGGGCTCACTAGTCCCTAGACTTCCGGAGGCATCGCCATCACGATCCTCCAGGCAATCCGACACCCGGGGCATCGTCGTCCCAAGGGTCTAACAGCATCAATAACACATAAACCATGGTGTAGTAATCAAATCAATTCAATGCCAAAACCTTTTGTATCAACAATACATAAAACTGCTTTAGTTTTCGAAATCTCAATTCATGGTATAAATCCCAAATCAGTGTATGGGTCAAAATCCAATGAAATCTTTTAGAGATATACCAAATCAGTGGCAACAAAACCTTACATAAGGTCCAAAGTTCGTATACCAGAATAAATCGAAATCAATCTTTATTGTTCCACCCCGATCATAGTCTGAAATTCATAGGCGTGGTTTTAAAATATATTCACGTTTCAAAACTTGGAATGTACAGGTGATGATTTTCACCAAAACCATAAGTATTTCTTGAAATATTGGAAACCACAGTTCGGCAGGTTGATAATATCGGTCCCAACATGAAGATTTTTGAAACTAAAAACTTTGAAATACCAAAACCGTAAGCCTTTCTTGAAATACTGAAATCAATGCATCACGAGTCATCAAACTCGGTCCGGACCTTAAGATTTTCAACGTAGTTTGCATGTAAAATCTTAGAGCTTTGAAAACATTAAAAATCAGTACATACATAGGCGCCAAATTCACACTCAACCATAATAGATATGCAATCCATTAACATATAGCTCAAAATCAATTCGGCAACTTCCAAGTTCACACTTTAGCGCGAGTATTCAAAACAACATTAGTTTACGGGACACACTTCACCAAATGACGACATAATTCATGTTGTATAGGTTAGTAGATATTAACTTGCTTTAGGTCCTGCGGCGTCAGTGGCTAGAGGAGTTGCGGTGGCTCCGGGCACGGCTGAGGCGCTTGAATCGGCACAGCGGTGGACGGAGACGCAACGGGTGGCCTGCGTGAGCGGAGGGCGGACAGCCGGTGGTGGCGAAGGAGAAATCCTAACCTCTTCCCCCCCCCCTCTCTCTCTCTCTCTCTCTCTCTCTCTCTCTCTCTCGATCGCTGCTTCTTCTTTCTTCTGTAGCTCGTTTTATTCCACTGCTAGTTCACTATTCTAGTCAACGAACCTCTCTCTCCCTGGGTGGCAGCGGCAAGCAAGGACAGCTCGGGCGCGACGTGGCCATCCTCAAGGGACTTCGGCTGCCACTTCTCCTTCTGCATGCCATGGCGTGTCCTTCGGTGAGCTGGTTGCATGGGTCAATCAAGTGAAGTCTTTGTGGCGGTCAACAGGGAAGCCACGCGACGCTGCATGGAGGAGGGCCGCTCGACAAGACTGCATGGGTCAACATGGTGATTTAATCTTCTTCTTTGGTTGACTCCCAAAAGGTACGTGTGCATGGGCTGAAGACATAGTCACTTGCATGGCTGCACGGTGGTCCAAATGACGTGCATGGAAGGTTCGGTTAGCAGGGTACAAATGCCGGTGGATGTGGGTCTCATTTGTGGCGTTACATAAGGAAATTTTCGATGAGACGTTGGGTTTTCACGATGATTGGATCGTCTCGTCATGGCAAAGGCGTGACGCTGAGGGTATGTCGTAGGATCATCACAAAACATGACGTCTTGGTCCGGCAATGATAAAGATGAAACAATGACCGAAAGTGGCACCAATGATATAGTCCGACGACAAATTTGTCAAGCCGTCACAAACTGTTACATACTCGAGGTCTGGCAAAAATCCAGATATTACACTTAAATCCATATATAACTTATTTAAAACATATATAGGTCATATAATTGTCACTTACATTTTGAAAAGACTATTTAAATGAGTTTAAAAATTGAAAACCTAAATTTAATGGGTTAAATTTTGAACCCATTTTCAATTTAAGGCTCACACTTCCTCTTTTCCTCTTTAGCTTTATAATTTTTTTAATAAAAACTGATATTATAATTATTTTTTTGAATTTCCTTTTTCCTTTCTTTTTTTCTTCCATCTTCCTTGGCCGATGGCCAGCATAGCAATGGCCAGCGGCTGTTTTCTAGTCGCATGGTCTTCGACCGTCTAGTATACACGAAGGGTCTCCTGTACAAACACCCGGCACAGCCCTCGGCCGCCCCATCACTTGCTCAACCTACGCCCAACGTCTCTCCTCTCCTTCGAGGACTAACCGCAACTCCCTCTCTCCCCTTATGGCCATAGGGGCTGGATTCACACGGTGGTTGAATTCCTCGTGAATTGGAGGATGCCTGGCCTGAGGGGACCTTCAATCGGCGGGCAGCCCCCATCGTGGCGACGACAGATAGAGAAAGTTGACTGCAACACGTAGAGCTCACAAAGGAAAAAGATTAACGATACGATTATCAAATGAATCCAGAAGAAGTAACCAACACCGTCGTTAGTGGTAGTCGTAGGTCATGCATCTTGACAGTACGACAGGCGGCAACCCGAATAGAGAGAGGGTGGTCACCTGAGTTTGGTGGCTGTTGTTCAAGCTTTTGTCGAGAGAGAGAGAGGAAGAGGAGCAAAAGTGAGAAGGGAAGATAGATAAAGGCAAAAAGTAAACGGAACGATAAACCATCCATAACAGTAGGGCATATATATAAGTCACGAATACGCAAACAATCATGCCTTTCCAGCATCTCCAATCACAGTTCTGCCGATCAATGAGCTAAAAAGCTAATAAGATGTTTGAACTTATGTTCAGCAGAATTTATAGGCGTAGCAGCTAAAACGAAAGTAAATAGAAGCTAAGCTGGTTGACAAAAACCACGGCTCTCACGCTTCACATGCTTGCTTCAAGTCTATTCAAACCTCGCCATCCCAAAGTTCTTGGACCGTCTTGTATGCGCTCAGAGTCTCATGCACAAAGCCAGTGCCCTTGATTAGTTTGTCCTGCACGACCCAAAAAAAAAAAAAATCCATCAGTCCAAGGATTTGTAATTTCTTAGCTCTCCCTCCCTAGAAAGTTCTTTAAGTAGTACTTTAGTTTTGCTATGCTTCCGCTCGTGCTTGTTGGATTGCATAGCACACATGAAGAGAACGCTGGCTGGCGAGGTAACAGCAAACAGAAATTTACTTGCCTGAGGTACTTTGGAAAACTTGCAGAACAAGTCATCGGGTATGGACCAGTCGAAGACGTCAAAGTTTTCCTTGATTCGTGCTTCGTTTGTGCTTTTGGGAAGCACGCTGTGGCCCATTTGGAGTCCCCAACGAAGTGCCACCTGAGCCGGAGTCTTGCCAAGTTTCTCTGCTATGGTAGTGATAACTGGATTCTTAAGGATATCACTCTTGATAGATCCTGTGCCCGGGGATCCCAAGGGCGAATAACCCTATAGGGAAGGAATACCATTTTGATTCAAATTACATAAATGACTAATAATAAATAAGAAGAAAAAGCATGTGCAGAGACCCAAAGGGTTTAATTAGTTGTTTTAACTAGCTGGTAAGGAGGCAGATACAATCGTGACATATAAATGAAGAGGATGAAAATGGACATGAGTAATATGGGACCAGATTGCTTCATCTCAATGTCAAGCATGTCATGTGACTCCTATAAAATTGTTAAGAACTACTTTTGCCCAGAAACTCATAAAATAGCGAGTGTCAAAGGAAAAGGTTCTATCTAAAATTAGAAGGTCCAAGAAAAACACGCAGATTGAAATATACTGCATGATAAAAGAGGAAAAACATTTCTCCGTCTGGCACTTTAAATAACCAACGCACTGAAATCAACATGCATCGTTATCTAGATATCTTAACAAGTCACTTACCGATAAATGTACACCCCTGGATTTGCAAAACTCGCGCAGCTTCCCTTGCTGCCAATAAGGGTGGCATTCCACTTGGTTGACAGCAGGAGGAACTTCTGCGATGTCAAGCAAATCGCCGAGCTTCTTGGAGGAGAAGTTGCTCACTCCAATGGCTCGAGCCTTGCCAGAACGGTATAGTGCCTCCATCGCTTTCCACGTACTGGGTATGTCCGGCTGGGTAAGGTTTTCAGGCTTGAAGCCGACTGAGCCCTTCCTCATGCTCACTGGCCAGTGGATCTTCAAACAGTAAACCAAATTTAAGTTAATATTTAATGTACATCCCAATGGCACACAGAAATGAACATAAAACAGGAAAAGCGTTCTGTGTCTTTAAATAAGCCATAAAAGTTCATCGACAGATCTGCACCAGGTAAAGATCCAGATACTCGAGCTGCAAGTTCTCCAGGGTTGTGTCTAATGCCTTGGGAACATCTTCTGGTGCGTGATCAGTACACCTGTAGCAAATTGTTTAAGAAATGAGACAAAAGGAGGACATGAGTGATTACGTGATCCCAAGATGAATCATCCTGTTTTCTAGTCGCATGGTCCTAGGATTAACACTACTGGCTCAAAACTTAAAAAAAAAAAACATGTTTGAAGCATCGGGAAGAACCAAAACATACCATAGCTTGGATGTGATCCACAAATCCTCGCGCTTCACCACACCCTCGCTGAATAATTTCTGGAGAGCAGTACCAATCTGTTGAAAATTGGAAGATCAAATTAGCAAAAGCAGAGCATGGTTGACCATCCTGCTAAATGACCACATCTTGATTGTGCCCTAAGTGAAATGTACGTTTGCAATAGAAAGGAAAAGGAATAATTGATATCCGACCATAAAACTGCAAAAAACTAATGTTGACATCTTCCTGATGGGAAGATCAATTTCCAGATCAATTGACAGTGACTTTCTGAAACAGGGCAATACCAACCCACTGGTTAGAGATCCTTGTTCACCTGACTTCTTTTGACTATCCTCCAACTAAAACTAAACAGCATGAAATACCTTTGAGCACATCCTGTAAGCAACTATAGTACCTTTTTTTTTTGGTGGGTTGGAATGATTAAAAGTAGATGTCCTTTTCGAAGTATAAGCCTCAGATTCAAGTGAGAGCTAGTTCGCAGTTTTCACAAAGCTTTAACTTTTAAGAATGAGTAAAGTACATAGTTTACTGGAGACCATTTCAGATTAGAGATACTTGCCCTATCCCCTAAACACCAAAGTGAAAGGGAAAGGAAGAACTTAAGAACTTAAAAAAAATCATAATAATTTGCCTCTCTGCTTGTCAACATTCATAAGTTAATAGCTTAATTATTCACTTTTCAGCAATGAACGACCTACTAATCAAAAATCTTTTATTTTTCTTTTAAATATTGAATATACTAAAGGCGCAAAACAGGACAAGGACGTAGTGATTTCCAGGGCAATTTTCCAATGTAATACAATTTATACACGGCACAAAAAAGGCAAATGCAATGCAAAAGTGCGCACTCCATGTCTCATCAACACAAACTTGAATGCGACAGACATTTCAATGGCATCAGATATAACAACTCTTTCACCAATGAACTTGTTCTTCAGCGCAGTAGCAGGAGGACAAGACGAGATTGTCTGAAGAATGACTTTACGGAAAAATTCACAAGCTGATCAACAACACAACCAGCTTTCGAGACGAGAAATTGACAACTAGGAACAAAATATTACCTCCTTCTCATTTTGATAAGCTTGAGCACAATCAATATGCCTGTACCCAACCTGCACACGCAGAGCACCCGAATTAAAATCCTCCTAAATCATGCCAAAACAGACATTTTTGCAGCTCAACACAGCATCAAATAAATCGAACCCATTTCAGAAAAAAAAAAAAAAAACTAAGAACTGCAAAAACTAGCCATCAAATTGCGAAAACCACAGTCACCCATGACTTGTGATCAAAGCGTAAGCAACGATCGACACAAAGCGGGCTCCATTTCCTTGTCTCCAAGCAAAGAAGGTCCACAAAATGAAAGCAACTCAATCACTTTTGACTATAGTGTTGCAATTCATATTTGAATCTCGAGATCTCGGGTCTCCGATTCCACAAGCAGATCATTGCACCACAAAACATGAAAAAGCGAGGAAAAGATACAAACTTCAATCGACTCTTAACCGGTTCATGCAAACACTAAACTCACCCAGCAATTCCTGGAGAAAGATCAGGAAAATAAAAGAATTAAAAAATTAAAAAGGACAGGAGCAAAAGAACATGAAAAGAGAAAAAAAAGGACCTTGATGGCGGTGGTGACGGCCACGACGCCGGGATCGGCCTGCCAAGTGCCCAGCCCGACGGAGGGGATCTTGGCCCCCGTGTTGAGCTCGAAGAAACGAATCGCCTTCGCCATTTCTCTCTCGAAAACGCGAGCTTCGATCTCACTCTAGTCCCGCTCCGGGCTGGTGGGGGGCAGGCAAAAGGAGTGCGAATGCTCACAAGAGATACTAAGAGTAGAGTCGAGTCGCATCGAATAATTTATAGCGACGGGCCAACCGTAAAAGGCAAAATCCAAGAAGGACACGACACTGCACGGACGGACAGCCCCGAATCTTTTTTTGACCAATCGGTCGTCGCCGTAATCTTGATTGATAGGGTGTCGTGGAAATCAAAAGGCCACAACTTCATGGCGCAGGGACACAAGTCACGCTGAAGCTAAGGCTACCCACGGGCCACGCCTACTTCGGCATCTCTCGAGAGAGGTCGGTTTGCGAGGACCATGTCCTTTTTCAGGGAGTGACCTTTTCCTTTGGGGGCCCCACGTGTTATTCAGGGGGCCCACATGTGTCGAACTGGCGTGCATCCGAATCACTGAAAATCTTTTTGGTGTCTATGACTTAAGATGGGGAGGAAACACCCCAACCGACATTTTCAGGGTTGGTTCGGTTAATGATAACGAGGTGATAGTGACGGAGTTAAGACTAAAAATTGATTTGATAAGTGATGTGAAACAAACGAATTATATTTGACATTCAATAGTGATTTGTCAAATTAACTGATGTATCGCTTCAGTGATTAAGTTTTAAAATGCTTAGCTTTTGTCATAGAATAACAAGAATTAGCATAAATAATAAGTTATTGAAAAGGTACTTAATCTTCAAGTAACAGTGTGTTTTGGTAACTTCTTGGAATAAATTTTAATCTATTTATGATTTAATATCATTACCTTAAATCATTAATATAGAAAAAATCTTTAGAGTAAAAAAAGCACCTACCTTATGAAGTTTCCTTCTTATAAAAGTTTTCCAAATCCAGATATTAATAAAGGTCCAATTTAAGATTACCCTTTGTCTCGACCAAATTTTGGAGGTGAACCATCTGTGATTTGACTAATTGATTGTTAAGTCTATATTTAACTTGTGCTTTTCCAAGCCCATATCAATTCGCGACTTTAGATTCAAGTTCTTAACATGCAATTGATTTTTAACAAAAGCTCCGTTCGTTTCGCGGAAAATAACTTCCAGGAAAATATTTTCCGAAATTTCTGATGTTTGGGTGGACGGAAAATCACGGTCAAGGAAAACATTTTCCGATCAACGGAAAATTCCTTCTTGACATCTTAGAAAATGATTTCCTCTTTTCCAAAGAGGAAATCATTTTCCATGCCTCTCGCCTCTCGCACGAGCTCTCTTCCTTCGCGTTCTCTCTCTCTCTCTCTCTCTCTCTCTCTCTCTTGCTCTCCCTGCTGCGAAGCCGGCTTCAACGATGTCCTTCTCCGGCATCAGCCTCTGCCCTCCCCAGCCGCTCTTGCCCGCCTGCTCTGGCCGGGGCGCCACCGCGCTTCGCTTCCCTGGCGGCTCGAAGCCGCTCGAGAGGATCCGGTTCAAGAGGGAGCACCACGGCGGTGCTGGGAGGCTCGCGGGGAGCCCGCCGTCCAGGCCGCTTGTCGTGCGGTGGCAAGCCGTGAACTCGTCGGATCTGGCGGCGGAGCTCGCGGCTCGCCGGATCTAGCGGCAAAGCTCGGGCTCCCGATCCAGGCGAGCTCAAGCTCTGTCGTCAGATCCGACGAGCTCGGGTGAGATCGGCCGAGCCTCGAGCTCGCCGGATCAGTGGCGGAGCTCGCGGTTCACCGGATCCGCTAGCTCGAGCTCGAGCTTGCCGATCCGACGAGCTCGAGTGAGATCGGCCAAGCCTCGAGCTCGCTGGATCTGGCGGCGGAGCTCGCGGCTCGCCGAATTCGGGCGAGCTCGAGCTCTGTTGCCAGATTCGACGAGCTCGGATGAGATCGGCCGAGTCTCAAGCTCGCCGGATCTGGCGGCAGAGCTCGCGGCTCGCTAGATCCAGGCGAGCTCGAGCTCTGTCGCCAGATCCAACGAGCTTGGGTGAGATCAGTCGAGCCTCGAGCTCGCCGGATTTGGCCACCGGGTCTTGGTCGGCCGCTGGGCAGCCGGCCATCGTCAGGCAAGAAGAAGGTGGTGGCGGCGGAAGGAGAAGGAAGAAGGAGGACGAAGGAGGCGACGACGGAGGAAGGAGGAGGAAGAAGGAGGAGGAAAAGAAAATTAATAAATAAATAATAAATAATATTTACATTTTTAAAAATATAAATAATTAAAAAATCATTTTTAAAAAAATATAAATAAATAAAATAAATTTTGTGGTCAATTAAAAATATTAAAATTTAATTTTTGATAATTTTTTTATAAACAATTAAATGAGCTAACGAACGGCGATAAAAATATTTTCCACTCAAATTTTAAATTTTGGCCGAACACTAGAAAATAGAGTCATTTTCCAGGGAAAATGACTTCCACGAAAAAATGTTTTCCGAAACATGATATTTTCCGCGAAACGAACGGAGCATAAGAGTCGTAACTAATTTATTTTTGGTAGGTTGATTAGAAACCCAAGTAAAGTAAGTCCTACAAACCAGAGATTTATGAGTTTGGGGGACTTGGTTACTGGTAGATTTCTCTAACACCCTTTCGTACCTTTCTCTTTATTTTGAAAAATGTTTAGCAAGCAATTTAAATTGATTTTAATTCCCTGACATGTGAAGTCATCATACGGATGTGCAAATCACAAATTTAACAAAAAAAAAAAACGATGAATAAATTGCAGGACTTACCTTATGGCAACAAAAACATCTATAAAGTGTTAGATCGAATTCACATCGACGTTCTAAATATAGTTTTTTTTTGGGGTAAAGACAGTTCTAAATATAGTTCTAATTAACAAACAATTACTCAATTTTTGTTTTCTCTTTTCTAACAAAAATATAGTCCATATGCAATGCAATGCTTCTAATCTAATATGAAATTATATGTCATGACAATATGTCCCTAACTATATGAATGAGTAAAAAAACTAATGATTTCTTAACGAACATGCAATAATTAAATATGCAATCTAAATTAACCAAAATGATTTAATTCTAATAACATGTGATGCAATGCAATGGCGCACAAAATTATTTTAACTAAAATGACATGCAACATGCAATTTAATATACGAGCTATATGTCACGTGACATATATTAAATGACCTAATCTAATGACGGGCAATTTCTAATTAAATGAATCTAACAATAGTCAATAAATGACGTGCATTTTATGAACCTAATTCTATATGACATGGGCATTTTTATTTTCCTAACAAAAACATGCAATTTATCTAGGAAAGATTATCTACCTATAATTGATAAACATGCAATCCTAACATGCAATGACATGCAACGAATGCCCTAATTCAACATGATATATGCATGATGATTTTTTTATTTCTTTTTATAAAATTTGAAATTTAACATTACAAAATAATTAAACATGCAATTCAAATTTAAAACTAACATCCTAAATGAATGCATTTTTTTGGATTTTTATTTAAAAATTTGAAATAAGATTGCAATCCTAAATATGCAAGATAACCCTAAGACTAGGAATATTCTAAAACAAACCAAATCCTAATTCACAATATTTTTTGGATTTTTTTCCTTTTACGAAAATAAAATTGATTTAAACCCCACGGCATCAAATCAAACAAGATAATGTTGATATCCAAAAATTGGCGAACCATATCTCGCGCATGAAATCGGATTAACCAATTTTAAAATTAAATCGCGAATCGAATCTCAAGCTTAAGATTGGATTGTCGATTTTTTTAAGAGATTGCGAGTCGGATTTCGGGCGTGAAAATCGGACTGTCAATCCCTAGCTTGAGGGACTTTTTCATGTCATAATATCAATCATATATTTAAGGAACAATTCACTAAAAAAACAAGTTATAGAAGAAAATAAAACAAACAAACAATAAATAAATAAATACAAAGACTACCTAATCCTCCTTTTCTCTTTTTTGTTTTTTTTGTTTTTTTCTTTTTCTCAAAAAGCAGGCCCGCTCGTGCGGCTAGTGTGACACCCCGAACCCTTCGCAGGTCGTCACCAGCGCCAATGTTACTCCTTATTACTTTTCTCCTATCTTGTACTTAAAACAAGCGTCGTTAATCACAGGCATTTTTTTTTTTTAAAACGATCGGTCCCAGCGCGACTCATAGCGGAAGCAAATTAAACATCACGTCTCTCCCCCTCTACTAACCATGATACAAATACACACCAGCTAAACATCAGGATTTTATAAACAACTTCGACACTTTGCTTACATATATATATATATATATATATATATATATATATATATATATATATATATATATATCAAGATGGGATTCCTTCGGGTCGGTACATCAAAGGAAAAGCTAGGACTCAGCCACGTCCAGCCTAAAACCTCAAAAAGAAACTCTCGACCCTCAACATCATATGAGTACGAACGCCCATCGAAAGTGTCGATTATCTACATCAAAAAGTTCCAGCTCCTACTCATCACGCGCAGGTCTCACACCCAACCCAGTGCATCAGGCGGTGGCGGCGGCAACATCCCTCGCATCACTCCATCCCGACGAACATGCACAGAAATGAACTCCTGAATGATAGGGCCCCCAGCCAGGCCTATATCGTACATCACTAGACAGCGCACTCGAATAAAAGTCAGTCCGAGAACAGAGGGACAGTTGATCTCCGCACACTCGACCTCTACATCAGACGGTAGACCATAAAACCCCCCGCGAGACGGTAGGTAACGGCATACTTGCTAATCTGAAATATTATCCCCAAAAGGGGTGAGTACAACCACTCAGCAGATAGGGAAATCCAATAACAACTCAATGCATCATGCAATTTCATATACGTTACAGGCATTACTTAACTTGAAACCAGGCACACACTATCATGCATCATCATATCATACATGTCATCATCATGGCATCTCATAAGTTATTATCATCACCATGTATTTCATCAAGCATATCATACCATGGATGATCATCATATCACATTACGCATCATCGTCATCATCATCGTCACCATGCATATCAGCATGCATATCATATATCATCATCATCACATCATCATGCATATCATATATCATATCATAGGTGATCATCACATCACATCACATCACATATCATCATCATCATCATCACCATGCATATCATCATGCATATCATATATCATATCATAGGTGATCATCATATCACATCACATATCATCATCATCATCATCATCATCATCATCATCATCATGCATATCATCATGCATATCATCATGCATATCATCATGCATATCATAGGTGATCATCACATCACATCACATATCATCATCATCATCATCACCATGCATATCATCATGCATATCATGTCACGCCCCGAACCTCGAGCGCGCACACATCCCACAGCGGTCGATCAAATATGCGACATCCCAGGATACGTCGCCGACCCATTCATTTATTTACGCATGCGGAAGCGAAACAAATCCCCTGACCACATTTAACTTGGGATAGAAAAGCAGGAGACAAAACCACAACATAACACTTTCGCAAATCAACGAAATTACAAACAGAGATCTACGGCCAAAAGTCTACAAAAGACTGGCTCTTAAAAAGAGGTTATCCTACGACCTACAAGACGTACACGATCTCCAATCCTTATGACTTCACTTCTCCAACTCTTCAAGGCCGACCAAAGCTATCTGGCCGCTCCGTCCACCAGGGACCTGAAATTTTAATCCCACAACCGGGATGAGACGATGTCTCAGCAAGTTCAACCCCCTAAACCCCTATTAGAAAGAAAATACGCCCCAGGTGGCCTAGCCACATCACACAGAAGACTTACCTCGCATTAGCCTTCATCTGCAGGTTAGCACAGTTTATATAATTCATCCACGTGCAATTACAATAACCAAACAACTGCAGCACAATCACATCATCAGAACAATTCAACCACTTAGATCGTCTCAGCGATCAATCGACTCAGCCGATTACATGTCATTCTAGCAAATCAATCATTGCTCTCAACTACGGCCCTATAGGAAGGTTTAACAAACAGTGGCAATCACGGCCCCACTCGCACGACCTTTCATTAGGTGGTCCATCACGGCCTCACTGGGCACGACCTCTCATAGGTGGTCCATCCCGGCCTCACTGGGCACGACCTCTCATAGGTGGTCCATCACGGCCTCACTAGGCACGACCTCTAATAGGTGGTCAATCACGGCCCCATTAGGCACGACCTCTCTTAGGTGGTTCATCACGGCCCTATTAGGCACGACCTCTCATAGGTGGTTCATCACGGCCTCACTAGGCACGACCTCCAATCGGTGGTTATTCACGGCCTCACTAGGCACGACCTCTAATAGGTGGTTAATCACGGCCAATCTCCCATCAATTCCCACACTTAGGGTTTTCTAAAGAATCCTCATAAATTGCAATCACACTCAATTCGCCACAACCAATCATCAATTTCAAATTCTACATGCACAGCAGCGATCGCACGAAATTCTGAGAATTTAGGGTCGACAAAATTTTCGAATTTAATAAATAATTAAATTTATTCCGAAAATTAATTAAATAATAATATCCATATTTTTTTGTCATCCACATTCAATTTATAATATCCGACCATCGATTTCAAAATCCGAATACACAAAGCCGATCGGCACGAAATTCGAGAATTTAGGGTCCCGACAAAATTTTCGGAATTTAATAAATAATTAAATTTATTCCGAAAATAATTAAATAATAATAATTTAATAATTTCGAATAGTGATATATTATTAAATTATTAAATAATTTCGAAATGTTTAAATAAATCAAAAGTAAATTCCTTTATGTCACATCAAGCTTTATATTAATGTAAACCTTCATTTAGCCTTAAATTAAACTCACTTTAAGCTAATTAAACACATTAATATAATCCACACTTAAATAAATTAAACTAATCACCTAATCACACTTAACATAAATTAAGCACGCCTAAAGCATAATTAACCCTCTAAGCGAGGTTTAGTGAGTTAAACTCACCCGATTAACGAACCGAGCGGACCAAAACGACGGGGACGACGCGAGGATCGACTTTCCTCAAAGCGGGCCGAGCATCCGGGCTCGGGAAGGCGGCCAAAACGGGCCACGAAGTCGCTGCATACCCATTTTCTGCAACTTCGGGTGGCCGCTGGTTGGGGGCGGATCCGCGGGCGATTCGGCGGAGGAACGGAGAAGAGACCGGCGGGGCTTGGACGAGCTAGGGGAGTCAATGGCGGCTCACGGCGGGACTCTCGGCGACCCTAGCGACGGCGACGATAGCTGGACGGAGGGGAAGGAGCTCGGGACCGGGCGAGCAGGGCGGAGCAACGCGCGACGGCCGTCCGGCGAGGCGACACGCGGGCGCGCGGGCTTCGCGCACGGACGACGGCGGCGGTGGTGAGCTCCGGCGACGGGTGGAGCTGCTGGCTTCCACCGGTCTTCAGCTTGCTGGTTCGAGGTTCTCAGATCTGCTCGAGACGCGGGCTGAGGCGGAGCAGCGCGGGACGGACGAAGCAGAGGCGCGGAAGAACGGCGACGGCTGGACCTCCGGCGACGAGCGGCCGAGCGGGCGGACGAGCGAAGGGGGAGGCCGGCCGAGCTCGTTCGCACCCTCTCTCCTCTCTCTCTCCTCCTTTCTTTTTCTCTCCTTCCCAAGGTTGAAGATGATGGGAGAGCCCCACTTTTTGAGAGCCAATTACCACTTGCCACTTGTCCAGCTCTCATTCGCTTGGCTTCAATCAGCATGACATCACCTTCATGATGTCATCTTCCACTATCTCCTCTCCCACAACATTATTCAATGGGTCCATTTTATTTTTCCGCCGGGGCATGAAACTTTGTACACTTAATTCAATCATCTCTCAATCAATTCCATCCAATTGAAGCTCAATTAAATTAACCCAATGTCGCCATGCTTCAATTCAAATATTTACTTGTCTATAGAACCAACTTAAGTCCCAAAAGCGCGACCAAAAGCGGGCCTACTAATTTCTCGAGCCAAATTAGCCATTTCTTGATTATTTTGCTGAGAAGCTCGGCTTGCATGAAAAATTTTCCCAAAGATGATTCAATGATCTTGAAATGATTTGTGACACACCCAGACTTCCAATTTCTGAATTCGGGCTCAATTTCACGGTTAATTCCACTTTGGCACAATACTAGCGCGGCTCAACCTACCGGGTAGCCTTTAGAAATTTTCATGCATTCGACCTGTCGTTGATCATCTCAAACCACAATGTACATCTTTGAAACATTGGCGACTTTCGGTTGTCGGGGTAATCTCAAGGTTTCAAATACGAACACAGGGTACCCAATCGATAGAAAAGTCGGTTTAGTGCCGATCGACCCGAATTGTGCGATCCGGTGGAATCACCCACACTCAATCACACGCTCTATCGAGTCGACCTATCTCCAATCTCTAATCGATTTTTATTTGTGCCGTAATGACCCTTGCAGATTAGCTCGGTCGAAAGGTCGCTTCCTGGTCAAATTCTCGAGTCCGATGCATTAGAAACTCTTAATAGCTTCACCCGATAGACTAGTTTCCACATGAGTGGCCAACTCAAGGAAAAGAACTATATGCGTGCCAACGAAATGCCCGTCTCAATTAATTGGAAATAGACTCGGAAAATCGGGATGTCACATATCACATATCATATTATAGGTGATCATCACATCACATCACACATCATCATCATCATCATCACCATGTATATCATCATGCATATCACATATCATGGGTTCATTTTTCATCTTTTATCTTTAAGTTTGATCACCACATCACCCACTTCTCATATCATCAATATCATCATCCCTTCGGGCAAAGACCTCCGACAGGGTTCCCAGCATTCTAGCCATCCCATGGCCACCGGGCTTCCGCCCCCCCACATTCCGGGCATCTCGCATCTCAACTAGCATCATGAGGCATTCCCTTCGGGTAGAAACCTCCGATAGAGCTTCCGGCCTTTACCCTTCTAGCCAAGCATCCCGCATCCACATCCTGGCATCGCGAGACATTCCCTTCGGGCAGAAACCTCCGACATGGCTTCCGGCCCCCCACATTCCGAGCATCCTGAATCTCCTAGGGAATCTCTGGAATTACGCCACTAGGCCACCAGACATCATCATCCACCACAACCTCTTACTCACATATCGTTTTCCACTTTCACCATCCTTTTTAATCTTATTATTACATGGCATATGATTCACACATGCATCACAATTTATGATCATACATACACCAATGTCATATAACAGTGCATAACAATTCAATGAAATTCATGGCCAATAAAATAATCCCTTATTATTTTATTATTATTTTATTATTATTTTATTATTTTATTTATTTATTTTCGTAAATAAATATTAAATTTAATATCTATGATTTTCCCAAAATCACAATATTCAAACAATCATTAAAAAAATCAATAGAGTCACAATTTCCACAAAATAGCACATGATATTCGGATAATGACCAGAATTGCACAGTTTCCAAATAAATTCGATTAAAATACTCATATGGCCTTCAAAAATTACGAAATTTTACAGGGTGATAGCCAACACATTTTCGTGCACTTTTCATGAAGAACTCTAAGCCAAATTCTTTTTAGATTAATTTATACAACCCCGCGAAACTTCTGGAACCACTACCGCGTCGTCCAGAATACACTTCTCCGAAATTTTTAGATTTCACCCATCTATTCTCTTTCGTTTCCTCTGACATTTGAGTATGTTATGTATCAAGGTGTTCTTTACAAGTTTCATGAAGAGATCTAGGTCAAATAACCAAATTATGGTCACCATTTAAGTCCATGAAGTCTCGGGTGTCTCGGAATACTTCACCAGAACCATCGTTTCCAAGATCTAGCCGATTCACCAAGTTATACTTGTTCTTTTTGCTTCAAATTTGAGTATGTTGTATTTTAAGGTGTTACCTACAACTTTCATGAAGACATAGAAGTCAGATCTTCAACAGAAATCAACATGCAAACAAGAATCTAGCAAGAGGTCAGTGGAAACTTCACAGATCTAGGGTCTCCGTATAATAGAACTTTAACCCCTCATATCTCCATCATTTTCCACGAAATTTCAGTATGTTATAGTACAAATCATTAGCTACAACTTCCATGAAGACATCAAAGCCAAAATCGGACAAACACCCATGCAAGCTCAAACAAGCTATTGACTCCCACAAACCGAACAAGAACAGTCACACGGTTTGAAAATAACCAACTCTTACCTTGGTTTCCGAGAATCAGCCACCCCAAACCCCACCTGCAAACAAGGCATCTAGTTGATTTCTTCATCGGCCTCCCTCTCTCACTCAATCAAAGCCACAGTGAGATGGCAACTCATTCGGAACAAGTTCGTGGAGATATCTTCTGCATTGGCCATCTCTGATGAGAGCACTGAGCTTCCAGGCATGTTTCAAGAAATGATGGTCACAGTCAGGGATTGTCATGGCCTTGCTGAGAATTGCATGGTGCATTCCTGTGGTGGGAAACTATTTATGCAGAGTAATTTGGACATGCTCTTGACAAAAATCCATCACCAAGTCAAGAATCCCTCGGGCATGTGCAAAACTATTTGTTTTTCCTCTTGGATGCCATTGTTGTCTCAAAGCCCAGGTTTGGGGCTTGTAAGGAGGACATGAGGTTTTATGTTAAAGATTTGTCAGCAAGGACGAAGATTGGGGAAGGCCAGAAATGAAGAGGCAAGCTCTGGCTAATTTACATGAAGTTGCGAGAATTTTATGGTGGGGGTCATGGAAGTTGGTGAGGTCAGTCACCCCTTGGTCAGCATTCTTGATTCTCTAAAGATAGAAGTTCAAGAAGAGGCTGCAAGTGAAGAGAGCTCCAAGTGGTTGCAGGGTTGCAGGGTTTGATTCATGCAGGGATATGGTAATCACCTGATCTGCTGCCATTTATCAATGAGAAATTTAAGTTCTTGGCCACTTTAGCAGAATGTTTCGTAAGTGTTTCTATTAGCCCTCATGATAAACTTTACTGGAGGTGAGGGTTACTGCATACGCTGCTTTCTAGGATCATACAACTTACTGTTCATCGACTTTTCTTTGTTAGGATTTGTGATTTTGATAATCTGGTGGAAACACTTGGTTATGATTGAAGTTTACTTGATTGTAGATTCATGTAGCTAAAGCATAATTTTCAAGGGGATTTTGTCTTCCCATCTGCAAAAAATCATAGTTTAGAAGGCTAACAGTTGACAACGTGGTTCTGGGGCTGATGATTGCAAATGTTGCTGTTTTTATGCTATGGCATATTGCTGATCATAGTTTTATGATAAAAAACTTGAGAGTAAGATCTCTTTCCTAGAACTGAAGGTCTCCAATAAAACCAGACCTGATGGTGTTGGTCTAACTTATAAATTTTCATTTCTCAATCCAAGTGAGTCTATGATTCTTCGGTGCAGTTTCCTTAGACAACTTTAAGAGCACTCGTCTGCACGTGCTGATTACTTCTTTTAGCCATTTGACCATGGAGCATGCAATCTATAACATGATTGGACTTTACTTTTTAGGGTACGGTGTATGACCTAACACCTTTTCATCTTCTTATTTCCTTCCAGATAAGATGCGTTTTTCCCTTAAATGTTTTAGTTTTCCTGACCGTTTAATGCTTCTGTGTATTTGAATCTCGAGAACTGCATATACTCATTCTTAAGTTTTAACAATAGAAAGACTGTAACTTTTATGCATTTCTCATGGATGGATGGCCAGTTTTCTGGTGGGGAGAGAGTGAGAGAGAGAGATTTCTTTCTCTTTTGTTTATGTTTATGATGGGGACTTTTTTCTGAAATATGTTAAGTACAGTTGTGCCGTTTGTGGTCTTGTGCCTCAGCATAGGTAGATACCTTACTTTGGTGGTTTGATTTTTCTGTTTGTTGGATAATATACTGTGTTCTAATTTTTTCTAATTAATTATGTTACCTTTCAATTGGGTTATACTGTTAGATTGGGAGAAATTTTGGACCAGAATTCTTGTTAAAGTTGTATCTGGCTCGGGCTCTTGGTGGTTCAATATTCTATTTGGTGCACCATGCTTTCATGCGTTCACAGTCAAAGGTAAAATGAATTTATGGAAATATGTGCAGCACTATTTTGTGGACTTGTAGCTTAAGCCAACTTTTGTTATCTCAAACTTAGGAATGTTAAGCATAGACCCTTCGACAAATGCCAGGATTGGTATGTACAAATAGAGCAACTATTATCGAGATAAACAATAATTTTTGTAAAGTCTACTAGTCACGCCCCTCCACTATAAGTTTATTCCAAGTCTTGGAATGTCAGTTTGTCGACAATCTGAAGTTGTCTGTAGATTAGGAGAGTTCCGATTAGTTTACACTTGAAATGCGACTTATTTGTGATTTATGAGTTTGTCTCAACGTCTGCTTCAGCTTTGTCTTTAACCCCTGGTGATTTTAAAACGAGGGAAATTTATACTACAGTGAGGCATGGAGGAAAAGCAAAAGGATGGTGACACAATATGCTAGAAAATACGATTAGGAGGAGATTTCCATTGCGAGATTCCATTTCCGACGGATCTTGGTTTGTTCCCTATTCATTGGCCATGATTAGAGCACTAACGAGGATAAGATGATGATGAGAAAAAAGGAGGTGAAAAATTATGTCCCTTGAAAAAAGGAGAAAAAATGATCGATGGATGATCTTCCAAACCAGGAAACGCAACAAGAGCGACCCTTCCATTGACCCTCCTCTTCCTCTGGTTTCCAGATCAGTGCTGAAAAGAAGCGAAGTCAAACGTGTCATTTAAATCACTGGGCTCTCCTCTTCTTGATAATTTTTTTTTTTTAAATAAAAGAATCATGGATTGAAAGTATCATTTTAAAATTAAACGAGGTTATGATTTGTTTGACTTATCTACTGTGTTTGCACGTCAGACTCTTAAGTTGTCACCCTCTCTCTCTCTCTCTCTCTGTCTCTCTCTGGGTGAGTCGTTAAAGGGTCTAAGAGAGTGGGTCGACTGGATCGAGGAAGAGCGTGATTCTTGCGTCACGGAGAGGAGGACTTCGACTCCCTAATCGTTAAGCACAATGACCATTCTTGGTTGTGTGAGCGACAAATTGAAGGATTTGGACAATAACCCATCAGTTAAAGCGGGTGCTGGTGGTGATTCTGGAGTTGGAGTTTGTCGTGATTCTAAAATTCAGAATAATGATAAGATCGATTCACTTTTGCGGAGTGTCAAAGCTTCTTGTCCAATACTTTTTGCTCTTATCAAGGACTACGTCCGCCCCACGATCGCAACAGTTTCTTGACTTCACCGGTCAACTTGATCGCTAGTGGTGGAAGTTCAGGAGCAGGGTCTGCTCCTGTGCGCTCCATTCTTGAGGGTTGCGCATATAATGCCACCTGCGGTGAAAGTTCGGGAGTGGAGTCCATTCCGACATGCTGTGGTCTTAAGGGTTGTGATTTCAATCTTGATGACTTTTTTAATCTCTCCGAGGTCTGCATTGGCGACAGTGACCACGGCAGTTTCTTAACTTTGCTGGAGAACTTGACCATTGGCAGCGGAAGCCTGGGAGAGGAGGCAATGCCCTCTTATCTTGAGGGCTGTGGATATAATCTTGACGATTTTGTTGCACTCGAAGATTTGGATGGATGTCTCTCTTGTGATATAAATATGACTAAATGTGTTGTTTCGATGAAGCGGAATTGCACGGGATTTAATTTGAACAATATGGGATATGAAACTTTTTTGTTCTCCTAACATTGATATGAGTATATATATATTTTTTTTTCTGAATGTTAAGCTGAGTTATAATTTAGCACAATATCTCCACTTTCTTAAAATTAACTGTGCCACATAGAGTGTTAATAGGAAAAAGGATAAATCGCACGAATAAAAAGTTGAAAAATACTTAATTCAGTGATCTAGGGAAAGCCGAAAAAGCCCATAAAAAGGGCTTTGATGAGATAAGAGCCGGAGGGCTTGAGATGGAATCCAGAGCCAATGCCAGTTTCGAGGGAGACTACTTTTTCTTTGGGCCTTGGTTGATCCCTCTGCGACTTATTTGGCTTCTGCTACAAATGAACGCCAGTGATAAGCACACGGATGTCCCACGGCACTTAATAAACTTTTCAGTTCTGATAGTCTGACTCGGTCGCCGGTGGTGGAGGTTTGAGGATGGAGTCCACCCCAGGCACTCCGATCCCGGCGGCTATGGATGTATTTCTGATGACTTTCTTAATCTCTTTGGGAGTGGACTTCATGCGCTCCAATCTCGAGGGCGATGGGTATAATCCTGATGACTTTCTTACAATGAACATTTGGGCGTCTCTCTGTGATCTACGTATGGAAATCTGCGTTTTGTCTTGCTAAATTGTATTGTAAAGGAAAGATTGGATAATGGGTTTCAACACTAGTTGTTCTTTTGTCAGTTCAGACCATATCCAATACATGTTCGGATTTGTTTGATGGTAATTTTGGTAATGGATCGTCTGCATTTTTTTTTTTTTTTGGAACAGAGTCTACATTTAGACTTCGGCACAATGCATATATGTCGGACGAAGTATGGGTCCCGATTGTGAATTTCTTTTCAAAATTGGCCCAATAAACAGCCTTGATTTAGTTTTAGGAGTGGGTTTCGACTCCCACGCCTCAGAAGCGAGACATGACAAAAGTCCGAGAGAGAGTTATTTAGTAGGAATAGAGTAGGACCAAAAAAAAAAAAAAAGCAGCCCCATGTGCACAATAAGCCTTAAACCCATTCGAGTTTCCAACTCAAGCCCACAAAATACCGTGATTCTCTCTCTCTCTCTCTCTCTCTCTCTCTCTCTCTCTCTCTCAAAATGGGTCTTAATGTGGCGCCCCCTGACGGCCCTCGATTTGTTAGGGTCGTCACACCTCTTTCCTTATCCTGGATGTCCTTTATTCTGATACCAATGGATTTCGGCGAATCCACGAGTTTATTTTTTTTTTTTTTTTGGGGTTCAAAAAAGAGAAGAAATAAAAAAAGAGAGGGAAAAATAATAAAAAAATAAGTAAATAAAATGGGGGGGGGTTTAATCTCATCTTTCATTGGTCCCCGCACAATTTATATGGCGGAAGCGGATCCAACAACTTCCTTCTTAAACACTAAAATGATGCACACTAGATAAATACATCAACCAGGCACTCTTTATTTACATATGCTGGATGGACATCATTCGCCGATACATCAAAAACCGAAGTTTCTATATTGGCTATATCCTAAAATTTGATCAACATTTCCAACAGTTATTCCCATGTTGTCCATCATCAAGTGTCGGTGTCCAAAAATTTATTGCTATCCCCACGTCCTCGGTCGCTTTACACCACTCGAGCCCCCATCATTATCCTCTGGCAGCGGCGGCAGCGGCCCTAGAGTACGTATGTTCCTACGGACATACAGGATGACATACTCCTGATGCGCGGGACTCGAGAGGAGGCCGGTGTCAATTGTCAATATCACCCTCACTCGGATGAGAGTCAGTCCCAGTAGATCAAGGTCAGGATGCTTCAACTATTCCCATCGTGAATCAACGGGGATACCATAGAAAGTGCCGGAAGGTGCGGGTAGCAGTGGCATCTTGATCACTATGTAATATGTTAGTCCCACGTCAAAGCTCTACTAAACTATATCATGTAAAACTATCATCATCTGATTTCATGCAATCCAAAATAGAGCACACGACCAAAGTAATGAGTACGCATAAGTTTAAAAGAATCTCAAACAGCACAGTACAATAAAACATGTAGGTGTTTAAAACTCAATTTATCACGACTCACTACCACCATCTTTCAGAGGACCAGTGTTTGCGTCCCTCCAGACATATTACACCCTACCTAGCATCACAAACGCCTCTAATTCCATATTTCAATCACCAGGCATCCGGAGCGTGTTACGTTACACTTCCAGGCATCTCGCACCTCACCTAGCATCATGAGGAACCTCCAGGGCTCACTAGTCCCTAGACTTCCGGAGGCATCGCCATCACGATCCTCCAGGCAAGCTGACACGCATCGTCATCCCGAGGGTCTGACGGCATCAATAACACATAAACCGTGATGTAGTAGTCAAATCAATTCAATGCCAAAACCTTTTGTATCGACAATACATAAAACTACTTTAGTTTTCGAAATCCCAATTCATGGTATAAATCCCAAATCAGTGTATGGGTCAAAATCCAATGAAATATTTTAGAGATATACCAAATCAGTGGCAATAAAACCTTACGTAAGGTCTAGAGTTCGAATACCAGAATAAATCGAAATCAATCTTTATTGTTCCGCCCCGATCATGGTTTGAAATTCATAGATGTGGTTTTAAAATATTTTCACGTTTCAAAACTTGGAATGTACAGGTGATGATTTTCACCAAAACCATAAACATTTCTTGAAATATTGGAAACCATAGTTCGGCGGGTCGATAATATCAGTCCCGACGTGAAGATTTTTGAAACTAAAAACTTTGAAATACCAAAACCGTAAGCCTTTCTTGAAATACTGAAATCGACGCATCGGCGAGTCATCAAACTCGGTCCCGACCTTAAGATTTTCAAAGTAGTTTGCCTGTAAAATCTTAGAGCTTTGAAAACATTAAAAATCAGTACATACATAGGCGCCAAATTCACACTCAACCATAATAGATATGCAATCCATTAACATATAGCTCAAAATCAATTCGGCAACTTCCAAGTTCACACTTTAGCGTGAGTATTCAAAACAACATTAGTTTACGGGACGCACTTCACCAAACGACAACATAATTCACGTCGTATAGATTAGTAGATATTAACTTGCTTTAGGTCCTGTGGCGTCGGTGGCTAGCGGTGGTGCGGTGGCTACGGGCATGGCTGAGGCGGTTGAATCGGCACAGCAGTGGACGGAGACGCGACGGGTGGCCTGCGTGAGTGGAGGGTGGGCAGCCGGTGGTGGCGAAGGAGAAATCGTAACCTCTTCCCCTCTCTCTCTCTCTCGATCGCTGCTTCTTCTTTCTTCTGTAGCTCGTTTTATTCCTCTGCTAGTTCACTATTCTAGTCAACGAACCTCTCTCTCCCTGGGTGGCAGCGGCAAGCAAGGACAGCTCGGGCGCGACGTGGCCATCCTCAAGGGACTTCGGCTGCCACTTCTCCTTCTGCATGACATGGCGTGTCCTTTGGTGAGCTGGTTGCATGGGTCAATCAAGTGAAGTCTTTGTGGCGGTCAACAGGGAAGCCACGCGACGCTGCATGGGAGAAAATATTGGGTGGTCCGGGACCGCCACGTCAGCGTGGTCCCGGACCACTCACACGGTGCCACATATGAGGGGAGGGGGACAAAAGGGAGAAAGAGGAGAGAGAGCGTCAGATAAGTGGGCCCCGGTTTTCGTTCTTTGTGGGCTTCCCCATACACGTGGCACCGTGTGAGTGGTCCGGGACCACGCTGACGTGGCGGTCCCGGACCACCCAATATTTTTTCCGCTGCATGGAGGAGGGCCGCTCGACAAGACTGCATGGGTCAACATGGTGATTTAATCTTCTTCTTTGGTTGACTCCCAAAAGGTACGTGTGCATGGGCGGAAGACATAGTCACTTGCATGGCTGCACGGTGGTCCAAATGACGTGCATGGAAGGTTCGGTTAGCAGGGTACAAATGCCGGTGGATGTGGGTCTCATTTGTGGCGTTACATAAGGAAATTTTCGATGAGACGTTGGGTTTTCACGATGATTGGATCGTCTCGTCATGGCAAAGGCGTGACGCTGAGGGTATGTCGTAGGATCATCACAAAACATGACGTCTTGGTCCGGCAATGATAAAGATGAAACAATGACCGAAAGTGGCACCAATGATATAGTCCGACGACAAATTTGTCAAGCCGTCACAAACTGTTACATACTCGAGGTCTGGCAAAAATCCAGATATCACACTTAAATCCATATATAACTTATTTAAAACATATATAGGTCATATAATTGTCACTTACATTTTGAAAAGACTATTTAAATGAGTTTAAAAATTGAAAACCTAAATTTAATGGGTTAAATTTTAAACCCATTTTCAATTTAAGGCTCACACTTCCTCTTTTCCTCTTTAGCTTTATAATTTTTTTTTTAATAAAAACTGATATTATAATTATTTTTTTGAATTTCCTTTTTCCTTTCTTTTTTTCTTCCATCTTCCTTGGCCGATGGCCAGCATAGCAATGGCCAGCGGCTGGTTAGGGAGGCTTGAGCTCGCTACGTTGATGACAAGTGAAACTCGAGCTCGAATAGGAATGTAGAACCAAAGAAAATAAGTTTTGGGGTTAAAAAATCAATTGCAGGTCCCCCCCCCCCCCAAGGCGAGGAATGCATGCTTCTAAAAGATCTTTTATAATGTGCCCAATCCTGAAGTTAGTTATATACATATGATTAGCAACAAGAAAAATAAATGCAATAGCCAAATAATGATGAGCAATATTAGTCAACCATAAACTTTGCGTTTGTGGATGGAATCCCCTAGAAGGGTTAGATTGGCAGCTCTTGGTCCTTGGGAAGTGCCAAATAAATGACTATTTGAATTGGGGTTTTGGGCATAAAGATTTCCCTGACTTGTAAAAACTGGTCCTAACCTTTTGGGATGTGGTAATATATCTAAAAAATTATTTCATCGAAAATGTTCCCCCGGATCCAAGAATAGCGACATGCACTAAATGCCATGTCCAAGCTAAAGAACTTACACCGAATAGTCCCGACAAATGATGATTGACAAGAGATTTGACATTTTTGAACCACAAAACAGTTGGTTTCCATTTCGGTTATAGGTGTAACTAACCTGTTATTAAGGATATGACAAAAAGAAATAATAGAAAAATGGCTCTCGTATAAAGATTTCATTAGTACGTAAACCAATTATATACCACCACTGATAAATATTAGAATAATCGATATTCACTAGGCCAAGAGCTTCCCTTGAGTAAAAGCTTCCATGGCAAGTTGACCAAAGTAATCTTGCATTGCAAGAGGAATAGGTCTTACATGTAAGGGGTCATGTTCCCATGCCTCAAAATTTCCTTGCCAAGCTACATGAAACAGATTTCTGGAAGTCCATAGAAAAATTATTGCTAATTGCTCAAAATGAGAAGCAAAAATATTTTGATAAAGACGCTTCTCAGTGATATCATCATGACTCAGAGTCATGTGCGGTTGCAATACCAAACCAAATACGATGAGTAATAGGGTCCTAAGCTAAGCCTTAGCTAAATCTTGGAAATCTTAATGCCATAATGCCTTTCAAATCCTCCTAGCCATTATCCTACTGCAATAATTCTTAATAAGAAGAACACCCAAGTTTGTGGAAATTCTGCTAAGAAGGTAATGGGTTACTTCTATAGCACGTCCTTGTATCATGCTCAAGGCTCTAGGCTAAGTAGCAGAAGCAACTTTTAATTTATTATGAGCCCAACAATGGATTCAATAAGTTCTCGTCAATAACCACGCCCACCGAATGGAAATATTAAACTAAAAACCCATACAAAATGAGCACCTAGGAATAATAAAAAAATAATTAAAATTTTGATTTAAAAAATAATTTAAAATTTGATTTACAAAGAAAAAATATTAAAAGGACTCATGAAGGAAAATTTGATCATATTTTTCATACCAAATAGTGGAAAATATTTTTTTCATTTATTTTCAGATTTCGTGCAAAAACCAAAAAATATTGTAATTTCCTTGAAAAAATACTTTGAAAAATATTTTCCAAGAAACAAATGAAAGCTTATTTTTAAAAAAATTATAAAAATTGTCTACTAGATTTGTATAGCATGATAGTGTTTTAGCAATACTTTTTTTTTTGTTGAAAAAAAGAAGAAATAAGTTTTTCTAAGTTTAGTTAAATGGAGCGGGTATGGGTTGGGAATGGGTTGGTTAGGGTATGGGTCGAGAATTTTGCACTATAATAAATGGGTCATAAACGGGTCAAATGGGTCAATTTGGGTCGGATAATTTATGACCTAATCCAAATTCGACCCGATCCACCTATTTGACAAATCTACCAGTATCCATGATAATAGTGAGGAGACTTGCTGCTCATGACTCGATTCTCTTACTATTTTTATGTCAATCTTGAGAAGAATTAAGGGTTACTTTGATGTTCTAAGTTAAAGTTGAAGCAAAAGGAAAGAAAAGCAGGTTCAAGGAGGTTGGCAGGCAACCATGGCTAGAGAGAGATTTTACGATTAGAGGGGTAGTTACCAAAAAAAAAAAAGTGATAAGCTTATTGCATAGAAGCCAATTTACTTGTAAACCATTTGATTTTATCAATTGAATCCTAAGCTTTTTAACGATTTGCCTATGTAGTTCTTTCGGCCAATTTTGACGGGAAATTATTGATGTGGATCTTAGTTATCCTACATGATACAACTAATGTTGACATGGACAATTCTTACCATTTTAAAAAATTTCAAACTTTCTTATTTTCTATTTATCTTTTTTTATTTATCTTTTTTTCTTAGTAAGTTCGGTGATGTAAGACAACCCTCTTTGGATTTGGCAAGAGCCTTGAAACCCTCATCAACCATACCACGTAGAACGACTAGCATCATGTTGCGAATGTCTATCAAAATTAATTGGAATGATTACATTGTCAAATAATTAAAATGTTTAAGACCAAATTAAATGGTTTGTTATTGAATTGACAATCATATAATAATTTGGGAATTTTTGATATGTTTCATCATAATTAGAAAACTTATTAGGATATGATGATGACTCTAGAAAAAGAGAGCCGGAACAATCAACCAGTAGAAAGGAAAGCGGAAAGGTTGATCTATGCCGCATGGAGCTTTTCCCCCAAACAGGAAACGAAACAATGAGGGATTAGGAGAAAAGGAGACTTTTCAAATTCACCACGCACTCACACGCACAATGCCACGATGACGCATTTCAGCGCGAAAGCGATTTGGAGCAAAGGAAGCTTCCGTTCTATCTCCCCCACCCTTTCCTCCTCCTAGCACGTGACTGATTTTTTTTCATTTTTTTCTTCTTATCTTGTATTTAATTAAATCTCGTAATTTGAAGAACGTTGGGAGTTAATGGTAAAAGGGATTGATCGGGCAAATTACCAATTCCATAGATCATGAAGGTAGAGTATTCAATTAAGTCTGAGCACTTAATTCAACTATCTACATAAGTCAATTCGAAAGGACTAAATATCATATTTGTCCTGAAATTTTTGACAGCCAGCTCTGGAACTACCACGATCGCACTATACTCATGACTGATGCAGATTAATTCTCTAGCTCCGAAAAATTCTCCTCCAAATTGGACAATATTTTACCCTCGAAATGCAGCATATTTGTGATATGTCAGTTTGTCTCAGTGCATCACCCAGCTTTACATTTAATACATAGTGAGTTTGAAACGAACGGAAATTTGATTACTACTGTGGGTGGCATAGATGATAAGAGAAGGAAAAAAAGAGTAGAAAAAATGGGCATGCATTTCGTTAGACTATTTGTTTCACGAAAAATGAATGATTTGGAAAATATTTTTCATAAAAATGATTACTTGAATCGCTTGAAATAATTAGTCGATCAAAAATATATTTATTATCGATAATAATTTATATTTAAATGATTTTATTGACAATAAGAAAAATATCTTTTGTCTATTCATTTATTTGAGCGATACAAGCAATTGCTTTTTGAAAAATATTTTCTAAATCGTTCATTTTCTGCAAGGCAGACGGAGCCTCGTGATACGCTCTACTTTTTCTTCTTTCAATTTTCTTTTTCAGCCACATCATGCCCCCTTGATGCATCCCATGTCGATCCTCATGTTTAGTGGATGTGCCGAGAGGAGGTCAATCCACTTAAAAAAGGGCAAGCATTCCGTTTGGCCATGAGCAATTTGGAAAACATTTTCCTTAAAAAGATTATTTATATCGCTTGAGATAATTAATCAACTGAAAATTCTTAACAATTTCATGGACAATAGAAAATATTTTTGTTTATTCATTTTTGCAAATGATACAAGCTCGGGTCATTTTTGTAAGTGATACAACATAGACCAAGGTTTTGTTTAATTTTGCTTGATATAGCTTCGGTTATTTGATTTGATCTCTTATTTGAGTGATGTCAATTCACGAACGATAGTTACATGTTTTAAGAAAAACCAAATAGAATAGATTGCACAAATCATTCTTATAAAATAGAAAAAAAGGAGTGCTGAATACTTAGAGTGTCAAAACTTGGCACGGAGGGACACTTAAATGCCAAAAGTTAGGAAAGTGACATTTAGGGCGCGTTTGGTAACGTTTCTATTCAAAAACTGTTCTAGGGAACATAAATAGAAAAAAGTGTTTCTGTTCCGGGGAACAATTTTTGACCAAAAAGATGCGTTTGGTAAACTTGTTCCGGGAATAAAAATGAATAGAAACACGTTTGGTAAATTTATGTTCTTTTTTTTGTTTCTTTTAATTTTTTAATATTTTTATTTTATTTTTCATTTTTTCCTTTCTTTTTTTTTTTTCTTCTTTCGCCGGCGGCTCGCCAGCCACGGCGAGGCTCGACCCTTGGCGACGCTCCAGCGAGGTCGGCAACCCGACGGCGTCGCCGGCCCTCGACGGCCGGTCACCGACCATGGCCGAGGCCGGCGACCGGCCAAAGAGAAAAGAAGAAGAAAAGAGAAGAGAGAGAAGAAGAAATAAGAAACATTTCTTCAAAATTGTTTTTGGAACAAGAAACAATTTTTTTTTGTTTCTCATTTCTGTTCTTTTTGTGTTCCGGGAACAAAAAAACAAAAAAAGAACAGAAACGCGTTTCTGTTCTTTTTTGTTCCCGGGAACAAAAAAAAAAATCTGTTCATAAACAGATTTCAGAAATAAAAACATGCACGCCCTTAAGTGTCAAAATTGGAGCAAAATGGATTACTTAAGTGTTAACGGTAAGAAAATCTTATCAAAATACTGATGCGATGATTTTTCGGTGAAACAAGTGTAAAAGGACGTTATTTTGCAAGCTAATGTGGCTAGACAAGTGCAAAACTAACGTCATTTTGCTACTAACATGGGTAAATAATTAATATAAAAATTAATTAAATTAAATCAAAAACTAAATTTATTTTTTTTTTTTTTTAAGAGGAGGGAGGAAGCATGTGGTTGAGGGCATAGCCCTCATCGCCACCTCCCCACCATTGCCGGGAAGGGCCGGTTCCCCGACGACCCCGGCCGACCCTCCATTGTCGTTGGCCCTTCCTAACGAGGAGGAGGAGGAGGTGGCAATGAAGGCTGAGCCCTTAGCGTAGTGCTTCCTCCCCCTTTTTTTTTAAAAATATATATAAAATTTCATTTAATTAATTTTTATACTAAAATTCAAATCTACGCCAAAACAACATTGTTTTTGCGTTTCTTTGCTAAGTCAGCTTGGTAGGCTAACAAAAATAATAAAAAATTACCACGTAAGATTTTCGGTGAGATTCGCTGGATGTGACACTTAAGTGTCTAACTTTTTTTTAAAAAAAAGGCACCCAAGTGTCATTTTCCTAACTTTTGGCATTTAAGTGTTCAATCGTGTCAAGTTTTGGCATTTGGATTGTACTTTTTTCGAGAAAAAGTATCGGCGATTGGACACACCTAGGGTGCGCATAACAAAATTTCTAGAACAGAAATTAATTTCTAGCCAGAAATTCAGAAGTTAAAAGTTTTAGCTTCTAATTTCTTCTTTAAATCTATTTCTGGAATAGAAATTTGTCTTAGAAATAGAAAAATCAAATTGCATTACTAAACAAATTTCTATTCCAAACCTGGTTCTAGGGAATAGAGAAACGAGAAATAGAGAAGTAGAAATTTTATCATGCGCATCCTAAGCTTCGATTTCTTCTTCAAACCAATTTCTCGAATAGAAATATGTTTTAAAAATAGAAAAATCAAATTGGCTTACCAAATAGATTTATATTCCAAACATGTTATGGGGAACAGAAAAATAAATAAATAGAAAGTAGAAATTTTATCATGCACAACCCTAGTGTAATTGAGTCATCGTACTCATGAATCTCTAGTTTGCAAGAACAACATAGGCTCCACCCCTAATCGGTCCATAATTGATTAGTGATGACTCTTGAAATAAAAATAAATCAAATAATTAATTGAGAAACAAAATTGCAATTGATAAGGCTTAAGAGAGCTCGTGCTAGGTGCAAGGGACATTTCGCAAAGACAAAACATTTGCAGGCACTTGACAATTTGTCAAACTTCCTTGGGATGATGGCAACAATTGTATAGTTCATTCGAAGGTTTTTCCATTTTCAAATTTTTGAAGAGAGTAAAGAAAAAAAAAATCGTAAAATAAATGTGGGCAAATGGATCGACATTTTTTTAAGAAATCTCAAATGAAAATTTTTGTGAATCCACCGAGCTCGACGATAGACGTCATAATTTGAAGGTGATGTCGGATATTAATGAAATAGGACAGTCGATAGCCATTCTCTCTCTCCTCCTCCAAGCATGTTGATATTTGTTTTCCTCGTCGTTTTTTTTCCTGATCTCTTGTTAAATTGAATTTAATAATTTAAAAAAATTTCTTTAATTTTCATTGCCACATCGGGTGTTAGTAGTAAAATTAATCATCAAGGCAGAGTATCTAATTAACACAAATAAAAAGTCTGAGCAACATAATTTCATGATGTACATGGATCAAATTGGAAGGACAAAAATCTGAATTGCCCCAAAATTTTCAGCTTCCTACTCCATAATTAGAGCCGTTAAACAGGTGGGTCAGGTCGGGTTTGGATCGGGTCATTGATGGTCCGACCCAAATTGACCCATTAACCCATTTATGACCCATTTATGCTTAATGTAAATTTTTCGACCCAAACCCGACCCAACCCATACCCGACCCGACCCAACTCATATTAATAAAATATTTTCATATTTAACAAATTTAGAAAAACTTATTCCTATTTTTTTTAAAGATTATATTATTAAAATACTTCCAAGCTTTTATATATATATATATATATATATATATATATATATTTTTTTTAAATTGTATTGCTAAAATAGTTTTATACAATACAAATTTAATGGAAAATTTTTATAAAATTTAAAATAGTTATTTAAAAAAATAGAAATTTAATTATTTTTTAAATTAAAATTAAAATTAATTTTATTTTTAAAATATACTTTTCTTTTTCTTTTCTTTTTCTCTTTTTTCTTCTCCTTCTTCTTCTTCTTTAGTCGGCCACCGACCACGACGACGGCCGGCAACGCCACAAAGCGAGCCTCGAGCTCACCAGCCGGGCCGAGCTCAAGGCTCACCCAGATCCGCGAGCTTGAGCTTGCCTAACGCCGGCGAGCTCGAGGCTCGCGCATCGGGCGAGGCTCGAGCCTCGCCGATGCCGGCGAGCTCGAGTCTCGCTAGATTAGCGAGGCTCGAGCCTTGCCCGACGCCGGCGAGCTCGAGTCTCGCAAGATCTGGCAAGCCTCGAGCTCGCCGACGAGGCCTCTGCCTCGCCAGATCCGGCGAGCTCGAGGCTCACCAAATCGGTGAGGCTCGAGCCTTGCCTGACGCCGGCGGGCTCGAGTCTCGCTAGATCGGTGAGGCTCGAGCCTCACTTGGCGTCGGCGAGGCCTCTGCCTCGCCAGATCCTGTGAGCTTGAGCTCGCCTCGATGCCGGCAAGCTCGAGGCTCACCGGCCAGCCGCCGGCCATCACCGTGCCGGCGATCGGAAGGAGGAAGGAGAAAGAAAAAAAAAGAAGAAAGATAAAAAAGGAAGAAAAGAAAAGATAAAATAAAAAAATTATAATTTCGATTTTTATAAAATTAAAAGAGAGAGGGAGGGATTATAATGTTTTTGTTGAAAATGAGTTTTCAATCCAACCCATTTAAAAACCCACTTAAGACCCACCTATCTTAAACTTTTAATTGTGAAACCCATTTAACCATCTTTTATTATAAACAACTGACCCATTTATGATCCATTTAAGATTTAAATGGGTCATAAATGGGTTTATGACCCATTTTAACACCTCTATCCATAATGACGACCAACACCACCCATGACCAATGTAATATTCCCTAATTTCTTGTGGCACGTAATCGGGGATGGCAGCGTAGATCATGAGCTAGGAGTCGAAGACCTCCTCGGTCGCGATGGAAGATAGACCCTGGGCCTTTTTGTCTCGATGTTTCTCTCAGCTTTGTCTATAATAGTGAATTTAAAATAATGGAAATTTATGACTTCAAGTGGCATAAACGAAAAATACTAACACCTGAATATTAGAAAATACAAAAAATAAAGAAATTGTTGCAAAATATTATGTTGCAAAAATATAATAGAGAGAATAAAGAGATTGAGAAGAGTTTGTAGGTAAACACCAAAAATAGTAAAGAAAGCCGGACACCGAGATTGTAGAGAAAGTCGAGAGGAGAAAATTTATTTTCAGTATATCACAAGTATATTTATGACAAAAACTAAGCTTCTATTTATAAGAAAATAATGATGTACTTATCATTAATATCAATATATTGAATAATACATATATTGGAGAGGGAGATGAATATTCATTGTATATAGAGATATATTTAGAATGTATGATACAAATATATCATACTAAGTACATTAAATAAGATGAATATGATGAATATTTATTTATGTATTTTATTCATTAATGTATTTCATAACAGAAATGAAGAGAAATCCCAAAATGACTTGCAAAAACTTGCAAAGGGATCTTCGAAGGATTAGGTGGGGGACTCTGACCGTTTGGTTTGGACAGGGTAGACCTTTGCTAATGGAATGCTCAATGATAATCACAGGAATTAAAAGAATAAAAGAATAAAAAAATTTGCTCAACGCGAGTTAAGATCACCTTGGTACTTCTCTAACGCTAACACCGAAATGAAATTCATTAAGCCAAAGCCAAAATAATAAAATAATAATAGAAAATTTGTTCAATGCTACTTAAAATTACCCCGATCCTTCTCAACCCCATCCCCGAAATAATAATTTACTGGGCAAACCCCAATAGAATAAAATAACAACAAAAAATTTGCCTAATTAAGATCATCGCCATTCTTCTCTAATACAGTACATAATTTTTTTTTTTTTTTGATAACTTAGGGAAACCCGTAAGTCAATAGTCGGCAGGCAAACCTTAGGATCAACGGATGAACCCAACGGGTAAGTCCACTTGCGATGTGTTGGTGATTCAAACTTCTCTCCTTCGTGAAAGGGAAAAAGCTCGAAGCCAGCAGTGCCACTCAGTGCGGTGGTAAAGTACAGAAATATTTATCATGCAAAACCCCCAATGATAGGTTTATAATAAAAAAATTCCTTGTACCTAAACATGGGAAAAGTTGTCTTGTCCGGTTTATAATTTAACGTAACCCATGACATAATATAAAAGTCCACACTAACGCCATAAATTTTCCTCCAAATTGGATGATGCCGCACTTTGAAATGCGACATATTTGTGATGTGATGGTTTGTCTCAATATTTCCTTCAGCTTTATGTCCAATGCCTAGTGAATTTAAAAGAACAAGAAATTTATATCTAGAGAGGTATTGATGAAAAGAAAAACAAAGAAAAGGACGGTCACACGTGAACGCTAAAAAATATTTCAAAAAATGAAATGCGTTAAAATTTCTTTGTTTAGCCAGCATTGATCTTGGACAGGTCTTATGAATTTGGTCTAATGTCACGTAAGAGCGGCTTTGAAGTTGGATTGGTTGCGTTCGAAATTTCCATCTCCCTCTGTGTGTGGATTAATTCAACATCAGGTTTCCCACCGGTAACGAGCATGGTCAATGTTATGACCCAAAGAAGTCAACATCAAGATTACTATTTTCGTTACAGAAAAGAACCAGGCCAAAGGCCAAGCATCAACATCAGTTGAATATTGCAACTGATGCACTCCGCACTAATATAACATTGCGCGCGCAACAACTGTTGACAGTTGTTGCATTTTAATAAGCCAAACATCAACATCAGTTGAAATGACATTTCGAATTCTACATCCGAAAGCACGCAATATTATATTATGCTGCAATGCTGCTGCAATATTATATTGTGCTGCAATTGGCCTATTATATTGCAATAACTGTTGCATTTTAATAGGCCAAACTGTGAAGATGCAGATATCAAAGATGAACTGCATATGAGGTAAAGAACTCTGTATATTGATAGAACTGAATCGAACAATTACATCAAGTAAAATCTCTCTTTTCTACTTCTCTCAATCTATACAATCAACTATAGTTCTACTTCAAAGAAAAGCAATTGAGAGAATTGAGAGAATCATTCGTACTCCTCCTCTCTGTTACAATAGCAAAGCTTTTATATCTTTATTCAAGAAGTTCTTTTCAAAACAGACTAACAGACTTAACCGTATTTTGTTACTAGATTGAATCATCAAGCTAACTATACTGTTATATTGACACTTGTACGGTTCTTAGCATAGCTGCATTCAATCTTCTGTTTCTGGATTGCCACCTCAGCTTCTTCACGGATCACCAGCTCAGCCTTTGCTTCAGCTTCAGTTTACTTTGCTCTGTTCTTGCTTTAACTTGTTTTGCTCTGTTTCTTTACTTCCATCAGTATTTGTAGACTGTGGTTTTGACCTTTGTTCTTTAACATTCCCCCTCAAATTGGGAATGGAGAGACGACTAATTCCCAATTTGACTCGCATATGATGATGTACTAGTCGTGACAAAGGTTTAGTAAAGATATCAGCAAGTTGGCAATTACTTGGAATATATCGTACCTGTAATGAACCTGAGGAAACTTTTTCCCGAACAAAGTGGAAGTCAACTTCAACATGTTTAGTTCTAGCATGTAAGATGGGATTAACAGTGAGAGAGATGGCTGACTTATTGTCACAGTATAGATGAATAGGAGGTTTAAGAGGGCAACTAATGTCTCGTAGAACAAAACTGATCCAAGTGAGGTCAGCTGTAGTGGAAGCAAGGGCACGATACTCAGCTTCTGTAGAGGATCGACTTATTGTTGGTTGCTTCTTTGCTGCCCAAGAGATTAAATTGGATCCGAGATATGTGCAGAAACCAGTGGTTGATCGTCTAGTATCAGCACAGCCAGCCCAATCTGCATCTGAGTAACCATAGAGATGCATAGTGCTTCTGGAGTGGATGAATATTCCAAGATCAACAGTACCTTTTATATATCTTAATACTCTCTTTAATTTCTGAAGTTCTGTAAAAGTAGGCTGCTGCATCTTCTGACATAGTACATTTGTGGCATAGGTAATATCTGGTCGAGTTAGTGTGAGGTATTGGAGACCACCGACCAAACTTCGATACTCAGTTGGATTAGACAGAAGAATAGGATCAGTAAGCAAACCATTTGGTCTCAATGAAAGTGGAGTAGAGATTGGTTTACAATCCAGCATATGAGCTCGATTCAGAAGATCAATTGCATACTTCGTTTGGCAAAGAAACAGATTGTCAGAAGCACGTTTAACTTCAATGCCAAGAAAATAATGAAGTGCACCTAGATCTTTCATGTGAAACTGAAGACCAAGAGAGTTGATGAGGTTAGAGAGCATGTAAGATGAACTTCCAGTTAAAATGATGTCATCAACATACAGCAGTAGGAGAATTGTTTCTGTTCCAGTATGTAGGATAAACAATGATGGATCAGTGGAGCTACAGAAGAAGCCATACTCTAGTAAGAAATTGCTGAACTTTTCAAACCAAGCTCGAGGGGCTTGTCGAAGTCCATAGAGGGATTTCTTGAGGAGACATACATGATGAGGTCTCTGTGGGTCTTGAAACCCAGGAGGCTGTTCCATATAGACTGTTTCACTTAGGGTACCATGTAAGAAGGCATTTTTAACATCAAGTTGATGAATTTCCCATTGTTTCATCATTGCTACAGACAAGACTAGTCGAATTGTAGCATGCTTAATTACAGGACTGAAAGTTTCTGTAAAATCGATACCTGCTTCTTGGTGAAAACCCTTGGCTACAAGTCGAGCTTTCAATCTATCAAGAGTGCCATCAGGAGCAAGTTTTGTCTTAAACACCCATTTGCAGCCGATGATATTTATGTGATTAGTTCTAGGAACTAACTCCCAAGTGTTATTCTGATATAGAGCATTCATTTCATCTTGCATTGCTTGATACCATCCCTTGTCTGCCAAAGCTAATTTTATTGATTTTGGTTCACTAGGAACTTTGTATTCAGCTAGACACGCATATTTTGGATTTGATTTAACAATTCCAAATCTCAGTCTAGTTTGCATAGGATGGATAGAACAAGTACCTTGTGTATTTCCTGATGCAGAAGTGTTTTGAGTTTGCTTTGTATCACTTTGTGGTATTGGAACAGGTTCTTGATTCAAATATTCTACTTCCTCAGTATTTGCAGCTACATGAGATAGTTCAAGAGTAGCTGATGCATTATTAGAAACATTCTGCATCACATTACCAGGTACTGTATTCCCTTGTGGTATATCTATCGAATCAATTGTACTGAGTCCACTGTCTTGTACATCAGGAACTATATGAGTTGATCTAGTATTTTGCAAGTGCTCAATAGGCTTATTGGCTTTTGACTGGTGTTGTTCTGTATTATTGAATCCAGAGACTCCTCTTGTCCATTGGTTGTATAGTGCAGATCCTTGTTGATGCTCAGCTGTGACTAACTGAGTAAAAGGAAAGACTGTCTCATCGAATACTACATGTCTACTGATATAGACATGTCCATTAGTAGGTAAGAGACATCTGTAGCCTTTGTGTCTCTCACTATATCCCAGAAAAATGCATATGAGAGATCTTGGATCGAATTTATGTTGTCTATAGGGCCTGAGGCAAGGATAACAGGCAGATCCAAAAACTCGTAAATGAGCATAATCTAGTTTTTGTTTATACATTTTATAATGAGATGAAGTCATGTGTAGCTTTGTTGTAGGAAGGATGTTGATGATATAGACTGCTGTCATAAAGGCATCTACCCAATATTTCAAAGGTACTCTACCATGATATAACATTGCCATGCCTAATTCAATCACATGTCGATGCTTCCTTTCAGAGATTCCATTTTGTTCTGGTGTGTAAGGACAAGAAATACTCTGTTTTATACCACACTGCTGTAAATGATTCTGAAGTTTGATATTAGTAAACTCGCCTCCTCCATCACTTTGAAATATTTTGATCTTGTGATCAAGTTGATTTTCCACCAGCTTTTGAAATATGACAAAAACATCATAAACTTCTGGTTTCTGCCTCATTGGATATATCCAGCTATATCGAGAAAAGTCATCCACAAAAATGACATAGTAGCGAAATTGTTGAACAGATTGCACTGGTGCAGGTCCCCAAACATCACAATGTATCTTTTCTAGGGGAGCACTAGATGTATAGTCTGAAGATGAAAAAGGTAAAGCTGAACTTTTAGCAATTTGACAACTGCTACACATGTTTTGAGCTTTTGAATTGTACTGAATGAGTTGTTGACTTCGTAGAAGCTTCACTGTTTTTAAACTGGTGTGAGCAAGCCTTTGATGCCAAACATCTTCTCCCACTTCCTGTTGAACCTGAGTGAAGTGAACTTCTGTGATTTTAGGGTCCACTTGATACAGCCCCTTGATTTTCCTTCCTAGCTTCACTATTGTATGGTTGTAATTGTCCTTCATATAAACCCCATATTTATCAAAAATAAGAGAACAGGGATAGTCATCTGTTAACTTTGATACAAAAATCAGATTCTTTTTCATTTCAGGAACTACTAGAACATCTTTTAATGGTAATATGCTTGTTTTTGTATGCAGTATTCCATTCCCAATATTTGAAATCGACAAACAGGATCCATCTCCAATCATAACAGTGTTAGTACCACTATATGCAGAGTAGTCGTGAAGCATACCAGGTTCTGCAGCAATGTGAGATGTAACTCCTGTGTCTGGGTACCATTCTGTACCGTAAGGTTCTTCAATATGCATGGCTGCCAATGCAGTTGGTATTTCTTCTACTTGATATGAGTTGTCAAAACGATACCAACATCGAAGAGCTGTGTGTCCTGGCCTTTTGCAAATTTGACATTCCAGAGGACCATTACTTACTGGTTTCGAGCTCTGCACATATTTGTTGCTAATTGAGCTTTGTGGTGGGTAGGATCTAACACCTTGATACCTTTGAGAAGGATTTGTGTATGGTCTAAAACCCTGTCCGTAGTTAGACCAGTTGTCCTTAATAACCTGATCTTGCTGTGTTGTATTCAGGTTATTCTCTTGATATTGATGATTCCTTCCTGATCCAGAAAAGTTACTCCTATTATTCCTTCTGTTAGTAATTTGTCCTCTGCCATAGTTATGCCCACCTCGAATATTTTCTCTTTGGTTTCTGAAATTTGGCCTTTGCGGACTTATTCCTATCTTTCTTTGTCCATAGTATGCTAGGTTAGTATTGTACTGATTTACAGAATATGTTTGTAGCCTAGTCTCAAACCTTTCAAGTTGAGAAATAACCTCATCATATTCTAGTTGAGGTTTGAGACAGTACATGGTTGTTCTAAAGCTTTCATATTCTGATCCTAACCCTTCAAGAACTCCAAACATCCTAGTTATGTCATCAACCAGTTTTCCAATAGCATTTAACTGATCACAAATGGACTTGAACTCTCGAAGATATTCACTCAATGATCTATCTCTTTTCCTGCAGACTTGTAATTTCCCTCTTAATTCGAACTCCTTTGCTATAGATCTCTGTGTGAAACGATTTATAAGAGTTTGCCATATCTCGAATGAAGTCTCTAGGCCAATTATCAGACTTAGAATATTCTCAGATACCGCTCCACTTATCCAGGATGAGATTAACTGATCAGTCTTTATCCAATCTAGATACTCAGGGTTTATTTCTTGTGTTTGCCTTCCCTCAATCTCAGCTTGTATCATTTGTGCTGGAGGAGATGTTTCACCATTAATAAACCCGATTAAATCTTGACTCTTTAGAAACCTATGAAATTGAGCTTGCCATAGTAGAAAATTCTCCTCTGTTAGCTTGATTGTAACAAAATTTGCTATATTCACATGAATCGGAAATGAATACTTCTGCACTCTGGTTGTCATTATGTATACCGAGACACTTTGAAGATATGACAGAACAAGTAGGTGACCTTTGAGTATCTAAAATCAAACCTTTGGATATCGATTCTTCTGACTCACTGTTGATCTTGATCATGCAGCCTCTGTACAAGCTTTCAATAATGGAGAAAGAAGATCACGAACTACCAGGAAGAAAGCTCTGATACCATGTGAAGATGCAGATATCAAAGATGAACTGCATATGAGGTAAAGAACTCTGTATATTGATAGAACTGAATCGAACAATTACATCAAGTAAGATCTCTCTTTTCTACTTCTCTCAATCTATACAATCAACTGTAGTTCTACTTCAAAGAAAATGAAAGCAATTGAGAGAATTGAGAGAATCATCTATTCTTCTACTCGCTTCTGTTACAATAGCGAAGCTTTTATATCTTTGTTCAAAAACTTCTTTTCAAAACAGACTTAACAGTATTTTGTTACAAGATTGAATCATCAAACTAACTATACTGTTATATTGACACTTGTACGGCTCTTGGCATAGTTGCAGTCAATCTTCTATTTCTAGATTGCCACCTCAGCTTCTTACGGATCACCAGCTCAGCCTTTGCTTTTCCTTATTTTGAGCTCTGCCCTGTTTCAGCTTCAGTTTACTTTGCTCTGTTCTTGCTTCAGCTTGTTTTGCTCTGTTTCTTTACTTCCATCAGTATTTGTAGACTGTGGTTTTGACCTTTGTTCTTTAACACAAACATCAACATCAGTTGAAATGAGATTTCGGATACTGCATCTGAAAGCGCACAATGTTATATTGTGCTGCAATGTTGCTGCAGTATAATATTGCAGTAGCAAGTGGCTTAGTTTATGCGGAGTGCATCAGTTGCAATATTCAACTGATGTTGATGTTTGGCCTATAAATACAGACACTTACCTCGTTCTTTACTGCATCACGAAACATCAAATTCAAAGTACAATCTTTCTAAATCACTCCATGCCATTCTCACTTCATACTAAAAACCTCTTCACTCTCTCCCTCAATCTCTCTCTCTAAGTAACTCAAGAAGCATGCAAACTCGTTCCTCACCTTCTCTCCGTCCAAGAAAACCAAGAAACCCGCAAACTTGTTTAGGCGGGCGCCCCCACACACACACACTCTCTCTCTCCACGTAGAAGACCTTCGCAAACTCCTCCAATGGTTCGGCCCCGGCGAAAAGAAATTGCCAAGATCAATGACCCGATCAAGCGGCACGTAACGTTCTCGAAGAGGCGGGAGGGCCTCTTCAAGAAGGCCTCCGCTCTCTGCGAACTTACTGGCTCTTGCACCGCTGTCATTGTCTTCTCCACCAAGGACAAGCTCTACTCTTTTGGCGACCCCTCAGTCGAAGAGATTATCTTCGACTATCTCCGTTGCCATGGCGATGTGATGCCACCAACGACTGTAAGAGAGTGGGTGGACTGGGTCGGGAAAAGGTGCTATTCTTGGGTGACGGAGGCGGACTTCTTGTCCCTGATTATGAAATACAAGGCCGTTCTCAATAGTGTGCGCAAGAAGTTGAAGGATTTAGAGAACAACCCATCGGTTAAGGCTAATGTTGGTGATGATTCTGGAGTTCGAGTTGGTCGTGATTACGAAGTTTTGTATGATGACGAGATCAATTCGCTTTTAGAGAGTTTCAAAGCTCCTTGTCCTTCACTTTTGACTCATTTCAAGAATTGAGCCGGCAATGGTGATCGTGTCGTGATAGTTTCTTGGCTTCACCGGTCAACTTGGCCATCGGCAGCGGAAGTTCAGGAGTGGAGTCCACCCCACGTGCTTTGATCTCGATGATTGTGGGTTCGATCCCGACAACTTTCTTAATCTCTCTGAGGACTTCGTCCGTGACGGTTTCTTGACTTTGCCCGAGAACTTGGCCATGGATGGTGGAAGCTCAGTAGAGGAGCCCATGCGCTCCGATCTCGAGAGCTATGGATATAATCCCGATGTCTTTGTTACACTTGAAGATTTGAACGTCTCCCTTGTGATATAGATATAAGTATATATATTATTTCTTGTCATGCAGAATAGTATAGAATAGGAGACTTTTTAGTCCTCTTCGCATTGATGTCAATACTTATTATCCTTGAATTTTATAAGTTTTAAAATGATTTCTTCACTTTCCTAATTATAACAGATCATTGATTCTATGATGGTGTATTTAACTAACACAAATAAAAAGTCGAAAAATACCTAATCCGTTGGAACTTGCCACTTCGGACAGTTTGACCTGGCCGGCCGCGGCAGAGGTTCGGGAGTGGAGTCCGCCCCCCACGAGCTCCGGTCTTGGCGGCTGTGGGCGTAATCCCGGCGACTTACTTTGTCACTTCGAGTGCTGCACCGGAGATGGAAGCGCAGCAGTGGAGTTCGTGCGCTCCAATCCAAGGGCGATGGGTATAATCCTGATAACTTTCTTACACTTGAAGATTTGGGTGTCTCTGTGTGATGGATATATGTGGATTATCTGTTTTTCTTGTTAAACTGTATTGTAAAGGAGCGATTAGACAATGGGTTTCAACGCTGGCTGTTCAATTTTCCTGTTTAGATCATATCCAATACATGTTCGGTTCTGTTTAATGGCGACGTTGGTAATGTATCCTCTGCACTTTCTTTTTGTTTGTGATGTCTGGGGGCTTTCATTACCGAACCAATGAAGAGAGACGGCTCTGTCTTTTTTTTTTTTGGTAAGGAAAGGTGTTGTAAAAGGATGTAATGGGGTGAGAGAGGCTCGAACTCTCTACCTCAGGATAACTCAGAAGCTATGAGACCTACGCGCTAGCCAACTGCGCCACCACCCCGGTTGAGATGGCTCCCTTTGTCGCTGTCTTGTTACCAAAAATTGCTATGAGCTAAGCGTCCGTTTTCGTATCTGTGCTATTTCTGCCTTTTGACATTGGAATGCCATGTTTATGTTTGAGGGTAAGCCAATGCAGAGAAGAGAGTTGTATCTGTCCAAGGAAATGTTCAATTTGCTAAGTACGAAAAAGAAATTTGCAACCTTGAATAGGTCCGGAACATGAATTTATCATTTGCCATTCAATTTGACTGTGTTTGTCACTGTCTTATAGTTTTATGAACCGACATTTTTACATGACACCACAGTCCAAATACTCAAATTCTAATCCACAAGCTGATTCAGCCTCTTCCAAAAATTAAAAGATTCTCATCCTCTTTGATCCCCTCTCAAATTGCAGACACTAACTCTGCAAATTGTTCTTCTCCCACAACAACTAATAGATGCAGAAATGGGGGAAGAAGAAGAAGCAGAAGAAATTCAAATACATTCACTTTAAGAACAGAGTTTCCAAGAATCAGCCAACCCAAACCCCACCTGCAAACACGCCATCGAGTTGATTTCTTTGTGTGCTTCCCTCTCTCACTCAATCATAGTTGTCACCTTGAGATGATAACTCATTCTGAACAAGTTGATGGAGATATCTTCTGCATTGGCCGTCTCTGATGAGAGCACTGAGCTTGCAGGCATGGTTCAAGAATTGATGTTTACAGTCAGGGATTGCCATGGCCTTGCTGAGAATTACATGGTATATTCCTATGGGGGGAAGCTATTTATGTGGAGCAATTTGGACATGTTCTTGACAAAGATCCATCGCCATGTCAAGATCCCTCGGGTATGTGCACAACTATTTTTTTTCCTCTTGGTTATGCCATTGTTGTCTCAAAGCCCAGGTTTTGGGCTTGTAAGGAGGACATGAGGTTTTATATAATATTTTTCAACAAGGACGAAGATTGGGGAAGACCAGAAATGAAGAGGCAAGCTCTGGCTAGTTTGCACGAAGTTGCAAGAATTATGTGGTCGGGGTCATGGAAGTTGGTGAGGTCAGTCACCGCTTGGTCAGCATTCTTGATTCTCTAAAGATGAAAGTTCAAGAAGAGGCTGCGAGTGAAGAGTGCTCCCAGTGGTTGCAGGGTTTGATTCATGCAGGGGTATGGTAACCACCTGATCTGCTGCCATTTATCAATGAGAATTTAAGTTCTTGGCCACTTTAGCAGAATGCTTCATTACTGTTTCTATTAGCCCTCATGATAAACTTAACTGAAGGTGAGGGTTACTGCATAAGTTGCTTTCTAGAGTCGTACAAATTAGCATTCCTTGACTTTCCTTGGTTTTATGGTTTCGACTATCCGGTGCAATTTTGTGGTTTCGACCATCTGTTGCAAACACTAGGTTATCATTGAAGTTCACTTGATTGTAGGTTCATGTAGCTAAAGCACAATTTTCAAGGGTATTTTGTTTTTCCATCTGCAGGAAATTATGGTTGAAAGGTTAACATTTGACACCGTGGTTCTGGGGCTGATAATTGCAAATGTTGCTGTTTATATGCTATGGCTGATTGCTTATGACGAAAAAATTTACAGAAAGACATCTGTCCTAGAACTAAAGGTCTCCAATAAAACTAGATCAGATGGTGCTGGTCTAAATTATAAATTTTCATTTCTCAATCCAAGTGAGCCTATGATTCTTCAGTGCAGATTTCCTTAGACAACTTTAAGAGCGATCGTCTCCACACGCTGATAACCTCTTTCAGCCATATGACCATGGAGTGTACGATCTATAACATGATTGGACTTTACTTTTTGGAGTACAATGTATGACCTAGCACCTTTTCATTTTCTTATTTCCTTTGAAATAAGATGCGCCTTTTCTGTTTAGGGCAAAAGCCATAAAAAAAACCCTAGACTATGTCCACCGTAACACATATGCCCTCAACTTTTTTCTGAGACACAAAAAATATCAAACTTGTAGCTACGTGATGCATTTATCTTCCGTCAAAGTTCTATCAATGAAAACTGTTAAAAATTTGCATTCTTGGATGTCATAAAGCAAACAATGTTGACTTGGCGACTCAATGGCTTAATTGAAATAAATGACATTATTTTGGCCGAAAAATCATCTTACAGACCTTGACAAAGAGTAAATTTGTGTCACAAGATAAAGTTTAAGATTAATGTGTCACAGTGAGCATAATTTAAAATTTTTGATGTCGTAAAAAAAGTTCAGGATAAATTTGTCACAATGGACATAGTTTGGGAATTTTTGTGGCCTTTTCCCTTCTATTAAATGTTTTAGTTTTCCTGACCTTTTAATGCTTCTATGTATTTGATTTTAAAGAACTGGTTACATTCATTTTGAAGCTTTAACAATAGAAGGAATGTAACTCTTATGCATTTCTCATGGAAGGATGGCTTCTCTTTTGTTTATGTTTATGTTTATGATGGGGACCTTTTTCTGAAATATGTTAGGTACAATTGTACCATTTGTGGTTTTGTGCCTCAGCATAAGTAGATACCTTACTTTGGTGCTTTGATTTTTCTATTTGATGGATAATTGTTGGAATATATTGGAAAATCTTCTATATTTTCCCTGATTATATTACATGATATTATGTGATTTGATTCGATTTTGTTAGCTGTAAATTAGCTATTGATAGAGATTAGAGGCTAATTAGGATCTTTACCTAAATAGGTTTGTTACCTAATTTAGGTTCTCTGTTCATGTATTTATACACATCGTAATCACTCTATGAAATATAAGAAGACAAATTCTTTTCTTCATGGTATTAGAGCCCAAAGGTCCTTTATCTATTTACCTCGAGTATTTTTTTTCCTCTTTGATCGTTCGATCACTATGTCGGACGAATCATCAACCACCCAGTCTAACCCCCTCACTTCTCACAAAGTCCACCGAACCTCATCCCATTCAGATCACTTCCATAAAGCTGAATGGTGATAATTTTTTTTTCAGTGGTCTCGATCCGTTTGAATGTATATACAGGGTAGAGGAAAAATTGGCTATCTAATTGGAGATAACACAGAACCAGAGACAAGTGACCCCACCTGGGCTATCTGGGATGCAGAGAATTTAACGATTATGACATGGCTGACCAACCCCATGGAAGAAGATATTGGTGCAATTATCTAGGCTATTATACCGAAAAGGAACTCTGGGATGCGGTGTGTGAGATGTATTCAGATTTGGGTAATCAATCTCAAATCTACGAGTTAACCTTGAAGCTAAGGAAGATGTGACAAGGAGATGAAACCGTCACAAAATACTTTCACTCTTTGAAACGTTTGTGGCAGGAGTTGGATGTGTTCAATGATCATGAGTGGACGTGTATTGAAGATGGTAATCGATACAAGAAAATTGTAGAAGCAGAATGTATCTATGCTTTTCTAGCAGGGCTTAGAGCAGGGCTTAGACATGAGTTTGATGAGGTACGCAGCAGAATCCTTGGGAAGCAGCCTCTTCCATCTATTGGAGAGGTCTTCTTAGAGATTCAGAGAGAAGAAAGTAGACGGGGAATAATGTTGGGCAAGGTAGCTACCGGCAAAAAAGATGGATCATTGGAAGGTTCAACATTGACTATCTTTGAAGACAAGAAGGGCCATGTTCCTACAACAATAGTCTCTGAGGCAAATGTAAGCAAGATCCTCATTAACTTGAGAAGATCATATGGGAAACCCCATATTTGGTGTGATTTCTGCAACAAACCCCGTCATACACGAGAGACCTGTTGGAGGATTCATGGCCGTCTAGCTTCTACAACTAGTGAGGCAAGGAGACCAACTTCATTCAGCCGTGATAATAAGTCATCTCAGCGTATGCCTCCTACAGCTAATGAGGCCACTGCATTCCCTTTTAGCAAAGAACAACTAAACCATCTTCTGCAGCTACTTCAGGCCGAGTCCATATCGGGTAATCCTACTGCTTCGATTGCCCACCAAGGTAGAAACCTAAATGCCCTCCCGTGTTGTTCACAATTTGTACCTTGGATCATTGATTCCGAGGCATCCGATCATATGACTAATATTCCATATTTGTTCAAATCCTATATTCCTTGTCCTGGCAACCAAAACATTTGGATTGCCGATGGGAGTTTTTCATCTATTGTAGGCAAAGGATCAGTTCAACTTTATGATTCTATTACACTTTATAATGTACTGCATGTTCTAGCCTATAGCCTATTGTCTGTTAGTAAACTTTTTAAAGATTCTAATTGTCATGTTGTCTTTTCTGCTTCCCATTGTGAGTTTCAGGATCAGATCTCGGGGAAGACGATTGGCAGTGCTAGGATGAGGGATGGTCTCTACTATTTTGAAGAGTTTATCTTTGACAAAAAAAGCTTAGGTGTATGGAACTTTCAATTCTTCCCCTAGTCAAGAAAAAATAATGGTTTGGCACCATAGATTAGGCCATCCTAGCTTTGGATATTTGAAACATTTGTTTTCTCATTTGTTTAAAGAGGTGGATGTTTCTTCACTACACTGTGACAATTGTCTTTTTTTTTTTTTTTCTAAAAGTCATCATACTCATTATAGTCCAAAATAGTATCGTTCGTCATCGCCTTTTTACTTAATCCATAGTGATGTTTGGGGTCATTCACCCGTGCCAACAAAAATTGGGAAATGATGGTTTGTTACCTTTATAGATGATCATACCCGTTTATGTTGGACATACTTGATGAGCGCAAGTCCGAAGTTGAGTACTTGTTCAAACTTTTTTATCAAATGGTTATGACTCAATTATGTGCTACTATTAATATTGTTCGTATTGATAATGGTACTCAATATTATAACAAGTTTTTGGGGGAGTTTTTTGAAAGAAAAAGGCATCCTTCACCAGTCAACTTGCCGAACTACACCCTGTTGGAGAAATCTTTCCAGAATATTTTGAAGCTGACAAAACGTTTCTTTCAGTCTAAGTCTGGATGTTTGGAGACCGACAGTTTAAAGTCTGAAGACTTTGTATTCTCAAGACTCAAGACTCAAGACTTAAGTCTATTCTCACTGACAGTCTTTCTAATCCAAGTGACGAAGGAAATCCAAAGCCGAGGTAAATGGTTGAGGATTCGATCCAATCCTCTCGGAATAGATTCTTTGGTTGGATAATCATTTCGGATTCTTTAATTCTTATCTAAGAACGATTGAAGATCCGATGGTCGACTAAATAATCTTGGAATGTTCTATTCTTGGAAACCAAGATCCTGGTTGTATGGGCGAACAGGATTGATGGGCTATCATCAGATTCCTTAAATAGCTCGGATGATCTTCTTGATTGATTCCGTCCAACGGGTAGATTGGAGGAATTCTTTTGGTAAGTGCCAACGGCTATGATGGCATAAAGGAGTATAAAAGGAAGACGTTCTAGCTGTTTTAGTAGAGTGTGATCGATAGAAAAATTCCAGAGTCTGAAGATCCTTGATTGTTAGTTGAGACTGTTCGAGCGAAATTGTACACAGAGAGTGTTTATACTTGGTGACGCCTTGAGTGAGTGTGGTAGATCATCTACACCTAGAAATCAAGGAAGATCAACACTGTAACATCTCTTTGATCATAGTGGAATCCAGCCAATCGGCTGTCAGTGCAGAAGAGTGGACGTAGGCTTGAATCAAGCCGAACCACTATAAACCGAGCGTTCAATTCTCTCTTTCTCTTACTCAGTCTTGCGATTGAATTTTTAACTGTTGCAAATCCTCTAACTGTTTAAATATTGTGCAAGCTTCGAGAAATTTTTTCTATACCTATTCACGCCCCTCTAGGTACTCGTACTAGCTATTTCAATTGGTATCAGAGCTCGTGTTCTTACTTTGTTTGAAGTGTTTTACTTCAGAGTAAAAGATTATGGCTAGTATGCTAGCACCGGGGCTGATGGAGGGGCAAAGCAATACCAGACCTCCCTACTTCGATGGAAAGGATTACAACATCCGGAAGAACAAGATGAAAGCTTTCCTACGATCAAAGGATCCTCCGGAATGGGACGTTGTGGAAAGAGGAATCACTCCGCCTGCTGCATCAATCTCGAAAGAGGGAAAGACACTATTGAAACCAGCGGAATGGCTCAGGAAGAAATAAACAAGAGACAAGCACTCGATGCAAAAGCAATTTACTCCTTATATTGTGCTTTATCTCCAACCGAATATAACAGAATATCTTCTTGTGTTACAGCAAAAGAAGTATGGGATAGATTACACATCACCTATGAAGGGACAGATCGAGTGAAGGAGACCAGAATTAACATTCTCCTTGGTCAATATGAGGCCTTCAAAATGAAACCAGGAGAATCTATAACTGACATGTTTAGTCGTTTTACAGATATTGTCAATGGTCTTAAGAACCAATGACAAAAAATTTCTGATCCCATGAAGGTGAACAAGCTTCTGCGTGGACTCTCCAAGGATTGGAATCATATAAAGACTTCAATAAGAGAGACGCAAAGAATCATGCCATTATCTGTAGATGAACTGATTGGAACTCTTCGTCTTACGAAGTGGAACGAATTAATGAAGACGAAGATCCAAGAGGTAAGAAATCTATTGCACTAAAATCAAATGATGATTCGATGATGCAGATTCGAAGATGATATGGATGATGAGGAGCTTGCCCTCATGATAAGAAGATTCAGAAAACTGAATAGAAAAGGCAGAAGGTTCATCCCAAAGAAACAAAGTTTTCAGAGACAGCAGACCAAGTCTATTGATGATGAGGAACCAAACAAAGATGTAGTTTGCTTCGAATGTAAAAAGAAGGGACACATCAGACCCAACTGTCCTCTTCGAAAAGAAAAGAGGAAAAGCTGAGAAGTCTCGAAAAGCTCTTAAAGCCGAAACCGGAGCGATACGAGTGTGAAGAGAGTGATGAGGAATATGCCAACGTGTCCGATGGCGCACCGACTCGACTGGATCGACTCGACGGTGAATTTGAGGTAAGTGATTATAAAATCCCTGTCAAAGTCTCTAAATACATTGATGAATTATGTTTTAGTCTTAAGACTTCTCTTAAAAAGATTTCCGAACTTAAAAGGAAAACTCAGTTTTAAAACAAAAGGAAAACATTTTAGAAGAAAAGGTAAAAAATTTAGACTTGAATGTTTCTACTCTTAAAGAGAATGAAGACAAACTTTCAAAAGAAAATGCTTTCTTAAAAACTGATTTATCAAATATTTCAAAGAAATTTTCAATAGGGTCCGAGAAACTTGAAAAAGTCCTTTCAATCCAAAGACCTTACTTTAATAAGTCTGGTCTAGGTATGACAAACAGAAACGATCCCCTTGATTGATTTTCCGAAAGTAAAAGAAAGAATTAAGAAAAGACCGTCGAGGAGGCTTATAAAAATCATTTCAAAAGAGTTTTTGTAAAGTACGTAGGTCGAAATGCTTTAAGGTGTTCAAAGTGTAACAGTCAGGGATCATTTTGAAAAAGAGTGTCCTATGGTTTGGAAGCCTGTTAAGAGAGTATGGCCTAATAATGCTCATCCTACTAACACCAAAGGACCCAAGAAAATTTGAGTACCAAAGAAAGCTTGAGACTCTCTTTTGAATGCAGGTCTCTATCAAAAAGAAGGTAAAGTGGTATCTTGACAGCGGATGCTCAAGACACATGACAGGAGATTCAAATTGTTTCATAAAGCTTATTCAAGTAAATGGTGGAAAAGTTTCATTTGGAGGAAATAGTAAAGGAAGTATTGTGGGATTCGGAACTGTGAAAATTGGAAATCTCACAATAAGCAATGTCTCTCTAGTGGAAGGACTCAACTACAATCTACTCAAAGATTAGCCAATTGTGTGATACCGGTTACAAGATCTCCTTTCAAGAAGGCATATGTTCTGGAATTAGCAAAGACTCAACTCAGTCTTTCATGGGACGAAGGCATGGAAATATCTATCTCCTTGATGTAAAGCCAAATGAAGAACAATGCTTAATCTCAATTCAAGATGAAGCAGTTCTATGGCACAGAAAACTTGGCCATATCAACAAGAAGCAATTAGCCAAAATCTCTTCAAAGCAGCTTGTTCGAGGTCTACCTAAATTGCCATACCAAAAGTCTGACTTATGCACTCCATGCATTCTGGGAAAGCAGGTAAGAAATTCATTTAAGCAAATAAATCATGTATCTACTAATCATGTACTGCAGTTGCTTCATATGGATCTCTTCGGACCAACAAGAACCCAGAGCATTGGAGATCAGATGAAGGCATCTTCCTTGGATATTCTACATCAAGCAAAGCCTACAGAGTCTATAACAAGAAAAGCCAGTCTGTGGAAGAATCAATGAATGTCAAATTCCAAGACTTAGTGCAAGATGAATCCAGCCAGACTCAGTACGAAGAGACTGAACCCACTCTAGACCTTCCAATGTCTACATCTCAAAAAGCATCTCAGATTCTGGAAGTCCATCATCAAGATGCTCATGGAGAATCAAATAAAGAAAGAGATCATCAACCGGGCAAATCAACTAGTAACTGGAAGCACAAATCCAGTCATCCCAAAGATCTCATTATTGGCGAAATCAATGAAGGAACCCGCACCAGATCAAAAAGGCGTGAAGAATCTAGTGCTGTTGCTCTCATCTCTGAAATTGAACCAAAAAGCATAGAAGAAGCTTTATCTGATGAAAGCTGGATCGAAGCTATGCAAGAAGAGCTCGCACAGTTCAACATTAATGATGTCTCGGGAATTGACATCTAAACCAAAAGGTAAAAGCTGTTATTGGAGCCAAGTGGGTGTTCGAAACAAGATGAACGAAAAGGAAAAGTCGTACGAAATAAAGCAAGACTCGTGGCCAAGGGATACACGCAAGAAGAAGGAATAGACTATGATGAGACTTACGCTCCCGTAGGAAGGTTAGAAGCTATTCGTCTATTACTTGCGTTTGCTTGTTACAAAAATTTCAGGTTATTCCAAATGGACGTCAAAAGTGCTTTCCTAAATGGATTTATCCAAGAGGAAGTTTATGTGGAACAACCGCTTGGATTTGAAGACCCAAAGAAGCCGACTCGGTCTTGGGACGAAAAAGGCTGTATGGTCTAAAGCAAGCACCTCGAGCTTGGTACGACGTACTAAGTAAGTTTTTATTACGTAACGGATTTGTCAAAGGTAAAGTAGATACTACTCGTTCATCAAAAAGGAAAACAAAAGTTTCTTACTCGTTCAAATATATGTTGATGACATTATTTTTGGATCCTCTAATGAAAGTCTTTGCAAGAAATTTTCTAAGTCTATGCAGGATGAGTTTGAAATGAGTATGATGGGAGAGTTAACATTCTTTCTTGGACTTCAAGTAGATCAAATGAAGGAAGGAACTTTCATCCATCAAGAAAAATATGCGAATGATCTTGTCAAAAGGTTTGGATTGGAAAAGTGCAAAAAGACCGACATACCAATGTCATGTTCTCGAAGATAGACAAGGATGAAGAAGGGAAGAAAGTAGATCAAAAGCCGTACGGGAGCATGATCGGTTCACTTCTTTATCTTACCGCTTCTAGACTCGATATTTTGTTTAGTGTTTGTATCTCGTGCTAGGTTTCAATCAGATTCTAGAGAATCACATCTCATTGCCGTGAAACGTATTATCAAATACGTTGCTTCATCTTCAAGCATCGGTCTTTGGTATCCAAAGAGGGGAGACTTTAATCTTCTAGGATACTCGGATGCGGATCTGGCCGGTTGCGAGTCGATAGAAAGAGCACTTCGGGAACTTGTCAACCGCTTGGAAACGGGACGGTGTCTTGGTTTTCGAGGAAGCAAAGCACCGTAGCTCTCTCAACGACGTAAGCGAGTATGTAGCTCTTGGAAGCTGCTGTTCGCAAATTCTATGGATAAAACAACAGCTACAAGACTTTGGGATTGAAGACTCATGCACGAAATCAGATGTGACAACACCAAGGCGATCAATCTCACCAAAAATCCAATCCTTCATTCAAGAGCAAAGCATATTGAGATTCGTCATCACTTCATTAGAGATCATATTCAAAATGGAGAAATCTCGATTCAATTTGTTGATTCAAAAAGTCAACTAGCGGACATATTCACAAAGCCTTTGGAGAAAAATCAATTCGACTTCATCCACTCAAGACTCAACATTTTGAAGCTTGAAGAAGTTAAAGTCTAGAGACTCACCAACTCTAAGACTCGATCTCTTAGACTTTAAATCCCGAGACTCAATCATTCATGGCTAAAGACGTAAGTTGCTGTTTTTAACTAAAAGGTACGAATTCTCGTTTATCTTATCTCAAAAAGGTACGTTCTTTCATTCGATATAATTCGAGTGAAATTTGAAAACTTTTTTTTAAGGAATTAATTTTGGCAGTTATTGATTTTGAAAAGAAGTGTTCGTACACTTTCCTTGTACCGATTGAACTTCCCTTTTCAAAAAATGAGATATATATACACAGTTTTTCTACGCCCAAATTTTCAAAACCCTAAAAGGCACTATCCTCCCGATACTGTTTCTACTTCTTGTTCATCGTCGAGAAAGTGGTCATTTTTCTTGGGAAAAGTAAGTGAAGGAATCCTCCAATAGACAAAGAAAGATGTCGTCTTCGAGGAAATCATCAAGAATCGCAAACGGGGACCACGAGAGAATGGAGAAGGGACCGACTCACTTCGATCTTGCGAGGAAGAAGACTTATCAAGTCGGCGACAAAGTCCGATTCGCTCTCCTCCACGTCATTCAGCATCTCCCGCCCCACAAGGTGCAAGTCAAAATGCGGAAGAAGAGATAATCGAGGATGCCGACTCGGTAAGAGTCCAAAGACCCTCCTTTATCTATAAGCTTTATCGTGCGTTGAAAACCTCTGGTACTTCATTAAAATATATAGATGAATTCCTTAAGGACAAAAATTATGGAAATGAGTATCTTTTTCTGCGGAAAATGGAAGAGTTGGGAATTGCTCCGAAAGGAAGAGCGAGAGGAGGCTCTTGCGAACATTCCCGGTGATCCTCGTATGCGGGACAAAATCGATTGACGGGAACGATGATGACAAAATGTTCCTTGAATTTAAACCTAGAATGGGTGTGGCAGCAAATGTGAAAGGAAATCGGATGGATTTGTTTAAATCCAAGGATCGGAAAAAGTGTATTTGCTGTTGAAAAGAGGGGTGATAAACCCTAGAAGTGTCGATTTTGACTTCCTGGATACCATCAACTTGAACTTAAGAGAGAAGTTGAATTTACTTCAACTTGAGACTTTTTGCTCTGACTCTACAGACGGGTATACTCAACTGACCGCTTATTTCTATTCAAATCTTAGCTTTTTGAATGCGAATAGAATTTCATTCAGTGTTCGAGACCAAGTCTATGAGGTAGATGTGAATATGTTGGCGGACATAGTTGGAGTTGAACGGGGACGCTATCTCCCAATCAAAGTCTCACCTGCTCGTACTACTCTGGATCTTGTCAAAGATAGGGACATAGAGAAGAAAATTACCTATTCCAGGATGAATGCCATCAACATTGTGCTTCATAAGATTGTGATCAACTGTCCCAGACCGAAGTCTACGTCAAAGACTTCTGTGTCTCTTTCTGAAGCAAAGTTGATGTATGCGATCAACTCAGGACGGAAGTTTTCTCTCCCGCACACTATTCTTTTCCATATGTACAGAGCAGTGTCAAAAGACAAAGGACAATTGCCTTATCCCGGTCTCGGTGACCAAGATCTTCGACATCCGAACATTGAACCGCCACATACTTTTTGTGTTCGACCGTGTGATAAGATGGTGGTAGGGTTGAAAATGTTAATGAAGATGCGTCTGCAAGAACTCTCCAAGGCAATGGAGAAATTCAAAGTGAAATCTCCAGTCCAGTCTGCTTCAAAAAGGAAAGGAAAGGAGGCCATTGGTGCCCCATCGAAAAAGAGGAAAAGAACTCTCATCCTGGAGGATGAAGATGAAGATGAAGATGATGAAGATCCCACTATTCCAGCACTGACAAGAACAAGACGTTCTGTGTCTTATCTGACAGAACTTCAGCAGAGCAGAGAAGACGAAGAGCAGAACAGAGAAAAAGAGCAGAATAGAGAAGAAGAAGAATAGAGAGAGAAGGAGAAAGAAGTTGAAGAAGAAGGAGAAGGAGAAAAAGAACAGTCTGCTGATGAATCTGGAGAGAAGAGAAATCAAGAGCATGATCATCACTCTTCTCCTTTCGATGTCCTAGAGACAGGGGGAGTTAGCGAGCAAGAAAGGTCTACACCTCATGCTGCTGTCAATGAAGATCTAAGACAATCTCCAGAAGACCTAGAAGAAGTTCAGGTCTCTCAATTGCCTGAAGAAGGTGATACGACGATTCCAAATCTGCCAGACCATACAGAAGCGCCATCGTCTGCATACACACCATCTGAGAAAGCCAATGCCAGTACACAGACGGACGATTCTGCAAATCTTCGTAGCATCATGAATATTCTTCTGGAAATGCGTAGCCATATATATGTTCTGGACTGTGAAATCCAAGCTTTGAAGCATGCTGGACAAGCATCTTCGGTCTCTCTGGAGGATAAATTCAAAGACCTCGCTCTGCAACTTCAAGCCAATGCCAAGGGAGAAGAGGTAGCTCATCAAAGAGAAGACCTGAAGAAGCTCGAAGGAGTAGTCCAGTCCATTGGGGATTTCCAGATCGTGCGCATTCCCAAGCAGACATGACTCCTTTCTCACCCTTTTCAATGTTGACAAAAAGGGGGAGAACCAATTTGAACCTTCATTTTTTAAACTTTGACTTTTGTGGTTATGTTTATTTTTGAGTATGACTTGAGAACTTGAACTTGGGTGTGAATTTGACTGAATTGATTTGTGGATTGTAATGCTTGATGGTTGCATTTTTATCAAGTGGTGTTATATGGTATTACTCATGAAAGACTAACCAATTTTCGTGGATGCGAGTCTCGGTTGCTTTATTAATCTTTTTGAGTTAGCCATATTGCTTGAGAAATGTTTTTGCAGGTCAAAGTTGTTCAAATCTTCAAGAAAGTTTTGTCACCATAAAAAAAGGGGGAGATTGTTGGAGAAATCTTTCCAGAATATTTTGAAGCTGACAAAACGTTTCTTTCAGTCTAAGTCTGGATGTTTGGAGACCGACAGTTTAAAGTCTGAAGACTTTGTATTCTCAAGACTCAAGACTCAAGACTCAAGACTCAAGACTTAAGAATCAAGACTCAAGACTTAAGTCTATTCTCACCGACGCTCTTTCTAATCCGTGACGAAGGAAATCCAAAGCCGAGGTATATGGTTGAGGATTCGATCCAATCCTCTGGAATAGATTCTTTAGTTGGATAATCATTTCGGATTCTTTAATTCTTATCTAAGAACGATTGAAGATCCGATGGTCGACTAAATAATCTTGGAATGTTCTATTCTTGGAAACCAAGATCCTGGTTGTATGGGCGAATAGGATTGATGGGCTATCATCAGATTCCTTAAATAGCTCGGATGATCTTCTTGATTGATTCCGTCCAACGGGTAGATTGGAGGAATTCCTTTGGTAAGTGCCAACGGCTATGATGGCATAAAGGAGTATAAAAGGAAGACGTTCTAGCTGTTTTAGTAGAGTGTGATCGATAGAAAAATTCCAGTCCGAAGATCCTTGATTGTTAGTTGAGACTGTTCGAGCGAAATTGTACACGAGAGAGTGTTTATACTTGGTGACGCCTTGAGTGAGTGTGGTAGATCATCTACACCTAGAAATCAAGGAAGATCAACACCGTAACATCTCTTTGATCATAGTGGAATCCAGCCAATCGGCTGTCGGCCGCGAAAGAGTGGACGTAGGCTTGAATCAAGCCGAACCACTATAAACCGAGCGTTCAATTCTCTCTTTCTCTTACTCAGTCTTGCGATTGAATTTTTAACTGTTGCAAATCCTCTAACTGTTTAAATATTGTGCAAGCTTCGAGAAATTTTTCTATACCTATTCACCCCCTCTAGGTACTCGTAATAGCTATTTCACACCCTAACAAAATGGCAATGTGGAACGCAAAAATCGCCATCTCCTTGAAGTATAGCGTGCCCTCTGTTTTTCAATGCATGTACCTAAATACTTATGGGGGGAAGCTATGCTAACAACATCTTATCTAATTAATAGGTTGCCTACTTGGCTATTAAACTACACTACTCCCTTAGATTGTTTCAAAAAAGTGTACCCTATAGCTCGTATTTTTTCTGATATTCCTCTAAGGGTGTTTGGTTGCACTACATTTGTCCATCTCCCAATTCAGTGTCGATCCAAATCAGATCCTCGGGCTGAAAAGTGTGTGTTTATAGGGTATGCACCTAATCAAAGAGGTTACAAGTGTTACAATCCACATATTGGCAAAGTTCATATCACTATGGATGTAACCTTTATAGAGTCACAACCGTTTTTTTCTAACAAATCTCTTCAAGGGGAGAATGCTGAAGTTAGTGAAGAGATTAACTCTCTTGTCCATCCTACTCCTTTGTTTGAATCTTTGAAAATACCTTTGCCGAATCTTGATGTGTCAATGATAGGGGGAGAAAAAGTTCAAGATCACAATGTGATCAACAAGCCCGAGCTTTAGGTTTATACTAGAAGAAAAACTCTTCAAAAGGTTGCAGATCAGAATTTTATCTTGGAGCCTCATCTGTCTGTAGCCTCGAGAGATGATCTATTGCCTTCGTCATCAGGTGATCCTAGTAGTACTCATTTTCCCTCCATTCCTGTGTCAAATTTTGATACTAATACTTCTAATCTTGATATGCCTATAGCTCTTAGAAAAGGAGTTAGATTATGTACTCAACATCCTATATCAAAACATGTGTCATTCCAAAAGTTGTCTCATCACCATAGAGCATTTGTGTCAAACCAGTCTCACATATCTATTCTTAGAAATATCCAGGAAGTTTTGAAGGATCCAAAGTAGAAGATGGCAGTTGGGGATGAAATGCTTGCACTTAAGAAGAATGGCACATGGGAATTGGTTGATGCACCAGAAGGAAAAAAGATTGTTGGCTGTAAATGGGTATTTACTGTAAAATGTAAACCCGATGGGAGTGTTGAGCGGTATAAAGCAAGGTTAGTGGTGAAGGGGTTTACTTAGACTTATGGAGTGGACTATCAAGAGACTTTTGCTCCAGTTGCCAAGATAAATTATGTTAGGATTTTACTATCTTTGACCGATGCATTTGATTGGCCCTTACACCAGTTAGACATGAAGAATGCATTCTTGAATGGTGACTTAGAGGAGGAAGTGTTTATGAGTTTACCACCAAGTTTTGCAGAAACTGAAGGCAAAGTCTGCAGATTAAAAAAGTCATTGTATGGACTTAAACAATCTCCAAGAGCGTGGTTTGAACGGTTCGGGAAGGTGGTCAAAAGGTTCGGCTATCACCAAAGTCAAAGAGATCATACTCTATTCTATAAACACTCAAAGGAAGGTAAGCGTGCAATTCCAATCGTCTATGTTGATGATATAATATTGACTAGTGATGACAAAGTTGAATTGGAAAGCTTGCAAGAGAAGCTGGCTGGGGAGTTTGAGGTTAAGGATTTGGGTGTCTAGAAATATTTTCTTGGAATAGAATTTGCGAGATCCAAGAAGGGAATTTTTATGAACCAACGCAAATATGTTCTTGATCTGCTCAAAGAGACATGTTTATTAGGATGTAAAGCGGCAAAGACACCTGTGGAACCAAATATGAAGCTTGAACTCGCCAAGGCTGAAGAAGTGATAGACTAAGAAAAGTATCAAAGGCTTGTCAGTCGACTTATTTACTTATCTCATACATGACCTAATATATCGTTTGCTGTAAGTATGGTGAGCCAATTCATGCACTCACTAAGGCCAATGCATTTTGAAGTAGTGTATAGAATTCTGCGCTACTTGAAGGGCCTGGTAAAGGTCTAATGTTGGAAAAACATGGACATCTAGAAATTGAGGTGTTCATTGATGCAGATTGGGCTGGAAGCAATATGGATAGGAGATCTACTTCAAGCTACTGCACATTTGTTGGTGGTAATCTAGTCACTTGGAAGAGTAAAAAAGCAAAGTGTGGTGGCAAGAAGCGGTGCTGAAGCTGAATTTTGGTCAGTAGCACATGGTGTATGCGAAGTTATGTGGATTAAAGATATCTTGGATGAACTACGGATCCCAATCCCAAGTTCCATACCAATGAAAGTGTATTGCGATAATAAGGCAGCAATCACAATTGCTCATAATCCCGTGTTACATGAATGGACAAAGCATGTGGAAGGTTGATAAACACTTTATCAAAGAAAAACTTGATAGCGGACTAATTTGTATGTCATATATTTCAAGTGATGATCAGGTTGCTAACATTTTGACCAAGGGATTACATAAAAGACAATTTGTTCGTCTAGTGAACAAGCTGTCTATGGAAGATATCTTCAAGCCAGCTTGAGGTGGAGTGTTGGAATGTATTGGAAAATCTTCTATATTTTCTTCCTGATTATATTATGTGATATTGTGTTACATGATTATATTACGTGATTATATTATGTGATATTATGTGATTTGATTTGATTTTGTTAGCTATAAATTAGCTATTGATAGAGATTAGAGGCTAATTAGGATCTTTACCTAAATAGGTTTGTTACCTAATTTAGGTTCTCTGTTCATGTATTTATACACATTATAATCAATCTATGAAATATAAGAAGACAGATTCTTTTCTTCAATAATATCCCGCATTCTACTTTTTTCTAATTAATTATGCACCTTTGATTTGGTTGTACGGTTAGATTGGGGGAAATTTTGGACCAGAATTCTTGTTAAAGTTTTTATCATATATTTTTGGTTGGTTCAGGGGGACAGTGAGATATTGGGATTGGCTGACTTGGGAAGAGCTGCAGTTGCATCCATCACATGAGCCGACTCAGGAAAGGGCAATTTTAAATCTTCTGCTGCTCATCTTGATTTCGGCATGGATAAGCGATTTTGTTTTTCCCACTGTTCTTCTTCATTTTTATGAAGTGGGTGTCAAGGTGATTGCCTCCAAGGTGTTGCTGAAAACTTATATGGCAGCTGGCGGAAAAATGCTGAAAGAGATGACATAACAATGGATGACGAGCCCTTTAATTTGTGCGAAAGGTATGTGCACTGTGACTGCTATGGTTGGAGCATTACTGATGTACACAATTAGACAATCTTTGCATAGTTCAAAGTTCACAATAGCTCTTAGATGTCGCTGGTACATGTTTGCTGCACGCAAGCCTGAAATATTTGCGGAGATCTTTTGTTGATTCTGCACTTGGAAGTACGAGCCTAATAGTCATTGTTGCTCCCTCCGTTAGCAGAGCACTTTGATGGGAAGGTATCTGTCAAGATGGCCAATAGTGCAGGTTGTATAAGGATATGCAAAGAATATTTATTTATCTAGTAGTGAGCTTCTCCTGCCACTGTCATATTTCTTGGAAGTTCTTCCCAAAGCATAGCAAGTTATTTACGTGGGTCTGTTTACTAGAAACATACAGCCATTCTCAGAAAAGCTATATTCACACATTTTTTTAAGAAAAAAAAAATATGTTTTCCTTGGCTTACAGATGATTATTATTCATCTATGTGTTAAATTCCTATTGGTATGAAACACAAGATTTAGGTTCTGTAATTGGTCTTCCTATAGTTCTTAAGCTTTACTATGGTACTTTCTTTTTACCGAAAAACCATATTAGTGTCTACACCGAATCGTATTATGATAAAAATGTTAAATGCTAGTGAATCATGTATTTGCGATCATCTTTGATTATTTTTAGCTAAAATGGATGCTGATGACACTAATTATTGGACCATATTCTTCGAAGTTTTCTTCAACTATAAGTTTGATTGGTGGGGTATAGCCATGGACATCACCTATACTTATAATTGTTTAATTTTGCATGTGGACGATGTTTGCAATTTATAATCCACTAGTCACAAGAGTATATGGAGGAAGTGTCATCCAATTGCCATTAGTTGTGGTTGAACAAAAATATAGCTCATAATAAACTAGATATGTGATTATTTAGTGTCAACTGCACTTTACACAGTATTTAGAAATTTAGGTGGATTTTGTCTACATATAAAATTACAAGATGATGCCTAGAGTAGCACATCGAGCCAAGAGAATGGTGAAATTATAAAATAAAATTTTAAAACTTTTATTTTTCACGTTTTCTTAATTTTGTTAGTTAAATTTTAAGGATGAACATTAATATGATACAATAGATTTTGCTTTTACTATTATAGAGATCACAACCTAAAATATACTAAATGAAAATATCATAGTATTCATAAAAACAAAAGGTAAAGAGTGATAAAAAGGCAGCATATGTTATTTATTTATTTAGGAAATAGATTGGAATGAAAATATTATCTAAAACTTGTTTAATAGTGTAATCATAAAATCTCATTAAGTGTTGTGAATTTTGGGGTTTTTAATTGTGAAAATGATTTGCTATGTAAATAAATAAATAAATAATTTCAGCCAAACTTCGCTCTCCTTAACTTTTGCTCCCATCATACATTTGTAGCGGTATGTATTTAAAATTCTTATTCTTGGGATTGAGTGATGTTATTGCATGAATCAAGACTCAGTAATGCCCCCAATTTCATCTTTTAAATTTTACTAACAATAAATCACTTGAAAAGACTGTTTAAAATGTAAAGCTTAAAAAATATTTAGTTACTGAAATAATTTCATTTTTCTCTGGTCTAAATCTAATAATGTACTTATACGACTAAGAAAAAAAAATCTAATAATGTACTTTAAACATTTAGGCTTACTAAAGGATGCAAGTTAAAAGGGCAATATCTAAATTCCAATGACATAATGCATATTGTTTATTACTTTATCCTTAATTCAATTTATGTCCATAATTGTACTTTTAGTACCCATATTTCTGTCAACTGATATTTTTGGTATTGAATTGAATGGCATATTTTTCTTGCCGGATTTGGCTTTGACAATGCTGGCCCCGGAACGAGTTTATATATGGGGCAATTTTTCCTAATATGATCCTTCTTGATATTTTTCTAATGGGCCAAAAGAGGTATTAAGAAAATTCTTTGTGCTTGACAACGTTTTGGTAAGGAGAAAAGGAAAGAGAGAGAGAGAGAGGGGCAGAGAAGAAAAGCTCTCACCTTCCCTCGCGAAAATCAATCTTTCAAAACGGCTCTCTGCAAAAGGCACAGTTCTTGCTTCTACGTCGACATTTGTTCGGGTGTTATGCTTTTGCCCTCTGCATGACACCAAAGAGAGACCCTCTGGATCCTTGAATCCCCGATCTTATCCTCGAATCCTACTCTTTTCTTTCAAAGGCTTTCACTTTCTTGCACTTTCTTTGGCCCCTTCTGTTGTCGTTTGACATTCCCGAGATAGCAAAATGAGGTGGGAGAGAGTTGTGTTGCCGCAAGCCCGGGAACCAGAGCAGGGCAGCCAAGAGGCGGGTGGCCCCGGAAAGAGGTGGGCCCACACTTGCAATGCGATCAAAGGAGGGAGGTTCCTCTACGTGTTCGGCGGCTTTGACATGGACAACTGCCAGACCAATGAGGTTCACGTCTTTGACACTGGTGGGTCATAAAGTTTTTTTTTTTTTTTTTTGGTAAGGGGTGGGTCATAAAGTTTATCTTCTGGAGATTCTGCTTTTCCTTCAAAGTCTGCAATTTTTCTGAGAATGTCTTCGATACAGATTGGTATTCTCTGCTTGGTGCCGAGAGAAAGATTGATTCTTTTCTTTTCTTTTGTTCTGTCTGATTTGGAGCTCCTAGCGTTTTTGGGTGCAATTCTGCTTGTTGGGATTTTTCCTTTTTTGGTTATGTTATAACTTGCTGATGCCTTTTGTTGGTTGTTGGCTTTACTTTAATCAATGGATTGGCTCTTGAATCGGTGATATGTGGCTAATATTTTGCATTGAATGTGGGGGTTGAAAGAGAAAATTCATGATGTTCTATGTCCAGTGATTGTTATATATGGCACTGCTATGACCAATATTTTCCTGTACTTCTTTCATCTTGAACAATTACTGAATATGATTTTGACTTTCTCCCCATTTGTATTTTTCTGCTGTTTATTTTTCCTGCTGGAATTTCATGAGGGATGGCTTTTGGTGTACTTCCAAATTTGTTGCCTTCTACTTTTTGTGTCCTGATCTTGTGTTCCACTGGAGCTTAGCCTGTGTGGCATGCGGAAGATGTTGAACTATGAGAGGTGATCTCATTTACCATATTCTTAATTGGTGACCTGGGGAAGAGAGAGAGAGAGGGGGAGCGGAGGGAGGGAGGGAGAGGGAGGGAGGGAGGGGCGAGAGAGAGAGAGACAGAGAGAGAGAGAGGGGGGGAGGAGGGAGGAAGGGAGGGATGGAGAGAGATCTGCCATTGTTTCTCTGTATGTCGTGATTTTCCTTTTTTTCAATTGATAATTTAGTTTTTTCTGACTCGCAGTGGAGCAAACATGGAGCCAACCCACAATAAAAGGCATGCCACCTGCTCCAAGGGATGGCCATAGCTGCACTAATGTTGGTGACAATTTGTTTGTGTTTGGTGGGACGGATGGGATGAACCCTCTTGGGGATTTGCATATACTATACACTTGTAAGTTACGGTTACCATCTCCTTTTGCCCCTGGCATAGCCATACAGTCTTGTCGACTAATAATCTGTGCATCTTTTCATTATACCTCCAGCAGCAGAAGTTGGGTTTCTTTTAATGTAGTTCACGGATATGTTTTGTAGCTTCTCATACATGGATATCACCCATGACAAGGGGAGAGCGACCAGAGGCAAGGCAGGGTCATAGTGCAGCACTTGTGGATAAAAGGCTGTTCATATTTGGTGGGTATGGAAAATCTCCTGATAATGACGATGAAGTATATTACAATGATCTCTTCATATTGAACACAGGTACACTCCTTTTAAAAGTCAACATTTCTTATTTGCCTGTAGTCCCCATCGACAGCTATTTGTGAAATTTCCCATCTGTGCACATGAGAGCTGGGTTAAAGACTTTACTTTCCATGAATGTCGTTTCCTCCAATTTATCAAAGTATTATACTTGTAGCATGCGTCATCAGTTACTACTGCTCATTAAATACTTATTGATTTAGATTGGTTAGTTCAGTATTCTATCTTCCTCGGGTAGACGAACATACTAGTTGATGCATTTCCTTCTCATAATCTTCAGAGACATTTGTATGGAATAAGGCTATGATGACCGGTATCCCTCCTTCACCACGTCATACCCATGGCTGCTCAACTTGGAAGAACAAAATGATTGTGATTGGTGGTGAAGATGGATGTGATAACTATTTGTCTGATGTCCATATTCTCAATGCAGGTTTACTGTCTACTGTAGCCTTTATTAGTTTACCTGAATAGCGGTTTCTTGCGCTTTTCTCTCAATGAGTATCCTCTTTTTACTAGTCTTGGCCTTTCTGTATTTTGTTAGATACCCTCATGTGGAAGGAACTGAATACCACCGGCCACATGCTACCCCCTCGTGCTGGATATTTGAGTATTACTTTTGGGAAATTTCTGTTGGTTTATAGGGGATATACAGAGGCCCAAAAGCCATATGTTGACCTGTATCTGCTTGATGTTGGTAAGTACTTTTTGCTCCATATGTGCTTTCTGAATGTCTGCCACAGAGATCATGCAAATATATGCATTTGCTGATTTGTAATAACGACAGACTCAAATTGCTATGTCTCACATTCTTCCCAGCCTGTTTTATATGAAGCCTGTGTTAGTTAATATATTTCTAGACAATGCTTTGTTGATTGCAGTTATAAATCTCAAGTATATTTCTTTTGTTTTAAGATGCAAGCAGGACATTGGGGTGCTATATGAACTGCTTCAAGAATAGGGCCTTTTTCCTTGTCCGTCCAATTTCATATCTAATGATTAGTTAACTTTGCTCAATCATTCATGTATTTGGAAGAAAAAGTTTGAGCTGATCATCCATTGCTTCTTTAATTCTTTCCTATTAACTCGTATGCCTTGGAAAAGCAAGGGAATGTCGATTTCGTTCCTTTGACTTAAAATGCGAGTCCTCATGTTCTTTATCTCTTTTGCTTGACTGTTACCATGATTTTGCAGAATCTGCGATATGGTCCACGGTGACGACTGCAGGTGCTGGACCTTCTGCCAGATTTTCCATGGCTGGGGACCGTCTGGATCCTGTAAGGAGTGGGGTTCTTGTCTTTGTGGGTGGTTGCAATGGAAATCTCGAGGCTCTTGACGATATGTATTACTTACACACAGGTTCAAATTATATATCGTTGACATTTTTTTTGGTAGTGTATATTGATTACCAGGTTTTCATAACCCAATATGTTTACCTTAGTCTATTTCCTATATCATATCTAGGACTCACTAGGGAATACGAGCGAAGGCTAGAGAAGCTACCCTTGAGGAAGAAACTGAAGCTGAAGTGCCAAGAACAAAATCTGACTCTAGGACATGACAAAGCTTTGGTGCAAGTTGGTGTATCCACAAGCTCGTATCAACCTGTGCCGCAATTGATCCATGGTCAGCCAGGTCAGGCCCTGATATATGTTTACTTTCATCTTCTTAAATGACGGTTGTTGGTGGGAGAAAAATGCTGTGGACATAGAACTATTTAATTCGATTCTACATTTGTTTATGTAGACCTGAAACTATCTTTCATGATACCAATTGTCTCCAGTTCTTTAATATTTTCCTTTGTTACTCCTGGGTCATCGATTGTGTATTATCCCCCTGTTTCTTCCAGCAGATGATTATGAGATCGTATAAGTAATGTGGCTGTGGTTGTATGGCCCTGCGGTTTTTTTTTTTTTTTTTTTTTTTTTGAGGGGGGGGGGGGTGTTGGGATCTGTAAATCTGTTTATGTATTTTTAACCTGTGCCTTGATAAGAAGTGGCAACATGATTTATGATATATTCTGACCTCGTTTTCGCATGTCTCTGCACAGTCTCTGCACTTACAGATTGAATGCCTTCAACCAACCTAATCAAATCCAAAGCCTCCTTGACCAACCAAAGTATATCCATAAATCATCAGCAGATTTCGCTGCCTTGTTGCAGAGACAACACAAAATCTGACCTCGTTTTCGCATGTTATACAAAGTCAGTTTCTTCCCCAAGGCGCTTCACAAGCAAAAATGAAATAAAAATTTCACACATATCAATCTTCAACGATATCATCCTTTACTTTCTCCTCTTTTTTCATGCCCCGGCGATATGATACATGGTGAACACCTTATATTTTGTCAATGACCATTTTACAGAATCAATACCCTTAAGGTTCCTTTGCATCCACTACAACATGGAAAGAAAACGGACACTTCCAACAACTCTCTATTATTAATGTTTCCAATCAATTCAACATCTTAAATAATCTTGCCATTTACCCAACTCATCCAAGATTGAACAATCGTTTCTTTGTTGCTTGTCATTCTGGATAAGCTATGAAACTGTCCTTAAACGCGATGATGGACACCAATCAAAATGCAAAAAATAGAATAAAACTCCCACTAAGGAATGAATAGAATATTTTGCATGGAAGAATCCTACAGTTGCTTTTCCATTTCCAGACTCCCACTGCATGTTGACCCTTCCCATACTTTGAGATCCATCCTCTCTGCTTTGTGCGCATTTTTCTCTTATAACTTGTCTGAGTTGTCTCCGTATGTGGTTCTGGTCATTTAAATGTCTTCAAAGCCATTTTCAGACGAAGCATTGTTACAACAGGACCAAGATCATACTCTTAAACTGGCTCTAGATATAAGTAAATCGACCAGACCAGTATCACCAGGTGATATTTGTGTCTTTCCTCTGTACTGCCCCACAAGAACTTCCTCTGAATATCCCCCGATCTTTCCACCACAGACGCTGGAATGGGAAAGAGAGAGAAAGTAAACTAGCAAGCTCAAGTACTCTGGTTTTTCATCCGTTGGAAAGATAAGGCTTGCCACCCCACCAGCCTCTTTGCAAACTTCTCAATGATGGGATTCCGCATCAATTTGAATTTGAACTTTCGCCTTGTGTTAGTTTCTAAAATAGAGTTAGAACTAGTAGAGTTACCATGTGCTTAGGCAAAGTATAGTGATATTGTGAATTTGCTGGACATATTTGGCACAACTTCGCTGAAACTATATTGAAAGGGAGAGCCATAACTGATTTTGTTGCTTTATCTACACTCCTTCAATCTGATTATTTCAACTCTATCAAACAATATGTAGACCCCAGCAATAAGTGTTATGTCCATAAACACCATCTTAGTTAACTTTAACCACGACTTCATCTATCTAGCTCCAAAAGATAACAATGAACCATGAACTTATTGGCGTTAAAGTTTTGGACCATAAAATCTTCCAAAACGAGGACTTCACTTACGATATAATATGAAAAATTTATTTTTTGTTTTGTGTTAATTGAGAAATAATTTTATCTTGAAGTTAAAGCTCAGACTTTAGGCAACAGATCGGCATCCCAGTGCCCAAGACTCCCCTGCATTACATGGGTCTAGGAAGGGGTTCTCATATGCTGCCATAATCCTACTTTCTAGAGAGGCTATTTTCCTGACTCGAACCCGTGACCTTAGGTCACAATGGAGTAACCTTTTACTGCTCCACTAATGCTCAGCCTTAGGGTACCTCGATTTTGGTGATGTCCACGTATTTGCTAGGTAGTTACCTTTTTGGTCAAATATATGTATGTACTTTAAGTAAATGGATTCGATCTCATTGTATGTTTCTTTCCATGTAAATCTTTTTTTTTCATAAACCGACAAAATCACCATATTGAATACTGAATCACCATATTCTATACAAAATCAGGAAATTTTCTTCAAAATTGTCTAGAGAGATTTCTGTGAGGCTGTAGATTTTGTCAAGTAATTAAAATTGCGTGAAGCAGAAGCCAAGTGCCAGTTTTCATGTTTTCCCTTGCTGTTATATATAGTTGAAGATCTCCCACTAGAGTTTTCACTTATCTGGAAATCGTGGGATTTTGGTCGTGATACTGTTTTTATGAATTGCTTATATGTGGCAGATCATAAGTAGCTATGGACTCTAGTGCAGGTTCTCATCGTTATCCATTCACACAATCAGAAGCTGTCCAAGGCAAATCAATATTTCAGGCGAGAGTGACGGAGAATTTTGGTGATCGATACACAATTGAAACCGTCATAGATGGAAAACCTCTCCATGGAATTATATTTTCCTGCAAGCCTAGCACTCTTCCTGTAACTTTTTCTAGATCCAGCAGGTGAGTCTTTTGTTTTCCCAACTTAGCTTATCGATTTTACTTAACAAGTGTTGGTTTAGTTCTGATTCTGTATTCTTTTAGCAGGAAAAGAGCCTATGGAGATCCAAGTACTGTTACGAAAAATGGTGATTATAACTGTGAGTCAAAGGCTTCTAAAAGTATCCAGCCAGACTCAGTTGCTAATGGGCAAGCTGATGATATGCATGGAAAAGAAGCCTCTTCCCAGGAGCCCCATGCAGAACCTGATGGTCCAGATCTTGTCTCGAATGTCTCACAACCTTTTGATGGCTCTAACCTGGCGAAGGTCAGTCAACCTTGCAGTTCCAACGGTCTCTTGAACTTTGATCACAAATTTAAGAGGCTGGTCAAGAAATAGATTTTTGAAGATTTTGAGTCTTCTTACTTTGTTTGTTTTAGGAACTTATAAACGCTTATGCAATGAGTGCTCTAATTTGAGGAGTTCTTATCGTTCCTTTTCCAGCTTTGATCTGTTCTTTTTACATTCCTGATCCGCTTGAGCAGTTAACTTCCAAGAATTCTCTTTATCACTTACGATTATAAAAAGGGGAAAAGAGAACTCTAAATTTCAGATGTGGAATTAGTTTTTATCATCTTCACCATGTATTGAATAGTTGTGTAATGTCTTCTGTGACATATCTACGTGGAGTTTGACATGATTGGAGTCATGTTATTGAGATTATTTTATATCATCATCTGATGGACCCCAACTTGCCTAGCTGGAGAAGCATGGGCATCTTGCTGTGGGGTTTTGACTTTAATTTTGGGTTTCGAGTCTTGGCTGTAGCTAATTGACATCTATTAAATTTAGAATTGGAAGTTTTAACTTTGAAAATCGTCGTTTGTGGTTTTCACAACAATCTCACGTTTGAAGGATAATGTTGACAATCTTACTGAGAAGGACAAGCAAAGAAGCTTGGGGAAGCAGCTTCTGTTTTTCCCTGTCCTTCTCTACTTAATGGTTGGTTATTGAGTAGACTGGGATGCCAAAAGCAAGTTGGACCAAATTTCAGATGCAGAAGCAGGGGACTGACTTAAATTGAAATATTCTAGACCTCCTGTATGTGACAATCAAGTTGGCACTTTAATAACTTAAAGTGTCTTTATGTGATTCTGTTGCTGGAAGAGGTGAAAGAAAAGCAACGGAACAAAAAATTGATCCCCCAAATATGATTTTGCTGTTTTATGCAGAACGTTTGTGTTTTTTAAGCTCTATTTGGGTGTTCATAGGCATCATAATGTGATTTGATAATTGGAATATTTTCTGTGCTCTGAATGCAACTATGCTTGGTGTGCACTATGGGATCATCTGCCTTAATAATTTGACTTTTGTCTACCTCCTCAGATACCAGCAAACCTAAAATTATCACTGCAGGCTCCTATTAATTCCAAAGATGATCAGATGGATGGAACTCCAAATTTGAATGTGGAACTGATGAAAGAGAGTGTATCTTCATCAACAAAGGACTCTGATTTGATCTCAGAAAAGAATCATCTGTGTTGCTGATTATCATATGTTGCTCTTGTCCAGCTTCGCTCTCATCCGGCTTCAAGTTTTAACAGCTGATCGGAGCATGTTTTGATTGTAGACCCATGCTTGTGGAATAATAGCTTTTTGCAATAATTGACTTGCAAGTAATAGATATTTTATTCAGCACAATCCTGTGTATGTGTGTATACAAAATATGTGAACGATGGTTGTGACATTGTGTATAGAATATCATATATATCACATTGTGTCCACCATTTATGTAATACCATTCTGACAAAGCTGTATTCATTCTCGAAAGTCTCAATTGTTAAGATAACTTTCCATTTTTCGTGATCTTGAGATGAGGAATTCCTCCTGTTTTTGGCTAATCTTTGAAGTTTTTGAAAACTTTGGTATATGAACAATGGAAGTACCTCCGTTTCATCCAGATAGACAGCCGCAGTCTATTTCAGTTGCTTAGGCTCCGCATGATAACCTTCCCCAGCCAAAAAATTTCTATTCTTCTCTTCCCCGGAACAAAAAGAGAATAGAAACCTGTTTGGTAACGGCAACTTAATTTTTTGTTCCTGGGAACAAAAAGTTAGCCCGGGAATGGTTTTGGAATAGAAATGAGAAGTAAAAAAAAGTTGCTTCTTGTTCCGGGAACAAGTTTAAGAAATAAGTGAATTTTTTCTTTTATTCTTCTTTTGCTAACGGCCATTGATCGCTGTTGACCCGCCCGCCCCGGGCCGCTGGCCCGCCGCCGCCCGGCCGACCGCCCGACCGCCGCCCCTGGTCGCCGGAGGCCGACCGACCATCATTGCCGTCGTCGATCGCCGGGACGTCGACGCCCGGTCGCCGCCCGGATGTCGCCGTCGCCGCCCGACGTCGCTGGCCTGTTGTCGACCGAAACCGCCGCCTATCGATCGTCGCCGATCGCCGCGGAGGCTAACCGACCGTCCACCGCCGCCGACGCCGCCCGATCGCCACGGATGCCGCCCGGAGGCGACCGACCATTATTGCGCCCGGTCGCCGCCCGACCCGACCGCCGCCAGGACACCGGAGGGTCGACCGACCGCCGCCGGACGTCGCCCTTCGCGCGAAACGCCGCCCAGACGTCGCCGCCCGGTCGACCGCCGCCCGCCGATTATGCCGTTGATCGCAAGACGCCAGCGTTCATCGGCCCGCTTGCCGCTGGCCGCCTCTGGCGGCCGGCGTCTGGCGTCGGCGACGGCGATGGGCGTCGGGCGGGCGATCGGGCGGCAGTAGTTGTTGTTGCATGGCTTCATCTGTCTTCTCATGTATCATTGAGTCGGAGGACCAAAATTGTGCGTGTATGCCCATGAGTAGCACGTTCCATTATATACTTTCTGTATATACCTATGCTTACCAGGATGCAAATACAAACGCTTTTACTGCGAGATTTACTGGGAATCCTGATGCAAAGAAAAGAAAGGAACCCTTAATGAAATAGTGATCTTGTTCCGAATGGAGCTCCATCTTTAGGTGGATTAGTTCGATGCAGGCTTCTGTATATGATTTAATATATGCTTACAAGCTACTAGTTATATTTTTTGTGGCAGATGAGGGGACAAGGGGCCAAGATGACAGAGATGATTTGGCAAATTCAGAATAAACAAGATCTTGCATAGTTACTTTTGGTCAGTTGAACCTCTTGACATACCTCGTGCGTTTTCCAAATAAAGAATGTACAATCATCAAGTTGCACCAAATGCATTTGACAGCCGACAGAGTCTTCAAGCCAACTATAAAGATCTGATCTACCTCCTGATCTTCGCTCGACTGGGACAGATTTTTCTTCTCTCGTGATTTTATTTTGAGTCTCAGTTGCCATAGTCGGCATTGGGTGTGAATCCTTCCAGAGTTGATTGTAAATAATAATATGCTTCACTATAAAAATAAATATATATAAAAAAAAAACTTCGGCCAACATTTGCTCTTCTTAATTCTTGCTCCCATCAAACCATCCGTATCTACACGTATTAGGATCTTGATTCATGGAATTGAATGATGTTACCGCTTATTCGAGACTCAAAATTCTCCCATTTTCGTACATAAACAGTCAATTACTTGAAAATTCTGTTTAAATTTTGACTTTTGTCTACCTCCTCAGATACCTGCAAACCAAGAATCATCACTACAGGCTTCTCTCAATACTAAAGATGATCGGATGGATGAAGCTCTAAATTTAAATGTGGAAGTTCCAAAAGAGAGTATCTCCATCAACCAAGGACTCTGATATGATCCACAAAATAATCATTTGTGCTGCTAAATATCATATATTGCTCTCTTCCAGTTTCAAGTTTCTATAGCTGATCAGAGCACGGTTTGATTGTAAATCTATGCTTGTGAAAAAATAGCTTTTTGCCATAACTGACATTGTGTATAAAATATCAATATATATTGCATTGTGTCCACCACTTATGCGATACCCTTCTGATAGACATTTATTCATTCTCAAATAAGTCTTGATTGTTAAAATAATTCTTCCATTTTCCATGATCGCAAGATGAGGAGTTCCTCTTATTTTTGGCAAATCTTTAAGATTTTTGAAAACTTTAGGATGTGACTATAGAAATACCTTGTTGTCACCCACCCACACATGGCTGAGATGGTTGAGGGCTTGCCTTTCCTCTCCGGAGGTCCTGGGTTTGAACTCCCTATCGGCTCCATGATTTAAGTGGAGAGCCCCAGTGGTGGGTTGCTAAGCTAGTTTCCCCCGAGATATAATCACTGTTGGGCCTCCACCTCGTAGGCTCGTGAGACCCCGAATCGGCGTAAGTTGACAAGGGCATACTCTGGCAAATCCTTGGTCAAAAGAAAAAAAAAAAAAAAACACCCGGTTGTCATCCCGTTCAAGTTTGTTTCAGTTGCTTAATAACAACTAGGAAGGGGTTCATGTATCAATGGTTTGGCTTGACTACATGGGTATAGGAAGAAGTCAATGTCACGCCCTGAACCTCGAGCGCGTGCCCATCCCTTGGTGGTCGATAAAATTTGCGACGTCCAAGAACGCGTCGATGACCCATTCATTTTAATACACATGCGGAAGAAAATTACTAATCCCCTAACCATGACAAATGTGTAATAGAAAAGCAAGACAACAAATTTCAAATCAATCAACCTAGCTTTTATAAACAAACCGATTTACAATAGAGGCCAACTCTAATATCTAAGTACAAGAGGTCTATCTCCAAAAAGAACTTCTGAGCTATACATGCTCCTGACCCTTTCACCTCAAGCTCTGAGTTCTTCACTCTAAGGATCTGAAAAGTTGAGCCCATGACGGGATGAGACGATGTCTCAGCAAGTTCACCCCCTAAACTCCGACTAGGAAGGAAATATGCCTAAATGCTACCTATGCACACACAAGATATAGGACTTACCTTTGCCTCAGTTCATTCCTGCAAATCAGTATGATTCATATAATCAACCAATCACTTCAATTTAAATCACATCATCAATCAATCGATCCATTTGATCTCATACCATCAATACCATCTATAAAATTCGATTGATTCAAGCATTGCTCACCCTAAACTGATAATAGATGGTAATAATGCTTACTAAAGCTGATAATAGACATATAATAATGTTTAGCGAAGCTGCTATATATCTAATTGCTCACCAAAGCTGTGTGATACTTATAATGCTCACCAAAGCTGTGTGATACTTATAATGCTCACTAAAGATGTTCGGTACTTATAATACTCACCAAAGCTGCTAGAGTATACTACTTACCGAAACTGATAAATCAAGGCCTGCAAGCTGATATGCTATACTGTTCTCACCAACTGAGAATTCTCCATTTTCATCATATCCGATAAAAATAATTGTGTGTGGGTATATGATCGGCCTTAGCCAAACTTTCATATTTTCCTTTTTAAAAATCCCACAATTTAATGTAATTTACAAATATATTTTTGGCGTTGTAAACCGACGTCCGGTATTTTCTAATTAAATACCAAAAATACTCAATTTTGGGATAAATACCCAATATTACAAATCTCACTCAATTTGCACAAATTAACGCTCAATTAAATAAATCAATCACACCATTGCAATCAATATGAAATTTCAATCACCAGTTATCCCATTCTAATTTTCGGAAAATAATAAATAATTAAATAAATACCAAAATTGATTAAATAAATACATTTAAATGCCATAAATGCAAACTTAGGCTGGAAAAGCTTAATTAAATACCGAAACGGGCCTAGAAAATTTTCGAACCACTCTAGATAAATATTACAATCTATCTAGTCGCTAATTAAGCTCGTCTAACCACCTAACATGCATAAATGAGTAATTAACTTGCTAATTCGTTTTGACTAACCACATAATCCCTATTTAACTTAAATTAATCAATCATTAAGCATAATTAACTCTCTAAGCAGAGTTTAGTAAGTAAACTCACCGGTTTTGTGAGCCGGTGAGTCCACAATGACTATAGTGGCTAACACTTGGGCTTGCGGCGATGCCAATGGGAGCTCAGGAGGGCTTGAAAACCTTACTAGGATCATGTCCCTAGCTACTGATCTTGAAGGGGGCTATTAGTCGCAGCTTGGTTCGATTGATTGGAGTTGTTGCAGTGCGGCTTGGAGGTGGCTTGATAGTGGTTGTTCTGCGGTGGACTCGATGGAGATGCAGACTGGCGTGCAGGCTGCTCGCGGCTGACTTCGAGTGGCTGGCTGAGCGAGAGAAGGAGGAAGCAGATGGGTTGAAATCATGGGCTGCTTCGGACATGGAGATGGACATGCGTGGTCAACAAACCAAGAAGTCAGCTTTAGTGGAAATGGGCTGACATGTGGTTGAGTTTGGCAAGCTGACTTCGATATGTGGGGGCTAGCAGTTGACTGAGCTTAGAGACGTGGCTTTGTGGCAGTTGCGAGGAGCTGCTTCGGTCGCTGCTGGGGGAGATGGATGCAAAAGATGGTGGAACTATGAAGGTTTCTTTCAGTGGAGGACAGGTGATGGTGGAGGACTTATGGGCCGATGGTGTGAGGCGATGAGGCAGCGAAAGAGAGAAATGGTGGGGAGGGAGTGTCACGGACGCGGAGAGAGACGCTGGTCGTGAGTTGGTGCACCAATGAGAGAGAGAGAGAAGGAGTCGATTGAAGATGGGGCAGAGAAAAATGAGTTGGCATGTGACAAGCTAAGGGAAATGAAAGAGCTGGACTTTTCGAAGGGAATGAAAGACACGTAGAAACGGCGAAGGAGGGGAAGTAGCAGTGTGTGAGAGAAGCTTGGGGAGAGGGGGGCAAGAGTCAAACAAACTTATCTACTTAATTAAGGCTTGGTCCCCTAAAAATCCATAAGTTCATCCCCTTGCCCCCTTATCTTCAGCCCATCTTCATCCAACAATATCATTTGGTCACCCACCCAAAGCCAATTTTAACACCAAACTTACCACAGTTGAAGTCCAAATGAAGACAAAAATGAGACAGCCCCTCTAGCCTACAAATTTCACAAATTGGACTTCCATTTCAATCCGATTTGGTCCCCAAAAATCTCCATGCTAATACACTTGGTCCCCATTTACTTTCTTGCATGTAAACTCCCACAAATCACCAATTTTGGACATCAAAATTGACCACTTTCTCTACCATCCGAATTTCTTTCCCTTTTTCCGAAATGTTCGAAATTCAATTTTTTAACAAATCTCTCCAATTTGATGACTAATTTTGCTGAGGAGGAAGCCCACACAATTTCCACAATTTCCCTTCGCCGAGTAGCTCACTTTGGACGCCAAAAATCCACTTGCAAATTGCCTATCGAATTTCCTTTCTTTTCCAAATCGTCCGAATTGATTTTCTGTAAAAATCCCAAGCTCGCCGAAAACTCTTCGAATGATTAGTTGACGTTTCTAAAACAAATCGTGATATGATAGAACTTTCGATTTCTGAAATCGAGTTCAAATTCATGGTTAATTTCAATCTAACGTGATTTTAGCATGACCTAACCTATCAAGTAACTTTTAGAAATTTTTAGTGCAATTAACTTGTGGTTGATTATTTTTAAGCCACAACATAGATTTTTGACACATTAACGACTCTCGGTTGTTGTGAAAATCTCGAGATTTCAAATATGAGCACAGGGTACCAAAATGATAGAAAAATCGGTTTAGTGTCGATCGACGAGAATTTGGTAATTAGGTGAAATCACCCACACTTAATCACACACCTCGTTCGAATCAACCTATCTCCGGTTTCTGATAGATTTTTTACTGTGCCGTAATAATCATTGTAGATTAGCACGGTTGAGCAGTCAATTCCTAGTTGAATTCTCAAGTATATTGCATTTATATTCCTTAACGGCTTCATCTTATAGGCTAGTTATTTTTTGAGTGGTCAACTCAGGGAAAATAACTATAAGCACGTCAATGAAAAGCCCAATTTATTCAATTGAAAACATAACCTGAAAATCAGTTGGTCACAGTTAATGTACCCCTGATTTCCAGAGAAGCCATTTTTGTGACTTGAACCCGTGACTTTAGGTCACAATTGAGTAACCCTTTACTGTTCCACTAAAGCTCACCTTTCCAGTACCATGATCTAGAAGTCGTCTACGTATTTGCTACATATTCACTTTTTTGGTCAAATATATGTATTTACTCTAAGTAAATGGATTTGATCTCATTGTCGGTTTCTTTCCATGTAAATCTTAATTTCATAAACCGACAAAATCACCATATTTGATAAGGAATCACCATATTCAATACAAAATCAGGAAATTTTCTTCAATATTATCTAGAGAGATTTCCGGCTATAGATTTTGTCAAGTAATTCAAATTCCACAAACCAAAAGCCAATTGCTCATTTTACATGTTTCCCTTGCAAATGTATAGAGCGATAGATCTCCCACAGAAGTTTTCACTTTTCTAGAGAACGTGGGATTATTGTCGTGATGCTGATTATTTTTTAATTGCTTGTATGTGCCAAATCGTGAGTATCTATGGACTATAATGCAGGTTCTCAAAGATATCCATTCACCAATCAAAAGCCGTCCGAGGCAAATAAATATTTCGGGGGAGAGTAATAGAGAATTTTGGAAATCAACGTAGCATCGAAACTGTCATAGACAAAAAAGCTCTCCATGAAATTTTATTTTTTAATGAGTTTAGCACTCTCCCCATATCTTTTTCCAGCTCCAGCAGATGAGTCTTTTGTTTTTCTCATTCAGCTGATCAATTTGACTTAATAAATGTTGGTTCACTTTTTCTGATTCACTATTCTTGTACCAGGAAAAGAACTTATGGGGATTCAAGAGAGAGCCAAGGTTTCTAGAAGTATCTAGCTAGAGTCTTTTGATGATGAGCAAGCTGATGACCGTGTAGGGAAAAGAAGCCTCTTCCCAAGAGTCCCACGCAGAACTTGCTCGTCTAGTTATTGTTTTGCATTGTCGCGACCTCACATTAAGTGAATCATCTATGATTTGGCTAGTAGATTACTAAGCCTAAACTTAGCTTGGACTCTCTCAAGTCCATACTAATTCGCGACTTAGGTTCAAATTCTTAACATGCCATTGATTTTTCAATTAAGAGTCCCCACTAATCTATTTTCAATGGGTCAATTAGAAACCCAAGTAAAGTATACTCCTATAAACCAGAGATTTGTTAGTTAGGTATTGATTATGTTAGATTTCTCTAATGCCTTTTCGGTACTTTTTTCTTTTATTTTTAAAAAATATTTTGCAAACAGTTTGAATTGATTTTAACTTACTTCTCTAACATGTGAAGTAATTATGCGGGTACACAAACCACCAATTTAATAACCATATAAAGCAGTAAATAAGTTGCAAGACTTATCTCATGGCATCGAAAACATCTGCAATGTTAGATCAGAATTCACATTGACAATCCTATATATGATTTCTAATCTATCATGAAGTGATATGACATAGCAATATAACCTAAACTATATGACGTAAGTACGATATTTTTGTGTTTTCTTAATAAGCATGCAATCTATCCTAGAGAATGAAATTAATTTATTCTAAGACAATTTTTGGCTTTTACATGAAATTCAAAAATAAGAAAATTGCAAAAATTATCTACCTAGATTAAGATATCATCCAACTTATATTAAGAATTAGGTTATGCCAAATCTTAATTTAAACTAGAATGTTATCTTAACTTGGTAATCCTTAACCCAAAATGCAATCTATCTAAAAATTTTATCTAAACTTATAATTAACTAGAAAATAAAATTAAACATGCAATCTTATCCTAATATGCAATGACGTGCAAAGAATGCCCTAATTTTTTCCTTTTTCATTTATATGAAATTCGAAATTAAAAATGTCACATAATTAAACCTGCAACCTAAATTAAAAAAAAAAAACATCCTAAATTAATTTTTTTATATTTTTTTTTAAAATTCGAAATAAATAAATTTCATATTCTAAATATGCAAAATAACCCTAAAACAAGAATGAACCTATTCTTAATTCAAATAATTTTTTTTTTGAGTTTTCTTTTATGGAAACAAAATTGATTCAAACAACACGACAGCAAATCAGGCAAGATAAGATTGATATCTATAAATTGACGAATCGTATCTCGCGCATGAGATCGGATTGACCAATTTTAAACAAAATCACAAATCGTATCTATCGGATTTGCAATTTTTCTATGTGATTGCGAGTCATATTTCGAGCATGAAATCGAATTATCAATCATATGTACACAGTGAAATTAGGAAAATTTCCCAATTGAAAAGACTATTCGAGATTACGGATATCTTAGCATATCGGGAATTTTAGTCATGTGCATTAATGGATATATCAAATAAGGAAACGGAATTTTCGGAAATTAAAAAAAAAAACAAAATTTTTACCTATTCCAAATATTGGCTTCCAAATTTGGACTTCGAATGGCTACTCACGATGCGATATAGTGATGCTTGGCGAAGCTCACAACTTGGACTTGGCTATCTGGATCGGATTTTGGTAGTGCTCGGCTAGCTATGGGGGATAGAGGTAGGTGTTGTAACGGCTCCTTGTCATTGTTGGAGGCGGACATAGCAGCTGCAACGCCTTAGTTCGGTGGTGCAAGGAGGAGCGAAACGACAATCCCAAAAGCTGCAAGCCTTAGGGTGCATTTGGTTCGGCATTTTGAAAGCCCATTAAGAAAATGTAAACTAGTTTAGCCCAAAGGACTTTTGGCAAATGCAAAGGTCGTTTGAAAAACTATGCTTTGAGAAATAATTTTGAAAGAAATGGCGTTTGGTAGAAAACACATTTAAAAAGCCCTTTGAGTGATTAATATTAATTTTTTTTTTTTTAATTTCATTTGTTTAAAATTGAAAAAAATAATATATGCAACTTTGTAAATATAAATTTTGACAATAATACTAAAAAAATAAAATGCATATATAATATATATATTTTTTTTAAAAAGACGAAACCCTTCATTGGAATTTTTTAATTTCTATTTGCTTGAAATTGAAATAAAATAATGTATGGAACTTTTTAAAAATAAATTTTGACAATGCTAAAAAAAATCAAATGTATATATAATTTTTTTATAAAAGAAAAAGATCAATCTTTCGTTGAAATATTTTAGTTTTAATTTTTTTAAATTGAAAAAATAATGCTAAAAAATCAAATACATACATACATATATATGTATATAATTTTTTTTAAAATTCCAAACCCATCATTGGAATTTTTTAATTTTTAATTGTTTAAAATTGAAAAAAATAATGTATGCAACTTTTTAAATATAAATTTTGACAATAATGCTAAAAAAATCAAATACATACATACATACATACATACATACATACATACATATATAGATATATACATATATATATATATATATATCTATATATATATATATATATAATTTTTTTAAAAGTCCAAATCCTTCGTCAAAATTTTTTAATTTTTATTTGTTTAAAATTGAAAAAAATAATGTATGTAAATTGTTAATTATAAATTTGAAAATAATGCTAAAAAATCAAATACATATATATATATATATATATATATATATATATATATATATTTGTTTAAAAAAAGACCAAACCCTTCGTAGGAATTTTTTAATTTTTATTTTTTTAAAACTAAAAAAATAATGTTGCAAATTTTTAAATAAGTTTTGACAATAATACTAAAAAAAATCAAATATATAAATAAGTATTTAAAAAAGACCAAAATATATTTAATATTTTTAGCATTTATGTAATTTTGATTTTTTAGCATTATTTTGGCATTTAAAAATAATAACGATGGGACAATAATAAATTTGAAGAATGAGTGATGATAATTTTGGAAAAAAAAAATTTCAGCATTTGGCTAAATGCCGAAAACTCAAGCTAGTCCATACTAACATTGAGCTTTCGTCTTCCCAATGCTGACTTCCACTTGAAAACTACTTCAAAATGGCTGTCAAATGGTTTAGCATTTTCCCAAGCGGCTTTGGAGGCCGAAAGCCCCTTGGGAATGCCGAACCAAACACACCCGATGGTATTGAAAAATCCACCGCCATATTATCGAAAATATCAAATCTCTATTTCTCACAAGATAATTTTCAATCATATAATAATAATAATAATAATAATAATAATAATAATAATAATAATAATAATAATAATAATAATAATAATAATAATAATAATAACAATGGGCTCGGGCTAATTTGCTATCTTTGTGGGCTTTGTCCAACTCGTCAAATTAAAGCTCGTAACTACCAATTCAAATCCATCTCGTCTCTAGTCCGATGCAAATGCAATAATAAAAATAATGCTGCTACGCAATTTAATTCCAATATTTTTTTAGGGATAAAATTAAATCCCTAATTTTTATGCTGAGTCACCAAAATTTAGGTGTCAACACACATATAACACAACCTTTTCTTGGCACGGAATTGGACAAGGTCAGTCGACATTAGAGTTCCAATGTTAATTGAACTTCTATTACAAATTTAACTTTTACTTGGCTGAAAATTCATGGAAAAGATTTTTGAAGAAAATGTATGTATTCTTAAATTTGTCTTGATTGTTAAAAGAACTTTCCATTTTCTATGATCTCGTTGCGAGGAGTTCCTCTTGTGCTTGGCTAATTTCTAGATATGTGAAAACTTTGGGGTACTAGTCATTGTTAAAAGAACTTTCCATTTTTCAAGGCCATAATGTGGAGAAACATCTGGTGTACTTGTGGTGGTTGTGAGATGCATCATTTTTCGACTGACCTTGCCATGAATAAAGTTTAAGTTAACCTTGACCCCTGAAAGATTTTTAGATGATTGATAGGAAGTGGTCATAGAAATGCTTGTAATTATTAAATTTCTTGGGGTTAACAATTCATGAATGAACGTACTACTGTTGGGGATGTTTGTTGTGTTTATACCATCCCTATTATGATGATTGACTGGGTGTTTATCAAATGCTCTTGCTTGCATTTAAATCGAAAGATAGAAAGAATTGGTCGACGAAGCATCTTGAGACAGCGCAATTAATCTACTGTTGAGGGATGTTCGTGTGCTTGGGATTTCAGGGCATGACACAAGGTTCCTACGATGTTCTAAGTTCAAGTAAGAGAGTAATGAAAAGTGAATGAAACTGAGAGTATTTCATGTAGGGAAAAAAACAAAATGAAAGAAAAGGAAGTTTTAGCCGAGGAAGTCGAGTAGGGAGCAAAGGAGACTAAGAGAGGTTTCATTTTCATTGGCCATGATTAGAGGACTTACGAGGATACGATGACTTAAGAAAAAAGAGGCGAGACATTCTTCTCATAGAAAGGAAAGAAAAAGGTGACTTATGGAGGGATTTCCAATACAGGAACCGAGGCAATGGTAACTAGCAGAAAAAGATAAAACCCAAACATAAGATCCGACAACATCAGGTCAAGGCACGAAGGAAATGAAAGAAGACTATCAACAGCACACGTCTGATATTCCTTGATAGCAAAGTTAAAATTGAACAGAGTCAACCAGCTACCAGTTTGCTTCAACAGGAAGAGGTCGCAGTGGTCCACTCTCAGACAATTCTCCCAAACCTTTATTCTAATGCAAACAGGTTGCACATAAGGCATGATCAAGAACGATAGATTGGAGCTTGCCTATGACCTGGGGATGCTGATGATGTTCCTCCAACTTGACGAGTTCTACATTAGATCACCACTAGGGGTGAGCATGGTCAGGGTTGGGCCGGTCCACCCCATAACCCTAGGACTAACTCGCACAATGCTAGTCCTCAATTTTTGGGACTAAGGACCGATCTTATTGAGCTTAGGACCGATGACCGAACCCACCCAATGGGTTCGGTTCGGTTCCAGGTCAACCCGGGACCAACTGATAATTTTTTATTTCATTTTTTGTACTCCTTAAAAGGGTAACCAAGGACCGTATCTACCCAATGGGTTTGATGATGAGCAAAGTCAGTTAAGAAAGACAAGCAATGAGAGTCAAGTGGGGTGAGCGTCGAATAGAATGAGCATCGAATATTGAGCAGGGAGCAACAAGCCAAGTGAGTATCAAGCAGTGAGCGGCACAAATAACCCAAAACGAGCAAGGTGAGTGTCGAGTGACGAGCGGAGAAGTTGTTTTTTTCAATTTTAGCAAATTGAAGACTAATAGGACAAACAAGACAAAGAGAATGAATACTAGAGGATGATATCATAAGATGCCTTTTTGAACGCCGTGAGGTCTCTTCACAAAAACATTTTCTTCCTTTGTAAATTATGACTATTGACGCCGTAAAATACATTAAAAACCTAAGTTTTTAAAGAACAATGTAAAATTACTTGAATACCTTATTAAAGAGCTATTTAATGTAGTTGACGCCGTTTATTTTAAGGTTTTCTATATATAAAAAATTATAAATAATATATTAGATATATGTATGTATGTATGTATAGTTAGGGTTGGTTGGGGTTGGACCGACCTAGAATTCTTAGGATCAAGAACCGACCCGTACAGTGCTGGTTCAAGAATTATAGGACCAATGATCAGCCCAATCTCCCTGGGAATTGGACCAAGACCAGCGAGGTTGGGCCAATCTAGGGTCGGTCTCGGGTTGACCTCGGACCGATGCTCACCCTTAATCACCACCTTGATGACATGTTCACATAGATTTCCGGGCCTTGACCAAGAGCAACCATAGGATAACAACAGTAAAAGTATCATAACTTTCATACTACGCTCACTTGAGTGCCATTACTTTATTTTTCTCACTCAAGTGTCACTTCGAAGTAAAATTGATCATTTGAATGCCACTTTTGGCAAATCATCCTATATATTTTTTTAAAATTATTTATTTATTAATTGTCCATGTCAGCGCCTGTGATGCCTTGTAAGATGACTGATATCCACATCGATATTCTAGAAGGGCAAAACACCGATGACACTTAAGTGATTGATTTTTCAAATTTGTGGCCTTCAAGTTAATGCTACACGGAATTTATTGCACTCTTAGGATGCATTTAGTAATATTTCTATTCCTATATATATTATTAGAAATAGTTCTTTTCTATTATTCTCTAAAACAATTTTTAGTAAAACAATGCGTTTGGTAATCGTACAAAATTTCTATTTTCGAAATAGAAAAAGAACATGAATGCATTTGATACAACTCACAAGTTTTTTTTATGATATAGAATTATTTTAATTTTTTAATATTATTTTGATTTTTTTCTTCTTTTCTTCTTCCTTTGCAAGCCATAGCCAACGGCGAGGAATAAGAAGATAAGAAAAGAAAGAAAATAAAGAAGATGACATATTTTTAGAAATTGTTTCCAATGATAAGAAACTACTTTTTTCTATTTCTTGTTTATGTTCCAAATCTATTCCCCGACTACTTTTCTATTATGGGAAATAAAAAAATTAACTGATGTTATCAAATAAATTTTTGTTTATTTTCAATTCCAAGGAGCAAAAGAACAAAAGAAAAAACAAGAAATGGAATTGTTACCATGCAGAGCCCTAGTATGCATATATAAAAAATGCTTATACACGTGATCATTAAAGGAGAGATTATTTAAATATTTGGAAAAATTATCAATCTAGTCTTATACCTAGAGTGCATATGTCAATTCAGTTTTAATTTTTCAATTTTGTCAATATAATCCTACACATTTGTTGAAAAGTAAATTTAAAATATTTTGTTTTATATGCAATGGGCCTCATTTATGAAAATTACCTAGGTATATATATATGGTACCACATTTTATTAATATGTTTCATAAAGAATTAATTAATGCAAGGCACCTTGCATTTGCCATTCCCAACCTTTTTACTTATACATAAAAATGACAGGATAAAGACAGCATGAGTGTCATAATTTTTCTATGGAATTCACGTAAGTACTATAACTTTTTAAGTGCCACATCGAAGTAAAATTGATCATTTGAGTACCATTCATGGCAAATCATTCTACTTGGATTTTTTTAATAAATTTTCATTTCGATGTGGATTTTTTTTGTTATTTTTGAATTTTTTAATATTTATTCACATTAGTGCTAGCCTGCCATGTAGGACAACCTACGCCCACGTTGGATTTTCTGACAAGACAGTTTGTTAATGGCATTTAAGTGATTGATTTTTTAAATTTGTGGTACTCAAGTGAGTGAAAAAAAAGTTATGACACTTAAGTGAGCGTTGTACGAAAGTTATGGTACTCTTATTATACTTACCCTGAGTTCAACACCGTGTATATTAAGTTTCTATCTCTAGAGAGAACTTTTTGCAAGTGGGATTCTTGCGTCCAATATCACATCCACATTTAGAATGTTGAGGGATTGATGCCAAGCATTACTCGTGAAACTCTAGTCCCTGACATTCTCAAAATAACCAGTTTCTAGAGAATACTTATCCAACTAAAATAAAGAGTGACATTTAGTTTGCTGACATGCGGATCAACCCGTTGATTCTTGGCCATCACTTCGATCTCAGGTGGTAAGACTCAATTGCAGCTTGGGGTTTGGGATCAACTGTTGGCAAAGACCTCCTATCATTAATCAGAACATCTGCAAGATAAAGGAGGCACAAAAGTTTTGGGGAAAACAACACCTTCTAAAGCCATCAATAATTTCAAAATCAAGAAGCACGATTTTAGATTTTAGATCAATCAAACGATGCCTATATATGGGGTAACCAATGCTTTCTGAAATAGTCTATAGAGGCACGTTGGTTGAGATATGCTTGCACGAACTCTTCAGCTGCATTTATAAAATCCTGCGAGTTTCTTGTGGAATACAAAATGCTGCCTAAGAGCTTAAACATCTCTCTTTATACACCAGAGTGGCAGTTTTTCTTTAGAAGATTTCTTATCCATGCAGGACGAACACGCCAGAGGCATCATAGTTCTTGGCATCGAAATGCCTTTCTAATTATAGGATGAGCTTAACATTCAAGTCTTCACTTCTCTGTTTCTTCCCTAACGGCTCAATGAGATGACAACTTGGTTTGCCTTATACCAGAGACCTTGAAGGAGAAATCATCCACTAAATAGATAAAACTTTTAAGCTTTTATGTTTCGTGTTTTCTTAATTTTATTAGTTAGATATTTAGTATCAACATCAGCCAAATACAATAGGTTTTACTTCTAATATTATAGAGATCATGACCTAAAATATACTTAACTAAAATATTGCAAAATTCATGAAAACCAAAAGGCAAAAAGTGACAAAAAAGGCAACAATATTATTTCTTAATTTAGGAACAGCTTGAAATGAAAAGATTTTCCAAATTTTGCGTAATACTACACACTATATAGATACAAATGTATGATGGGAGCAAGAATTAAAGAAAGCAAGGTGTGGCCAAATTTGTTATCTATTTACTTTCATACCAATGCATATTCACAATCAACAACCCAAGAATTCATAGTACTATCAATCATTAAGGAAGATTTCATTAATTATGTGTGTCTATATATATAATGATCTCAATTCATGGAATCAAGTGATGTAATGGCATGATTCGAGAACTCAACAATTCCTCCATTTTCATCTTTTAAATTTTACTAACAATTAATTATCTGAGAAGTTTGTCTAAAATTTAAAGCTTCAAATAGTAAGCAAAATATTTTCTTCTTCTCTATTTTAAAAAGAATTTACTTTAAACATTTAGGCTTACTAAAGCAAGCAAGTTAAAAGGGCAATATCTAAATTTCAATGATAATACAAATTCATTGTTACTTTATCCTCAATTCAATTTATGTCTATATATGAGCTTTTAGTACCCATATTTCTGTCAATTGATATTTTCGGTATTGAATTAAATGGCATATTTTTCTTGCCGGATTTGGTTTTGACAATGCTAGCCCCCGGAACGAGTTTATATATGGGGCAAATTTTCCTAATATGATCCTTCTTGATCTAATCCTAAGGGCCAACAAGGTATCATGAGAATTCTTTGTACTTGACAACATTTTGGCTAGGAGAAAAGGAAAAGGAGAGAGAGAGAGAGAAGAAAAGCTCTTTGCGTTCCCTCGCAAAAATCAATCTTTCAAAATATCTCTCCGCAAAAGACACAGTTCCTGCTCCTACGTTGACATCTGTTCAGGTGTTATATGCTCTTGGCCTCTGCATGACACCTCTGCATCCTTGAAGACCCAGTCTTATCCTCGAACTTCGAAATCCTACTTACTTTCTTTCAAAGGCTGCACTTTCTCGTACTTTCTTCGGCCCCCACCGTTGTCGTTTGATATTCTCGAGAAGGCAAAATGAGGTGGGAAAGAGTTGTGTTACCGCAAGCCCAGGAGGCAGAGCAGGGCAGCGAAGAGGCGGGTGGCCCCGGAAAGGGGTGGGCCCACACTTACAACGCGATCAAAGGAGGGAGGTTCCTCTACGTGTTCGGTGGCTTTGGCATAGACTACTGCCTGACCAACGAGGTTCACGTCTTTGACACTGGTGGGTCTTCGAGTTTATCTTCTGGAGATTCTCATTTTCCTTCGAAGTTTGCGTTTCTTTTGGAGAATGTCTTCGATATAGATTGGTATACTCTGCTTAGTGCTGAGGGAAAGATTGGTTCTTTTCTTTTCTTTTTTCTTTTTTCTGTCTGACTGGGATCTCCCGGTGTTTTTTTGGTGCAATTCTGCTGGTTGGGATTTTTTTTGTTTTTTTGGTTGTGTTATAACTTGCTGATGCCTTTTGTTTGTCGTTGGCTTTACTTTAATCAATGGCTTGGGTCTTGAATCGGTGATTTGTGGCTAGTTTTATCCGTTGAATGTGTGTGTGGGAAGAGAATATTTCATGGTATTATATGTCCAAGCACTGCTATGACCAATAGTTTCCTGTACTTCTTTCATCTTGAACAATTACTGAAGATGTTTTTGACTTTCTCCCCATTTGCATTTTCCTGCTGTTTATATGTACTGCTGGAATTTCATGAGGGTCGGCTTTTGGTGTGCTTCAAACTTTGTCGCCTTCTACTTTTTGTGTCGTGATCTTGTGTTTCGTTGGAGCTTAGCCTGTGTGGCATGTGGAAGTTGTTGAACTATGAGAGGTGATATCGTTTACCATAGTATTAATTGGTGACCTGGGGGTTAGGTGAGAGAGAGAGAGAGAGAGAGAGAGAGAGAGAGATATCTGCCATTGTTTGTCTCGGTATGTTGTGATTTTCCTTTTTTTCAATTGATAATTTGGTTTTTTCTGATTTGCAGTGGAGCAAACATGGAGCCAGCCCGCGATAAAAGGCATGCCACCTGCTCCAAGGAATGGCCACAGCTGCACTAATGTTGGTGACAATTTGTTTGTGTTTGGTGGGACGGATGGAATGAACCCTCTTGGGGATTTGCATATACTATACACTTGTAAGTTACAATTACCATCTCCTCTTGCCCCTGTCGTAGCCATACATGGATATGTTTTGTAGGACGGATTGGCTAATAATCTGTGCATCTTTTCATTATACCTGCAACAGCAGAAGTTGGGTTTCTTTTAATGTAGTTCACGAATATGTTTTGTAGCTTCCCATACATGGATATCACCCATTACAAGGGGAGAGGGACCAGAGGCAAGACAGGGTCATAGTGCAGCACTCGTGGATAAAAGGCTGTTCATATTTGGTGGGTATGGAAAATCTCCTGTTAATGATGATGAAGAATATTACAATGATCTCTTCATATTGAACACAGGTATGCTTTTTTTAAAAGTCGACATTTCTTATTTGCCTGTAGTCCCCATTGACATCTATTTGTGAAATTTCCCTGTCTGTGCATATGAGAGCTGGGTTAAAGACTTTACTTTCCTTGAATGTCATGTCCTCCAATTTATCAAAGTACTATGCTTGTAGCATGTGTCATCAGTTACCATTGCTCGTTAAATATATATTGATTTAGATTGGTTAGTTCAGTATTCTATCTTCCTCAGGTAGACGAACATACTAGTTGATGCATTTCCTTCTCATAATCTTCAGAGACATTTGTATGGAATAAGGCCATGATGACTGGTATCCCTCCTTCACCACGTCAAACCCATGGCTGCTCAACTTGGAAGAACAAAATGATTGTGCTTGGTGGTGAAGATGGAGGTGATAACTATTTGTCCGATGTCCATATTCTCAATGCAGGTTTACTGTCTACTCTAGCCTTTATTAGTTCACCTGAATAGCAGTTTCTTGGTTTTTTCTCTTGACGAATATCCTCTTTTTACTAGTCTTTTGGTCTTTCTGTATTTTGTTAGGTACCCTCATATGGAAGGAGCTAAATACCACTGGCCACACGCTACCCCCTCGTGCTGGATATTTGACTATTACTTTTGGGAAGTTTCTGTTGGTTTATGGGGGATATACAGAGGCCCAAAAGCCATATGATGACCTGTATCTGCTTGATGTTGGTAAGTACTTTTTGCTCCATGTATGCTTTCTGAACGTCTGCCACAGAGATCTTGCAGATATATACATTTGCTGATTTGTAATATTGATGGACTCAAATTGCTACTTCTCACATTCTTACTGGCCTGTTTTATATGAAGCCTGTGTTGGTTAATATATTTCTAGGCAATGCTTTGTTGATTGCAGTTATAAATCTCAAGTATATTTCTTTTCTTTTGAGATGCGAGTGGTACATTGGAGTGCTAGATGAACTTCTGCTTCAAGAATAGGGCCTTTTTCCTTGTCCGTCCAATTTCATATCCAATGATTAGTTAACTTTGCTCAATCATTGATGTATTTTGGAAAAAAAAAAAAAGTTTGAGCTGATCATCTATTGCTTCTTTTAATATTTTCCTATTCCTTCGTATGCCTTGGAAAAGCAAGGGAATGTTGCTTTCGTTCCTTTGACTTAAAATGCGAGTCCTCATGTTCTTTATCTCTTTTGCTTGACTGTTCCCATGATTTTGCAGAATCTGCGATATGGTCCACGGTGACTACTGCAGGTGCTGGACCTTCTGCCAGATTTTCCATGGCTGGGGACTGTCTGGATCCCGTAAGGAGTGGGGTTCTCATCTTTGTGGGTGGTTGCAATGGAAATCTTGAGGCTCTGGATGATATGTATTACTTACACACAGGTTCAAATTATATCTTGTCGACATTCTTTTGGTAGTTTATGTTGATCATCGGGTTTTCATAATCCAATATGTTTACCTGCGTCTATTTCCTATATCACATCTAGGACTCACTAGAGAACACCAGCGAAGGCTAGACAAGCTACCCTTGAGGAAGAAACTGAAGCTGAAGTGCCAAGAACAAAATCTGACTCTAGGACATGAAAAAGCTTTAATGCAAGTTGGTGTATCCACAAGCTCATATCAACCTGTGCCGCAATCGATCTATGGTCAGCCAGGTCAGGCCCTGATATATGTTTCCTTCCATGTTCTTAAATGACGTTTGTTGGTGGGAGAAATGTGCTGTGGAGATAGATCTATTTAATTTGATTCTACATTTGTTTATGTAGACTTGAAAGTATCTTTCATGATACCAATTGTCTCCAGTTCTGTAATCTTTTCCTTTGTTACTTCTGGGTCATCGATTGTGTAGTATCCCCCTATTCCTTCCAGCAGATGATTATGAGATTGTATAAGTATTGTTGCTGCGGTCGTGTCCCGGGGAGGGGGCGGTTTATAAATCTGTTTAACTTATGTATTTTTAACCTGAGCCTTGATAAGAAGTGGCAACATGATTTATGATACATTCTGACCTCATTTTCGCATGTCTACCGTCTCTGCACTTACGAACTGAATGCCTTCAATTGACTTAACAAAATCCAAAGCCAACTTGACGAACCAAAGCATATCCAAAAATCATCAACAGATTTCGCTGCCTTGTTGCAGAGACAACACAAAATCTGACCTCATTTTCGCATGTTATCCAAAGTCAGATTTTTCCCTAAGGCTTTTCCCAAGCAAAAGAAGAAAAGAAAATTCATCCATCTTAATCTCCAAGGAAACCATCCTTTCCTTTCACCTTCTCAAGAGCACTAAGCTCCTTAAGGAATTTCGAGAAGTTGTCTGCATTACTTGTTTGAAAGAAAACGTTAAATAAAAGTTTTTTAAATTTGAATTTTTTTAAAACTTATTCAAGTATTTAAATGTGCTATTTGTCACTGAGATAATGTAATAAGAACTTGTATTGCAGAAACTTAGTGTTCAGTCATTTTCTAAACCAAAGAACTGATTCATTGAGTACACATACTTGTTTCCTATTCTAGTTAAAAGCGTCAACATATATTGCTATTGTGGCCATAAATTGCAGTTGTAAATATGAATTCAAGGCTATGAATATGAAATAGAATAATGATTTTAAAAGCATATTCACCAACTTGCACAGATAATTTCATCGAATATTGAGGTTTATAGATATGTCAGGTTTCTTTATATATGAAGGTGGTACTTAGATTGGAGTTCGCTTTGAGTCATGGTATGGTAATGAGAATGAGTTATGTCGCCTGCCAAGGAACATACCAAAGAAATAGGGTTAGTTGATTTCCCATCTGGGTTGCAGAATGTTAAGAAGAAGTAGTTGGAGAAAGTAACAAGCCTTCTTTAGTCACATTTGCTTTATATTGATAAGGTGCAATGTTGTCTATAACTGTTCAATAAAGTAACAAACACTGGCCCTAATAGTTTCTATGGACCTAAGAGCTTAAATGAAATCAAAGAATGTACAATAACATGTTCATGTAAGGTGGGGTTGATCGGACTGCCATTTCTGGCCACCTGGAATGTAAGAGTACCCAAATTAAAAAAATCAAACCAACATTGTGGTTTGGAAGGGGCATGGCCATCCCAGTAACAATAAGAACCATGTTCATATTTCTTGTTCAAGTTTTTGACCGAAAATTTTCCCAAAACGAGGACTTTGCTCATGATATAATGTGAAGAATTTACAGTGTGAATTTTTTATATTGACAATTTTTCGCTTAGAGTTAAAGCTGAAACTTTGCATAAAAAAAAGTGTGTTCCAGTGCACAACACTTCCCCACATTGCTTGGGTCTAGGGCGGGGTTCATGTACACCGCCACATCCCTAGTTTGCAGAGAGGCTATTTTTGTGACTCGAACCCTTGATAGGTTTACATGTTTAAGTAAGGCTCGCCCTTAGGGTATCATGATCTAGGTAACATCTATGTATCTGCTATGTATTTACTTTTTTGGTGAAATCTACGTATTTATTTTAAGTTAATGGATTCGATCATATTTTTGGTTTCTTTCCATGTAAATCTTCATTTTATAACTGACAAAATCAAAATATTCAATGCAAAATCAGGAAATTTTCTTCAAAATTGTCTAGAGAGATTTCCATGTGGCTGTAGAATTTGTCAAGTAATTAAAATGTCCGTGAAGCAGAAGCCAAGTGCCTGTTTTACATGTTTTTCCTTGCGATTATATAAAGCTATAGATCTCTCACAGAAATTTTCACATATCTAGAAATCATGGGATTATGGTCAAGATACAATTATTTGCAAGTGGTGTACGATTGCCAAAACTCTTGTCACTTTTGTTTGGAATATAGTTTTACCTTGGAACGTTCTGATCGCTTGGATGAATAACCAGAGCACTTGCATCAGAGTCCACAGACTGCTAGTTTCCCTCGACAATATCTTCAGAACGTACCATGAACTGAATTGCAAATCAACTGACCTTTGTCCAAGAACTTTGTCAAGTAATTAAGCCAAGTGCCTGTTTAATTGTGTTTGCTTCCTGTTATCAGTAGATATAGATATAGATCTCTCACTGGAGTTTTCACTTACCTGGTACTGTCTTTTTAAATTGCTTGTATGTGCCAAATCATAAGTAGCTGTGGACCTTTAATGCAGGTGCTCATGGCTATTTATCCAAGCAATCACAACCTATCCAAGGTAAGACTATATTCCAAGCAAGAGTGAAGGAAACTTTTGGTGATCAATACACCATTGAAACTGTCATCAACGGAAAACCTCTCCGTGGAGTTATATTTTCCAGTAAGCCTAGCACTCTTCCTATACCTTTTTCAAGCTCTAGCAGGTGAGTCTTTTGTTTTTCCCATTTAGCCGATCGAGTTTACTTAGCAAATGTTGTTTAGTTCTGATTCTCCATTTCTTGTAGCAGGATAAGAACTTGTGGAGATTCAAGTGCTGTTATGCCAAATGGATATTACAATGGGGAGTCAGAGGCTTCTAGAAGCATCCAGCCGGACTCAGTTGATAACAGGCAAGCAGATGATGTGGATGGAAAAGAAGCCTCAGAACCTCATGCAGAACCTGCTGGTCCACTTCCTGTTTCAAATGTAACACAACCTTCTGATGGCTGTGATCTGGACAAGGTCAATAAACCTTGCAGTTCCAACGTTCTGTTAAACTTTTATCACAACTATAACTTTTAATAGGCTGGAAATTTGCGCAAAAGATTTGAAGGATCTGAGTCTTTTTACTTTGTTTTAGGATCTTGTAAGCATTTATGCAATAATTGCTTTGATCTTTCTTAGTTTTGGAGGAGTTCTTATTGTTCCTTTTTGAGTTTTGATATGTTCTTTACTCTGTGTTCAATAGAAAACAAAATTTCAGATGTGATTCTGATCATGTGAGTATTTTCTGTGCTCTGGAGGCAAGTATGCACCTTGTGCATTATGGAATTTTCTGCCTGCATATTTTGATTTTTCATCTTTCTCCTCAGGTATCTGCAAACCAAGAATCATCACTGCAGGCTTCTATGAATTCCAAAAGATAACTGGATGGATGAAACTCCAAATCTGAAGGTGGAATTTCCTAAAAAGAGTGTATCTCCATCAACCAAGGACTCTACATGATCTCACAAAATGAACTTGAGCATAAGAATCATCTGTGTTGCTAATAATGATATGTCGTTCTTATCCAACTTCAAGTTTCTACAGCTGGTCAACGATGTTTGATTGCAGACCTACGCTTGTGAGATAATAGTTTCTTGCAATAAATGACTCACAGGTCATAGAAATGTTTTTCAGCAGAATCCTCTGTGTACAAGGGGATATATACTATCTGAACAATAGCCGTGACATTGTGTATAACATAACTTATATATTTTGCATTGTCTACATCACTTATGCGAATCACACTAGCACACATGTATTCATTCTTGAATGTGTTGCACTTGTTAAAACAACTTTTGCATTTGCCATTAGCTCGTGGTGAGGAGTTCCCTTGTTTTTGGCTGATCTGAAACTTGTGAAAACTTTGGGGTACGAACTATGAAGTGCCACCTTGTCATCCAGATAACAGCAACAGTCTATTTCAGTTACTTGATATCCTGTTGTTGTTGCATGGCTTCATCTGTCTTTTCATGCATCATGTAGTCGGAGGACCAAAATCATGCATGTTTATACCCATGAGTAGCACATTCAATGTTTTACTTTTTGTTTATGCCTATGCGTACCAGGATGCGTATGCAGACAGTTTTAAATGTGATTAAGATTAACCGGGAATCCTGATGCCAAGAAAAGGAAGGGGCTTTGAATAAAGATAGTAATCCTGCTTCTGAATTAAGCTGTATCTTTCGGTGGATCTGGTCAATTTGTGCATCTGTATATGATTTAATATATGCTTACAGGCTAGTTATATCTCTGATGGCAAATGAGAGGAAATCAAGCCAAGATGAAAGAGGTGATTTGGCTAAATCAGTTTGAAAGTTCTTGCACATTTAGTTTTGACCTGTTGAACTTCTTGACATATCCCATGAGTAATCCAATTCTGACTGTACATTCATCAAGTTATCCCACAAGCATTTCACAGCTGAAATTGTCTTCAAGCTAACTATAGAGATCTGATCTGCCTCCTGATCTTCGCTTGATTAATAATTGAAGTCTGCTGCCATTTGAGGTCTGGTTCACTGGGAATCTTGTGATGAAGCAACTTCTTGACTTTGGCATGTATGATTCTTTTTATTCTGTCATGAGATGAGACATAAAAAATTCCTTGTTTATGCAAAGGTATTTTATATGTAACAAACTCATTGACATTTCCCTTATTCTATTATTCTCGTCTTACTTCTCTCTATACTTATTTTGCTCTCTTTTGATTGGCTTGCTATACCACATGACACTGCCATGTGGTGTAGCCAACAAACAAAATACCTTCTCATTGTTTGTAGGTATGGCCTATCGAAAAATTCATGATGGTCTTGTTTATTAAGGTTGTCTGATGTGGTTATAATAAGCTTTGTAGAGAATATAAACTACTCAGCAGTAAAGATTTTAACAAAGGGTTTTGTGTTGATGCTGTATATTAAAGGTAAATGTATCCTTAGCTTTTGTGCAGGGACAGAATACTGTAAGCCTCAACCGGAATAAGATTATTTACAGCAGATAATATCGAAAAGAGTGCTTTGTCTTGAAATTCAGCAAACAAAGATCTATCAGCACTAAAAGTTATATTTTTTTCGTATTAGCCTACCAAGCCAAACTCATTAAGGCCATCACGGCGATCCACAAACTGAGAATTTAGTTGGTTTGCTGGGCATTAGGCAGCTCACGCATTCAAGTTCTAGAAGTCATGATTAGCTGGGCAAAATCCAGGAAATGAGTATGACAATCTAATACTTCTTTGCATGAAAAAGGCAAGCATCTACTTGCAGGCTAATTACACGATGATATTCAAACTTCATCCAACTTCAAGAGAAACGCCGGCGAAGTAAATTGTAAATTTTTGGGGACCTGGCTCATCGATTGTCACTGCCACCACTTCGAAGCACGTAGCCCAAGGAAGATCCACCATAAGGGGCTGCAGTGCCCCTAGTTGAAGGCCGGTCCTGTACAAAGAAGGTTTCTGGTTTCAGCAGTCTTGTTCGAGTAAAGAAACTGGAAAAGGATTCAGAAGGTTTTAAATATCCAGAAAAATTGCACTGATAGAACGTCAGAAGCCTTAAACAATTGGGTAACAACGCCTTCAGGGTGAAGATAGCTTTTGTATCATGTTCTCGAGTTGCATAATTAGTTTCTTCTGACTTGCGGTGAAGCAAAAACGGAGCCAACCCACTATAAAAGGCACGCCACCTGCTCTAAGGGACAGCCGTAGCTGTACTTATGTTGGTGCCAATTTGTTTGTAATTGGTGGGACAGATAAGATGAACCCTCTCGGGCATTTGCATATACTAGATACTTGCAAGTTACTTTTACCGTCTGGTTTTCTGCCAGCTGTGGCCATACAGCGATGTCGGCTAATAATCCGTGTATCTTTTCATTATACTTGCAATAGCAGGAGTTGGGTTCTTTTTAACGTAATTCACAAATTTGTTTTGAAGCTTCTCATACATGCATATCACCAAGTATAAGAGGGGAGGGACCGGAGGCGAGGGAGGGTCATGGTGCAGCGCATGTGGGTTTAAAGCTGTTCATATTTGGTGGGTTTGGAAAATCTCCTGATGATAATGACAACATACATTACAATGATTACTTTAATTGAAAACAGGTAGTTCTTTTTAAAAGTCCATTTCTTCTTTGCCCGTAGTCCCATTGACGTCTATATGCAAAAAAACTTCTATTTGTGCATATGAGAGGTGGTTTCAAGACTTGATTTTCAGTTAGTGTTGTGTCCTCTAACTAGACCCATTAAACGGGTCGGATCAGGTCGGATCGGGTCATAAATGGTCCGACCCAAACCAAACCCATTTAACTTGTCTATGACCCAATTATTGTAATGCAAAATTTTTGACTCATACCCGACCCAACCTATACTCAATTCATATCCAATTCACTTAACTAAACTTAAACCTTATATATATATATATATATATATATATATATATATATATATATATATTAAATGATATTGCTAAAATAGCTTTATACAACGCAAATTTAATTAACAATTTTTATAATTTTTAAAATAATTATGTTAAAAAAATCAAAATTTAATTATTTTTTAAAAATTAAAATTTTAATTATTTTATTTTTATATTTTAAGAATATAATTTTATTTTTATTTTTCTCTTTCCTTTTTCTTTTTTCTTTTTTGTTTTTCTTCTTCTTTGGCCGATCGCCGAGAACGCGACAACGACCAACGACCGCCACAAAGCGAGTCTCAAGCTCACCGACGCCGGCAAGCTTAGGGCTCGCCTTTGGGCCGATCGCCGACCATCGCCGTGCTAGCCACCGGAATGAGGAGGAAGAAAGAAAAAGGAAAGAAAAAAGAAAAAAATTAAAAAAATAATTATAATTTCGATTTTTTATAAAAAATATATATATTTTTGTAAAGTTAAAGAGGGAAGAGAGAGATTGTGAGGTTTTGGTTAAAAGTGGGTTCTAAATCTAACCCATTTAAGACCCACTTAAGACCCACCTATCTTAAGTATTTGATTGTTAAACCCATTTAACTACTTTCTTCTCAAAAACTAAGTGATTCAAATATGACTCATTTATGATTTAAATGGGTCATATATGAGTCTAAGATCCATTTTGCCACCTCTACCTCTGACTTCTCTAAATACTCCAATTGTAGCTTGCGTCATAAACTACCCGTTAAGTTTTTATAGTTGACATTACAGAGTTCAGTATTACATTTTTCCATGGTAGACAAACATAGTTGTTCATGCATTGTCTTCTCGAAATCTGCAGAGAGACAACGGGAATCCCACCTTTACCACATGATAGATATAGCTGCTTAAGTTGGACGAACAAAATGATTGTGACTGGAGGTGAAGATGGACGTGATTACTATTTGTCCTAGTGTCCATATTCTTGATTCAGGTTCACTGTCTACTGTAGTCTTTAAGATTTCAAGTGAATAGTTTATTTATCATTTTTTCCTCGCCACGAGTATATTCTTTTCATCACTTTTGGAGGAGCAATAGACCTTTTTTCAAGGGCAGGGAGGCATTCATACTTTACCTAGGCGAGTTCGATTCGGCTTTGGAGCACTTGGCTGCAGCTATTGCTAAAGCAGAAGATGAAGAGGGGCATCCTGACGCGGTTGTTATGGATGCATTCTTGAAGCACATTGATGAAACTAAAGACACTGACTTCCCGAAAATGTTGTATGAGCTGTTGAAGAATTCTGTTTCTTGAGAAAACCCTGCGTGGATATTTTGATATTGACAAACCATCCCTTATAATTTATGGTTTAAAAGATGCGAATCTTGTTTCTGTTCAGGTGGCATTAATTGATAACTCGATACCTTTGAAACTACCCTAGGCACTAATTGAAAGGATTCAAAAGGCGGAATCGCAGAAGGCTAATCGAAGTTACTGTGTATATCAAATTGAGAAGATCAACCTTGGTCACGTGACATAATATTCGAAGACCCAAAAATTCCTCTGACCAATATTATGTATCTAAAGGAAATCGACAGCTAATCACAGATCTGGAAAAGCTGATTTATTCGCTCTGAGGATGACCCGATCAACTATCCAATATACTGGAGGACGAGGTTTATTGCCTGATATGGCGATTCTATTCGGAAGCAACAAGTTTGCTTGAGATTTGATCATAGGAAAACCCGATCTCTGGTTCTAAATTAATTATCTCGAAGAATACTCAACATTTAACTTGGAGATTGACAGCTAAAAAAGGATCAACACAAGCCGAAGTGAATACACACAAGCTACAAAAATTCCAAGAGCAATATCCATTTGGTATTCGACCAATTTACTTGTTGAGAGTGACATAATGGTTTGTAATCTCTAGTGAAGAAAGTACGACTGTTAAAGTAGTGATTTAGATTGTTGGTGTCATCAACCAACTTCAGGCAGAATAACTTGTATCTACCCAAGAATTACTAATGAATCAAGCCTATCGTGTGAGTTAGGAAGAGCGGACATAAGCTTAGCTTAGGCCCAAACCACTGTAGATTTGTGTGCACCTGTCTCCTCTTCTTCAAATCTTAACCGTTTGACAGAAGCACCTCATTTGATATTAGTAACATATATGCATATATCAAACTATTACTGACATATATCAACTTGATACTGTTTAATTCCATAAACTTTATCAAGTATTCACCTCCTCTACATTATATTATTAGCCATAAAATTAGGAGAGAGCATATTTCATAATAGAACCCGGAACTAGAGAATTGGACTAGTGGAAACCTATGATGCACAGACACGTTCTAGAAGCTTCTGTGTCGTGTAGAACACTTGTTGACACCTCAATTTTAATTAATTTTATTAATTAAGTTTTATTTATTTTTATTTTTCGGAATAATAAACGAATAAAAAACAGAAAAAAAAACAACAAGAAAAAAAACAAAAAAGAAGCAGCCCTCAAATGGGCCCTTACGGCCCATTTCTTCTCCAGCCCAGCCCCCCCTTTTTCTCCTTCTTCTTCCTTCTTCTTCCTTGCTCCTTCTTTCTCCGCCTCTGTAGTTCACGTGCAGAAGACAACGAGGCGCGCAAAGGATTGCCTACGGCCGAGGGTAGTAGGCCGACGTCGGCTGGAGAGAATAAGATATCAGGCGCCATCAATGCCGAGCATGCTTCGCTGATGGGACATCGGTCCAGCCAAGGAGAACTGCTCGGCGTGCGAAGGGGACCGCCGGTTGAAGCTCCGTCGACCAGACCTCCTTGCCTATAAATAGTGGAGCACTTCCGTCGTCGAAGGGCAGTGGCGAGCTCGGAGATCCTTCATTGAGAGACATCGGGAAGGATCGAAGGGCGAGCACAAGAGAGAGCTCGAGTCGCGAGCTCAGCCCACCCTCCACCGAGAGACTTCTGGGAAGGCAGGCGACAAGCGACTTTGAGAAGGTCAGATCCGGCCGGTGGAGGCTCAGATCTGGCCTGAGTGAGAGAAGATTGAGGCCGAGGGTAGGGTTTCGCGAGATCTGCGCCTTAGATCTGGTCTTTTTTGCTGCTGCTGTTGCCGCCGAACGCTGTGCCACCGTCGTTCGCCCCAACCGAGATCCCGACGCCATTTGCTGCTACTGTCCCCCACGAGCTACCTCTCCTTCGAAGCTCGAAGAACGAGCCCGAGCCCGAGAGAGAGAGAGCCCCAGCCAGATCGACTTGCCCAGGCCTCGCTGACGCTGTCGTCGTCCGTCGCGATCATCACCATCAATCTGCCCTCGTCGTGGCTGCCACCATCATAGATCAACTCCTGTCATCGCCGTCATCACCTCCGTTCAAGAAAAGGTAAAAACCGTCGCCGTCTTTGTGGTTCCCATCGTTGTCGTCGTTATCGTCGTGGCCATCGCCGCCGCCATATCACTTCGGTCTCCTCCCCGGCGCAGCGAATTCGCAAACCCTAGGGTTTGCGATTCTCCAGGTCGCGAAGCGGATCCGAACCCGGAAAATCGGGTAGGGTTTGCGATCCGGGGGGGCGGCTGCGAATCGGGTCATCGGATCGGACCCGGGCTGCGAACCAGGTAGGGTTTCAAGGGGCGGCTGCGAGTCGGGTTGGAAGTCGGGTCGGACCCGGGTAGGGTTCCACTAGGAACCAAGTTGTCGGGCCGGGTCGGGCGTCCCCAAACGCCCGGCCACGGCGTCGTTTTAATTTAAAAAAAAAAAAGAAAAAAAAAGGGACAAAAAATCCGAGTCGGGCCCGCAACGCGGGCCCATCCTCATTTGGATCGCCGGCCCAGTCGGACCTAGCCTGCGGATCCGAACCGAGTCGGCTTTTCTTTTTTATTAAGTTTTATTTTAAATAATATTTTAATAAATAATTTATTTTAAAAAATATTAAAAAATGTTTTTATTTCCAGAAAATCGAAAAATATTTAAAAAAATGTTGAAAAATGTTTTATTTTCTAAAAAATCAAGAAAAAAGATCAAAAAAAAATTTTCCAAAAATATTAAAAAATATTATAAAAAATATTTTTTTCCGAAAAATAAAAAAATAAAAAATATTTCATATTTTCCAAAAAATGCCAAAAATCCAAAAAAAAAGCTAAAAATTCATGAAAAAGCCAAAAAATTTGGAAAAAGCCAAAAAGACTTGTATTTTTCCAAAAAAAAATACCAAAAAATCCAAAAATCCCTTTTTATGTCCAAAAATGAGAAAAAGACTCAAAAAAATGTTTTTCCTCCCAAAAATGCATGGAAAATCCCCGAACATCCAAAAAGCCTTAGGGTTTAAACAAGATTAGGTACCGAAAGGGCATTAGTGATTAACTAGCGTAATCAAGTCCTCGATCCTAATTTCTCTGGTTGCGCAGGAGTAAGTATTTCTCCCGATACTTCACTTGGGTTTCCAATCAACCCACCCCAAATCGATTAGTGGCGACTCCATCTTAAAAAATTGATTTACAGGTTAAAAACTAAGATTATTAAAGTCGTGAATTGGTGGACTTGGGAGAGTCCGGGCATAATTAAATCCAGCCGAGCCATTAGCCTCCTTAGGCGCTTGTACCCGATCTCAAGCGCCGAAAAAAGAGGTCGCGACAAACACCCCGACACGTGTCCAACACGCTCGAACACACTTCGACATGCGGTTAACGTGTATCGGATTTTCCGGCACATGGTCAACTCTTCTGGACACGCATGTCCAAAATCGCGAGAGGCGTCGGTTTCTAGGGCAAGTCTGCAAGTGCAAAGGTGGTTGAAGAAGGTGATGGAGTGGAGGCAAGGGCTGCAAGCAACAGCAAGGCTACAACTGGAAGGGAGGGCCAAAGGAAGAGTGACCTAGAGAGCCGTGACTACGATGTCGCCATGGAAGATTGGAGGCTGCGGCTGTGGCTGTAGTTGCGAAGGAGGGAGGGCCAGAGGTGAGCGATTCCAAGAGGGAGTAAAGATCATGAAGAAGAGGTCGTGGGAGGAGGAAGAGGCATGGCTGCTAGGGTTTTCAAGTTTGCTTCTGTTTTAGTTTTAGGCTTTTAACAAGAAAAGTAGAAAAAAGAAATTAAAAGTAAGGGTTTTGATGGCACTTGGCGTGAAGGGGATGGGTGGAGGAGTGTGATTTCAATTTTCAAGGAAGGAGCTAACAAATTGTGGGGGGAAAGGAATGCAGGATGGAGAGGGTGAAATAAATGGGTGAGGGGTACTTTTTTGGGTAAGAAAATAAAAGCATTGAAATAATTTTTTTTTTGGAAGAATAGGTGTTGGTCAAAAAAATAAAATAAATGAGATTAAAAAGTGATTTGGAAAAATAAAAATATTGAATGTTAAATAATAATAATAAATTTTGATCATAGAATATTATAAATTCATTTAAATAAATTCATTCTAATCTCTTGTTAATTGTTAGCTTCATCAATAATTTTTGTTAAAGTTATCTTTTTATTTATTTATTTTTTGAATGAAATTAATTACAAATAAAAGTATTCATTTAATATACAACGAGTCCCAATGTGTTGGAATTTTCTATTTTTGAAAAATGACGTATCGACGTGTCGTGTCGTGTCGTGTCACGTGTCTATGTCGCGTGTTGGTGTAACCTAAGTGGAAACCTAGCTAGTTCAAGTTTTAGAGTATGTAGGAAATGTTTTAGGTTCCAAAAATTGGGAAACATGTTTCCACGGATAATTTCCAGGTTTTAGGTAGGTTGAACTTGGAACAAGTTTTTGTGTTTTTATTTGTCCGTGTCTTCCCACTATCTCACAATATTCCATGGTGGTCGATAGTTAGTATGTGATTTGGAACCGCTAGTTTGAACTTCCCATTTTATGATTAAGCTTTTACTTTGTTAATATTTCATATTTTTCATGTGTCTAAATATAAGTTATAATTAGTGGATTGTAGCAACAAATAATGATTATTAAAGATAATTATTCATTGTAATATTTCAATTAATAATAAATGTGGAATGGGAGGTTGTGTCCACGTTCCATAATGGCTATTGACGAGGAGACTTGCCACTCTCGACTTGATTCTCTTAATATGTTTATGTCAATCTCGCAGATAATCATGGTTCTTATGATGTTCTAAGTTGAAGTAAGAGAGTAATTAAAAGTGGATGAAACTAAGAGTATTTTGTGTAGAGAAAAAAAAAAGGAAAGAAAAGGAGGTTCTGACTGAGAAAGTTGAAAGGGAGCAAAAGTAAGAGAGTAGTGTTCCATGTCAATCCACAATCCGCCATCCACCATCCAACGGTAACCAACGATTGACGGTTGGCGTCCGCCATCCACTGCTTGCCACCGTCAGTCGTGTCACGCCTTAAACCTTGGGCACGTGCACATCTCTCGGTGGTCGAATAAAAATGTGACATTTCAGGATGTGTCACTGACCCTTTCTTTTTATGCACATGCGAAAGCGAATTAAATAAACACCTAGACAATCATCAAACACAGGGATGGTAGAAAGACAAGCATGCTATTTTCACAAACCACACTTTATATACATATCAAGTTGGTCCTACCAGTCTATATACAGTAGTCTGACTCAAAAAGAAATTACTAGGCCACCTACGCTCCGGACCCTTCTGCTTCGGGTTCCGAGTTCTCCATGACACCATCTGGGATGTCGATGTCCATGGGGTGAGCTACCTCCTTATTCTTGGTTTCGACGGTTGGTCCGTCAAAACCCTGAAAAGGACCCTCTTGAATCTCATTAGGCTCATTAAGTAACCATGCTTTGAATTGATAAGGCACCAAGTGAGGTAGGTCCTCATCGACCCAAATAGTGGTCACCACTAGCTCACGGTTCCAGTTGGTCCCGAGAATAGGGAAGAAAGTAGACTTAGAATCCATGTGCCACAAATACCCAAACGGACATGATAAATCTCAGTGAGTCAAAACCCTAAACCTCGATTAGAACGAAAATTCACCAAAAGGCAGCTTAAACAGGCATCACAACAAACTTACCTCGCCTTGGCGCATCCCTGCACATTAGCTCATTACATATGCACTTATAAATGCAGCAACCGTAATTTAATAACTGGAACACATCATTTCATTCTCAAACAATCACATGGGTCCCGATTATAAGGTAAAATCGTTATGACACGTCTTATTCCGTGCTACACAATTTCATTCTCAAACAACCACTTAGGCAGTTTCCAATTATTACGACCCATTGGCCACAGCCAACTCAACAGTCAGTGGTCTTTCGGTATAATCGGACGTCATCCTACTCCATCGGGCACGTCAACTTCTACATCTAGATGGCATTCCATAAAGGAGCATCGGCCTAGCCTCCAATGCGACAGGCATCCGTTGACATACGGCATTCGAACTTAATCAAGCATCACCTCCTCGACTCTCATCGAGTGACAGGTTCCGATAGTGATCACATGCACATCTATACTTGGCCAAGAACACCGTGTTTTGCACTCAAATATTCCAATTTCAAATAATGGACTTCGCTAATTTTTTTATATTAAAAATTCTTGATAAAATAATTGTGCATGGTCACATATTTAAATTGAACCATAAATGTGGTATGCTCCCATTTTAAAACTCCACGATTTTATATAGTACATAAAATTTTTTTGGTGTCAAAAACCAACACCTGGTATTTTTCTATTTAAATAGAATCGGATTTTTGCAATAATAATCAATCATCATCACCAAACACTCAATTGCACCTCATAGCATAAATAAACCATCAAATTCACGTATTAATTCACCCACAAGAATCAGCGTAAAATTTCACTAAATGGCTAATCCGTCACAATTTATGCTAATTATAATTAATTAAATACATTGCAATTAAATTAAATTAATCTAATTTAATTAAACTAACCATGATTAATTAAAACTAACCCTGATTAACTAACCATGGTTAACTAACTAACCTAGGGTGGGCTAACTAAACTAACCCCTAACCAAACTAACCTAACTCACTAGCTATTCTAACTGCTAGTTATACTAAATAGGATTAACACTAATCCTAATTAACACTAAACTAACCACTAAGTGTAATTAACTACATAATTCGGGATTAGGGTGGTATTCAACGGTGGCGGGTTCACGGCGATAGCGCCATGAAGGTGGTGAGGACTCGGAACTACCACATCTCCAACAGAGGCCTAACAGTGAGGGAAAATAGCCAAGGGGCTCATGGCCTGGTGGCTGTTCAGTTATGCTTGGAGGTCGGTTGGGCTTGGTTGAGGTGAGATGGCTGGCGGGTGGCTGGTGGACGGACAAGGGTTGGCTAGTGGTGCGAATAGGGACAGACGATGGCGGTTGCTAGGTTTTGGATGAGCTGAGGCGGTCCGACAAGGAGACGGTGAATTGGCTAGGCAGTGTGGGGCTGGGCGGTGATTGGCTGGTGAAGGCGTGAGGGGCAGGTGGCTTGGTGTTCTGGTGATGGTTCAGTAGCAACAATGAAGGAAATGAAGAAGAAAAAATGAGGAAGTTGAAGGCAGAGGGGGTTCGGCCAGGGGAGGTGCATGCATGAAGAAGGAGGGGAGAAAGGGATGGGAGAGAGAGGCATGGGAAATCAAGGCTTTGGCCAATGGCAAGCCAAGGGAAATATCCCACACACTCAGGTGCTTTCCCCCAAAGTCTTTAGCCACATTAGTTAATTGGCCCTTCAATGGGCATTTTTCCCTCCAATTCCTCACAAATTAAATCATTTTGGTGGCCAAAAATTCCCTTAGAGGAGCCCATCCGAATTTCCTTCTATTTCTTTTTGCCGAAATTGATTTTTCCGCAAAATTCCGGACTTGACGAAAATTCGGTGAAAGATGAGATGACATCCTATAAATGAATTGTGACATGCTCGAACATTTGATTCCCGAAACTAAATTTAATTTCACGGTTAAAATCGACCAAACACAATTTTAGTACGACCTAACCTATCAAGTAGCTTTTAGGGATTTTAGTGCATTTGACCTGTGGTCGATAATTTTTTATCCACATTCGTGCATCTCCGACTCGTAGACGACTCTTGGTTGTTGTAAAAATCACAAGGTTTCAATTACGTGTACCAAGTATAAAATCGATAGAAAATTGAGTTAGTGTTGTTCGACGCGAGTTTCACAATCATGAGTAATCACGTGCAATTCAATTACGTGTTTCCATCAAATCGACCCATATTCAATCCCTAATCGATTATAATAGTGTCATATTGACTTTTGCTGATTATTACGGTCGAACGATCGATTTTCGATCGAATTCTCAAGTCCGTTGCGTTTATATCTCTTAACGGCTTCACCTAATAAATTAGTTAACTTGTAAGTGGCCAACTTAGAGAAGGACTATAGGCACATTGATGAAATGCCCATTTCATATATTCGAGACGGGTCAAATTTTAGGATGTCACAAGTTACTAGCTACTGCTGCCGTTCGAAAGGAAGAAATATTTATCAAATGAATACCTATTGGAAGAATAGAAACTTTGTGTCGTTATTAAACGCGTATTTTTGTTTAAAAACTCATCAAATAATTAAAATAGAAAAATCTATCTGTTTTTCTAAAAATCAATTTTTGACTAGAATAGTTATCATTCACATTATAAGATTGATTTCATTTTCATTGGCCATGATTACAGGACTTATGATGATATAATGACATCAGCAAAAAAGAGGTGAAACAATCTAGGGAAAATGTCACAAATAGTCCCTATATTTCCACTCAATGTCCAATTTCGCCTTTGAACTTTCGATCGGCTCAATTTGGTCCCTGAACTATTGATAAAATGTTCGATCTAGTCCCTGAACTTTCGAATAGCTCAATTTGGTCCCTGAACTATTAATAAAATGTCCGATCTAGTCCCTGAACTTTCGATCGGCTCGAGTTGGTCCCTAAACTATGATGAAATGTCCGATCTAGTCTTTTGTTATTATTTTTCTTTTTCTTTTTCCTTCTTTCCTTTTTTTTTTCCTTTTTTCCCTTTTTTTTTTTTCTCTTTCCCTCGCCCGAGCCGGCAGAGGGTCGGCGTCCCTCGCCCGATGTCGGTGAGGGGCTCTCCCTTGTAGATGCCGGCGAGGACGGCTCCTCGCCGGCATCTACGAGGGAGAGCCCTCGCCGGCGTCCCCGCAGCGGGCGAGGGGCTCCCTCGTCGATCTTGCGAGGGAGCCCCTTGCCCGACGCCGGCGAGGGCTCTCCCTCGCAGATCTGGCGAGGGAGAGCCCCTCGCCAACGCCGGCAAGGGAGAGCCCCGCGTAGACGCTGGCACGGATAACCCCTCGCCATCGTCTGCGAGGGAGAGCCCCTTGCCGGCGTCGGGTGAGGGCGAGGGGCTCCCTTGCTGGCATCCCTCACAAGCGGGCCGAGGGGCTCTCCCTCGCAGATTTGGCGAGGGAGAGCCCCATGCAGATGCCGGTGAGGACGGCCCCTCACCCGATCTGCGAGGGAGAGCCCCTCGCCCGACGCCGGCGAGGGAGAGCCCCTTGCAGACGCCGGCGACAATGGCCCCTCGCCAGATCTGCGAGGGAGAGCCCTTGCCGGCGTTGGGTGAGGGGCTCCCTCACAAGATCGGCGAGGGAGCCCCTTGCCCGCTTGCGAGGGACGTTGGCGAGGGGCCCTCGTCGGACGCCGGCCCTCCGCCGGCTCTGGCAGAGGGAAAGCCAAAAAAAAAAAAGGAAAAAAAGGGGAAAAAAAAGGAAAAAAAAACGGTAACAAAGGATTAGATCGGACATTTCATCATAGTTCAGGAACCAACTTGAGCTAATCAAAAGTTCAGGGACTAGATCGGACATTTTACTAATAGTTCATGGACCAAATTGAGCCATTCAAAAGTTCTGGGACTAGATCGGACATTTTACTAATAGTTCAGGGACCAAATTGAGCCAATCGAAAGTTTAGGGATGAAATTGGACATTGAGTGAAAATATAAGAACTATTTGTGACATTTTCCCAACAATCTACCAGCATAAAGGGAAGAAAAAGGTGATTTATGGAGGGATTTTCAACACAGGAATAGAGGCAAGAATGCTTGGCAGAAAAAGATAAAACCCAAACATAAGATTCGGCGACATCAGGTCAAGCCACGAAGGAAATAAAAGAAGATTGTCAACGGCGCACGTCTGATATTCCCTGATTGCAAAGTTAAAACTTAACAAAGTCTGCCAGCTGCGAGTTTGATTCAGCAGGAAGTGGTTGCAGCGGCCCACCTTTAGACAACTCTCCCAACTTGATGCAAACGGGTTGCTCATAAGGCATGATCAAGAGCGGTAGGTGGGAGGCTGCCTATGACCTGGGTATGCTAATGATGTTCCCACAACTTGACGAGTTCTGCATGAGGTCGCCACCTTGATGACATGTTCACATAGATTTCCGGGCCTTGACCAAGAGCAATCACATATGGAATACTCTAATCTTGGGTTCTGCACTGTGTATACAAAGTTTCTGTCTTTAGAGAGAATTTTTTGCTAGCAGGAGATTTCGCTCGTCCAATATCACATCCACACTTAAGAATGTTGAGGGTATGATGCCAAGCATTACTTGTGAAACTGTGGTCCCTCACATTCTCGAAGTAACCAATCTCTAGAGGATACTGATCCAACTAAAATAACGAGTGACATTCAATTGCCAACATGCAGATCAACCCGTCGATTCTTGGCCATGACTTCAATCTCAGGTGGTAAGACTCAATTACAGCTCGGGATTTGGGACCAATTGTTGGCAAAGACCTCCTATCATTAATTAGAGCATCTGCATGATAAAAGAGGCACAAAAGTTTTGGGCAAAACAACACCTTCTAAAGCCATCGATATTTTCAAAATCAAGAAGCACGATTTTAGATTTTAGATCAATCAAACGATGCCTATATATGGGGTAACCAAAGCTTTCTGAAATAGTCTATAAAGGCACATTGGTTGAGATATGCTTGCACGAACTCTTCAGCTGCATTTATAAAATCCTGCGAGTTTCTTGTGGAATACAAAATGCTGCCTAAGAGCTTAAAAATCTCTCTTTATACACCAGAGTGGCAGTTTTTCTTTAGAAGATTTCTTATCCATGTTGGACGAACACGCTAGAGGCATCATAGTTCTTGGCATCGAAATGCCTTTCTAATTATAGGATGAGCTTAACATTCAAGTCTTCACTTCTCTGTTTCTTCCCTAACGGCTCAATGAGATGACAACTTGGTTTGCCTTATATCAGAGACCTTGAAGGAGAAATCATCCACCAAATAGATAAAATTTTTAAGCTTTTATGTTTCGTGCTTTCTTAATTTTATTAGTTAAATATTTAGTATCAACATCAACCAAATACAATAGGTTTTACTTCTAATATTATAGAGATGATGACCTAAAATATACTTAACTAAAATATTGCAAAAAATTCATGAAAACCAAAAGGCAAAAAGTGACGAAAAGACAACACTATTATTTCTTAATTTAAGAACAGCTTGAAATGAAAAGATTTTCTAAAATTTGCGTAATACTACACACTATATAGATACAAATGTATGGTGGGAGCAAGAATTAAAGAAAGCAAAGTTTGGCTAAATTTGTTATCTATCTATTTTCATACCAAAGCATATTCACAATCAACAACCCAAGAATTCATAGTACTATCAATCATCGAAAAGATTTCATTAATTATGTGCGTGTCTATATAATGATCTCAATTCATTGAATCGAGTGATGTGATTGCGTGATTTGAGAACTCAACAACTCATCCATTTTCATCTTTTAAATTTTACTAACAATTATCTAAAACGTTTGTCTAAAATTTAAAGCTTCAACTAGTTAGCAAAATATTTTCTTCTTCTCTATTTAAAAAAGAATGTACTCTAAACATTTAGGCTTACTAATAGCGTGTTTGGCAATCATATTGTTTCGGGAACAATTTCTGATCAGAAATGATTTTATTTATTTATTTTGATCCTTGGAACAATTTTTAAGCAAAATAACGCATTTGGTAACTGCATAAAATTTCTAATTCTAGAAAAAAAAAGAACAGAAATACGTTTGGTAGCTACATAAAATTTCTATTCCAATTATTTTTCAATTACCTTTTTAGATGAGTGTAAATTTGATATTGAATTCTCATGAACCACTCACCAATATAATTATCTTCTTATGAGTGAAGAAATTATATTATATTTTATTATATTTTCAATTTCAAAAGAATTTGAATTTAGAATTCTATTCCATTCTAAAATTTTATCAAATCATAGAAATTCTATTGATTAATTATATTTATACAGTAATAAAAATATTAACTAATTAAATTTTTATTAAATAGTAAATAATAAACTATAGTATAAACTATAAATATAAATACTAAATAATAAGTTAAAATAAAAAATTAAATATGTATTCTATATATAGCAAAATTTCAATTCCTACTTCAAATCATTTTTTTAAAAAATATATTTTTTCCTTTCTTTCTTCCCTTCTTCTTCTTCTTCTTCTTCCGGCCGGTCGACGGCCTTGGAATGACTGTCGATTGGCCAAACAAGGGCCGGCGACGTCACCGTGACTCGCCGGTGGCTGGGCAAGCCTTCGGCGAGCTCGCTAGCTACCGGCAACAGTGGGCGGTGGACGGTGGCGTTCGGTGGGGGGCGGCGGCGGCAACAAACAGTAATGGTGGTGGTAGCGGCACTTGAAGAACAAGAGAGGGGGAAGAAGAACAAGAAGAAAGAGGAGGAAAAAAAAAAATAAGTAGACTTGATTCTAGAATTGTTCCCAGAAATAAAGAATCAACTTTTTTTTTTTATTATTGATTGTACTCCAAATCTGTTCTCGGGAATAAAATTTTTACCAAATGCGATTTTATTCCAAAACTACTCTCAAGAACAAAAAAATAGAAATAAACACTGTTTGGCCGTGCGGGTGTCTATATATATATATGTACAATGATCTCAATTCATGGAATCGAGTGATGTGATTGCATGATTTGAGAACTCAACAATTCCTCCATTTTCATCTTTTAAATTTTACTAACAATTAATTATCTGAAGAGTTTATCTAAAATTTAAAGCTTCAAATAGTTAGCAAAATGTTTTCTTCTTCTCTATTTAAAAATGGTTAATATCTTGAAAAACCCTAAACTGGTACACTTGTGACAATTTTACCCCAACTATTTTTTTGACCATGAAAAACCCCAAAACCGGTAAACTTGTGATAAATTTACCCGACCGATTATAAAAAAACCCTAAACTCGGGTACATTTATGACAAATTTACTAAAAACTAATTTATTCGACTGCAAAAAACCATAAACTGTTAAATTTATGACAAATATATCCTATGCTAAATTGGATTAATACAACAAAAAAATCATAAAAATTGTAAACTCGTGACAAACAGAATGTAAAATCCTAAATTGGTATACTGGTTAACTGTCACGTGTCATTTAACTTAATAATTTGAGAATAAAATTTAACGAAAGCTAACATAGGGTAAGTTTGTCACAAGTGTACCAGTTTGGGATAAATTTGTCAAAAGTATACCAGTTTGGGGTTTTTGGTAGTCAAAAAAATAGTTTGGGGTAAATTTGTTACAAGTGTACCAGTTTGGGGTTTTTTATGATATTATCCCATTTAAAAAAGAATGTACTTTAAACATTTAGGCTTACTAAAGCAATCAAGTTAAAAGGGCAATATCTAAATTCCAATGATATAATACAAATTCATTGTTACTTTATCCTTAATTCAATTTATGTCCATGTATGAGCTTTTTTAGTACCCATATTTCCATCCATTGATATTTTTGGCATTGAATGAAATGGCATATTTTTCTTGCCGGATTTGGTTTTGACAATGCTAGCCCCGGAACGAGTTTATATATGGGGCAAATTTTCCTAATATGATCCTTCTAGATCTAATCCTACGGGCCAAAAAGGGTATCATGAGAATTCTTTGTACTTAACAACGTTTCGGCAAGGAGAAAAGGAAAAGGAGAGAGAGAGAGAGAGAGAGAGAGAGAGAGAAGAAAAGCCCTTTGCGTTCCCTCGCAAACATCAATCTTTCAAAATATCTCTCCGCAAAAGACACAGTTCTTGCTCCTACGTCGACATTTGTTCAGGTGTTATATGCTCTTGCCCTCTGCATGACACCTCTGGATCCTTGAAGACCCAGTCTTATCCTCGAACTTCGAAATCCTACTCCTTTCTTTCAAAGGCTTTCACTTTCTTGCACTTTCTTTGGCCCCTTCTGTTGTCGTTTGATATTTCAGAGAAAGCAAAATGAGGTGGGAAAAAGTTGCGTTGCCGCGAGCCCAGGAACCAGAGCAGGGCCGCGAAGAGGCGGGTGGCCCCGGAAAGAGGTGGGCCCACACTTGCAACGCGATCAAAGGAGGGAGGTTCCTCTACGTGTTCGGTGGCTTTGGCATAGACTACTGCCAGACCAACGAGGTTCACGTCTTTGACACTGGTGGGTCTTCGAGTTTATCTTCTGGAGATTCTGGTTTTCCTTCGAAGTTTGCGTTTTTTTAGGAGAATGTCTTCGACATAGATTGGTATACTCTACTTGGTGCTGAGGGAAAGATTGGTTCTTTTCTTTTCTTTTCTTTTTTCTTTTTTCTCTCTGACCGGGATCTCCCGGTGTTTTTTTGGTGCAATTCTGCTTGTTGGGATTTTTGTTTTTGTTTTTGTTTTTTTTTGGTTGTGTTATAATTTGCTGATGCCTTTTGTTTGTCGTTGGCTTTACTTTAATCAATGGCTTGGGTCTTGAATCGGTGATTTGTGGCTACGTTTATGCGTTGAATGTGTGTGGGAAGAGCATATTTTATGGCATTATATGTCCGATGATTGGTATATATGGTACTGCTATGACCAATAGTTTCCTGTTCTTCTTGCATCTTGAACAATTACTGAAGATGTTTTTGACTTTCTCCCCATTTGCATTTTTCTGCTGTTTATATTTACTGCTGGAATTTCATGAGGGTCGGCTTTTGGTGTACTTCCAACTTTGTTGCCTTCTACTTTTTGTGTCCTGATTTTGTGTTACGTTGGAGCTTAGCCTGTGTGGCATGTGGAAGTTGTTGAACTATGAGAGGTGATCTCGTTTACCATAGTCTTAATTGGTGACCTGGGGGTTCGGTGTGTGTGTGTGTGTGTGTGTGTGTGTGTGTGTGTGTGAGAGAGAGAGAGAGAGAGAGAGAGAGAGAGAGAGAGAGAGATAAATCTGCCATTGTTTGTCTCTGTATGTTGTGATTTTCCTTTATTTCAATCGATAATTTGGTTTTTCTGACTTGCAGTGGAGCAAACATGGAGCCAACCCACGATAAAAGGCATGCCACCTGCTCCAAGGGATGGCCACAGCTGCACTAATGTTGGTGACAATTTGTTTGTGTTTGGTGGGACGGATGGAATGAACCCTCTTGGGGATTTGCATATACTATACACTTGTAAGTTACAATTACCATCTCCTCTTGCCCCTGTCGTAGCCACACAGTCTTGTTGACTAATAATCTGTGCATCTTTTCATTATACCTGCAACAGCAGAAGTTGGGTTTCTTTTAATGTAGTTAACGAATATGTTTTGTAGCTTCCCATACATGGATATCACCCATGACAAGGGGAGAGGGACCAGAGGCAAGGCAGGGTCATAGTGCAGCACTCGTGGATAAAAGGCTGTTCATATTTGGTGGGTATGGAAAATCTCCTGTTAATGATGATGAAGAATATAACAATGATCTCTTCATATTGAACACAGGTATGCTTTTTTTAAAAGTCGACATTTCTTATTTGCCTGTAGTCCCCATTGACATCTATTTGTGAAATTTCCCTGTCTGTGCATATGAGAGCTGGGTTAAAGACTTTACTTTCCTTGAATGTCATGTCCTCCAATTTATCAAAGTACTATGCTTGTAGCATGTGTCATCAGTTACCGTTGCTCGTTAAATATATATTGATTTAGATTGGTTAGTTCAGTATTCTATCTTCCTCAGGTAGACAAACATACTAGTTGATGCATTTCCTTCTCATAATCTTCAGAGACATTTGTATGGAATAAGGCCATGATGACCGGTATCCCTCCTTCACCACGTCATACCCATGGCTGCTCAACTTGGAAGAACAAAATGATTGTGTTTGGTGGTGAAGATGGATGTGATAACTACTTGTCTGATGTCCATATTCTCAATGCAGGTTTACTGTCTACTGTAGCCTTTATTAGTTTACCTGAATAGCAGTTTCTTGCTTTTTTCTCTTGACGATAATCCTTTTTTTACTAGTCTTTTGGTCTTTCTGTATTTTGTTAGATACCCTCATATGGAAGGAGCTAAAAACCACTGGCCACACGCTACCCCCTCGTGCTGGATATTTGACTATTACTTTTGGGAAGTTTCTGTTGGTTTATGGGGGATATACAGAGGCCCAAAAGCCATATGATGACCTGTATCTGCTTGATGTTGGTAAGTACTTTCTGCTCCATGTATGCTTTCTGCACATCTGCCACAGAGATCTTGCAGATATATGCATTTGCTGATTTGTAATATTGACGGACTCAAATTGCTACTTCTCACATTCTTACTGGCCTGTTTTATATGAAGCCTGTGTTGGTCAATATATTTCTAGGCAATGCTTTGTTGATTGCAGTTATAAATCTCAAGTATATTTCTTTTCTTTTTAGATGCGAGCGGTACATTGGAGTGCTAGATGAACTTCTGCTTCAAGAATAGGGCCTTTTTCCTTGTCCGTCCAATTTCATATCCAATGATTAGTTGACTTTGCTCAATCATTTATTTATTTTGGAAAAAAAAAAGTTTGAGCTGATCATCTATTGCTTCTTTTAATATTTTCCTATTCCTTCGTATGCCTTGGAAAAGCAAGGGAATGTTGCTTTCGTTCCTTTGACTTAAAATGCGAGTCCTCATGTTCTTTATCTCTTTTGCTTGACTGTTACCATGATTTTGCAGAATCTGCGATATGGTCCATGGTGACTACTGCAGGTGCTGGACCTTCTGCCAGATTTTCCATGGCTGGGGACTGTCTGGATCCCGTAAGGAGTGGGGTTCTCATCTTTGTGGGTGGTTGCAATGGAAATCTTGAGGCTCTTGACGATATGTATTACTTACACACAGGTTCAAAATTATATCTTGTCGACATTCTTTTGGTAGTTTATGTTGATCATCAGGTTTTCATAATCCAATATGTTTACCTGAGTCTATTTCCTATATCACATCTAGGACTCACTAGAGAACACCAGCAAAGGCTAGACAAGCTACCCTTGAGGAAGAAACTGAAGCTGAAGTGCCAAGAACAAAATCTGACTCTAGGACATGAAAACGCTTTAGTGCAAGTTGGTGTATCCACAAGCTCATATCAGCCTGTGCCGCAATCGATCTATGGTCAGCCAGGTCAGGCCCTGATATATATGTTTCCTTCCATGTTCTTAAATGACGTTTGTTGGTGGGAGAAATGTTCTGTGGAGATAGATCTATTTAATTTGATTCTACATTTGTTTATGTAGACTTGAAAGTATCTTTCATGATACCAATTGTCTCCAGTTCTGTAATCTTTTCCTTTGTTACTTATGGGTCATCGATTGTGTATTATCCCCCTATTCCTTCCAGCAGATGATTATGAGATTGTATAAGTATTGTGGCAGCGGTCGTGTCCCGGGGAGGGGTCGGTTTATAAATCTGTTTAACTTATGTATTTTTAACCCGAGCCTTGATAATGGCAACATGATTTATGATATATTCTGACCTCGTTTTCGCATGTCTCTGCACCGTCTCTGCACTTACGGACTGAATGCCTTCAATTGACTTAACAAAATCCAAAGCCAACTTGATGAACCAAAGTATGTCCAAAAATCATCAACAGATTTCGCTGCCTTGTTGCAGAGACAACACAAAATCTGACCTCATTTTCGCATGTTATCCAAAGTCAGATTTTTCCCGAAGGCATTTCCCAAGCAAAAAAAAAAAAAAAAAAATCATCCATCTTAATCTCCAAGGAAATCATCCTTTCCTTTCGCCTTCTCAAGAGCACTAAGCTCCTTAAGGAATTTCGAGAAGTTGTGTGTGTTACTTGTTTGAAAAAGAAAACGTTAAATAAAAGTTTTTTAAATTTGAATTTTTTAAAACTTATTCAAGTATTTAAATGTGCTATTTGTCACTGAGATAATGTAATAAGAACTTGTATTGCAGGAAACTTAGTGTTCAGTCATTTTCTAAACCAAAGAACTGATTCATTGAGTACACATACTTGTTCCCTATTCTAGTTAAAAGCGTCAACATATATTGCTACTGTGGCCATAAATTGCAGTTGTAAATATGAATTCAAGGCTATGAATATGAAATAGAATAATGATTTTAAAAGCATATTCACCAACTTGCACAGATAATTTCATCAAATATTGAGGTTTATAGATATGTCAGGTTTCTTTATATATGAAGATGGTACTTAGATTGGAGTTCGCTTTGAGTCATGGTATGGTAATGAGAATGAGTTATGTCGCCTGCCAAGGAACATACCAAAGGAATAGGGTTAGTTGATATCCCATCTGGGTTGCAGAATGTTCAGAAGAAGTAGTTGGAGAAAGTAACAAGCCTTCTTTAGTCACATTTGCTTTATATTGATAAGGTGCAACTTTGTCTATATCTGTTCAATAAAGTAACCAACACTGGCCCTAATAGTTTCAATGGACCTAAGAGCTTAAATGAAATCAAAGAACGTACAATAACATGTTCATGTGAGGTGGGGTTGATCGGATTGCCATTTCTGGCCACCTGGAATGAAGAGTACCCAAATTAAAAAAATCATACCAACATTGTGGTTTGGAAGGGGCATGGCCATCCCAGTAACAATAAGAACCATGTTCATGTTTGTTGTTGAAGTTTTTGACTGAAAATTTTCCCAAAGCAAGGACTTTGCTCATGATATAATGTGAAGAATTTACAGTGTGAATTTTTTATATTGACTATGAAACTTTGCATAAAAAAAATGTGCTCCAGTGCACAACACTTCCCCACACTGCTTGGGTCTAGGGCGGAGTTCATGTATGCCGCCATACCCCTAGTTTGCAGAGAGGCTATTTTCGTGACTCGAACCCTTGATAGGTTTACATGTTTAAGTAAGGCTCACCCTTAGGGTATCGTGATCTAGGTAACATCTACGTATCTGCTACGTATTTACTTTTTTGGTGAAATCTACGTATTTATTTTAAGTTAATGGATTCAATCATATTCTTGGTTTCTTTCCATGTAAATCTTCATTTTATAACGGACAAAATCACAATATTCAATGCAAAATCAGGAAATTTTCTTCAAAATTGTCTAGAGAGATTTCCGTGCGGCTGTAGAATTTGTCAAGTAATTAAAATGTCCATGAAGCAGAAGCCAAGTGCCTGTTTTACACGTTTTCCCTTGTGATTATATAGAGCGATAGATCTCTCAGAAATTTTCACATATCTAGAAATCATGGGATTTTGGTCATGATACAATTATTTGCAAGTGGTGTATGATCGCCAAAACTCTTGTCACTTTTGTTTGGAATATGATTTTACCTTGGAAAGTTCTGATTGCTTGGATGAATAACCAGGGCACTTGCATCAGAGTCCACAGACTGCTAGTTTCCCTCAACAATATCTTCAGAACGTACCATGAAATGAATTGCAAATCAACTGACCTTTGTCCAAGAACTTTGTCAAGTAATTAAGCCAAGTGCCTGTTTAACTGTGTTTGCTTGCTGTTATCAATAGATATAGATATAGATATAGATCGCTCACTGGAGTTTTCACTTAACTGATACTGTCCTTTTAAAATGCTTGTATGTGCCAAATCATAAGTAGCTGTGGACCTTTTATGCAGGTGATCATGGCTATTTATCCAAGCAATCACAACCCATCCAGGGTAAAATCATATTCCAAGCAAGAGTGAAGGAAACTTTTGGTGATCAATACACCATTGAAACTGTCATTGACGGAAAACCTCTCCATGGAATTATATTTTCCAGTAAGCCTAGCACTCTTCCTATACCTTTTTCAAGCTCTAGCAGGTGAGTCTTTTGTTTTTCCCATTTAGCCGATTGAGTTGACTTAACAAATGTTGTTTAGTTCTGATTCTCTATTTCTTGTTGCAGGATAAGAACTTGCGGTGATTCAAGCGCTGTTATGCCAAATGGATATTACAATGGGGAGTCAGAGGCTTCTGGAAGCATCCAGCCGGACTCAGTTGATGATGGGCAAGCGGATGATGTGGATGGAATAGAAGCCTCAGAGCCTCATGCAGAACCTGCTGGTCCACTTCCTGTTTCGAAAGTAACACAACCTTTTGACGGCTGTGATCTGGACAAGGTCAATCAACCTTGCAGTTCCAACGTTCTGTTAAACTTTTATCACAAATATAACTTTTAATAGGCTGGAAATTCGCGCAAAATATTTAAAAGATCTGAGTCTTTTTACTTTGTTTTAGGATCTTTTAAGCATTTATGCAATAATTACTTTGATCTTTCTTAGTTTTGGAGTTCTTATTGTTCCTTTTTTGAGTTTTGATATGTTCTTTTTACATTCCTGATGTAATTGACCACTTAACTAAGAATTCTCTTTATCACTTACAAGGGAAAAAGAGGAAAGGGAAAGAGAACTCCGTGTTCAATAGAAAACAAAATTTCAGATGTGGAATCAATTTATATCATCATCTTCACTGCGTAATGAATGCTTGTATGATGTTTACACATCATATATCCATGCGGATACTTTAGATCATCATCTGATGGACCCCAATGTACCTAGCTGGAGAGCATAGGTATCTTGCTGTGGTGTTTTGACTTTAATTTTGTGTTTTGAGTCTTGGCGGTAGCTAATTTACATATATTAAATCTAGGATATGTTATATGTATGTAATTCGATTAGTTCAACAGATTCAAATTAAAATAGAATACATATTTCTACCTCACTTCCATTACATCGATGTGCATTGCCTCAAAGCACATTAAAGACCCACGCTTGAAGGATAATGTCCACATTCTTACTGAAAAGGACAAGCAAAGAAGCATTCCCTATTTTCTCTACTTAAAGTTTGGTTATTCAATAGATATTGATGCCAATAGCAAGTTGGACCAAAATTCAGATGCAGTAGCAGGGGAGTGACCCCCAATTGATATATTTTAGACCTCCTGTATGTGACAATGAAGTTGGCATGTTGATGAATACAATGCCTTTATGTGATTCTGTTGTTGGAAGAGATGAAATCAGAAATCCAATGGAAAAAGAATTGATCTACCAAACATGATTTTGCTATATTATGCAGAATGTATGTTGCGTTTTTGTGCTCTTTTTGGGTGTTCCTAGTCATCATAAAGTGATTTGTCTTTTTTTTGTCAAAATCATAATGTGATTCCGATCATGTGATTATTTTCTGTGCTCTGAAGGCAAATATGCACCTTGGGCATTATGGAATTTTCTGCCTGCATATTTTGATTTTTTGTCTTTCTCCTCAGGTATCTGCAAACCGAGAATCATCACTACAGGCTTCTATGAATTCCAAAAGATAACCCGATGGATGAAACTCCAAATCTGAAGGTGGAATTTCCTAAAAAGAGTTTATCTCCATCAACCAAAGACTCTACATGATCTCACAAAATGAACTTGAGCATAAGAATCCTCTGTGTTGCTAATAATGATATGTTGTTCTTATTCTACTTCAAGTTTCGACAGCTGGTCAAAGCATGTTTGATTGCAGACCTATGCTTGTGAAATAATAGTTTCTTGCAATAAATGACTCACAGGTGATAGAAATGTTTTTCAGCAGAAACCTCTGTGTACAAGGGGATATATACTATCTGAACAATAGCCGTGACTTTGTGTTTAACATAACTTATAAATTTTGCATTGTCTACATCACTTATGTGAATCACACTAGCACACATGTATTCATTCTTGAATATGTAGCACTTGTTGAAATAACTTTTGCATTTGCCATTAGCTCGTGGTGAGGGATTCCTCTTGTTTTTGGCTGATCTCTGAAATTTGTGAAAACTTTGGGGTACGAACTATGAAGTACCACCTTGTCATCCAGATAACAGCAACAGTCTATTTCAATTGCTTGATATCCCGTTGTTGTTGCATGGTGTCATCTGTCTTGTCATGCATCATGTAGTTGGAGGACCAAAATCAAAATCATGCATGTTTATACCCATGAGTAGCACATTCAATGTTGTACTTTTTGTTTATGCCTATGCGTACCAGGATGCGTATGCAGACATTTTTAACTGTGATTAAGATTAACAGGGAATCCTGATGCCAAGAAAAGGAAGGAGCTTTGAATAAAATAGTGATCTTGCTTCCGAATTAAGCTGTATCTTTAGGTGGATCTGTTCGATTTGTGCACCTGTATATGATCTAATATACGCTTACAGGCTAGTTGTTATATCTCTGATGGCAATGAGAGGACATCAAGCCAAGATGAGAGAGGTGATTCGGCAAAATCAGTTTGCAAGTTCTTGCACATTTAGTTTTGACCTGTTGAACTTCTTGACATATCCCATGAGTAAGCCAATTCTGACTGTACATTCATCAAGTTGTCCCACATGCATTTCACAGCTGAAATTGTCTTCAAGCTAACTATAGAGATCTGATCTACCGCCAGATCTTCGCTTGATTAATAATTGAAGTCTGCTATGCCATTTGAGGTCCGGTTCACTGGGAATCTCGTGATGAAGCAACTTCTTGACTTTGGCATGTATGATTCTTTTTATTCTGTCATGAGATGAGACATAAAAAATTCCTTGTTTATGCAAAGGTATTTTATATGTAATAAACGCATTAACATTTCCTGCGTTCTATAATTCTTGTCTTACTTCTCTCTATATTTATTTTGCTCTCTTTTGATTGGCTTGCTACACCACATGACACTGCCATGCGGTGTAGCTAGCAAACAAAATACATTCTCATTGTTTGCGAGTATGGCCTATCGAAAAATTCATGATTGTCTTGTTTATTAAGGTTGTCTGATGTGGTTATAATAAGCTTTGTAGAGAATATAAACTACTCGGCAGTGAAGATTTTAACAAAGGGTTATGTGTTGATGCTGTATATTAAAGGTAAATGTATGCTTAGCTTTTGTGCAGGGACAGAATACCGTAAGCCTCAACCGGAATAAGATTATTAACAGCAGATGATATAAAAAAGTATGCTTTATCTTGAAATTCAGCGAACAAAGGTCTATCAGCACTAAAAGTTATATTTTTTTCGTATTAGCCTGCCAAGCCAAACTCATTAAGGCCATCACGGCGATCCACAAACTGCGAATTTAGTTGGTTTGCTGGGCATGAGGCAGCTCACGCATTCAAGTTCTAGAAGTCATGGTTAGCTGGGTAAAATCCTGGAAATGAGTATGACAATATAGTACTTCTTTGCATGAAAAAGGCAGCATCTACTTGTAGGCTAATCACACGATGATATTCAAAATTCATCCAACTTCAAGAGAAAAGCCTGCGAAGTAAAATGGTAAATCTTTGGGAAGCTGGCTCATCGATTGCCACTGCCACCACTTCGAAGCTGGTAGCCCAAGGACGATCCACCAGGAGGGGCTGCAGTGCCCCTAGTTGAAGGCCGGTCTCTACAAAGAAGGTTTCTGCTTTCAGCAGTCTTGTTCGAGTAAAGAAACTGGAAAAGGATTCAGAAGGTTTGAAATATCCAGAAAAATTGCACTGATAGAACGTCAGAAGCCTTAAACAATTGGGAACAACGCCTTCAGGGTGAAGATAGCTTTTGTGTCATGTTCTCGTGTTGCATAATTAGTTTCATCTGACTTGCGGTGAAGCAAAAACGGAGCCAACCCACTATAAAAGGCACGCCACCTGCTCCAAGGGACAGCCGTAGCTGTACTTATGTTGGTGCCAATTTGTTTGTAATTGGTGGGACAGATAACATGAATTCTCAGGTATTTGCATGTACTAGATACTTGCAAGTTACTTTTACCGTCTGGTTTTCTGCCTGCTGTGGCCATACAGCGATGTCGGCTAATAATCCGTGTATCTTTTCATTATACTTGCAATAGCAGGAGTTGGGTTCTTTTTAACGTAATTCGCAAATTTGTTTTGAAGCTTCTCATACATGCATATCACCAAGTATCAGAGGGGAGGGACCGGAGGCGAGGGAGGGTCATGGTGCAGCGCATGTGGGTTTAAAGCTGTTCATATTTGGTCGGTTTGGAAAATCTCCTGATGATAATGACAACATACATTACAATGATTACTTAAATTGAAAACAGGTAGTTCTTTTTAGAAGTCCATTTCTTCTTTGCCTGTAGTCCCATTGACGTCTATATGTGAAAAAACTCCTGTTTGATTTTCAGTTAGTGTTGTGTCCTCTAACTAGACCCATTAAACGGGTCGGATTGGGTCGGGTCGGGTTTGGGTCAGACTATGACCCAATTATTGCAATGCAAAATTTTTTATTCATATTTGATCCAACCCGTACTTGATCCATACCCAACTCACTTAACTAAACTTAAAAAACTTATTTTTTATATATTGAAATAATTTTATACAACGCAAATTTAATGGAAAAATTTTATAATTTTTAAAATAATTATTTAAAAAAAAATCTAATTTTAATTATTTTATTTTTATGGTTTAAGAATATAATTTTTAATTTTCTTTTTTTCTTTTTTGTTATTCTTCTTCCTTGGTCGGCCGCCGGCAATGATGACAGCCGACAATCGGCCACAAAGTAGTCTCAAGCTCGCCCGTTACCGTGCCGGCCACCGTAAAGAGGAGGAAGAAAGAAAAAAGGAAAGAAAAAGAAAATATTTTTGTAAAGTTAAAGAGGGAAGAGAGAGATTGTGAGGTTTTGGTTAAAAGTGGATTTTAAATCCAACCCATTTAAGATCCACTTGAGACCCACTTATATTAAGTATTTGATTGTTAAACCCATTTAACTATTTTTTTTTTCTCAAAAACTAAGTGATCCGTATATGACCCGTTTAAATCATAAATGGGTCATATATGGGTCTACGATCCATTTTGCCACCTCTACCTCTAAATTCTCTAAATACTCCAATTGTAGCTTGCGTCATCAACTACCTGTTAAGTTTTTATCGTTAACATTATAGAGTTCAGTATTACATTTTTCCATGGTAGACAAACGTAGTTGTTCATGCATTTTCTTCTCGAAATCTGCAGAGACACAACCGGAATCCCACCTTCACCACATGATAGAATAGCTGCTCAAGTTGGACGAACAAAATAATTGTGACTGGAGGTGAAGATGGACGTGATTACTATTTGTCCTTGTGTCCATATTCTTGATTTAGGTTCACTGTCTACTGTAGTCTTTAAGATTTCAAGTGGATAGTTTATTTATCATTTTTTTTCTCGCCACGAGTATATTCTTTTCATCACTTTTGGAGGAGCAATAGACCATTCTTCAAGGGCAGGGAGGCATTCATGCTTAACCTAGGCGAGTTTGATTTGGCTGTGGAGCACTTGGCTGCAGCTATTACTAAAGCAGAAGATGAAGAGGGGCATCCTGACGCGGTTGTTATGGATGCATTCTTGAAGCACATTGACGAAACTAAAGACACTGACTTCCCGAAAATGTTGTATGAGCTGTTGAAGAATTCTGATGTTGAGAAAACCTGCGTGGATATTTTGGTATTGACAAAACCATCCCTTATAATTTATGGTTTAAAAGATGCGAATCTTGTTTCTGTTCAGGTGGCATTAATTGATAACTTGATACCTTTGAAACCACCCTAGGTACCAAGTGAAAGGACTCAAAAGGCGGAATCGCAGAAGGCTAATCGAAGCTACGTTGTATATCAAATTGAGAAGATCAACCTTGGTCACGTGACATAATATTCGAAGGCCCAAAAATTACTCTGACCAATATTATGTATCTAAAGAAAATAGACAGCTAATCACAGATATGGAAAAGCTGATTTATTCGCTCTGAGGATGACCCGATCAACTATCCATTATACAGGAGGACAGGGTTTATTGACTAATATGGCAATTCTATTCGGAAGCAACAAGTTTGCTTGAGATTTGATCATAGGAAAACCCGATCTCTGGTTCTAAATTAATTATCTCGAAGAATACTCAACATTCAAGTTGGAGATTGACAACTAAAAATGGATCAACACAAGCCGAAGTGAATACACACAAGCTACAAAAATTCCAAGAGCAATGTCCATTTTGTATTCGACAAATTTACTTGTTGAGAGTGACATAATGGTTGGGAAAAGTACCAAAAATGTCATAAACCTTTTGCATTTGTACTAATTCAGTCCTAAATTTTTCAATTGGACCAATTCAGTCTTAAACATTTTAATATTGGTATCAATTCAGTCCATCGGCCAATTTTGGCTAGCCGCGCTGACGTGGACATCGGCCGGTGGCCGGACGACGACGTGGCAATTTTAATGATTTTTTTAATATTTTTTTTCGAATTTTTGTATTAATTTTTATTATTTTCTTTTTCTTTTTCCTTTCTTTTATGCTTTTTTTTTCTTCGCGGTTGCCGGCAAGGGCCACGAAGCCCTCGTCTGTTGCTAGCGAGGGTCGTGGCCCTTGCCCGACCTCTCCCAGAGCCACCGGCGAGGCGACTTTGCCCGGATCTGGGCGAGGCCAGCCTCGCCCGTGGCTAGCGAGGCCATGGCGGCCATCGAACTTTTTATGCTTACTAAAATAATTTCTTTTTCTTTATTCTTAATCTAATAATGTACTTCAAAGTTTTTATGCTTACTAAAGCATGCAAGCTAAAAGGGAAATTTATAAATTCCAATGACAAAATGCATATTCTTTGTTACCTTATCCTTCGATTGATAATTTTGGTATTGAATTAAATGGCATACTTTTCTTGCTGGATTCGGCTTTGACGATGCTACCCCTGGAACAATTTTATATATTGGGCAGTTTTTCCTAATACGATCCTTCTTGATCTTATTCTAAAGGGCCAAACAGGGTATTATGAAAATTCTTCATACTCGACAATGTTTTGGTAGGAGAGAAGGAAAAAAAAGAAAAGAAAAGCTCTTGCGTCCCGTCCCAGTAATCAATCTTTCAAAACGGCTCTCCACAAAAGACACAGTTCTTGCCCCTTCGTGGACATTTGTTCAGGTGTCATGTGATCTTGCCTTCTCCATGACACCAAAGAGAGAACCCCTGGATCCTTAAAGCCCCAGTTGTCTTCTCAAGCTTTGAAATCCTACATTACTTTGAAAGGCTTTCACTTTCTTGCGCTTTCTTGGCCCCTTTTGTTGCCGTTTGATATTCCCGGAAAAGAAAAATGAGGTGGGAGAGAGCCCTGTTGCCCCAAGCCCTGGAACCAGAGCAGGGCAGAGAAGAGGCGGGTGACTCCAAAAAGAGGTGGGGCCACACTTGCAACGCCATCAAAGGAGGGAGGTTTCTCTACGTTTTCGGTGGCTTTGGCAAAGACAATTGCCAGACCAACCAAGTTCACGTCTTTGACACTGGTGGGTCTTGGAGTTCACCTTCTGGAGATTCTGGTTTTCCTTCAAAGTTGAGCAGCTATGGCAATGGCGTGGTGAAGGGGGGATAGCAGTTGTCATAGCCTTATTCCATACAAATGTCCCTGTAGATTATGAGATGGAACTGCATGAACTAGCATGTTTGTCTACCTAAGGAAATGCACTATGACCCTGCCTAGACTCTGGTCCCTCTCCCCTTGTAATGGGTGATATCCATGTATGAGAAGCTACAAAACAGATTCGTGAACTACACTAAAAAGAACCCAACTTCTGCTATTTATAGTATAATGAAAAGATGCACAGATTATTAGTACACGAGACTATATTACTACACCATGGGCAAAAGGAGATGGTAAATGTAACTTACAAGTGTCTACTATATGCAAATCCTTTGGAGCAGGTGGCGTGGCTTTTATTGTGGGTTGGCTCCATGTTTGCTCCACTGTGAGTCAGATAAAACTAATTATCAATCCCAAAAAAAAAAAAAAAAAAAAAAAGAAGGAAAATCACAACATACGGAGGCAACCAATAGAAGATTAATCTCTCTCATCACAACACAAAAATTGGAAGGCAAAATCCAACATATTAAACTTTTAGAATAATTGGCTATAGTTCTACAAAATTTTACATGGTATTAGAGCTAGAGATCCTGAGTTTAAATCTTACTAGGCTCCATTTACCTCTCCAATTAAATTTCCACACTTAATATTAAGCAAAATACTAGACTAATCATGAGGTGGAATGTTAGAATATTTAAATAATAAACCACGACTTCATTTAACAATTTAAGATTTTATAATAACTGGCAGTGGTTCGATAAAATCTCACCAAAGGCATCAGCAAATTATAACACAGCCAAAAAAGAAAATCTCAACAAGAGTGGCACCAAAAAACACCGGGAGCTCCGAATCTGACGGAAAAAGGAAAAAGAAAAGGAATGAACCAATCTTTCTCTTAGCACCAAGCAGAGCAAACCAATCTAAATCAAATCAGAAATGCAACTTTGAAGGAAAACCAGAGTCTCCAGAGGATAAACTCGAAGACCCACCAGTGTCAAACACGTAAATTTGGTTGGTCGGGCAATTATCTTTGCCATAGCCACCGAAAACGTAGAGAAACCTCCCTCCTTTAATGGCGTTGCAAGTGTGTCGCCACCTCTTTCTGGAGCCACCCGCCTCTTCCCCGCCCTGCCTTGGTTATTGGGCTTGCAGCAACAGGGCTCTCTCCCACCTCATTTTTCTTTTCCGGGAAGAGCAACCGATATCAGAGGGGGTCAAGAAAGTGCAAGAAAGCGAAAGCCTTTCTAGAAAAGAGTAGGATTTCAAAGTTTGAGAAGAAGACTGGGGCTAAAAGGATCCAGGGGGTTTCTCTTTGGTACCATTCAGAGGCCAAGAGCTTTTCTTTCTTTTTATTTTTTGTCAAGTAGAAAGAATTTTCATAATACCTTTTCTGGCCCTTTAGAGTAAGATCAAGAAGGATCATATTAGGAAAAGTTGCCCAATATATAAAGTTGTTCCGGGGCTAGCATTGTCAAAGCCAAATCTGGCAAGAAAAATATGCCATTTAATTCTATACCAAAATTATCAATTGACAGAATTAAGTGTTCCAAAAGCACAAATAAGGACATAAATTGAAATGAGGATAAAATTACAAAGAATGTGGATTTTGTTATTGGAATTTAGACGTTGTCCTTTTAACTTGCATGCTTTAGTAAGCATAAATGCTTGAAGTATACTATTAGATTTAGAATAGAGAAAAAAAGAAATTATTTTGGTAATTACATATTTTTTAACTCATATAATATATTTTTCTTGCCGGATTTGGCTTTGGCATTGCTAACCTTGGGATGAGTTTCTATGTGGGGCGATTTTCCCTATCATTGTCCTTGATCTCATCCTAAAGGGCCAAAATGGATATTATTGGAATATTGATATTATTGGAAAAATTCCTAAATAATGTTAGAGCACAACGGTCACGTAATGAAAAGAAGAAGATAATTTGGTGGTGGATTAACATAAGCTCTCATGAAAATAAAAAATCACATACCTTATCACTTCTACTTTTAAAAAAGGATTAGAGAAAAAATAGTTGTTTGTATTATATTTGATGGAAATAGAATCAAATCCTTTTCCATGTTTTTATTAATCTGACGCAACAATGGGAGATATGAAAGAGAGAGATTTGTAAATGATGTAAACTAGGAAAATGGTGTCCTAACTAAGTTCTAAGAAAAAAGTACCAAAATACAAGAAAAAACGTCAAATTGATCTACATAAAAGAACGTAATCTAATTGAAGCTCTTATGACTTGCACTTGTCTTACTTCCTCCTCCAGTTTCTTGTGTGTAATCGAACTTTCTAATTTTTTAGATGTGCGACATGTATTGATCCTCTAGTTATTGCCAGTATCTATTAGGTCAAGATGCCACCGCAGCATTATTAACATTAAAAAAAAAAAAAAAATGTACGCGGTATTGCCATGATGATGTCCAATCGCTAATGGACCTGGTCAATAGATGAGTTGAGATTAGATGGCTAGATCCTTAACCAAGCCTTCCCAACACAATTAATTAATCACGTATAAGGCAAGGACCACCCAATACTAGTCAATCTCACCACGATGAAAGATAATGGGAAAAGAAAAGAAAGAGATCAGCACGGGGAGGGTCATGTGGACTTTGGTGCAGCCACAAGAGGGTAGGGTTCTTGCCCTCCTCCTGTCCTTTTTCATTTTCCCTCTTTGGCCAGACTAATTTTTTTTTTTATAACAAAATATAGATAAATAAGTTAATTCATTTAGAGAATTCCCGCATTTAGAGAATTCCCGACCAATTCACCAATCCAAAAGTCAAAAGTACGAACCATACTTTCAGAAATCGCTTAACCAAATAATTGATCGATTGTGATGGAATATGAAGCTAAGCACCACAAAAATGTCCTGCAAGTACCGTTGGATCAAGAAGATTAATTGTCAACCGTGCATCAAGGAATACCATATATCATCGAATTAAAATGTAATATGTCAGCCGCCAGATCACTAACACGACAACCTTATCCTTTGTGATCTCATGGCATTGTAGAAGTGCCTCAAACATGACCTAGTGATATTGATCACGTGTCTCAAAAAATTCAAAGCAAAGATGATCACTAGACCAACCCCTCAATTGATATGGCTCAAAGTTTTTGGCATGCAAATGGGTTAATATCCCGAAAAACCTCAAACGGTTATATATGTGATAAATTTACTCTAAACTAATTTTTTTTTTTTTTTGGTAAAGTACTCTAAACTAATTTTTTAACAATAAAAAACTACAAACTGATAGACTTTTGACAAATTTACCCCAAATTGGTCTACTTGTAATAAATTTACTATCTATCAGTTTTTCCATTAAATTTTCTAGTCAAATTACTAAGTTGAATAACACATGACAATGCTTGACCGGTGTATCAATTTGGGATTTTACTTTCCATTTTATAATTATACAATTTTTGTGGTTTTTTTTTGTAATATTAATTCAATTTAATAGATGATATGTTTGTTACAAATGTATTGATTTATAGTTTTCTGTGGTCGAACAAATTAGTTTGTAATAAATTTATCACAAGTGTACCACTTTTGGGCTTTTTTGTGGTTGTTGGGGGTAAATTTGTTACATGTGTATCAATTTAAAGTTTTTCGTGGTCAAAAAATAAATTTTGCGTAAATTTGTCACTCATGTACCCATTTAAGATTTTTCAGGGTATTAATCCATTTTTTTTATCCATCTAATTAAGACTATATTGAGTCAATAAATTTTTGTTAGAAACCCTAACCAAAAGCTTAAACACTTAAGCGTAGCAAGATTACAAGGATAGGAGACTCATTAAAATTCTGTTTTCAAGCGGTGAGATAAAACTCAAAACATTTATGCACGTTAAATTGAAGAACAAACGGTCAACAAACGAAATAAACTCGAGATATGAAGTATGCGGAGCTAACTCTGATAATGTCCCATCCAAATGTTTAAGTTAGACAAAGGGGCTGTACAGGCGTAAGACCCATTTAAATTTTTGTATCCAAGTCACTCGAAATAACAATATTTACTACTTTAAGTCCACATACATTATTTCTCGTGCTTTTAGTTGGATTTGCACATGAGAGGGTTCCAAAATATAATATTATGTCACATTAACCATCGTTGAATAGGTCATTTTTTTCAACGAGAGTATGAGTTTGATTCACGTAATGAGCAAACCTAAGAGTTGGCGTTGTATTGCCTGGTTGAGGCAAATTTTACATGTATGATTTGTTGGCTCTAGAATCATAATGAGACTGTGATGAGACTGTGATGACAAGTTTGCCAGTAGACTTTTTTTATTTAATAATCTAAGGTTTTGGATATAATATTAATAATTTTGACTGTTAACAAGCCCGCACAATAGCTAGTTTTTGAAAGCGAGTTAAAAAAGGAAAAGTAACAACGCTTCCGTACTAAATGATAAGATAAACACGAATCGATTAAAGTTAATTGGCTCATTTAAGCATTCAATATAAACTTGTTGTATCAATTTTAATTATCATTACCGTTATCCGAAATTGGAAGAAAAGGTACATCCTAGGCTTATAATGAGCTACGTCCGTCTAAGTTGGAGGCTGAGAGGGAGGACTAAGGACTCGATCTCTTACTAAGTTTATGTCAATCCCGTGGATAATCAAGGTTCCTATGATGTTCTAAGTTGAAGTAAGAGAGTAATGAAAAAGTGAATAAAACTGAGAGGACTTAATAATGATATGAAAGAAAAGGAGGTTCTGGCCGAGAAACTCGAGAGGGAGCAAGGGAGACTAAAGGGAGGTTTCATTTTCATTGGCCATGATTAGAGGACTTAATAATGATATGATGATTTCAGGAAAAAAGAGGTGAAACAATCTTCCCGTAGAAAAGAAAGAAAATGGTGACTCATGCTGGGATTTCTGACATAGGAGTGCCAAATATTCCAAATGTCAAAATTTGAAACACGTGGATATTTAAATGTTAAAATTTCCAAAATTTGCATTTAAGTGGCAAAATTGGAGAATAAATGAACATTTAAGTGCTAACAACGGGAATTTCCGACAAATTGCTAATGTGGTACTAATGTTGCTAGCTTGTCCCAGAACAATGTCATTTTGTCCCTAATTTTTATTTTTGATATAAATATTAATTAAATTAAATTAAAAGAACTCTAGGCCCTGGCCAATGACTAACGACCTAGCAACAGCCCTCGCTGCTTTGCTGCACCTATTTTTTTAAATTTAATTAAATTAATATTTATAGTAAAAATAAATTTTTAGGACAAAACGAAATGGTTTTGCATATTGATTATTGAGTAGACAACTTTGACGAGCCACGTAAACCACATTTATCCTTAAAATAATGTCATGTCAGATTTTCAATTATCTTCATCGAAGTTGGGACTTTCGTGTTCAATGTTAGAAAAAGAATAATGGCACTTAAGTATACGTTTTGGAAGTTTTGGCACTTAATTATATACTTGTGCCAAATTTTGACACTTCATGCCTTGACCTCGATGTCGCCGAATCTTATGTTTGGGTTGTATCTTTTTCTCCCAATCACTCTTGCCTCAATTCCCTGATTGCAAAATTAAAGGAGGTGGAAAAAAACTGAACAGAGTCAACCAGCTGCGAGTTCGCTTCAGCAAGAAGAAGTTGCAGTGGCCTACTTTTAGAAAACTCTCCCAACCCTTTATTTTCCTGATGCAAAAAGGTTGTACGTAAGGCAGGATCAAGAACAATAGATCGGAGCCTGCCTATGACCTGGGGATGCTTGTTCCTACACCCTGACGAGTTCTACATGAGATCGCCACCTTGATGACATGTTCACATAGATTTCCGGGCCTTGAACGAGGGCAACCACATATGGAGAACTCTAAAGCTGGGTTCTACACTGTATATTAAGCTTCTGTCTTTAGAGAACTTTTTGCAAGCGGGAGATTTCGCTTGTCCAATATTATATCCACATTTAGAATGTTGAGAGCCCGCTATCCTAGGAAGCACTGACATTTTCTGGAAGCCTTCATGTTGTGTCAAATACTCTCCAAATTTCTTTGACACTCTTCAATATTCGGTCAATATGTATTGGAAAATCTAACATCCGATCAACTCTCCTAACACTATCCAACACGCAAGTTGGGAATTTTGACATGCGAGTTCAGAATTCCGATATGTGATTTCGACACATGCATGGTCAATTTTAAAAAAAAAATCAATAAACGCAGGGTCAAAATTTAAATATGTAAAAAAAAAAAAATAATAAATGAGGAAGAAGAAAAACACACTCTTCTTTCTCTTTCGACTCTTACTTTCCGTGGCACACAATTCACTCCCAAAATTTGTTTTTTCTTTCCTTCTCTTCTAACACGCGAGTTCAGAATGTGGATGGCTTGTTTTAATTTTCCTCCAAGTTAATGTAGATGAATTTGTCAAATTAAAATAATGAATGATATTAACAAATGATAGATTAATGTTTTTAGTGTAAATTCATTCTAGGCTATTTTTTTTATTATTTATCTATTTGAGAATTTGAATTAAATTAATTTGATTAAAATAATCATAAAAATGATAACTTATCATGTATATATAAAAATATGCACTTATATACAACATGTCTCAACGGGTCGAAATTTTCTATTTTTGATAAACAACGTGTCAACATGTTTTATTGTGTCGTATTGTATGTCACGTATTGATGTCGATGCTACTTAGCTTATGCCAAGCATTACTTGTGAAACACTGATCCCTAACATTCTCAAAATAACTAGTCTCTAGAGAATATTGATCCAACTAAAGAGTGACATTCAGTTCCCGACATGAGGATCAACCCATCAATTCTTGGCCATAACTTCAATCTTAGGTGGTAGGACTCAATTGCAATTTGGCGTTTGGGACCAACTATTGGCAAAGACCTCCTATCATTAATCAGACCATTTGCATGATAAAAGAGGCACAAAAGTTTTGGGCAAGACAACATCTTCTAAAGCCATCAACAATTTCAAATTCAAGAAGCACGATTATAGATTCTAGATCAACTAAACAATAGAGTAACCAACACTTTCTGAAATAGTACATGAAGGCACGTTGGTCGACATATGCTTGTGTCACGGACTGAAAGTTGGTCGACCCGAGAGGTTCCCGAGGACGACCTCGACTCGTCCGTGGAAGACCTCTTGCTCTCACTCGGTTTCCCATCAAGACTTCTCCCCGAAGTTTCTAAGGGCGGCCGAAACCGTCATTGAGTCATATTCTAGTTTTCCGTTCCGTTATTTATGTCGGTAGACGGTAGTTAGTACTTATGTCGGTAGTTGAAGCGGTGCGATCTCGCCCGCCGGATAAAAAGCAGATCAACGGTTGTAAGCCGATGCCCTCAACTATAAAAGGGGTGTCCTCCTTCATTTGTAATCATCCACCATTTCAGAAATATCAAAGTTCCATTCCTTCTCAGAGCTCCTCTCTCTAAACTTTCTCTCTCAACGATCTGGGTAAGCGAGTGGGTAAGCGTTCGATCGAGCAAGGCTTGGCTTGGGTGATCCAAAGTTGCCCGAGTCGCCGCGCGGTCACGATCCCAATCGATCGGCCCGTGACACTTGCTTGAACTCTTCAACTGCATTCATAGCATCCTGCAAGTTTCTTGTGCAATTCAAAATGCTGCCTAAGAACTTAAACATTTCTCTTTATAAACCAGAGTGGCAACTATTCTTCAGAAGATTTCTTATCCAAGCACAATAAACACGTCAGAGGCATCATAGTTCCTGGCATCGAAATGCCTCACTGATTATACGATAAGCTTAACATCCATATCTTCACTTCTCTGTTTCTTCCCTAATAGTTCAATGAGATGATAACTTGGTTTCCTTATACCAGAGACCTTGAAGGAGAATTCGTCCACCAGACAGATAAAATTTTTAAGCTTTTCCGTTTCGTGTTCTATCAATTTTATTAGTTAAATACTTAGTATCAACATCAACCAAATACAATAGGTTTTACTTCTAATGTTATAGAGATCACAACCTAAAATATACTTAACTAAAATACCGTAAAATTCATGAAAACCAAAAGGTAAAAAGTGATAAAAAGACAATATCATTATTTCTTAATTTAGGAATGGATTAAAATGAAAATATTTTCTAAAATTTGGGTAATAGTACATACTAAATGTATGATGGAGCAAGAATTAAGGAGAGCAAAATTTGGCCAATTTTTTTTTTTTTATCTATTTACTTTCATACCAAAGCATATTCACGATAAAAAAAACCCAAGAATTCATAGTAATATCAAGCATTAACAAGATTTAATTATATGTGTGATCCCAATTCATGGAATCAAGCGATGTGATCGCATGATTCAAGACTCAACAATTCCTCCATTTTCATCTTTTAAATTTTACTAGCAATTAATAATCTAAAAAGTTCATCTAAAATTTAAAGCTTCAAATATTTAGTTACCAAAATATTTTCTTCTTCTCTATTCTAAATCTAATAAAAACTTCAAACATTCAGCCTTACTAAAGCATGCAAGTTAAAAGGGCAATATATAAATTCCAATAACATAATGCATATTTTTGTTTCCTTATCCTTAATTCAATTTATGTTCATATTTGTGCATTTAGTACCAAACGAGTTTATATTTCAATCTCGCTGATAATCATGGTTCTCATTATGTTTTAAGTTGAAGTAAGAGAGTAATGAAAAGTGGATGAAACTAAGAGTATTTCGTGCAGAGAAAAAAAAAACGAATGAAAAGGAGGTTCTGGTCGAGAAAGTCAAGAGGGAGCAAAAGTAAGAGAGTAATGTTCCATGTCAATCCGCCGTCCACCATCCAGCGGCCACCATCCATTGCCTGCCACCGTCAGTTGCTGGCTACCGCTGCCGCCTAGAAGAGAGAAATATAATGTCATTATCAAATGAATATCTATTCCAAGAATAGAGATTTTTTGTCGTTATCAAACGCGTATTTTTGCTTAGAAACTCATTCAATAATTAAAAAAGAAAAATTTATCTCTTTTTTAAAAATCAATTTCTGATTAGAATAGTTATCATTTGCATTATAAGACTGATTTCATTTTCATTGGCCAGATTACAGGACTTATGATGATATAATGACTTCAGCAAAAAAGAGGTGAAACAATCTACCAGCAGAAAGGGAAGAAAAAGGTGATTTATGGAGGGATTTCCGACACAGGAATCGAGGCAAGAATGCTTGGCAGAAAAAGATAAAACCCAAACATAAGATTCGGCGACATCAGGTCAAGCCACGAAGGAAATGAAAGAAGAGTGTCAACGGCGCACGTCTGATATTCCCTGATTGCAATGCTAAAACTAAACAAAGTCTGCCAGCTGCGAGTTTGATTCAGCAGGAAGAGGTTGCAGCGGCCCACCTTTAGACAACTCTCCCAACTTGATGCAAACGGGTTGCTCATAAGGCATGATCAAGAACGGTAGGTTGGAGGCTGCCTATGACCTGGGTATGCTAATGATGTTCCCACAACTTGAGTTCTGCATGAGATCGCCACCTCGATGACATGTCCACATAGATTTCCGGGCCTTGACCAAGAGCAATCACATATGGAACACTCTAATCTCGGGTTCTGCACTGTGTATACCTAATTTCTGCCTTTAGAGAGAACTTTTTGCTAGCAGGAGATTTCGCTCGTCCAGTATCACATCCACATCTAGAATGTTGAGGGCATGATGCCAAGCATTACTTGTGAAACTGTGATCCCTAACATTCTCGAAATAACCAGTCTCTAGAGGATACTGATCCAACTAATATAACGAGTGACATTCAATTGCCAACATGTAGATCAACCCATCAATTCTTGGCCATAACTTCAATCTCAGGTGGTAAGACTCAATTACAGCTCAGGGTTTGGGACCAACTGTTGGCAAAGACCTCCTATCATTAATTAGAGCATCTTCATGACAAAAGAGGCACACAAGTTTTGGGCAAGACAACACCTTCTAAAGCCATCAACGATTTCAAATTCAAGAAGCACAATTATAGAATTTAGATCAACTAAACAATACCTATATAGGGGGTAACCAACGCCTTTCTGAAATAGTCCATAAAAGCACGGTGGTCGACATATGCTTGCGTGAACTCTTCAACTGCATTTATAACATCTTGCGAGTTTCTTGTGCAATACAAAATGCTGCCTAAGAGCTTAAACATCTCTCCTTATACACCAGAGTGGCAGCTATTCTTCAGAAGATTTCTTATCCAAGCATGACGAACAAGCCAAAGGCATTATAGTTCCTAACATCAAAATGCCTCATTGATTATAGGATGAGCTTAACATCCATATCTTCACTTCTCTGTTTCTTCCCTAATAGCTCAATGAGATGATAACTTGGTTTGCCTTATACCAGAGACCTTGAAGGAGAATTTGTCCACTAGATAGATAATTTTTTTAGCTTTTACGTATCATGTTTTCTCAGTTTTATTAGTTAAATATTTAGTATGGACATCAACTAGATACAATAGGTTTTACTTCTAATATTATAGAGATCATAACCTAAAGTATACTTAACTAAAATTTCATAAAATTCATGAAAACCAAAAGGTAAAAAGTGACAAAACGACAACACTATTATTTCTTAATTTAGGAATGGATTAAATTGAAAAGATTTTCTAAAATTTGGGCAATAGTACATACTAAAATATATGATGGAGCAAGATTTAAGGAGAGCAAAGTTTGGTCAATTTTTATTTTTTTTTATCTATTTACTTTCATATCAAAGCATATTCATGATCAACAACCCAAGAATTCATAGTACTATCAAGCATTAGCAAGATTTAATTATATTTATGATCTCAATTCACGGAATCGAGTGATGTGATCTCATGATTGGAGACTCAACAATTCCTCCATTTTCATTATTTATATTTTACTAAAAATTTAAAGTTTGAATATTTAGTTACCAAAATATTTTCTTCTTCTCTATTCTAAATCTAATAATGTACTTTAAACATTTAGCCTTACTAAATCATGCAAGTTAAAAGGGCAATATATACATTCCAATAACATAATTCATATTTTTTGTTTCCTTATCCTTAATTCAATTTATGTCCATATCTGTGCTTTTAGTACTCGAAACGAGTTTATATTTTCGTCAATTGATATCTTTTGGCGTTGAATTAATAGGCATATTTTCTTGCCGGATTTGGGTTTGACAATGCTAGCCCCAAAACGAGTTTATATATGGGGCAATTTTTCCTAATATGATCCTTCTTGATCTAATCCTAAAGGGCCAAAAAGGGCATCATGAGAATTCTTCGTACTTGACAACGTTTTGGCAAGGAAAAAAGGAAAAGGGTAGAGAGAGAGAGAGAGAAGAAAAGCTCTTGCGTTCCCTCGCAAAAATCAATCTTTGAAAACGGCTCCCCGCAAAAGACACAGTTCTTGCTCCTACGTCGACATTTGTTCAGGTGTTATGCTCTTGTCCTCTGCATGACACCAAAGAGAGACCCTCTGGATCCTTGAAGCCCCGGTCTTATCCTCGAACTTCGAAATCCTACTCTTTTCTTTCAAAGGCTGTCACTTTCTCGCACTTTCTTCGGCCCCCACCGTTGTCGTTTGATATTCTCGAGAAAGCAAAATGAGGTGGGAAAGAGTTGTGTTGCCGCAAGCCCAGGAACCAGAGCAGGCCAGCGAAGAGGCGGGTGGCCCCGGAAAGAGGTGGGCCCACACTTGCAACGCGATCAAGGGAGGGAGGTTCCTCTACGTGTTCGGTGGCTTTGGCATAGACTACTGCCAGACCAACGAGGTTCACGTCTTTGACACTGGTGGGTCTTCGAGTTTATCTTTTGGAGATTCTGGTTTTCCTTCGAAGTTTGCGTTTTGTCTGAGAATATCTTCGATATAGATTGGTATACTCTGCTTGGTGCTGAGAGAAAGATCGGTTCTTTTCTTTTCTTTTTTCTGTCTGACTGGGATCTCCCGGTGTTTTTTTGTTGCAATTGTGCTTGTTGGGTTTCTTTTCTTTTTTTTTTTTGGTTGTGTTATAATTTGCTGATGCCTTTTGTTTGTTGTCGGCTTTACTTTAATCAATGGCTTGGGTCTTGAATCGGTGATATGTGGCTAGTTTTATGCGTTGAATTTGTGGGTGGGAAGAGAATATTTCATGGTATTATATGTCCGATGATTGGTATTTATGGCACTGCTATGACCAATATTTTCCTGTACTTCTTTCATCTTCAACAATTACAGAAGATGTTTTTGACTTTCTCCCCATTTGCATTTTTCTGCTGTTTATATTTACTACTGGAATTTCATAAGCGGTTTTTGGTGTTCTTCTAACTTTGTTGTCTTCTACTTTTTGTGTCCTGATCTTGTGTTCCGTTGGAACTTAGCCTGTGTGGCATGTGGATGTTGTTGAACTATGACAGGTGATCTTGTTTACCATAGTCTTAATTGGCGACCTGGGGGTTAGGTGTGTGTGTGTGTGTGAGAGAGAGGGAGAGAGAGAGAGAGAGATAAATCTGCCATTGTTTGTCTCTGTATGTCGTGATTTTCCTTTTTTTCAATTGATAATTTGGTTTTTTCTGACTTGCAGTGGAGCAAACATGGAGCCAACCCATGATAAAAGGCATGCCACCTGCTCCAAGGGATGGCCATAGCTGCACTAATGTCGGTGACAATTTGTTTGTGTTTGGTGGGACGGATGGAATGAACCCTCTCGGGGATTTGCACATACTATACACTTGTAAGTTACAGTTACCATCTCCTTTTGCCCCTGGCGTAGCCATACAGTCTTGTCTACTAATAATCCGTGCATCTTTTCATTATACCTGCAACAGCAGAAGTTGGGTTTCTTTTAATGTAGTTCACGGATATATTTTGTAGCTTCTCATACATGGATATCACCTATTACAAGGGGAGAGGTACCAGAGGCAAGGCAGGGTCATAGTGCAGCACTTGTGGATAAAAGGCTGTTCATATTTGGTGGGTATGGAAAATCTCCTGATAATGATGATGAAGTATATTACAATGATCTCTTCATATTGAACACAGGTGCGCTTTTTTTAAAAGTCGACATTTCTTATTTGCCTGTAGTCCCCATTGACATCTATTTGTGAAATTTCCCTGTCTGTGCATATGAGAGCTGGGTTAAAGACTTTACTTTCCTTGAATGTCGTGTCCTCCAATTTATCAAAGTACTATACTTGTAGCATGCGTCATCTGTTACCATTGCTTGTTAAATATTTAATGATTTAGATTGGTTAGTTCAGTATTCTATCTTCCTTGGGTAGACAAACATGCTAGTTGATGCATTTCCTTCTCATAATCTACAGAGACATTTGCTTGGAATAAGGCTATGACAACTGGTGTGCCACCTTCACCACGTCATACCCATAGCTGCTCGACGTGGAAGAACAAAATGATCATGATTGGTGGTGAAGATGGGTGTGATTACCATTTGTCCGGCGTCCACATTCTCAATGCAGGTTTACTGTCAACTGTAGCCTTTATTAGTTTACCTGAATAGTTGTTTCTTGCTTCTCTCTCCATGAGTATCCTCTATTTACTACTCTTTTGGCCTTACTGCATTTTATTAGATACTCTGATGTGGAAGGAGCTGAATACCACTGGTGACATGCTACCCCCCCGTGCTGGATATTTGACTATTACGTTTGGGAAGATTCTGTTTGTTTATGGGGGATACACAGAGGCCCAAAAGCTATATGATGACCTGTATATGCTTGATGTTGGTAAGTACTTTTTGCTCTGTATAAGCTTTCTGAATGTCTGCCACAGAAATCATGCAGATATATGCATTTGCTGAAATGTAATATTGTCAGTTTCAAATTGCTAGTTCTCACATTACTGGCCTGTTTTATATGAAACCTGTGTTAGTTAATATATTTTTAGGCAATGCTTTGTCGATTGCAGTTATAAATCTCAAGTACAATTTCTTTTCTTTTGAGATGCAAGCGGTACATCAAAGTGGTAGATGAACTTTTGTATCAAGAGTAGGGCATTTTTCCTTGCTCATTCAATTTCATATCCATTGATTATTTAGTTTGCTTAATCATTCAAGTATTTGGAAAGTAAATTTGAGCTGATCATCTGTTGCTTCTTTTAATTTTTCTTATACCTTTGTGGCATTGGAAAAGCAAGAGAGAGCAACATAAGCATGCTTTTTCGTTCCTTCAACTTAAAATGCACATCCTCATGTTCTTTATCTCTTTTGCTTGACTGTTACCATGATTTTGCAGAATCTGCAATATGGTCCAAGTTGCCTACCACAGGTGCTGGACCTTCTGCCAGATTTTCCATGGCTGGGGTCTGTCTGGATTCAGTAAGAAGTGGGGTTCTTGCCTTTGTGGGTGGTTGCAATAGAAGTCTCGAGGCTCTTGACGATATTTATTACTTGCACACAGGTTCGAATTATATCTTGTGGACATTCTTTTGGTAGTTTATGTTGATTTTCAGGTTTCAGAACCCAAGATGTGTTCCGGAGTTAATTTCCTATATCATTTAGGACTCACTAGGGAACACGAGCAAAGGCTAGAGAAGTTACCCTCAAGGAAGAAACTGAAGCTGAAGTGCCAAGAGCGAAATTTGACTCTAGGACAGGATAAAGCTCTGGTGCAACTTGGTGTATCCTCAAGCTCAAATCAACCTGTGCCACTATCAATCTATGGTCAGCCAGGTCAGGCCGTGCTATATGTTTACTTCCATGTTGTTGAATGAGGGTCTGTTGGTGGGAGAAAGAATGACTGTTGAGATAAATCTATTTAATTCGATTCTACATTTGCTTATGTAGACTTGAAACTATATTTTGTGTTACCACTCGTCTCCAGTTCCGTAATCTTTTCCATCGTTACGCCTGGGTAATTGATTTCAATTATCCCACTATTCCTTCATGCAGATGATTATGAGATTGTATTAATGTTTTGGCTGTTGTCATGGGTTGGGGGCAGAGGAAAAGTGGCGGGGGGGAGATTCTGTTGAACCAATGCGTTTTACCCTGTGCCTTGGGAAGAAGTGGCCACTTGCATAATGATATGGCCACAGGATTCTTTTATTCTCTTTGTTTTTACATCTACCAAACCAGGCTCTTAGCTCTTCTTGCACAGTCTCTGCACTTGCCTGCTGAATGCTTTCAATCAACCTAACCAAACTCCAAAGCGTCCTTGACCAAACAAAATATATCAATGAATCGTCAGCAGAGTTTGCTGCCTTTTTGCAGAGACAACACAGAATCTGACCTTGTTCGCATGTTATCCAAAGTCAGATTCTTTCCCAAGGTGTTTATCAAGAAAAAATAATAATAATAAATTTCATCTGTGTCAATCTCCAAGGACATCATCCTTTCCTTTCTCCTCTTTTTTCATGTGTCGGTTATAAGATAAATGGTGAACACCTTCTTTTTCTCTTCTTTTTTTTTTTTTGTCAATGACCATTTCACATAATCAATACCCTTAAGGTTCACCTTTGCATCCACTAAAACATGGAAAGAAATCAGACACTTCCTACAACTCTCTATTATGAATGTTTCCAATTAATTCAACATCCCAAGCGATCTTGCCATTTACCCAACTCATCCAAAGATTTAACAATGGCTTCTTTGTTGCTTGTCATTCTGAATAAGCTATGAAACCGAGTCTTTAAAGGGGTTGATTAGCACCAATCAGAGAGAGAGAGAGAGAGAGAGAGAGAGAGAGAGAGAGAGTTTGTGAGGGGATGGACAAAATGCTCTTCTTGGGAGCACTAGGCACCTTTTCTTAAGTAATTTCGAGAAAATTGTAGGCATTACTTGTCTGGAAGAACCATTAAAGGAGAATTTTTCACTTTTAGTTTAGCTATCCTTTTTTTAAGTATTTAAATGTCCTATTTGTCATCGTGGTAATGTAATAAGAACTTATATTGTAGGAACCTCAGTATTCGGTCATTTTGAAACAAAGTACAGTGTCATTGAGTTCTCAAACTTGTTAGCTGTCCTAGTTATAAGCGTGACATACGTTGCTAATGTGTGGGCATAAATTGTGGTTGTAAATATGAAATTTTGAATATGGAGATAGAGTTAGGATTTTTGAAAGCATAGTCACTAGCTTGCGCAGATAATTCTACCATATGTTAGGATTTTACGAATATGTTAGGCTTCTATAGATATGAAGATATTACCTTGATCTTGGTTCACGATGAAGTCATGGTATGATATAGAGGATGAGGTATGTTGCTTGTCAAGAAAACCGTATTTAAGGACTAGGGTTAGTCGTTCTGCGATTTGGGTAATAGTATGTTTTAAAGATGTTGTTGGGGGAAGGTAACAGTCTTCTGTGGTTACATATGCCTTATATCATGTTCATGTAATATCTCTTAATTGAATGAGTATGAGGTGGGGTTGATTGGATTTCCAATTTTGGCGACCTGGATTGTAAGAGTACTTTAATTAAAAAGATCGTGCCAGTGTCGAGGCTCATGTATGTTGCCATACCCCCAGTTTCTAGAGAGCTATTTTCATGACTCAAACCCATGACCATAGTTCCGAATGGAGTAACCTTTTACCGCTGCACCAAGGCTTACCCTTCGGGTACCACGATCTAGGTGACGTGTACGTGTTTGCTACGTATTTGGTCAAATCTATGTATTTACTTTAAGTGAATGGATTCGATGATCTTTTATCATAGGTTTCTTTCCATGTAAATCTTATTTTCATAAACTGACAAAATCGCCATATTCAATACCAAATCACCATATTCAACACATAATCAGGAAATTTTCTTCAAAATTGTCTAGAGAGATCTCCGAGGCCGTAGAATTTGTCAAGTAATTAAAATGTCCATGACGCAGAAACTAAGTGCCTGTTTTACATTTTTCCCCTGCTATTATATATAAGATATAGATCCCCATTGAAATTTTCACTTATCTAGAGATCGCGGGATTATGGCTGTGATATAGTTATTTGCAAATGGTGTGCGATTGCCAAAACTCTTTGTTACTCTTGGTTCAAATGTACGCCTACCTTGGAGAGTTCTTATTGCTTGGGTGAACAAATATGAGCACCTGCGGCAGGATCAACTTCTTTAAAACTTACTACCAACTGAATTGCATGTCAATGGACCTTTGTCCAAGTATTCCCTCAAGTAAGTCAAATATCCATGAAGTAGACGCCAGGTGCCTGTTTTACATGTTTTCTCTTGCTATTATAATAAATTTTAGATGTAGATCTCTCACTGGACTTTTTAGTTATCTATAAATTATTGGGTTATGGATGTGATGCTTGTTTTTGAATTGCTTGTATGTGCCAAACCTTAAGTAGCTATGGACCTTTATTGCAGGTGCTCAAAGTAATCCACATAAGCAACTGGTACCTGCCCAAGGCAGGCGTACATTTGAAGCGAGACTGACGGAGAATTTTGGTGATCAATTCACCATTGAAACTGTCATAGATGGAAACCCTCTCCGTGGAGTTCTATTTTCCAGTAAGCCTAGCACTCTTCCTGTAACTCTTTCAAGCTCCAGCAGGTGAGTCTTTTGTTTTTTGCATTTAGCTTATTGATTTTACTAAACAAACGGTGTTTTGGTTCTGATTCTCTATTCTTGTAGCAGAAAAAGTTATGGAGATTCAAGTGCTGGTGCATCAAATGGTGATTATAACTGTGAGTCAAAAGGCTTGTAGAAGTATCCAGCCGGACTCAATTGGTGATGGGCAAGCTGATGCTATGCGTGGAGAAGAAGCCTCTTCCCAGAAGGCCCATGCAGAATATGCGGGTCCATTTCCTGTTTCGGATGTATTACAACCTTTTGATGGCTCTGACCTGGAGTCGACCTCGCAGTTCCAACGTTCCCATGAACTTTTATCACAATTTCTTTTTTTCTTTTTTTTTTGAAGAAACTTTACTTTTATACAATGATTGCTCTAATTTGCATAGTTCTTATTGTTCTTTTTTCAGTTTTGATCTATTCTTTCTACATTCTTGATGTACTTGAGCAGTTAACTTCTAAGTACTCCCTTCATCACTTATTGAGAAACAAAGAAATGGAAAAGAGAACTCCAAGTTCAATATAAAGCAAAACTCCTTGTGTGGAATCAATTGAAATCATCTTCACCATGTAATGAATGCTTGTATGATGTTTTGGTGTGACATATCTATGCAGAGGTTGACATGGTTGGAGCCATATCATTGAGATTATTTTAGATCATCATCTGATGGATCCCAACATGCCTAGGTGGAGAGCCTAGGTTTCTTCCTGTGGGTTTTAACTTTAATTTTGGGTTTTGAGTCTTGGCTGTAGCTAGTTGACATCTATTCAATTTAGTATTAAGAGTTTCAACTTTGAAGATTGTTGTTTGTGGTTTTCACAACAATCTCACATTTGCAGTCCATGTTCACAATCTTGCTGAGAAGGACAGCAAAGAAGCTTGCAGAAGCGGCTTCTGTTTTCCCCTGTTCTTCTCTACTTAATTGTTGGTCATTGAGTAGATTTTGATGCCAAAGCAAGTTGGACCAAAGTTCAGATGCAGTAGCACGGGACTTCAATTGAAATATTCTAGACCTCCTCTATGTGACTGGGCACGTTCATAACTTATGATGCCTTTATGTGATTCTGTTGCTGGGAGAGATGAAATGAATGGAACATTACTATTATATGTGGAATGTTTTTTGTGTTTTTGAGCTCTATTTTGGTGTTCATAGTCATCTGTACTCTGAATGCAACTATACATCGTGTGCACTATGGGATTATCTGCCTGCATATTTTCACTTTTGTCTACCTCCTCAGATACCTGCGAACCAAGAATCATCACTGCAGGCGCCTATCATTACTAAGATGATCAGATGGATGAAGCTCCAAATTTGAACGTGGAAGTTCCAAAACAAAGTGTATCTCCATCAACGAAGGACTCTGATGTGATCTCATAAAAATAATCATGCGTGTTGCTGATTATCATATGTTGCTCTCATCCAGCTTCAAGTTTCTACGGCTGATCAGAGCATGTTTTGATGTAGACCTATGCTTGTGAAGTAATAGCTTTTTGCAAGAACTGACTTGCAAGTAATAGATATTTGTCCAGCAAAATCCTGTGTGTCGGTACGCATAACATTTGAAAGATGGTAGTGACATTGTGTGTAAAATTTCACATATATATTGCATTGTGTCCAGCACTTATGTGATACCATGCTGACAGCCCTGTATTCATTCTCAAATAAGTCTTGGTTTTTAAAATAACTTGTCCATTTCCCATGATCTCAAGATGAGGCGTTCGTCTTGTTTTTGGCTGATCTTTGAAATTTTTGAAAGCTTTGGTATATGACCAATAGAAGTACCTTGTTGTCATCCAGATAGATAGCTACAGTCTATTCAGTTGCTTAATATATTGTCGTTGTTGCATGGCTTCATCTCTCCTCATGTATCATCAAATCGTCAGACCAAAAATTGTGCATATGTATACCCATGCGTAGCCAGCTCCATGATATACATTTTGTACATGCCAATGCTTGCCAAGACGCATACGCATACACTTTTAGTGTGATTAAGATTAACCGGGAATGCTCATGCTAAGAAAAGAAAGGGGCCCTCGATGAAATAGTGATCTTATTTCCCAATGGAGCTCCATCTTTAGGTGGATTTGTTCGACATATGCAGACAAGCAAGTTAAATTTTTTTTATGGCAGATGAGAGGACAATAGCCTAAGATGAACGAGATGATTTGGCAAAGTCAGAATGAAACAAATTTTTGCATAGTTGCTTTTGGTCAGTTGAACCTCTTGACATCCCTCATGCGTATTCCAAATAAAGAATGTACATTCATTAAGTAGTACCAGGTGCATTTGACAGCTAACAGAGTATTCAAGCCAATTATAAATATCTGATCTGCGTCCTGATCTTTGCTCGATTAGTAATGGACAAATTTTTCTTCTCTCGGGAGTTGTTTGTGGATATGCTTCACTATAAAATAAATATAATTGAAAGTTTGGCTGATCTTTGCTCTTCTTAACTCTTTCTCTCATTAGACCATCTGTATCTACATGTATTAGCATCTTGATTCATGGAATCAAATGATGTTACCACTTAATCGAGACTCAAAATTCTCCCATTTTCATACATAAATAGTCAATTTACTTGAGAAGTCTATTTAAATTTTGATTTTTGTCTACCTCCTCAAATACCTGCAGACCAAGAATCATCACTACAGGCTCCTATCAATACTAAAGGTGATCGGATGGATGAAGCTCTAAATTTAAATGTGGAAGTTCCAAAAGAGAGTTTCTCCATCGGGCATCAACCAAGGACTCTGATTTGATCCACAAAATAATCATATATGTTGCTGAATATCATATATTGCTCTCATCCAACTTCAAGTTTCTACAGCTGATCAGAGCATTGTTTGATTGTAGACATATGCTTGTGAAAAAAAGAATAATTTTTTGCAATAACTAACTCACAGGTCATAGATATTTTATTCAGCAAAATCCCGTTTATATTTATATAAATAATATTTAAATGATGGTTGTGACATTATGTATAAAATATCATATATATTGCATTGTGTCCATTGTGATACCATTCTGATAGACATTTATTCATTCTCAAATAAGTCTCGATTGTTAAAATAACTCTTCCATTTTCCATGATCTTGAGACAAGGAGTTCCTCGTATTTTTGTCAAATCTTTAAAATTTTTGAAAACTTTAGGATATGAACTATAAAAATACCTTGTTCTCATCCAAATTGACAACCTAAGTCTATTTCAGTTGCTTAATAACAACTAGGAAGGCGTTCATGTATGATGATATATGTCACGCCCTGAATCCCGGGCATGCGCACATCCCTCGGTGGTCGACTAAATTGTGACATTCCCAGGACGCGTCGCCGACCTTTTCTTTTTTTCTTTTTCTTCTTTTGCACATGTGGAATCGAAATTTAAACATATATCCAGACAACAACAAACATGTGATAGAAAAGCAAGACAACCAAATTTCACAAAACACACATTATATACAAGCCAAGTCAGTCCTACAAGTCTGTACACTAAAGGTCTGCCCCAAAAGAACTACCGAGACAACCTATACTCCGGATCCCTTCGACTTTGGCTTGGGATCCTCCACGATACCCTCCGGTATCTCCAGACTAAGGACCTAAAAAATTGTAAACTATGACGGGGTGAGAATAAATCTCAATGAGTCAACATCCTAAACCTCGACTAGGACAAGAATTCACTCAGAGACGTCCTAGACATGCACCACTCAGAACTTACCTTGCCTCAATGCATCCCTGCACAATAGTGCATCAAATGCACTTATAAACACAACATACGTAATCAATACTTGGAACACTTCATATCACTCATCAAATATTCACAAATGTCTCGATTATAAGGCCAAATTGTTATGACAATGTTTCATTCCGTGCCATATAATTTCGTCTTATAATCATGCGCGGATATCTCATATCGGTGGCTCAATCCACACCCTATATTCACTCTCATTATGCAAACTCAATATTCAATCTCAAAGCCCAAACTCAAGGCTCTAACTCAATATCAAACTCAAGGCTCTAGAGGTGGCTCCCATGAAGTTACGTTATTATGTAGTACTTAGCCTTTGACCACATATAACATTAGAATAAGGCTCTAGAGGTGGCTCACATGGAGTTTCGTTATCGTGTAGCACTTAGTCATTCCCTATGCATGACAATAATGCAAGACTCTAGAGGTGACTTCCATGCGGCTCAAGTTGCCATGTATCACTTAGCCCTCGATTACAATAAGCAATAGTATAAAGCTCTAAAGGTGGTTCACACGAAGTTTCGTTATCGTGCAGCACTTAGTCCTTTATCTGCTCACAACCCATTCGGTTTCCTCAACACAACACACATCACCCTTCCTCTAGTCATCCTTTGTCATGACCATAAATCATCACTATAGCACAGCCATTCACATATCGTCATGCACAAGTTCCAAACATGTCACAAGTTAATCACATCACCAAATGTGCATTTCCAAGCAAGTATAGTATCAAAAACAATCACAAACTACTACGCTCAAAACTGGCAGAAATGGTCCACTCGTGGCTCTCCAAGTTTAAATCTGGAAACCTAATCAAATAAGTTCGGAAAATTCTCAAATTCGAATATGTTATAAAGGACACATAAATGAAGATATTTCATAAGACACCTTAACCCAGATCCTTCTGGATTAAGAGTAGTAAATCGATCAAACCATAACAAAAACTATGTTCGTTTCAAAAAAGTCTGTTTTCTAAAATCAATTTGATTTGGAGTCCAAAACTTGCCCATTTGATTTGAAATTTAAGTATGTTAAACTATAATATGTGAAAAAAAAAAAACTTTCATGATATTTTGAAATTAGAACTCTAAGAGTTAATAAAAATCCCTTGAATACCAACGGTTACGAGTTTCTAACACGAACAGAGGTTGTTTTGTTTTAATGAAATTGAAATATTATTCTTTTGAATCCATAAAATCTTGAATAAAATACATGTCATAGATGAAGATGTCTAAAACATTTTTTGAGAAGGAATCAATGTCAAGATTATGGTACATTTCGATCCACAAAAATGACAAACGGCGAGGGTCCAATGAACCGATATGGGAGAAATCCCCTCAAATAGGCTAAACCAGCCTCATTAGTGCTAGTCTCACCAATTAGATTAACACTAAACCATATTAAGGCTAATTTAACCAAACTATATTAACATTAATCCATCTTAAGGTTAATCTCACTCAATACTAATTTAACTAAGCTAATTAACACTAATCTAACCCCTAAATGCAATTAGCAACCTAATCAAAGATTAGAGAGTTAACTCACCGGATTAGCAAGCTAACGGGTCCACGATGATGGCAGCGCGAAGGCGACCAAGACTAGTAATTACTGGGTCTTCAACGAAGGTCCGACCGAGATCAAAAACGACAAGGGGCTCATGGCAAGGGCTGGCTTCAGTTCTCTTCTGTTTTGAGGTTGCTGAGCAGATCGGTTGTTGGGCATGGGCTGAGTAGCGGGTGGAGATGGCTGGACGTTGGAGGCTAGCTGTGGCGTTGGCAAGCCGTGAAGATGAAGATGTTGCTGGTGAGTGGCGCTAGTGAATCTGCTGGCTTCGGTAGCTGAGGAGACGTTGGTGGCCGTTTGGTGAATGGTGCTGGTGTGATGGATGGGGGCTACATGTGTTGGTGAGTGGCGGTGGTGGCAGCAAGTAAAATGGAGTAGAAATGATGGGATGAGGACTTGAAGGAGGTGGTGCGGCAGCTTCAATAGGAAAGAACCGAACCAGGGGGGAAAGAAACGTGGGGACATAAGGGAGAAGGAATTGAGGGGAAAGGAGTGGGCGGCAAGGGGAGTCTTCATGCGTGAGATGGGGGAGGATTGAAGAGAGAGGGAGAGAGAGAGAGAGAGAGAGAGAGAGAGAGAGAAGAGAGAGAGGAAGTCAAAGAAGTCAAGAAAAATATCCCAAAACACTCATTGCAAGGCCACCAAAGTCTTCACGCCGATCTTCTTTGTCCCCAAATTACTTTCTTGAATCTAATTTCCCACAAACAATTCATTTTGGGCAACAAATTCTCACTTTTCCTCTTGATCCGAATTTCACATTTATTTTCGATTTGTCCGGAAACCGATTTTTTCATAGAATTCCAAACTAGACGAAATTTCTTCGAAAGATGAGACGATGTCCTATAAATGAATCGTGACATGCCCGAACGTTTGATTCTCGAAACCGAATTCAATTTTATGGTTAAAATAGAGCGAATACGATTTTAATCCAATCCAACTTGTTGGGTAGCTTTTAGAGATTTTACTGCGGTTATATCCCTTTACGGCTTCACCTAATAGGTTAGTTAACTTGTGAATGATTGGCTTAGAAAACAATGACTATAGGCGTGTCGGTGAAAAGCCCATATCATTTTATCAAAACGGGGTTGAAATTTAGGATGTCACAACTCTTCTCATCTTCTAAAAATTCCGTCTTCGAAATTTAAACCATTAAAATTCTTTTTCAAATAGGTGAGGGTATTGTTGTCTAATTGATTCTTCGCTTTCCCAAGTAGCTCCTTCTGTCCTGCAGTGTTACCAGACCACTTTGACCAAAGAGGTAGTCTTGGTATGTAGCATTTGCTCGTTTCAATCTATTATATGAACCGGTCTTCGCCACTTATCTGCATAACTTTTCTAACAACTCTGAGTAGTCTTGAGTCTTTCTCGAATAACTGTAACGGCATTCATTGACTGTTGAACTAACTCTGGGCCGGTAATCTCCTGCTCTCCAACTTCATCCCAATATACTGGCGTTCTACATGCTCTACCATACAACACTTCAAACGGTGTCATCGAATGCCTTGTTGAAACTACTATTGTAGGCAAACTCAACTAGATGAAGTTGTTTCTCTCAACTTATTTTAAAGCCCAATACGCAAGCTCGCAGCACATCCTCAAGGGTTTAAATCGCCCTCTCAGACTGGCCATCTCTCTACGATACTATAGCTTCGTTCCCAAGGCAGTCTATAACCTTGGTCTCGATCTGATGTGATCGTCGCTGGTGCTCCATGTAGTCGAACTAACTGGCGCACGTACAACTCAGCATATCTTTCCAATGCAAAGCCCTTTTGTACAATGACAAAGTAAGCAGAGTTCGTCAATTGTCAACTATAGCCCATACCGAATCATCAGCTCGCTGACTCCTTAGTAATTCCATCACAAAATCCATCGTGATATGTTTCCATTTTCACTCGAGAATCTCGAGAGATTGTAAAGGTCCTCCCAGCCTGCAATGTTGTGCTTTCACTACTAGCATGTCAAACACTTGGCGACATGTCACGCCTCGATCCACGAGTGCGTGCCCATCCCTCTTTGGTCAATAAAATTTTGCGACTTCCCGGGACGAGTCACCGACCCTTTCATTTTATTGCACATGCGGAAGCGAATTACTAATCCCTTGACGTTAATAGCTTGGGATAGAAAAATAGGAATTAGATTCATAAACAAAACGTGCTTTTATATACACACTGAGTTATATACATAGGTCAACAACCAAAGGTCTACAAAAGATTGACTTTCAAAAGGAGGTTGCCTTATCTGACCTACACTTAAGGTCATCACAGCTTGACTCTGGGCCCTCCGCTCTAAGGCCCTGAAAATTGAGCCCATGACGGGGTAAGATATAAATCTCAGCGAGTTCACGCTCTAAACCCCGATTATGAGGGAGATACGCCTAGAAGCATCTTAACTACACAATCACACAACCACTAATTAGAACAAATAACTTACCTTGCCTCACTTTCCTCCTACATGTTAGCACAATTCATATATCACATAAGTGCGGTAACAACACCCGAGCCTTTGGAATATCTCATTCAATCTTAGTCAATCAATTGAGTCAAGATCATTAATCCATCATTCAATCAAACGATCCATAAGAGTTCCGATTATAAGGCCAAATCGTTATGATATGTCTTATTCCGTGTCACACAATTTCGTCCCATAATCAGACACGGTAAATCATATCGGGGGTTCCATCTACATCCGATATTTACTCTCAACATTCCAATTCAACATTCCTACTCAAAATCAGACTCCACATTCCAACTCAATACCAGACTTAAGGCTCTAGAGGTGACCCTACACGAAATCTTGTCATCATGCGGTACTTAGTCCTTGACAACAAATAACAATAGTATAAGGCACTAGAGGTAACTCACACAAAATCTTGCTATTGTGTAGCACTTAGCCCTTCATTGCAGAAAGCAATAGTATAAGGCACCAGAAGTAGCTCACACGAAGTCTTACTATCATGTAGTACTTAGTCCTTTATTGTACTAGGCAATAATATAAGGCACTAGAAGTGACTCACGCGAAGTTTCATCCTTGTGCAGTACTTAATCATTCACTATGCGTGACAATATTGCAAGGCACTAGAGGTAATTTCCATGCGACTCAGGTCGTCACGTAATACTTAGCCCTTGACTATAATAAGCAATAGTATAAGGCACTAGAAGTGACTCACACGAAGTTTCATCATCGTCTAGTACTAAATCCTTTACCCGCTCACACTCATCGGGTTCTCTCAACCCGACACCTATCACCTCAACTTTGAATAATCAACATGCCCTGACTGTAAATCAACACACAATTATTCACTCACGGCCAAGGATATTGTGCTTCGCACATAAATTTCTCAATTTAAAATAATGTATTAGCCTAATTTCTTCGTGTTAACAATACCCGATAAAAATAATCGTATGTGGGTACACGGTCGGCTGAGCCAAAAATGCAATATCTTTCTTTTAGAAAATCCCACTATTTATATAGTCTATGAAAACATTTTGGCGTTGTAAACCAACGTTCGGTATTTTTTAATTAATTATTGAAATTACTTAATTTTAGGATAAATACCAAAAATTATAATTTCTGCTCAATTTGCACAAACTAACGCTCAATTGCAGAAATTAACCACACCATTGCAATCAGTATGAAATTCTAGTTACCGACTATCCCGGTCTAATTTCCGGAATATAATTTAATTAATAAAATGATTACTGAAGTTAATTAAAGAAATCAATTTAAATTCAATAAATACTAACTTAAGCTAGAATTGTCTAATTAAATATCGAAATAGGCCCGGAAAATTACCAAACCAATCTAAATAATGCAGCTTATCTAGTCCCTAACTAAGTCGTTCTAACCACCTAACATGTACAATTAACTAATTAAATCTCTAATCTAATTTAACTAACTACATAATCCCTAATTAATTTAATCTAAACACCCCTTAAATGTCATTAGCCTACTAAGAAGAGTTTAGTGCATAAACTCACTGGTTTATCGTAGAAACCAGTACAACGCGATAATGGCGTGACGGCGGCCAAAGCTTGGGCCCACGGCAACGCTGAGGGAAACTTGGGCGAGGCCAAAAAGGCCTTGCAAGCCCACAACAAGAGCTGGGCTTGATCTGGGCTTGGGCTAAGATGCTGAAGATCACGGGTTGGACTGGAAATGGGCTAGCTTCGAGGCTGAATTGAATGGGCTTGCTACAACTGAAGTTCACAACTAAAGATGGGCTGAACTGCGGGCTTCAAATGGCGTGGGCTAAAATCAATTCTGATTTGTAGGGGAGTTGGGCTGCAGTTGCTGAAGATGGCGCTGGCGTTGCTTGAGCGTGGGATTGGCACCGGCAGGAAGGAAGAGATGCACATGAGGCAGCTGCTTTGGACTGTGTTGCTGGAATCAACACGAAGAAATTTCGATTGAAGAGTTTGACTCACAGGGACAGACGATGGTGGAAGGCTAGCAAGGGGAGGACACGCGGCAACTGAAGGTAGAAATGGAGGGTTGACTCGGTTGAAGGTGCTGGTGGCTAACCAAGCTAGAGAGAAGATGCACGGCAGCGGCATGGAGAGATCATGGGGCTGCCTCGGTTGTGTGGCCACACAAGGAGAATCAATGGTCAACAAACTAGCAGAGAAATTGCCGGGTTAACTGGGACGTGTGGCACAACTGCTGGATTGGTGGCTTCGGTGGAATGAAGAAAAGACAGAAGATGGTGGACGCGTGAAAAAGGAAAGAAGAAGCAAGTGGAGTTGTCACACGGAAATGGGTTGGGACCGAAACATAGAAAAGAAATGGAGAAGATGGGCAGAACGAAAGGGGGGATCGGGGGAAAGGAAAGCTCGATGGAGAGAAGAGGGGGAGGAGGGAGAGAAGCCTTGAAAGTCCAAATTAAAATATATAAATCATCATATCTTGGTCCCCACAAGCCCCCAATCTTACCCCTCTTGTCCCCCATTTCTTTCTTGATTAAAATCCACCTATTAATCCAATTTTCGAAGCCCAAAAATGCTGCCCCCTACAAGCTCCGAATTTCCTCATATAGCTTCAATTTCTTCAACAAATTCCTAAATTTCATGTCCAATTTTGATGTAGAAAAAGCCCACATAATTTCTACAAGTCCCCTTCGTCAAGTAGCTTGGTAAGGAGGCCAAAAATCCATTCAATTTGGCCAATCCGAATTTCCGTTATTTTTCAAACCATCCAAATCGACTTTCCATAAAAATCCCAGAATCTTTAAAAATTCTTCGAAAGATGAGTCGACGTTCCTAACGCGAATTATGACATGACAGAACTTTCAATTTCTGAAATCAGGTTCAATTTCGCGGTTAATTTCAATTTGACGCAATTTTAGCGTGATCTAACCTACTAAGTAACTTTTAAGAATTTTTAATGCAATTGACCCGTGATCAATTTATCTCGAGTCACATTGTATATCTTCGACACATTGACGACTCTCGATTGTCGTGAAAATCTTGAGATTTCAATTACAAACACAAGGTACCAAAAACGACAGAAAATCAATTTAGTGCAGATTGACAAGAATTTTGCAATCAGGTGGAATCATCCACATTTAATCACACACCCCTGTCAAATTGACCTATCTTCAGTCTCTGATTTATTTTTAATTGTGTCGTAATGACTCTTGCAAATTAGCATGGTCGAGTAGTCGATTCCTAATCGAATTCTCAAGTCTATTGCGTTAAAATCCCTTAATGACTTCCCCAGATAGTCTAATTATTTCATAAGTAATTGGCTTAAAGAATAGCATCATAGGCGCATCGATGAAAGACCCAATTTATTCAATTGAAAACATAATTGAAAATTCAGGATGTTACACGACACATATGGCGATATCTGCCTTCATACCGATCCACCAATAGTGTTGACACTCTGATGCATCTTTGTACTGTCTAGATAAATACTATAACTGCTACAGTGAGCTTCTGACAAAATTTTCTCTTTAGGCTCCATTTCGTCAAGTACACACAATCATCCACGAAACTTTAGTGTTTCATCCTCAGAAACCTAAAAATCAGCCTTCCTCCTTTCCGTATCTTCATGTAGAATCTTCTGGGTCTCTGGTGTTAAGGAAATCCCTTACGATGTTTTGAAGATGAAAAAATAAATCAAATGCTACTAACGTGTTTAATGGTTAAGTAATAGACCATGCAGATGATAGAACATGTAAAGGATATTGTCAAAGTCTAAAGACGGCCAGAAGACTAAACGTAACACATGTCCAAAGTATATTTTGAAGATTTCCAGACTTATATGTCAAAGTTTTAAGACTTGCCGGACTTTAGTGTCAAAGTCCGTTTCTACATTGGAAGCTTGCTTACTCTAACAAATTCCAAACTGAATGTGAATGAAAAACCATAAAACAGACTCTATGCTAAAGCTGAACTAGAAGATAGGCTCTATGCTGAAGCGGAACTTATTCAGACTGTGTTTAGACCTTAAAGCTAAATATGTTCAGAAGCAGAATATGTTTAGACCCAGATTGTAAAGTCTACTGTACTAAGACTTATATTGTAAAGTCTATTACACTCAGACTTCACACCCATATTTGACAGAACGTAACACAAGTTCTAAACATATAATGTCTAGTAATCTAGTTTGCATTCTATAATAAGATTGATTTAATTGACTCAATCTAATTTATTGATGATTAGATATTGAAGACAAGAACTTTCTATACGGAGAAGCTCTACTTATGGAAACCACGATTCTGTTTGTATGGGCGATCAAAATTAATTTAGGATTCTACTTTTGTCACTCAATGGCTAGTAAATCTTTTAGATGTAGATCTGTCCAATGGGTAGATTGAAAAACGATCCTCAAGATACTGTCCAATGGCTAGTTTGGAAGTGGAGGAATATTTAAATAGATCAAGAACCGATGAGCAAGTAAGAGACGGAGCGTAAAATTTATAATTCCAAAGTCTAAGCGACCTTCGATCATATACTTGTCTCTTGTGATCTTAAACGTTTGTAATCGTGAGAGAAATACCAAAAGAGTGACTTAGTGAGATAGTGTGATCTACTACTAAGTGTTTACACTCAAAGTTGTAATCTTTTGTTGATTGCATAGTGGAATCTAGCCAAGAAGGTAGTTAGCATGAGAGAGTAGACGTAGGCTTGGATTAAGCCGAATCACTATAAACCTTGTGTTATTATTTTCTTCCCTGAATCTATTTATTTTGTTCGTAATTCTATTTAACTGCTAAAGTCTAAACTCGCTCAAAGTCTGCTGCTCTTCAGACTCAATTTCAAAAGTCTGTTGTTTTTCAGACTCATGTTAAAAGTAAAGGTTTTCACTACATTTTGCAGAATCTGTTTTTACACTTATTCACCCCCTAGGTGTTCATACTAGCACTTTCATTTGGCCTTGCAAATCTCTACATGCATTTATCCTGATTTTGAACGATTGCTTATCATTTATATTGCCAGTAGTTCTTCTCATAAATATAAGTCATGCAATATTTTACTTGATTTGGCAATATCAACTTTCTTTTTGCGAAATGCATCAATAATATATCTAAGATTTATACTTAAGAAAATCTCTTTGATCTCGAAAAATATCATTGCATATTTATGGATATTCTTGCTATATTCTTAGAAGATATTTTATATCTAGCAAGTTTGATCCGCAATTCAAAGGAAGGTATTACACGACATTTTTGCAAAGATTGTTTTCTATTATACAAGAATTTGCAGGTGGAAAAAGAATCTTCAATATGAATTTTGGAAAGCTAGATTTGAAAATCATGGAGATTCTATACTATTTTTTGGAGGTTCTAAAATTCTCTTCCTTGTGCATAGTTTTTGCAAATTATTGAGGAAATCCCTTATGTGTCGTATGGAAGGTTGAGTAGTTCTGAATTTTAATAATTGATAATTTTATATATGCTATTCAATTTATTTATTTGAAGAAAGGGCATTATTTATTATATGGATATTATTACAGCTTATTTGTACAAAAAGTTCGTTAAGTTTATGCAGGTTGAATTCGAGAAGAGCTTGATTGAAGAAAATAAATTTTTGCCTCGAATTTCAAAATGCAAGTGATCATTGTGGATGTTGTCGCTACAAATGGAATAATGGAAAAATATTCCATTTAACGTGCATAAGCAACAATTGTTTCTATTCGCAAATATTGTCATGATGATAGGGGGAGAAAGCTAATCCAAAAGGAAATGAAGGAATCGCGATCATTTCAAAAATGCAACAAATTGAGGGGGAGCATTGATCAATTATGGAAAAATGTAAATGTGTCATAAGTTTTTTTTAAGTTCTAAAAAATCCGATTAGTGCATCCTTTATTACCTTTTGTCATCAACAAATCTCTTATTGATATTATCATTTTATTATGACAAAAGTGGTAAAGTGAATTTTATAATACGTCCGTGATTTTTATTGGATATTTGCTAATATATATAATCAAAGTGAGCTATATTGCATATCTTTAATATTCGATTTACTTTATAAAAGCTGATTTTTTTTTGGAAATTATGCAAGATATATTTATCGTTTTATATTCTCTACGTAATACTTTTTATCGCTTTTTGATTATGACAAAAAGGGGGAGAAGATATGAATATGCATATGGTTGATATTTATTGAGCTGAGATTATCTTTACATGTATAATTATATGCTCAATCTATTTGCTCTCTTGAATTACATTATTCTTTAAGATTGCCTTGATTTATTATTATTATCTTTAAAAGCATGATTACACATCTGCATATTCAGAGACTGTTTTGTCATCATCAAAAATTGGGAGATTGTTAGGGAAATCCCTTATGATATTTTGAAGATAACAAAATAAATCAAAAGCTACTAACGTATTTGATGGTTAAGTAATAGATCATGCAAATGATAGAACATGTAAATGGTATTGTCAAAGTCTGAAGATGGCCAGAAGACTGAATGTAACACATGTCCAAAGTATATTTTGAAGATTTACAGACTTTTATGTCAAAGTCTAAAGACTGCCAGACTTTAGTGTCAAAGTCTGTTCTACATCAAAAGTCTGCTCATTCTGACAAATTCCAGACTGAACGTGAATGAAGAACTAGAAGACAGACTCTATGCTAAAGCTGAACCAAAAGACAGACTCTATGCTAAAGCTAAACCTGAAGATAGACTCTATGCTGAAGCTGAACTTATTCAAATTGTGTTTAGACCTTAAAGCTAAATCTGTTCAGAAGCATAATATGTTCAGACCCAGATTGTAAAGTCTATTGCACTCAGACTTTACATCCAGATTCGACAAAACGTAACACAAGCCCCAAACATATAACGGCTAGTGATCTTGTTTGGATTCTACATCAAGATTAATTTGATTGACTCAATCTAATTGATTGACGATTGGATATTGAAAACAAGAACTTTCTATATGGAGAAGCTCTACTTATGGAAACCAATATTATGTTTGTATGGGCGATCAGAATCAATTTGGAATTCTACTTTCGTCACTCGATGAGTACTAAATCTTCTAAATACAGATCTGTCCAATGGGTAGATTGGAAGACAATTCTCAAGATACTGTCCAACGGCTAATTTGGAAGTTGAGGAGTATTTAAGGAGATCAAGGACTGATGAGCAAGTAAGAGATTGAGCGTGGAATTTATAATTCCAAAATCTTAGCAACTTTCGATTATACACTTGTCTCTTGTGAGTTTAAACATTTGTGATCGTGAGAGAAATATAAAAAAAAAAAAAGTGACTTAGTGATATAATGTGATCTACTACTAAGTGTTTGCACTCAAAGTTGTAATCTCTTGTTGATTGCATAGTGGAATCCAACCAAGAAGGCTATTAGCGTGGGAGAGTAGACGTAGACTTGGATTAAGCCGAACCACTATAAATCTTGTGTTCTTATTCTCTTCCCTGAATCTCTTTATTTTGTTCGTAATTTTATTTAACTGCTAAATTCTGAACTCGCTCAAAGTCTGCTGCTCTTCAGCCTCAGTTTCAAAAGTCTGTTGTTATTTAGATTCAGGTTAAAAGTAAAGATTGTTACTGCATTTTGCAGAATTTTTTTTTACACCTATTCACCCCCTAGATGTTCATACTAGCACTTTCATCCGGATCTGTCAGCTACAACGTCTTGATCCATATCTACACTTCTGGTTCAATTCTAAGGTAGCCATAAGACTTGAGAGGTGGCCTACCTCAAATTTGAAAACCAAATCTCGAGCTCCTTCGAGTAGGATCCTCTCCTAAATCACCATCTGTGCAATTGAAGACCTTCGACTCAATGTATATGCAAGTTTATTAGCTTTTCATGGGTGATACAGAATGTCGCAATCATAGTTCTTGAGAAGTTCCATCCAATGACACTGTCTCATGTTCAACTCTTTCTTAATCCTCAGTTGATGATAACCCGCCATCAGGTCGACCTTCGAGAATATCGATGCTCCCTGTAACTAATCAAACAAATTGTCAATCCTTGGCAATGAACACTTGTTCGTGATCATCACCCGGTTGAGTTGTTGATAGTTAATGCAAAGGCGCAACAACCCATCTTTCTTCCTCATAAATAGAATTGGTGCTTCTCAAGGTGATGCACTAGAGCATATAAATCCCTTGTCTAACAACCCCTGCATCTGCACTTTCAGTTCCTTCAATTCTGGCAATGCCACATGGTAAGGAGCCTTAGAGATTGCCTTCGGCCTAGGGGTCAACTCAATCACAAACTTAATCTTCATTTCTGGGGACAAATCAGGTAATTCTTTAGGAAACACCTCAAAACTCCCGTACCACAACTATGTTCTCCATCTTCGGTTCTTCAACTGTCGTATTCACTACAGTTGCCAAATAATCTTGCAAGTTACTTTTACCGTATGGTTTTCTACCTGCTGTGGCCATACAATGATGTCGACTAATAATTCGTGTATCTTTTCATTATACTTGCAATAGTAGGAGTTGGGTTCTTTTTAATGTAATTCACAAATTTGTTTTGAAGCTTCTCATACATGCATATCACCAAGTATAAGAGGGGAGGGACCGGAGGCAAGGGAGGGTCATGGTGCAGCGCATGCGTGTTTAAAGCTGTTCATATTTGGTGGGTTTGGAAAATCTCCTGATGATAATGACAACATACGTTACAATGATTACTTTAAATTGAAAAAAGGTAGTTCTTTTTAAAAGTCCATTTCTTCTTTGCATGTAGTCCCATTGACGTCTATATGCAAAAAACTCCTGTTTGTGCATATGAGAGGTGGTCTCAAGACTTGATTTTCTGTTAGTGTTGTGTCCTCTAACTTGTCTAAATACTCCAGCTGTAGCATGTGTCATCAGCTACCCGTTAAGTTTTTATCGTTAACACTACAGAGTCCAGTATTACATTTTTCCATGGTAGGCATAGTTGTTCATGCATTTTCTTCTTGAAATCTGCAGAGACACAACCGGAATCCCACCTTCACCACATAATAAGAAAAGCTGCTCAAGTTGGACGAACAAAATGATTGTGACTGGAGGTGAAGATGAATGTGATTACTATTTGTCCTAGTGTCCACATTCTTGATTCAGGTTCACTGTCTACGGTAGTCTTTAAGATTTCAAGTGAATAGTTTATTTATCAACTTTTTTTTTTCGCCACGAGTATATTCTTTTCATCACTTTTGGAGGAGCAATAGACCATTCTTCAAGGGTAGGGAGGCATTCATGCTTTCCCTAGGCGAGTTTGATTTGGCTTTGGAGCACTTGGCTACAGCTATTGCTAAAGCAGAAGATGAAGTGGGGCATCCTGACGCGGTTATTATGGATGCATTCTTGAAGCGCATTGATGAAACTAAAGACACTGACTTCCCGAAAATGTTGTATGAGCTGTTGAAGAATTCTGATGTTGAGAAAACCTGCGTAGATATTTTGATATTGACAAAACCATCCCTTACAATTTATGGTTTAAAAGATGCGAATCTTGTTTCTATTCAGGTGGCATTAATTGATAACTTGATACCTTTGAAACTACCCTAGGTACTGAGTGAAAGGACTCAAAAGGCGGAATCGCAGAAGGCTAATCGAAGCTACTGTGTATATCAATTTGAGAAGATCAACCTTGGTCACGTGACATAATATCCGAAGACCCAAAAATTCCTCTGACCAATGTTATGTATCTAAAGAAAATCGACAGCTAATCACAGATCTGGAAAAGCTGATTTATTCGCTCTGAGGATGACCCGATTAACTATCCATTATACTGGAGGACAGGGTTTATTGCCTAATATGGCGACTGTATTCGGAAGCAACGAGTTTGCTTGAGATTTGATCATAGGAAAACCCGATCTCTGGTTCTAAATTAATTATCTCGAAGAATAATGAACATTTAACTTGGAGATTGACAACTATAAAAGGATCAACACAAGCCGAAGTGAATACACACAAGCTACAAAATTCCAAGAGCAATATCCATTTTGTATTCGTCAAATTTACTTGTTGAGAGTGACGTAATGGTTTGTAATCTCTAATGAAGAAAGTACGACTATTAAAGTAGTGATTTAGATTGATGGTGTGATCTACCAACTTCAGGCAGAATAACTTGTATCTACCCAAGAATTACTAATGAAATCCAGCCTATTGTGTGAGTGAGGAAGAGCGGACATAAGCTTAGCTTAAGCCCAAACCACTGTAGATTTGTGCGCATCTGTCTCCTCTTCTTCAAATCTTAACCGTTTGATAGAGGCACCTCATTTGATATTAGTAACACATATGCATATATCAAACTATTACTTACATGTATCAACTTGATTCCGTTTAATTCCATAAACTTTATCAAGTATTCACCTCCTCTACATTATATTATTAGCCATAAAATTAGGGTTGAGCATATTTTAGAATAGAACTTGGAACTAGAGAATTGGACTAGTGGAAACCTAGCTAGTTCCAAGTTTTAGAGTATGTAGATAGGTTTCAAATTCCAAAAATTACGAAACATGTTTCCATGGATAATTTCCAGGTTTTAGGTAAGTTGAACCTGGAACAAGTTTTTGTGTTTTTATTCATCCATGTCTTCCCGCTATCTCACGATATTCTATGGTGGTCGATGATTAGTATGTGATTTGGAACCACCAGTTTGAACTTCCCATTTTATGATTAAGACTTTTACTTTGTTAATATTTCATATTTTTCGTGTGTCTAAATATAAGTTATGATTAGTGGATTGTAGCAGCAAATGATAGTTATTAAGGATAATTATTCATTGTAATCTTTCAATTAATAATAAAGGTGGAATTTGTGAGGTTGTGTCCACACTCCATAGTTAGTGGCTATTGACGAGGAGACTTGCCACTCTCGACTTGATTCTCTTAATATATTTATGTCAATCTCGCTGATAATCATGGTTCTCATTATGTTCTAAGTTGAAGTAAGAGAGTAATGAAAAGTGGATGAAACTAAGAGTATTTCGTGCAGAGAAAAAAAAAAACGAAAGAAAAGGAGGTTCTGGTCGAGAAAGTCAAGAGGGAGCAAAAGTAAGAGAGTAATGTTCAATGTCAATCCGTCGTCCACCATCTAGGGGCCACCATCCATTGCCTGCCACCATCAGTCGCTGGCTACCGCTGCCACCTAGAAGAGAGAAATATAATGTCATTATCAAATGAATATCTATTCCAAGAATAGAGATTTTTATCATTATCAAACACGTATTTTTACTTAGAAACTCATTCAATAATTAAAATAGAAAAATTTATCTCTTTTTTAGAAATCAATTTCTAATTAGAATGTTATCATTTGCATTATAAGATTGATTTCATTTTCATTGGCCAGATTACAGGACTTATGATGATATAATGACTTCAGCAAAAAAGAGGTGAATCAATCTACCAGCAGAAAGGGAAGAAAAAGGTTATTTATGGAGGGATTTCCAACACAGGAATCGAGGCAAGAATGCTTGGCAGAAAAAGATAAAACCCAAACATAAGATTCGGCGACATCAGGTCAAGCCACGAAGGAAATGAAAGAAGAGTGTCAACGGCGCACGTCTGATATTCCCTGATTGCAATGCTAAAACTAAACAAAGTCTGCCAGCTGCGAGTTTGATTCAGCAGGAAGAGGTTGCAGCGGCCCACCTTTAGACAACTCTCCCAACTTGATGCAAATGGGTTGCTCATAAGGCATGATCAAGAACGATAGGTTGGAGGCTGCCTATGACCTGGGTATGCTAATGATGTTCCCACAACTTGAGTTCTGCATGAGATCGCCACCTCGATGACATGTCCACATAGATTTCCGGGCCTTGACCAAGAGCAATCACATATGGAACACTCTAATCTTGGGTTCTGCACTGTGTATACCGAATTTCTGCCTTTAGAGAGAACTTTTTGCTAGCAGGAGATTTCGCTCGTCCAGTATCACATCCACATCTAGAATGTTGAGGGCATGATGCCAAGCATTACTTGTGAAACTGTGGTCCCTAACATTCTCGAAATAACCAGTCTCTAGAGGATACTGATCCAACTAAAATAACGAGTGACATTCAATTGCCAACATGTAGATCAACCCGTCGATTCTTGGCCATAACTTCAATCTCAGGTGGTAAGACTCAATTACAGCTTGGGGTTTGGGACCAACTGTTGGCAAAGACCTCCTATCATTAATTAGAGCATCTGCATGATAAAAGAGGCACAAAAGTTTTGGGCAAGACAACACCTTCTAAAGCCATCAACGATTTCAAATTCAAGAAGCACAATTATAGAATTTAGATCAACTAAACAATACCTATATAGGGGGTAACCAACGCCTTTATAAAATAGTCCATAAAAGCACGGTAGTCGACATATGGTTGCGTGAACTCTTCAATTGCATTTATAACATGTTGCGAGTTTCTTGTGCAATACAAAATGATGCCTAAGAGCTTAAACATCTCTCTTTATACACCAGAGTGGCAGCTATTCTTCAGAAGATTTCTTATCAAAGCATGACGAACAAGCCAAAGGCATTATAATTCCTGACATCGAAATGCCTCACTGATTATAGGATGAGCTTAACATCCATATCTTCACTTCTCTGTTTCTTCCCTAATAGCTCAATGAGATGATAACTTGGTTTGCCTTATACCAGAGACCTTGAAGGAGAATTTGTCCACTAGATAGATAAAAATTTGGGAAAATTACACAAATAGTCCCTATATTTTCACTCAATATCCAATTTCGTCCCTGAACTTTCGATTGGCTCAATTTGGTCCCTGAACTATTGATAAAATGTCCGATCTAGTCCCTGAACTTTCGAATGGCTCAATTTGGTCCCTGAACTATTAATAAAATGTCCGATCTAGTCCCTGAACTTTCGATCGGCTCAAGTTGGTCCCTGAACTATGATGAAATGTCCGATCTAGTCCTTCGTTACTATTTTTCTTTTTTTCCCTTTTTTCCTTTTTTTTTCCTTTTTTTTTTTTTTTCGCTTTCCCTCCGCCGGAGCCGGCGGAGGGCCGGCATCCGGCGAGGGAGCCCCTCGCCAGATCGGCGAGGGCCCCTCGCCGGCGTCCCTCGCAAGCGGGTGAGTCCCTCGCCGATCTTGCGAGGGAGCCCCTTGCCCGACGCCGGCGAGGACGGCCCCTCGCCCCTCGTCGGCGTCTGCGAGGAGAGCCCTCGGCGGCGTCGGCGAGGGCGAGGGCGAGGGGCTCCCTCGCCGGGCGTCCCTCGCAAGCGGCGAGGGGCTCTCCCTCGCAAACTGGTGAGGGGCCCTCCTCGCGGCGTCGCGCGGGGCTCTCCTCGCCGGATCGGCGAGGGAGAGCCCCTCGCCCTCGCCCTCGCCCGACGCCGACGAGGGACTCTCCCTCGCAGACGCCGGCGAGGACGGCCCCTCGCCAGATTTGCGAGGGAGAGCCCCCTCCCTCGCAGATCTGGCGAGGGGCCGTCCTCGCCGGCGTCTGCGCGAGGCTCTCCCTCACCAGATCTGCGAGGGAGAGCCCTCACCCGCTTGCGAGGGACGCCGGCGAGGAGCCCCCTCGCCCTCGCCCTCGCCGACGCCGGCGAAGGGCTCTCCCTCGCGAGACGCCGGCGAGGACGGCCCCTCGCGATCTGCGAGGGGCTCTCCTCGCGAGACGCCGGCGAGGACGGCCTTCGCCCGATCTCGCGAGGGAGCTCCCTCGCAAGATCGGCGAGGGGCTCCCTCGCCGGAGCGCCGGCCCTCCCGCCGGCTCCGGCGGAGGGAAAGCGAAAAAAAAAATAAAAAATAAAAAAATAAAAGGAAGAAAAGGGAAAAAAATAAAAGGGAAAAAAAGGAAAAAAGGGAAAAAAAAAAAGAAAAATAGTAATGAAGGACTAGATCGGACATTTCATCATAATTTAGGGACCAACTTGAGCCGATCGAAAGTTCAGGGACTAGATCGGACATTTTATTAATAGTTCAGGGACCAAATTGAGTCATTCGAAAGTTTAGGGACTAGATCGGACATTTTATCAATAATTCAGGGACCAAATTGAGCCGATCGAAAGTTCAGGGACGAAATTAGACATTGAGTGAAAATATATGGACTATTTGTGTAATTTTCCCTAAAAATTTTGAGCTTTTTACGGATCATGTTTTCTCAGTTTTATTAGTTAAATATTTAGTATCCACATCAACCAGATACAATAGGTTTTACTTCTAATATTAAAGAGGTCATAACCTAAAATATACTTAACTAAAATTTCGTAAAATTCATGAAATGCAAAAGGTAAAAAGTGACAAAAAGACAACATTATTATTTCTTAATTTAGGAATGGATTAAAATGAAAAGATTTTCTAAAATTTGGGCAATAGTACATACTAAAATGTACGATGGAGCAAGAATTAAGGAGAGCAAAGTTTGGCAAATTTTTTTTTATCTATCTACTTTCATACCAAAGCATATTCACGATCAACAACCCAAGAATTTATGGTACAATCAAGCATTAGCAAGATTTAATTATATATATATATAATCTCAATTCATGGAATTGAGTGATGTGATCGCATGATTCGAGACTCATCAATTCCTCTATTTTCATCTTTTCAATTTTACTAACAATTGATTATCTGAAAAGTTCAAATCAAATTTAAAGCATCAAATATTTGGTTACCAAAATATTTTTCGTCTCTATTCTAAGTATAATAATATACTTTAAATATTTAACCTTACTAAAGTATGCAAGTTAAAAGGGCAATATCTAAATTCCAATAACATAATGCATATTCTTTATTTCCTTATCCTTAATTTAATATATGTCCATATCTATGCTTTTAGTACCCGGAACGAGTTTATATTTTTGTCAATTGGTATTTTTTTGGCATTGAATTAATGGGCATATTTTTCTTGCCAGATTTGGCTTTGACAATGCTAGCCTCGGAACGAGTTTATATATGGGGCAATTTTTCCTAATATGATCCTTCTTGATCTAACCTTAAAGGGCCAAAAAGGGTATTATGAGAATTCTTTGTACTTGACAACGTTTGGCGGAGAGGAGAGAGATAGAGAGAGAGAAAAGCTTTGCGTTCCCTCGCAAAAATCAATCTTTCAAAACAGCTTTCCAGAAAAGACAGTTCTTGCTACTTCGTGGACGTTTGTTCAGGTGTTATATGCTCTTGCCTTCTGCACGACACCAGAGAGAGACCTTCTGGATCCTTAAGGCCCCAGTCTTCTTCTCAAACTTCGAAATTCTCCTCTTTTCTTTGAAAGGCTTTCACCTTCTCGCGCTTTCTTGGCCCCTTGTGTTTTTTTTTTTTGGTAAGGTCTTGGCCCCTTGTGTTGTCGGCTGATATTCCTGGAAAAGAGAAATGAGGTGGGAGACAGTCGTTGCCGTGAGCCCAGGAACCAGAGCAGGGTAGAGAAGAGGCGGGTGGCCTCGGAAAGTGGTGGGCCCACACTTGCAAAGCGATCAAAGGAGGGAGGTTTCTCTGCGTGTTCGGTGGCTTTGGCGAAGACAACTTCCAGATCAACCAAGTTCACGTCTTTGACACTGGTGAGTCTTCTAGTTTATCTTCCGGAGATTCTGGTTTTCCTTCAAAATTGCATTTTTTCTGAGAATGTCTTACATATAGATTGGTATTCGCTGCTCGGTGCCGAGAGAAAGATTGGTTCTTTTCTTTTTTTTTTTCTTTTTTTCTGTCTGATTTGGAGTTCATGGTGTTTTTTGGTGCAACTCTGCTTGTTGGGATATGTTTCTTTTGGTTGTGGTATAACTTGCTGATCCCTTTTGTTGTTGTTGGTTTTTATTTTAATCAATGGCTTGGCTCTTGAATCGGTGACTTGTGGCTAGTTCTATGCATTGAATGTGTGGGTTGGAAGAGAATTTCTCATTATGTTCTATGTTCAATGATTGTTATTTATGATTCTGCTATGACCAATATTTTCCTGAACTTCTTCCAACGTGAACTATTACTGAGAATGTTTTGACTTTCTCCCCATTTGCATTTTGCTGGTGTTCATATTTACTGCTGGAATTTTTTGAGGGATGGCTTTTGGTGCACTTCCAACTTCTGTCGCCTTTTGTGTCGTGATCTTGTGTTCCATTGGAGCTTAGCTATGTGGAAGTTGTTTAACTATGAGAGCTTGTCTCCATATTGTGACCTGGGGGTTAGGTGAGAGAGAGAGAGAGAGAGAGAGAGAGAGAGAGAGATATCTGCCATTGTTTTCCGGTATGTTTGATTTTTCTTTTTTCAATTGATTATTAGTTTTATATGACTCACAGTGGAGCAAACATGGAGCCAACCCACGATAGAAGGCACGCCCCCTGCTCCAAGGGACTGCCATAGCTGTACAAATGTTGGTGACAATTTGTTTGTGTTTGGTGGGACGGATGGGATGAACCCTCTTGGGGATTTGCATATACTAGACACTTGTAAGTTACATTTACCATCTCCTTTTGCCCCTGGTGTAGCCATACAGTCTGGTTGACTAATAATCTGTGCATCTTTTCATTATACTGGCACTAGCGGAATTTGGGTTCTTTTTAATGTAGTTCACGAATCTGTTTTGTAGCTTCTCATATATGGGTATCACCCATTACAAGGGGAGAGGTACCAGAGGCAAGGCAGGGTCATAGTGCAGTACTTGTGGGTAAAAGGCCGTTCATATTTGGTGGGTACAGAAAATCTCCTGATGATGATGATGAAGTATACTATAACGATCTCTTCATATTGAACACAGGTACATTCTTCTCAAAAGTCGACATTTCCAGTTTGCCTCGACTCCCCATTGACATCTATTTGTGAAATTTCCCTGTCCGTGCATATGAGGGGTGGGTTAAAGACTTTACTTTCCAAGAATGTTGTGTCCTCCAACTTATCAAAGTACTATACTTGCAGCACACGTCATTAGTTACTACTGCTCTTCAAATATTCATTGATTTAGATTGCAGAGTTCAGTTTTTGGTCTTCCTTCAGTAGACAAACATGCTAGTTCATGCATTTCCTTCCCATAATCGACAGAGACATTTGTTTGGAATAAGGCTATGACGACTGGTATGCCACCTTCACCACATCATACCCATAGCTGCTCAATGTGGAAGAACAAAATGATTGTTATTGGTGGTGAAGATGGCCGTGATGACTATTTGTCCGATGTCCATATTCTCAATGCAGGTTTCTGTCTACTGTAGCCTTTATTACTTTACCTGAATAGTGATTTCTTGCTTCTTTCTATGCACGAGTGTCCTCTTTTTAATAATCTTTTGGCCTTACCGTATTTTGTTAGATACCCTGATGTGGAAGGAACTGAAGCCACACGCTACCCCCCCTTGCTGGATATTTGACCATTACCTTTGGGAAGATTCTGTTTGTTTATGAGGGAGATACAAAGTCCAAAAAGCCGTATGATGACCTGTATATGCTTGATGTTGGTAAGTTCTTACTGCTCTGTATATGCATTCTGAATGTCTGCCACAGAGATCATGCAGACATATGCATTTGCTGAAATGTAATAATGCCAGACTCAAATTGCTATTTCTCACATACTTACTGGCCTGTTTTTTATGAAGCCTGTGCTAGTAATATATTTCTAGGCAATGCTTTGTTGATTGCAGTTATAAATCTCAAGTAAATTTTCTTTTCTTTTGAGATGCGAGTGGTATGTTGGAGTGCTAGATGAACTTCTGTTTCAAGAATAAGGCCTTTTTTCCTTGTCCGTTCAATTTCATATCCAATGATTAGTTATCTTCACTTAATCAGTCGTGCATTTGGAAAGTAAAGTTTGAGCTCATCACCTATTGCTTCTTTTAATTTTTTCCTATTCCTTGGTTGCTTTGGAAAAGCAAGGGAAAGCAACATAAGCATGCTTTCATTCCTTCAACTTAAAATGCGTGTCTTCATGTTCTTTATCTCTTTTGCTTGATTATTACCATGATTTTGCAGAATCTGTGATATGGTCCATGGTGGCTACTGCAGGTGCTGGACCTTCTGCCAGATTTTCCATTGCTGGGACTGTCTGGATCCTGTAAGGAGTGGGGTTCACGTCTTTGTGGGCGGTTGCAATGAAAGTCTCGAGGCTCTGGATGATATTTATTACTTGCACACAGGTTCAAATTATATCTTGTCAACATTCTTTTGGTAGTTTATGTTGATTTTCAGGTTTTCATTACCCAATATGTGTACCTGAGTCTATTTCCTATATCATTTTTAGGACTCACTATGGAACATGAGCAAAGGCTACAGAAGCTACCCCTGAGGAAGAAACTGAAGCTGAAGTGCCAAGAACAAAATTTGACTGTAGGACATGATAAAGCTTTGGCGCAAGTTGGTGTATCCACAAGATCATGTCAACCCCGTGCCACTATCAATCTGTGGTCAGCCAGGTCAGGACCTGATATATGCTTTACTTCCATGTTCTCAAATGAGGTTTTGGTGGTGGCTGAAAGAATGGCTGCGAAGATAGAACTATCTAATTCAATTCTACATTTTGTTTATGTTGACTTGAAAATCTTTCACGATACCTATTGTCTTTAGTTCTGTAATCTTTTTGTTGGTTATTCCTGGGTCTTCGATTTCGTATTATCCCAATCTTTTATGCTGCAGATGATTCTGAGATCATATCCCCATTTGGCTGTGGTCGTGGTGGTGTAAGGGAGGTGTCGTAAATCTGTTGAACCTATGCATTTTACCTTTGCCTTGATAAAAAGTGGTGGCATGCATAATGATATAATCCTTTATTTAGTGACGGAGTTGAGAACAAACTCTCATATGTTAAGCTTCGGCAGTCTTTTGCTGTAAAATGTGATTTTTTAGAATCTCATCTAAGCTTTGAGCTCCAAATTATAGCAAAATTTGTGTATTTGTTGTGTAGTATCTGCGATGTTGCTATTTGATTTATAATCACATTTTTCTTGGTAGTGGCTTCGGATGCTGAGAGATTAGTTGTGCTTATGAACAAAATGATCTTGTTGCTACTGCTATATAGTGACTGCAAATAATTTAATGTTACTATTATATATTATGTAGTTGTTGATTCAAGGATTGATATTTACAGTTTTAGTCATAATAGGTGACATGGAGATGGAGATCATATTAATTGATGCTAATTGCCACTTGATCTTTATTCCCCTTTTGTCTTATGCTTAGTTCAGAGTAACAATTTTCATCAGGATTCAATATGATAATTTAGTGCTTCCTAATTTTTACAAAATGGCTCTGTTTTATTGAAAATCTGTCCCCACCTCAAAAAAAAAAAAAAAAAAAAAAGATCAGCAAAACATAGCCTCAGGGATCAAGTGAATATTCTTTCCTTCTCTTTGTTATTGCATATACCAAACCAAGCGCTTAGCTCCCTTCAACCGACCTAACCAAATCCAAAGCATCCTTGACCAACCGAAGTATATCAATAAATCATCAACAGATTTCACTGCCTCATTGCAGAGACAACACAAAATCTGACCTCATTTTTGCATGTTATAGTCACAGTCCCCCAAGCGCTTCCCAAGACAAGAAAAATAAAAAATAAAAGTTTCATCCATATCAATCTTCAAGGGAAATTATCCTTTCCTTTCTCCTCTTTTTCATGCACCAGCGATAATATACATGGTGAACGCCTTATTTTTTTTGTCAATGACCATTTTACAGAATCAATGCCCTTAAGGTTCACCTTTGCATCCACTGCAACATGGAAAGAAATTAGACACTTCCTACAACTCCCAATTATGAATGTTTCCAATCAATTCAACATGCTAAACGATCTTGCCATTTATACAACTCATCCAAAGATTTAACAATTGCTTCTTTGTTGCTTGTCATTCTGAATAAGGTATGAAACTGAGTCTTTAAGGGGGTTGGTCAGCACCAATGATAATGCGAAAATAGAATAGAACCCCACTAAGGAATATATAGGAATATTTTTCATGGAAGAATCCTAGAGTTGCTTTTTCACCATGTAGACTCCTCCCATACTTCGAGATCCATACTCTCTGCTTTGTGCGTATTTTGCTGTTATGACTTGTCTGAGTTGTCTCCAGATGTGGTTCTTGCCATTTAGATGTCTCCAAGGCATTTGCAGACAAAGCATTGTTACAACAGGACCAAGGTCATACTCTTAAACCACCTCTAAATATAAATAAATTGACCAGACCTGATATCATTAGGTGTTATTTGCATCTTCCATATGTACTGCCCCACAAGAACTTCCTCTGAATATCCTCTGGTGTTTTCACCACGGATGCTGGGATAGGAAAGAGAGAAAGAAAGTAAATTGGCAAGCTCGAGTGCTCTTGATAAGTGTGTTTTTTCCTTACTTGGAAAGATGAGGTTTTTCCACCGCACAAGCCTCTTTTCAACTTCTCAACGATTGGATTCCTCATCAATTTGTCGTAAAACTTTCCCCCTAGTGTTTGTTTCTAAATTAGAGTTAGAGCTAGTAGAGTTACCTCATGTGCCTAGGCATAGTATAGTGATATTGTGAATTTGCTGGACATATTCTGCACAACTTCGCTGAAACTATATTGAAAGGGACAGTCATAACTGATCTCATTGCTTTATCAGCACTACCTCAATATAATTGTTTCAACTCTATCAAACAATGCGTAGACCCTGAGTATGAGTGTTATGTCCATAAACACCATCTTAGTTAATTTAACCACAAATTTATCTATCTAGCTCCAAAATATCCAAATCATGGGCATGTAGATATATATTTATATGTTGAATCAGGTTATAGACTACTGAAAAGATTATTTGACCAAAAAAAAATCTAAAAATAAGTCATTGCTCCATAACAGAAACAGATGCTTTGCTAGGATAATCTAAGACATGCCCTTTTGCAACTATGCTCCGCGTGCTAAGGATCTAACTGACGTCTGCTTCAAAATGTGTGCGTGCGCGCATGTGCCCGTGAGAGATAGAGAGAGAGAGAGAGAGAGAGAGAGAGAGAGAGGGAGAGAGAGAGAGAGGGACAGAGTTGTGAAGGGATGGACAAAATGCCCTTCTTGTGAGCACTAAGCACCTTTTCTTTAGGAATTTTGAAGTTGCATGCGTTACTTGTCTGGAAGAAACAGTAAAGGAGAATCTGTCAATTTTTAGTTTTTTTTTTTTTACTTATTTAAGTATTTAAATGTGCTATTTGTCATCGACGTAATGTTATGAGAATTTGTATTGTTGGAAACTCAATATTCGGTCATTTTTTGAAACAAAGTACAGCGTCATTGAGTTCTCAAACATTTTTGCTATCCTAGTTATAGGAGTGCATGACATATGTTGCTAATGTGTGGGCATAACTTGCGGTTGTAAATCTGAAATATTTTTAATTTGGAAATAGAGGTAGCATTTTGGAAAGCATAGTCACTAGCTTCCGCAGATAATTCTTCCATGTGTTAGGATTTTACTAATATGTTACGTTTCTTCAGATATGAAGGTTTTATCAAGATCTTGGTTCACTATGAGTCATTGTATTGAAAAATGGGTGAGGAATGTTGCCTGCCAAGAAAACCGTATATAAGGACTAGGATTAGTTGATCTGCGATTTGGGTAGTAGTATGTTTTAAAGAAGTAGTTGGGGGAAGGTAACAGTATTTTGTTGTTATCTATGCTTTATACCATATTCATTCCATATCTCTTAATTGAATGAGTATGAGGTGGGGCTGATTCAATTGTAAGAGTACTTAAATCAGAAGGATCATACCAATATCGCGGTTTATGCATGCTGCCGTACCCCTAGTTTCTAGAGAGGCTATTTTCATGACTCGAATCTGTGACCATAGGTCACAATGGAGTAGCCTTTACTGTTGCACTAAGGCTCACCCTTAGGCTACCATGATCTGGGTGACGTCTACGTAGTTGCTATGTATTTATTGTTTTGGTCAAATCTATGTATTTACTTTGAGTAAGTGGATCCGATCTCGTTATTGGTTTCTTTCCATGTAAATCGTTATTTCATAAACTGACAAAATCACCATATACTATACAAAATCAGGAAATTTTCTTCAGAATTGTCTAAAGAGATTTCCGTGCTGCCATAGATTTTGTCAAGTAATTGAATTGTCCATGAATCAGAAGCCAAGTGCCTGTTTTACCTTTCTTCCCTTGCTATTATATGTTGATATAGATCTCTCTTCGGAGTTTTCACTTATCGGGAGGTCATGGGATTATGGCCGTGATATAGCTATTAGCAGATGGTGTACAATTGCCAAAACTCTCTGTCACTCTCGCTTGAAATATTTGTTTACCTTGAAGAGTTCTTATTGCTTGGGTGAATAACTATGAGCATCTGTGTTAGAATCCACAGACCATTAATTTCCCTCGACAACTTCTTCAAAACATACCACGAATTGAAATGCAAATCAAAGAACCTTTGTTTGAGGATTTTGTCAAGTAAGTAAAACATCCATGAAGTAGAAGCCAAGTGCCTGTTTTACATGTTTTTGCTTGCTATTATTAATAGATACAGATGTAGATGTCTCGCTGGAGTTTTCTCTTATCTAGAATTTATAGGATTATGGTCGTGATACTGTTGTTTTTTAGCTGCCTTGATGTGCCAAATCATAAGTTGCTATGGACCTTTAATGCAGGTGCTCAAAGTAATCCATATAAGCAATCGGTATCTGTCCAAGGTGGACAAATAATTCAAGGGAGAGTGATGGAGAATTTTGGTGATCGATACATTATTGAAACTATCATTGATGGAAAACTCCATGGAGTTGTATTTTCCAGTAAGCCTAGCACTCTTCCTATACCAGTTTCAAGCTCCAACAGGTGAGTCTTTGTTTTTCCCATTTAGCTGATTGATTTTACTTAACGAATGTTGGTTTAGTTTTGATTCTCTATTCTTGTAGCAGGAAAAGAACCTGTGGAGATCCAAGTACTGTTATGAAAAATGGTAATTTTAACTGTGAGTTAATCCCTTGATTGGATCTAGACAAACGATTGATATGTCGCAGTGCTGTAAAGCATGATTCCATCAAATATTATAAAAATTATCTCCTGCAATGATGATATCAAGTGTGATGATTTCTTCGTGTTACTTAACAATTGTGAACATTTAGATATGTGAGTCAATGTGACACCACATTGTCAATGACGTGGTATATCATTGATATACATTCTCCTAATTTAGAACTCTGAACAGTTTGTAAAGAGATGCCTTTGGCGATGGTGGGGAATGAGCAGTCTAGCTAGTATAGCAGCATGAGCATGCTAATTCTGAATTTAGAATAGTTTGCGACTTCTGAATTGTCCTTTGATAAAATAGAGATCACAAATTATGGCTCTGTAACTTTTCAAGTTACCAACAAAGTGCTGGCATTTTTGTCAAACAAAAAGAGAGACTGTGTTAAGTGCACAAGCGTCAGAAACTGTCCTCAATCTGAGGAAATTTTCGGAATCTTTCATGTACAAAGTGCCTGGAAACTTGCATAATTGTTTTGGACAAACAAATCTGGAGTTGTAATCCTATCTCTGGTTGCTGCAGGGAGAGTGAGATATTGGGATTGGCTCACTTGGGAGGAGCTGCGGTTGCAGCTATCGCATGGGCCTGACTCAGGAAAGGGCGGTTTTAAATCTTTGGCTTCTCATGTTGATTTCAGCATGGATAACTGATTTTTTTTCCCCATTCCGCTTCGTCATTTGTATGTAGGGGGTGTCAAGGAGATTGCCTCCAAGGTGTTCCTGAAAACTTATATGGCAGAAACGGCTCCGGAGATTTGTCAAATGCTGAAAGAGAGGACATAACAATGGGTGACGGACTTTTTATGTTGTGCGAAAAGGCATGTGCACCATGACTGCTATGGCGGGAGCATTACCGACATGCACAATTAGACAATGTTTGCACAATTCAAAGTTCACAATAGCTCTTAGACGTCGCTGGAATATGTTTGCTGCTTGCAAGGCCTGAAATATTTGTGGAGATCTTTTATTGAGTCTGCACTGGGAAGTATGAGTCTGATAGTCATTGTTGTAGCAGAGCACTTTGATGTGGAAGTATCTGTCAAGATGGCCAATAGTGCAGGTTGTATAATAATATGCAAAGAATATTTATTTGAGTTATCTAGTAGTGAGTTTCTCCCGCAACTATCATATTTCTTGAAAGTTATTCCCAAAGCATAGCAAGTTATTTACATGGGTCTGTTTACTAGAAACGTATAACCGTTCTAGAAAAGCTATATTCCCCTTTTTTTTCTTAGAAAAGGATAAAGTTTTTCTTTGCTTAGAGATGATTTTTATCCATCTATGCGTCAAATTCCTATTGAGTTTCAGGTTCTGTAATTGGTCTTCCTATAGTTCTTGTGCTTTGCCCTAGTGCTTTCTGTTCTCGCAAAACCATATTAATGTCTACCGAATCGTATTATGACAAAAATGTTAAATTCTAGTGCATCGTGTATGTGCGATAATCTTTGATTATTTTTAGCCGAAAGGCATTGGCTGATAACAGTAATTATTGGACCATATTTTTCGAAGTCTTCTTCAGCTATTAGTTTGATTGGTGGGGTATAGCCACGGACATTGCCTATATTTATATTTGTTTAATTTTGCACATAAATGATGTTCGCAATTTATAATCCACTAATCACAAGAGCAAATGAAGGAAGTGTCATCCAATTGCCATTAGTTGTGGTTGGACAAAAATATAGGTCATCAACTAGCTATATGACTATTTAGTGTCAATTGTGCTTTTCATGATATTTAGAGTTTAGGTGGGTTGTCCAAACTTTTATTCCTGTAATCAAATGTTGCAATTATCATAACTATTTTTTACACGAAATACTGACCTCTTATGAAATTACAATGTATATGGTCATTTATCTTATTCAAAGTTCCATATTCAATTCTTAAAGAGAGTATAAAGAAAAACAATTCATACAATTAATGTACAATAAACGTACCGATATTCTTTTGAAGAATTGCGATTGAAAATCTTATGATGAGCTGCCCTTGTTTAACCTCTTATGGGGTAACTGCTGCACCCATAAATAGTTCATGGAGGCACATTGGTCGATAAATACGTGCATGCACTCTTCAACAACATTTATAGCATCCTGCAAGTTTCTTGCATTTTACTACCAAATGCAGCCTAAGCATTTAAACATCTCTCTTTGTATGCCGAAGTCGTAGCTTTTCTTTAGAAGGTTACTTATCCAAGCACAACAAACATGCCGGAGGCATCATAGTACTTGGCATTGAAATGCCTCTCTGAAAATAGGATGAGCTCAACATTTATACCAGTATTCATCTATTTCTTTCCTAATAGCTCAAGGAGATGATAGCATGATTTACCTCACACGAGAGACCTTGAAGAACAAGTCGTCCACTAGATAGATACATTTTTAAACTCTTATGTTTCGTGTTTTCTTAATTTTATTAGTTAAATATTAAGTATGAACATCAATCCAATACAATAGATTTTGCTTTTACTGTTACAGAGATCATAACTTAAAATATACGTAATGAAAATATCATGACATTCATAAAAACAAAAGGTAAAAGTGAAAAAAAGACATCATGTATTTTTTAATTATTTAGGAAATAGATTGTAATGAAAAGATTATCTAAAATTTGGTTAATGGTGTCATTATGAAATCTCCTTAATAGCTTTGTGAATTTTGGAGTTTTTGATTGGGAATATGCCTTGGTGTGAAAATAAATAAATAAATAAACTTTGGCCAAACTTTGCTCTCGTTAACTTTTGCTGTGTGTATATATATACACACACGGACACGTAGGATCCCGATTCTTGGAATTGAGCAATGTTATTGCATGAATCAATAATCAGTTATTCCGCCAGTTTCATCTTTTTAATTTTACTAACAATTAATCACTTAAAAAAATTCCTATGGAAAGGCTTGAAGTTGGGAAGAGGAGGTGCAAAGGTCTCTTGGGAGGACGTTTGTTGCCCAAAAGACGAGGGGGGCCTTGGGATCCGAAGGCTTCGGGAGTATAACAAAGCCGCCATGTTAAAACATATCTGGATTTTGTTTGCCGATAAGGAATCTTTATGGTGCAAATGGATTCACTCGACCTTCTTAAGAAGGGCGAATTTCTGGGTGGCCAAAAAGCCAACCTGCTGTTCGTGGGCCTGGAAGAAGATCTTCCAACTCAGGACTGACTGTCGAAGCTCTTTCTATTGGAGAATTGGGAATGGTTGCTCGGTATCCCTCTGGTTTGATAACTGGCACCCCAGGGCCCTTTGAACATGTACTTTTCGGACTCGACCATATATGCATCTGGCCTTCCTAGGCAGGCGACAGTGGCGGACCTATTCACTAATTGTGGAGCTATGATTAAGGGGGTCTTGGACTCTTGGGCGGATCCCCTTCCCACCCTCTCCCACTCTTCTGATTGTTTCAGCTGAAAGGGAAATACCTCCCATCTCTTTACGGTGGCTTCGGCGTGGGATTTGATTAGGAGGAGGAAGACTCGGGTCTCCTGGCACACATTCATTTGGAACAACTCCATCACTTCAAGGTTCCAATTTAACCTTTGGCTTATTGCCAAACGCAGGCTTCCTACCCAAGCTCTTTTATTATCTTATGGTAGGATAGATAGTGCCTTGTGTCCATTCTGCAATGAGGTACCGGATTCTATAGACCACCTATTTTTTGGTTACCACATCTCCACTAGCATCGCCTTCTTTTGGGCCTCCAGGTGCAATCTTCCGTGGCGAAACAATTCGTGGGTCGAGAATCTCAATTGGGCCGCCACTTTCCTTATAGGTAAAGACTTTTATAAGTGCATTGCTCGCTTCTCTTTTGGTGCTCTTTGTTACTACATATGGAAGCACAGAAATAGCATCCTATTTCGAGAGCAAAGCTTATCCGTCCCAAAGGTGAAGAATCAACTCATCAAGGTTGTCAGAGACAAGGCCACCGCCTACAGGAATGTGGATGATACATATAGAAGCCGGAGGCTACAGCGTAGCTGGGGTATTGATCCAATCATTTTTTCAGCTAGGGACTATTCTACTTCTGCAGGGCCCTAGCCTGGTGTTTGTTGTCTAGATACTCTTCATCTACACGGCTGCTTCCTTGACGGTTCTTCACTTTTGTCGCTACTGGACATATGTGTAGATTGTGGTTATTTTGGCCTTTCGTGGCCTTCTGTTGCCTTTTGCCTTATGTGGCTGTCTTGCTTACTTAGGCCTGCTCTTGCGGTCCTCTTTTGCATTCGTCTCCCTTCCACTCACCCTGACTAGTTGTCTTGTTGAGTGCAAGTTTGTGGTGTCGGATCTTTTGTATTTTTTGGTTAAAACTCAATATATTCTTACCTTTCACAAAAAAAAAAAAAAAATCACTTAAAAAAATTGTTTAAAATTAAAAGCCTAAAAAATATTTAGTTACCAAAATACTTTCTTTTTTCTTTATTCTTAAACTAATAACGTACTTCAAACTTTTTATGCTTACTAAAGCATGCAAGCGAAAAGGGAAATTTCTAAATTCCAATGACAAAGTGCATATTCTTCGTTACCTTAGCCTTCAAATTATGTCCGTATTTGTGCTTTTAGAGCACAATATTCTGTCAATTGATAATTTTGGTATTGAATTAAATGGCATACTTTTCTTGCTGGATTCGGCTTTGACAATGCTACCCCTGGCACAACTTTATATATTGGGCAATTTTTCCTAATACGATCCTTCTTGATCTTATTCTAAAGGGCCAAACAATGTATTATAAAAATTCTTCATACTCGACAATGCTTTGGTAGGAGAGAAGGAAAAAGAAAAGAAAAGCTCTTGCGTCCCGTCCCAGTAATCAATCTTTCAAAACGGCTCTCCACAAAAGACACATTTCTTGCCCCTTGGTGGACATTTGTTCAGGTGTTATGTGATCTTGCCCTCTCCATGACACCGAAGAGAGAACCCCTGGATCCTTAAAGCCCCAGTCGCCTTCTCAAGCTTTGAAATCCTACATTACTTTGAAAGGCTTTCACTTTCTTGCGCTTTCTTGGCCCCCTTTGTTGCCGTTTGATATTCCCGGAAAAGAAAAATGAGGTGGGAGAGAGCCCTGTTGCCCCAAGCCCAGGAACCAGAGCAGGGCAGAGAAGAGGCGGGTGACTCCAAAAAGAGGTGGGGCCACACTTGCAACGCCATCAAAGGAGGGAGGTTTCTCTACATTTTCGGTGGCTTTGGCAAAGACAATTGCCAGACCAACCAAGTTCACGTCTTTGACACTGGTGGGTCTTGGAGTTCACCTTCTGGAGATTCTGGTTTTCCTTCAAAGTTGAGCAGCTATGGCAATGGCGTGGTGAAGGGGGGATAGCAGTTGTCATAGCCTTATTCCATACAAATGTCCCTGTAGATTATGAGATGGAAATGCATGAACTAGCATGTTTGTCTACCTAAGGAAATGCACTATGACCCTGCCTAGACTATGGTCCCTCTTCCCTTGTAATGGGTGATATATATGTATGAGAAGCTACAAAACAGATTCGTGAACTACACTAAAAGGAACCCAACTTCTGCTATTTATAGTATAATGAAAAGATGCACAGATTATTAGTAGACGAGACTATATTACTGCACCATGGGAAAAAGGAGATGGTTAATGTAACTTACAAGTGTCTACTATATGCAAATCCTTTGGAGCAGGTGGCGTGGCTTTTATTGTGGGTTGGCTCCATGTTTGCACTGTGAGCCAGATAAAACTAATTATCAGTCAAAAAAAAAAAAAAAAAGAAGGAAAATCACAGAGGTAAGCAATAGAAGATTAATCTCTCTCTCATCACAACACAAAAATTGGAAGGCAAAATCCAATAGCTTAAGCTTTTAGAATAGTTGGCAATAGTCATACAAAATCTCACATAGTATTAGAGCCAAAGGTCCTGAGTTCATATTTTACCGGGCCCCATTTACCTCCCTAATTAAATTTCTATGCTTAGTATTAAGTAAAAGACCAAATTAAGCATATAAGGTGGAATGTTAGAATATTTAAGTAATAAACTACGACTTCATTTAACAATTTAAGATTTTAGAACAACTATTAGTGGTTCGACAAAATCTCACCAAAGGCATCAGCAAATTATAACACAACCAAAAAAGAAAATCTCAACAAGAGTGGCACCAAAAAACACCGGGAGCTCCAAATCTGTCAGAAAAAAGGGAAAAAGAAAAGGAATGAACCAATCTCTCTCAGCACCAAGCAGAGCAAACCAATCTAAATCAAATCAGAAATGCAACTTTGAAGGAATACCGGAGTCTCCAGAGGATAAACTCGAAGAAGACCCACCAGTGTCAAACACGTAAATTTGGTTGGTCGGGCAATTATCTTTGCCATAGCCACCGAAAACGTAGAGAAACCTCCCTCCTTTAATGGCGTTGCAAGTGTGGCGCCACCTCTTTCTGGAGCCACCCGCCTCTTCCCCGCCCTGCCTTGGTTACTCGGCTTGCAGCAACAGGACTCTCTCCCACCTCATTTTTCTTTTCCGGGAAGAGCAATCGATATCGGAGGGGGTCAAGAAAGTGCAAGAAAGCGAAAGCCTTTCCAGAAAAGAGTAGGATTTCAAAGTTTGAGAAGAAGACTGGGGCTTAAAGGATCCAGGGGGTTTCTCTTTGGTGCCATGCAGAGGCCAAGAGCATATAACACCTGAACAGATGTCGACCAAGCAGCCGTTCTGAGAGATGGATTCCTGCGAGGGAACGCGAGAGCTTTTCTTTCTTTTTATTTTTTTGTCAAGTATAAAGAATTTTCATACTACCTCTTCTGGCCCTTTAGAGTAAGATAAAAAAGGATCATATTAGGAAAAGTTGCCCAATATATAAAGTTGTTCCAGGGCTAGCATTGTCAAAGCCAAATCTGGTAAGAAAAATATGCAATTTAATTCTATACCAAAATTATCGATTGACAGAATTATGTGTTCTGAAAGCACAAATAAGGACATAAATTGAAATAAGGATAAAATTACAAAGAATATGGATTTTGTTATTGGAATTTAGACGTTGTCCTTTTAACTTGCATGCTTTAGTAAGCATAAATGCTTGAAGTACATTATTAGATTTAGAATAGAGAAAAAAATAAATTATTTTGGTAATTACATATTTTTTAACTCATATAATATATTTTTCTTGCCGGATTTGGCTTTGGCATTGCTAACCTTGGGATGAGTTTCTATGTGGGGCAATTTTCCCTATTATTGTCCTTGATCTCATCCTAAAGGGCCAAAATGGATATTATTGGAATATTGATATTATTGGAAAAATTCCTAAATAATGTTAGAGCACAACGGTCACGTAATGAAAAGAAGAAGATAATTTGGTGGTGGATTAACATAAGCTCTCATGAAAGTAAAAAATCACATACCTTATCACTTCTACTTTCAAAAAAGGATTAGAGAAAAAATAGTTGTTTGTATCATATTTGATGGAATTAGAATCAAATCCTTTCCATGTTTTTATTAATCTGACGTAACAAGGGAGATATGAAAGAGAGAGATTTGTAAATGATGTAAACTAGGAAAATGGTGTCCTAACTAAGTTCTAAGAAAAAACGTGGAATTGATCTACATAAAAGATCATAATCTAATTGAAGCTCTTATGACTTGCACTTGTCTTACTTCCTCCTCCAGTTTCTTTTGTGTAATCGAACTTTCTAATTTTTTAGATGTGCGGCATGCATTTGATCCTCTAGTTATTGCCAGTATCTATTAGGTCAAGATGCCATCGCAGCATTATTAACATTAAAAATAAAAAAATTGTACGCGGTATTGCCATGATGATGTCCAATCGCTATTGGACCTGGTCAATAGATGAGTTGAGAGTAGATGGCTAGATCCTTAACCAAGCCTTCCCAACACAATTAATTAATCACGTATAAGGCAAGGACCAACCAATACTAGTCAATCTCACCACAATGAAAGATAATGGGAAAAGAAAAGAGAGAGATCAGCACGAGGAGGGTCATGTAGACTTTGGTGCAGCCACAAGAGGGTAGGGTTCTTGCCCTCCTCCTGTCCTTTTTCATTTTCCCCTCTTTGGCCAGAATAATTTATTTTTTAACAAAATATAGATAAATAAGCTAATTCATTTAGAGAATTCCCAACCAATTCACCAATCCAAAAGTCAAAAGAACGAGCCATACTTTCAGAAATCGCTTAACCAAATAATTGATCGATTGTGGTGGAATATGAAGCTAAGCACTACAAAAATGTCCTGCAAGTACCGTTGGATCAAGAAGATTAATTGTCAACCGTGGATCAAGGAATACCATATATCATCGAATTAAAATGTAATATGTCAGCCGCCAGATCACTAACATGACAACCTTATCCTTTGTGATCTCATGGCATTGTAGAAGTGCCCCAAACATGACCCAGTGATATTAATCACGTGTCTCAAAATATTCAAAGCAGAGATGATCACTAGACCAACCCCTCAATTGATATGGCTCAAAATTTTTGGCATGCAAATGGGTTAATATCCCGAAAAATCTCAAACTAGTATATGTGTGACAAATTTACCCTAAACTGATTTTTTAACAATTAAAAACTCCAAACCGGTAGACCTTTGACAAATTTACCCCCAAATTGGTCTACTTGTAATAAATTTACTATCTATTAGTTTCGTCAAATTTTCTAGTCAAATTACTAAATTGGATAACACCGATAGTTGACTGGTCTATTGATTTGGGATTTTACTTTCCATTTGTCATAATTATACAATTTTTGTGGTTTTTTTTTTTGTAGTATTAATATAATTTAACAAAGGGTATATTTATCACAAATGCATCAATTTAGAGTTTTTAGTGGTCGAACAAATTAGTTTAGGATAAATTTATCACAATTGTACTAGTTTGAGTTTTTTGTGATCGTTTAGAGTAAATTTGTTATAGGTGTGCCAATTTAGGGTTTTTCATGGTCATTAATAAATTTTGGGTAAATTTGTCACCCATGTACTAGTTTAAGATCTTTCAGGGTATTAACCCATTTTTTTATCCATCTAATTAAGACTATTGAATCAATAAATTTCTGTTAGAAACCCTAACCAAAAGCTTAAACACTTAAGCGTAGCAAGATTACAAGGATAGGAGACTCATTAAAATTCTGTTTTCAAGCGGTGAGATAAAACTCAACATTTATGCACGTTAAATTGAAGAACAAACAGTCAACAAACGAAATAAACTCGAGATATGAAGTATGCCAATGTCCCATCCAAATGTTTAAGTTCTTTGTCTAAGGAGCTGTACACGCGTAAGACCCATTTAAATTTTTGTATCCAAGTCACTTGAAATAACAATTTTTAACTACTTTAACTCCACATACATTATTTCTCGTGCTTTTAGTTGGATTTGCCCATGAGAGGGTTCCAAAATATAATATTATGTCACATTAACCATCGGTGAATAGGTCATTTTTTTCAACAAGAGTATGAGTTTGATTCACGTAATGAGCAAACCTAAGAGTTCGTGTTGTATTGCTTGGTTGGGGCAAATTTTACATGTATAATTTTTTCTCTCTAGAATCATAATGAGACCGTGATGACAAGTTTGCCAGTAGACTTTTTTATTTAATAATCTAAGGTTTTGGATATAATATTAATAATTTTGATTGTTAACAAGCCCGCACAATAGCTAGTTTTTGAAAGCGAGTTAAAAAAGGAAAAGTAACAACACTTCCGTACTAAATGATAAGATAAAAACGAATCGATTAAAGTTAAGCATTCAATATAAACTTGTTGTATCAATTTTAATTATCATCACCGTTATCCGAAATTGGAAGAAAAGGTACATCCTAGGCTTATAATGAGCTACGTCCGTCTAAGTTGGAGGCTGAGAGGAAGGACTAAGGACTCGATCTCTTACTAAGTTTATGTCAATCCCGTGGATAATCAAGGTTCCTATGATGTTCTAAGTTGAAGTAAGAGAGTAATGAAAAGTGAATAAAACTGAGAGGACTCAATAATGATATGAAAGAAAAGGAGGTTCTGGCCGAGAAACTCGAGAGGGAGCAAGGGAGACTAAAGGGAGGTTTCATTTTCATTGGCCATGATTAGAGGACTTAATAATGATATGATGACCTAGGAAAAAAGAGGTGAAACAATCTTCCCGTAGAAAAGAAACAAAAAGGTGACTTATGTAGGGATTTCTGATATAGGAGTGCTGAACATTCCAAATGTCAAAATTTGAAACACGTGGATAGTTAAGTATTACAACTTCCAAAATGTACATTTAAGTGGCAAAATTGGAGAATAAATGAACATTTAAGTGCCAATAGCAGGAATTTCCGACAAAATTGCTAATGTGGTACTAATGTTGCTAGCTTGTCCTAGAACAACGTCGTTTTGTCCCTAATTTTTATTTTTGATATAAATATTAATTAAATTAAATTAAAAGAACTCTAGGCCCTGGCCAATGACTAACGACCCTAGCAACAGCCCTCACTGCTTTGCTGCACTCTTTTTTTTAAATTTAGTTTTTAAAATTTAATTAAATTAATATTTATAGTAAAAATCAATTTTTAGGACAAAACAAAATGGTTTTGCATATTGATTACTTAGTAGACAACTTTGACGAGCCACGTAAACCACATTTATTCTTAAAATAATGTCATGTTAGATTTTCGACTACCTTCATCGAAGTTGTGACTTTAGTGTTAAATTTAAAAAAAAAAAATGACACTTAAGTGTACGTTTTGGAAGTTTTGGCACTTAATTATATACTTGTACCAAATTTTGACACTTTATACCTTGACCTGATGTCGCCGGATCTTATGTTTGGGTTGTATATTTTTCTCCCAATCACTCTTGCCTCAATTCCCTGATTGCAAAATTAAAGGAGGTGGAAAAAAACTGAACAGAGTCAACCAGCTGCGAGTTCGCTTCAGCAAGATGTTGCAGTGGCCTACTTTTAGACAACTCTCCCAACCCTTTATTTTCCTGATGCAAAAAGGTTGCACGTAAGGCAGGATCAAGAACAATAGATCGGAGCCTGTCTATGACCTGGGGATGCTTGTTCCTGCAACCTGACGAGTTCTACATGAGATCGCCACCTTGATGACATGTTCACATAGATTTCCGAGCCCTGACCGAGGGCAACCACATATGAAGAACTCTAAAGCTGGGTTCTACGCTGTGTATATTAAGCTTCTGTCTTTAGAAAACTTTCTGCAAGCGGGAGATTTCGCCCGTCCAATATCATATCCACATTTAGAATGTTGAGAGGCCACTGTCTTACTGATATTTTCCAAAAGCCTTCATGTCATGTTAGATGCTCTCTGATTCTCTTTGACAGTCTTCGATACTCAGTTAATAGATATCGGAAAATTCAACATCTGATCAACTCTTATGACACTCTCCAATGCGCAAGTTGGGAATTTTGACTATGAGTTCGGAATTTCAATATGTGATTTCGACACTTATTGGGTCAATTTTAAAAATTTTCAATAAATGCAGGGTCAAAATGTAAACATTTAAAAAAAAATAATAAATGAGGAAGAAGAAAAACACTGTCTTCTTTCTCTTTCAACTCTTACTTTCCGTGACACACAATTCACTCCCCAATTTTTTTTCTTTCTCTTCTCTTTTGACACGTTTTGTTACATGAGTTGAGAATGTAAATTACTTGTTTTAATTTTCCTCCAAGTTTTATGGATTATTAGAATGTAGTTGAATTTGTCAAATTGAAATAATGAATGATATTAACAAATGGTAGATTAATGTTTTTAGTGTAAATTCATTGTACACTCTTTTTATTATTTATTTATTTATGAATTTGAATCAAATTAATTTGATTCAAATAATCATACAAAATGATAATTTATCATGTATATATAAAAATATATATCTAATATACAACGTGTCCTAATGTATGGGAATTCTCTATTTTTTGATAAACAACGTGTTGACATGTTATGTCGTATCATATTGTATGTTGCATGTTAGGGCCTGTTTGGCAACTTGCCAAACAGTGCCAGATTTTAATTTTTTGTTCCCAGAATCAGTTTAGGACGAGAATCGCGTTTGGTAAACTTTTTGTTCCCGGGAACGATTTTGGACAAGATTTGAGAATAAAAAAAAAAATTGATTTTACGTCCGAGAATCAGAAAAAGAATCAAAACGGTAAAACCCTTGTTTTTCTCTTTCAACATCTTGGTTGCCATTCACCAACGCCCGCTGCCGCCCGCCGCCGCCCGCCGCCACCGCCGGTCGCCGGTCTGGTGAGGTCGCCAGAGGCTCGCCAGGCCAGGGCGAGGTCCGGCAAGCTCGCCGGAGGCAAGCCCAACCACTGGTGAGGCCTGGCCCCACCGGTGGCCAAGCTGCCTCGCCAGATCGAGCGAGGTCGAGCCTCGCCGGTAGCTGGGCGAGGCTCAGCGAGGCTCGGCCTCGCCAGATCTGGTGAGGCCAAGCCTCGGCGGGGCCAGGCGAGCCTCGCCCAGTTGCCAACGAGGCTCGGCCGACGAAGGCCGACCTCGCCGAGGGCCAGCAATGCTCCGGTGAGCGTCACCGGCCCTCGTCGGCGCCGTCGGGGAAGAAGAAGAAGAAGAATAGGAAAAAAGGGAAAAAAAGAAAAAAAAAGAAAAAAGAAAGGAAAAAGAAAAAAAAGAAAAAAAAAGAAAAGGAAAGGAAAAAGGAAAAGAAAAAAGTAAAGAAATTATTTAAAATTTATTTAAAAATCAAAGGAAATTAATTTGGAACAGAATCAATTAATACGGTACCAAACACAATTCTATTCAGAATCAAAAATTTTGAACAGGTTACCAAACGCGCTTTTTACTTTTAATCGGTTTAGAACGAGAATAAAAAATAATCATTTCTAGTCAGAATCAACTCCGGGAACAGAATCGTTACCAAATGCGCCCTTAGTGTCGGTGCTACTTAGCCTATGCCAAGCATTACTTGTGAAACACTAATCCTAACATTCTCAAAATAACCAGTCTCTAGAGAATACTAATCCAACTAAAATAACGAGTGACATTCAATTGCCAACATGTAGATCAACCCGTCAATTCTTGGCCATAACTTCAATCTCAGGAGGTAAGACTCAATTACAGCTCGGGGTTTGGGACCAACTGTTGGCAAAGACCTCCTATCATTAATTAGAGCATCTTCATGATAAAAGAGGCACACGAGTTTTGGGCAAGACAACACCTTCTAAAGCCATCAACGATTTCAAATTCAAGAAGCACAATTATAGAATTTAGATCAACTAAACAATACCTATATAGGGGGTAACCAACGCCTTTCTGAAATAGTCCATAAAAGCACGGTGGTCGACATATGCTTGCGTGAACTCTTCAACTGCATTTATAACATCTTGCGAGTTTCTTGTGCAATACAAAATGCTGCCTAAGAGCTTAAACATCTCTCCTTATACACCAAAGTGGCAGCTATTCTTCAGAAGATTTCTTATCCAAGCATGACGAACAAGCCAAAGGCATTATAGTTCCTGACATCAAAATGCCTCACTGATTATAGGATGAGCTTAACATCCATATCTTCACTTCTCTGTTTCTTCCCTAACAGCTCAATGAGATGATAACTTGGTTTGCCTTATACGAGAGACCTTGAAGGAGAATTTGTCCACTAGATAGATAAAATTTTTTAGCTTTTACGTATCACGTTTTCTCAGTTTTATTAGTTATATATTTAGTATTGACATCAACTAGATACAATAGGTTTTACTTCTAATATTATAGAGATCATAACCTAAAGTATACTTAACTAAAATTTCATAAAATTCATGAAAACCAAAAGGCAAAAAGTGACAAAACGACAACACTATTATTTCTTAATTTAGGAATGGATTAAAATGAAAAGATTTTCTAAAATTTGGGTAATAGTACATACTAAATGTATGATGGAGCAAGAATTAAGGAGAGCAAAATTTGGCCATTTTTTTTTTTTTTTATCTATTTACTGTCATACCAAAGCATATTCACGAAAAAAAAAAAAAAAACCCCAAGAATTCATAGTAATATCAAGCATTAACAAGATTTAATTATATGTGTGATCCCAATTCATGGAATCAAGCGATGTGATCGCATGATTCAAGACTCAACAATTCCTCCATTTTCATCTTTTAAATTTTACTAGCAATTAATAATCTAAAAAGTTCATCTAAAATTTAAAGCTTCAAATATTTAGTTACCAAAATATTTTCTTCTCTATTCTAAATCTAATAAAAACTTCAAACATTCAGCCTTACTAAAGCATGCAAGTTAAAAGGGCAATATATAAATTCCAATAACATAATGCATATTTTTTGTTTCCTTATCCTTAATTCAATTTATGTCCATATCTGTGCTTTTAGTACTCGAAATGAGTTTATATTTTCGTCAATTGATATTTTTTGGCATTGAATTAATAGGCATATTTTCTTGCCGGATTTGGGTTTGACAATGCTAGCCCCAAAACGAGTTTATATATGGGGCAATTTTTCCTAATATGATCCTTCTTGATCTAATCCTAAAGGGCCAAAAAGGGCATCATGAGAATTCTTCGTACTTGACAACGTTTTGGCAAGGAAAAAAGGAAAAGGGTAGAGAGAGAGAGAGAGAGAGAGAGAGAGAGAGAGAGAGAGAGAAGAAAAGCTCTTGCGTTCCCTCGCAAAAATCAATCTTTGAAAACGGCTCCCCGCAAAAGACACAGTTCTTGCTCCTACGTCCACATTTGTTCAGGTGTTATGCTCGTCCTCTGCATGACACCAAAGAGAGACCCTCTGGATCCTTGAAGCCCCGGTCTTATCCTCGAACTTCGAAATCCTACTCTTTTCTTTCGAAGGCTTTCACTCTCTCGCACTTTCTTCGCCCCCCTCTGTTGTCGTTCGATATTCTCGAGAAAGCAAAATGAGGTGGGAAAGAGTTGTGTTGCCGCAAGCCCAGGAACCAGAGCAGGCCAGCGAAGAGGCGGGTGGCCCCGGAAAGAGGTGGGCCCACACTTGCAACGCGATCAAGGGAGGGAGGTTCCTCTACGTGTTCGGTGGCTTTGGCATAGACTACTGCCAGACCAACGAGGTTCACGTCTTTGACACTGGTCGGTCTTCGAGTTTATCTCTTGGAGATTGTGGTTTTCCTTCGAAGTTTGCGTTTTTTCTGAGAATATCTTCGATATAGATTGGTATACTCTGCTTGGTGCTGAGAGAAAGATCGGTTCTTTTCCTTTCTTTTTTCCGTCTGACTGGGATCTCCCGGTGTTTTTTGTTGCAATTGTGCTTGTTGGGTTTCTTTTTTTTTTGGTTGTGTTATAATTTGCTGATGCCTTTTGTTTGTTGTCGGCTTTACTTTAATCAATGGCTTGGGTCTTGAATCGGTGATTTGTGGCTAGTTTTATGCGTTGAATTTGTGGGTGGGAAGAGAATATTTCATGGTATTATATGTCCGATGATTGGTATTTATGGCACTGCTATGACCAATATTTTCCTGTACTTCCTTCATCTTGAACAATTACAGAAGATGTTTTTGACTTTCTCCCCATTTGCATTTTTCTGCTGTTTATATTTACTACTGGAATTTCATAAGCGGTTTTTGGTGTACTTCTAACTTTGTTGCCTTATACTTTTTGTGTCCTGATCTTGTGTTCCGTTGGAACTTAGCCTGTGTGGCATGTGGATGTTGTGGAACTATGACAGGTGATCTTGTTTACCATAGTCTTAATTGGCGACCTGGGGGTTAGGTGTGTGTGTGTGTGTGTATGAGAGAGGAGAGAGAGAGAGAGAGAGAGAGAGAGAGAGAGAGAGAGATAAATCTGCCATTGTTTGTCTCTGTATGTCGTGATTTTCCTTTTTTCAATTGATAATTTGGTTTTTTCTGACTTGCAGTGGAGCAAACATGGAGCCAACCCACGATAAAAGGCATGCCACCTGCTCCAAGGGATGGCCATAGCTGCACTAATGTCGGTGACAATTTGTTTGTGTTTGGTGGGACGGATGGAATGAACCCTCTCGGGGATTTGCATATACTATACACTTGTAAGTTACAGTTACCATCTTTTTTTGCCCCTGGCGTAGCCATACAGTCTTGTCTACTAATAATCCGTGCATCTTTTCATTATACCTGCAACAGCAGAAGTTGGGTTTCTTTTAATGTAGTTCACGAATATATTTTGTAGCTTCTCATACATGGATATCACCTATTACAAGGGAGAGGTACCAGAGGCAAGGCAGGGTCATAGTGCAGCACTTGTGGATAAAAGGCTGTTCATATTTGGTGGGTATGGAAAATCTCCTGATAATGATGATGAAGTATATTACAATGATCTCTTCATATTGAACACAGGTGCGCTTTTTTTAAAAGCCGACATTTCTTATTTGCCTGTAGTCCCCATTGACATCTATTTGTGAAATTTCCCTGTCTGTGCATATGAGAGCTGGGTTAAAGACTTTACTTTCCTTGAATGTTGTGTCCTCCAATTTATCAAAGTACTATACTTGTAGCATGCGTCACCAGTTGCCATTGCTCGTTAAATATTTAATGATTTAGATTGGTTAGTTCAGTATTCTATCTTCCTTTGGTAGACAAGCATGCTAGTTGATGCATTTCCTTCTCATAATCTACAGAGACATTTGCTTGGAAGAAGGCTATGACAACTGGTGTGCCACCTTCACCACGTCATACCCATAGCTGCTCGACGTGGAAGAACAAAATGATCATGATTGGTGGTGAAGATGGGCGTGATTATAATTTGTCCGGCGTCCACATTCTCAATGCAGGTTTACTGTTGTTAGAATTTAAATGTGAGCGGAAGCATGGTTTTAGTTATGGATGATAGTTTTTGGTTAGTGGCGTGTGTGCAAGTGTATGGTGTAGTTTATAGATGACGGACAAGGGATAGACTAGGATAATTGAAGGACAAATAACATGGGATATGAGAAATAGTTTCATTAGTTGGATAAAATAATTTTACAAGGAAGTGTCGGAAGTGTTGGTGGAGGAGCATGGAGTATTATCTCATGCTCCTCACACTCTCTTACATTTGTTGAGCTTACATGCCTATTTATAGAGACTAAATACAACATTCTAGAACAATGGAGAATGTTGTCCACTTAAGCTTATTCTAGGAAATTCTAGATTCTAGTTTTTCTAGAGACTTCTTACATGTTGGACATTTCTTATTTCTTCTAGAAAATGTTTTCTTCTTTCTTCTAGAAAATTCATCTAGGGAATTCTAGAGAATTCTAGAAGTTTAACAATTCTAGGAAATTCTAGAAAATGGATCATAATTTCCAACACTCCCCTTGATCCATTTTCGGGATACTTCGGATATTGTAGTTTATCCCATGTCTTTTATTCCATCTTCGTTCCACAATCCCTTGCATTCTCTTGTCGGAACACTTGCACCCACCTTCGAATGCGCATGTCTTTTCTTCAACGATGACCCATATGTCTTGGGGCATCAAATTGTTCTTAGTTGTAGTTGTTAGCTCGGGCTCGGGCTCTGGCTCTCGTAGGCTCTGGCTCTGGCTCCGACTTTGGTTTTGGCTCTGGCTCCGGCTCTGGCTCTCTTGGCTCTCGCTCGGGCTCTGGCCTTTAGTTCTGGCTCTGGCTCCGGCTCTGGCTCTATTGGCTCTCGCTCGGGCTCTGGCCTTTTTAGTTGAGGATGGTGAGGACAAACGCCCATAACCATCCGACATGCCTGTTTTGGCTTGGTCCCTTACGCCTGGCTCAGTTACGAACCTGGGCGTAACTTGGCTCTGATACCATGTTGGTGTTTTGCGGAAGCATGGTTTTGGTATTAATGATAGTTTTTGGTTAGTGGCGTGTGTGCAAGTGTATGGTGTAGTTTATAGATGACGGACAAGGGATAGACTAGGATAATTGAAGGACAAATAACATGGGATATGAGAAATAGTTTCATTAGTTGGATAAAATAATTTTACAAGGAAGTGTCGGAAGTGTTGGTGGAGGAGCATGGAGTATTATCTCATGCTCCTCACACTCTCTTACATTTGTTGAGCTTACATGCCTATTTATAGAGACTAAATACAACATTCTAGAACAATGGAGAATGTTGTCCACTTAAGCTTATTCTAGGAAATTCTAGATTCTAGTTTTTCTAGAGACTTCTTACATGTTGGACATTTCTTATTTCTTCTAGAAAATGTTTTCTTCTTTCTTCTAGAAAATTCATCTAGGGAATTCTAGAGAATTCTAGAAGTTTAACAATTCTAGGAAATTCTAGAAAATGGATCATAATTTCCAACAACTGTCAACCGTAGCCTTTATTAGTTTACCTGAATAGTGGTTTCTTGCTTCTCTCTCCATGAGTATCCTCTATTTACTACTCTTTTGGCCTTATTGCATTTTGTTAGATACTCTGATGTGGAAGGAGCTGAATACCACTGGCGACATGCTACCCCCCCGTGCTGGATATTTGACTATTACGTTTGGGAAGATTCTGTTTGTTTACGGAGGATACACAGAGGCCCAAAAGCTACATGATGACCTGTATATGCTTGATGTTGGTAAGTACTTTTTGCTCTGTATAAGCTTCCTGAATGTCTGCCACAGAAATCATGCAGATATATGCATTTGCTGAAATGTAATATTGTCAGTTTCAAATTGCTAGTTCTCACATTACTGGCCTGTTTTATATGAAACCTGTGTTAGTTAATATATTTTTAGGCGATGCTTTGTTGATTGCAGTTATAAATCTCAAGTACAATTTCTTTTCTTTTGAGATGCAAGCGGTACATCAAAGTGGTAGATGAACTTTTGTATCAAGAGTAGGGCATTGTTCCTTGCTCATTCAATTTCATATCCATTGATTATTTAGTTTGCTTAATCATTCAAGTATTTGGAAAGTAAATTTGAGCTGATCATCTGTTGCTTCTTTTAATTTTTTCATATACCTTTGTTGTGTTGGAAAAGCAAGAGAGAGCAACATAAGCATGCTTTTTCGTTCCTTCAACTTAAAATGGGCATCCTCATGTTCTTTATCTCTTTTGCTTGACTGTTACCATGATGTTGCAGAATCTGCAATATGGTCCAAGTTGACTACCACAGGTGCTGGACCTTCTGCCAGATTTTCCATGGCTGGGGTCTGTCTGGATCCAGTAAGAAGTGGGGTTCTTGCCTTTGTGGGTGGTTGCAATAGAAGTCTCGAGGCTCTTGATGATATTTATTACTTGCACACAGGTTCGAATTATATCTTGTGGACATTCTTTTGGTAGTTTATGTTGATTTTCAGGTTTCAGAACCCAAGATGTGTTCCGGAGTTAATTTCCTATGTCATTTAGGACTCACTAGGGAACACGAGCAAAGGCTAGAGAAGTTACCCTCAAGGAAGAAACTGAAGCTGAAGTGCCAAGAGCAAAATTTGACTCTAGGACAGGATAAAGCTTTGGTGCAACTTGGTGTATCCTCAAGCTCAAATCAACCTGTGCCGCTATCAATCTATGGTCAGCCAGGTCAGGCCCTGATATATGTTTACTTCCGTGTTCTTGAATGAGGGTCCATTGGTGGGAGAAAGAATGACTCTGGAGATAAATCTATTTAATTCGATTCTACATTTGCTTATGTAGACTTGAAACTATATTTCGTGTTACCAATTGTCTCCAGTTCCATAATCTTTTCCATTGTTACACCCGGGTCATTGATTTCAATTATCCCACTATTCCTTCATGCAGATGATTATGAGATTGTATTAATGGTTTGGCTGTTGTCATGGGTTGGGGGCAGGGGGCTTGTAAATCTGTTGAACCGATACGTTTTACCCTGTGCCTTGGGAAGAAGTGGCGACTTGCATAATGATATGGCCACAGGGATCAAGTGAATATTCTTTTATTCTCTTTGTTTTTTACGTCTACCAAACCAAGCTCTTAGCTCTTCTTGCACAGTCTCTGCACTTGCCTGCTGAATGCCTTCAACCAACCTAACCAAACTCCAAAGCGTCCTTGACCAACCAAATAATATCAATGAATCATCAGAAGAGTTCGCTGCCTTTTTATCGAGACAACACAGAATCTGACCTTGTTCACATGTTATCCAAAGTCAGATTCTTTCCCAAGGTGTTTCCCAAGAAAAAATAATAATAATAAATTTCATCTGTGTCAATCTCCAAGGACATCATCCTTTCCTTTCTCCTCTTTTTTCATGTGTCGGTTATAAGATAAATGGTGATATGGCCACAAGGATCAAGTGAATATTCTTTTATTCTCTTTGTTTTTACGTCTACCAAACCAAGCTCTTAGCTCTTCTAGCACAGTCTCTGCACTTGCCTTCTGAATGCCTTCAACCGACCTAACCAAACTCCAAAGCGTCCTTGACCAACCAAAATATATCAATGAATAGTCAGCAGAGTTCGCTGCCTCTTTGCAGAGACAACACAGAATCTGACCTTGTTTTTGCATGTTATCCAAGGTCATATTCTTTTCCAAGGTGTTTCCCAAGAAAAAATAATAATAATAAATTTCATCTGTGTCAATCTCCAAGGACATCATCCTTTCCTTTCTCCTCTTTTTTCATGTGTCGGTTATAAGATAAATGGTGAACACCTTCTTTTTCTTATTTTTTTCTTTTTTGTCAATGACCATTTCACATAATCAATACCCTCAAGGTTCACCTTTGCGTCCACTAAAACATGGAAAGAAATCAGACACTTCCTACAACTCTCTATTATGAATGTTTCCAATCAATTCAACATCCCAAGCGATCTTGCCATTTACCCAACTCATCCAAAGATTTAACAATCGCTTCTTTGTTGCTTGTCATTCTGAATAAGCTATGAAACCGAGTCTTTAAAGGGGTTGATGAGCACCAATCGGACAGAGAGAGAGAGAGAGAGAGAGAGAGAGAGAGAGAGAGAGAGAGAGAGAGAGAGAGTTTGTGAGGGGATGGACAAACTGCTCTTCTTGGGAGCACTAGGCACCTTTTCTTAAGTAATTTCGAGAAAATTGTAGGCATTACTTGTGTGGAAGAAACATTAAAGGAGAATTTTTCACTTTTAGTTTAGTTATCCTTTTTTTAAGTATTTAAATGTCCTATTTATCATCGTGGTAATGTAATAAGAACTTATATTGTAGGAACCTCAGTATTCGGTCATTTTGAAACAAAGTACAGTGTCATTGAGTTCTCAAACTTGTTAGCTGTCCTACTTATAAGCGTGACATACGTTGCTAATGTGTGGGCACGAATTGTGGTTGTAAATATGAAATTATGAATATGGAGATAGAGTTAGGATTTTTGAAAGCATAGTCACTAGCTTGCGCAGATAATTCTACCATATGTTAGGATTTTACGAATATGTTAGGCTTCTATAGATATGAAGATATTACCTTGATCTTGGTTCACGATGAAGTCATGGTATGGTATAGAGGATGAGGTATGTTGCTTGTCAAGAAAACCGTATTTAAGGACTAGGGTTAGTCGTTCTGCGATTTGGGTAATAGTATGTTTAAAGATGTTGTTGGGGGAAGGTAAACAGTCTTCTGTGGTTACATATGCCTTATACCATGTTCATGTAATATCTCATAATTGAATGAGTATGAGGTGGGGTTGATTCAATTTCTAATTTTGGCGACCTGGATTGTAAGAGTACTTAAATTAAAAAGATCATGCCAGTATCAAGGCTCATGTATGTTGCCATACCCCTGGTTTCTAGAGAGCTATTTTCATGACTCGAACCCATGACCATAGTTCACAATGGAGTAACCTTTTACCGCTGAACCAAGGCTTACCCTTCGGGTACCACGATCTAGGTGACGTGTACATGTTTGCTACGTATTTGGTCAAATCTATGTATTTACTTTAAGTGAATGGATTCGATGAGATTTTATCGTAGGTTTCTTTCCATGTAAATCTTATTTTCATAAACTGACAAAATCGCCATATTCAATACCAAATCACCATATTCAATACATAATAAGGAAATTTTCTTCAAAATTTTCTAGAGAGATCTCCAAGGCCATAGAATTTGTCAAGTAATTAAAATGTCCATGACGCGGAAGCTAAGTGCCTGTTTTACATTTTTCCCCTGCTATTATATATAAGATATAGATCCCCCTTGAATTTTTCACTTATCTAGAGATCGTGGGATTATGGCTGTGATATAGTTATTTGCAAATGGTGTGCGATTGCCAAAACTCTTTGTTACTCTTGGTTCAAATGTATGCTTACCTTGGAGAGTTCTTATTGCTTGGGTGAACAAATATGAGCACCTGCGGCAGGATCAACTTCTTTAAAACTTACTACCAACTGAATTGCATATCAATGGACCTTTGTCCAAGTATTCCCTCAAGTAAGTCAAATATCCATGAAGTAGACGCCAGGTGCCTGTTTTACATGTTTTCTCTTGCTATTATAATAAAGTTTAGATGTAGATCTCTCACTGGACTTTTTAGTTATCTAGAAATTATTGGGTTATGGATGTGATGCTGGTTTTTTGAATTGCTTGGATGTGCCAAACCTTAAGTAGCTATGGACCTTTATTGCAGTTGCTCAAAGTAATCCACATAAGCAACTGGTACCTGTCCAGGGTAAGCATACATTTGAAGCGAGACTGACGGAGAATTTTGGTGATCAATTCACCATTGAAACTGTCATAGATGGAAAACCTCTCCGTGGAGTTCTATTTTCCAGTAAGCCTAGCACTCTTCCTGTAACTCTTTCAAGCTCCAGCAGGTGAGTCTTTTGTTTTTTGCATTTAGCTTATTGATTTTACTAAACAAATGGTGTTTTGGTTCTGATTCTCTATTCTTGTAGCAGAAAAAGTTATGGAGATTCAAGTGCTGGTGCGTCAAATGGTGATCATAACTGTGAGTCAAAAGGCTTGTAGAAGTAGCCAGCTGGACTCAATTGGTGATGGCAAGCTGATGCCATGCGTGGAGAAGAAGCCTCTTCCCAGAAGCCCCATGCAGAATATGCGGATCCTGTTCCTGTTTCGGATGTATTACAACCTTTTGATGGCTCTGACATTGGAGTCAACCTCACAGTTCCAACGTTCTCATGAACTTTTATCACAAATTTAACCTTTGAGAAGCTGGAACTTCGCGAATTTCTTTTTTTTTTTTTTTTTTTTTTTAAGAAACTGAGTCTTCTTACTTTTATTCAATGATTGCTCTAATTTGCATAGTTCTTACTATTCTTTTTTCAGTTTTGATCTATTCTTTTTACATTCTTGATGTACTCAAGCAGTTAACTTCTAAGAACTCCTTCATCACTTATTGAGAAAAAAAGAAATGGAAAAGGGAACTCCAAGTTCAATATAAAGCAAAATTCCTTGTGTGGAATCAACTGAAATCATCTTCACCATGTAATGAATGCTTGTATGATGTTTTCGTGTGACATATCTACGCAGAGGTTGGCATGATTGGAGTCATATCATTGAGATTATTTTAGATCGACATCTGATGGATCCCAACATGCGTAGGTGGAGAAGCCTAGGTTTCTTGCTGTGGGTTTTAACTTTAATTTTGGGTTTTGAGTCTTGGCTGTAGCTAATTGACATCTATTCAATTAAGAGTTTTAACTTTGAACATTGTTGTTTGTGGTTTTCACAACAATCTCACATTTGAAGGTCAGTGTTCACATTCTTACTGAGAAGGACAGCAAAGAAGCTTGTGGAAGCAGCTTCTGTTTTTACCTGTTCTTCTCTACTTAATTGTTGGTCACTGAGTAGATTTTGATGCCAAAGCAAGTTGGACCAAAGTTCAGATGCAGTAGCATGGGACTCCAATTGAAATACTCTAGACCTCCTCTATGTGACTGGGCATGTTCATAACTTATGATGCCTTTATGTGACTCTGTTGCTGGGAGAGATGAAATAAATGGAACATTACTATTTTATGTGGAATGTTTTTGTGTTTTTGAGCTCTATTTTGGTGTTCATAGTCATCTGTACTCTGAATGCAACTATACATCGTGTGCACTGTGGAATTATCTGCCTGCATATTTTGACTTTTGTCTACCTTCTCAGATACCTGCGAACCAAGAATCATTACTGCAGGCGCCTATCATTACTAAGATGATCAGATGGATGAAGCTCCAAATTTGAATGTGGAAGTTCCAAAACAGAGTGTATCTCCATCAACCAAGGACTCTGATGTAATCTCAAAAAAATAATCATGCGTGTTGCTGATTATCATATGTTGCTCTCATCCAGCTTCAAGTTTATGCTTGTGAAGTAATAGCTTTTTGCAAGAACTGACTTGCAAGCAATAGATATTTTATCCGGCAAAATCCTGTGTATGAGTGTATGCATAATATCTGAACGATGATTGTGACATTGTGTGTAAAATTTCACATATATATTGCATTGTGTCCACCACTCATGTGATACCATGCTGACAGCCCTGTGCTCATTCTCAAATAAGTCTTGGTTGTTAAAATAACTTTTCCATTTCCCATGATCTCAAGATGAGGCGTTCCTCTTGTTTTTGGCTGATCTCGAAGTTTTTGAAAGCTTTGGTATATGACCAACAGAAGTGGCCTGTGGTCATCCAGATAGATAGCTACAGTCTATTCAGTTGCTTAATATGTTGTCGTTGTTGCATGGCTTCATCTCTCTTCTCATGTATCATCAAATCGTCAGACCAAAAATTGTGCATGCGTAGCCAGTTCCATGATATACATTTTGTACATGCCAATGCTTGCCAAGACGCATACGCATACACTTTTAGTGTGATTAAGATTAACCGTGAATGCTGATGCTAAGAAAAGAAAGGAGCCCTCGATGAAATAGTGATCTTATTTCCCAATGGAGCTCCATCTTTAGGTGGATTTGTTCGATATATGCGGACAAGCTAGTTAAATTTTTTTTATGGCGGATGAGAGGACAATAGCCTAAGATGAAAGAGATGATTTGGCAAAGTCAGAATGAAACAAATTCTTGCAAAGTTGCTTTTGGTCAGTTGAACCTCTTGACATACCTCATGCATATTCCAAATAAAGAATGTACTTTCATTAAGTTGTACCAGGTGCATTTGACAGCTGGCACAGTATTCAAGCCAATTATAAATATCTGATCTGCGTCCTGATCTTCGCTCGATTAGTAATGGACAAATTTTTCTTCTCTCGAGATTTTATTTTGAGTCTCGGTTGCCATAGTTGGCATTGGGTGTGAATCCTTCAAGGGTTGTTTGTGGATATGCTTCACTATAAAAATAAATATAATAAAAAGTTTGGCTGATCTTTGCTCTTCTTAACTCTTGCTCTCATTAGACCATCTGTATCTACATGTATTAGGATCTTGATTCCTAGAATCAAATGATGTTACCACTTAATCGAGACTCAGAATTCTCCCATTTTCATACATAATAGTCAATTTACTTGAGAAGTCTATTTAAATTTTGATTTTTGTCTACCTCCTCAAATACTTGCACACCAAGAATCATCACTACAAGCTCCTATCAATACTAAAGGTGATCGGATGGATGAAGCTCTAAATTTAAATGTGGAAGTTCCAAAAGAGAGTATCTCCATCAACCAAGGACTCTGCTTTGATCCACAAAATAATCATCTATGTTGCTGAATATCATATATTGCTCTCATCCAACTTCAAGTTTCTACAGCTGATCAGAGCATTGTTTGATTGTAGACACATGCTTGTGAAAAAAAATAGCTTTTTGCAATAATTGACTCACAGGTCATAGATATTTTATTCAACAAAATCCCATTTATATTTATATACATAATATTTAAACAATAGTTGTGACATTGTGTATAAAATATCATATATATTGCATTGTGTCCATTGTGATACCATTCTAATAGACATTTATTCATTCTCGAATAAGTCTCGATTGTTAAAATAACTCTTTCATTTTCCATGATCTTGAGACAAGGAGTTCCTCGTATTTTTGGCAAATCTTTAAAATTTTTGAATACTTTAGGATATGAACTATAGAAATACCTCGTTCTCATCCAAATTGACAACCTAAGTCTGTTTCAGTTGCTTAATAACAACTAAGAAGGGGTGCATGTATGATGATACATGAAAGCTTAAATATTTTAATCAATGGCTTGGCTTCACTACGTGGGTATAGGAAGGGGTTAATGTATGCTGCCACACCCCTAGTTTCTAGAAAGGTCATTTTTGTGACTCAAACCCGTGACTTTAGGTCGCAATTGAGTATCCTTTTACCGTTCCACTAAGGCTCACCCTTACAGTATCATGTTCTAGGTGTCCTCTATGTATTTGGTACGTATTTACTTTTTTGGTCAAATATATGTATTTACCCTTAGTAAATGGATTCGATCTCATTGTAGGTTTCTTTCCATGTAAATCTTAATTTCATAAATTGACAAAATCACCAGATTCAATAACAAATCATCACATTCAATACAAAATCAGGATATTTTCTTAAAAATTATCTAGAGAGATTTCCATGCCGCTATAGATTTTGTCAAGTAATTAAAATTCCACGAAGCAAAAGCCAACTGCTCGTTTTACATGCTTCCCTTGCAATTATATATAGCCATAGATCTTCCGCGGAAGTTTTCACTTGTCTAGAAATCGTGGAATTATGGTCGTGATACTGGTTATTATTATTTTTTTTTTAAGTTACTTGTATGTGCTAAATCATAAGTAGCTATGGACTCTAATTAAAGTTCTCAAAGGTATACATTCACACAATCAAAAGCCATCCGAAGCAAATCAATATTTCGGGGGAGAGTGATAGACAATTTTGGAAATCAATGTACCATTGAAATTGTCATAAACAGAAAGCCCCTCAATATAATTTTATTTTTTAATGAGTTTAGCACTCTCCTCATATCATTGTCCAGCTTCAGCAGGTGAGTCTTTTGTTTTTCCCATTTAGCTGATCAATTTCACTCGATAAATGTTGGTTCGCTTCTGATTCCCTATTCTTGTAGCAGGAAAAGAACTTATGAGGATTCAAAGAGAGAGTCCGAGGCTTCTAGAAGTATCCAGCCAAAGTCAGTCCATGATTGGCAAGCTGATGATTGTGCATGGAAAAGAAGCCTCTTCCCAAGAGTCCCAAGCAGAACCTGCTGGTCTAGTTGCTGTTTCGAATACAGCACAACCTTCTTATGGCACAGAATTGGAGATGGTCAGTCAATATTGGAGTTTTAATGTCATCTTGAACTTCTATTACAAATTTAACTTTTGATTGGCTGGAACTTCGTGGAAAAGATTTTTGAAGAATATGTATGTACTCTTATATACGTCTCGATTATTAAAAGAACTTTTCCATTTTCTATGATCTCGTTGCGAGGAGTTCCTCTTGTGTTTGGCTAATCTCTGAGTCTGTGGAAACTTTGGGGTACGAGTCATTGTTTAATATCATGTGGATCTTTCTTTCCCATGTATCATAGAGTCAATGGACCAAAATCGTGCATGTGGATACCCATGAGGAGCACCTTCCATGATATATTCTGTGTATATGCCTACGGTTACCAGGATGCATATCCAAACCCTTTTGAATGTGATTAAGATTTAATGGGAATCCCGATGCTAAGAGAAGAAAGGAGCCTTCGATGAAATGATCTTGCTTCCAAATCGACCTCCATCTTTAGGTGGATTTGTTCGATTTGGGCATCTGTATTGATCTAATATATGCTTAAAAGAGCCAATTGTTTTATTTTTGATGGCGGAGCACAGAGCCTTCAGCCTAAGTATGGAGATCTGATCTGCCTTCTGATCTTTACTCGAATAGTGATTGTCAAATTTATCTTATCTCATAATTTTAGCTTAGTCTTAGAATGTGGGGGGTTTTGTTGAAGTGGCGGTTCCAGAAAGAGACTGCACCGTAGCTGTGGAATTAAAGTCTGCCGCGTTGTATGAAGCCTGAGTTACTTCTAAGCTTTGACATGTATGTTTTTATGCTCATAAGAGAAATAATTAGGAAATATTTTCAATTACTTGAGACATGTTGTCTCTATACTGTAGTTTTCTTATGATGATCAATCGCCATTTCAATCGGCAAACTAGATTTTTATAATATGTTTGCTGGCTACCATAAATCACAGATTTTTCCCGGCTAGGAGTAATCGAAGGTTTTTTTGTTTCTTTGCCCTCTCCATTGCATCGCAATGGCACAGGTGGCAGGATCCTTGCGCTGCACGGTGCGCACAGCCTCTGTTTATGTGATCTGTGACGAATGTCATTATTGTTGCAATTTAGTCATTGTAAAGTTAATCAGCAATTAAAAGAGAAACAGAACTGGAAGGGAAAAATTTCATCACGAGAGCGGGTATATGAAGGTAAAATTTAGGTAACGTCGTTTTGTATTTACATATGCTTTATTACTATAAGGTGCAACACTGCCTATAACTAATCAAATAAAAAATAGAAGAATGCTAAAGGTGCCAAAAGTTGTGTACAGTGCCCATTTTAATCCCCAAGGTTTTTTTTTTTAATCACTTAAGTGCCATTTAAAAAAAAATGATAACTTAATTGCCAACTCTAATATGGATTGTCGGAAATCCGACCTCATCATATATTATAAATTTATCAATCCTACATGGCTCCTGGTGTACCCAGTCAGCTAACTCCTAAATGACGTCATATAATAGGTTAAAGAGCGATCATTTTAGTGCTAGTCATTTTTAAAAAAAGATCATTTCAGTACCAATTAATATTAAAATGTGATTACTTTAATATCAATCTCAATATAAAAAAATTATCACTTCAATGTCAAAAAATGTCACCTCAGAAAATTTTGGGATAAGTGCATTAGAAATTCTAAAACTTATCAAAAAAGTATAATTTAATCCAAAACTTTCAAAAAGTGCAATTAACTCCTAAATCTTGTTATAAAAGTGCAATTAAATTCTAAAACTTTCAAGAAGTGCAATCAAGTCCTAAAACTTATTAAATTGATTAAATTAATTCATTCCATTGATAATACTTTTTGAAATTTTTAAGATGCATTTGCACTTTTGTAACAAATTTTATGACTTAAATGCATTTTTTGAAAGTTTAAGGACTTAATTGCACTTTCATGATAAGTTTTATGACTTAATTGTACTTTTTAAAAGTTTTAAGACTGAGTTGTATTTTCATAACAAGTTTTAGGACTCCTACTATATTTATCCAAATTTTTAATTATAAAATCCTTGTAATTTCTTTTAACGAAATTCCTCATCAAATGCACTTAAGTGACTATTTTTCTGCTATATGACACTTAAGTGAGCCGGCAAAAGCTTTTAGCACTAAAATAAGTACTATACACAACTTTTTACACTTCTAGTGTTCTCCCTCGAATAAATTTGCCCTACTAGTCTCTACAATTCTAAAAGCCTATATTAAATTAAAGAATAGACAGTACTATGTTCGTGTAATATCTACTAAGGGAATGGGTATGACGTGAGGTTGACTAGATTGCCAATTCTAGCAACATGGATCATAAGAGCACCCAAATTAAAATGATCATACAATCGTGGTTCAAAAGGGGCATGACCATCCTAGTAACAATATGAACCACAAACTTATTTGTTGTTCAAGTTTCTGATAACAAAAAGTTCTTCCAAAACAAGGACTTTATTAATGATATAATATAAAAAAATTTATCCAGTTTTTTGTTTTCATTGAGAAATAACGTTACAAATCAGTGTCCTAGTGCACAAGAGTCCCCCGCACTGCCTAAGGCTCACCCTTAGGGTGCCACGATGTAGCTATTTGCTAAGTAAATGGATTTGATCTAGTTGTAGGCTTCTTTCCATTTAAATATTTATTTTACAAATTGTAAAGATCACCATATTCAATACAAAATCAAAAAGAAATTTTTCAAAAGTCTTTTTGTACGGCCATGGATTTTGTCAAGTAACTAAAATTCGATGAAGCAGAAGCCATGTGCCTCTTTTACATGTTTTCTCTTGCTATTATATATAGCTATAGATCACTCATTGGAGTTTTCACTTGTCTAGAAATCACGGAGTTATGTTTGTGATATGGTTATTACCTTGTATGATCACCAAAAATTCTTAGTCACTCTTGCTTGAAGTATCTTTCTATTTCAAAGAGCATTTGATTGTGTAAATTGATAAGCACCTGCATTAAAATCCACGAACAACTTCTTCAATATAGAATTATGGTCATGATACTGTTTTTATGAAATGCTTGCATGTGCCACAAAATGGGTATTATGGCCATGTTTGATTCAGCATTTGGAATGCTCATTTGGGCTCTAAAGTCCCTTGGCCAAATACAAAGGTGTTTGGTTCGTTTTTTTGCACGGCTTTGGCGAGATGCAATTGCATCTCCAAGTGGCTCTAAGGGCCTTTAGCCCAATGTAGCTCTTGAGGTCCTTTGGAAAGTTGTATCTTCGGAATGCAACTTCCGACATTGTTCATCTCTCCAATGAAGAAGCCAATTGGCCGCCTAAATAAAAATAATTATGTTTATATTTTTATATAAAAAATATTTATTTTATATTTTATATAAAATATAAACATATCTATTTTTTTTATATTTAATGTTTAATAAATATATATTTATATAAAATATATTATTATATATTATATATTTTTTTTATTTTATATAGATATAAACATATCTATTTTTTTATATAAATATAAACATATCTATTTTTATATATATATTTTATGTTTACATAAAATATATAAACATATTTTTTATTTAGGCGGTTAGGCCACGGATTTGGCAGTCCGGTGGCCGGACTTCAAAAAAAAATATAAACATATTTTTGCTTTTTTAATTTAATAAAAGTTAATTACAAATGCAAATTTTATGAAACGACATTTGTATTTTTAAAAATCTCATTCACCCAAAGGCATTTGCATTTTCGCAAATGCATTCCCTAAAAGCCAAACCAAACGGGCTCTATGTCTCTCTATTGAGCCATTAGCTTTACATTTTATTTTGGGAATCCACTTGTTCTCAATAGTTTTGTGTCTTTTTGGAAGATCAATTAGTTCCCAAATATTATTTGACTTCATTGACTTTATTTTGTTTTCCATTGCATCCATCCATTTTTCCTTATTATGGCAATTTAGAGCTTCATTTGCATTTTTTGACTCATCTTCATCTTATGAAGTAATCATAAAAATTTCTCATTCAATGTCAAAACGTTGACGATGAATACTTTTGCGAATTTTTTGCCGTACGGGAAATTGCACACTTTGCATATTATTCTCCATTATTCTTCCACTCAAATTAAATAATGATGATATTGTCTCATCAAGTGGTTGTAATTGAGAATAAATCAAAAATTACTTCCACTTGGACGAACCCTAGTATGTTCATTATCTTGATCCAAGGTTTTAAATAGAGAGTAGTCCTCACCTATTTTGCCATATTTAAGAAATCCATTTTCTAAAAATGTGGCATCTCGTGATTCAAATTCAGTTATACTCTCACTTTCCTACTCACCTATAAACACATACCATTTCGAATATTATGAGTCTTATGAAAATACACTTCTTACCTCTAGAACCCAAATTCTCATCCTTATGAGAGGGCTAATGAGTATAAACAACACAACCCTACGGCTTAAGAAAACTTAAGTCAGGTTTCCTACCTATCCATAACTTATATGGAATGGAAGTAACTGATTCAGAAGGCACACGGTTAAGTATACAAACAATAGTTAACAAAGCATCACCCCAAAAGGTGATAGGTAAGTTAGTATGCGCCATCATGGACCTAAAATTTCCGATAGAGTTTTATTTTTCCTTTTCGTAATATCATTTATTGAGGAGTATATGAAATAGACATTTGTCTTTCTATTCATTTTTCATTACATAAATTTTTTGAACTCGTCAAATAGATATTATTGACCTCGATTGGATCTTAATACTTTTATTTTCTTATCTAGTTGATTTTTCTCCCAAACTCATAAACTTCTTGAAACAACTCAATACTTCAAATTTAAGATAAATGAAATAGATATGTTCGAATCGAATATAATCATCTATAAATGTGATGAAATAAAGAGTCTCATGTCTTCATCTCACACTTATTGAACTACATATGTTAGAATAGATTAATTGTAAAGAAAATTCAGCTTTTTTTTACATTTTTCAAATGATTTTTTTGTTATTTTCTCAACTAGGTAATACTCACATATGAATAAATCGATTTTCTTAATGTTGCCCAACAAGCCCTTTTTGGCTAGTCTATTCATACGTTGTTAGTCAATATGATCAAGTCTAGCACACCATGCATTCACATCATTATCATATGAATTATAAGACGTAAAGCGGAAATAACAAATATTGACATTACTATAGTCAACATCTAATACAATAAAATTATCCAGAAAATAACCACAACTATAGTAGTTTCTATCAAAATATAAATCTACACTATTATTATCAAAGTTCAAACTAAAACCAAGTTTTCCCAACACTAATACAGACACTAAATTCTAATGGATCTCCTGAGCATATTTAGAAACAAAGTGCGTCAACCACGCATGTTTAATTGGCATGCGTCAATCCCTTTTATTTCAGTTCTAGAGTTATTTTTTTTTACATAGATCTATTTAGTTCTAGTTAGTTCTCTTTGGAATTTCACAAAAGATTATGTATCATTCGCTACATGATCTGTCGTTCCCAAATTTACAATCCACAAAGGATTAGATTAAGTTCAGAACACAAAACTTATACATAAACAAAGTTCTCAATATTACAATAGTTGTTTACCTTATTTGGCTTGCGATAGTCACAAGTACAGTGACCATTTTTGTGACAGTTATAACACTTTACTCTTGACAATTTCTTCATTCGAAAAAGATTTCATCTTTCATGTTGGTCAACTTTGGTTTCTTTCCCTAATAACTTGTTCCCTTGCCTTTATACCTTTTGAACAAATTAGGATGTTTGCGCTTAGAGCTCGAAACCCCTTATAAGCTAGAATCAGCATAATAAATGTTAGTTTCTGACGTTGCTGCCAAGAGATGGTCATCTTCTAGCTTTAGATGGTGCACTACATCCGCAAAGGTTTTAATGTTCTTATTGTGTGTTAGGTGGACTTTCATATGCTCTCAATTTTGAGGTAAGGAACAAATCACTTCTTGCACTTGCTATTCGTCAGTCAGGACATAGCTAGCATCCTTCAATTCAATAATCATGTTTGTGTACTTCTCAAGTGTTGTTTAATGGTATTACCATGAGCCTTCTTGCAAAAGTCAAACCTTATAGTGAACTGCCTCAGTTTGGTCACAAATGTATGACCAAATCTTGTTATCAATGCTTCACACATTTCTTTAGCATTATCAAAATGCCTGAATTTTCGCATAGCATCATTCTTCAAGCTACTTAGTAACGTAAAGCGAGCAAGAGAGTTCTTTCTCTTCCATGTAGCAAATGCATTCTTATCTGTTTTTTGTTGTGCAGTGTTCCCATCTTCAGGTTCTTCCATAATCAGGTTAAGAGCTTCTAGTGCCTCTTGCTTTGCTTGCACATATTGGATTTTCATATGTCATATTTCATAATTATCGCCATTTAGCTTCTCACATTTGTTCAATTCAGTGACTATACTCTTAGGTATTGAAGCCACTGGATCTGAACATATTAGACACATATGCACAAATTATTAATGTCTATCATTTATGCATTCATTTTGTATAAACTCATCATATGAATAAATATTTTCAAATAAGGTCTCAAAATCAAAAGGTCACTATGTTTCCAATTATCATCCAAAAATCATAACTTGAAATTATCATTAATATGATATTATATGCAAAATAAGTTCTTTAAAGCTACCAAAACTACTATGAATTATCCACAATAATTAATAATAACATAAGCAATTGACATGGAATATCCATTGACAAGAGAATAAAAATATTTCAACATAATGCAATCAATTCCTCTATTTTCATCTTTTAAATTTTTACTAATAATCAATTATCTGAAAAGTTCATCTAAAATTTAAAGCTTCAAATGTTTAGTTACCAAAATATTTTCTTCTTCTCTATTCTAAATCTAGTTATGTACTTTAAACATTTAGCCTTACTAAAGCATGCAAGTTAAAAGGGCAATATCTGAATTCCCAATAACATAATGCATGTTCCTCTTTTCCTTATCCTTAATTCAATTTTATGCCATATTTGTGCTTTTAGTACCTAGAATGAGTTTATATTTTTGTCAATTGATATTTTTGGCATTGAATTAATTGCCATATTTTCTTGCCGGATTTGGCTTTGACAATGCTAGCCCTGGAACGAGTTTATATATGGGGCAATTTTTCCTAATATGATCCATCTTGATCTAATCCTAAAGGGCCAAAAAGGGCATTAAGAGAATTCTTTGTACGTAACGTTTTGGCAAGGAGAAAAGGAAAAGGGTAGAGAGAGAGAGAAGAAAAGCTCTTGCGTTCCCTCGCAAAAATCAATCTTTCAAAACGTCTCTCCGCAAAAGACACAGTTCTTGCTCCTACGTCGACATTTGTTCAGGTGTTATGTTCTTACCCTCTGCATGACCCCAAAGAGAGACCCTCTGGATCCTTGAAGCCCCAGTCTTATCCTCGAACTTCGAAATCCTACTCTTTTCTTTCGAAGGCTTTCACTCTCTCGCACTTTCTTCGGCCCCCCCTGTTGTCGTTCGATATTCTCAAGAAAGCAAAATGAGGTGGGAAAGAGTTGTGTTGCCGCAAGCCCAGGAAGCAGAGCAGGCCAGCGAAGAAGCGGGTGGCCCCGGAAAGAGGTGGGCCCACACTTGCAACGCGATCAAAGGAGGGAGGTTCCTCTACATGTTTGGTGGCTTTGGCATAGACAACTGCCAGACCAACGAGGTTCACGTCTTTGACACCGGTGGGTCTTCGAGTTTATCTTTTGGAGATTCTGGTTTTCCTTCGAAGTTTGCGTTTTTTCTGAGAATGTCTTCGATATAGATTGGTATACTCTGCTTGGTGCTGAGAGAAAGATCGGTTCTTTTCTTTTCATTTTTCTTTTTTCTGTATGACTGGGATCTCCCGGTGTTTTTTGTTGCAATTCTGCTTGTTGGGTTTTTTTTTTTTTTTTATTGTGTTATAACTTGCTGATGCCTTTTGTTTGTTGTCTGCTTTACCTTAAATTAATGGCTTGGGTCTTGAATCGGTGATTTGTGGCCAGTTTTATGCGTTGAATGTGTGGGTGGGAAGAGAATATTTCATGGTATTATATGTCCGATGATTGGTATATATGGCACTGCTATGACCAATATTTTCCTGTACTTCTTTCATCTTGAACAATTACAGAAGATGTTTTTGACTTTCTCCCCATTTGCATTTTTCTGCTGTTTATATTTACTGCTGGAATTTCATGAGCGGCTTTTGGTGTACTTCTAACTTTGTTGCCTTCTACTTTTTGTGTCCTGATCTTGTGTTCCGTTGGAACTCATCCTGTGTGGCATGTGGATGTTGTTGAACTATGAGAGGTGATCTTGTTTACCATAGTCTTAATTGGTGACCTGGGGGTTAGGTGTGTGCGCGCGCGCGCACGGGTGTATGTGTGTATGTGAGAGAGAGAGAGAGAGAGAGAGAGAGAGAGAGAGAGAAATCTGCCATTGCTTGTCTCTGTATGTCGTGATTTTCCCTTTTTTCAATGATAATTTGGCTTTTTCTGACTTGCAGTGGAGCAAACATGGAGCCAACCCACGATAAAAGGCATGCCACCTGCTCCAAGGGATGGCCATAGCTGCACTAATGTGGGTGACAATTTGTTTGTGTTTGGTGGGACGGATGGAATGAACCCTCTTGGGGATTTGCATATACTATACACTTGTAAGTTACAGTTACCATCTCCTTTTTCCCCTGGCGTAGCCATACAGTCTTGTCTACTAATAATCTGTGCATCTTTTCATTATACCTGCAACAGCAGAAGCTGGGTTTCTTTTGATATAGTTCACGAATATATTTTGTAGCTTCTCATACATGGATATCACCCATTACAAGGGGAGAGGTACCAGAGGCAAGGCAGGGTCATAGTGCAGCACTTGTGGATAAAAGGCTGTTCATATTTGGTGGGTATGGAAAATCTCCTGATAATGATGATGAAGTATATTACAATGATCTCTTCATATTGAACACAGGTATGCTTTTTTTAAAAGTCAACATTTCTTATTTGCCTGTAGTCCCCATTGACATCTATTTGTGAAATTTCCCTGTCTGTGCATAAAGACTTTACTTTCCTTGAATGTCGTGTCCTCCAATTTATCAAAGTACTATACTTGTAGCATGCGTCATCAGTTACCATTGCTTGTTAAATATTTAATGATTTAGATTGGTCAGTTCAGTATTCTATCTTCCTTGGGTAGACAAACATGCTAGCTGATGCATTTCCTTCTCATAATCTACAGAGACATTTGCTTGGAAGAAGGCTATTACCACTGGTATGCCACCTTCACCACGTCATACCCATAGCTGCTCAACGTGGAAGAACAAAATGATGGTGATTGGTGGTGAAGATGGGCGTGATTACCATTTGTCCAACGTCCACATTCTCGATGCAGGTTTACTGTCAACCGTAGCCTTTATTAGTTTACCTGAATAGTGGTTTCTTGCTTCTCTCTCCATGAGTATCCTCTATTTACTACTCTTTTGGCCTTACCACATTTTGTTAGATACTCTGATGTGGAAGGAGATGAATACCACCGGCGACATGCTACCCCCCCGTGCTGGATATTTGACTATTACTTTTGGGAAGATTCTGTTTGTTTATGGGGGATACACAGAGGCCCAAAAGCTATATGATGACCTGTACATGCTTGATGTTGGTAAGTACTTTTTGCTCTGTATATGCTTTCTGAATGTCTGCCACAGAAATCATGCAGATATATGCATTTGCTGAAATGTAATAATGTCAGTTTCAAATTTCTAGTTCTCACATTTTTGGCCTGTTTTATATGAAACCTGTGTTAATTAATATATTTCTAGGCAATGCTTTGTTGATTGCAGTTATAAATCTCAAGTACAATTTCTTTTCTTTTGAGATGCGAGCAGTACATTAAAGTGGTAGATGAACTTTTGTATCAAGATTAGGGCATTTTTCCTTGCTCATTCAATTTCATGTCCATTGATCATTTAGTTTGCTTAATCATTCAAGTATTTGGAAAGTAAATTTGAGCTGATCATCTATTGCTTCTTTTAATTTTTTCATATACCTTTGTTGCGTTGGAAAAGCAAGAGAGAGCAACATAAGCATGCTTTTTCGTTCCTTCAACTCAAAATGCGCATCCTCATGTTCTTTATCTCTTTTACTCGACTGTTACCATGATTTTCCAGAATCTGCAATATGGTCCAAGTTGACTACCACAGGTGCTGGACCTTCTGCCAGATTTTCCATGGCTGGGGTCTGTCTGGATCCAGTAAGAAGTGGGGTTCTTGCCTTTGTGGGTGGTTGCAATAGAAGTCTCGAGACTCTTGACAATATTTATTACTTGCACACAGGTTCGAATTATATGTTGTGGACATTCTTTTGGTAGTTTATGTTGATTTTCAGGTTTCAGAACCCAAGATGTGTTCCGGAGTTAATTTCCTATATCATTTAGGACTCACTAGGGAACACGAGCAAAGGCTAGAGAAGTTACCCTCAAGGAAGAAACTGAAGCTGAAGTGCCAAGAGCAAAATTTGACTCTTGGACAGGATAAAGCCTTGGTGCAACTTGGTGTATCCTCAAGCTCAAATCAACCTTTGCCGCTATCAATCTATGGTCAGCCAGGTCAGGCCCTGATATATGTTTACTTCCGTGTTCTTGAATGAGGGTCTGTTGGTCGGAGAAAGAATGGCTGTGGAGATAAATCTATTTAATTCGATTCTACAATTGCTTTTGTAGACTTGAAACTATATTTCGTGTTACCAATTGTCTCCAGTTCCATAATCTTTTCCATTGTTACACACGGGACATTGATTTCACTTATCCCACTATTCCTTCATGCAGATGATTATGAGATTGTATTAATGTTTTGGCTGTTGTCATGGGTTGGGGGCAGAGGAAAAGGGAGGGGGGGCCTTGTAAATCTGTTGAACCGATACGTTTTACCCTGTGCCTTGGGAAGAAGTGGCGACTTGCATAATGATATGGCCACAGGGATCAAGTGAATATTCTTTTATTCTCTTTGTTTTTATGTCTGGCAAACCAAGCTCTTAGCTCTTCTTGCACGGTCTCTGCACTTGCCTGCTGAATGCCTTCAACCAATCTAACCAAACTCGAAAGCGTCCTTCACCAACCAAAATATATCAATGAACTGTCAGCAGAGTTCGCTGCCTTTTTGCGGAGACAACACAGAATCTGACCTTGTTCGCATGTTATCCAAAGTCAGATTCTTTTCCAAGGTGTTCCCAAGAAAAAATAATAATAATAATTTTCATCTGTGTCAATCTCCAAGGACATCATCCTTTCCTTTCTCCTCTTTTTTCATGTGTTGCTTATAAGATAAATGGTTAACACCTTTTTTTTTTTTTTTTTTTTGTCAATGACCATTTCACATTATCAATACCCTTAAGGTTCACCTTTGCATCCACTAAAACATGGAAAGAAATCAGACACTTCCTACAACTCTCTATTATGAATGTTTCCAATTAACTCAACATCCCAAGCAATCTTGCCATTTACCCAACTCATTTAAAGATTTAACAATCGCTTCTTTATTGCTTGTCATTCTGAATAAGCTATGAAACCGAGTCTTTAAAGTGGTTGATGAGCACCAATCAGAGAGAGAGAGAGAGAGAGAGTTTGTGAGGGGATGGACAAACTGCTCTTCTTGGGAGCACTAGGCACCTTTTCTTAAGTAATTTCGAGAAAATTGTAGGCATTACTTGTCTGGAAGAAACATTAAAGGAGAATTTTTCACTTTTAGTTTAGTTATCCCTTTTTTTAAGTATTTAAATGTCCTATTTGTCATCGTGGTAATGTAATAAGAACTTATATTGTAGGAACCTCAGTATTTGGTCATTTTGAAACAAATTACAGTGTCATTGAGTTCTCGAACTCGTTAGCTATCCTAGTTATAAGCGTGACATACGTTGCTAATGTGTGGGCATAAATTGTGGTTGTAAATATGAAATTTTGAATAGGGAGATAGAGTTAGGATTTTTGAAAGCATAGTCACTAGCTTGTGCAGATAATTCTACCATATGTTAGGATTTTACGAATATTTTAGGCTTCTATAGATATGAAGATATTATCTTGATCTTGGTTCACGATGAAGTCATGGTATGGTATAGAGGATGAGGTATGTTGCTTGTCAAGAAAACCGTATTTAAGGACTAGGGTTAATTGTTCTGCGATTTGGGTAGTAGTATGTTTTAAAGATGTTGGGGGAAGGTAATAGTCTTCTGTGGTTACATATGCTTTATACCATGTTCATGTAATATCTCTTAATTGAATGAGTATGAGGTGGGGTTGATTGGATTTCCAATTTTGGCGACCTGGATTGTGAGAGTACTTAAATTAAAAAGATCATGCCAGTATCGAGGCTCATGTATGTTGCCATACCCCTAGTTTCTAGAGAGCTACTTTCATGACTTGAGCCCATGACCATAGTTCACAATGGAGTAACCTTTTACCGCTGCACCAAGGCTTACCCTTCGGGTACCACGATCTAGGTGTGTGTACGTGTTTGCCACGTATTTGGTCAAATCTATGTATTTACTTTAAGTGAATGGATTCGATGATATTTGATCGTAGGTTTCTTTCCATGTAAATCTTATTTTCATAAACTGACAAAATCGCCATATTCAATACCAAATCACCATATTCAATACAAAATCAGGAAATTTTCTTCAAAATTGTCTAGAGAGATCTCCAAGGCCGTAGAATTTGTCAAGTAATTAAAATGTCCATGAAGCAGAAGCTAAGTGCCTGTTTTATATTTTTCCCTTGCTATTATATAAAGATATAGATCCCCATTGAATTTTTCACTTATCAAGAGATCGTGGGATTGTGGCCGTGATATAGTTATTTGCAAATGGTGTGCGATTGCCAAAACTCTTTGTTACTCTTGGTTTAAATATATGTTTACCTTGGAGAGTTCTTATTGCTTGAGTGAATAACTATGAGCACCTGAGTCAGAATCAACTTCTTTAAAACTCAATACCAACTGAATTGCATATCAACGGACCTTTGTCCAAGTATTTCCTCAAGTAAGTCAATGTCCATGAAGTAGACGCCAAGTGCCTCTTTTACATGTTCTCTTGCATTATAATAAAGCTTAGATGTAGATCTCTCACTGGACTTTTTAGTTATCTAGAAATTATAGGGTTATGGATGTGATACTGGTTTTTTGGATTACTTGTCTGTGCCAAACCTTAAGTTGCTATGGACCTTTATTGCAGGTGCTCAAAGTAATCCACATAAGCAACTGGTACCTGTGCAAGGTAAACATATATTTAAAGCGAGACTGACGGAGAATTTTGGTGATCGACACACCATTGAAACCGTCATAGATGGAAAACCTCTGCGTGGGGTTCTATTTTCCAGTAAGCCTAGCACTCTTCCTATACCTCTTTCAAGCTCCAGCAGGTGAGTCTTTTGTTTTTCGCATTTAGCTTATTGATTTTACTGAACAAATGTTGGTTTGGTTCTGATTCTCTATTCTTGTAGCGGGAAAAGAAGTTATGGAGATTCAAGTGCCGGTGCATCAAATGGTGATCATAACTGTGAGTCAAAAGGCTTGTAGAAGTATTAAGCCGGATTCAATTGGCGATGGGCAAGCTGATGCTATGCATGGAGAAGAAGCCTCTTCCCAGAAGGCCCATGCAGAGTATGCGGGTCCATTTCCTGTTTCAGATGTATTACAACCTTTTGATGGCTCTGATCTGGAGTCAACCTCGCAGTTCCAACGTTCCCATGAACTTTTATCACAATTTTTTTTTTTTTTGAAGAAACTTAGTCTTCTTACTTTTATTCAATGATTGCTCTAATTTGCATAGTTCTTACTGTTCTTTTTTCAGCTTTGATCTATTCTTTTACATTCTTGATGTACTTGAGCAGTTTAACTTCTAAGAACTCCCTTCATCACTTATTGAGAAACAAAGAAATGGAAAAGAGAACTCCAAGTTCAATATAAAGGAAAACTCCTTGTGTGGAATCAATTTAAATCATCTTCACCATGTAATGAATGCTTGTATGACGTTTTCATGCGACATATCTATGCAGAGGTTGACATGATTGGAGCCATAACATTGAGATTATTTTAGATCATCATCTGATGGATCCCAACATGCCTAGGTGGAGAAGCCTAGGTTTCTTGCTGTGGGTTTTAACTTTAATTTTGGGTTTTGAGTCTTGGCTGTGGCTAATTGACATCTATTCAATTTAGTATTAAGAGTTTCAACTTTGAAGATTGTTGTTTGTGGTTTTCACAACAATCTCACATGTGAAGGTCCATGTTCACAATCTTGCTGAGGAGGACAGCAAAGAAGCATGCGGAAGCAGCTTCTGTTTCTCCCTGTTCTTCTCTACTTAATTGTTGGTCATTGAGTAGATTTTGATGCCAAAGCAAGTTGGACCAAAGTTCAGATGCAGTAGCAGGGGACTCCAATTGAAATATTCTAGACCTCCTCTACGTGACTGGGCACGTTCATAACTTATAATGCCTTCATGTGATTCTGTTTCTGGAAGAGATGAAATAAATGGAACATTACCATTTTACGTGGAACGTTTTTGTGTTTTTGAGCTCTATTTTGGTGTTCACAGTCATCTGTACTCTGAACGCAACTATTCATTGTGTGCACTATGGGATTATCTGCCTGCATATTTTGACTTTTGTCTACCTCCTCAGATACCTGCAAGCCAAGAATCATCACTGCAAGGTCCTATCATTACTAAGATGATCAGATGGATGAAGCTCCAAATTTGAATGTGGAAGTTCCAAAACAGAGTGTATCTCCATCAACCAAGGACTCCAATGTGATCTCACAAAATAATCATGCATGTTGCTGATTATCATATGTTGTTCTCATCCAGCTTCAAGTTTCTGCAGCTGATCAGAGCATGTTTTGATTGTAGACCTATGCTTGTGAAGTAATAGCTTTCTGCAAGAACTGACTTGCAAGTAATAGATATTTTATCCAGCAAAATCCTGTGTATGTATGTATGCATAATATTTGAGCGATGGTTGTGACATTGTGGGTAAAATTTCACATATATATTGCATTGTGTCCACCACTTATCTGATACCATGCTGACAGCCCTGTGTTCATTTTCAAATAAGTCTTGGTTGCTAAAATAACTTTTCCATTTCCCATGATCTCAAGATGAGGTGTTCCTCTTGTTTTTGGCTGATCTCGAAGTTTTTGAAAGCTTTGGTATATGACCAACAGAAGTACCTTGTTGTCATCCAGATAGATAGCTACAGTCTATTCAGTTGCTTAATATGTTGTCGTTGTTGATGGCTTCATCTCTCTTCTCATGTATCATCAAATCGTCAGACCAAAAATTGTGCATGCTTAGCCAGTTCCATGATATACATTTTGTACATGCCAATGCTTGCCAAGACGCATACGCATACACTTTTAGTGTGATTAAGATTAACTGGGAATGCTGATGCTAAGAAAAGAAAGGAGCCCTCGATGAAATAGTGATCTTATTTCCCAATGGAGCTCCATCTTTAGGTGGATTTGTTCGATATAAGCGGACAAGCAAGTTAAATTTTTTTATGGCAGATGAGAGGACAATAGCCCAAGATGAAAGAGATGATTGGCAAAGTCAGAATGAAACAAATTCTTGCAAAGTTGCTTTTGGTCAGTTGAACCTCTTGACATACCTCATGCGTATTCCAAATAAAGAATGTACGTTCATTAAGTTGTACCAGGTGCATTTGACAGCTGACGCAGTATTCAAGCCAATTATAAATATCTGATCTGCGTCCTGATCTTCGCTCGATTAGTAATGGACAAATTTATCCTCTCTCGAGATTTTATTTTGAGTCTCGGTTGCCACAGTTGGCATTGGGTGTGAATCCTTCGAGAGTTGTTTGTGGAAATGCTTCACTATAAAAATAAATATAATAAAAAGTTTGGCTGATCTTTGCTCTTCTTAACTCTTGCTCTCATTAGACATCTGTATCTACATGTATTAGGATCTTGATTCCTGGAATCAAATGATGTTACCACTTAATCGAGACTCAAAATTCTCCCATTTTCATACATAAATAGTCAATTTACTTGAAAAGTCTATTTAAATTTTGATTTTTGCCTACCTCCTCAAATACCTGCAGACCAAGAATCATCGCTACAGGCTCCTATCAATACTAAAGGTGATTGGATGGATGAAGCTCTAAATTTAAATGTGGAAGTTCAAAAGAGAGTATCTCCATCAACCAAGGACTCTGATTTGATCCACAAAATAATCATCTATGTTTCTGAATATCATAAATTGCTCTCCTTACCAAAAAAAATATCATATATAGCTCTCATCCTACTTCAAGTTTCTACAGCTGATCAGAGCATTGTTTGATTGTAGACATATGCTTGTGAAAAAAAATAGCTAGGTCATAGATATTTTATTCAGCAAAATCCCGTTTATATTTATATACATAATATTTGAATGATGGTTGCGACATTGTGTATAAAATATCATATATATTGCATTGTGTCCATCGTGATACCATTTTGATAGACATTTATTCATTCTTGAATGAGTCTTGATTGTTAAAACAACTCTTCCATTTTCCATGATCTTGAGACAAGGAGTTCCTCGTATTTTTGGCAAATCTTTAAAATTTTTGAAAACTTTAGGATATGAACTATAGAAATACCTTGTTCTCATCCAAATTGACAACCTAAGTCTGTTTCGGTTGCTTCATAACAACTAAGAAGGGGTTCATGTATGATGATAGATGAAAGCTTAAATATTTTAATCAATGGCTTGGCTTCACTGCGTGGGTATAGGAAGTAGTTAATGTATGCTGCCACACCCCTAGTTTCTAGAGAGGTCATTTTTGTGACTCAAATCCATGACTTTAGGTTACAATTGAGTATCCTTTTACTGTTCCACTAAGGCTCACCCTTACGGTACCATGTTCTAGGTGTCCTCTACATATTTGCTACGTATTTACTTTTTTGGTCAAATATATGTATTTACTCTAAGTAAATGGATTTGATCTCGTTGTAGGTTTCTTTCCATGTAAATCTTAATTTCATAAATCGACAAATTCACCATATTCAATAACAAATCACCAAATTCAATACAAAATTAGGGTATTTTCTTCAAAATTATCTAGAGCGATTTCCCATGCCACTATAGATTTTGTCAAGTAATTAAAATTCCACGAAGCAAAAGCAACTGCTCGTTTTACATGCTTCCCTTGCAATTATATATAGCCACAGATCTTCCACGGGAGTTTTCACTTGTCTAGAAATCGTGGGATTATGGTCGTGATATTGGTTTTTTTTTTTTTTTTTTTTTAACTTGTATGTGCCAAATCGTAAGTAGCTATGGACTCTAACACAAGTTGCCAAAGATATGCATTCACACAATCAAAAGCCATCCGAAGCAAATCAATATTTCAGGGGAGAGTGATAGAGAATTTTGGAAATCAATGTACCATTGAAATTGTCATAAACAAAAAGCCCCTCCATGTAATTTTATTTTTTAATTAGTTTAGCACTCTCCCCATATCTTTTTCCAGCTCCAGGAGGTGAGTCTTTCGTTTTTCCCATTTAGCTGATCAATTTTACTCGATAAATGTTGGTTCGCTTCTGATTCTCTATTCTTGTAGCAGGAAAAGAACTTATGAGGATTCAAAGAGAGAGTCCAAGGCTTCTAGAAGTATCCAGCCAAAGTCAGTCCATGATTGGCAAGCTGATGATTGTGCATGTAAAAGAAGCCTCTTCCCAAGAGTCCCAAGCAGAACCTGCTGGTCTGGTTGCTGTTTCGAATATAGCACAACTTTCTTATGGCACAGAATTGGAGAAGGTCAGTCAATATTGGAGTTCCAATGTTATCTTGTGCTTCTATACAAATTTAACTTTTAATTGGACGCAAATTCGCGGAAAAGATTTTTGAAGAATATATATGTATTCTTAAAAATGTCTCGATCATTAAAGAACTTTTCCATTTTCTATGATCTCGTTGTGAGGAGTTCCTCTTGCGTTTGGCTAATCTCTGAATCTGTGAAAACTTTGGGGTACCAGTCATTGTTTAATATCATGTGGATCTTTCTTTTCCATCAGTCGGAGGACCAAAATTGTTCATGTGGATACCCATGAGGAGCACCTTCCATGATATACTCTCTGTATATGCCTATGGTTACCAGGATGCATATACAAACCCTTTTGAATGTGATCAAGATTTAATGGGAATCCCGATGCTAAGAGAAGAAAGGAGCCCTCAACGAAATAGTGTTCTTGCTTCCAAATTGACCTCCCTCTTTAGGTGGATTTGTTCTATTTGGGCATCTGTATTGATCTAATATGTGCTTAAAAGAGCTAATTGTTTTATTTCTGATGATAGATGAGAGGACATTAGGCCCAGATGAAAGAGGTGACAAGCCAATTCCATTGCACATTCATTAAGTAGTCCCAGATGCATTTGACTACTCGCAGAGCCTTCAACCTAACCATGGAGATCTGATTTGCCTCTTGATCTTTACTCGAGCATTGATTGTCAAATTTATCTTCTCTCATGATTTTAGCTTAGTCTTGGAATGTGGGGGTTTTGTCGAAGTAGCAGTTCCAAAAAGAAACTGCGCCATAACAGTGGAATTAAAGTCTAGTGTGTTATATGAAGCCTGAGTCACTTTAGATCTTTGACATGTATGACCCTTTTTATGCTCACAAGAGCAATTAGGACAGATTTTCAATTACTTGAGACACGCTGTCTCTATACTGTAGTTTTCTTATGATAATTTTTCAATCAGCAAGCTAGATTTCTGTAATCTGTTTGCTAGCTACAATAAATCACTGATTTTTCCCAGGATGGAGTAATCGATGGCCTTTATGTTTCTTTGCCCTCTCCATTGCATCGAAATGTCACAGGTGGCAAGATCCTTGCATTGCACGGTGCGCACGGCCTGTGTTTGTGATCTGTGATGACCGTCATTATTGTTGCAATATAAATATTGTAAAGTTAATCAGCAATTACAAGAGAAACAGAGCTGGAAGGGAAAAATTTTATCACGAGAAAGGGTATATGAAGGTAAAATTTAGGTAATGTTGTTCTGTATTTTTTTTAGGGTGAACAGTAATGTTGTTCTGTATTTACATATGCTTTATTACTATAAGATGCAACACTGTCTATAACTAATCAAACAAAAGCATAGAATGATGCTAAAAGTGTCAAAAGTTGTGTAGGGCGCTCATTTTAGTGTCAAAAGTTTTTTCGGATCACTCAATTGTCATTTAAAAAAAAATGATCATTTAATTGCCAACTCCGATTAGGGTTGCCAGAAATCCAACGTTATCATATTTTATTAATTTTTCAATTTTATGTGGCTCGCCAGCGTACTTAGTCAGCATATAACTCCTAATTATTGTTTAAAAAAATGATCATTTCAATGTCAATTGTTATTAAAAAGTGATTATATTAGTGCCAATTTCGATAAAAAAAAATGATAAAATGCCACATCAAATCAAAACCATTGTTGGCCCTACTAGTCACCATGATTCTAAAAGCCTATGTTAAATCAAAGAATAGACAACATTATGTTCGTGTAATATCTTCTAAGGGAATGAGTATGAGGTTGGGTTGACTGGATTGCCAATGCTAGAAACCTGGATCGTAAGAGTACCCAGATTAAAAAGATCTTACAATCGTAGTTCAAAAGGGTTATGACCATCCTCGTAACAATATGAACCATGAACTTATTTGTTGTCCAAGTTTCTAATAAAATAAACAATCTTCCAAAACAAGGACTTTACTAATGATATAATATGAAAATTTATCTAGTGTTTTGTTGTCATTGAGAAATAACATTACAAATCAGTGGAAAGAAGTACACTATCGGTGCCATAAGTTGTATACAGCACTCACTTTGGTGCCAAAACTTTCCGTCGGATCATTTAAGTACCAAATTGGAGAAAAAAATGATCACTTTGGTGCCACCGGCGAAAGTTTCAATCAAATTAATTACGTGGCTTTTATATTTTTTTTAAAAAAGTTATGGTTGCTTTAAAACGACATCGTTTTCCATCCTCCTTAAGAAAACGACGTTGTTTTGCCGTGCTAAGTAGATAGCCTAACAAAAACGATGCAGTTTAACTAATTTGAGGGTTTTTTTTTTTATTTGGGGATTGAAATTAGGGTTTTTCCGACCTAGCTCACTCAGCTACCGTTGCTCGGCCTCCACCGTCGCTAGGTCACTGTTGCTCACTCAACCACCATCACTCGGTGCTATTCTGTTCGGATGCCCTCCACGAGCGCGTTGTCACCGATGCTCCATGACTTGCAACCGCACTTGAGCGCAAGCTTCATGACCGAGTTGAACTGCGCGAACAACGCTAGGACCGCGTCCAGCAGCTCCAAGTGGGCGTGGAGGGCGAGCCTTTGGCAACTCTAGCCTTCGATCACGAACCAGCGGCAGCACACGAGGGAGCATCGGCCCCGGTCGCCGAAGCCTAGGTATTGGAAGACACAAGTCAGGCACTCGTCGAGGAGATCGAAGATGGAGAGGGAAAGAGCGGGGGCAGCGCACTCATCGGCAGCCTCCCCAAGCAACGGATAGATCACGGCCTTCGACTTGCCCTCCGAGTGGCCGTTGCCGGGATCTGGGTCGGGGTCGGGGTCTGGGCCGAGGTCGGGGTTGGAGCCACGATCGTCAAGCGCAGGGGCTATCGAGGACGGCGACTGGCCCATCGCCGGCTTATCTTCTCTCTCACTCTCTTTAGGAATTTAGGGTTTTGAATTAAGGGAGAGACACCAAAGGGCATTGTTTTGTTGTTTAAATGCTTACTGTACTTTCGGCAAGCCATATCAGTTTCAAAAATTAATAAATAAAAAAGTGTCACGTCAGATTTCCAGTCAATCTGATCGGAGTTAGTACTAAAATGATTGTTTTTCAAACTTTTTAACATTTAAGTGATCTGACAGAAACTTTTGGCACCAAAGTGAGTGCCGTACATAATTTATAGCACTGATAGTGTACTTCTCCCCAAATCAGTGTCTTAGTGCACGAGAGTCCGCCACACTGCCTGAGGCTCACACTTAGGGTCCCACAATCTAGGTATTTGCCACTTATTTATTTTTTGATCAAATCTATGCATTTACTCTAAGTAAATAGATTTGATCTCATTGTAGGCTTCTTTCCATTTAAATATTTAATTTATAAACTGACAAGATCACCATATTCAATACAAAATCAAAAAAAAAAAAATCTTCCACATTGTCTTTTTGTGTGGCCATAGATTTTGTCGATTAATTAAAATTCCATGAAGCAGAAGCCAATGTTAGGATGCACATATGAACGAATTGTGTTAGAAAAATTCCACATCAAAGAATTGATATGGTATTGAGTAATTGATATATCTTAATTAACCCATAACTCGCTCGCTATGTGGCTTCAACTGACAAGTTTGGACTTGGGCTCCTTCTTACTGACCTTTTTAGAATAAGATATAGAATTTCAGCCGGCGCTCTCCCAACAACTATTATCAAAAGTGATGGTTGCAATTTCTAGTTAGGTGAGCATTGTGCTGAAGCAACATGGGCACGTAAGGATGAAGTTGAGCCTTCACTTGTCTGGAAATCACGAAGTTATAACTGTGATATGGTTGTAACCTTGCATGATCACCGAAAAATCTCAGTCACTCTTGCTTGAAATATCTTTATATTTCAAAGAGTTTTTGATTGTGTGAATTGATAACTATGAGCACTTGGATTAAATCCACAAACTATTTATTTCCTGATTAACTTCTTCAAATCATAGAATTATGGTCATGATACTGTTTTTATGAATTGCTTCGGCCAAATCATAAGTAGCAATGGAATCTAATGCAGGTTCTCATAGATATCAATTTACACAATCAGAAGCCGTTCGAGACAAATCAATATTTTAGGCAAGAGTGATGGAGAATTTTGGTGATCAATATTAAAATTGTCCTAGCACCTTCCGTATACCTTTTTCGAGCTCCAGGAGATAAGCCTTTTGTTTTTCCCATTTAGCTTATCGATTTTACTCAACAAATCTTGGTTCATTTATGATTCTGTATTCTTGTAGTGGGGAAAGAACTTATGAGGATTCAAGTGCTGGTATGCCAAATAAAGATCATAATAGTGAGTGCAAGGCTTCCAGAATTATCCAGCCGGACTCTGTTGATGATGGACAAGCTGACAATGCGCATGTAAAAGAAGCCCCTTCCCAAGAGGCCCATGCGAAACAAGCTGGTCCAATTCCCATTTCGAATGTAACACAAACTTCCGACAGCTCTGGCTTGGACGAGGTCAATCAACCGTGCAATTTCACCGTTCTCTTGAACTTTTATCACATATCTAGCTTTCGAAAGCCCGAAATTTGCGCAAGAATCTGAGCCTCCTTCTTTTGTTCGTTTAGAGGCTTTTAAATGTTTATGCAATGATTGCTTTGAACTTTCTCGGGAGTGTTTGTTGCATTTATTTCATTAAAAACTCGAGATTTAAAAAATATTTTTCAAAAAATGATTGGCTATATCTCTTAAAAAAATTAGCCAACCAAAAATATTTTTATTATCAACAACAATTTATTCCTAATTATTTCCACAAGTGATGACCAATTTTTATTCGTTCAATGTTATAAGCGATACGAGTGATTATTGTTTGGAAAATATTTGGAGTTTTCGATGAAATAAATGCACCGTTAGTTTTTGAACTCGTTGTTCCTTTTTTAGTTTTGATCTGCTCTTTTTACATTCCTAAAGTACTTGACCAGTTACCTAAGAAATCTCTTTATAACTTTTTGTATGAAATAGATTCTGAAAATGAACCGATACTCAAACGAACGAATACCGAAAACGAACGCGGAAACATGCCTGGGAAAACATGTAACATCGATCGAAAGATATCATAGAGATAGACATACCTTATTTGCAGGGGTGATCTAGGTCTAGGGTGGGTAGGGTCTAGACCTGGACCCTGTACCCGACCCTATTATAACCAGTTCTCTTTTTTTAGACCTTGTACCCGACCATGTTTGCATTGGACCCTATTCCTGACCCACCCTATTTTTCCGGTCTGAGAATAGGGTTAAACCTATATATGTATTGGAACCTGTTTTGCAAAAAAATTACTATACAACACACATATGTAAACACCTAGAGCAACTCACCTTCAGATGTGGACAGCTATTGGCAATTGCATATAATGATTCATCAATGATGAATGTGTTGCCGATATTCAGATGTTGCAAAGTAGTAGCTCTTGCAATCTGCAGAAATGGCTCAATCAGGAAGCTTAATTTACATACATATGAGGTGGACAACGCTACACAACACGTCCACAAGGGAGCATGTGTGGAGACAAAAAAAAATCAGGTGTATGGATCATGATTGTTTTATAGAATGATGCTCAGTGACAAACTGTTGCGACACTTCATCGATCTAAAGAGTAGGTCTCTCAAGATATACCGACTACCATATGTCGGATGATGAGGAAAGCACACAAGAAGTTCTAAGCCTCGTGCATCAAAAAGACTTGATGGTCAAACTTTTTTTCCAAAAAGTTAGGACTGGATTGTGAGAGAACTTCAGGCTCAGTTATCCCATAGACAAGTGGCATGTGAATAAAACAGATAATCATCAACATAGCAAGGTATTGACAATTTCAAGTTCTTGCACTGATTTTTATCATATTGCACAATATGACTAATAAGCAACGCCGACACTATCATTGAGGAACACTAGCATCAGAACTCTGAATGAAGAAACGACCATCAACATCCAAAAATCGCTCTAACCACAGAACAAGACTAAAGCCTACACACATAACATCTGCAGAAGCGAACCATCACTTCGAAACGACAAACATACCAGCTTAATAACACCTTGGTCAGTGACCCCTGTCATCCCCAACAGAGAGATGGACATAAGCTTCGCCACGCATTTCGTCAGTGAAATTTTGTACATCCCTTCATCGGTAATATGGCAGCCCCAACAAATCTTCGAATTGTGGACAATTCAATCAGCAAAAGTTCAAAAATCCATAGAGACACATCATAAGCTAATCATCAAACAACTCCTAAGTAATTAATCCTCCATGTACCAATCTCCAAATTCAAGAAGAATCCTAACAAACTGCCAACAACCCTCCATCAATCATGCTGCACAGTAAATAGAGAGACAGAGACAGAGACAGAGGGAGTACATGTCGAGTTCACGGAGGGCATATGCGCGGCGAACGATGCGGGCGATGGAATTGTCGTCCATCTTCAACCCCGCAAAGCTGAGCCTCTCCCTCCGCCCCAGCGACGGCTTCACCCCACGCTTCCATTTCCTGCACACCCCGCCCGCCTTGCGAGGAAATTTTGGTTTTTGATCACAACCCACATCTCAAAATCATCAACACCACATGGAACCGAAGACAAAACAACTTCTTTCCTCGGAACTAGAAAGCAAGAATGGGAATTCCCCACGGTCAAGAGCATGTACCTCGCCAAATCGGCGAAGGACGGGATCATAAAGAAGACGTGCGCCAGCACGTCGATGGGCAGGCAGTCGATCTCTACTTCCCCCTCCTCCTCCTCCTCCCTCATCCCCGTGGTGAGACGATGGAGACGCTAGAGAGAGAAAGCGTCGTCACCGTCTTTCCTTATTTAAGGCGAAGGGGACGAAGGAGGAAGGGCTACCGTGGGTTGCTTGAAGATGCGACAAGGTGGGCTTGCAGACGCGAGATCTGCGGGTCAAGGGCGTCGGCGAGGCAACAACAGCAGGTGGAACGGCGAGATCAAACGGAGGAGGCGTCGGTGCTCGAGTGCGAGCTCGACGGGGGTCAACGACTTCACAGGCAAACCAGTGGAGCGAAGCTTCAGATGACCGGCGGAACGACGGCGGTGGTGCGAGCACGAGAGGTGCGACGAGAGCGGCAGAGGCGGCATCGACTTCGCGATTTCAGGAGGGGAGCTCAGAGCAAGGCTAGCGAGCAACCAGGAACCGGGTTAACAAAGGCGATGTCACAATTTCAGGGGGCGACGGTGGGTGAGCGGAACCAGGATCGGCGGACGTCAGACGGGTGGAGGTCACGAGCTGTCGTCTGCGGGTGTCACAAGAAAAGAGGAAGCCAGTAAAGATAGAAAGTAGAAATTAGGGTTTTGGTCTTTTTGGGGGGCTTGCAAATTAGTCCTCCAACCGGTTCCCAAACCGATTCGGTCGATCCAATTCCCGGGTGGGTAAACCCTCAGAACCGGTTCCCGACCCTGTTTTTCGGGTGGCCCGAACTAGGAACCGGGTAAACCCGGTTCGATTGCACACCCCTACTTATTTGCCACAGATTAAGTACTATTGTAGTCTCAGAAGAATGAATTGAGGCCTTGAATTTTATTTGTCAAGAGAGAAAACATTATTGTCTAAGGGGAGAAAAATACGTTTTGCTTTTCTTCATTGTTGTCTTTCACAACATTCTCCTCCTTCATATTTTATACACCAATAACTGCACTCTCTCTTATGGGCTTTTCATTTAGAGGCCAGATTTTGGCCCAACATGTGTGGAATGGCTTGATTTGACCCATCAATTAAAAAAAACTCAACATCTCCCATTCGCACATGGTGGGCCAAGCAAAACTCTTTCTTCACCTCTCTGCGACATTCAAATTAGTAAATAATCCGTGCAACAAACATATTTCGATAACTCGTTGCCATGCCTCTATTAAGAATATATAACAGCTTATAATGAGCATCACATTTTTTTAATAGATATAATATGCAAGTACCTAAATCGATCGATCACATTTATATCTCCTTTGATCTCTCTTTAATAATAATATATTGTATTCACAATTATAATTATCTTAAAATAATCATAATTGGTCAACTAGTGAATACAAAACTAGAATGTGATTCTTCAAACTCGATCTTTATCTTTCCTTGAAACTCTCAATTTCAATTCAACTTACTTTTCTAAAAATGTCCTGCATCAATTCATGATCATTCGTAATATTCTAATATAGCAAATATTGAATAGAAATTTTGAAAATAAATAAGAGTCATGATGGCACTTAATCGATGAACTATTTTCCTAAAGAATCTCACAAAGCATCGAGTAGAGGTTAAAAATTTTACTACTCTTATTGGTCGTCTCATGCATATGTAATATGAAATGCATATTATGGTATCAACTCATTTCCCATTCTGTATACACTTTCAATACCGTACAGATTATAGTTTAAATATACATAATGTCTAACTTGAGTTCACATATCTACTCTTTCACGGAATCCATTAAAACTCACATCCGGCATCAAAGATAAATAAAGTAAAATATGTGGATTATTTTACTTTCGGACATAATAAATATTATATTATCATCATTAACACTCAGTTAATGCGACATTTATATTTAAGCTTGAACTATTGATTATCACCTAGATAATAACTTTAAAAACCATCTCATCTCTATTTATTATATGCTAAATAAATGCAAATATTGTGTAAGTGGGCTAATCTTTTATATATCCAACATACTTTCTCAATTGTTTAGATACACTAAGCATTAAGATGCATAAATGTTAAATAAAGATTTATAAGCATTAATAATGAAACACAAATTTATTAAATGTGAATACTTAAGGAAAATTACAATATTCAATACATCGGCTTCTACGCGGTTCTAGAAATTTTATATGGCTACGAGAACACATCTCTAGATATTGGCTTTGTCATTGGATTTACTACCGTTCTATGTGTAGATATGTATCGTAAGTTCACATATTTTCATACAATCATATCTTTGACAAAATTATATTTTGTATTTATATATTTGGTCTTACCATAATATTTTGGATCTTTTGCGTATGCTATTGCTACTTGATTATCACAGTTAACCAATAATGAGTTTACAGCATTTTTAACAGCACCTAAATGATCCAAAAATCTCTTAAACCAAATATCTTCTTATATTGCTGCTAATAATGCCACGGACTTAGCTTCTATCATGGATAAAACTATACACATTTGTTTCTTACTACTCCAAAATATAGTACCATTATTTAGTAAGAAAACAAATCCAGAGATAAATTTCATTTTATCTAAATCTTATCTCTAATCAGCATTTGAATAGCCTTCAAGTCGCATATCATTTCCTTAATAAATCAGCGTATAATCAACAATTCCCTTCAAATACGTCAATATTTTTTTGATGGCTTTTCAATGTGCCTAACCTGGATCAGATTGGTATCTACTTATCATTCCAACTGCAAAACATATGTCAGGTCTTGTACATATCACAGCGTACATTAAGCTTCCAACAACACTAACATCAGGAACATGTTACATTTGTTCCTTCTCTTGTAGAGTCTTAGGACACATTCTATGGCTCAATCATTCATCTTTTGTAATAGGAGCATCTATGAATTTACAATCTTGCATATGAAATCGTTCAAGAACCTTACTTATATACGTTTCTTGCAAAAGAGACAATGATCTCTTCGAACGATTTCTTGAAATCTTAACTCCAAGAATGTAAGCAACCTCATCCATGTCTTTCATCTCAAAGTTGGAAGATAATCAACTCTTGACAATATTAACAAACTCTATATTGCTTCCGACAATCAATATATCATCAACATATAATGATATGATCACAAATTGATATTTGGATATTTTGATATATAAATAATGATCATCATCAATCATTATAAAATCATATGTCATTATAACATTATGAAAACGTATATATTATTGTATCGACAACTACTTAAGGCCATATATATATATATATATATATATATATATATATATATGTATACATATGTATATGTATACATATATGTATACATATGTATATGTATACATATATGTATATATATGTATATGTATACATATATGTATACATATACATATGTATACATATATATATATATATATATATATATATATATATATATATATATATATATATAAAGTCAAGATACCTTTTGTTATTAACCTTTCAAAATGAAACTAACGGATTGTTCCATATAAATTTTTTATTCTAATTCTCCATTGAGAAAAGCAGTCTTTATATCCATTTGATATAATTCAATATCTATATTAGCTACTATTGATAGAATAATGTGAATTGAGATAAATTTGACTACAAGTGAAAGTGTTTCCTCATAATTAATTTATTCCTGTTGATTATACCCATTTTGCAACAAGACGAGCCTTATGTCTTTCTATTGAGCTATCAGCTTTACACTTTATTTTGAAAACCCACTTGTTCCCAATGACTTTGTGTCCTTTTGGAAGATCAATCAGTTCCCAAACATGATTTAACTTCATTGGCTCTATTTCATTTTCCATTACATCCATCCATTTTTTCTTATTAAGGCAATTCAGAGCCCTATTTACATTTATTGACTCATCTTCATCTTGTGGAGTAATCATAAAAGTTTCCCTTTCAATGTCAAAACGTCGACGATGATTACTTTTGTGACTTTTTCAACGTACGAAAGATTGTACACTTTTTACATTATTCTCCAATATGCTTCCACTCAGATTAGATAATAACGATATCGTCTCATTAGGTGATTGTAATTGAGAATAAGTCGAACATTACTCCCACTTGGACGAACCCTACCATGTTCATTATCTTGATCCAATGTGTCACGCCCCAAACCTCAAGCGCATGCACATCCCTCGGTAATCGACGAAAATGCGACGTTCTCAAGACGCATCATCGAGCTATTCATTTTATTGCACATGCTGAAGCAAAACAAAACAATTCCCAGAGAACAATCAACATGAGATAGAAAAGCAGGACAACCATAAAAAACAAATTACACTTTATAAACAAACGGGTCAACCCTACAAAGTTATATACAAAAGTTAAGGTCACAAAAAGGACTACCTAGCCAACCCTACCCTAGACCCTTCTACTTAGGATCCGAGTCCACTATGACACCGCCAAGGATGTCAAGATCTAATAGGTCAACTACCTCATCAACTTCAAGCTCTTGCTCATCCTCCGACAACTGATTCGCCGCGATGTTTGCAATGACATCGGTGTCCACGACAAGGTCGAGCACAACCTCACCCTCACCTTCGACGGTAGGTCCATCAAAACCATTCATGAGACCTTCCCGTTTCCAATTAGGCCCATTATGAAACCATGCTTTGTATTGATAAGATACCATGTCACGACCCAAATCCCGGGCACATGCACATCCCTCAATGGTCGATTTTAAAGTTTGCAACATCCCAAGAACTGTTGCCGACCCATTCATTTAATTTGCACATGCGGAAACGTAATACAATCTCCATACAACAAAACAGTGGGATAGAAATGTAGGATATTATTTTTCACAAGCCACACCGACAACATCACAGTACTTATGTAAATAGATCAGTTTAACACCCCAAGGTCTAATACAAAAAGTGAAACTATTCGATTACCCATCAACTAAGCTTCTACCAACAAGACTGGGGTTTACTACTACCATACTTCTCAATCTCTATGGGGTGAGCCATCACCCTACATCTAGTCTTGACGGAAAACCCCTCATCACTTGGAAGGAGATAGTGAGAGTCTTATTCCTCCTTTACTGTAACCAACTGTACACGACATGGCCTTCCTCTATTTAGGGACTTGAAAAATGTTAGCCCACTAAGGGGTGAGATCACATCTTAGCGAGTAAATCCCCTAAATCCAGATTAGGAGAAGGGTACACTTAAAATGCAATATAATCGCATTTCTCACACTTTCTTAATACCAGTACTTTCCTGCATGTTAATGTCAATTAAATCATGCATAAGATATCGAGATCATATATCATCATAATACTTTTAACACGTACATATGTAAGGACATAAATGTCACATACTTACCCAGGCCCCCAATTACCAGACTAAACCATTATGGCACGTCCCATACCGCACCACACAGTTCTGTCTTTTAATTAGGTTCATCACTTTTACCCATTCATGTGTCACAAATTATTTCAATGCTCAAATAACAGTCTTCCGACATAACCGGGCATTTCATGTGTCACAAATGACTTCAATGCTCAGATAACAGTCTTCTAGCATAACTGGACATTTCATGTGTCACAAATGATTTTAATGCTTAGATAACAGTCTTCCGGCATATCCGGGCATTGCCTCACACTGTCGAGCGCGGTATCGCCTACATCTAGACGGCATTCCATATAGGAGCATTAGTCCAGCCTCCATTGCGACCGGCATCCGTTGACGTGGGGCATTCTCAAAGCAGCATAGGCCCAGCATCCACTGTGACCGGCATTCGTTGACGTGGGGCATTCCCGAATGAGCATCGGCCCAGCATCCACTGCAACCGGCATCCGTTAACGTGGGGCATTCCCGAAAGAGAATCGCCCAGCCCCAAAGGCTCGTGGCGGAATCTCATGCCATGAATGCATATGATTAATGTCACACTTCAATAATCAATTCCGCATAGCATTCATAGTCTCAATTAAGCAATTTTATAGCAAGAATACTTCAAAACAAACATACACTCTTACTAACCCAAATTTACATAAAACAGTCCAATTACACTCTCTCAAATTCGAAATTAGAAACCCACTCGTATGAGCTCAAAAAATTCTCAAATTTGGACATGTGCTTGAAAACACAAAAAAAAAAACATTTTTTATGAAAACACCGAGATCCAGATCCCTCTGGATTCGGCCCAGAAATTCTTTTTATCCAGCACAAAAATGGGGTCCAATTCTAGAGAGCCTAATTTACCAAAATCAATTCGTTTTTAGGTCGAAATCTAGTTCGTTTGATTTGAAATTCAAGTATGTTAAACTAAAAGTTGTAACGAACAACTTTCATGAAAAAATCGATTGGAAATTCGACCTCTAAAGGTCAGTAACAGCCCTCAGAATCATAACAGGTCACGGTTTACAGAACTGTCCGAATTACTGCTTCAAGGATGACGTCATGAAAATCGTCATCTTTTTAAATTCTAAAAATTCTGAGAAAAATATATGTTATTATTTAGTATGTCTAAAACATTTCTTCAGAATAAAATTCCTTCAAAATCACAACCCACAGTTGTTTACAAAATTAGCAAAACACACACGTCCTAGAAACTGTTTCAAAAATCAGCCATTGTTCTAGTCCGAATCTTTCTCCACGACGTTTGTCTCACTCTCTAAACCCTATCTAAGCTTATTTATGGCCATCATAACATCCCTAACTAATATCCATCCACATATAACGTCATTTACATCTTTCTAACTTGTACGAATTTCTAATAGAGGTACTCAACTCCTAATCCAGATTTAGAAGACAACTCACCTAATCGCAGCTAATGGCGGCTCTCGTTGGTGGTTAGGCAGCAACACAGAGACCAACCTTGGTCCTCTTGGTGATGGTGTTGAGCCAAAACCGCAGAAGAATGTGCTGTGGTGTGATGGCAACAGCGACACATGAACTTATAAATTTTTCGGTAGAGGAAACTAAATTTTTCGGTAGAGGAAACTAACTATGGATTTTGGTTGGTTGCGCGGTTCTTATGCGGGTGAGAGGGATTTTTCCTCACTTGAACTATCCGACCTATATATAAAAACCATGGTGGTAGGCGGTGGTCGTTTATGTGGGTCCAAGAATTTTTGATAACGTCATGTTCACGCCTTACTTTGTTTTGTTTCTTAGTCTCCGGTTTGTCGTTCAAGAGGGAACAGAAATGGAAGTAGCACGTTCAAGGGAAAAGAAAGCAACAGCTTGTACGTTGAAAGGGACAAGGGAGAAGAATAAAATAAGAGGAAGAAAAGAAAAGATGGAAGTTGCCGTGTAAAATACAGCAAACCTTCATGCGTGGATAAAGGATAGGAAGGAGAGTGGAAATTGCTTGGAAGTTTCATTGAAGTTTCCTTCAGCTTTTGGCCTAATTTTCCATGAAAATTTTGGCCACCTATCACCATCATAGGCCCCACAAAGTTTCCAACGTTGTCTCTTCTAAAGGAGATGAAAGAAAAGGTTGGAATCCATGTAAACTGCTGAATCCGAATTTTGAAGTTGATTCTCATAGCTTTTTCCCATGGAGATTAAGTTCCTTTCCCTATCAAGTGGTCCCTCTATCTTTTCCAAGTCCATCTCCATTAAATACCAAGGAAATTGAGATGAAATTGTAGGAGAGAGGGATTCCTACGAATTTCCTTTTGAGGAGACTTCTCTTCTTTACTTAATTACCAATCTAACATCTAATTTAATAGGATCAAGTCCTTTAGTAACCACTTATAATACCTCTCAAATTGCTTCACATTAGAGATCTTAAAATCCTACTTAAAATGTGGCAATTCCCTTGCTCTTTTAATTTGTTGATCTTGCACATTTCATGAACAATTCCCATCATCAATAAATTTTGAAAAGATGCAACAATGTCCTTAAGATGAATTGTGACACGTGACAATTCTTAATTTCTGTAATCGACATCATTTCCTCGGTTAATTTCAGTCAAAATGTGATTTTAGCGCAACTTAAACTATCGGTTAGTTTTTGGGAATTTTTGGTGCACTGACCCGTGGTCGATTATTCCCGAGCCATAATGTACATCTTCGACGCATTGACGAATCTCGATTGTCGTGAAAAATCTCGAGGTTTCAATTACGAGCACAGGGTACCAAAACAACAGAAAATTCGGTTTAGTGCTGATCGACGAGAAATTTGTAATTAGTTGGAATCACTCAAGCCTAATTTTATCTCTATCGAATCGACCTATTTCCTATTTCTGATAGATTTTCGACTGTGCCGAACTAATCCTTGTAGACTAACACAGTTGAACAGTCAATTCCTGGTCGAATTCTCAAGTCTGTTGCATCAAAATCCTTTAATAACTTTCTCAATTAGTCATCTCATGAGTGATCAGCTCAGAGAATAGCACTATAAGCACGTCGACGAAAAACTCGATTTATTTAATTGAAAACAGAAGCAAAAAATCATATTGTCACATACCAACTGAGGTTGGCCCTCATCGACCCAGATCATGGTCACAATGAGCTCGTGGGTCCAAGGATTTCTACGGATAGGGAAGACAGTACACTCTATCTCAGCCTCTCATGGCCACCCAAAATGAACCGGCCTCACCTCCATCTGAGGACCTGTAAAAAGTTAAACCACGACCGGGTGAGATAATGTCTTAGCAAGTTCACGCCCTAAACCCCGATTAGGAAGGAAATATGTCAAGAGGCAATCTAACCACACAACCAATGAGACTCACCTCGCCTTAGTTCTTTCCTGTATGTTAGTACAGTTCACATAATAGATTTGTGTAATAATAACACTCAACAATTGGAACGCATCAACTTATATTTCAAACAACCATAGGAGTCCCGATTATAAGGCCAAATCATCATAACACATCTCATTCCGTGCCACACATTTTTATTCTATAATCAGATGCTTTTATCTCAATCATTCACACATTTCAATTGATTATGGCCCCACGGGCACAGCCTACTCGACGTTTGGCGATGTTTCAACATAGCCGAGCATCATCTCATCCCTTAAGCACGACAACATCTACCTCTAGACAGTATTCCCAAAGAAGTTTTGGTCCAACCTCTATTGTGACCCGCATCCGTTGACAAGGGCATTCCATATAGGAGCATCGCCCAGCATAAAAGCTCGCTACAGGTTCTCATAACCAACACACGATTCCGTTGAATCCCACCCAAGGATATTGTGCTTTGCACTCAAATGTCTCAATTAAAATAATGTGCTTAGTCTATTTTCTTCGTATTAAAAACACTCAGTAAAATCTTGTGTGGGCACACGATCAGATCGAATCATAAAAAGTGATATCATTCCTTTTAAAAATCTCACTATTTGATATAGTACTTAAAAATATTTTTGATGTCAAAACCCAACACCTGGTATTTTCTAATTAAATACCAAAAATCCATAATTTTAAAATAATAAATCAAAAATGACAATCATCACTCAATCGCACAAATTAGCACTCAATTGCATAAACTAATTATAACATGACAATCAGCACGAAATTCTAACAACCGACTATCCCAATATAATTTCTAGAAAATATTAAATAATTAAATAAATTACAAAATTAATTAAGTAAATGCAAAATAACTAAATAAATGCCTAATTAAGTTAAATATATTAATCTAACCACCTAATTGGGCTTAAAAAATAATGCACTAGACTAATTAAATCATGCAATCCTATTAACCCTTAACTAAACTAATCTAACCACCTAATTAGCCTAATTAACTAACTAAATCACTAATTGAACTAATCTAACCACCTAAACCAATCTTAAGCTAAGCTAAACCTCCACTAAGTATAATTAACCTCTTAAGCAAGGTTTAGCAAGTAAACTTACTAGATTTGCGAGCCGATGAGTTCATGGCGACGGCAACGCGGAGGAGAGCAAGACTCGAGCCTAGAGCGACGCCAAGAGAGGCCAAGAAAGGACTGAAAATAGGCCACGAAGCTCATAGCCCAAGCTGTGAGTTCGGCTTTACTTGCTAGCTAAAGGAGCTAGTCGAGCGAGCGGCAATAGCGGGAGGCAGACAGCAATGGAGATGAGTTAGAGCAGCAGGCAACGAGCGTAGGCAACTCGACGGCTTGGACAACACCCAAGCGAGCTCGGGATAGCAGCTCGAGCAAACAGGGACACGGTCGGCTCTGGTAGTTCGAGGGCTTGTGAGCTTGCGACTATCGTGCGATCAGGCAAAAGGCTCGGGACAGCGAGGACGCGTGTTTAGGTGCTCGTGGGATTGCGTATGATGAGAGGCAAGCGACTCAGGCGGGCGCTAGACTGACGGTCAACAGCTGTAGGGGCTAGCTTGGTGAGGCAAGCGACTCAGGCAGGCGCTAGACCGACGGTCAACAGCTGTAAGGGCTAGCTTGGTGAGGCTAGCTGGTTATTTGCTAGTCTATGGGCTCTAAAATAGCAACAATGGAGAAGAAGAAGTTGAGGAAGAAGAAGATGGTTGCTACTGTTGGCTTGAGGGAGACAAAGGCCACCAAAGTCTTCAATAAATATCCCAACTCATCATCACATGGCCCCCAAAGTCCACAGCCCTCATCCATAGCCACTTCCCCTCCAAGACTTCTCCAACACATCTCAAATGGTGCTGAAATGTTGTAGCCCCCCATGGCTAAGAATTTCCAAAAATTTCCCTTTAATTTAAACTCTAATTCAATCCAATTGGTCTCAAATTAATGGCCCACTTGCCAAGGTAGATGCCCACACTCAATTCTACAAGTTCCCTCATCAAATGATCCAACTTGAAGGCAAAAAATGAAGAAAAGAAAGGACCCCTCGATGAAATAGTGATCTTGCTTCGAAGTTGAGCTTCAGAGTTGAGCTTATCTTCAAGTGGATGTGTTCCATTTGGGCATCCGTATATGATCTAATATATGCATACAAGCTAGTTGTTCTATTTTTTTATGGCAATTGAGAAAACATCACGCAATATGAAAGAGGAGATTTAGCAAAATCAGTTTTTGCCTAGTTACTTTGGATTGGGTGAGCCTCTCGACATGTCCCAGGATAAGCCAGTTTCGACCATAGATTCATCAAATTTTCTCATATGCATTTGACATCTAACAGAGTCTTCAAGCTAACTATAGAGACTTGATTTGCCTCCTGATCTTCGCTTGATTAGTAATTGAAGTCTAGTGTGCTATTTGTAAGTCTGGTTCATTGTGAATCTGGCGAGGCAGCAACTTCTTGACTTCGACATGTATGATCCTTATTATTCTTTCATGAGATGAGAGATCAAAATACTCACTTATGAAAAAATATTGTATATGTAACCAACCAAAAACCATTGTCCGAGTTTTATTAATCTCATCTTACTTAATGTTGTATGTATTTTGCTTACATTTGTTGGCTTGCTACACCACATGTCATCGCCACGTGGTGCATCTAACACACAAAGTACCTTCTCATTTTTTGTTGGAATGGCCTATTAAAGAATTGATGATTGTCTTGTTTATTTAGGTTGTTGAAGTTGTTAATAATATGTTTCGTAGAGAATATAAACTATTCTGTAGTAATGAGTTTAACTAAGGATGATATGTTGATGTTGGTATAGTAAAGGAAAATGTATGCTTAGTTTTAGCATAGGAAAAGAATAGTGTAAGCCTCAACCAGAATAAGATTATCAACGGTAGATAATATTTATTAAAAAAAGAAAGAATGCTCTATTCAAAAAATTCAGCAAACAAAGGTCTACTATGATGTTTGGTATTAGCCTGCCATGCCAAAGTAATTAAGGCCATTGACTAGGGGAGAGCATCGATCCAAGGTCCAGGGTTAATCCTCGACCAACCCTAGACCAATATTGTGTGGGTTAGTCGTTGATCTTAGAAGTTTAAGGTCAGTTTAACCTAGATCGATCCTGATTGTACATATTATATATAATATATCTAATATATTATTTATATATTCCAAAGAGAAAACTCTAAGTCAAACGGCATCAACCTCCTCATGACGTCCAAAATAGCTAAACAACATTAAATAGCTCCTCACGGTATCCTCTTCTAGTACTTATTCTCTTCTGTCTTGTTTGTCCTCTTAGTCTTCAATTTGCTAAAATCAAAAGGAACATCCCTGCTCACTGCTCGACACTCACCCCGCTCAACTTCCTATATTCTATGTAGCACCAACACAGACACACAACATAACACGCCGACACATTATTTCTCAAAAGAAAAAAATATTCCGATACATTATATATTAAATATATTTTTATATAAATAATAATAATAAAAAGAGCCTAGAATTAATTTACACTAAAAATATTAATCCAACATTTGTTAATATCATCCATTGTTTTAATTTAACAAATTTACCTATATTCCATTGCAATAATTCATCAAACTTGGAGGAAAAAAAACAATCAATCCATATTCTACTATAAAATTTAGGGATATGCATACTACAAGTCCTAAAACATGTCACGAAAGCGCAATTGAGTCTTAAAATTTATCAAATTTGTGCAATCAAATCTTACATTAACACCATTAATTTGTTTAACTAGAAAATTTGAAGTATTATTTTTAAATTTATTTATTTATCATAAATGGCATTTTTATTGCTTTTTTCTTTAAATCTTATTTAGAGAATAGTAAAAAAAATTTAAAAAAGCTAAAGAAATCTTTAACAAATAGAGAAAAAAAAAGGAAAAAAATTAAAAAGGCAAGGTCATGGCTGCCTAGTTGGACAAGCCACTATCGCCATTGGAGGGGCCAACAACAAGCAGTAAAGGGTGGTGGCCCTCGCCAACCCAAGCAAGGCACAGGTGAGGCTTGTCTGAATCCTGTGGCCAATGAGCCTCCCCAACATTAGGCGAGACCTCGTCTGACCTAAGAGAGGGCCGGCGACCCTCACTAGGCCCGACTAAGGGTGCGGCGCCGCCTAGATCTGGGCAAGTCTCGCCAACCTCATCTGGCTGGTGATGGTCTCGCCCGAGCCGATGAGGGCCATCCCCCTCCGTCGGCCCCCTCCAATAATGGAGTAGTAATGGCAGTAGGAGCAACACCCAACCATGACTCTTACCTCTTTTTTTTTTTTATATATATTTACATTTTCATCCCCGAAGTATTGAAAATATATAAAATTGACTCGGTGCATCTCAGAATCGCATGTCAGAATTCCAAACTTGTGTGTCAAAGTATGTTGGGGAGAGTTGACCACGTGTCGAAACATGTTGAAACATGTCAGAGTGTGTTGAACTCATGCCGAAGCACAAAGGCTCCCGAAGAGTATTAGTACTTCTTAGCCCCATCTTGTCCCATATCTCTATAAGCGGTTTTAATCATTTTTATGGTTTTTTGCTTTTAGTAGATGTGAAATTTCTATTGTTGTTTTATTTTAAATTTGTTGAATATGTATCAATATTTATAGTTTGGTTGTACAACGTCATATTATCGATGGATATGTAATTTAAGATAGTAGGTTTACATTTTCAAGGAGTACAAAAAATGAAACAAAAAAAAAATTATCGATCGGTCTCAAGTTGACCTTTGGAACGAGATCGAACCAACTAGGTCAGTTTGATCCTTGGTTCTAAGCTTAATAGGATCGGTCCTCAATCCAAAAATTAAGGACCAACACTATGCATGTTGATCTTAGGGTTAGGGGGTGGACTAGCCCAACCTGAACCATACTCACCCCTATCATTGACGGCGATCCATGATCTCTTTCATGAGACGAGAGTTAGGGGGTGGACCGGCCCAACTTGAACCATACTCACCCCTATCATTGACGACAATCCACAATCTCCTTTATCAGATTGAGAGATTATTTCGTGATAAATTATGGAGCTAGACACTAGCTAAGTTAGTGGATGTAACTAGAGGCTGAGAAACACTGAGATTGTTTGAGTAACTTGAGTGTGGTTATAATCTCCGTTGTATTACTAATCTATAGTGGAATTTTTTACTACTCTTATGTAAATCTAGTGTCCTATTTTATTTTATTTTTGTTTTGTCTATTTTATTATCCAAATGCTTATTTCCACACCAGTTAATATGCGATTGGGGCTGTAGTATATTTCAAAGCAATAGTTGGGGGAAAGTAACAATCTTTTGTAGTTACATAGGCTTAATACCTTGTTCGTGAGTATCTCTTGATTGAATGACTATGAGGTAGGGTTGATTGGATTGCCAATTCTAGGTTGCCAATTATGGGACCTGGATAGTAAGATTACCTCAATTGAAAGGGCATGGCATTCTAGTAACAATATGAACCATGAACTTATTTGTGGTTGACCCAAAAATCTTCCAAAACAAGGACTTCACTTATGATATAATATGAAACATTTATCCCATGTTTTGTTTTCATTGAAAAATAACTTCTTCTTTTTCTCCTAAAGTTAAAGCCAAGACTTCACATAATAAATCGACATTCGAGTGCACAAGATTCGCTCACAATGCCTGGGTCTAGGAAGGGTTTCTCATATGCATCCATACCTCTAGTTTTCAGAGAGGCTATTTTTGTGACTCAACCCGTGATGTTGGGTCACAATGAAGTAACATTTTATTGTCGCACTAAGGCTCAACATTAGGGCACCATGATTTAGTTAACGCTATTTGCTACATATTTACTATTCTGGTCATATTTATGTATTTTCTTTAAGTAAATGGATTTGATCTCATTGTAGGTTTCTTTCCATGTAAGTCCGTATTTTTATGAACCTACAAAATCACCATATTCAATACCGAATCACCATATTCAGGAAATTTTCTTCAAAATTGTCTAAAGAGATTTCCGCGTGGCCGTAGATTTTGTCAAGTAATTAAAATTCCATGAAGCATAAGCCAAATGCCTGTTTTACATGTTTTCCATTGCTATGATATATAGGTATAGATCTCCCACTAGAGTTTTCACCATTCTAGAAGTTGTGGGATTATGGTCGTGATACTGTTTTCTTGAATTGCTCGTGTGTGCCAAATCATAAGTAGCTATGGACAATAATGAAGGTTCTCATAGTCATCCGTTCAAACAATCAAAAGCCGTCCAAGGCAAACAACAATTTCAGGCTACGGTGACGGAATGTTTTGGAAATAGATACACCATTGAAACTGTCATAGACGGAAAACCTCTCCGTGGAATTCTATTTTCCAATGAGCCTAACCCTCTCCCTATGCCCTGTTTGAGCTCCAGCAGGTTGAGTCTTTTGATTTTACCATTTAGCTAATTGATTTTTACCTAACAAATGTTAGTTCGATTCCAATTCTCTATTATTTTATCAGGAAAAGAACAAATGGGAATTCAAGTAGCGGTCCGCCACATGGGGGTTGTGATAGTGAGTCAAAGGTGCCTAGAGTTAATGATGGGCAAGCTAACGATGTGAACGGTAAAAAAGCCTCCTCCCAAGAGGCCCATGCAGAACCTGGTCCAGTTCCTATTTCGAATGTAGCACAACCTTCCGACGACTCTGGCCTTGACAAGGTCAACCAACCCTGCAGCTCCAACGTTTGCTATAGTGTTTTGACTTGGCGGTAGCTAATCTAAATTTGTTGAATTTAGTACTGGAAGTTCTAACTTAATAGAAAAGGAACATGTGAAAGTACCTTACAATTTCACATTTGAAAGATAATGTTCACATTGTTACTGAAAAGGATATGTAATTGGGGAGACAAATAGGGACATTAAAAAATTTGAATCTAGAAGTTCCAGGTCTAGTACCATGTGAATTTTGTAGAACCATTACTAACTATTCTAAAAATTTGAGTTTTTAGATGCCAGAGTAGTTTAATATTTAATTGCTCTAACAAGAAAGTTGGACCAAAATTCAGATGCGGCAGTAGGGGGCGGCCCCTAATTGAAACATTCTAGACCTCCGGTATGTGATATTGTTGCTGGAAGAGACAGAAGGACAGCAACGGAACAGAAAAGTGGCCTCCCACACAGGATTTGGCTATTCTATGCAGAACGTATTTTTGTGTTTTGTGCTCTTTTTGGGTGTTCGTCGTCATTACAATGTGATATTGATCATGTGATCATTTTCTGTGGTTTGAATGCAAATATGTATCGTGTGGATTATGGGATTATCTGCCTGCATATTTTGATATTTGTCATTCTCCTCAGGTTCTTGCAAGCCATAAATCATCACTGCCGGCTTCTATGAATACCAAAGATGATGATGCAGCCCATACTCAAAGCCAACTCTATCAACCAAGAAGATCGGCACGCATTCGAGATCGACAACGCTCTCGTCAAAAACTTCCTCATCAATAAAGCCTCATCTTTGACTTTATCTTAAAGACTTGTCATTTCCCGTGCATCGAAACTGCATCAAGACTCTCTGGGAGAACCACAAGTATTGGAAATATTGTACATTTAATAACTTCTAGTTTCTAATGTAATTTATAGTTTCTAAGCTTGACTTTAATCTCTTGCTCTTCTTTTATAAAAGGTTGTCAAACCTTTGTAAATGGGAGACCCAATTTGATTAATGAAAACTTGCTTAATGCAATTATCTTGAACCTTGAAGAGTTCAAACCCCCTTGAAAACCTAGAAAAGTTTTCACTCTGTCCTTGAAGAGTCGGGGCTTTTAAAGCCTGCATCCTTGAAGAGTTGCAACCATCAATCTGGATTAGTTGATGTCATTTCAACTTCCTTGGAGGCCTAGAAGAGCAACCATTGAAATTTCGATGCTTTCTTCATTCTATCCATTCCCATTTCGCCCACTTCCATCAAAATTCAACAAGTCTATAATGCTTATATGATAAAACTTAAAACACCAAAATTGTAGATTCTAGATTCTCTGTTCGTTTGGTTTTGGAATCAGGTCGATCTGATCTAAATCGACAAAGTTATGCACATTTTCCTAAGCTTGAGCAGAACAGGAATTTCTATTCGATTTCATGACTAATTTCTCCCAATCCTATCGTTTGAGTAGCCGACCTTTGGGCTACATCAGATGATCAGATGGCTGAAGCTCCAAATCTGAATGTGCAAGTTCCAAAAGAGAGTGTATCCCCATCAACCAAGGACTCTGCCGTGACCTCGCAAAGCTAGAATCATACGCGTTGCTGATTATAATATGTTGCCGTTATCCAGCCTCAAGTTTCTATGACTGATCAAATCATGTTCTGATCTTCTGATCTCACGTCTGTGCTTGTGAAACAATAGTTTCTAGCAATAACTTAATCACAGTTCATAGAAATTTTGTTCAACAAAAACGTCCGTGTAAGAGTCCCCATAACTTAACGACGGCCGTGACATTGTGTGTAAAACATCTTATAATTATTGCATCGTTTACATCACTTACACGAATCATTCTGGTACAATATGTCCCACTTGTTAAAAATTACTTTTCCATTTGTCATGATCTCGTGGTGAGGAGTTTCTCTTTGTTTTTTACAGGAAAAATAGCAAAAAAAAGTCTTAAACCTATTATATTGATACCAATTCAATCCTAAACTTTCTAATTTGACCAATTTAGACCTAAATATTTTTCCATTGATATCAATTCAGTCAATCCATTTAATTTAGATCAAAAATCACTGACGTGGATGCCAATTGTCCTACGTTACATGACTAGCATTGACGTGGATATTTTTAAATAATTTTTTAATGTTTTTCCTTTTTTTCTTATTTTTCCTTCTCCTTTTTTCCCCTATTCTTTCTCCTTTGCACTGTGGCCAATCCCATCCATGGCTAGCGAGCAGCCATGGCCGAGGCCCAGCAAGGGCATCGCGACAGTCAAGCCCTCGCCGAACGCCACGAGGGCTGCCCTCACTTGGGCCACAAGGGTCGAGCCCTCACTAGACTCAATGAGGGCAACAGGGGTTGAGCCCTCGCTGGAGGCCATAAGGGCTGCCCTCGCCCAAGCCGCAAGGGTCAAGCCCTCACCAAACTTCGCAAGTACGCCCTCACCCAGACTGCAAGGGTCGTGCCCTCACTAGCCCTCAGCTGTGGCCAGTTGCTAGCCATGGCTAGTACTCGCCACAAGGCAAAGGAAAAAGAACATAAAAAAGAAAAAAAATAATTCAAAAATCAGAAAAAAAAAATTGGTATCAATTTAATAGGTTTAGGACTTCTTGGTACTTTTCCCTATATTTGGCTAATAACTGAAATTTGTGAAAATTTTGGTAGACCAACTATGAACTACCTCCATGTCATCCTGACAATAGCAGCAGTCGCTTGATATCCTTTGTTGCATGGCTTGATCTATCTTTTCATGTATCATGGAGCGGGAGGACCAAAATCGTGTGTGTGTATACCCAGGGAGTATTATGTTCGATGATGTACCCTTTGTAAATGCCTACGCTTACCTGGATACATATGCAAACAGTTTGACTGCGATTAGGATTAACTGGGAATCATGAAACTAAGAAAAGAAAGGACCCCTCAATGGAAATAGGGATCTTGCTTCGGAGTTAAGCTCTATCTTCAGGTGGATGTGTCCCATTTGGGCATCTGTATATCATCTAATAGATGCTTACAAGCTAGTTGTTATATTTCTGATGGCAGATGAGAGGATATCAGGCAAGATGAGAGAGTTGATTTGGCAAAATCAGTTCGAAACATGTTCTTGCCCAGTTACTTTCGATAGGGTGAGAACGTCCTGACGTATCCCATGTAGAGGCCATTCCAACCATAAATTCATCAAGTTGTCCCATATGCATTTGACAGCTGACAAAGTCTTCAAGCTAACTAGGGAGATCGATATGCCTCCTGATCTTTGCTTGATTAAGATTGAAGTCTAATGTGCTGTTTGTAAGTCTGGTTCATTGTGAAACTCGTGATGCAGCAACTTCCTGACTTCATGTACGATCCTTGTTATTTTGTCATAAGATGAGACATCAAAATGTTCCTCGTCCATGAAAAATTATTGTATATGTAGTCGACCAATAATCATTGCCTGTAGTCTATTAATCTCATTACTTGATGCTGCATGTATTTTGCTCACTTTTGATTGGCTTGCTTCACCACATGTCACTGCCATGTTATGCATCTAACACACAAAATACCTTCTCCTTGTTTGTGGGTATGGCTGATTGAAGAATTGACCATTGTCTTGTTTATTTAGGTTGTTTAAGGTTGTTATAACAAGTTTCACGCAAAGAATAAACTCCTCGGCAGTAATGAGTTTGATAAAGGATGATATTTTGATGTTGGTATGGTAAAGGCAAGCGTATGCTCAGTTTTAGTACGGGAACAGAATAGTGTAAGCCTCAACTGGAATAAAATTATTAACAGCAGATAATATAAAAAAGAATGCTCTATCAGGAAATTCAGCAAACATAGGTCCAGTGGGACTAGAAGTTAACTTTTTCCATGTTAGCCTGCCAAGCCAAAGTCATTAAGGCCATGTCAGCGATCCACAAACCGAGAATTAAGTTGGTTTATTGGGCATTAGGCGGCTCACGCTTTCAAGTTCTAGAAGTCATGGTTTGCTGGGTAAAGTCCAAGAAATGACTCACTTTATGATACATGTTTTCATACAGAAGGCAGCATCTACTTGAAGGCTGGACATGATGACATTTAAAATTCATCCAACTCTAAGAGAAACTCCTGCTAAGTAATTGGCAAATCTTTCGCAATCACGATCTCGTGCACCACTTGAAACAGGTAACCCAGGGACTATCCCCCACCAGGGGCTGCGTGGCCCTTGGTTGAAGGCCGGTCCTGTACAAGAAAGGTTTCTGGTTTCACCAGTCATTTACAAGTAAGGAAACTGGAACAAGAATTTCGAAGCCGTGAAAAATATGCTAACATTGCACTGATAGAACATCAGATGGCATAAGGGCGAAGATAGCTTGCACCACTGTTAGCGCTAATAAGGGCAGAGCACCACGGTAAACCTGGCTTAACATAACAAAAATAATTAGGACAACCGAGTAGACTAAATGCTTCAGATGTAAGCAATCGCCCTCTAGTCAAGGCATTTCAACAATGGAAATGCGTGGCTACTCGTGAATGAGTGCACAAAAAATTGGAGGATATGGAGAACAATTCATCGATTAAGGTTGGCGCTGGTAGTTGTTCTGGGTTGTGATTCTAAAGTTGTGAGCAACGAATTTGAGAGTTTCGAAGCTTGTTGCCCTGCACTTTTGGCTCTCTTTGAGGATTGCGTTTGAGACAGCGATCGGGATGGTTTCTTGACTTCGCCAGAGAAGTCAGCTGCCGGTGTGGAATTTCGTGGGGTCCACCCACGGGCTCCAATCCTTAGGGTTGTGGATCGAATTGTTAAAATAATATAAAATTGATTGTTGAAGATTTGAGCATGCTGGTTTCGGAACTCTAGATTTGGTTGGTAGTATTCTTTAAAATGCCTTGATTCATGGTGAGCATCAGAAAATTGGAAACAAAAGGAAATCAGTCATTTATGGTGGGCTATGATTTAACAAGAAGTAATTGCTTTCATATGGAAAAGGGAAGGCCTCGTTTTTTTTTCTTAGTCAAAGAACATGAGGTTTCCTTTTTGTCAGAAGGACCAGGGACTTTACGTCTGTCTCATTTATTGTTTGTGTGTTTTTTCTTCTGCTCTGTGGTCTTTTGTTATTTCACTTAATGTTTGTCAAGCTATAAACATGTCCAACCACTTTAAAAGGCCGTGGACTTAAGATTTGTGGTTACATCAAAGCAAAAAAACATTTGCATTTTCAATTAGTTCTTCCTCTAGTCATCATTTGTGCCTCGTTCCAAATTTTCAAAGTTGCCATTGATTTTTTTGGTTCCAACACAAATCCCTGCAAACTTCTTATCCTCTTCAAGGATTGTATCAGCGACGGTGACCATAACGGTTTCTTAACTTTGCCAAACAACTCAGACGCCTTTGGTGGAAGTTCAAATGAGGTGTTCACACACTCCGATCTTGAAGGCTATGGACATAATCCCAACCACTTTCTTATACTTCAAGAGTTCGATGCACCTCAGTGATTTAAATATGAATAAATGTGTATTCTTCTCGTTGAACTGCTTCGTACAGGAATCAATTTCTCGATTTTTGGTCCGTTGGTTTAATTGCATGGGCTTCTCCATTTTCTTCTTTCACTTTCTTGATCAATGGAATTCATCATGGTTCATTGCACAGACTTGGGTAAACAAGACAAACTGTGTTCTAGTCATTCCCAAAGTCTTGTTTTCTTAAGCAGCTGATTAGAAGCAATGGGTTAGTTGATCAGCAATTTCGGTGACAGTACGTTTAAAGAAATAGTTGGGTGAAGGTAACAGTCTTCTTCTGTAGTTAATATGCTTTATATCTATGAGGTGCAACATTGTCCATAACTGATCAAAAAAATTAAACCTCTACTTGCCCTACTAGTCTCTATGAACCTGAATGCCTATATTAACTCAAAGAATATATGACGCCATGTTCATGTAATATCTCTTAATTTAATGAGTATGAGGTGGGTTGATTGGATGGTCAATTCCAGCAACCTAGATCGTAATAGTACCTAAATTAGAAAAATCATATCAATATCGTGATTCGGAAAGGACATGGCCATCCCGGTAACAATATGAACCGTGAATATATTTGATGTTCCAGTTCGTGACCATAAAATCTTCCAAAAAGAAGACTTAACTTATGATATAATATGAAAAGTTTATCTATGTGTTTTGTTTTCATTGAGAAATAATGTTTTCAAGAAAATTAAAGCTCATATTTTACAAGACAAAATGGCATCCTACCGCACAACACTCCTCCATGGGAAGGGGTTCATGTATACAGTCATGCCCCTTGTTTCTAGAGAGTAACCTTAATCTCTATAGAGTAACCTTTTACTGTTGCACAAAGGCTCACCCTTAGGGTGTCATAATCTAGGTGACGTCTACATATTTGCTAGTTATTTACTTTTTTTGTCAGATCTACTATTTACTCTAAGCAAATGGATTCGGTCTTATTTGAGGTTTTTTTCAATGTAAAGCTTCATATTGTAAACCAACAAAATCACCATATTCAATACAAAATCAGAAAATTTTCTTCAAAATCATCTAGAGAGATTTCCATGCATCCAAAGATTTTGTCGAGTAATTAAAATTCAAAGCAGAAGCCAAGTGCATGTTTTACATGTTATCCCTTGCTATATTATACATAGCTATAGGTCTCCCCATGGAGTTTTCACCTATCTAAAAGTCATGTTGTTATGGTCATGATACTGTTATTTTGAATCCTTGTATGATCACCAAAAATTCTCTATCACTCTTGCTTGAAATATATGTCTATCTCGGAGAGCTTCTGGTTGTGCGAATTAATAAATATAAGCACTTGCATCAAAGTCCCCAAATTATAAATTGCCCCAAGCAACTTTTTCCAAATTATAGAATTATGGTCCTGATACTATTTTTTTTCAATTGCTTGTATGAGTCAAATCAAAAGTAGCTATCGAATCTAATGGCAGTTCTCATAATTATCATTCGCCTTATTAGAAGCCATCCATTGCAAATCAATTTTTCAGGCGAGAGTGACAGAGAATTTTGGTGATTAATACACTGTAGAAACTGTCCTAGCACTCAACCTATACCCTTTTCGAGCTCCAGGAGGTGAGTCTTCTGTTTTTCCCCATTTAGCTGATCGGTTTTACTTAACAAAGGTTACTCCAGTTCTGATTTTCTATTCTTGGAGGAGGAAAAGAACTCATGGGGATTTAAGTAGTGGCATGCCAAGTGGTGATTATAGCAGTGAGTCTTCTAGAGTTATCCAGCTGGACTCAGTTGATGCTGGAGAAGCTGATAATGTGCATGGAAAAGAAAAATGAACCCTTCTGGCCCCTTCTATTGGTGAAAGCTGAGTCTCTTTTTTTTAAGAAAAATGGTGTCGAGAAGCAATAAGATAGGAAATTGTGAAAGTACATTACAATCTCATATTTGAAGGATAATATTCACATTATTATGGAAAAGGACAGGTCAGCTTCTTCTTTTTCCATATTCTTCTAAGGCCATGAATTTCATTTTTTTTTTAAGAAAAATGGTTTTGTTTAAGCAGCGTGGAGGTAAGGAATGTCACTAACATATATGTTAAAAAACATTATCATGGGAGAGGGTTAAATAGCACCAACACTGACACTCGATACGCAACACGACACGATATGATATGCCAACACGTCATTTCTCAAAAAAACAAAGAATTCCGACACGTTGGAATACGTTGTATATTAAATATATATTTGTATATATACATAATAAATTGCCATTTTAATTAACTTGAATCAAATTCATAAATAAATGAATAAATAAGCCTACAATAAATATATATTAAAAATATTAATCCACAATTCATTAATATCATTCATTATTTCAATTTGACAAATTCAACTCTATTTCAATAATTCATAAAACTTGGAGAAAAATAAGCGATCCATATTCTGGACTCACATGTTAGATATGTTGGAAGATGAGAAAAAAAAAAAAAACTTACGGGGTGAATTGTATATCACAAGAAGTGAAAGTGAAAAAAGAGGAGAAAACTATGTATTTCTTTTTTCTCCATTTATTATTTTTATTATTGTGTTTTATTTTCACACACACACACACACACACACACACACACACACACACATATATGACCTCTTCTTTATTGAATTTTTAAAATTGACCTCGATATCATAATCACTTATCGGAAACTCGTATGTCAGAATTCCGACTCAAGTGTTGGAGAGTGTCGAGAAAGTTGACCAAGTGTCGGATTTTCTTACACGTGTTGACCGAGTGTCCGAAAGTATCAGAGAGTGTCGGACACGTCGAAGTGTTTGACACAACGCAAAAGCTCTTGAAGAGTGTCGGTGCTTCATAGAGAGAGGGTATATGAAGCTAAAATTTCAGGTACAATTGAACAACAAAATAAGGACCCGCCAGCTTGGTACATGGAAAATGACTTGGGAAGATGTAGAAATGAAGTGGAGCTAGAGAAAGAACAATGTAGACGAGAAGACCAATCTTTGTTTAAATAGTTAAGTGGATAAGAACCAAATATGCATATCACTATTTTTCTAGCCATTGTCAATGTAGCAACGACGGGTGGAAATGTCAAAAAAATGTGACATCCAACTTCTAATGTATTTGACAATTGAGTCCTAAACATTTTCACTTCTTGTCGATTCAGTCCATATGGCCAATTTTGGTTGGAAAATGCTAATGTGGATGCTAGCAGTACAACGTAGGAGTTTGTCGGCGGCGACATAGACAATTTTTAATGATATTTTAATATTTTTTTGAATTTTTTTGAATTTTTATTATTTTTTTATTTTTTTTTCTGTTTTTCCCTTTTTTTTCTTTTCTTTTTTTTCTTTTTTGGCTTTCTTGGCCTTTTCCGATGGCCAGCCACCGGCCACCGCACCGACCGGCCTCGCCCACCACAAGCGAGGCCCAGTTTGGCGAGGAGGAGCCCCAGCGAGGGCTCCTCCGGCGACGATGACGCCGAGCGAGGCCGGCCTAGCCTGGGCAAGAGCCACCCTCCCCATATCTGGCAAGGCTCGCCCTCACCCAAGCGAGCGTTGGCCTCGCCAAAACCAAATCTAGTGAGGACGGCCCTCGCCCCTAGCCAGGTGACGGCAACGATTTTGCATTGATGAGGAGGGTGACAACGCCGATCACGAACGACGAGGAGAAGAAGAAGATAATGGCGAGAACCGCATTGAGGTGCGAACATGAGACCACCCCACGACATCCAGCGAGGACGGACTCGGATTGGGGGCATCGCCGTAAATCCATGCCAGCTTATCGGTGAATGGCGCCAAATTCTGTGCAATGAGGACCTAGAGCTTGATCGCGCCTCCATTTCTCCCCCGCCAACCGAAGAACAACGGCCCCACCCTCCCCCAGCGCGGCTTGGCTCAGCTCAGCTCGAAGAAGAAGAAGCCTTCGACCTGAAGGCCTGACAATGCTGCTACAGCAAGAAGCGGTGGCGAGGCCCCCAGATCTGGTCTGGACGAGGCCGACACTCGCCTGGGTGAGGGCGAGCCCTGGCGAGGCTGGCCCTCGCTCAGGCTCGGCTGGCCTCACACGGCCGAGCCTCGCCTGTAGTGGGCGAGGCTAGCCGGATTGGCTGTGGCCGGTGGCCGGCCACTAGAAAAGGCCAGGAAAAAAAAAAAGGGAAAAACAGAAAAAAAAAAAAAAAAAGTATTAATAAAATAATAAAAATTCAAAAAAATTCAAAAATTATTAAAATATTATTAAAAATTATCCACATCGGTCTTGGCAGTCCTATGTGGCACCAGTATTAATAAAATAATAAAAATTCAAAAAAAATTCAAAAATTATTAAAATATTATTAAAAAGCATCCACATTAGCATTTTCCAGCCAAAATTATCCAGATGGACTAAATCGGCAAAAAGTAAAAAGGTTTATGACTCAATTGGCAAAATTAAAATGTTTAAGACTAAATTAACAAAAGTGCAATAGGTTTAGGACTTTTTGGACAATTTTCCCGGGACGTAAGTCATATTAACTGAACCACATAAATCTAATGTTCTATTTATTTATTTTTTGGTTCTATTTATTTTATTATCGGATCGTTTATTTCCACAACAGTTAATTTGCGATTTATAGTACATTCCAAAGCAATAGCTAGGGTAACAATCTTTTGTAGTTGCATATGCTTAATATCTTGTTCATGTAATATCTCTTGATTGAATGACTATGAGGTAGGGTTGATTGGATTGGCAAATTTAGGTTGCCAATTATGGTACCTGGATAGTAAGATTACCTCAATTAGAAAGATCATGCCACTATCGCAGTTCAGAAAGGGCATATGGTCATTAGGGGTGATTGGGTCCAAGGTTGGTAGAGTCTAGACTTGGACCCTATACCCAACCCTGTTATAACCGATTCCCCCTTTTTTAGACCTTGTACCCAACTATGTTTGTATTGGACTATGTACCCGACCCACCATATTTTTCCGATCCGGTTCCAAGATCAACCATGTTTCCATTGGAACTGATTTTGCAATCTCAAGATATTCTATACGACTTCGAATTTTATATTGATACGCTAGAAAATAACATAATCCTCCTAATTTGTATCGAAACATTAAGTACTTGTAATAAATAGATACTAAAATTTTCGACCAAACAAAAAATTAAGGATCCACATGGCTAATTATAATAAATAAAATCATAACGAAAAATTTACCAAAAAACATAGGTCTAATATTAGTCTTATTCTCACAACTACTATATGAAGCTACTCATTTATGCAAACATAAATCCACCAACAAAAAAGAAATTAGGCGAGCCAATCCATGTGGTACGAAAGAATTTGGTGGCGACGAACACCATCCATCCGTCGGATGGTGCGAGAGGGAGTCGATGAGGGAGGGAAGCAAGTGAGGAAGAGGAACGACAAAGCAGGAGTGCCGTGCATGTTTGAGAGAGCCAAAAGGAAAAACATCGTGTGATTGCGGGAGTAAGAATAGAAATAAGGGGAAAATTAGGGTTTTTGATCTATACTTACAAAATCGGTTCTCAAATTGGTTTCAAAATCGGTCCAGGAACCGATTCCTGGGTGGTTAATCAATCAAACCCGGTTCCCGGACCGGTTTAGACCGGTTCCAAATTCTGGGAATTGGTTCCCGGACCGGTTTCAATGGGAACCGATTCCTGACCCTGTTTTCCGAATGGGCCAATCCGGTTCCTGGGTATACTCAATACGGCTGCACACCCCTAATGGTCATTCTAATTATAATATGAACCATGAACTTATTTGTGCTTGACCAAAAAATCTTCCAAGACAAGGACTTAACTTATGATATAATATGAAAAATTTATCCCGTATTTTGTTTTCATTGAAAAATATTTTTTGTTCCTAAAGTTAAAGCCAAGACTTCACATATAAGTCAACATTCTAGTGCACAAGACTCGCTCGCAATGTGTGGGGCTAGGAAGGGGTTCATGTATGCAGCCATACCTCTAGTTTTTTTTTTTTTTTTTTGCAATATACCTCTAGTTTTTAGAGAGGCTATTTTGGTGACTCATCCCGTGATGTGGGTCACAATGAAGTAACCCTTTTACTGTTGCACTAAGGCTCAACATTCGGGTACCAAGATTTAGTTGACATTTACGTCTTTGCTACATATTTACTATTTTGGTCAAATTTATGTATTTTCTTTAAGTAAATGGATTCGATCTCATTGTAGGTTTCTTTCCATGTAAGTCTTTATTTTATGAACCTACAAAATCACCATATTCATTACCGAATCACCATATTCAGGAAATTTTCTTCAAAATTGTCTAAAGAGATTTCCGCGTGGCCATAGATTTTGTCAAGTAATTAAAATTCCATGAAGCATAAGCCAAGTGCCTGTTTTATATGTTTTCCCTTGCTATGATATATAGGTATAGATCTCACACTAGAGTTTTCACCATTCTAGAAATTGTGGGATTACGGTCGTGATACTGTTTTTTTGAATTGCTCGTGTGTGCCCAATCATAAGTAGCTATGGACAATAATGAAGGTTCTCATAGTCATCCGTTCAAACAATCAGAAGCCGTCCAAGGCAAACCAACATTTCAGGCTACGGTGACGGAATGTTTTGGAAATAGATACACCATTGAAACTGTCATAGACGGAAAACCTCTCCGTGGGATTCTATTTTCCAATGAGCCTAGCCCTCTCCCTATGCCCTGTTTGAGCTCCAGCAGGTTGAGTTTTTTGATTTTACCATTTAGCTAATTGATTTTTACCCAACAAATGTTGGTTCGATTCCAATTCTCTATTATTTTAGCAGGAAAAGAACAAATGGGAATTCAAGTAGCAGTCCGCCACATGGTGATTATGATAGTGACTCAAAGGTGCCTAGAGTTAATGATGGCCAAGCTAATGATGTGGACGGTGAAAAAGCCTCCTCCCAAGAGGCCCATGCAGAACCTGGTCCAGTTCCTATTTCGAATGTAGCACAACCTTCCGACGGCTCTGGCCTAGACAAGGTCAACCAACCCTGCAGCTCCAACGTTTGCTATAGTGTTTTGACTTGGCGGTAGCTAATCTAAATTTGTTGAATTTAGTACTGGAAGTTCTAACTTTATAGAAAAGGAACATGTGAAAGTACCTTACAACTTTACGTTTGAAAGATATTGTTACCAAAAAGGATATGTAATTGGGGAGACAAATAGGGACATAAAAAAATTTGAATCTAGAAGTTCCAGCTCTAATACCATGTGAATTTTGTAGAACCATTACTAACTATTTTAAAAACTTGAGTTTTTAGATGCAACAGTAGTTTAATATTTAATTGCTCTAACAAGAAAGTTGGACCAAAATTCAGACGCGGCAATAGGTGGCCGACCCCTAATTGAAACATTATAGACCTCCGGTATGTGATATTGTTGCTGGAAGAGACAGAAGGACAGCAACAGAACAAAAAATTGGCCACCCAGACAGGATTTGGCTATTCCATGCAGAATGTATTTTTGTGTTTTGTGCTCTTTTTGGGTGTTCGTAGTCATTACAATGTGATATTGATCATGTGATCATTTTCTGTGGTTTGAATGCAAATAAGTATCGTGTGCATTATGGGATTATCTGCCTGCATATTTTGATATTTGTCATTCTCCTCAGGTTCGTGCAAGCCATAAATCATCACTGCCGGCTTCTATGAATACCAAAGATGATGATGCAGCCCATACTCAAAACCAACTTTATCAACCAAGAAGATCGGCGCGCATTCGAGATCGACAACACTCTCATCAAAAATTCCCTCATCTTTGACTCTATCATAAAGACTTGTCATTTCCCATGCATCGAAACTGCATCAAGACACTTTGGGAGAATCACAAGTATTGGAAATACTATACATTTAATTCTAGTTTCTATGTAATTTATAGTTTTAAGCTTGACTTTAATCTCTTGCTCTTCTTTTATAAAAGGTCGTCAGACCTCTCTAAATGGGAGACCCAATTTGATTAATGAAAACTTGCTTTATGCAATTATCTTGAACCTTAAATAGTTCAAACCCTCTTAAAAATCTAGAAAAGTCTTCACTCCGTCCTTGAAGAGTCGAGGCTTTTAAAGCCTGAATCCTTGAAGAGTTGCAACCATCAATTTGGAAGAAATGATGTCATTTCAATTTCCTTGGAGGCCTAGAAGAGCAACCATTGAAGTTTCTATCCTTTTCTTGATTATATCCATTCCCGTTTCACCCACTTCCATCAAAATTTGACAAGTCTATAACGCTTATATGAGAAAAATTAAAACACCAAAATTGTAGATCCTCGAGTCTCCGTTCTTTTGGTTTTGGAATCAGGTCATTCTGATCCGAATCGACAAAGTTATGCACATTTTCCTAAGCTTGAGCAGAACGGGAATTTGTATTCGATTTCGTGACTAAGTTTTCATAGTCGTGAGTCACTCTCCCAATCCTATTGTTTGAGTAGCCAACCTTTGGGCTACATCAGATGATCAGATGGCTGAAGCTCCAAATCTGAATGTATCCCCATCAACCAAGGGTCCTGCCGTGACCTCACAGAGCTAGAATCATATGCGTTGCTGATTATGATATGTTGCTGTTATCCAGCCTCAAGTTTCTATGACCGATCAAATCATGTTTTGATCTCACATCTGTGCTTGTGAAACAATAGTTTGTAGCAATAACTTAATCACAGGTCATAGAAATTTTGTTCAACAAAAACGTCCACATGTAAGAGTCCCCATAGCTTAACGACGGCCGTGACATTGGGTGTAAAATATCTAATAATTATTGCATCGTTTACATCACTTACACAAATCATTCTGGTACAATATGTCCCACTTGTTAAAAATTACTTTTCCATTTGTCATGATCTCGTGGTGAGGGCTTTCTCTTGTTTTTTTTACAAGAAAAGTATCCAAAAGAAAGTCTTAAACATATTATATTAATACCAATTCAGTTCTAAAGTTTCTAATTTGACCAATTCAATCCTAAATATTTTCATATTGATATCAATTCAGTCCATCCGATTAAGTTAGATCGGAAATCACCGACGTGGACACCAATCATCCTAGGTGGCATGGCTAGCATTGACGTGGATATTTTTAATAATATTTTAATATTTTTTTCTTTTTAACTTTTTTTTTTCCTTTTTTCCCCATATTCTTTCTCCTTTGCATTGTAGCCAATCCCAGCCATGGCTAACGAGCAGACACGGCCAAGGCCCAGCAAGGGCATCGCGAGGGTCAAGCCCTCGTAGAATGCTACGAGGGCTGCCTTTACCCGGGCCACGAGGGTCGAGCCCTCACCAAACTCAATGAGGGCAACAACGGTCAAGCCCTCACTGGAGGCCACAAGGGCTGCCCTCACCCAAGCCATGAGGGTCAAGCCCTCACCAGACTCAGCAAGAGCGCCCTCACCTAGGCTGTGAGGGTCATGCCCTCGCCGACCCTCGGTTGTGGCTGATCGCTAGCCATGGCTAGTACCCACCACAAGGCAAAGGGAAAATAACATAAAAAATAGAAAATTTTCAAAAATAATTAAAAAATCAAAAATTATTTTAAAATTATTTTAAAATGTCTATGTTAACGCTAGCGGAAACACGTAGGACAACCGACATCCATGTTAGCAATTTCCAATCTAAATTGGCCAGATGTACTAAATTGATATTAATATAAAAGGTTTAGGACTAAATTAGTGCAATTAAATGGTTTATGACTGAATTAGTACCAATGTAATATGTTTAGGACTTCTTGGTACGTTTTTGGCTAATAACTGAAATTTGTGAAATTTTGGTGAACCAACTATGAACTACCTCCATGTCATCCAAATAACTACAGCAGTTGCTTGATATCCTTTGTTGCCTGGCATGATCTATCTTTTCAAGTATCATGGAGTGGGAGGACCAAAATCGTGTATGTGTATACCCAGGAGTAGCATGTTCAATGATGCACCCTTTGTAAATGCCTACGCTTACCTGGATGCATATGCAAACAGTTTTGACTGCAATTAAGATTAACTGGGAATCATGAAACTAAGATAAGAAAGGATCCCTCAATGAAATAGCGATCTTGCTTCGGAGTTAAGCTCTATCTTCAGGTGGATATGTCCCATTTGGGCATCTGCATATGATCTAATAAATGCTTACAAGCTAGTTGTTATACTTCTGATCGCAGATGAGAGGATATCAGGCAAGATGAGAGAGGTGATTTGGCAAAATCAGTTCGAAACATGTTCTTGCCCAGTTACTTTTGATTGGGTGACAACGTCCTGACGCATCCCATGTATAGGCCATTCCAACCACAAATTCATCAAGTTGTTTTATATGCATTTGACAGCTGACAAAGTCTTCAAGCTAACTAGGGAGATCGATATGCCTCCTGATCTTTGCTTGATTAAAGATTGATGTCTAATGTGCTATTTGTAAGTCTGGTTCATTGTGAAACTCGTGATGCAGCAACTTCTTGACTTCAACATGTACTATTACTGTTATTCTGTCATAAGATGAGACATCAAAATGTTCCTCGTCCATGAAAAAGTATTGTATATGTAACCAACCAATAATCATTGCCCGTAGTCTATTAATCTCATTACTTGATGTCACATCTATTTAGCTCACTTTTGATTGGCTTGCTACAACACATGTCACTGCCATGTTGTGCATCTAACACACAAAATACCTTCTCATTGTTTGTGGGTATGGCTGATTGAAGAATTGACCATTGTCTTGTTTATTTAGGTTGTTTGAGGTTGTTATAACAAGTCTCACACAGAATAAACTCCTCGGCAGTAATGAGTTTAATAAAGGATGATGTTTTGATGTTGGTATACTAAGGGCAAGCGTATGCTTAGTTTTAGTACGGGAACAGAATAGTGTAAGCCTCAACTGGAATAAGATTATTACCAGCAGAAAATATAAAAAAGAATGCTCTATCAGGAAATTCAGCAAACAAAGGTCTACTGGGACTAGAAGTTAATTTTTTCCATATTAGCGTGTCAAGCCAAAGTCATTAAGGCCATGTCAGCGATCCACAAACTGAGAATTTAATTAGTTTATTGGGCATGAGCCGGCTCACACTTTCAAGTTCTAGAAGTCATGGTTTGCTGGGTAAAGTCCAAGAAATGAATATCACTTTATGATACACGTTTGCATACAGAAGGCAGCATCTACTTTAAGGCTGGACATGATGACATTTACAACACATCCAACTCTAAGAGAAACTCCTGCTAAGTAATTGGCAAATCTTTCGCGATCAGGATCTCATGCATCAGTTGTCATTGCCACCACTTGAAACAGGTAACCCAAGGACGATCCCCCACCAGGGGCTGCGTGGCCCTTGGTCAAAGGCCGGTCCTGTACAAGAAAGGTTTCTGGTTCAGCAGTCATGTACAAGTGAGGAAACTGGAACAAGAATTTCGAAGCCGTGAAAAACATGCTAACATTGCACTGATAGAACATCAGATGGCATAAGGGCAAAGATAGCTTGCACTGCTGTCAGCGCTAATAAGGGCAGAGCACTACGGTAAGCCTGGCTTAACATAACAAAAATAATTAGGACAACCAAGTAGACTAAATACTTCTGATGTAAGCAATCACCCTATAGTCAAGGCATTTCAACAATTGAAATGCGTGGCTACTCGTGAACAAGTGCACAAAAAATTGGAGGATTTGGAGAACAATTCATCGATTAAGGTTGGCGCTGGTAGTTGTTCTGGGTTGTGATTCTAAAGTTTTGAGCAACGAATTTGACAGTTTCGAAGCTTGTTGCCCTGCACTTTTGGCTCTCTTTGGGGATTGCGTTTGAGACAGCGATCGGGATGGTTTCTTGACTTCGCCAGAGAAGTCAGCTGCCGGTGTGGAATTTCGTGGAGTCCACCCATGGGCTCCAATCCTTAGGGTTGTGGATGGAATTGTCAAAATAATATAAAATTGATTGTTGAAGATTTGAGCATGTTGGTTTCTGAACTCTAGATTTGGTTGGTAGTATTTTTTAAAATGCCTTGATTTATTGTGAGCATCAGAAAATTGAAAACAAAAGGAAATCAGCATCATTTATGGTGGGCTATGATTTAACCAGAAGTAATTGCTTTCATATGGAAAAGGGAAGGCCTCGTTTGTTTTTCTTAGTCAAAGAACATGAGGTTTCCTCTTTGTCAGGAGGACCAGGGCCTTTATGTCTTTGTCTCATTTATTGTTTGTGTGTTTATTCTTCTGCTCTGTGGACTTTTGTTATTTCACATAATGTGTGTCAAGCTATAAACATGTCCAACCACTTTAAAAGGCCGTGGAATTAAGTTTTGCAGTTACATCAAAGCTAAAAAAACATTCAATTAGTTCTTCCTCTAGTCATCATTTGTGCCTCGTTCCAAATTTTCGAAGTTGTCATTAATTTTTTTGGTTCCAACACAAATCCCTGCAAACGTCTTATTCTCTTCAAGGATTGAATCAGCGACGGTGACCATAACTGTTTCTTAACTTTGCCAAACAACTCTGCCCCCTTTGGTGGATGTTCAAATGAGGTGTTCACACACTCCAATCTTGAAGGCTATGGACATAATCCCAATGACTTTCTTATACTTCAAGAGTTCGATGCACCTCAATGATTTAAATATGAATAAATGTGTATTCTTCTGGTTGAACTACTTCTAATGTATTTGACTCGTGTGCCACATATGTCTTGCCATCAGCTTCTTTTGCACTTTATCCTGATGTTTCTGATTTTGACAATATGAACCATGAATTTATTTGTTGTTCCAGTTTTTTACCATAAAATCTCACAAAAAAAGGCCTCAATATGAAAAAATTATGTCATGTTTTGTTTTCATTGAGAAATAATATTTTCTTGAAGTTAAAGCTCAGACCTTACATGACAAAATGGCATCCTAGTGCACAATACTCCTCTGTACTCTGTGGGCCTAGTAAGGGGTTCATGTATATAATCATGTCCCTAGTTTCTAGAGAGGCTATTTTCGTGACTCGGAACTGTGACCTTATCTCACAATAGAGTAACCTTTTACCATTACAATAAGGCTCAACCTTTAGATATCATTATGTAGGTGACGTCCTACTTTTGAGGTCGGATCTGTGTATTTACTCTAAGTAAATGGATTCGATCTTATTTTAGGTTTCTTTCCATGTGAATCTTTATTTTATAAACTGACAAAATCACCATATTCAATACTAAATCGCCATAATCAATACAAAATCAGAAAATTTTCTTCGGAATCATCTAAAGAGATTTCTAGTGGCGGAAGATATTGTCAATTAATTAAGAAGTCAAGTACCTATTTTGCATGTTTTCCCTTCATATTATATATAGCTATAGGTCTCCCCAAAAGTTTTCACTTATTTCAGTTGCGGATTATTATTGTGATACGATTATTTTGAATACCTTGTATGACTACCAAAAATTCTCTGTCACTCTTGCTTGAAATATTTGTCCATCTCGAAGAGCTTTTGATTGTGCGAATTTCCCCAAACTATTAATCTCCCCAAACGACCTCTTCCAAATCATAGAATTATGGTCCTGATATTGTGTTTTTGAATTGCTTGAATGTGCCAAATCAAAAGTAGATATGGACTCTAATGTTGCTTCTCATAGTTGTCATTCACACCATCAAAAGCCATCCGAGGTAAATCAATATTTCAGGCGAGAGTGATGGAGAATTTTGGTGATCTATACACCAATGAAACTGTCCTAGCGCTCTCCAGACCTTTTTTGAGCTACAGAGGTGAGTCTTCTTTTTTGTCCCCCATTTACCTTATCGGTTTTACTTGACAAACGTTGATCTGATTCCGATTCTCTATTCTTGTAGCAAAAAAAGAACTTACGGGGATTCAAGTACTAGTATGCCGACGGTGATTATAACAGTGAGCCAAATGCTTTTAGAGTTATGCAGCCAGACTCAGTTGATGATGGACAAGCTAAGGATGTGCATGGAAAAGAAGCCTCTTCGCTGGAGCCCTATGCAGAACCTGCTGATCCAGTTCTTGTGTCGAATGTAAACCAACCTTCTGATGGCTCTGACCTGAACAAGGTCAGTCATCCTTGCAATTCCAACGCTATCTTGGACTACCATCACAATTCTAAATTTTAATAGGGTGGAAATGCGCACAAAATATAACTTTTATTCTTTTTTTTAGGAGCTTTTAAACGTTCATGTAGTGATTGCTCTAATCTTTCCAGTTTTTTGAGGAGTTCTTATTGTTCCCTTTTCAGTTTTGATCTGTTCTTTTTACATTCCTGATGTACTTGCGCAGTCAACTTCTAGAAAATTTTCTTTATAATTTAAGGAAAAATAAAAAGAAAGGAATAGAGGTATCTAAGTTTAGACACCTTTTATTTCCCACAAAATGAATGATTTGGAAAATACTTTTCTGAAAATAATCGCTTATATGATTTGTAAAAAAATAAGTTAATAAAAATGCTTTTGCTATCTCCAACATTTTATATTAATACATTTCCGTAAAGGATAGGAATATTTTTCATTCGTTCATTTCTATAAACGATATAAATGTTCATTTTTTTTAGCAAATATTTCTTAGATTATTTGTTTTCTGAGAAACAAATGCAGCCCTATGAGAAAATTTTCATATTTCGAATCAATTTATATCACTTCGCCATTTAATGAATGTTTGTATGATATATGCTTGTCATATATTCATGTGGAGATCAATATGATTAGAGTTGTGCTCAAGGAAAAATAAAAAGAAAGGAATAGAGGTATCTAAGTTTAGACACATTTTCTTTCACGCAAAATGAATGATTTGGAAAATACTTTTCTGAAAATAATCGCTTATATCATTTGTAAAAAAATAAGTTAATAAAAATGCTTTTGCTATCTCCAACATTTTATATCAATACATTTCCGTAAATGATAGAGATATTTTTCATTCATTCATTTTTATAAACGATATAAATGATCATTTTTTTAGCAAATATTTCTTAGATTATTTGTTTTCTGAGAAACAAATGCTGCCCTATGAGAAAATTTTCATATTTGGAATCAATTTATATCACTTCTCCATTTAATGAATGTTTGTATGATATATGCTTGTCATATATTCATGTGGAGATCGATATGATTAGAGTTGTGCTCAAGGTTATACCAAATCATCTGATGGACCGCAACTTGCCTGGCTGGAGAAGCATGCTATCTAGCTGTGGTTTTCTAATTTTGAAAATTGTAGTTTGTGGCTTTCGCCATAAGAAAGGAAATTGTGAAAGTACATTACAATCTCACATTTGAAGGATAATATTCACATTCTTGCCGAGAAGGACAAGTCAGCTTCTTTTTATCCCTATTCTTCTCTACTCAAAGGCATTGAATTTCTCTTTTTAGGAAATTGGTTTTGCCTGAGCATCATGGAGACAAAATACGTCGCTAACACGTGGCAAAAAACCTTGTCATGGGAGAGGGCATATGAAGGTAAAATGTCAGGCACAGTTGAAGTACGAAATCAGGACCTACCACCTTGGTACAGTAAATTGACTTGGGAAGATGCAGCTATGAAGCGGGGCTGGAGATAGAACTATATACACGAGAAGACCGATCTTTAATTGAACAGTAAGGTGATAAGAACCAGATCTGCAGATAACAATATTTCTGTTTGCTGTCAACGTAGCAACTGCTTGCGGAAATGTCAGAAAAATGCTTGGTAGTACCACCTACTCCAAGTGCTATGCAACTTTTTTGTCTTGTATATCAGTGTGCAGTGCACAAAATATGCTTACTGATGCTGCTTGATGTGCGTGGTTGATGAACTGATGTCATCTTCCATATTTTTATTCCAGTTAACCATGTGCTTTTTTGTTCCACTTATTCGTAGATTGGGGGAGAATTTGGATTGGAATTCTTGCTGAAGCGATATATGGTTGAGGAAGTTCTTGGTTCGGTTTTCCATATAGCATCCTGGCTTTCATGGATTCTCGATAAAAGGTAAATTGATTGCGCAAAAATAGTCTGAACACTTTACTATGACCAGCCATTTACATGTCTTGATTACCACTTCAAAATATTCAAGCTCAGGGAATGTCTAGCATGGAGCCTTCAAGAAACCCAGGAGTGGTACATTAAATCTATGGATAAGGAAAAATTATTGACGATATGAATGATAATTTGTTGATATCCAATAACCAAGCTCAAGCTCAAGCTCAGACTCAAGCTCAAGCTCAAGCTCATTCAACTTGATGTTTATCTCATCTCTTGCTCAATAATAATGATACTTGCTGAATCAAATTTCGATCACCCTTGAGGAATTTTTCTGGTTGCAACAGATATATGCATGATAATTCATGTGCTCTTCTACTCTATACATTTTTATATGATCAACTATATGTTTTTGCTGAAGTACATACTTCAGGCCTTCCATATGCTGAGGGTAAAATCTTGGTCATGAGTTAACTCCTTGATCTGCAATGATTATGGATAAAATGCTCCGACATGGGGCTTAACTCACTTTCCATAGCGAAGACATTGGACAAGAGTCGTCTAGCGTATGCATTACGCCGGAAATTGTGAACCGCATTGGTCTCTCACGGACTGATCATGGAGTGGACACACCTCGGTATTGAAAAATCAAGTAGTTATAAAGCTGAGGTCATTTCATGAAGATGACATACATGGTTCGGACGTCAACTTTTATGTCACAGCATGCTTACTCTCTTCCTCAAAGACCACGTGAAAATGAGCGGCGTCGCTTGTAAACCAGCACGACCATATCCCTAGTCTGTGGAAACTTGTGAATCTGTCTTTCGGTATCAATAGTCAAACATGGTTTTGTAACTTGTCAGTCAAGAGCTTCTCTCTTTGTTTGAAGACAAAGAAGAAAAATAACCTTCTATGCCTCCATACAAACGGTCAAAAGACCATGTACTGAATCTTGCATCTGCTATATCCAATGAACTCTGTTGTTTTCTTTTTTAAGTTTTTGCTTTACGCGATCCGACATCCTATGGTGGCACATGACCATGGAAACCTTCTCCGCGGATCCCTATGATTGCTAGCGAGATGTGTGTTATATAGCTTTTAAGATATAACAGCTAACCACGATATTCCAGGAAATGAGTAAAGCGTAAAAAAGAATATATATATTCTTGCCCGACTTTGATCTCCTTAATTTTACCTCTATGAAGACCATTTCGAAATATGTCCTGAAATTCTTGCGACCATCGAATCAATTATATCTATACAAGAGTTATGCATGAATCAAGACTTGAATCCTCCCACGATTCATAAAAAAATTAAATAATAATTAATTACTCGCAAAATCCATTCAAAATTTTCAAGCTTCAAATATTAGTGCTGTTATCGTATTAGAAAAATATGATTGTTAAATTAAATGACATAGTTTTTTTGGTCAGATTTGGCTTGATATGCCGAACTTGAAATGAGTTTATATCCCAGCAATCTTTCCTTGAATGATCCTTCTTGATCTTATTTGTATTATGAAAATTCTTCATAATATTGGGAAAATCCATAAATCTGATGACGATTAAAATAAGCTCCCATGAAAATTTAAAAAAAATAATAATAATCACATATCTTATCACTTCTACAGGACAACTTCTTGGCAGAGAAAAAAGGGAAAGACAGGACAACTTCTTGGCAGAGAAAAAAGGGAAAGAGAAAAGGGTATAAGCTCTTTACATTCACTCGAAAAAATCTACCCTTTCCGCTCGGCTTCCCCCAGAAAGGACAGCCTTTTGCTGCTTCCTTGACGTTCTTGTTCCGGTATCGTTGCTCTCTCTCTCTCTCTCTCTCTCTCTCTACATGACACCAAAGAGAAACCCCTTCGATCCTTTAAGCTGACAGAATTCGTGAAGATGAAGAGTAATTTTCTGTATGTACAGGTATATTTGTAGTACAATAAATGAATCAGAAAATGACTCAGAAAATATCTACACAATATTAACTTTCCTAAAGTAAATCGTATCTACAATTATCTATGATTTTCTGAATCAATCTTCAAACTAAATCAGATTCCTTCTCCAACACTCCCCCTCAAGCTGGTGACTTATAAATATCAAAGGCGCCAAGCTTGCTTAATAAATATCTGTGCTGTCTCTGGCATAAGGGCTTAGTGAAAATATCTGCAGGTTGCTCCATAGTTGTGATTCCTCGAGTGGCAACGATCCCTTCTCGAATTTTCTCTCGGGTAAAATGATAGTCAACCTCGATGTGCTTTGTTCTTTCATGAAAAACTGGATTTGTAGCCAATTTAAGAGCCGCGTCATTGTCATAGAACAATTCACTTGCACCGTCGACTTGCACTCCCAGATCTAAAAGTAACCCTCGAATCCAAACTATTTCGCACACAGTTTTTGCCATGGCTCGATATTCTAATTCAGCTGATGACAATGAAACTGTCGATTGCTTTTTCATCTTCCATGAAATTAAAGACTTACCTAGCTTGATACAGAAACCAGTAATGGATCTTCTTGTCATTGGACAAGTGGCATAATATGTGTCACAATAGGCCGTCATCTTCATGTTGCAGTCACGAGATAGCAAAATTCCAAGTCCTGGACATCCTTTCAAATACTTCACAACCTTCAGTGCTGCGTCCATTTGTGATCGCTTTGGGTTGTACATAAACTGACTGAATATTTGTACTGCATAACATATATCAGGCCTAGTCATAGTGAGGTAAATCAATTTCCCAACGAGTCGCTGATAACTTGATGGATCTTTGAGCAATGGATCATCATTTGGAGAAGGAGAGTTTGCATCATAGTCATATGTTGTCAATTTGACATTCTGCTCAATAGGTATAACAGCTGGCTTGCATCCCGATAATCTTGCATCCGATATGATTTCCAAGACAAATTTTCTCTGACTAAGACAAATTCCCTCATTGGATCGAGCTATCTCAATACCAAGAAAATATTTTGGAGGTCCCACATCCTTAATATGAAAAATCATATGCACATATTCCTTGAGTTGCTGAATTGCGACATCATCATTTCTCATAATAAGTATATCATCGACATAAATCAATAAGTAGATCGATGAAGTACCTTTGGTCCATGTGAACAATGCATAATCATATTTGGAATGTACAAAACCTGCATTTGTGAGTGCTGCAGTAAACTTTGCATACCATTGTCAAGAAGCCTATTTGAGTCCATAGAGGGATTTGCGAAGACGACATACTCGAGACTCCCCCTGTCTACGTAATCCCGGTGGAAGTTCCATGTAAATTTCTTCATCTAAATCTCCATGAAGAAATGCATTGTTCACATCCATTTGATGTAAATTCCAATTATGCATTGTAGCAACAGATAGAAAAGAACGAACAGTCATTTCTTTAGCAACAGGAGAAAAGGTCTCATGATAATCAAAATCTTCACGTTGTGTAAATCCTTTAGCGACCAGTCAAGCTTTGTATCGCTCAATCGAACCATCTGCCTTATATTTTATTTTGTAGACCCATTTGCAACCGATGGGTTTTCTGTGAGAAGGCAGGGCAACAACATCCCAAGTATCATTTGCTGTAAGAGCAACTAATTCTTCCTTCATAGCTTTTTGCCATCGAATATCACACGCTGCTTCCTCATAGGAAGATGGTTCTAGTTCTTTAGATATTCTACTAATGCAGCATGTGTGCTCTGGCGATAATTTACTAAAGGAAACATAAGAGGACACTAGATATTGCGTACCTGGTGTTTCCAAGGTTGGACAAATATAGTCTTTTGTCCATGTTGGAGGTCACACCTCTCGTCGCGAGCGCCTGGGTATTGGAACGAGTGTTTGTTCAACAATTAGTGAAGAGAAGAACCCATTATCATTTTGCTGAGGTGATGAAATGGTGGATCAATCCATCACAGGGGAGTAATTCGGAGATCCGGCAGGTAAAACAGGAGATTCAACGAGTGCTGTTATAGGACATGATCCAGAACATAACTGATCCGGGGTAACCCAAAAAGACTGTGGCAGAGATATATCCTCTACTGATAAAAATTGTTGATGATTCGATGTTGATGGTGATGACTCATGTGCAGATTCCCTCTTCTGAAAAGGGAATACATCTTCATAGAAGATAACATCGTAGCTAACAAAGAAGCGACCTGTAGATATCTCCATAACGCGATAACCCTTCTGCAAAACTGGATATCCCATAAAGATGCATGGAAGAGCACGGGAATCCATTTTATGATGACGTTTTAGCAAAGACAGCCAAATACCCGAAGATGATCAATCGTCGGTTCTTTTCCAAAAAGCATTCCAAAAGGGGTGCGTCCTTCTAATATTCTAGTTGGCATGCGATTAATTAAATAGGCTGCCGTGACCACACAATCTCCCCAAAAAGATTCAGGAATGGAAGCTTGATATTTTAGTGCTCGGGCAACTTCTAAAAGATGTCGATGTTTACGTTCGACAACACCATTCTGTTGAGGAGTATATGCACAAGAACTCTCATGGAGTATTCCTTGAGATGATAGAAAAGATTGACATTCATGGGAGAAGAATTCACTGCCATTATCTGTTCGAATCCTTTGAACACCTTTATTGAATTGATTTTTGATCATGGACAAGAATTTCGACAAATGTGAAAAAGTTTGACTCTTGGATTGCATGAGAAATATCCAAGTAGCACGAGAGTAATCATCAACGATGGTGAGAAAATAACGGGATCCATCACGGTGTGGTGTATGGTAAGGCCCCCAAATATCCATATGAATTAATGAGAAGACACTGATGGCACGAGAGGTGCTATTTTGAAATGTTGCTCGTGTTTGTTTTGCCAATGGGCATATCTTACAATCGGGACAAGGAAAACGAGCACTATGACCAAGACGCTTATGAGAAAGGGAAATTTTATTTCTAGAGATAGCATTACAAGACATTGATAAATTAGAATTTCTAGAAAGATTGGCCCAAAAGTAGAGTCCTTGTTCCATTCTACCCAAGCCCATCAGTTTCCCAGTCGAAAGGTCTTGAAAAGAACAATTTTCAGAATTGAAATTGGCTTGACAATGATTGTCCTCACAAACTTTGGAAACTGATATGAGATTAAATTCGAACTCAGGAATGTACAGCACATTTCTTAGGATAATATTTTTGCTAAGATATACAGTCCGAATTTTTCTGACATCAATGACAGTTCTGTTTGGAAGACGAACAGATTTGGAGGATTGAGGCTTTGTGTGGACATCATAGAATAGACATTCATTGCAAACTATGTGATCACTAGCGCCAGTATCAATAATCCATGCATCAATTAAAATATTCTTAGTGTCACATAATGAAGTACCTGAAAAATTGGCACTCTTGTCAACTACCCTCAACTGATTTAGTGCCTTCATAATTTGCTCATACTGATCCTGGGTAACTAGTTGATGAGCTGGATTATTTTCATGTGCAGATACCTGATAAGTAAAAAATTCTTTCCCTTTCTTTTCCTTGTCAGCAGGCTTACCATGCAATTTCCAACATGTTTCAATAGTATGATGCGGACGACGGCAATATTCACAATACTTACCTTTGAATTTAGAATTTTGTCCTCCCCCTCTATATAATTCGGCATCATAGGGCAGCGAAAAGGGGCCGTTTGATCCGTGTGATCGATGCTGATCTTGACCGTTGGATCGCATAGCATAAGAGCCGTCGGATCCATGTGGGCGGCGTTGATCATGGCCGTCGGATTGCGCAACATAAGGGCCATCGGATGCTCTTCCACACCTGTAATCTCCACCATCAATTCGGAAAGCACGCAAACCGTCCGATCCCTGCTTCTGATCTGGACCGTTGGATCGGTAAGTGCTAGGGTTCCCAAAAGAATCGTCTTCTTCCTCTCCCCCTTTAGTTAGTTGAGCGTTGCCTCCCGAACGCAACCCAGAGTTGCTTCCTCACTGTGATGCCGAAAAACACCATGGAAGCGGCCCAAGTTCTTCCCGGATGCAGCAAGCACGATGCTCTCTCCTCCCTTCTCTTGTCCAGTGGTCGCAAGGCGCTGGTTTTCTTCTTGGACAGCAAGTTGAAAAATACGACCAAGCGGCAGCACCGGCTCCATGGCGAGGATCTGTGAGCGGAAAGGTATCCAACTATCATTTAGGGCTAATAGGAAGCGAGTTACTTTCTCCCTTTCCTTAATCTCTCTATACTGCCTGATTGTTGTCTCTGGGCCTTCGAGTTGCTCCTCCACGGCTTCGAGCTCGTTCCAAAGGGTTGATAGGCGGTTGAAGCAAGCGGTAACCGAAAGGTTCCCTTGCTTCAGCTCCGCGAGGGCTTGGGTCAAAGAAAAAACTTTAACTCGATCAAGTTTCCCATACATTTCTCTAATGTTTTCCCACATCGTTTTTCTATCTTCTGTAGGAGGAAGTCCGGCAGTGACCTCTGCCGTCACACAGTTCCCGATCCAGGTTCGTACCAAGTGGTTGCACTTCCGCCAATGGCGTTGCATGCGATCGTCGGCCGAAAGAGGGACGGATCCATCAAGGAATCCGTCCTTGTCTTTTGTAACGAGAGCCTGGTGGAAGTCCCTTGCCCATGTCGAGTAATGGTCTGGTCCAACAAGTTGAAGCGAGATCAACTTCAATTCCGGGCCGTCAGCTAGTTCAGTATAAAGCGGGTCGCCTGGTTCTGGACGACTGGCGATGTTCGGAAAAGAGAGCAGAACGAACCCAGGTGGAAAATTTGGGTATGAGTTAATAGAAGGCATTCCACCCGGAATGAATTCGGGTCTTTGATCCGGGGAGGCAGAATTTGAATCTCCAGTTGGATTCGGCTGTTGTTGTGGAGCCCACTGTTGGCCAGGTCCAGGAATCCACTAATTGGTTCCGGTGCCCCATGACCCTTGAATAGGAACCCATGGCATGTACGGCCATTGGATTGCAGTTGGGAACTGGCTCGTGATTGGAGCCACTGGGTGTTGAGTAGTTTGCTCAACTTCTTTAGAGACCTTGTCGGATGCAGGTAGAATCTCTTTGCCGTCTGGATTCTGCATGTTGGATGTTGGATTCCTTTCGATGTGCTGATTTTATTTTGCAGGTACTGATTTGTAGCAATAAACCAGAAAACAATCGAAGGCAATAAAAAATATGCAAAGTGAATCAAGAACAGAGCTCTGACCCTCCTTTGAGATGCCGAAAGAAAAAATTCTCACTCAGTGTGTCAATTTGTTTTGCAGGCAAATCGTTGCAACAACAAAGTTGAAAAAAACTGAGGGAAATTCGAACGATTTTGCAGAAGCTATATCAGAACCGAATGCTCTGATACCATGACAGAATTCGTGAAGATGAAGAGTAATTTTCTGCATTATGTATTACTTTGCATATCAATGTACAAGTATATTTGCAGTACAATAAATGAATCAGAAAATGACTCAGAAAATATCTACACAATATTAACTTTCCTAAAGTAAATCGTATCTACGATTATCTATGATTTTCTGAATCAATCTTCAGACTAAATCAGATTCCTTCTCCAACATAAGCCGGTGTCCTCTTCTCAAAGTTTGAATTTTTGCCCTTTTCTTGAAGGGCTTTTGCCCTCTTGCGCTTTCTTGGCACCTTGTGTTGTCGATTGGTTTCTTTTTTGTCCACGGGAAAAGAGAAGAATGAGGTGGGAGAGGGTCCCATTGCCGCAAGCCCACCAGCAGCCGAAGCCTGGAAGGGAGGAGGCGGGTGGCCCTGGAAAGAGGTGGGGCCACACTTGCAACGCCATCAAGGGCGGGAGGTTCCTATACGTGTTTGGGGGCTACATCAAGGACAACTGCCAAACCGACCAAGTTCACGTCTTTGACACTGGTGGGTCGTCGAATTTATGTAATGGGGGTCCTGCTTTTCCTTCAAAGACTGCATTTTTCTCTGAGAATGTTTTCAATTCAGAGAAACAGTGAGATTGTTTGAGTAACTAGAGGCTAAGAAACAGTGAGATTGTTTGAGCAACTTGAGTTCGTTTGAGTAACTTGAATATGGTTAAGGACGTAAGGGAAAATTGTCCAAAAAGTCCTAAACTTATTATACTTTTGCCAATTTAGTCCTAAACCTTTTAATTTTGCTAATTGAGTCATAAACTTTTTCACTTCTTGCCGATTCAGTCCATCTGACCAATTTTTGCTGGAAAATGCCGACGTGACGCCGGTGGTACCACGCATGACCCCGACGCCGACGTTGGCAATTTTTAATAATATTTTAATATTTTTTGAATTTTTTTGAAATTTTATTATTTTTATTACGTTTATTAATTTTTTCTGTTTTTCCCTTTTTTTTCTTTTCTTTTTTTTTTTCCTTTTTGGCTTTCTTGGCCTTTTCCAATGGCCGGCCGTGGCTAGCCGGCTAGCCTCGCCCGCCATAGGCGAGGCCCGGCGGGTGAGGAGGAGCCCTGGTGGGGGCTCCTCCGGCAACGGTGACACCAAGCGAGGCCGGCCTAGCCTAGGCGAGGGCCAACCTCACTAGATCTTACAAGGGGAACCCTCGCCAAGGCTCATCCTCATCCAGGCGAGCGTCGGCCAACCTGGCCTAGGCGAGCGCCAGCCTCGCCAGATCTGGGGAGGCTCTCCTTTGCCCAGGCGAGTGTCGGCCTCGCCCAAACCAGATCTGGCGAGGCTGGCCCTAGCCCCAAGCCGGGCGATGGCGACGATTTTGCATTGATGAGGAGGGCGACGATGCCGATCATGAACGACGAGGAGAAGAAGAAGACGATGGCGAGAACCGCATTGAGGTGCGAACGCGAGACCACCCTACGAGATCTAGCGAGGACGGACTCGGATTAAGGGCATCTGCCGCAAATCCACCGCAGCTTATCAGCGAATGGTGCTGAATTCTACGCAATGAGGACCCAGAGCTTGATCAGCACCTCCATTTCTCCCCCTGCCAACCGAAGATTAACAGCCCCACCCTCCCCCCAACGCGACTTGGCTCGACTTGGCTCAAGGAAGAAAAAGCCTCCAACTTGGAGGGCTGACGATGTTGCTATGGCGAGAAGCGGTGGCAAGGCCCCCAGATCTCGTCTGGGCAAGGCCGACGCTCGCTTGGGCGAGGGCAAGCCCCGGCAAGGGCGAGCCTCGCCCAAGCTAGGCCGGCCTCTCCGAGCGTCACCGTCGACGAAGGAGCCCTCGTCTAGGCTCCTCCTCGCCTGACCGAGCCTTGCCTATGGCGAGCGAGGCTAGCCGGTTGGCTATGGCTGGTGGCTGGCCATCGCCTGTGAACGGCCACCGGAAAAGGCCGGAAAGCCAAAAAAAAAAAGAAAAGAAAAGAAAAGGAAAGGAAAAAGAAAAGAGGGAAAAACAGAAAATAAAAATTAATAAAAATAATAAATTTTCAAAAAAAAATCAAAAAAATTTAAAATATTATTAAAATGGTCCACGTCAGCATTTTCCGGCAAATATTGGCCGGATGGACTAAATCGGCAATAAGTAAAAAGGTTTATGACTCAATTGGCAAAATTAAAAAGTTTAATACTGAATTGACAAAAGTGTAATAGGTTTAAGACTTTTTGGATAATTTTCCCAGGACGTAAGTCATATTAACTGAATCACATAAATCTAGTGTTCTATTTATTTATTTTTTGTTTTGTTTATTTTATTATCGGATCGCTTATTTCCACAGCAATTAATTTGCGATTCATAGTACATTTCAAAGCAATAGCTGGGGTAACAATCTTTTGTAGTTGCATATGCTTAATATCTTGTTCATGTAATATCTCTTGATTGAATGACTATGAGGTAGGGTTGATTGGATTGGCAATTCTAGGTTGCCAATTATGGGACCTGGATAGTGCCACTATCGCAGTTCAAAAGGGGCATGGTCATTAGGGGTGATCGGGTCCAGAGTGGGTAGGGTCTAGACTTGAACCCTATACCCAACCCTGTTATAATCGATTCCCCTTTTTTAGACCTTGTACCCAACTATGTTTGTATTGGAGCCTGTACCCGACCCACCATGTTTTTCCGATCCGGTTCCAAGATCAACCCTATTTCCATTGAAACTTGTTTTGCAATCTCAAGATATTCTCTACGACTTCGAATTTTATATTAATACGCTAGAAAATAATATAATCCTCCTAATTTGTATCGAAGCATTAAGTACTTATAATAAATAAATACATAAACTTTTCGACTAAACAAAAAACTGAGGATCCACAAGGCTAATTATAATAAATAAAATCATAAGGCAAAAATTTACCAAAAAACATAGGTCTAATATTAGTCTTATTCTCACAACTACTATATGAAGCTACTTATTTATGCAAACATAAATCCACCAACAAAAAAGAAATTAGGCGAGCCAATCCATATGGTACAAAAGAATTTGGTGGTGACGAACACCATCCATCCGTCGGATGGTGCGAGAGGGAGTCGATGAGGGAGGGAAGCAAGTGAGGAAGAGGAACGACGAAGGAGGAGCGCCGTGCGTGTTTGAGAGAGCCAAAAGGAAAAACGCCATGTGATTGCGGGAGTAAGAATAGAAGTAAAGGGAAAAAAAATAGGGTTTTTGATCTATACTTACAAAATCGGTTCCAAAACCGGTCAGGGAACCGATTCCCGGGTGGGTAATCAATTGAACCCAGTTCCCGGACCGGTTTAGACCGGTTCCAAATTTTGAGAACTAGTTCCCAGACCAATTTCAATGGAAACCGATTCCTGACCCTATTTTCCAGATGGGCCGGTCCGATTCCCAGGTATACTCAATCCGGTTGCACACCCCTAATGGTCATTCTAGTTATAATATGAACCATGAACTTATTTGTGGTTGACCAAAAAATCATCCAAGACAAGGACTTCACTTATGATATAATATGAAAAAATTTATCCCGTATTTTGTTTTCATTGAAAAAATATTTTTTCTTCCCGAAGTTAAAGCCAAGACTTCACATATAAGTCGACATTCTAGTGCACAAGACTCGCTCGCAATGCGTGGGGCTAGGAAGGGGTTCATATTTGCAGCCATACCTCTCGTTTTTAGAGAGGCTATTTTGGTGACTCATCCCGTGATGTGGGTCCCAATGAAGTAACCTTTTTACAGTCGCACTAAGGCTCAACATTAGGGTACCACGATTTAGTTGACATTTACGCATTTGCCACATATTTACTATTTTGGTCAAATTTATGTATTTTCGTTAAGTAAATGGATTCGATCTCATTGTAGGTTTCTTTCCATGTAAGTCTTTATTTTATGAACCTACAAAATCACCATATTCATTACCGAATCACCATATTTAGGAAATTTTCTTCAAAGTTGTCTAAAGAGATTTCCGCGTGGCCGTAGATTTTGTCAAGTAATTAAAATTCCATGAATCATAAGCCAAGTGCCTGTTTTATATGTTTTCCATTGCTATGATATATAGGTATAGATCTCCCACTAGAGTTTTCACCATTCTAGAAATTGTGGGATTATGGTCGTGATACTGTTTTTTTGAATTGCTCGTGTGTGCCAAATCATAAGTAGCTATGGACAATAATGAAGATTCTTATAGTCATCCGTTCAAACAATCAGAAGCCGTCCAAGGCAAACCAACATTTCAGGCTACGGTGACGGAATGTTTTGGAAATAGATACACCATTGAAACTGTCATAGACGGAAAACCTCTCCGTGGAATTCTATTTTCCAATGAGCCTAACCCTCTCCCTGTGCCCTGTTTGAGCTCCAGCAGGTTGAGTTTTTTGATTTTACCATTTAACTAATTGATTTTTACCCAACAAATGTTGGTTCGATTCCAATTCTCTATTATTTTAGCAGGAAAAGAACAAATGGGAATTCAAGTAGCGGTCCGCCACATGGTGATTATGATAGTGAGTCAAAGGTGCCTAGAGTTAATGATGGGCAAGCTAATGATGTGGACGGTAAAAAAGCCTCCTCCCAAGAGGCCCATGCAGAACCTGGTCCAGTTCCTATTTCGAATGAAGCACAACCTTCCGACGGCTCTGGCCTAGACAAGGTCAACCAACCCTGCAGCTCCAGCGTTTGCTATAGTGTTTTGACTTGGCGGTAGCTAATCTAAATTTGTTGAATTTAGTACTGGAAGTTCTAACTTTATAGAAAAGGAACATGTGAAAGTACCTTAAAATTTCACGTTTGAAATTTGATGTTCACATTGTTACTGAAAAGGACATGTAATTGGGGAGATAAATAGGGACATGAAAAAATTTGAATATAGAATTTCCAGCTCTAGTACCATGTGAAATTTGTAGAACCATTACTAACTATTCTAAAAACTTGAGTTTTTAGATGCGAGAGCAATTTAATATTTAATTGCTCTAACAAAAAAGTTGGACCAAAATTCAGACACAGCAGTAGGGGGCCGACAACGGAACAAAAAAATGGCCTCCCAAATAGGATTTGGCTATTCCATGCAGAATGTATTTTTGTGTTTTGTGCTCTTTTTGGGTGTTCGTAGTCATTACAATGTCAAATTGATCGTGTGATCATTTTCCATGGTTTGAGTGGAAATATGTATCGTGTGCATTATGGGATTATCTGCCTGCATATTTTAATATTTGTCTTCCTCCTCAGGTTCTTGCAAGCCATAAATCATCACTGCCGGCTTCTATGAATACCAAAGATGATGATGCAGCCCATATTCAAAACCATCTCATTCAACCAAGAAGATCGGCGCGCATTCGAGATCGACAACACTCTCATCAAAAATTCCCTCATCTTTGACTCTATCATTAAACATGTCCAACCACTTTAAAAGGCCGTGGAATTAAGATTTGTAGTTAAATCAAAGCTAAAAAAAAAAAAACATTCAATTAGTTCCTCCTCTAGTCATCATTTGTGCCTCATTCCAAATTTTCGAAGTTGCCAATAATTTTTTTGGTTCCAACACAAATCCCTGCAAACGTCTTATTCTCTTCAAGGATTGTATCAGCGATGGTGACCATAACAGTTTCTTAACTTTGCCAAACAACTCTACCCCCTTTGGTGGATGTTCAAATGAGGTGTTCACACACTCCGATCTTGAAGGCTATGGACATAATCCCAATGACTTTCTTATACTTCAAGAGTTCAATGCACCTCAATGATTTAAATATGAATAAATGTGTATTCTTCTGGTTGAGCTGCTTCACACGGGAATCAATTCTCAATTTTTGGTTTTCTGGTTTAATTGCATGCTATGTAGCACAGACACGGAGACAGACATGAGACACGACACGCGACACATCATTTTTCAAAAAGTAGAGAATTTCAACACGTTCCGACACGTTAAATATTAAATAAATATTTTTAATTTGAATTAATATTATTCAAATTTATAAATAAATAAATAAAGAGCTTACAATGAATTTATACTAATAATATTAATAAATCTTACATTTTTTTATCTCATTATCTCAAATTTACATTTATTTTCGAAATTTCCCCCTCCCCAAATTTACTTTTATTTTTCGAAACCACCCCCTGCGTCCAAACTTCCATCGTCTCTTTCTCCCAAATTTTTTTCACTTTTTTTCCCTCCCCACCACCTGACCATCACTTCCCCCTCGCTCCCATCACTTTCCCCTCCCTCCAACACGCCAAGTCCTTTTTTATTCTTTTCGAAACCCTAGCAGCACGGCACGGCGCCTTCTTCTCCTCCTCCTCGCGTCCTTTTTTATTATTTTCCTTCTCAAAAGTTCAAAACCCTAGCAGAGCGGCGCCTTCTTCTCCTCCTCCTCACCTCCTCCTCCTCGCCGCACGACGCCTATCTCCGAAAGCATCGAAGACTCGATCAAGAAAAGCACCAGCATTCGCCAAAGGAGCGGAAAAGGGAGTAATCCAGAAAAAGTTTCAGTGAAAAGGAATCAGAAAAAAAAAGGCGGAATGCACGGTCCCTGTGCGCTGCGAGGCTGCACACCACCGCGAACTCCTCCTCCTCCTCCTCCCCCTCCCCTTGCCGCTGCCGCCGCCACCGCCGCCCCACTCGACGACGACGCCCTCCCCCACCCACACCTCCTCCTAAAGTTTCTCCTCACGACCCTCGCCCTCTTTCTCTGGCCGTCTCTCGCCATCACGGGCTCGCCCTCACTCGCGGCCTCATCTCTACTCCCTCTCCCTCGCCTCCGCCCTCCATTCTCTTCTGGACACGCGTGTCGAAGCGTGTGGACAAAAGTTGACCACTTGTCAACAAATCCAACACGCGGTCAACGCGTGTCCGAGCGTGTCGACGTGTCCGACACGTTCCGACACGTGTCGGACACGACACGGAGGCATGTGGAACGTGTCCGTTCATCATAGATTGCATGGGCTTCTCCATTTTCTTTTTTCACTTTCTTGATCAATGGAATTCATCATGGTTCATTGGACAGACTTGGGTAAACAGGACAAACTGTGTTCTAGTCATTCCTAAAGTCTTGTTTTCTTAAGCAGCTGATTAGAAGCAATAGGTTAGTTGATCAGCGATTTCGGTGATAGTACGTTTAAAGAAATGGTTGGGTGAAGGTAACAGTCTTCTTCTGTAGTTATATATGCTTTATATCTATGAGGTGCAACATTGTCCATAACTGATCAAAAAAATTAAACCTCTACTTGCCTTACTAGTCTCTATGAACCTGAATGCCTATATTAACTCAAAGAATATACGACGCCATGTTCATGTAATATCTCTTAATTTAATGAGTATGAGGTGGGTTGATTTAATAGTCAATTCTAGTGACCTAGATCATAAGAGTACCTGAATTAGAAAACTCATATCAATATCGTGGTTCAGAAAGGGCATGGCCATCCCAGTAACAATATGAACCATGAATATATTTGATGTTTCAGTTCATGACCATAAAATCTTCCAAAAAGAAGACTTCACTTACGATATAATATGAAAAGTTTATCTATGTGTTTCGTTTTCATTGAGAAATAATGTTTTCTTGAAATTAAAGCTCATATTTTACAAGACAAATGGCACCCTACCGCACAACACTCCTCCATGTGAAGGGGTTCATGTATACAATCATGCCCCTAGTTTCTAGAGAGTAACCTCAATCACTATAAAGTAACCTTTTACTGTTGCATAAAGGTTCACCCTTAGGGTGTCATAATCTAGGTGACGTCTACATATTTGCTAGTTATTTACTTTTCTTGTCGGATCTACTATTTACTCTAAGCAAATGGATTCGGCCTTAGTTGAGGTTTTTTTCAATGTAAAGCTTTATATTGTAAACTGACAAAATCACCATATTCAATACCAAATCACCATATTCAATAAAAAATCAGAATATTTTCTTCAAAATCATCTAGAGAGATTTCCATGCATCCAAAGATTTTGTTGAGTAATTAAAATTCAAAGCAGAAGCCAAGTGCGTGCTTTACATGTTTTCCCTTGCTATTATACATAGCTATAGGTCTCCCCATGGAGTTTTCACCGATCTAAAAGTCATGCTGTTATGGTCATGATACTGTTATTTTGAATCCTTGTATGATCACAAAAAATTCTCTATCACTCTTGCTTGAAATATATAATATATGCCTATCTCGGAGAGCTTCTGGTTGTGTGAATTAATAAATATAAGCACCTGCATCAAAGTCCACAGATTATAAATTGCCCCAAACAACTTTTTCCAAATTATAGAATTATGGTCCTAATACTATTTTTTATTCAATTGCTTGTATGTGCCAAATCAAAAGTAGCTATTGAATCTAATGGCGGTTCTGATAGTTATCATTCGCCTTATTAGAAGCCATCCATTGCAAATCAATATTTCAAGCGAGAGTGACGGAGAATTTTGGTGATTAATACACTGTAGAAACTGTCCTAGCACTCAACCTGTACCCTTTCCGAGCTCCAGGAGGTGAGTCTTTTGTTTTTCCCATTTAGCTGATCGGTTTTACTTAACAGAGGTTACCCCAGTTCTGATTTTCTATTCGTGGAGGAGGAAAAGAACTCATGGTGATTTAAGTAGTGGTATGCCAAATGGTGATTATAGCAGTGAGTCTTCTAGAGTTATCCAGATGGACTCAGTTGATGCTAGAGAAGCTGATAATGTGCATGGAAAAGAAAAATGAACCCTTCTGGCCCCTTCTGTTGTTGAAAGGTGAGTCTCTCTTTTTTAAGAAAAATGGTGTCGAGAAGCAATAAGAACGGAAATTGTAAAAGTACATTACAATCTCATATTTGAAGGATAATATTCACATTCTTATCGAAAAGGACAGGTCAGCTTCTTCTTTTTCCCTATTCTTCTCTACTCAAAGGCCATGAATTTCATTTTTTTTTTTAAGAAAAATGGTTTTGTTTAAGCAGCGTGGAGGTAAGGAATGTCGCTAACATATATGTTAAAAAACATTATCATGGGAGAGGATATATGAAGGTAAAAATTCGGGTACAGTTAAACAACAAAATCAGGACCTGCCAGCTTGGTACATGGAAAGTGACTTGGGAAGATACAGAAATGAAGTGGAGCTGGAGAAAGAACGATGTAGACGAGAAGATCAATCTTTGTTTAAACAATTAAGTGGATAAGAACTAGATCTGCATATCACTATTTTTCTTTCAACTATCAATGTAGCAACGACGAGTGGAAATGTCAGAAAAATGGGGGAAAGTGCCAAAAAAATCCTAAATATTTTTTCTTTGTGCCGATTTAGTCCTAAACCTTTTTTTGGTACCAATTTAGTCCTAAACCTTTTTACGTTGTGTCAATTCAGTCCTTTCCGGCCAATTTTGGACGGATTTTGCTTGACTAGACGCCGACCGGTTGACATGGCCGATTGGCGACGTGGACACCTTTTAATAATATTTTAATATTTTTTATTTTTATCTTTTTTCTCCAGCCGATCGCCGAGGTCTGGCAACCGGCCAGAGGCGACAACTGGCGAGGGCGAGGCCGACCTCGCCGGCCACCTCACGAGCAAGGCTCACCCTTGCCGGATCTGGTGAGATCAAGCCTCGCTGGCCCTCGCCAGCCGCCCATGGTCGGATCTGGCAAGACGAGCCTCGCCCATGGCTTGATCTGGTGAGGCTGGCGAGGGCCAACGAGGGCAAGCCTCGCCCATGGCTGGCAAGGGTCGGCAAGAGCAAGGCCGATCACCAAACCTCGACAACCGACGGAGGAAAAAAAGACAAAAATAAATAAATAAATAAATAAATGGAAAAATAATAATAAATAAAAATATCAAAATATTATCAAAAGTTGTCTACGTCGGCGCCGATCAAGCCACGTTAGCCGGCCAATGTCAGTCGGTGAAATCCGATCAAAATTGATCGGAAAGGACCGAACAACGTAAAAAGGTGTAGGACTGAATCGGCATCAAAAAAAAAGGTTTAGGACTAAATCGGCACAAAGGCAAAAGATTTAGGACTTTTTGGCACCTTTCCCTAGAAAAATGTGACATCCGACTTCTAATGTATTTGACTTGTGTGCCACATATGTCTTGCCATCAGCTTCTTTTGCACTTTATCCTGATGTTTCTGATTTTGACAATATGAACCGTGAATTTATTTGTTGTTCCAGTTTTTTACCATAAAATCTCACAAAAAAAGGCCTCAATATGAAAAAATTATGTCGTGTTTTGTTTTCATTGAGAAATAATATTTTCTTGAAGTTAAAGCTCAGACCTTACGTGACAAAATGGCATCCTAGTGCACAATACTCCTCGTACTCTGTGGGCCTAGTAAGGGGTTCATGTATATAATCATGTCCCTAGTTTCTAGAGAGGCTATTTTCGTGACTCGGACCTGTGACCTTATCTCACAATAGAGTAACCTTTTACCATTACAATAAGGCTCAACCTTTAGATATCATTATGTAGGTGACGTCCTACTTTTGAGGTCGGATCTGTGTATTTACTCTAAGTAAATGGATTCGATCTTATTTTAGGTTTCTTTCCATGTGAATCTTTATTTTATAAACTGACAAAATCACCATATTCAATACTAAATCGCCATAATCAATACAAAATCAGAAAATTTTCTTCGGAATCATCTAAAGAGATTTCTAGTGGCGGAAGATATTGTCAATTAATTAAGAAGTCAAGTACCTATTTTGCATGTTTTCCCTTCATATTATATATAGCTATAGGTCTCCCCAAAAGTTTTCACTTATTTCAGTTGCGGGGTTATTATTGTGATACGATTATTTTGAATACCTTGTATGACTACCAAAAATTCTCTGTCACTCTTGCTTGAAATATTTGTCCATCTCGAAGACCTTTTGATTGTGCGAATTTCCCCAAACGACCACTTCCAAATCATAGAATTATGGTCCTGATATTGTGTTTTTGAATTGCTTGTATGTGCCAAATCAAAAATAGCTATGGAATCTAATGATGCTTCTCATAGTTGTCATTCACACCATCAAAAGCCATCCGAGGTAAATCAATATTTCAGGTGAGAGTGATGGAGAATTTTGGTGATCTATACACCAATGAAACTGTCCTAGCGCCCTCCAGACCTTTTTTGAGCTAAAGGAGGTGAGTCTTCTTCCCCCCCCATTTACCTAATCGGTTTTACTTAACAAACGTTGATCTGATTTCGATTCTCTATTCTTGTAGCAGAAAAAGAACTTATGGGGATTCAAGTACTAGTATGCCGACGGTGATTATAACAATGAGCCAAATGCTTTTAGAGTTATGCAGCCGGACTCAGTTGATGATGGACAAGCTGATGATGTGCTTGGAAAAGAAGCCTCTTCGCGGGACTCCCATGCAGAACCTGCTGATCCAGTTCCTGTATCGAATGTAAACCAACCTTCTGATGGCTCTGACCTGAACAAGGTCAGTCATCCTTGTAATTCCAACGCCATCTTGGACTACCATCACAATTCTAATTTTTAATAGGCTGGAAATCCGCACAAAATATAACTTTTATTCTTTGTTTTAGGAGCTTTTAAATGCTCATGCAGTGATTGCTCTAATCTTTCCAGTTTTTTGAGGAGTTCTTATTGTTCCCTTTTCAGTTTTGATCTGTTCTTTTTACATTCCTGATGTGCTTGCGCAGTCAACTTCTAGAAAATTTTCTTTATAATTTAAGGAAAAAGAAAAATAAAGGAATAGAGGTATGTAAGTTTAGGCTCCTTTTGTTTTATGCAAAATGAATGATTTGGAAAACACTTTTTTGAAAATAATCACTTATATCATTTGTAACAAAATCAGTTAATAAAAATGTTTATGTTATCTCCAACATTTTATATCAAAACATTTCCGTAAAGGATAGAGATATTTTTCATTCATTCATTCTATAAGCGATATAAATGATTATTTTTTAACAAATATTTCTTAGATTATTCGTTTTCCGAGAAACAAATGCAGCCTTATAAGAAAATTTTCATATTTGGAATCAATTTATATCACTTCACCATTTAATGAATGTTTGTATGATATATACTCATCTTGTATTCATGTGGAGATCGACATGATTAGAGTTGTGCTCAAGGTTATACCAAATCATTTGATGGACTGTAACTTGCCGAGCTGGAGAAGCATGCTATCTGGCTGTGGTGTTCTAATTTTGAAAATTGTAGTTTGTGGCTTTCGCCATAAGAAAGGAAATTGTGAAAGTACGTTACAATCTCACATTTGAAGGACAACATTCACATTTTTACCGAAAAGGACAAGTCAGCTTCTTTTTATCCCTATTCTTCTCTACTCAAAGGCATTGAATTTCTCCTTTTTAGAAAAATGGTTTTGCCTGAGCATCATGGAGACAAAATACGTCGCTAACACGTGTTAAAAAACTTTGTCAAGGTAGAGAGCATATGAAGGTAAAATGTCAGGTACAGTTGAAGTACGAAATCAGGACCTACCACCTGAACACATTAAACTGACTTGGTAAGATGCAGCTATGAATTGGGGCTGGAGAGAGAACAATATAGACGAGAAGACAAATCTTTGATTGACCAGTAAGGTGATCAGAACCAGATCTGCAGATAACAATATTTCTGTCTGCTGTCAATGTTGCAAGTACTTGTGGAAATGTCAGAAAAATGTGACAGTGGACTTTTAATGTATTTGACTTGTGTGCCATTGTTGTTTGGCCATCAGCTTCTTTTGCCTTTATGTTTGGTGGCTCCTCCTCTCCGCATCAAAATTATAAAGATACTGTATATGTAAGGAAAGAAGTAGTACTTCCTTTAACCAAGAAAATACCTGAAGAGCCCGCTTGCGCGAGTGCCATTCCATGGACGCCTTTCCTGACTGGGCCGAACCTGGCACGACCAGATCAGCTAGTTGAAGTATACTTTGTAGAATCAAGGTATTTCTGCTGCAGTGAAGTGTGATCTCATGTGACTAAGGCCCTACTTTTTGAAGGGCAGTTCTAAGTATCTTCCTTAGGAAATCCTGGTTCAGAAGGCTACCTCTTGAAAATGTGGTACTTCCTTTATAAAGATACTGTATATGTAAGGAAAAGAAGTAGTACTTCCTTTAACCAAGAAAATACCTGAAGAGCCCGCTTGCGCGAGTGCCATTCCATGGACGCCTTTCCTGACTGGGCCGAACCTGGCACGACCAGATCAGCTAGTTGAAGTATACTTTGTAGAATCAAGGTATTTCTGCTGCAGTGAAGTGTGATCTCATGTGACTAAGGCCCTACTTTTTGAAGGGCAGTTCTAAGTATCTTCCTTAGGAAATCCTGGTTCAGAAGGCTACCTCTTGAAAATGTGGTTATGGGCCTCATTATTCTGATTTTCTCAGTCTTTATGCTGCAGCAATTCGCCAATTGCAGTCTTATGAATAACAACTTCAATGTAAGATATCCTGGAAACCTATGTTGCCAGCAAGGCCATCAATACCAATTCATTAATGTACTAAGGCCGAGCCGAAGATGAAGGACTATAGGACCATACCCGAGCATAATAATTTAGATAATCCAGTTTTTCATCTTTTTTATCTAGCAACAATCTTACTTCAATCAAATCAAACCATTTATTCTTTGGAGCAGATAGCATTGGACAACATTAGGAGCCGGTGTCTGCACACGCTGATAACTTATATGCTTGGTAGTACCACTTACTCCAAATGCTATGCAACTTTTTTGTCTTGAGTATCAGTGTGCAGTGCACAAAATATGCTTGCTGATGTTGGTTGATTTGCGTGGTTGATGAACTGATATCATCTTCCATATTTTTATTCCAATTAACCATGTGCTTTTTTGTTCCACTTATTCGTAGACTGGAGACTTTGGATTGGAATTCCTGCTAAAGCGATATATGGTTGAGGAAGTTCTTGGTTCGGTTTTCCATATGGCATCCTGGCTTTCATGGATTCTCAATAAAAGGTAAACCGATTGCACAAAAATAGTCTGAACACTTTACTATGACCAGCCATTTACATGTCTTGATTACCACTTCAAAATATTCAAGCTCAGGGAATGCCTAACATGGAGCCTTCAAGAAACCCAAGAGTGGTACATTAAATCTATGGATAAGGAAAAATTATTGACGATATGAATGATAATTTGTTGATATCCAATAATCAAGCTCAAGCTCAAGCTCAACTCATTCAACTTGATGTTTATCTCATCTCTTGCTCAATAATAATGATACTTGCTAAATCAAATTTCGATCACCCTTGAGGAATTTTTCTGGTTGCAATAGATATATGCATGATAATTTATGTGCTCTTCTACTCTATACATTTTTATAGACGTACGGACCCCTCAAGTGCCATAACTTTGCACAAATTGATACTTAAGTGCCATAATTTACGAAAGGTACACCTAAGTGTCAAAATCGGAGTAAAATGGATCACTTGAGTGCCAATCCGGCCAAAGTCCGGCCAAAATGCCGATGTGGCATTATTCTGGGAACCGAGCCCAAAACGATGTCGTTTTGCACGTTGAAATGGCCAAATAATGCAAAAACGACGTCATTTTGGGTTGATGTAATAAAAATAATATAAAAATTAAATAAATTTAATTTAAAATTATATTTAGTTAAAATATTAAAAAAATAATAATTTTAAAATTAGATTTAGTTAAAATATTAAAAATAATAATTTTAAAATTAGATTTAGTTAAAATATTTAAAAATAATAATAATTTTAAAATTAAATTTAATTAAAATATTAAAAATAAGAATTTCAAAATTAAATTTAGTTAAAATATTAAAAAATAATAATTAAAAAAGGGGGGTGGTCGCCGGATCCGGGCGAGGGACGCGACCCTCGCCACTCGCCGGATCTAGGCAAGGGCTACAACCTCGCCCCGATCGGGGCGAGGACTTGCGAGCCCTCACCGACCCTCCCCCCTCCGTCACTAGCCCTTCCCGACAACGGCGAGGAAGCGGTAGTGGTGGTTGAGGGCTAAGCCCTCAACCATCACCCCCCTCCCTATTTTAATTTGTTTAATTTTTTAAAATTTTTTAATTTTAAAATTATTATTTTGTAATATTTTAACTAAATCTAATTTTAAATTTAATTTATTTAATTTTTATATTTTTTTACCACATCGGCCTAAAACGACGCCGTTTTTGTATTATTTAGCCACGCTAGCGTGCAAAACGGCATCTTTTTGGGCTCACTTAGCTGGAAATTTGCCGGAAAAATGCCACGTCCGTCTTTTGGCCGAAATGGCACTTAAGTGATTCGTTTTTCTTCGAATGTGGCACTTAAATGTCCTTTTAAGCAAAATTATGACACTTGAAGCATTCTTTTGCCCATTTTTATATGATCAATTATATGTTTTTGCTGAAGTACATACTTCAGGCCTTCCATATGCTAAGGGTAAAATCTTGGTCATGAGTTAACTCCTTGATCTGCAATGAATATGTATAAAATGCTTCGACATGGGGCTTAACTCACTTTCCGTAGCAAAGACATTGGACAAGAGTTATGCATTACGCCGGAAATTGTGAACCGCATTGGTCTCTCACGGACTGATCATGGAGTGGACACACCTCGGTATTGAAAAATGAAGTAGTTATAAAGCTGAGGTCATTTCATGAAGATGACATACATGGTTCGGACGTCAACTTTTATGTCACTTGACCAAAAACAAAAAAACTTTTATGTCACAGCATGCTTAGGGTGCATTTGGTTCGGCATTTGAAAAGCTCATTGGGAAAATGCAAAGCAGGTTGGCCTAAAGGGCTTTGAATGAAATGTAAAGACTGTTTGGTAAATTCCCGCTTTGAAAAGCAACTTTGAGAGAAATCTTTGTTTGGTAGAAAACACATTTGAAAAGCCCATTTAATGAATAATCTAAATATTTTAATTTTTATTTGTTTAAAATTAAAAAAAAAAGAATGTTTATGAATTTTTTAATTTATATTTGATAACAATGTTAAAGATGTTGTGTAAATAATTTTATTAAAATTAAAATTCTTTTTTTGGCTAAATAATATCAAATGGAAAAAATTTACGTGCTCTCTTTCTCAATTACAATAAGTGATGAAGGATTCTCGATTCATTTGCATTTCCTTTTTTTATGGTTGATTAATTGATATTGAACATAAAAAAGATCATTATTGAAAATTATACAAAGTGCCTCTATTTTTGAGGTACGAAAAATATCATGGTCTCCTCTACGGTGAATGTGCAAGTGGGAAAAATTACTTAATCAGTTTTAAACTTTTCAATTTTACTATTTTAGTCTTAAACCTTTGCGTAACATTCTAGTATAGTTTTTTTTTTTTTTTTTTTTTTTTTTTTTTTTTTTTTTTGTGACCTGTGGAACCTTCCGAACGCCGCTTCGCGGGGAGAGTAAACCCTGGAGCGCCGGGGGCCCCCACCGCTGACCCCCAAGCGCAGGTAAGACGCGCGTTATGCATTGAAGCATCGCTTCCACGGAGGTTCGAACCCTTCCCCCTGCGTTTGGGGTACCAAGCCCTAACCAACGCTTTCACCGCGGGCGGTGGTAACATTCTAGTATAGTTCATCCAACAAATTTTCATGGAAATTGATGACGAGATAGTCTAGTCATCATCAGCCTTGCTATACAGCATGATATTACCACATTAGTAATTTCAAGTGAAAATTGATCAAAAAAACTACATTTCAATTTCGCACAAAAGTTCAAGACTAAATTGACAAAAATGAAAAGCTTAAAACTAAATTGGAATCTTTAAGACTGATTGATTGGATAATTTTTCTTTTCGGGAGAAAGACCTGACAACGGCCTCGATGCTTGCTGCACGAAGCATGACGCTTGGGTTCAAGCCAAAGCAACGAGTTTCGACATCAATATATCCAGCTTGTTCTTCATCAAATCACTTGATGACTAGTCGTTGGCCCCCCACATCCGCATGGACATTTTATGAGGATGAATGCGGGATAGCTTTTCACCGGTGAACAGTAGCTTTACTCGTCTATAGATGAAGTAAAAATGGTGTTAAGGGACCAACAGGTCAAAAGAAAGAATAGACACCAAATGTGGTGAAAACATCTGAGTAAAATTATTGTGCCTGCAAAGGCTATAGTGTTTCTCAATTTCACTACACCATCTCTTCATTCACAAGCCAACTGTAATTTCTGCTCTGAGGTTTCGGGGGAGGAGATTGTGCGGGATCAAATGACTCATGTTAGCTATAATATCAACATTTGCTTTTATAACAGAAAGTGCATATCTAGATTATCTCTCTCATTGACCGTTCTAGGACAATAACATCACAAATATTTTGGCTTGTCAAATGTAACAATCGACATCAATGATGAAGAAATCATATTGTTGGATGGTTTAATTTGAACTTTCATTTATAGAAAAGGTCATATCGCCCACATAAACATATGGGAGCTGTAACATTGAGTCCTGAGGGGTTCGTGCAGACAACTCTCTTAAGTCAGGAGTGCAGCCAAAACTTACTGAGCTGCATGGCCAACTTCAAGAACTCCGGAGGGCGAATGTTTGAAGGAGGTAAGCGCTAAGTTGAGGATGTCATCGACATCCTCTCTCTTGTCACGGAAGCTGCTTTGCTTGCCGGAATATACCTCCACAAGCCCTGAATCTCTTTCCTTGTTCAATGGACATATCAACTCGGATCCCTCCACCTCACTTCGCGATCACCGCTCTCTTTCAACTTTTGTGCTCTATCTTTGTCTGTTCTCATTCTGTTGCAACAAATGGGAAAAAGAGTAGAGAGTATTGAAGGTGCCTTTGTTTTCCTTTCCTGTAGAATTGGAAGATTAATGGAAACTGACAAGGGACTTCAATTATAACTGCAGAAACAAGAACATGAAGTGGCCAGAGAGTTCAAAACACAAGATCCACGTACAAATATAGAACGCCAAATATTGTGAATTGAACATATTACCCTATACTTCCATACTTAAATTAATTAATGTTAACATTATCATGATGAGGGGGAACGGACTTGATTTTACCATAAGGGCGACCAAGAAAAACATTTGAATCGTTGACAAACAACTGTGACCTTTAGTGAGCATCCGTAGTAGCTATTAAAAGAATTATGGTTGAGACTCGCATATGTGTCCTCTATTTCTAATGTTAGGATGTTCAATCTTCGGCATTAGGAATCACGTAATTATGGTTGATATTTTCCTCAAGTTCATAGAAACCCAACTGAAGAGACATGGAACATGTGATGTGTAATTTGCCTACATTAGCCGTTACTTAAGTGGGCCTAGATCCCAACTCCCATCTCTCTCTCGTGCAAAGGAGAAGAAGATGATGACGATGATGCAATCAATTGGGGTAGGGGCAATAAGAACAGAAACTAAAACAAACGCTTTTTCTTGTTGGGACTCATGAAGTTGTTATGTCAAAGGTTTGGCGGTTTCATAGTTCCTTGCCCCCAACAACCCCTCCTTTCCCTCGACGGTTAACAACCTTTTCCTTAAATCCTTCCCCCCACCGCATCCCTCTCCCCATCCTTGCCATCCACATATGCTAACTTGGTTCGGTCATTTCAACGAACACATGATAAGCAGCAAGTTGGGATTAGTAACAGCGCATCAACAGTCCAGAGCGCATCAACAGTCCAGAGGTGCCCAAACTCTCAAAATAGGAAATTGCACACCGTCATCCACGGTTAGGCTCTGTGCTCAAGCATGCGATCCAAGTCGAAAAGACGAAAAAAAAAAAAAAAACCGAAAACGGGAAAAAAAATCATCAGCGCAAGCCGACGCACGCAACAAAGCATCAGATTGGAACTAACGTCTAAGCGCAAATCAGCAAAATCAGCAATTCCAGCGACCGTGAATGTCACGACAGACGGCAAAAGACAGAAAAAGGCAAACCCGAAGCACGGCATCTCTAGTCCCCCAACCACCGGAGCCGGGCAAAAAAATGCACTCAACGACAGGGGAGGGGAGAACCACGAGAAATGAAGGAGAAACCGTACGAACCGTGAGAAACGCTGGACCCACTCGGCGATTTGCGGTACCCGCAGGAGCTCCTCCGCCGGCCGCAGTCCAAGACCTCCCTCCTTCCTCACCGGGAACACCGGGCTTCGGGAGCGAGGGGGAGAGAGGAGAGACGAACTGCAGAGGATGTGCAAAAGAAAAGCGCAGTCGAGCAAGAAGAGGTTGTCGCGAGGGAGAGAGCGACGGAAGGGTCAGAGCAATCGAGCAAGAAGAGGTTTCGCGAGGGAGAGAGCGACGGAAAGCGAAGGAAGGGAGGAGTGCGAATTAGACCTAGGGTTTTCTTGTTTTCAAAATGGGCAACGTTGGGTTTTTAAGAAAATTTTGAGGGTAAAATAGGCAACGTAATATTTTCATTAAATGAAGACTCAGCATTCCCACGGGCTTGCTTTCATTTGAAAGCCCCTTGAGGTTAGTTGCCAAACACCCATTTTTGGGCTGAAGGAGCTTTGGGGGCTGAATGGGCTTTTTAAATGCCCATCCAAACGCACCCTTACTCTCTTCCTCAAAGACCACGTGAAACTGAGCGGCGTTGCTTGTAAGCCAGCACGACCATATCCTTAGTCTGTGGAAACTTGTGAATCTGTCTTTCGGTATCAATAGTCAAACATGGTTTTGTAACTTGTCAGTCAAGAGCTTCTCTCTTTGTTTGAAGGCAAAGAAGAAGAATAACCTTCTATGCCTCCATCCAAAGGGTCAAAAGACCATGTACTGAATCTTGCATCTGCTACATCCAATGAACTCTGTTGTTTTCTTTTTTAACTTTTTGCTTTACGCGATCCGACATCCTATGGTGGCACATGACCATGGAAACCTTCTCCACGGATCCTTATGACTACTAGCGAGATGTGTGTTATATAGCTTTTAAGATATAACAGCTAACCACGATATTCCAGGAAAATGAGTGAAGCGTAAAAAAGAAAAAAGAAAATATATATATATATATATATATATATATATATATATTTATATTCTTGCCTGACTTTGGTCTCCTTAATTTTACCTCTATGAAAACCATTTTGAAATATGTCCTGAAATTCTTGCATCCATCGAATCAATTATTTTTATACATGAGTTATGCATGAATCAAGACTTGAATCCTCCCACGATTCATAAAAAATTAAATAATAATTATTTACTCGCAAAATCCATTCAAAATTTTCAAGCTTCAAATATTAGTGATGTTATTGTATTAGAAAAATATGTTTGTTAAATTAAATGACATAGTTTTTTTGGTCAGATTTGGCTTGATATGCCAAACTTGAAATGAGTTTATATCCCAGCAATCTTTCCTTGTATGATCCTTCTTGATCTTATTTGTATTATGAAAATTCTTCATAATATTGGGAAAATCCATAAATCTGATGACGGATTAAAATAAGCTCCCATGAAAATTATAAAAATAATAATATAATCACATATCTTATCATTTCTACTGGACAACTTCTTGGCAGAGAAAAAAGGGAAAGAGAAAAGGGTATAAACTCCTTGCATTCACGCGAGAAAATCTACTCTTTGCATTCACTCGAGAAAATCTACCCTTTCCGCTCGGCTTTCCCCAGAAAGGACAGCTTTTTGCTGCTTCCTTGACGTTCTTGTTCCGGTCTCGTTGCTCTCTCTCTCTCTCTCTCTCTCTCTCTCTCTCTCTCTCTCTCTCTCTCTCTCTGCATGACACCAAAGAGAAACCCCTTGGATCCTTTAAGCCCATGTCCTCTTCTCAAAGTTTGAAATTTTGCTCTGTTCTTGAAGGGCTTTTGCCCTCTTGCGCTTTCTTGGCGCCTTGTGTTGTCGATTGGTTTCTTTTATGTCCACGGGAAAAGAGAAGAATGAGGTGGAAGAGGGTCCCGTTGCTGCAAGCCCACCAGCAGCCGGAGCCGGGAAGGGAGGAGGCGGGTGGCCCTGGAAAGAGGTGGGGCCACACTTGCAACGCCATCAAGGGCGGGAGGTTCCTGTACGTGTTCGGGGGCTACATCAAGGACAACTGCCAGACCGACCAAGTTCACGTCTTCGACACTGGTGGGTCGTCGAGTTTATGTAATGGGGGTTCTAGTTTTCCTTCAAAGTCTGCATTTTTCTCTGAGAATGTTTTCAATTCAGAGAAACAGTGAGATTGTTTGAGTAACTAGAGGCTGAGAAATAGTGAGATTGTTTGAGCAACTTGAGCTCGTTTGGGTAACTTGAATATGGTTGAGGACGTAAGTTATATTGACAGAACCACATAAATCTAGTGTTCTATTTTTTTTTTTTTTGTTTAGTTTATTTTATTATCGGATCGCTTATTTCCACAACAGTTAATTTGCAATTTATAGTACATTTCAAAGCGATAGCTAGGGTAACAATTTTTTGTAGTTGCATATGCTTAATATCTTGTTCATGTAATATCTCTTGATTGAGAGGTAGGGTTGATTGGATTGGCAATTCTAGGTTGCCAATTATGGGACCTGGATAGTAAGATTACCTCAATTAGAAAGATTGTGCCACTATCATAGTTCAGAAAGGGCATGGTCATTAGGGGTGATCGGGTCCAGAATAGGTAGGGTCTAGACTTGAACCCTATATCTAACCTCGTTATAACCAGTTTCCCTTTTCTGGACCATGTACCTAACCATATTTGTATTGGACCTTATACTCGACCCACCATGTTTTTCTGGTCCGGTTCCAAGATCAACCCTGTTTTCAATGGAACTTGTTTTGCAATCTCAAGATATTCCATACGACTTCGAATTTTATATTAATACGCTAGAAAATAACATAATCATCCTAATTTGTATCGAAACATTAAGCACATGTAATAAATAAATACATAAACTTTTCAACTAAACAAAAAATTAAGGATCCACATGGCTAATTATAATAAATAAAATCATAAGGCAAAAATTTACCAAAAAACATAGGTCTAATATTAGTCTTATTCGCACAACTAAAAAATTTACCAAAAAACATAGGTCTAATATTAGTCTTATTCGCACAACTACTATATGAAGCTACTCATTTATGCAAACATAACTTCACCTATAAAAGAGAAATTAGGCCAGCCAATCCAAGTGGTACACAAGAATTTGGTGACGACGAACACCACCCATCTGTCAAATGGTGCGAGAGGGAGTTGATGAGGGAGGGCAGCAAGTGAGGAAGAGGAACGACGAAGGAGAAGTGCCATGCGTGTTTGAGAGAGCCAAAAGGAAAAACGTCGTGTGATTGCGGGAGTAAGAATAGAAATAAGGGGAAAAATAGGGTTTTTGATCTATACTTACAAAATCAGTTCCCAAATCGGTTCCAAAACCGGTCTGAGAACCAATTCCTAGGTGGGTAATCAATCAAACCCGGTTCCCCGACCGGTTTAAACTGGTTCTAAAGTTTGGGAACTAGTTCCCGGACCAGTTTCACTAGGAACCGGTTCCTAACCCTGTTTTCCAAGTGGGCCGGTTCGGTTCTCGGGTATACTCAATCCGATTGCACACCCCTAATGGTCATTCTAGTTATAATATGAACCATGAACTTATTTGTGATTGACAAATATGTACTTTGTTATCCTGAAAATTTTTTCTCCTAAAGTTAAAGCCAAGACTTCACATATCAGTCGACATTCTAGTGCACAAGACTCACTCGCAATGCGTGGGGCTAGGAAGGGGTTCATGTATGCAGCCATACCTCTAGTTTTTAGAGAGGCTATTTTGGTGACTCATCCCGTGATGTTGGGTCGCAATGAAGTAACCTTTTTACTGTCGCACTAAGGCTCAACATTAGGGTACCACGATTTAGTTGACATTTACATATTTGCTATATATTTACTATTTTGGTCAAATTTATGTATTTTCTTTAAGTAAATGGATTCGATCTCATTGTAGGTTTCTTTCCATGTAAGTCTTTATTTTATGAACCTACAAAATCACCATATTCATTACCGAATCACCATATTCAGGAAATTGTCTTCAAAATTGTCTAAAGAGATTTCCGCGTGGCCGTAGATTTTGTCAAGTAATTAAAATTCCATGAAGCATAAGCCAAGTGCCTGTTTTATATGTTTTCCATTGCTATGATATATAGGTATAGATCTCCCACTAGAGTTTTCACCATTCTAGAAATTGTGGGATTATGGTCGTGATACTGTTTTTTTGAATTGCTCGTGTGTGCCAAATCATAAGTAGCTATGGACAATAATGAAGGTTCTCATAGTCATCCGTTCAAACAATCGAAGCCGTCCAAGGCAAACCAACATTTCAGGCTACGGTGACGGAATGTTTTGGAAATAGATACACCATTGAAACCGTCATAGACGGAAAACCTCTCCGTGGAATTCTATTTTCCAATGAGCCTAACCCTCTCCCTATGCCCCGTTTGAGCTCCAAGCAGTTGAGTTTTTTTGATTTTACCATTTAGCTAATTGATTTTTACCCAACAAATGCTGGTTCGATTCCAATTCTCTATTATTTTAGCAGGAAAAGAACAAATGGGAATTCAAGTAGCGGTCCGCCACATGGTGATTATGATAGTGAGTCAAAGGTGCCTAGAGTTAATGATGGGCAAGCTAATATGTGGACGGTAAAAAAGCCTCCTCCCAAGAGGCCCATGCGGGACCGGTCCAGCTTCCTATTTCGAATGAAGCACAACCTTCCGACGGCTCTCGGCCTAGACAAGGTCAACCAACCCCGCAGCTCCGCGTTTGCTATAGTGTTTTGACTTGGCGGTAGCTAATCTAAATTTGTTGAATTTAGTACTGGAAGTTCTAACTTTATAGAAAAGGAACATGCGAAAGTACCTTATAATTTTGAAATAGCTAGTACGAGTACCTAGAGGGGGGTGAATAGGTATATAAAAATTTTCTTAACGATTGCACAATACTTAGACAGATGGATAATTAAAAATTAATCGAGAGACTGAGTAAGGGAAAGAGAGAATTGAACACGCGGTTTATAGTGGTTCGGCTTGATTCAAGCCTACGTCCACTCTTCTGCACTGACAGCCGATTGGTTGGATTCCACTATGATTAAAGAGCTGTTACAGTGTTGATCTTCCTTGATTTCTAGGTGTAGATAATCTACCACACTCGCTCAAGGTGTCACCAAGTATAAACACTCTCTGTGTATACAATTTCGCTCAAACTGTATCGACTAATAATCAAGGTTCTTCAGACTCTAGAATTTTTCTATCGATCACACACTTAAAACAACAAGAACATCTTCCTTTTATACTCCTTTATGCCATCATAGCCGTTGGCACTTACCAAAGGAATTCCTCCAATCTACCCGTTGGACGGAATCAATCAAGAAGATCATCCGAGCCATTTAAGGAATCGATGATAGCCCATCAATCTGTTCGCCCATACAATCAGGATCTTGGTTTCCAAGAATAGAACATTCCAAGAATATTTCGTCGACCATCGGATTTTCAATCGATCTTGGATAAGAATCAAAGAATCCGAAATGTTTATCCAACCAAAGAATCTTTTCCAGAGGATAGGATCGAATCCTCAACCATACACTTCGGCTTTGGATTTCCTTCGTCGCTGGATTAAAAAGACTGTCAGTGAGAATAGACTTAAGTCTTGAGTCTTGATTCTTGAGTCTTGAGTCTTGAGTCTTGAGTCTACAAAATCTTCAGACTTTAAACTGTCGATCTCCAAACATCCAGACTTAGACTGATAGAAACGTTTTGTCAGCTTCAAAATATTCTGGAAAGATTTCTCCAACAATCTCCCCCTTTTTGATGGTGACAAAACTTTCTTGTAGATTTGAACAACTTTGACCTGCAAAAACATTTCTCAAGCAATATGGCTAACTCATAAAGATTAATAAAACAACCAGACTCTGCATCCACAGAAAATTGGTTAGTCTTTCATGAGTAATACCATATAACAACACTTGATATAAATGCAATCAGTCAAGCATCAAAATCCACAGCCAATTCAGTCAAATTTAAAATCACACCCAAGTTCAAGTTCTCAAGTCACACTCAAACATAACCACAAAAGTTAAACAAAACCACAAAAGTCAAAGTTTTAAAATGTTGAGAGTTAATGGTTCAAATTGATTCTCCCCCTTTTTGTCATCATTAAAAAGGGTGAGAAAGGAGTCATGTCTGCTTGGGAATGCGCACGATCTGGAAATCCCCAATGGACTGGACTACTCCTTCGAGCTTCTTCAGGTCTTCCCTCAGTTGAGCTACCTCTTCTCCCTTAGCATTGGCTTGAAGTTGCAGAGCAAGGTCTTTGAATTTATCCTCTAGAGAGACTGAAGATGCTTGTCCAGCATTCTTCAAGGCTTGGATTTCACGATCCGTAACATATATCCGGCTACGCATTTCCAGAAGAATATTCATGATGCTACAAAAATCTGCAGAATCGTCCGTCTGTGTACCGGCATGAGCTTTCTCGATGAAGTAAATGTAGACGATGGCGCTTCGTATAGTCTCGGCAGATTTGGAATCGACGTATCACCTTCTTCGAGGCAATTGAGAAGCCTGAAATTCTTTCGGGTCTCGGAGGTTCTTGGCGGCATGAGGTGAGGACCTTTCTTGCTCGCCAACTCCCCCTGTCTCTAGGACATCAAGCGGGGAAGAGTGATGATCATGCTCTTGATTTCCCTTCTCTCCAGATTCAGCAGACTTTTCTTTTTCTCCTTCTCCTTCTTCTTCAGCTTCTTTCTCCTTCTCTCTCTGCTCTTCTTCTTCTCTGTTCTTCTGAAGTTCTGTCGGTTGAGACACAGAACGTCTGGTTCTTGTCAGAGCTTGGATAGTGGGATCTTCATCCTCTTCATCTTCATCTTCATCCTCCAGGATGAGAGTTCTTTTCTTCTTTTTCGATGGAGCACCAATGGCCTCCTTTCCTTTCCTTTTTGAAGCAAACTGAACTGGAGATTTCACTCTAAATTTCTCCATTGCCTTGGACAATTCTTGCAGACGCATCTTCGTTAACATCTTCAAACCTACCACCATCTTATCACACGGTCGAACACAAAATGTTTGTGGTGGTTCAATATTCATGTGTCTGAAGATCTTGGTCACGAGACCAGGATAAGGCAATTGTCCTTTGTCTTTTGACATTGCTCTGTACATATGGAAGAGAATAGTGTGCGGGAGAGAAAACTTCCATCCTGAGTTGATCGCGTACATCAACTTTGCTTCAGAGAGAGACACAGAAGTCTTTGACATAGACTTTGGTGTGAGACAGTTGATCACAATCTTATGAAGCACAATGTTGATGGCATTCATCCTGGAATAGGTAATTTTCTTCTCTACGTCCCTATCTTTGACAAGTTCCAGAGTAGTACGAGCAGGTGAGACTTTGATTGGTAGATACCGTCCTCGTTCAACTCCAACTATGTCCGCCAACATATTCACATCTACCACGTAGACTTGGTCTCGGACACTGAATGAAACTCTATTCGCATCCAAAAAGCTAAGATTTGAATAGAAATAAGCAGTTAGTTGAGCATACCCGTCCATAGAGTCAGAGCAAAAAGTCTCAAGTTGAAGCAAATTCAACTTCTCTCTTAAGTTTACGTTGATAGTGTCCAGAAAGTCAAAATCGACACTTCTAGGGTTTATGACCCCTCTTTTCAACAGCCTGAAGTACGCCTTTTCCTGATCCTTGGACTTAAACAAATCCATCCGATTTCCTTTCACTTTTGCTGCCACACCCATTTTGGGTTGAAATTCAAGGAACATTCTATCATCATCGTTCCCATCAATCAGATTTTGTCCTGGCATACGAGGGTCACTAGGAATGTTCGCAAGTGCCTCCTCTGCCCTTCCTTTAGGAGCAATTCCCAATTCCTCCATTTTCCGCAGAAAAAGATACTCATTCCCATAATTTTTGTCCTTAAGGAAGTCATCTATATATTTTAATGAAGAACCGGAGCTTTTCAACGCACGATAAAGCTTATAGATAAAGGAGGGTCTTTGGACTCTTACTGGGTCGGCATCCTCGATTATCTCTTCTTCCAGATGATGACTCGCACCTTGTGGGGCGGGAGGTGTTGAATGACGTGGAGGAGAGCGAATCGGACTTTGTCGCCGACTTGATAAGTCTTCTTCCTCGTAAGATCGAAGTGAGTCGGTCCCTTCTCCATTCTTTGTGGTCCCCTGCTTGCGATTCTTGATGATTTCCTCGAAGACGACATCTTTCTTTGTCTATTGGAAGATTCCTTCACTTGCTTTTCCCAAGAAAAATGACCACTTTCTCGACGACGAACAGGAAATAGAAACAGGATCGGGAGGAGAGTTCTTTTTAGGGTTTTGAAGATTTGGGCGAAGAGAAACTGTATATATAACTCAGTTTTTGAAAAGGGAAGTTCAATCGGTATAAAGGTGTACGAACACTTCTTTTCAAAAATCAATAACTGCCAAAATTAATTTCTTTTAAAAAGACAAGTTTTTGAATTTCACACGGATTATAACTAAAAATCGTACCTTTTCGAGATTAGATAACTAAACGAGAATTCGTACCTTTTAAGCAACTTACAGTCTATAGCCGTAAATGTCTGAGTCTGAAGACTTAAAGACTGAGAGGTTAGAGTCTTAGAGTTGATGAGTCTCTAGACTTTAACTTCTTCAAGCTTCAAAATGTTGAGTCTTGAACGGATAGAGTCGAATTGATTTTTCTCCAAAGGCTTTGTGAATATATCCGCTAGTTGACTCTTTGAATCAACAAATTGAATCGAGATTTCTCCATTTTGAATGTGATCTCTAATGAAGTGATGTCGAATCTCAATATGCTTTGCTCTTGAATGAAGGATTGGATTTTTGGTAAGATTGATCGCACTGGTGTTGTCACATCGATTTACGTGCATGAGTCTTCAATGCCAAAGTCTTGTAGCTGTTGTTTTATCCATAGAATTTGTGAACAGCAGCTTCCAAGAGCTACATACTCTGCTTCTGTCGTTGAGAGAGCTACAGTGCTTTGCTTCCTTGAAAACCAAGATACTGTCCTGTTTCCAAGCAGTTGACAAGTTCTAAAAGTGCTCTTTCTATCGACTCTGCAACCGGCCAGATCTGCATCTGAGTATCCTAGAAGATTAAAGTCTCCTATCTTGGGATACCAGAGACCGATGCTTGAAGATGAGGCAACGTATTTGATAACACGTTTTGCAGCACTGAGATGGGATTCTCTAGGATCTGATTGAAACCTAGCATAGATGCAAACACTAAACAAAATATCAGGTCTAGAAAGTAAGATAAAGAAGTGAACCGATCATGCTCTGTACAGCTTTTGATCTACTTTCTTCCCTTCTTCATCCTTGTCTATCTTCTGAGAACATGACATTGGTATGTCGGTCTTTTTGCACTTTTCCAATCCAAACCTTTTGACAAGATCATTTGCATATTTTTCTTGATGAATAAAAGTTCCTTCCTTCATTTGTTTCACTTGAAGTCCAAGAAAGAATGTTAACTCTCCCATCATACTCATTTCAAACTCGTCCTGTATAGACTTAGAAAATTTCTTGCATAGACTTTCATTAGGTGATCCAAAAATAATATCGTCCACATATATTTGAACAAGTAAAAAGCTTTTGTTTTCCTTTTTGATAAACAAAGTAGCATCTACTTTACCTTTGACAAAACCATTTACGTAATAAAAACTTACTTAGTACGTCGTACCAAGCTCGAGGTGCTTGCTTTAGACCATACGGGGCCTTTTTCGATGCGAAGCGAGTTTGGCTTCTTTGGGTCTTCAAACCCAGGTGGTTGTTCCACATAAACTTCCTCTTGGATAAATCCATTTAGGAAAGCACTTTTGACGTCCATCTGGAATAACCTGAAATTTTTATAACAAGCAAACGCAAGTAATAGACGAATAGCTTCTAACCTTGCTACTGGTGCGTAAGTCTCGTCATAGTCTATTCCTTCTTCTTGCGTATATCCTTTGGCCACGAGTCTTGCCTTGTTTCGTACGACTTTTCCTTCTTCATTCATCTTGTTCCTGAATACCCATTTTGCTCCAATAACAGTTTTGCCTTTTGGTTTAGATGTCAATTCCCAAACATCATTGATGTTGAACTGTCTGAGTTCTTCTTGCATAGCTTCAATCCAACTTTCATCGATAAAGCTTCTTCTATGCTTTTTGGTTCAATTTCAGAAATGAGAGCCACGGCACTAGATTCTTCACGCCTTTTTGATCTGGTGCGGATTCCTTCATTGATTTCGCCAATAATGAGATCTTTGGGATGACTGGATTTGTGCTTCCAGTTACTAGTTGATTTGCCTGGTTGATGATTTCTTTCTTTATTTGAATCTTCATGAGTATCTTGATGATGGACTTCCAGAGTCTGAGATGCTTCTTGAGATGTAGACTTTGGAAGGTCTAGAGCGGGTTCAGATTCTTCATACTGAGTCTGGCTGGATTCATCTTGCGCTGAGTCTTGGAATTTGACATTCATTGATTCTTCCACAGACTGGCTTTTCTTGTTATAGACTCTGTAGGCTTTGCTTGATGTAGAATATCCAAGGAAGATGCCTTCATCGATCTTTCTTCAAACTTACCAACTCGATCATTTGCATTTTTCAAAATAAAACATTTGCAACCAAACACATGAAAGTATGAAACAATAGGCTTCTTACCTTTGAATAATTCATAGGGGGTTTTCTCTAGAATAGGTCTTAGAAAGACTCTATTTATAACATAACAAGCAGTTGAAAAAGCTTCAGCCCAAAATCGTGAAGAAATTTTACTGTCAATTAAAAGTGTTCTAGCCATTTCTTGAAGAGATCTATTCTTTCTTTCCACAACTCCATTTTGCTCTGGAGTATACGGAGAAGAAAACATGTGATTAAAACTAGATTTATCACAGAATTTCGTAAAATCTTGATTTTCAAATTCACTTCCATGATCTGTTCTTATACTTGAAATAGCACATCCTTTTTCATTTTGAACCTTTTTTGCAAACTTCTCAAAGTACGAAAAGGTTTCTGACTTACTTGCAAGAAAATATACCCAGGTAAAGCGAGAATAGTCATCCATGATTACTAGATAGTACTTCTTACCTCCAATGCTCTGAGTTCTTGTTGGTCCGAAGAGATCCATATGAAGCAACTGTAATACATGATTAGTAGAGACATGATTTATTGCCTTAAATGAATTTCTTACTTGCTTTCCCGAATGCATGGAGTGCATAAATCAGACTTTTGGTATGGCAATTTAGGAGACCTCGAACAAGCTTCTTTGATGAGATTTTGGCAAATTGCTTCATGTTGACATGGCCAAGCTTTACGTGCCATAGGACTGCTTCATCTTGAATTGAAATTAGACATTGATCTTCATTTGGCTTTACATCAAGGAGATAGATATTTCCATGCCTTCGTCCCATGAAAGACTGAGTTGAGTCTTTGCTAATTCCAGAACATATGCCTTCTTGAAAAGAGATCTTGTAACCAGTATCACACAGTTGGCTAATGCTGAGAAGATTGTAATTGAGTCCATCCACTAGAGAGACATTGCTTATTGTGAGATTTCCAATTTTCACAGTTCCAAATCCCACAATGCTTCCTTTGCTGTTTCCTCCGAATGAAACTTTTCCACCATTTACTTGAATAAGCTTTATGAAACAATTTGAGTCTCCTGTCATGTGTCTTGAGCATCCGCTGTCAAGATACCACTTTACCTTCTTTTTGACAGAGACCTGCATTCAAAAGAGAGTCTCAAGCTTTCTTTGGTACCCAAATTTTCTTGGGTCCTTTGGTGTTAGTAGTATAAGCATTATTGGGCCATACTTTCTTAACAGGCTTCCAAACCATAGGACACTCTTTTTCGAAATGATCTTGACTGTTACACTTTGAACATCTTAGAGCATTTCGACCTACAGACTTTACAAAAACCTTTTTGAAATGATTTTTGTAAGCCTCTTTTGACGGTCTTTTCTTAATTCTTTCTTTTACTTTTGGAAAATCAATCAAAGGGATTGTTTCAGCTATCATACCTAGACCAGACTTATTGAAGTAAGGTCTTTGGACTGAAAGAACTTTTTCGAGTTTTTCAGATCCTATTGAAAATTTCTTTGAAATATTTGATAAGTCAGTTTTTAAGAAAGCATTTTCTTTTGAAATTTTATCTTCATTCTCTTTAAGAGTAGAAACATTTAGGTCTAAACTTTTCACTTTTTCTTCTAAAATATTTTCCTTTTGTTTTAAAGCTGAGTTTTCCTTTTTGAGTTCGGAAATCTTTTTGAGAGAGGTCTTAAGACTAAAACATAATTCATCAATGTATTTAGAGACTTTGACAGGGATTTTATAATCACTTATCTCAAATTCACTGTCTGAGTCTGATCCAGAGTCTGATCCAGAGTCTGAGTCTAATTGCGCTATCAGACATAGGTTGGCATATTCCTCATCACTTTCTTCACACTCTGTATCGCTCCAAGTTTCGGCTTTAAGAGCTTTTCGAGACTTCTCAGGTTTTCCTCTTTTCTTCTTTAGAAGAGGACAGTTGGGTCTGATGTGTCCCTTTTTCTTACACTCGAAGCAGACTACATCTTTGTTTGGTTCCTCATTATCAACAAACTTGGTTTGCTGTTTCTGAAAACTTTGTTTCTTTAAGTTGAACCTTCTTCCTTTTCTATTAAGCTTTATGAATCTTCTAATCATAAGAGCAAGCTCCTCATCGTCCAGATCTTCTTCAAAATCTGTATCATCAGAATCATCGTTAGATTTTAAAGCAATGGATTTCTTACCTCTTGGATCTTCGTCTTCATTAATTCGTTCCACTTCGTAAGACTGAAGAGTTCCAATCAGCTCGTCTACAAATAATGGCATGATTCTTTGCGTCTCTCTTATTGAAGTCTTTATATGATTCCAATCCTTGGAGAGTCCACGCAGTAGCTTGTTCACCTTCATAGGATCAGAAATTTTCTGTCCTTGATTCTCAAGACCATTGACAATATCTGTAAAACGGCTAAACATGTCAGTTATAGATTCTCCTGGTTTCATTTTGAAGGCTTCATATTGACCAAGGAGAATGTTTATTCTGGTTTCCTTCACTCGGTCTGTCCCTTCATAAGTGATATGTAACCTGTCCCAGACTTCTTTTGCTGTAACACAAGAAGATATTCTGTTATATTTAGTTGGTGACAAAGCACAATATAAAGAATAAATTGCTTTTGCATCGAGTACTTGTCTCTTGTTTATCTCTTCTTGAGACATTCCGCTGGTATCAACAGTTTCTTTCCCTCTTTCGGATATTGATGCAGCACTAGGAGTAATTCCTCTTTCCACCACATCCCATTCCAGAGGATCCTTTGACCGTAGAAAAGCTTTCATCTTGTTTTTCCAGATGTTGTAATCCTTTCCATCAAAGTAGGGTGGTCTGGTATTGCTTTGCCCTTCCACCAGCCCTGGTGCTAGCATACTAGCCATGGATCTTTTACTCTGAAGTAAAACACTTCAAATAAAGTAAGAACACAAGCTCTGATACCAATTGAAATAGCTAGTACGAGTACCTAGAGGGGGGTGAATAGGTATATAAAAATTTTCTTAACGATTGCACAATACTTAGACAGATGGATAATTAAAAATCAATCGAGAGACTGAGTAAGGGAAAGAGAGAATTGAACACGCGGTTTATAGTGGTTCGGCTTGATTCAAGCCTACGTCCACTCTTCTGCACTGACAGCCGATTGGCTGGATTCCACTATAATCAAAGAGCTGTTACAGTGTTGATCTTCCTTGATTTCTAGGTGTAGATAATCTACCACACTCGCTCAAGGTGTCACCAAGTATAAACACTCTCTGTGTATACAATCTCGCTCAAACTGTATCGACTAATAATCAAGGTTCTTCAGACTCTGGAATTTTTCTATCGATCACACACCTAAAACAACTAGAATGTCTTCCTTTTATACTCCTTTATGCCATCATAGCCGTTGGCACTTACCAAAGGAATTCCTCCAATCTACCCGTTGGACGGAATCAATCAAGAAGATCATCCGAGCTAATTAAGGAATCTGATGATAGCCCATCAATCCTGTTCGCCCATACAATCAGGATCTTGGTTTCCAAGAATAGAACATTCCAAGAATATTTCGTCGACCATCGGATCTTCAATTGATCTTGGATAAGAATCAAAGAATCCGAAATGTTTATCCAACCAAAGAATCTTTTCCAGAGGATAGGATCAAATCCTCAACCATACACTTCGGCTTTGGATTTCCTTCGTCACTGGATTAGAAAGACTGTCAGTGAGAATAGACTTAAGTCTTGAGTCTTGATTCTTAAGTCTTGAGTCTTGAGTCTTGGGTCTTGAGAATACAAAGTCTTGAGACTTTAAACTGTCGATCTCCAAACATCCAGACTTAGACTGATAGAAACGTTTTGTCAGTTTCAAAATATTCTGGAAAGATTTCTCCAACAAATTTCACGTTTGAAATATGATGTTCACATTGTTACTGAAAAGGACATGTAATTGGGGAGATAAATAGGGACATGAAAAAATTTGAATATAGAATTTCCAGCTCTAGTGCCATGTGAAATTTGTAGAACTATTACTAACTATTCTAAAAACTTGAGTTTTTAGATGCGAGAGCAGCTTTAATATTTAATTGCTCTAACAAAAAAGTTGGACCAAAATTCAGACACGGCGTGAGGGGGCCGACCCCTAATTGAAACATTCTAAACCTCCGTATGTGATATTGTTGCCTGGAAGAGACGGAAGGACAGCAACAAAACAAAAAAATGGCCTCCCAAATAGGATTTGGCTATTCCATGCAGAATGTATTTTTGTGTTTTGTGCTCTTTTTGGGTGTTCGTAGTCATTACAATGTGATATTGATCGTGTGATCATTTTTCATGGTTTGAATGGAAATATGTATCGTGTGCATTATGGGATTGTATGCCTGCATATTTTAATATTTGTCTTCCTCCTCAGGTTCTTGCAAGCCATAAATCATCACTGCCGGCTTCTATGAATACCAAAGATGATGATGCAGCCCATATTCAAAACCAACTCATTCAACCAAGAAGATCGGCGCGCATTCGAAATCAACAACACTCTCATAAAAAATTCCCTCATCTTTGACTCTATCATAAAGACTTGTCATTTCCCATGTATTGAAACTGCATCAAGACTCTTTGGGAGAATCACAAGTATTGGAAATATTATACATTTAATAACTTCTAGTTCTATGTAATTTATAGTTTTTAAGCTTGACTTTAATCTCTTGGTCTTCTTTTATAAAAGGTCGTCAGACCTCTGTAAATGGGAGACTTGCTTAATGCAATTAGCTTGAACCTTAAAGAGTTCAAACCCCCTTAAAAACCTAGAAAAGTCTTCACTCCATCCTTGAAGAGTCGAGGCTTTTAAAGCCTGCATCCTTGAAGAGTTGCAACCATCAATATGGAAGAATTGATGTCATTTCAACTTCCTTGGAAGCCTAGAAGAGCAACCATTGAAGTTTCGATCCTCTTCTTCATTATATCCATTCCTGTTTTGCCCACTCCCATCAAAATTCGACAAGTCTATAGTGCTTATATGAGAAAAATTAAAACACCAAAATTGTAGATCCTCGATTCTCCATTCTTTTGGTTTTGGAATCAGGTCATTCTGATCTGAATTGACAAAGCTATGCACATTTTCCTAAGCTTGAGCAAGACGGGAATTTCTATTCGATTTTGTGACTAAGTTTTCATAGGTGTGAGTCACTCTCCCAATCCTATTGTTTGATTAGCCAACCTTTGGGCTACATCGGATGATCAGATGGCTGAAGGTCCAAATCTGAATGTAGCTCCAAAAGAGAGTGTATCCCCATCAACCAAGGGTCCTGCCGTGACCTCACAGAGCTAGAATCATATGCGTTGCTGATTATGATATGTTGCTGTTATCCAGCCTCAAGTTTCTATGACCGATCAAATCATGTTTTGATCTCACAACTGTGCTTGTGAAACAATAGTTTGTAGCAATAACTTAATCACAGGTCATAGAAATTTTGTTCAACAAAAACGTCCACATGTAATAGTTCCCATAACTTAATGACGGTCGTGACATTGTATGTAAAATATCTTATAATTATTGCATCGTTTACATCACTTACACGAATCATTCTGGTACAATATGTCCCACTTGTTAAAAATTACTTTTCCATTTGTCATGATCTCGTGGTGAAGAGTTTCTCTTGTTTTTTTTACAAGAAAAGTACCCAAAAAAGTCTTCAACCTATTATATTAATACCAATTCAATCCTGAAATTTCTAATTTGACCAATTTAGTCCTAAATATTTTCATATTGATATCAATTCAGTCCATCCGATTAATTTAGATCGGAAATCACTGACGTGGACACTAATTGTCCTACGTGGCATGGCCAACATTAACATGGATATTTTTAAATATTTTTTAATATTTTTTCTTTTAACTTATTTTTCCTTTTTTCCCCTATTCTTTCTCCTTTGCATTGTGACTAGTCCCAACCTTGGCCAGCGAGCGGCCACAGTCGAGGCCCAGCAAGGGCATGGCAAGGGTCAAGCCCTCGTAGAACGCTACAAGGGCCGCCTTTACCTAGGCCACGAGGGTCGAGCCCTCACCAAACTCAATGAGGGCAACAGGGTAAGCCCTCGCTAGAGGCCACAAGGGCTGCCCTCGCCCAAGCCACAAGGGTCAAGCCCTCACCAAACTCAACAAGAGCGCCCTCACCCAAGCTGTGAGGGTCGTGCCCTCCCCAGCCCTCGGCTGTGGCCAATTGCTAGCCATGGCTAGTACCCGCCACAAGGCAAAGGAAAAAGAACATAAAAAAGGAAAAATAAGAAAAATAATTCAAAAATCAAACAATATTTTAAAATTATTTTAAAATGTCTATGTTAACGCTAGCCGGGCCACGTAAGACAACCGACATCCACGTCAACGATTTCCAATCTAAATTGACCGGATATACTAAATTGATACTAAACCCAAAGACTTCCTGGTACGTTTTTGGCTAATAACTGAAATTGGTGAAAATTTTGGTGAACCAACTATGAACTACCTCCATGTCATCCAAATAACTACAACAGTTGCTTGATATCCTTTGTTGCATGGCTTGATCTATCTTTTCAAGTATCATGGAGTGGGAGGACCAAAATCGTGTATGTGTATACCCAGGAGTAGCATATTCAATGATGCACCCTTTGTAAATGCCTACGCTTACCTGGATACATATGCAAACAGTTTTTACTGCGATTAAGATTAACTGGGAATCATGAAACTAAGATAAGAAAGGACCCCTCAATGAAATAACGATCTTGCTTCGGAGTTAAGCTCTATCTTCAGGTGGATATGTCCCATTTGGGCATCTGCATATGATATAATATATGCGTACAAGCTAGTTGTTATATTTCTGATCGCAGATGAGAGGATATCAGGCAAGATGAGGAGGTGATTTGGCAAAATCAGTTCGAAACATGTTCTTGCCCAGTTACTTTTGATTGGGTGACAACGTCCTGACGCATCCCATGTATAGGCCATTCCAACCACAAATTCATCAAGTTGTCTTATATGCATTTGACAGCTGACAAAGTCTTCAAGCTAACTATGGAGATCGATATGCCTCCTGATCTTTGCTTGATTAAGATTGATGTCTAATGTGCTATGTGTAAGTCTGGTTCATTGTGAAACTCATGATACAGCAACTTCTTAACTCCAACATGTACGATTACTGTTATTCTGTCATAAGATGCAACATCAAAATGTTCCTCATCCATGAAAAAGTATTGTATATGTAACCGACCAATAATCATTGTCCGTAGTCTATTAATCTCATTACTTGATGTCGCATGTATTTTGCTCACTTTTGATTGGCTTGCTACACCACATGTCACTACCATGTTGTGCATCTAACACACAAAATACCTTCTCATTGTTTGTGGGTATGGCTGGTTGAAGAATTGACCATTGTCTTGTTTATTTAGGTTGTTTGAGGTTGTTATAACAAGTTTCACACAGAATAAACTCCTCGGCAGTAATAAGTTTAATAAAGGATGATGTTTTGATGTTGGCATGGTAAAGGCAAGCGTATGCTTAGTTTTAGTACGGGAACAGAATAGTGTAAGCCTCAACTGGAATAAGGTTATTAACAGCAGATACTATAAAAAAAGAATGCTCTATCAGGAAATTTAGCAAACAAAGGTCTACTAGGACTAGAAGTTAATTTTTTCCATATTAGGCTGCCAAGCCAAAGTCATTAAGGCCATGTCAGCGATCCACAAACTAAGAATTTAGTTGGTTTATTGGGCATGAGGCGGCGGCTCACGCTTTCAAGTTCTAGAAGTCACGGTTTGCTGGGTAAAGTCCAAGAAATGAATATTACTTCATGATACATGTTTGCATATAGAAGGCAGCATCTACTTGAAGGCTGGACATGATGACATTTAAAATTCATCCAACTCTGAGAGAAACTCCTGCTGAGTAATTGGCAAATCTTTCGCGATCAGGATCTCGTGCATCAGTTGTCATTGCCACCACTTGAAACAGGTAACCCAAGGACGATCCCCCACCAGGGGCTGCGTGGCCCTTGGTCAAAGGCCGGTCCTGTACAAGAAAGGTTTCTGGTTTCAGCAGTCATGTACCAGTAAGGAAACTGGAACAAGAATTTCGAAGCCGTGAAAAATATGCTAACGTTGCACTGATAGAACATCAGATGGCATAAGGGCGAAGATAGCTTGCACCGGTGTTAGCGCTAAGAAGGGCAGAGCACCACGGTAAACCTGGCTTAACATAACAAAAATAATTAGGACAACCAAGTAGACTAAATACTTCAGATGTAAGCAATCACCCTCTAGTCAAGGCATTTCAACAATTGAAATGCGTGGCTACTCGTGAATGAGTGCACAAAAAATTGGAGGATTTGGAGAACAACTCATCGATTAAGGTTGGCGCTGGTAGTTGTCCTGGGTTGTGATTCTAAAGTTTTGAGCAACGAATTTGAGAGTTTCGAAGTTTGTTGCCCTGCACTTTTGGCTCTCTTTGGGGATTGCGTTTGAGACAGCGATCGGGATGGTTTCTTGACTTCGCCAGAGAAGTCAGCTGCCGGTGTGGAATTTCGTGGAGTCCATCCATAGGCTCCAATCCTTAGGGTTGTGGATCGAATTGTTAAAATAATATAAAATTGATTGTTGAAGATTTGAGCATGTTGGTTTCTGAACTCTAGATTTGGTTGGTAGTATTCTTTAAAATGCCTTTGATTTATGGTGACCATCAGAAAATTGAAAACAAAGGGAAATCAGCATCATTTATGGTGGGCTATAATTTAACAAGAAGTACTTGCTTTCATATGGAAAAGGGGAGGCCTCGTTTGTTTTTCTTAGTCAAAGGACATGAGGTTTCCTCTTTGTCAGAAGGAGCAGGGACTTTATGTCTCTGTCTCATTTATTGTTTGTGTGTTTTTTCTTCTGCTCTGTGGACTTTTGTTATTTCACTTAATGTTTGTCAAGCTATAAACATGTCCAACCACTTTAAAAGGCCGCGGACTTCAGATTTGTAGTTACATCAAAGCAAAAAAACATTTGCATTTTCAATTAGTTCTTCCTCTGGTCATCATTTGTGCCTTGTTCCAAATTTTCGAAGTTGCCATTAATTTTTTTGGATCCAACACAATCCCTGCAAACTTCTTATTCTCTTCAAGGACTGCATCAGCGATGGTGATCATAACAGTTTCTTAACTTTGCCAAATAACTCCGCCGCCTTTGGTGGAAGTTCAAATGAGGTGTTCACAACACTCCGATCTTGAAGGCTATGGACATAATCCCAACGACTTTCTTATACTTCAAGAGTTCGATGCACCTCGGTGATTTAAATATGAATAAATGTGTATTCTTTGAACTGCTTCGTACAAGAATCAATTTCTCGATTTTTGGTTCACTGGTTTAATTGCATGGACTTCTCCATTTTCTTTTTTCACTTTCTCGATCAATGGAATTCATCATGGTTCATTGCATAGACTTGGGTAAACAGGACAAACAGTATTCTAGCCATTCCCAAAGTCTTGTTTTCTTAAGCAACTGATTAGAAGCAATGGGTTAGTTGATCAACGATTTCGGTGATAGTACGTTTAAAGAAATAGTTGGGTGAAGGTAACGGTCTTCTGTAGTTTTATATGCTTTATATCTATGAGGTGCAGCATTGTCCATAACTAATCAAAAAAATTAAACCTTTACTTGCCCTACTAGTCTCTATGAACCCGAATGCCTATATTAACTCAAAGAATATATGACGCCATGTTCATGTAATATCTCTTAATTTAATAAGTATGAGGTGGGTTGATTGGACAGTCAATTCTAGCGATCTATATCATAAGAGTACCTGAATTAGAAAAATCATATCAATATCGCAGTTCAAAAAGGGCATGGCCATCCCGGTAACAATATGAACCGTGAATATATTTGATGTTCCAGTTCGTGACCATAAAATCTCCCAAAAAGAAGACTTCACTTATGATATAATATGAAAAGTGTTGGTAATTTGTTTATAAAACAAATTGAGAGGTGCCTTGTCCTACATCGAAAAGATGTGAGTGCGCACATGGACGAAATTTGACATTAACCAACGATCATTATTTTATTTATTGAGAAAATTTGGATTTATTTATATAAAATATTAACTACAAAATCTTGTTGAAACAAAGGCGACTGTTCATGAAAAGTTACAATTATTTTTTATTTTTTATTTTTTTAATTCCAAATTTTTATATATTTTCAACGTAACCTTTGAGACGTACTTTTTCACGAAAGGTTGTTTTTGTTCTTTCGCAACCTTTTGAAGAGTTGCCTCTATTCGAAAGAAAAAGATAAATACGTTTCTTTTGAGATCAAACATATATCTTCTTCCATTTTTTAATTTTCTTTTGAGAGAAACTACAGCCATTGTTTCCAATTATTTCCCATGAGAGATCCTGGAGAAATACTAAAATTGCTATCTAGTATTCTCATCTGAGACTTTGTTGTATCCTAGAAGATTTTTGCCGGTAACCATTAGCAACGTTGTGGGGCAAATAAATCCTTAAAAAAAGTGATATCACGCCTCAAAATCCGACTTGAGTACTCTACCGATCCGACTTCATTGTTCTACCCAATACGAAGCCATATTTTCCCAACAAAAAATTTATCTATGTGTTTCATTTTCATTGAGAAATATTGTTTTCTTGAAATTAAAGCTCATATTTTACAAGACAAAATGGCATCCTACCGCACAACACCCCTCCATGGGAAGGGGTTCATGTCTACAGTCGTGCCCCTAGTTTCTAGAGAGCTATTTTTGTGATTCAAACCCGTAACCTTAATCACAATAGAGTAACCTTTTACTATTGCACAAAGGCTCACCCTTAGGGTATCATAATCTAGGTGAAGTCTACATATTTGCTAGTTATTTACTTTTCTTGTCGGATCTACTATTTACTCTAAGCAAATGGATTCGGTTTTATGTGAGGTTTTTTTAAATGTAAAGTTTTATATTGTAAATCGACAAAATCACCCTATTCAATACCAAATCACCATATTCAATACAAAATCAGAAAATTTTCTTCAAAATCATCTAGAGAGATTTCCGTGCGGCCAAAGATTTTGTTGAGTAATTAAAGTTCAAAGCAGAAGCCAAGTGCATGTTTTACATGTTTTCCCTTGCTATTATACATCGCTATTAGGTCTCCCCATGCAGTTTTCACCTATCTAAAAGTCATGTTGTTATGGTCATGATACTGTTATTTTGAATCCTTGTATGATCACCAAAAAATTCTAAGTCACTCTTGCTTGAAATATATGTCTATTTGGGAGAGCTTCTGGTTGTGTGAATTATAAATATAAGCACCTGCATCAAAGTCCCCAAATTATATATGTCTATCCGTTCGAGCTCCAGGAGGTGAGTCTTTTGTTTTTCCCATTTAGCTGATCGGTTTTACTTAATAGAGGTTACTCCAGTTCTGATTTTCTATTCTTGGAGGAGGAAAAGAACTCATGGGGATTTAAGTAGTGGTATGCCAAATGGTGATTATAGTAGTGAGTCTTCTAGAGTTATCTACCTCAACTCAGTTGATGATGGAGAAGCTGATAATGTGCATGGAAAATAAAAACGAACCCTTTTGGCCCCTTCTGTTGTTAAAAGGTGAGTCTCTCTTTTTTAAGAAAAATGGTATCAAGAAGCATTAAGAAAGGAAATTGTGAAAGCACATTACAATCTCATATTTGAAGGATAATATTCACATTCTTACGGAAAAGGACAGGTCAGCTTCTTCCTTTTCCCTATTCTTCTCTACTCAAAGGCCATGAATTTCTTTCTTTTTTTTTTAAAGAAAAATGGTTTCGTTTAAGCAGCGTGGAGGTAAGGAATGTCGCTAACATATATGTTAAAAAACATTATCATGGGAGAGGGCTAAATAGCACCAATATTGACACACAATACGCGACATGACACGATACAACATGCCGACACGTCATTTCTCAAGAAACAAAGAATTCCGACTCGTTGGAACATGTTGTATATTAAATATATATTTTTATATACATAATAAATTATCATTTTAAATTAATTTGAATCAAATTCATAAATAAATAAATAAATAAATAATCCTAGAATAAATATATATTAAAAACATTAATCTGTCATTTATTAATATCATTCATTGTTTCAATTTAACAAATTCAATTCTATTTCAATAATTTATAAAAGTTGGAGAAAAAACAAGCGATCCATATTCTGGACCCATGTATTAGATATGTTGGAAGAGGAGGAAAAAAAAACTTAAAAGGTGAATTGTATATCACGAGAAGTGGAAATCAGAAAAGTGGAGAAAACTAGGTATTTCTTTTTCCCCATTCATTATTTTTATTATCTTGTTTTATTTTTTCACATATATATATTTTGACCTCTCATTTATTGAATTTTTAAAATTGACCTCGATATCGGAATCACGTGTCGGAAACTCCTATATCAGAATTTCGACTTGAGTATCGGAGAGTGTCGAGAAAGTTGACCACGTGTCCGATTTTCCGACACATGTTGATCGAGTGTCGGAAAGTGTCGGAGAGTGTCAAACACGTGTCGAAATGTCCGACATGACACGAAGGCTCCTATAAAGTGTCAGTGCTTCATAGAGAGAGGGTGTATGACGGTAAAATTTTGGGTACAGCTAAATAACAAAATCAGGACCTACTAGCTTGGTACATGGAAAGTGACTTGGGAAGATGCAGAAATGAAGTGGAGCTGGAGAAAGAACGATGTAGACGTGAAGATCAATCTTTGTTTAAACAGTTAAGTGGATAAGAACTAGATCTGCATCACTATTTTTCTTTCCACTGTCAATGTAGCAACGACCAGTGGAAATGTCAAAAAAAAAATGTGACATTCGACTTCTAATGTATTTGGCTTGTGTGCCACATATGTCTTGCCATCAGCTTCTTTTGCACTTTATCCTGATGTTTCTGATTTTGACAATATGAACCATGAATTTATTTGTTGTTCCAATTTTTTACCATAAAATCTCACCAAAAAAAGGCCTTTGTTTATGATATAATATGAAAAAATTATGTCGTGTTTTGTTTGCAATGAGAAATAATGTTTTCTTGAAGTTAAAGCTCAGACCTTACGTGACAAAATGGCATCCTAGTGCACAATACTCCTCTGTACTGTGTGGGCCTAGGAGGGGGTTCATGTATATAATCATGTCCCTAGTTTCTAGAGAGGCTATTTTCATGACTCGGACCAGTGACCTTATCTCACAATAGAGTAACCTTTTACCATTACACTAAGGCTCAACCTTTAGATATCATTATGTAGGTGACGTCCTACTTTTGAGGTCGGATCTGTGTATTTACTCTAAGTAAATGGATTCAATCTTATTTTAGGTTTCTTTCCATGTGAATCTTTATTTTATAAACTGACAAAATCACCATATTCAATACTGAATCGCCATAATCAATACAAAATCAGAAAATTTTCTTTAGAATCATCTAAAGAGATTTCCGGTGGTGGAAGATATTGTCAATTAATTAAGAAGTCAAGTACCTATTTTACATGTTTTCCCTTCATATTATATATAGCTATAGGTCTCCCCAAAAAGTTTTCACTTATTTCAATTGCGGGGTTATTATTGTGATACGATTATTTTGAATACATTGTATGACTACCAAAAATTCTCTGTCACTCTTGCTTGAAATATTTGTCCATCTTGGAGAGCTTTGGATTGTGCGAATTTCCCCAGACTATTCATTTCCCCAAACAACTTCTTCCAAATCATAGAATTAGGGTCCTGATATTGTGTTTTTGAATTGCTTTGATGTGCCAAATCAAAAGTAGCTATGGAATCTAATGTTGCTTCTAATAGTTGTCATTCACACCATCAAAAGCCATCCGAGGTAAATCAATATTTCAGGCGAGAGCGATGGAGAATTTTGGTGATCTATACACCATTGAAACTGTCCTAGCGCTCTCCATACCTTTTTTGAGCTAAAGGAGGTGAGCCTTCTTCTTCTTCTTCTTCTTTTTCATGTTTACATGATCGGTTTTACTTAACAAACGTTAGTCCAATTCTGATTCTCTATTCTCGCAGCAGAAAAAGAACTTACGGGGATTCAAGTACTAGGATGCCGATGGTGATTATAACAGTGAGCCAAATGCGTTTAGAGTTATGCAGCCGGACTCAGTTGATGATGGACAAGCTGATGATGTGCATGGAAAAGAAGCCTCTTCCCTGGAGCCCTATGCAGAACCTGCTGATCCAGTTCCTATGTCGAATGGAAACCAACCTTCTGATGGCTCTGACCTAAACAAGGTCAGTCATCCTTGCAATTCGACCGCTATCTTGGACTACCATCACAATTCTAACTTTTAATAGGCTGGAAATCCGCACAAAATATAAATTTTATTCTTTGTTTTAGGAGCTTTTAAACGTTCATGCAGTGATTGCTCTAATCTTTCCAGTTTTTTGAGGAGTTCTTATTGTTCCCTTTTCAGTTTTGATCTGTTCTTTTTACATTCCTGATGTACTTGCACAGTCAACTTCTAGAAAATTTTCTTTATAATTTAAGGAAAAAGAAGAAGAAAGGAATAGAGGTATCTAAGTTTAGGCTCCTTTTATTTCATGCAAAATGAATGACCTAGAAAACACTTTTCTGAAAATAATCGCTTATATCATTTGTAAAAAATCAGTTAATAAAAATGTTTTTGTTATCTCCAACATTGTATATCAAAACATTTCCATAAAGAATAGAAATATTTTTCATTCATTCATTTCTATAAGCGATATAAATGATCATTTTTTAGCAAATATTTCTTAGATTATTCATTTTTCAAGAAACAAATGTAGCCCTATGAAAAAATTTTCATATTTGGAATCAATTTATATCACTTCGCCATTTAATGAATGTTTGTATGATATATGCTTGTCATATATTCCTGTGGAGATCAACATGATTAGAGTTGTGCTCAAGGTTATACCAAATCATCTGAGGGACCGCAACTTGCCTAGCCGGAGAAGCATGCTATATGGCTGTGGTGTTCTAATTTTGAAAATTGTAGTTTGTGGCTTTCGCCATAAGAAAGGAAATTGTGAAAGTACGTTACAATCTAATATTCACATTCTTGCCGAGAAGGACAAGTCAACTTCTTTTTATCCCTACTCTTCTCAACGCAAAGGCATTGAATTTCTCTTTTTTAGGAAAATGGTTTTGCCTGAGCATCATGTAGACAATATACGTCGCTAACGCGCGTTTAAAAACTTTGCCATGGGAGAGGGTAAAATGTCAGGTACAGTTGACGTACGCCGAAATCAGGACCTACCACCTTGGTACAGTAAATTGACTTGGGAAGATGCAGCTATGCAGTGGGGCTGGACATAGAACTCTATACACGAGATGACCAAATTTTTAATTGAACAGTAAGGTGATAAGAACCAGATCTGCAGATAACAATATTTCTGTCTGCTGTCAACGTAGCAACTAGTTACGGAAAGAAATGTCGGAAAAAATGTGACACTTTACTTTCAATTTTTTTTTTAAAAATACTCGTGTGCCATTTAAGTTTGGCCATCAGCTTCTTTTGCACTTTTTGGTTAGGCTTTGCATGCTAACGTTCTTTTTTCTTGTTTATGAACAAAAATTTTATTTTTTTATTTTCAAGAATAAAAAAAGAATAAAAACGTGTTTGTTTGCGATTTTGTTCAAAATCTATTTTTCTGTTATCGGAACAAAAAAAGAATAGAAATAAGAAAAAAAATTATTTTTTTCTTTCAGAAATACTTTTAAAGAAACATTTTTTCTCTCTCTTTTCTTTTCTTCTTCTTTTTTTTTTTTTTTTGGCCGGTCGCCGGCTTTGGCCATGGCCGGCAACCGGCCATCGAAGGTCGTCGAGGGCCGGCGACACCATCGAGGGTGGCGACCTCACCGGAGCATCGCCAACCCCGACAAGGCCGAGCGTTGGTGGCCCCTAGCGAGGCCGAGCCTTGCCCGCGCGGCGAGGCCGAGCAACCAGCCAAAAGAAGAAAAAAAAGGAAAAAAGGAAAAATTTAATTAAAAATTAAAAAATTAAAAGAAACAAAAAAAGAATATAATTTTATCATACGTGTTTTTATTCATTTTTTATTCTTAGAACAAGTTTACCAAACATGTCTTTCTAGTCAAAAATTGTTTCTCGGAACAAAAATAGTTTTTTTCTATTTTTGTTCCTTAGAACAATTTTTTAACAGAAACGTTACCAAACACACCATTAGTATCTCCTCCTCTTAGCATCAAAATTATAAAGATACCGCATATGTAAGGAAAAGAAGTAGTAATTCCATTAACCAATAAAATACCTGAAGAACCAGCTTGAGCAAGTGCCGTTCCATGGAGGCCTTACGTGACTCGGCCGAACCTGGCCCGAGCAGATCAGCTAGTTGAAGTATATTTTGTAGAATCAAGGTATGTCTGCTGCGGTGATCTCATGTGATTGAGGCCCTACTTTTTGAAGGGCAGTTCTAATTGTCTTCCTACTTGTAGGAAATCATGGTTCAGAAGGCTACCTCTTGAAAATGTGGTTATGGGCCTCATCATTCTGAATTTCGCAGTCTTTATGCTGCAGCTATTCGCCAATTGCAATTTTATGATTAACAACCTCAACGTAAGATATCCTGCAATCCTTTGTTGCCAGCGAGGCCATCAATACCAATTCATTAATGTACTGAGGCCGAGCCGAAGGTGAAGGAATATAGGACCATACCCGAGCATGATAATTTAGATAATTCAGTTTTTCATCTTTCAATCCAGCAGCAATCAATCTTCAATCAAATCGAACTGCCGATTCTTTGAAGCGGATAGCACTGGACAACATTATGAGCTGGTGTCTACATGCGCTAGTAACTTATATGCTTGGTAGTATCACCTACTCCAAATGCAATGCAACTTTTTTGTCTTGTGTATCAGTGTGCAGTGCACAAAATATGCCTACTGATGTTGATTGATGTGTGTGGTTGATGAATTGATACTATCTTCCATATTTTTATTCTAGTTAACCATGTGCTTTTCTATTCCACTTACTGGTAGATTGGAGGAGACTTTGGATTGAAATTCCTGCTGAAGCGATATTTGGTTGAGGAAGTTCATGGTTCGGTTTTCCATATGGCATGCTAGTTTTCATGGATTCTCAATAAAAGGTAAACTGATTGTACAGAAATAGTTTGAACACTTTACTATGACCTGCCATTTACATGTTTGGATTACCATTTCAAAATATTCAGGCTCAAGGAATGTCTAGCATGGAGCCTTCAAGAAACCCAAGAGTGTTACATTAAATCCATCAATAATGAAAAGTTATTGACGATATGAATGTTAATTCGTTAACATCTAATAACCAAGCACAAGCTCTAGCCCAGGCTCAAGCTCAAGCTCAAGCTCAAGCTCATTCAACTTGATGTTTATCCCATCTCTTGCTCAATATAATGATACCCGCTGAATCAAATTTCAATTGCCCTTGAGGAATTTTTCTGGTTGCAACAGATATATGCATGATAATTCATGTGCTCTTCTACTCTATACATTTTTATATGATCAACTATATGTTTTTGCTGAAGTACATCTTTCAGGCTTGGTCATGAGTTAACTCCTTGATCTGCAATGAATATGGATAAAACGCTTCGACATGGAGCTTAACTCACTTTCAGTAGCGAAGACATTGGACAAGAGTCGTCTAGCGTATGCATTATGCCGGAAATTGTGAACCGCATTGGTCTCTCACGGACTAATTATGGAGTGGACACACCTCGGTATTGAAAAATCAACTAGTTATAAAGCTGAGGTCATTTCATGAAGATGACATACACGGTTCGGACGTCAACTTTTATGTCGCAGCATGCTCACTCTCTTCCGCAAAGACAACGTGAAAATGAGCGGCGTTGCTTGTAAACCAGCACGACCATACCCTTAGTCTGTGGAAACTTGTGAATCTGTCTTTCGGTATCAATAGTCAAACATGGTTTTGTAACTTGTCAGTTCGTCAGTCAAGAGCTTCTCTCTTTGTTTGAAGGCAAAGAAGAAGAATAACCTTTATACAAAGGGTCAAAAGACCCATGTACTGAATCTTGCATCTGCTGCATCCAATGAACTCTTTTCTTTTCTTTTTTAACTTTTTGCTTTACGTGATCCGACGTCCTATGGTGGCACATGGCCATTGAAACCTTCTCCGTGGATCCCTATGACTGCTAGCGAGATATGTGTTATATAGCTTTTAAGATATAACAGCAAACCACGATATTCCAAGAAAATGAGCAAAGCCCCCAGGGGGACTCAGCATAAAAAAAAAAAAAAAATATTTTTGTCGGACTTTGATCTCCAAAATTTTTTGCATCGATCGAACCACTTATATCTATACATGAGTTGTACATGAATCAAGACTCGAATCTTCCCGTCACGATTCATTAAAAAATTAAATAACAAGTAATTACTCGCAAAATTCATTCAAAATTTTCAAGTTTCAGTGCTTTTATCATATTAGAAAAACATTATCGTTAAATTAAATGACATAGTTTTTTTGGTCAGATTTGGCTTGACATGCCGAACCTGAAATGAGTTTATATCCTATTAATCTTTCCTTGTATAATCCTTCTTGATCTTATTTGTATTATGAAAATTCTCCATAATATTGGGAAAATCCATAACTCTGATGGCGGATTAAAATAAGCTCCCATGAAAATTAAATAATAATAATAATAATAATAATAATAATAATCACATATCTTATCACTTCTACAGGACGACTTCTTGGCAGGGAAAAAAGGGAAAGAGAAAATAGCATAAGCTCTTTGCATTCACTCGCAAAAATCTACCCTTTCCGCTCGGCTTCCCCCAGAAAGGACACAGCTTTTTGCTGCTTCTTCGACGTTCTTGTTCCGGTCTCGTTGCTCTCGCTCTCCCCTCTGCATGACACCAAAGAGGAACCCCTTCGATCCTTTGAGCCCGTGTTCTCTTCTCAAAGATTGAAATTTTGCTCTTTTCTTGAAGGGCTTTTGCCCTCTTGCGCTTTCTTGGCGCCTTGTGTTGTCGATTGGTTTCCTTTTTTTCCACGGGAAAAGAGAAGAATGAGGTGGGAGAGGGTCCCGTTGCCGCAAGCCCACCAGCAGCCGGAGCCGGGCAGGGAGGAGGCGGGTGGACCCGGGAAGAGGTGGGGCCACACTTGCAACGCCATCAAGGGCGGGAGGTTTCTGTACGTGTTCGGGGGCTACGGCAAGGACAACTGCCAGACCAACCAAGTTCACGTCTTCGACGCTGGTGGGTCGTCGAGTTTATGTAATGGGGGTTCTGGTTTTCGTTCAAAGTTTGCATTTTTCGCTGAGAATGTTGTCGATTCAGATTGGTGTGGTCTACTTGGTGCTGAGAGAAAGATTGGTTCTTTTCTTTTTATTTCTGATTTGGAGATTCTGGGGTTTTTGTTTGTGCAGCTCTGCTTGTTGGTTTTTCTTTTTTGGATTATAACTCGCGGTTGCCTCTTGTTTGTTGTTGCTTTTTCCTTTAATCAATGGCTTGGCTCTTGTATTTTTGGCTATTTTTATGCATTGTATGGGTGAGATGGAAGAGAATTTTTCTTGACGTTCTGTGTCCAGTAACTGTTGTATATGGCACAGCTATGACCAATTTATTTTTTCCTGTACTTTTTTCATTGTGAACAATTACTGGAGCTGTTTTTGACTTCATCCTTGTTTGCATTTTGGTGAGGTTCATATTTACTGCTGGAATTTCGTGAGGGATGGCTCTTGGTGTACTTTTAATTTCTGTTGCCTTCTAGTGTTTGAGTCGTGATCTCGTGTTCCATTGGAGCTTAGTTAGTGTGGCATGAGGAAGTTGTTGAACTATGCAAGGCAATCTCTTTTACCATAGTCTTGATTAATGACCCTTGGGGGAGGAGGAGAGATGAATGTGCTCCTGCTTGTCTTTGTATGTTGTAATTTTCTTTTTCGGTTGATGATTAGTTTTATCTGACTCACAGTGAAGCAAACATGGAGCCAACCCACGATAAAAGGCACCCCACCTGCTCCAAGGGACAGCCATAGCTGTACAAATGTTGGTGACAATTTGTTTGTGTTTGGTGGGACGGATGGGATGAACCCTCTCAGGGATTTGCATATCCTAGACACTTGTAAGTTACATTTACCGCCTTGATTTTTCCCTGCTGTACCCATGCAGTCTTGTTGCCTAATAACGTGTGTATCTTTCCATTATACTTGGATTAGTGAAGTCGGGTTCTTTTTAGTGTAATTTGCAAATCTGTTTTGTAGCTTCTCATACTTGGATATCACCAAGTATAAGAGGGGAGGGACCGGAGGCAAGGGAGGGTCATAGTGCAGCACTTGTGGGTAAAAGGCTGTTTATATTTGGTGGGTGTGGAAAATCTGCTGATGATGATGAAGAAGTATATTATAATGATCTCTTCATATTGAACACAGGTACATCTTTTAAAAGTCAACATTTCTTTTTTGCCTGTAGTTCCCATTGACATCTTTACATGAAATTTGCCTGTGTGTGCATATGAGAGGTGTTGAAGACCTGATTTTCCATAAATGTTGTATCCTCTAACTTCATAAAATACTTATCTGTTGCATGTGTTGTCAGTTAACACTGCTTGTTAAGTTTTTATTGTATAGACTGCAGTGTTCGGTATTTTTTCTTCCTTGTATAGACAAATATGCTTGTTCATGCATTTCCTTCTCATATCTGCAGAGACATTTGTATGGAAAAGGGCTATGACGACTGGTACCCCACCTTCAGCACGTGACAGCCATAGCTGCTCAACTTGGAAGAACAAAATGATCGTGATTGGTGGTGAAGATGGACGTGATTACTATTTGTCTGATGCCCATATTCTTGATGCAGGTTTAGTGTCTAATTTAGCCTTTATTAGTTCAAGTGGATAGTGTTTTCTTGTTTTTTTCTCTCCACAGGTAATTTCATTTTACTAATTTTTTTAGGCTTGCTGTTTGTTAGATACCCTGATGTGGAAGGAACTGAATACCACCGGCCACATGCTACCCCCCCGTGCTGGACATTCCACTGTTGCTTTTGGGAAGATTCTGTTTGTTTATGGGGGATTCACTGAGGCCCAAAAGCTATATGATGATTTGTACATGCTCGACATCGGTAATTACTTTTTGCTTTTTATATGCTTTCTGAACGTCTGCGACGGAGATCATGCAGGTATATATATATTGGGTGAAATGTCCTCAGATTGCTAATATTCACTTTCTTGCTGGCATGTTTTATATGAAGTCTGTGTTAGTTATTATATTTCTAGGCGATGCTTGGTTGTTGCAGTCATCAATCTAAAGTATAATTTCTTTTCCTTTGGGATGTGGGCGGTACGTTGGTGTGCTAGATGAACTACTGTTTCAAGAATAGTGCCTTTTTTGTTGTCCAGGTCAATTTCCTTATCTAATGATCAGTTAACTTCGCTTAATCATTTGTATTTGGAAACTAACGTTTGGGCTGATCATCTTATTTCTTCTTCTAATTTAGTCCTGTTCCTCTTTTGCCTTGGAAAAGCAAAGGAAAGTAACAGAAGCATGCTTTTCATTCCATCAACCCAAACGCTTGTCCTCATGTTGGCTAACTATTTTGTTTGACTGTTACCTTGATTTTGCAGAATCTGCGATATGGTCCAAGGTGACTACTGCTGGTGCTGGACCTTCTGCCAGATTTTCTATGGCTGGGGACTGTCTTGATCCAGTAAGGAGTGGCGTTCTTGTCTTTGTGGGGGGTTGCAATAGAAGTCTCGAGGCTCTTGATGATATGTATTACTTGCATACAGGTTCACATTATATTTTATGGATCTTCTTTTGGTAGTTTATGTTGGTTTGCAGATTTTCCGAAGCCAAAGATATGTATCTGAGTTGATTTCCTATTTCATTTCCAGGACTCACTAGGGAACAGGAGCCAAGGCTTGAGAAGCTATCCTTGAGAAAGAAATTGAAGCTGAAGTGCCAAGAACAAAATTTGGCTCTAGGACATGATAAAGCTTTGGTGCAAGTTGGGGTGACCACAAGCGCATTTCAACCTGTGCCGCTATCAGTCTATGGTCAGCCAGGTCAGGACCTGATATATGTTTGCTTCCATGTTCTTGAATGAGGGTTTGTTGGTGGGATAAAGAAATGTCTGTGGAGATACATTATTTATTTCAATTATATATTTGTTTGTGCTGACTTGAAACCATCTTTCATGATACCTATTGTCTCTTATTCCGTAATCTTTTTCCTTATTACTCTTGGGTCTTTGATTTCTTATCCTCCCATAAATCATTCCTGTAGATGATTTATGAGATCATGTTAATGTTTTGGTTTGGGGGCAGGTGGTAGTAAATCTGTTGAACCTATGCATTTTACCTTGTGCTGTTGTTAAGGAGTAGCAACATGCATAATGATATAATCTCATATTTAGTGACAGTTAGATAACATACTCTCATACCTTAAGCTTGCATGGTCTTTCCATGGATGTTAATTTTTAGAAGTTTCAAGTTTCATTTAATAGCAAATGCTTTGTGGCGTACTATATCTGCTTCATTTTCACATTTTTCTTAGTATTGGCTTTAGATGCTGAGATATTAGTTGCGTCTATGTAGAAATTGATCTGGTCGCTATTGTTTCATTCTTAGAAATATACAGTGAGTGAAGTGTAATCTCAAAAAGTACTACTATGTATCATGATTCAAGGATTGATATTTGAAGCTGTAGCTATAATAGGTGACAAGGAGATGGAGATGCTTATTTTGGAATAGCATTTATTCTTTTGCATCCCTTTTGTCTTATGCTTATTTCGGAATAGCATTTATATCAAGATTCAATCTCCATGGATAATAAAGTTTAAAAGTGTACGCAACTTCCTAATTTTCACAAAATGGCTCTCTTTTTTTTTTTGTGGTTTTTTTTTTTTTTTTTTGGGGGGGGGGGAGATTCTCAGTTTTTTCCCTCCCGATCAACCAAAATTTAGCCACAGGGATAAAGTGGATTCTTTTTTCTTCCTCTTTGTTAATGCATATACCAAACCAAGCTCTTAGCTCTTCTTGCAGTCTCTGCACTTACTGAATGCCTCAACTGACTAAACCAAATTCCAAAGCATACTTGACCAACCATAGTGTAACAATAGATGGCCGACAGATTTGACTGCCTCTTTGCAGAGGGAACACCTATTTGCCAAGATCTGACCTCTTTTTTGCATGTTATTGGAAGTCATATTCTTCCTCAAACACTTCACGAGCCCAAAAAAAAAAAAAAAAAAAAAAAAAAAAAAAACAGAAGTTTTAATTGGTCTTCTTGTTTTCCAAATTGATCCCCAAAGAAATCATCCTGCCCTTTCTCCTCTGTTTTCATTCAAAAATGTCAGTGATAAGATATATGGTAAATACCTCATTTTTGGTCAATTGCCATTTTACAGAATCAATACCCTTAAGGTTCACCTTTGTATTCGCTACAATGGGGAAATATGTCAGACACTTCCTACGACTCCCTATTAATATTGTTTCTGATCAATGCAGCTCCGCAAATGATCTTGCCATTCACACAGCTCATCCAAGATTAAGTAGTCACTTCTTTGTTGCTTGTAATTCTGAATAAGCTATGAAACTGAGTTTTCAAAGGGGTTGTGGAGCACCAATCATAATGGTGATATAGAATAGAACCCCACTAAGAGAGAAAAGAATACTTTTCATTAAAGAATCCTAGCATTGTTTATTCATTTCCAGACTCCCAACCCATGTCGATCCCTCCCTCACTTTGAGATCCATCTTTTTTCCTTTTTGTGTATGTTGCTATTATGACTTGTCTCCCAAAAGTGATTCTTGTAATTTAAAAGTCTCCAAAGCCATTCACAGAGAGAGCATTGTTACTAGGGGACCAAGATCACACTCTTAAACCATCTCTAAATATCAACAAATTGACTGGATCCCCATCTCACCAGGCGATATTTGCGTCTATCATCTGTACTGCCCCTCGAGAACTTCCTCCTAATATCATCCAATGTCTTCACAACAGATGCTAGGATTGGAAGGGATAAATAAAGTAAATTAGCAAGTTTAAGTTCTCTTAATAAGTGTGATATTTCCTTCCTTGGAAAGATAAGGCTTTTTCACTGCACGAGCCTCTCTCAAGCTTCTCTAATGATGGGATTCCACATTAATTTGTCTTGGTAGTTTCTTCCCAGTGGAAGTTTGAGAATTAGAGTTAGAACTAGTAGAATTATCAATGATATGTGTAGTCTAGTGATATTTGCGAATTTGCTGGACATACTGGGCACAATTTTCCCAAAACTATGTTGAAAGGGGAGAGTCATACCTGATTTCATTGCTTTATGAGCACTACTTCAATCTAATTGTTTCGACTCTATTAAACAAAAGGTCCATGCCATAAACTCCATAAGACTTTACTTCAACCATGAATTCATCTATCAAGCCCCAAAATATCCAGACCATGGGCATACAGGTATAAATTCAGTTGCAGAATTAGGTTGTAGACTACCAAAAATATTATATGACCAAAAGAATATCTAAAAATAGGTCATTGCTCAGTGTTAGAAAGAAATGCTTTGCAAGGATAATTTACAGAATGCCTTTTTGCAACTATGCTCTGCTTGCTAAGGATCTAATTGGTAACCTCTGTAACCTCTGATTCAAAATATGTGAGAGAGAGAGAGAGAGAGAGAGAGAGAGAGAGAGAGAGAGAGAGAAGGGGGTGGGCGAGGGGAGGGGGAGGGAGAGGGAAGAGAGTATGTGTGTTTGTGAGGGGATGAAACAAAAATGCCTTCTCTTGTGCACTAAGCATCTTTTCATGCGTTACATTAAACTAAAATTGGTCAAATTTTAGTGTTTTTAACCTTATTTACAGTTTTTTTTTTTTTTTGGTTAGTACCTTATTTACGTATTTAAGCATGCTACTATTATTGAGATAATGAAGTAAGAACTTCTATTGTGGGAATCTCAATAGTTGGTTATTTTTTGAACTAAAGTACAGATTCATTGAGTACTCAGACTAGTTTGCTATCCTAGTTAAAAGCATCAACATATATTGCTAAGGTGTGGGCATAAGTTTGTGGTTCTAAATATGAAATCCAAGGTTATGAACATGGAAATTGAATAAGGATTTTTACAAGCTTAGTCACCAACTTAAACAAATTATTCCACTGTGTATATAGATATTATGGATACATTAGGATTCTTTAGATATGAAGGTGTTACCTAGGGGTAGGATTAATTGATTTGCGATTCAGGTTGTAGTACATTTTGAAGTAGTTGCAGAAAGTAACAATCTTCTTTAGTAACGTTTCATTAAATTTATAAGATATCTAAACTAATCATATAAAGTAAACTACTTCTGGCCCTACTAGTTTCTATGAACCTAAAAGCCTGAAATATATACAAACATGTTCATGTAATGTCTTTTAATTGAATGAGTATGAAGTGTTGATCAGATTGCCAATTCTGGTGACCTCGAATATGAGAGTGCGTAAATGAGGAGGATCACACCAGTTTCATGGTTGAGAAGGGGCATGACCATCCTGGTGACAATATGAACAACAAACTTATATGTTCAAGTTTTTTTTAACCAAAAATTCTTTCAAAACAAGGATTTTACTTATAATATCATATGAAGATTTATTCTGTGAATTTTTTTTCGTTGAGAAATAATTTTTCTTGAAGCTCAAATATAACATAATGTAAGGGTGTCCCTGTGCACAAGACTCCTCCGCACTATACAGATAGAGATATAGACATCTCACTGGAGTTTTCGCTTATCTAGAAATCATACGAATATGGTTGCAATACCTTTTTCTTTTTTTTCTTTTTTTTTTTAATTGCTTGCATGTGCCAAATCATTAGTAAGGCCTCTAATGCAGGTGCTCATAGTTATCACTCCTACCAATCAGGGAATGTCCAAGGTAAAAAAATATTTCAAGCAAAGGTGACCGAGAATTTGGGTGATCGATACACCATTGAAACTGTCATAGATGGAAAACCTCTGCGTGGAATTTTATTTTCCAATAAGCCTAGCACTCTCCCTACACCTTTTTCAAGCTCCAGCAAGTGAGTCTTTTGTTTTCCCATCTGTCTGATCGATTTAGTTAACGGATGTTGGTTTAGTTCTAATTTTCTATTCTTGTAGCAGGAAAAGAACTTATGGGGATTCAAGTATGGGTATGCCAAATGGTGATTATAATAGTGAGTCAAAGGCTTCTAAAAGTATCCAGCTGGAGAAAGTCGATGATGCGCAAGGTGATGATGTGCATGGAAAAAAAGCTTCTTCACAGGAGCCTCATTCAGAACCTGCTGATCCAATTCCTGTTTCGAATGTAACACAGCCTTCTGATGGCTCTGACCTGGACAAGGTCAGTCTACTTTGCAGTTGAAACGTTCTCTGAACCTTTGTTACAAATCTAACTTATAATCGGCTGGAAATTCACACAAAAGATTTTTGGAGCATCTGATTTATTTTACTTTCTTTGTTTTAGGAGCTTTTAAATGTTTACGCCACATTTGCTCTAATCTTTCTCAGTTTTTAAGGAGCTCTTATTGTTGTTTGTGGTTTTCATAATAAGAAAGGAGCATGTGAAAATACTTATCTCACATTTGAAGGATGATGTTCACATTCTTGAAAAGGACAAGATAAAAATCTTGCGGAAGCAGCTTGATTTTATCCTATTCTTCTCTACTTAAAGGTTGGTTATTGAGTAGATTTAGATGCTGGTAGCAAGTTTGACCAAATTTAGACAAATAGCACAGGGCTGACCTCCGAATCAAATATTGTAAACTTTCTGTATCTACAATCAAGTTGGCATGTTAGCAAATTACGATGCCTTGATGTGATTCTGTTGTTGGAAGAGATGAACTCAGAATAGTGCCAAACAAAGAATTTGATCTACCGAATATGATCTTGCTAATTTATGGGGAAAACATATACCTGGTTTTGAGCTCTTTATGGGTGTTCATTGCATTATTTTCTGTGCTCTGAATCCAAATATGGGTTGTGTGCCTTATGGGATTATTGGCTTGTTTAAGTTGATTTTTGGCTTCCTCAGGTACCTGCAAACCAAGAATCATCACTGCAGGCTTCTATCAAAGACGATCAAAAGGATGAAACTCCAAATTTGAATGTGGAAGTTCCGAAAGAGAGTGCATCTCCATCGACCAAGGACTCTGGCATAATCTCACAAATTAAAGGTATGAACCTGAGGACAAGAATCATCTATGATGCTGTTATCCAGCTTCAAGTTTCTACAGCTAATCAGAGCATGTTTTGATTGCACACCTATACTTGGGAAAAATTTGTTTCTTGCAGTGAATGACTCACAGGTCATAGATATTTTATTCAGCAAAAACTTCTGTGTATTCATGTCTACATGATATATGAACGGTGGTTGTGTAATTGTGTATGAAAAATCATATCATATTCATGGATGTCCATTTCACTTATGCATTATCATTCGGGCATACATGTATTCATTCAGGAATATATCTCGATTTTTCCATTTTCCACAGTCTCGTGGTGAGGATTTCCTTGTCTTTAGCTAATCTTTGAATTTTGTGAAAATTTTGGGGTACAATCTATGGAGTACCTTCATTGTTATCCAGAGAGACAGCTAGTGTGTTTCAGTTGCCTAATATCTTGTCACTGCAGCATGGTTTCACTTGTCTTTTGATGTATCACGGAGTCAAGAGGACCAAAATCATGCATACAAGGATGCATATGCAAACACTTTTACCGATCAATATTAACTGGAACCCTGATGCTTTAAAAAAAAAAAAAAAAGAGCCCTTGATGAAATAGTGGTTTTGCTTTGGCATTGAGCTCCATCTTTAGGTGGATTTGTTCGATTTGCACATTTGGATATGATCTAATAGATGCTTACAACTTGTCATATTTCCAATGGCAGATGAGAGGACATCAAGCCAAGATGAAAAGGATGATTTGGCAAAATCAGTTTGAAAGAGGTTCTTGCATAATTCCTTTGGATCGGTTGGCCCGCTTCACATATCCCCCACGCAAGCCAATTGTGACTGTACATTCATCAAGTTGTCCCAGATGCATTTGACAGCTGACAGAGTCTTCAAGCTAACTGTAGAGAGATCTAATCTACCTCTTGATCCTTGCTCGATTAGTTATTGTCAAATTTCTCTTCATTATTTTGTTCTTAGTCTTAGCAAGCATGTAGGCTCTTTTTTGTCGAAAGTGACAGTTCTGGGAAGAAACCGCACCATAGCTGAGGAATCAAAGCCTGCTGTGCTAGTTTAAGTGTGGTTCATCCTGAATCTCGTTATGCAGCAACTTCTTGAATTTGACATGTATGACCCATGCTGAGACGAGACATCAAAATACTTCTTGTCTATGAGAAAGCATTTCATCGGCCAGATGGATCATGTGGTAGCAATGGCGTGGCATAACTAATTTTAATGACCATCCTCCGCTTGCTGTTAATCTTGTCTTTCTTGACTCCATGTGTGTGTTATTTACTTTTGATTGGCTTGCTACACAGCATGGCAATGCATAAAATGCACAAAATACCTTCTCATTGGTTGTGGGTGTGACCAATTGAAGAATTGACGATTGTCTTGTTTATCAAAGTTGTTTAAGGTGGTCATAAGAAGCTTAATAGAGCACATAAAGTGCTCAGCGGTAACGAGTATAACAAAGGATGATGTGTTGACGCGTGCTCACAAGACATCGAAAAGAATGCTCTATTTAGCAATTCAGCAGACAGAAGTCTATAATGACTAGAACGTATATGTTCTCTGTATTAGCTTTGCCAAGCCGTAGTCAAAACATCGAAAAGAATGCTCTGTTTAGCAATTCAGCAAACAAAGGTCTATAATGACTAGAAGTTATATATTCATTCTCTGTATTAGCTTTGCCAAGCCGAAGTCATTAAGGCCACGACCGCGACCAACAAACTGAGAATTTAGTTGGTTTGTTGGGCACGAGTCAGCTCATGCGATAGAGTTCTAGAAGTCATGATTAGCTGGGTAAAATCCAGAAAATGAGTATGACTATATAATACATGGTGGCATAGCGAAGGCAGCATCTACTTGTAGGCTAGACATGATGATATTCAAACTCATCCAACTTCAAGAGAAATTCCTGCTAAGAAATTTATAAATCGTTGGGGTTCTCGCACATCAATTGCCACTGCCACCACCTCCAAACAGGTAGCCTAAGGAAGATCCACCACCAGGGGCGGCATGGACCTTAGTAGAAGGCCGGTCCTGCACAAAGTAGTTCTACGGTTTCAGCAGTATTGTGCAAGTAAGAAAACTTGATAAAAGATTTAGAAGCTATGGAAGATATGCAAACAGTGCACCGAGAGAAGATTAGAAGCTGTAAACAATTGGCAACAATGCCTTGAGGGTGAAGATAGCTTTCGCCGCTATTTGTGCTAATAAGGGCAGAGCACCACGACAAACCAGGCTAAAATCACAAAGACAATCAAGACAACCAAAGTAGACTAAATACTTAAGTTACAAGCAATCACCCTCTAGTCAAGGCATTTCAACATAAGAATTTTCTAGTTATTCATATACTGAAAAGTTGCCACCAATCTTGATTGACTGCTATTTCAATGAATGAAGCAATCGCCTATATGCAGCACCTAGGCTCCAACGATCTGCAGCTATTGATGAGACCATCAATTTAAGCATTGACGTTGCATCAATTCAAAAAATTTCAACAAAGAAAAGTTCAGTTAGTTCTAAACATGGAAAAGGGGAAAATCCATGGTGAGTTTCTAAGCAAAGCTCGCTACGCATGCATTCTATAATCCACAACTCCTTCCAGGTAGAAACCTGTAAAGACTTCATCCGGCTAAAATGTAAAGTTGACCCATGAAGGTTGACACACGATCTCCATATTTTCAGTTTTCAAAAAAACATTCACAAATAGTTCTGAGACATGCTCACAAGTCACGATTGCTCTCTGATCCTCTGAGATAGAACTGATCCAGCCTCTATTAAACTTCATGTAATTTTGTCCCGGTTTAAATCTTGAAGTGCAACTCACGCAAGATAGATGCTACTAACACCCCCCCTTTAAATGATACTGGTATTTTCAACTCTCGCATGGGGTAGAAATAGGTTGAGAAGAGATTAAACAACATTTTTCAACCACATCATACCGTGATGAAGTTGCCGCTGTTTTGACCATCAGCGCGGAAATAGTTGTTTGCCTGGCTCCCCTGAATGCCCGCAGGAATCTGCTTTGTGACATCTACTGGTGGCACAAAAGCAGTAGACTTGTGAGAAGTTCCATTACTAGTGTCAGGAACCTTCGTTGGAGCTCCTCCATTATGTTCAGTGGGTTTTGGAGCCTCTCCACTGCCAAAAAGGTAGCCCAGAGAACTTTGTCCCCCACCAGCACTAACTCCACGACCCATATTTTGTGACTTGAATTTTACCTACATGACCAATAGCCTGATTTAGCAATAACAAAAATTGTATAAGTTCCAGAGGATACACTGGCAAAGGATTATTCAGAATTAAAACAGCAGGAGATTCAGTCATAGGAACTGTGTCAGCTAAACTAGAGTAGCACTCGATATATCAACTGGACTCACCTTTCATAGCCATTAGGTCTACTATACAAAACTCAAGTGGAAAAAGCATCACGGCTTGTGCATGTATATATGAAGCTGAAAAAACTAAGGAATGGCACATGATTGCTTAGTAGGTAAAATAGTTGCTAATAAAAGGTCTCCTCTACTTAATCTTGTTAAGGGGATTTAATATTGCTCATGTATAATGACTCGGTGTCCTCATGACATTAGTCACAATTATCAGCTTAATACAGCGGACTTGGGTTTACCAAGGAATAAGCTCCCACTAGTTGCACAAACACAGGCAACTGTGCTTGAGGATAGATTGTAAACCATCGTGCTATCATGATGAACATGCCTTCATTCACCTACCGCAGGTTCATTGTGTGTCAAAACAATTTGTGATGAAAGCTTGAACGTCAACTTCTGTAGAGAATAAAGACGCAGAACAGGATTCCAGAGGAAAAATGAATGAGCAAGTTCAGAATAGACTGATCATCTGAAACATGTTATTGCAGCATTCACAAAAGAAGAAAAAGGAGCCATCACAAGCGACACCTTTGACAGTTGGCTGGTCATTAGCCTAAGGGAGTCGGTCACTCCACTACTGTGACAGCCAATGCCTTTACTAACGAAGCACATTAGCTTCAGATGTTCCCCCCTAAGCACAAAATCACGCCCTCCAAAGCATTTCATCTCCAAAAGCCCCGTCACATGCAAAAACATCAAGAGCAGGCGCTTCCCAGACCCAGAATGCAGCACATCATCACGAAAGACCAAGAACCCACTTCCCAAAACTGGACCTTGACGAGGAAAACCACCAATGTACGACCATCTCCAGCCACCCTTTTCCTTCCCACCAGCAAGACACGAAAAGGGACGCTAGATTAGGGCGTTTTCCCCAAAGGGTCGCCCGAGCCGCAGATCCAAACGACCCACATCGACTAAAACAAGAACCAGGCCGAAACAACACCGACCCGAAACCCAAAAAACCCAGAAAACTCCAAAATCCCACAGACCCATCGGTCTCCAACAAAGACCAACCGCGAAACGCATGACACATTGACAAGAACGGTAGAGAAGAAGAAGAAGAGGAAGCACGCAGGAGAGAGAGGGGGAGAAACGGCAAGCGGGAAGAACAGCCCCGCCCTCACCTTCTTCTCCTCCTCCTCTTCCTCTTCCTCCTCGCGCCCGCCCTTCAGCTCGGATCTGAAGCGGAACGAGCCCCGAGAAACCGAGACAATGCGGTCCCTCCTCCTCCTCCTCCTCCTGCTCCTCCTCCTTTATTATGAAATCCGGAGCCGGTGCCGGTGCTGGTGCTGGTGCTGGAGCCGTCACATGTTTTGAATCGAGCGGCGGCGACTCGGCGTGCGAGCGAGCGCGAGATGGAGCGGCACTCCCTCCACCATGGCGAGGAGATAACGAGCGGCTTTGCGAGTTTTCACGTCCCGGGGTGAAAAAGGAGGAGAAAACGCGAACGTTACTCCCCCTCCCCCGCCCTGTCGTGGGGCCCAAAGGCCCCAGGACAAAATTTCAAATGAGACTAACGTCACATTTATAACGAATTTATCCTAAATTATAACTGATGCAACTTAGATAAATTTCGCTTAAATTAGTTCATTTATGATGAATTTATCATATATTAATTTCCATTAAATTTTACTGTTAAATTGCTGAGGTGAATAACGCATACAAGAGTGAGCACGGTTTAAAAGGTATAATCTAAAACCCGAGAATCTTACCGGTGAGAACCTATAAGTTATTAATTCCAAGATATATAAGGTAGATTCTAAATTCTAAAAAATGAGGAATATATTTCGCCATATATGTTCTAGGTTCTTAATTGGAGGAACTTAGAACTTAGAATCCGAGACCTATAACCTAGAACTTGTAATAAGTTTTAATATTTTTTATGGTCCATGTTTCTGTACGATCCTCCCATATTCTATGTCGTTCAATAATGATTATATAATCTAGAAGCACTAGTTCGAGTTTTCATTTTATGACTCAGACTTTTAGTTTATTTATGTTCATAATTTTTGTGTGTCAAATATAAATTATGGTCAGTGAATTGTAATTTAAATGATAATATAGGTGGATCCTATATAGACCGTAGAATCGACCTTAAAACCTATGATGGAATAGGTTACAGGTTCTAAGGTATGTAGGATAAGTTTCAAGTTCAAAAAAATAAGAAAGCTATTTTAGTGAGTAAATTCCAAGTTCTAGTGAAACTTATATGGAACCTCAAACTACTCACCTTTACTAATCGATGTATTGGTTTGAGGTTTTACTCTCCATTTGTCATAATTGTATCAGATTTTTTTTTTTTGTGATATTAATTCAACTTAACTAATGGTGCTTTTGTCATGTATGTATCAGTTTTGAATTTTTTGTGATCAAAAAATTAACTTGGGTATATTTATCACAAAGTGCACCAATTTGGAGTCTTTTATGGTCATTTAGTATAAATTTATCATAGTGTATCAATTTGGGTTTTTCGTGATTGAAAAAATTAGTTTTAGATAAATTTTCCATGCATGTTTTAATTTGAGGTTTTTCATGGTATTAACCATTTAAAATATTATCTTTTTAAGTGTTTACCATTTTCTAACTTCACAATAATTTCTGAATTATGGACATAGATTTTCTTGTTTATATACTAAAATACAAATATCTTAGTAAGTCCTCTGTCACTTTTTTAACCTTGCTTGATTGTAAGGGAGAGCATGGTCCCAAGGTAAAACTTAGAACCTGAAAACTCGATGGATAGGAATCTATCTGGTTTTATGTTTCAAGACATGTAGAGTAGGTTTTAGATTCTAAAAATTGGGTAACTTGTTTCATTGAGTAGGTTCTAGTTCTAAGTTAGTAGAATTTGGAACCTATCATCTAGAAATTGGAATAAGTTTTTGTATTTTTCTTTGTCTATGTCTTTACGCAATCTTATGATATTTCATAACATTTAATAATAAATGTATAATCTAGAACCACTAGTCTGAACTTTCATTTTATGATTAAGACTTTACTTTGTTAATGTTTCATTTTTTTTTTTTGGTCTAAATGTAGGTTATTGTCAATAAATTATAGCAATAGGTGGTAATTATTAAATGTGATAATTCACTGCAATCATTCAATTAATAATGAAGATGGAATCTATAACATGGTAGGTTCTAGATTCTAAGATATGTAGAGTATTTCTCAGGTTAATGAGGAATTTGTTTTGACGAGTAGGTTCCATGTTCCATGTGAAACCTATACAAATTCTCGAACAACTCATCCCTACTTGATTGTTCTTATTCCCTTTTGTAAATCTTATTTAGACTTCCAAGGACACTTTCCTTCTTGACCACATAAACCCACCATAGATCCTTCAAGATTCAAAAGATAAATAAATCTTATGTCACTATCCTCTTCAATTTTCACTCTCCAACCTGCCGAGTGAAAACGTGAATGTCTTGCACTTGTGTTATTGAAACCTCTAACTTCATATTTCAAGGATTTAGAAGGTGGATTTATGGATTTGCTCTTCTTTTTATCAAAACAGTTTTTTGTTATTTGTAGAGATTGAGATATTGTCTATTTTTGTTCTTGTTCATCTTGCTTAGAAAGTGGTTAGGGTTTTGAGTCATTAAAGTGTTTATTCAAGGTAAGTTAAAAATTTAGGGATTAAGTTAGATTATCTACCCAGTACTTTTGACTTTCTTGATTAATATTTATTAAGTTGGATTGAATTTTGATGTTAAGTGTGAGTAAGTTCTAATAACGGCTTGTTGAGTTATTATGATTACTTGATTTGTATTAATAATGACTTCCATGAGGTTTGGTTGCATTTTGGATGGGAAAAATGTGAAAATGTAAAGGGCTAATATAGCGAAAAATTCAAAATTGATATACATATAACAAATTTATCATAAACTAATTTTTTATTATCAAAAACCACAAATTAGTACATTTGTAGTAAATTTACCTTTTGTCAAATCCACTAGTGAGTCTATTCTTGATCACCATTCTAGCATTTAGCAAGTTTGACAAGATCCCATACATGCATTGGCTAATTCATAGAGTATTTTATCATGTTCTCATGAGATGATTTGATTCAAATGGTGAGGTACTTTCAAAAAGTGAAATGTAAGCATGTCCATAATATTACCTATGTCAAATAGAAAATCTTATGTTATTCTAAGAGTACCATGTAATAGTTTCTTCTTTTACTATCAATGAAGCAGTTGGATAAACCAAATATCCATTTCCAAGTAATATTGTGACCATACAAGGAAGGTAGTTATTTTTAAAGAAATAAAAGGATATCAAAAAGTTAATTTAATCTAAAAAATGCAAAACGGTCAAAGTTCGTAAATGTTATCTTGCTTGTAGAGGCGTGAAACTGCCATTGTTATGGCAAATTGTATGTTTATATAGTTGAATTGCCAGTATTGAATTGAATCTCAAATAAACTTTAGAGGTAATATTACTAAAAATTACAAATTAGTACATATGTGACACACTTATCCAAAAAATTTTCTCATGCCCCCTGTCCAAAGAAAATAAGAAACTGGTACACCTGTATACCCTCCATTATCTATCCAATCTTCTCGTTAACACATGGCAAGTACATTTGGGCGACATGGAAGTTCAGCATAAATGGCTCTTAAAAATGTACGTTATCTTGAAAATTCAAGCTCATTCAATGGATCCAGTCTTGTGAGAAAGAAAACATCCTAGAAAGGGTTACGAAACTTTGGCTATCTCAAGGCGAGCATTTATATTGATGGTAGCATAACTCTTTCCAAGCTCTACCCAAAAAAAAAAAAAAATACCAATTTCATAAGATGGTCAATCTTGAGCGAAATATCGGTGAAGCATCGCAAACTCTTCCTCACATTATCTCCATCGAGCAGTTTCTTGATGGCCACAATTAGTAACCCTCTCCATTCTTGTCATTTTCATAGCTTCAGAAATCTACTGAAAATCTCTAAGCTTGCTTCGAGATTTTGATGCCTGGCTAGAGAGAAAATGTAGACTCAATTTTGCCCTCATTCATAATCTTAGTTCATTTTGTTCAAACCAAGCTTCCCCATATAAACATCCCTTAAAGTGCCAATTCTGCTGACATTTCATATAGGGTCTATATTAAACGAGTCACTTGATACAAACGTTTTCATGTCAGCAATTATGAAAGGTAGTTGTCATGAATTTATAAAAGTTCATGATTTTTTTGTGATACGAAAATCAATCAACATTAAATGCTCCGTACCTATACCGGTTTGAGATACGTGGTAGTACAGTAATTTGATTTGAGATTTGCAGTGATATTATCCCTGAGTTTTAATAGTAATATTTCTTAAAAATGCATTGTCCTCCTCCTCCTCAAAATTGGATTTTGGTGTGTGTCTTACACAAATTAAAAATGGTCAGAATTTGCGATTAAGCATTAGCTCAACATGGATTGGGAACCAAGCCACGAATTATTATTATTATTATTATTATTATTATTATAACTTCCCTTAGTTCTCACGCAAAGAAATCCCTCCCCTTTTCCCATTTCCTTTTTCCCATTAACAGGGAGCAAAAAAGCAAGATAAGGCCTTATTTATCTATTCATTAAATATATATATATATATATATATATATATTTTTGTTCAAAAAAAATTTTATCAAAAAAAAGAAAAAAGAAAAGGGTAATTCCTAATTCCAGAGCCGAAACTCCTCACTTGAAGAACTCCAGAAATCACAAGCTCGACAGAGATTTTTCCGATTCTCCGATTTCTAGGGCTCGATTCTCATCGGAAATCGAGGTTCCTTCCTCGGCCCCGCCCCCAAATCCGGGATCATCTCTCCCTTTCTCTCTCAAGCTCTTCGCCGGCGACGGGCAGCGGCGGCGGCGGCGGCGGCGGCGGATTCGCGGCGGTTCCGGTCGATTCCCGAGGTGGTGGCGGGCGGCGGCGCCGGAGGGAAGCGAACGGCAAGTTGATGAATTTCGATAGGGCGTTCGGTTTCTTTGGTTCCTTTCGATTCCGTCCCCGAGTCCGATGAGCGCAGCGAGGAGCGAGGGGAGGGCTTGCTTCTTCTTCTTCTTCTTCCTTTTTTTTTTTTTTTTTTTTTTTTTGGGGGGGGGGAGTGATGCGGCGGAGGTGTTTGTTGGATGCGGAGTTAGATGATGCTGGCGACTGCGATGAGTTTCGAGTCGTTGCGAAATCTCGATGAGTTCGAGTGCGGATTGATGAGTTCGCGGTTGGTTCGCGTTCGCAGTTTAGGATGATAAATGTGTGCTTTCGCGAGTCGTTTGCGGATTGGAGTGGAGGAATGAAGCTGAGTTTGAATCGGGAGGTGGGATTAGATTTTGGGTGCCATTTCTTTGCTCTGGAATGTTGTGCGGGCGAAATGCGCGCGCGACTCGTGCTTCTTGCAGTGTTTTACGGCGCGAGTTGGCCTTTTTCTTTCTAAAATTCGCGTCTTTCCTCTCGGCCCTTGATTTTGACTTGAGGGTTTGATCTTTCTACTTCGCAGGATGTTGCGGATTCTCTGGACATGAGATATCGGCGGGCGCGGCTTATGCTCTCGGCGAGAAAAGTCGGTAGCTGATTATACGAATTGGAAGCTCGAGTGTTATCAGTATGTATGGTCAAGGTCCTAACGGGCAGCAACATCATCCGTCAGCTGCCTTGCCTCCTCCTACTTCTTCCCAACCTCTGGCAGCTTCGAATTCTGCAATGCATCGGCCTCCTGCTGCTGTCTCATCTCAGATCAATCAGCTTCGTGTTCCTCTAGGACCACCTTATAATCCACCACCTTTTCAGGGTCCTTCTAGTGGGATGACAAATGCTACGAACCCGTCTCACGCATCCCTTCCCCACCCTCCGCCAGTACCTGGAAGAATGCCGATAAGTGGCAATTATCTCAATTCTCAGCATAATCCACATCATCCTTCGAATGTAGGGACCCAGAATTCCCACCACTTTCCAAGTCCATCACCTCATCATCCTCCTCCCCCTGCTGGTCCATCTAAGCAAGAATCGTTGCCTCCTCTTGTTCAAGGGCACAATACATACTGGTACCCAGTCAATTCACAGCCTCGGCAGCCTGGTCCTCCAATCCCGAATGCAAAATCAGGCCTTGTTGCTTTGGCTCCTGCAGAAATTCACACACCACCATTGGCACCCCCACCCCCACCCCCACCCCCACCGCCTCCCCGTCCCCAACCTCAACCTCCACTTCCACCTGCTTCTTCATCACCTGTTCCGCCTTCTCCGCCACAGAGAAATGATAAAGTTGGAACCTCTGACGTAAGGGCTGCAGAGTCATCAGGTAAAGGGTACGGATCCATTTCTGAATTGGATAGGAGCACAGCTTTGGAGATAGACATCCGTCCAGCTCCACCAAAACCAGCTGACGAGAAAATTGTGAAAAGGATTGAAACTTTATGCCAATTTATTGCCAAGAATGGCTCTGGTTTTGAAGTTATGGCTCGAACCAGGGAGTCTGCAAATCCTGAGTTCAAATTTCTTTTTGGTGGAGAGCCTGGCAGTGATGCTGCGGTTGCACATGAGTATTATCAATGGGCAAAGAAAAAATACACTTTTGGAGATAAGTTGCACGAAGGCAACTTAAACATAAGGCCTTCAGAGGCTGATAATTCTGTGCAATCCAAACCATTCATTATGACTTCTGTAGCGCATCCGGATTCTGATTCTGACATGGAGATGGAAGGTTGGTGCAAGTTTCATAGTTACATTTGTTTTAAAATGACATCTTTTCTTGTGAGAGACTGCTTGAAATGTGTGGATATGTTCTAGTGCTAGCCCACACAATCTTTTCCTTTATGTGTTTGTCCAGTAGTTGTCAAGCCATTCATCTGATCTCGAATTTTCTCTACTAAATATATATGTTTGCTGTTTTTGTGTTTCTCTTTTTCTTTTCCCTGCTTTGCAATATATTGGATTGCTAAGGTTGGTCAATGATGAAAGTAACCGGTTCTTTTCTTGTTTCAAGATGATATTACCCAGGTTGACATGGATCAGGAGATGAAAAGACCAGTTGAATATTATCGTCAGGACTCTGATTTGGTTCATGATGCTCATGATGGAAAAGAGCTGGCAATGCCACAAATTGTTCAGTGTGCATCAGCTGAGGATATTTCAAGCGATAAAGTTCCTTTGTGTGAGGCTTCAGGTCGGAGCAATTATGGACATCAAGGTAGCCTCGACTATTTATTATTTTCTATCTGTATTAGCAGCATATTTTGGTCGTTGATGAATGACATTGCCTGAACTAGAATTCATGCGGTGGTACTGGAAATTATACTATACCTGATTCATTGGTTAGAATATAGCATTTGATTATGTCCTCTGTTTATAGGTCCAAATGAAACCCAAAAAGTCCCATCTAAACCCTCGTATTCCCTAGTCAAATCTGATTATTTGCATAATGCTCTGGGACTGTGTGATTGTGAGTTTTTTAGGTGATTTCAGTGTCCATTTTGGTTCTAAGTCAAGGCTTGGTGGATAGGGGATCCAACCCAATAGTTATTTTCATACGGGAATTTTGGTATTCTTCTCTAATATGCCATGCTTCTTTCTTGGGTCACATTCCTAAAGAAGAATCCTTTTTGGCATGCAAGACAATGCAAGCAAAGTCCATGAGGCTTGGTAATATGTGAAGCTTTCAGTTTTAAACTAAGTTTTCCTCAACAATCTTGTTCACATGTGTTTGTGTATGTATTTACCTTTTTTCTTAGTTTTGTTTAATTCAATTTTCAATAGTTTTGTGTTTGTTGGTGTCTCTCTTTTGTAACTGTACTGGTGACCAGCTTCTAGTATTCATGATAGTGATGTGGATCGTAATTTAATGTCTCATTGGACTTGGTGTCAGCAAGTCTTGATTGCCATTTAAACTTTGGAAAACAAACTAAGCCGTAATATTATGTAGTGGGGTTGGCTATATCAATCTCTTTGTGACATGACATTGGGTTTTGTATCAAGTTTTCTATAAGCTTTATATGCTCCATATGGTCTATCATTCTAATGTGAGTGTTCTTCACTTGATCACATCTCATCATGTCGTGACTTGTTTTTCTTTTATAATTCTAAAGCAAACTAATTTTATTCATGCAATAAGTGCAGGATCTGGTATTCCTCCTAATCATGAGTGGTTGCTACCTGGCAGTCCATCAGATAGGATCTGCTCAGACTCTAATATGCCTCAACCTGCAGGAGCTGGCATTGCCAAAAAATCAACCACTGTCCCAGCTGATGTTTCAAGCCCTCCAATTTCTTCACCAGCTGTCAAAAGTGGTAGGCCAAGATTAGTGCAAGACTATGCTTCTGATGACAGTTCGGAGAACTCTGATGTGCCACATTCCAAAGAAGAGCATACAACGGTTAAACTGCCAGTTGCACCTGGTTATATGAATAAGTCTGATTATACTGAATGTAGATCTGAGTCGGATTTACGAGCTGCAAACGCTGGCAAGTTGGAACAGGTCGTTGGACCACTATCAGATGCTGGGAAATCATTTGTGGCTCCAACTCTTGCTTCCAATGAGGAGACTAGGATCGTGGAAACTGTTGCAACCTCATCTGAAATTGGGCTGAGTGATAAACTTTCTGATACAAACTCTGATGACCTAGGAACAATTCACAATGCTGCATCTTCAGAAGCTTTTGCTAGAAATAACAACTCAAGAAGTCTAAGCACTGGGTCACATGAGAATGGTAAATCTGAGAAGGAAACCGGAGGAGAGAAAGTAAGGTCCAATTCAACTGCAGTACAAGTGGATGAATTTGGGAGGCTGGTGAGAAAAGGAGCTAGTGACAGTGATTCCGATGATTCATCCTATGCCGGGAGGCGTCATAAGAAAAGAGAGAGAAGTCGGAGCAGGAGCCAGTCTCCTGTTGGTAGAAGGAGTAGAAGGAGGAGGAGTTTGCAGAGGACCAGAGACAGACGAAACCGTTCTCGCAGGTATCTGCCAATATTCATATATATTTGCAGAGAATGTAGGAGTAGGAGTGTACTATTATATACATGTGTTCATCATTTTTCAGTTGCTTGGTATATCTGTTGCTTCAAACTGTTGGTTAATATATTTCTATGTGGAGGCATCTCAATCTGAATGCTTTGGTCAACTCTTTGAAGCTCTCTCAGTTTTAATAACACAAGATCGGCAAAATGTAAAAAAAATGAAAAGGAGATTTCTAAGTGCCCCAATTTTTTTGTTCCAGCTGGTCTCCCAGGGGGCGAAGAAGCAGGAGCAGGTCTCCTGTTATGAGGCATGTGAAAGAATATGGGAATGATGTTATGAGACGGAATAAAAGTCGGATGCCTGAGTGTTTTGACTTCCTTCGAGGCAGGTGCTACCGTGGTGCTTCTTGCCGCTATTGGCACCAGGAAGCAGAGATGGATCGATCAAAACGCCAAAGGAGGAGAGGACAGACTCCTGAAATGCCTTTACGCTCAAATAAAACTGATTCAGTTGAAGAAATGGAGAATCAGTCTGCCAGAGTTCCATATAGTGGGGATAGTGAAGTCAAGAACAAACCTTGGCGAATTCACAAGAATGTGCCTGATGGGATCTCTGATGATGTTAAACATGAGAAAAGAGATGATTCTCTGGGACATGCCTCGCGAGCTTATGTTTTTGGTAGGGATGGTCTAGCTGGTGAACATGAACCCAAGAACAAGAAGAAGGTTGACATGCACCTGTCATATAGACAATTAGTTTCTGAAGATGATACTTCCGCTAGAATTCCTTGTACTAAGGAATTTGAGGAAGGAGTTGGGACTCACCAGCCAGTCTCAATTGATAGGTTTATAAAGCAACCATTGGGTGGTGCTGATTCGCTGAAGTCTTGCACAGATGATGCTTTCAAATCCGCTAGAAGGAATCTATCCGCAGTGTCTTCTCAGTCCAGCCCTTCCAGGGGCGGGCCTCAAAATGCTAATTACCTGCCTCAGCTTGATAATTCTTCTCAGTCGTTGCCTGACAAAAAAACCATGATAATCTCTGCAAGCGAATCTCTTCCAGGTATAAGGATATAAATAATGTCCGGCAGATATGTGCATATTTTCAGTTGTCACAGTGAGTGTTTTAGTTATTGCCTCTATACCTGGCTTTTAAGACATTCTTTTCTTGAACTCTATTGCAGATATTCCACACCATCCTCTTCAACTACCTCAACATATTTCCCCATTCATGCAAGGTGCAGTCACTGGAAATTTGCAGCAGATGTCTGGGGATCATGTATTGCAACAGTCTCCTTATGCATCTCAAGGTCTTCCTTCGTCCATGTTGTCAGGCAATCAACAGAATCTTGTTTCTGCACCACAAAATTCCAACTGGAGCTCCATGCCGCCATCTAAGCCATTTCCACATGTACAATATGATTCTGCAGTGAAGGGAGGAGCTGTCGCCCCTGCTCTCTATACAGAATTTCAGCAGAGTCACGTGTCACATACTAACTTCAGTTCTCAGATATTGAAACCTTACCCAACTGGAGTGCCTGCTCATTCACATGTGGGTGAGTTGCCACCTGGAGCCTACTCTACAGAGCCGGTTCCTGGTCAATCTCTTAAGCCAAGAGAAGATTACAGATCAAGTACCTACGCTGCTGGCAATATACCCAGTCCACAGGTTGCAGGTCTTGCTTCTGCAGGGCCAGCTCATCCTAATGAACCACAATGTTATCCAAGTGGCAGTGTGCCGCCACCTGAAGTCCTGAAGTTCTCTTCGCAAGTTCATCCTTATATGCAGCAGCAAAACCCACCCCCTGCTTTGCAAGAGAGCGGATCTGCCTTTGCATCTTCAGGAGGGCCAAGCTCATCTACGTTTTTGCCTGATGGTTTGGGCGGGAAGCAGACTTCTGTTATAGATTTTGGAGGAATGAGAAGTTCTCGTCACAACCCCTACGCATCTACTTTTGAGCACCCACTGATATCCAAATTTGGGTCTGGTGCTTTTGGGCAAGACTACCACAGTAGATATAACACAGCTTTCCCTTTCAGTCATGCATCGGTTGATGGAATCGGCATCGGCAGTGCTGGATCAAGACAAACAACTTCCTCACCAAAATCTGCCACATTGATGGACCGGGCTTTACCACGTGTTGGTGGTGATCAATATGATCCACTTTTTGACAGTATTGAACCCTCTTCAAGTTCAGTCAAGAAAGTTGATCGCGCGCATAAGGGGGAATCAGTTGATGATAGCGATGTCATTTTGAGGACCAGTGATTCGAATACGCCGGTAGATGTGGAAGAGAACAATAAAAGGAAAGAGATTGGAGCCTTTGCTCCATCCATGTCTGTAGATGATGATGGGTTTGGTGAGACTGCAGAAGTGGAAGTTGGTGCAGTTGAGAATGCAAGCGTCAGTAATGCTATTGATGCAGCAGATGCGACCGAGGTTGAGATGGAGATTGATCAGATTAAATCCCCTGGGAAGAGCAAGAAGCGCAAGGATTCTAGGTCGATGAAGCTTTTCAAAGTTGCCCTTGCGGATTTTGTGAAGGAAGTCCTACGGCCATCATGGCGGCAAGGGAATATGAGCAAAGAGGCATTTAAGACTATTGTGAAGAAAACTGTCGACAAAGTTACTGGAGCTATGAAGAGCCACCACATACCGAAATCTCAAGTAAAGATAAATCACTACATTGATTCTTCACAACGCAAGCTGACAAAACTTGTGATGGTAAGTCCTGGTACAATTACTCACTTCTAACCAGATTTACCAAAATTCCAGTGAGGAGACGTTATATCACTACATTGAAACTTTACCTTTCTGCACGCTAACAGTCTGATGGAAGCAATTTGCAGATATCCTGCGAATGCACCACATATGATTATATTTTGGCATGGTCACCTAATGCCACCTCATTGGTGCTTTTGCAGGGATACGTTGATAAGTACGTCAACGTGTAGATATGAAACTGATGGATTTCAAGGCCATATGTATCATACCAGAGGTTTGGCTGAGCTGTGGACAATTTGGATGTTGAAATGATGTTGAACAGATATTTCAACCCACCAACCGTTTGCTCTAGTCTATGGATGGGAGTGAAGATTGATTTTGAGGTTAGGGAAAGAAAGCACCTAGTTACTGCAAGGACAGCATTGAAGTTAAATGTAGATCGAGGAAATGCAAATTAGTAGTGTCTTTGACATCAGTACGTTCTTCCGAGCTGCAAAATGCGCTTTCTAATGTGCATTTCGACACGAAATTTGCTTTACCATTTTTTCGCGTCGCGGTTCCAGCATCACTACTCACATGCTTTCGTTTTCCCTTTGTTCATATTAATTGGTATCTCATCTTCTGCCATTCTTGTATACATATGGATGGGAGTTTTCTCTCATTTCGTAAATGCACACATTATGGGTTATGACTTCGTCGACAAAACTGAACTCAATACTTTTCTCAGCCTTTCAGGTAGTTGACCGAGTAACTACAGAGGACAAGGAAAGCTGTGTGATTCACGTACTCTCGCCGTAGAAAAAGTTTTCACTTACCGAACCGGGAAGAGGGTGTCTCGATTAGCAGTCTCGGAGAATTTTGTCCATAGAGGCTACAGAGCCCGTTTACATATTGCCCGATTCGGGCCACGCTTTTTTGTGGATTCATGTAAAAAGCTTCACTGATCCTGAAACTGAAAGTACTACAACCTCCTCTGGAAGTTTTTGCTCCGAAAGTTGATTCGTCTTTGTGAAGGTGTGTTACCCAGGTTCTGTGACGAGAGACCTGACGGTCTTGTTCCTCGTTGTGAGCATATGTTTCATGTAATATCACCCGATGATGCATGTTTCTTTTGTTAAAAGAAGTGTTCTATTAGTATCAATATAGCAAGAGGGACAAAAATCTTAATTTGAATAGTTAGTTAATGCTTTTGTCAAAGTATCTTCCATAAACATTTTGTTTTCCAAAACCGTATTTTGATCTTATTCATCTAAATAATTTAAGACCCTTTTTGACGCCAATTTGCATTTAAACATTTACATATGGAAGTAATATTTGTGTGACATTCAATCAAAAACTAGCGATTCGAATACGAACGATATTTGAATGTTCAATTTACTACAATATGGCAGGTTCGCTTATTTTATAAGCAAAAAAGGAAAAAATATTATATGGAATACTTAGAATGACACCAGATTTTTTATCTGACCTAGATAGTTTTCTGGACATGCTTATTATGTTTTAAGTAACTCATTGTTTGAATCAAATCATCTCATAAGCATGTGATTTAGTACTCTGCACATAGAGAGGGGCCGTCGAACTCGCTAAATGTTAGAGGAGTTCTTGAGAATGGAGCCGATGGTTTTCCTAGTCGAGCTCAAGTTGGAAAGTACCGATGGCAAATTTGGACCGGCTTGGATAAAGGCATTTAGTGGTGAATATATGTTTAACCAACCAAGTGATAAAAATTTTAAAAATGGATATTTTATTTTTTATTTTTTTATTCCCTAAATAGGTTTGGGCAACCGAGTTTGATAACGCTTAGGATTTTTTTTTTATTTTTTGATGCCTAGGGAAAACATATTTCTATTTCAGAAATAGATTTGAAGTAGAAATCAAAAGTTAAAATTTTTAACTTTTCAATTTCTGAAATATAAATTGAGAAATTAGTTTTTGATTAGAAATTGATTTAAGTTCTTCCAATAAATTTTACTTAAGTTGCTTGGCCAATAAACCGGGTGGTACCGTCGGACACCTCAGGGGTAACCTTAATGATATAGTTTGCGACCTGAATATTGAATGTTTGACCAACCAAGACAATTTAATTATTTAATTTAAAAATGGATAGATGAAATTAGAAAAAGCAATAATTTTTTTTTTTTGGAAAAGAAAGCGATTGAGAATTTTCGAGTTGGGCCCCACGCCAGGCGGGGATCGACGTCGTGTTCTTTTCTTGCCGGGCGAGAAACCGGCGAGTCGCCCGCGAGTCGGAGCGCCACTCGGTCTCGAACTCACTCACTCACTCACTGAGTTGCGGCTCGATTCGAAAGATGTGACCTCTGCAGTAGCACGGATTAAACGTAAAATAGGAGGCATTCTCTCGTTTCCTGCCATGTTGGCTTCTGATCCGAGCTGAAGGACGCGAGGAAGAGGAGAAGAAGGTGAGGCCGGTGCTCTTCTTCCCACTCGCCGTTTCCCTCTCCCTGCGTGCTCTGCTCTACTATTTACGTCAATCTGTTACGTGTTTCGTGTCTTGGCGTGTTTCTGCGGTCTCGTTTGAGATCAAGGGAAGTGGGGCTGTGGGGTTTTGGAGCTTTTTGGGTTCTTGAGGTTCTGGGTCGTTGTTGTTTCTGCCTGTTTCTTGTTTTAGTCTACGTGGGTCCCTTTAGAGTCTTCCTCGGAGGGAAAGGGTGTCTGAAGATGCTCTTAGATTGGTGGTTTTCCTCGTCAAGGTTGAAATTTGCGAAGTGGGTTCTGGGTCTGACAAGCACCCGCTTCTGTTGTTCTGCACGTGACGATGCTTTTGGAGATACATGCTTTGGAGTGGGTCATTTTATGTGTAGGTGGGGAAGATGTGAAGCTGATTTGCTTAATTATTATTAAGGTCATTTTATCTGTAGGTGGGGGATGTGAAGCTAATGTGCTTCGGGCATTTGACGTCACAGTAGTGAAGTAATGAACTCCTTAGGCTAATAACCAGCCAACTGTTCCTCTGGTTAATCAGAGTAAGAGCGAACTCCTCGTGGCAGCGGTTGTTTTGCATCTTAGATTTTACTAGTTTTTTGTAGCTGTGAATGATTTCTTTCATCATGTAAGTTAACCAAATATCCGAGAAAGTGAAGAGACTATGTCTTATTCGAATCCGAGTTCCTGTTGACTAAATATGTTGAGAACTTGTATGGAAGACTGGGAAAGTGGGAGATTCTCTATTTTTATTTGGAGTATTGTTGATTGCCATAATCTTCATGATTGTGATCTCTCCATTTCTCAGCTGGGATTTACAATTCATGTGTGTAGATGACATGATTACTAATTTGGCATGTGTGGCTGCCCCTTGAGGTAATCAAAAGGAAAAGCTGGGTGTTTTGTGTGTTTCTCTCTTTGATTTTCATGTGAATGTACCTCAAACTGATGTATTAGTGCTTGTGGCTTTGTAGATGGGTCATAGGTGGTTTTGGTACTTGTCTGCTGCTGAAGCAATATCTTGAATTGGTTGAGTAGGAAACAGAGTGGCATTCAAATATGAAAATATATTGGGGCAGTAAACCAGATGAAGAATTGGTATTTTTAAGAGAACTTTCTTTTTTTAGAAATTGTCTGAGTAGGATCTGGTTACTTAGTTTCAGTTACCATTGAAAATAATTTCTATGTGTGAAAATGTCAATTAGCTTCAACATTATTGTTTTATGGTGATATGAGTTCTGAATTCCCATTTCATTATGTTAGGATAAGCAACATCTGATAGATTTAAGTCTCATGCACATGAGAATGGATGCAAGAAGGGATAACGTGCATGCTGGAAATAGTTGCTTAATTGAAAAGAATTTTGAATGGCCTTAGATTTAGCATCATTTCTTGGCCTAGTTTACTGCTTTAAGTCTTCTCCATTGTTCTATTTTTCTCCCCAATCAGAGAATTAGGTGTTTTAGTAGAACTGACTGATTGCATCTTACTGTGGGGAAGGTATTTGAAGGCATATATTTCGAACTTATGTGCTGGTTTCATTCACATTCATGTTGCAGCTTTGGAACGGTCAAAGGGGCATTAAGGATTGAAATAACTTAAATAACCATCTCTGGGAAAATTTTCTTGCCCTGCTTTGAAAGAAGAGATCATTGTCCATGAATAAATCTCCAATAGGATGTGATGAGGGACCAGACTGCAAAGTTAGGATGCTGGGCTTTCGGGTTGGAGTAATAGTTCAGTGTCTTGGGTCAATTATTATTCTTAAATAAGTTATGGAGGCAGAGCCGTGCAGTGGTAGTAGCTCAGTAGTGGACAAGAAGAGAAAAAGGAAGAGGGAGGAGAGTAATAGAAATGTTTCAAATCTTGGGATGGATAAAGAGAATTATTTTCCAGAGAAAAATTCATCGGTGAACGTGATTATTTCTTTACCTTCCCCAGCTGATTCAAGCTCAGCCCTGCTGAATGTGATTATTTCTTTACCTTCCTCAGCTGATTCTAAGGCTCGGCCATGCAATGAATTAAATCCTTTACCTGCAAACAGAAAGAAGAAGAAAAAGAAGAAGAAAAGAAAGATCCAGGAAACAAGCACTACTCAAGGTGATACTGGTGCAGAAGTCCCATGTTCTGTACTGCAAGCTAATGAGCTGGACGTTAAATATAATATAACATGTTCCTCTGGCAATTCCCATCAAAGATTGGAACATGAGAAGATCCAACCAACTGGTGAAGCAAACTGCCTTACCAAAAGGCAAATGAAAAAGAAGGAGAAGAGAAAGTTGTGGAGGATGAGGAAAAAAGAGGCAAAAGCCAAGGAGAAGGTCTCTGGGAAGAGCGATACGCTCACTAAAATCCCAAATGATGTTCCACAAATCGCTGAATTGGATGAAAATATTCTGAAGGAATTTTCCTCGACCTGTGTTAAGCAAAGCAACATTGAGAAGAATTTGTGTTCATTAGAAAAAGAAGATGTACATGGAGAAGCTCATACCTTATTGAGTGATTTCAGCAGTATGAGTACCTCTTCAAAGAAGAAAAGTGTCAAAAAGCTCAAAACTGATCATAGGAAAAAACCATCATCAAAGTTAACAACAGGAAGTGCGGACATTTCTGAGGACCTTGTACATAAAGAGACTTCCTTTCATTCTGATGAAGCTCGCATCTCTCGTCTTTCAGATAGTAAACCAGAACAAGTAGAAGAAAGGATACAAGTTACATTAGCGCAGGCTTCCATAAAAACTTCGAAAGCAGAGGCTTCAGTTGATTCTGGGCGTGTTTCTTCATGTGAGAACTCAAATGGAAATTGTGGCAAGGTAAAGAGGCAGATCAATGAAGGAAATCCTTCGTCAGAATTGTTGGTATCTGAAGGTGATATTAAATCAGATATTAATATCAACAATGGAAGCATGCCTTGGCAAATTCCGGATATATCGTTAGAGAGGACTAGCATTGGACCTTCTAGAAAAAAGCTTCTTATACTTGATCTGAATGGACTGTTGGCAGACATAATTCCATATGTTGGCTTGGGATGTAAACCAGACTTAATTGTGTCAAGAAAAGCAGGTAAAGAGTTGAGAATTCGTGAAAGGTTGATATTTTTTATATAATCTAATATCATTGTTCTAACTCATTGTTCGCTCTTGCAGTATTCAAAAGGCCCTTTGTTGATGATTTTGTACAATTTTGCTTTGAGAAATTTGCTGTTGGGGTTTGGTCTTCAAGGACAAAGTATGTTGTTCAGTCTATGACCTGCAGTCTTCTCATCCTTGTAATTCCTTTAGCGTTATTACAAGACTCTTCTCTCTGCACACACGTGGTTGTTAGGATCACAATATAGATTGTAGGATCATGGTCGTACAATCCTGGTACTCAAAAACCTTTGAACAATCTGGATTGTAATAAAAATTGTAGTCTGTTGGGATCGTGATCCAGATCATAGGATTGGGTGGGATTGCCATCCCAACTACGATTCCACTGATCCAGCTTTAGGAGGTAAGTCTGTCTTTTCAGGCAGAGCAAACATGAAATTAGACCTCCTTCCTTCTAGCTCATGGGGGCCCCTTTCTTCTTAAATAATGTTTTCAATCCATATTTGGAAAATATACAGCTTGGAGAACTAAGAAAAAAGATGGACATAAATGCACAGTAGAAAACAAAGCAGAGCAGTGACACTCATCTCCTTCTACTTCTTCTTCAGTCTCGAGTCAATGATGAGACGGGTATCAACTACCTCTGGCTCTCTGAATTGTACCATCCTTTGGAGACTAGAGAGGCAAAGCTTCCATCCTTATGCAACCAGAGGAGAGAGATTACCTCTGGAACATCCTTAAGAAATTGGCACCCTATTTTACTTGGCCCAGTAGCGTAATTTGTTTGGATTTGTACTGATTAGACCTCTTCAGCTAAAGGCTAAAGAACTGAAAACCCACGAATAGCAAGTGAAAGTGAGGTACGTTACAGAGGATAAAAGAGAGGTGAATCAGAGAGTGTGGATCTGAGATTGGTTTTGTCCTGTGAAATAAAGAAAGAGAAGGTATGTGTATGACCAGAGAGGAGGACAAAATGAAGGATTAGATATGAGGAAAAGGCGGAAAAGGGATTTTTATGCAGCCTTTTCATTGATTGTCATGGAGATTGTTGTGATCCTATTGAATTCACCTCAAGTGAAGCTGATAGACAAATGGCAAGTGGGGAAAACATAAAAGAAAAATAGGGGAAGGAGATTTCAATCTTTTACATTTTCTTAATTTTCTTGACACGGTGCTTCAACTGTTAGTTGAAAAACTGGCAACGGAGAATTTATACCCAAGTGTTCTCTCACAAGGGAACCATACCTTGGAGCTTCAATACCTCCTTTTAAGGTTAATATGCATCTAATTACAGTGAGTTAACTAAGCATTGGGTCACTTCAATAAAGTTGTAGGATCTTGCGATTTTTTATATGGCCATTGAAGATCGCGAAGGGATCCAACTTGGGATCCCGATCCTGATGACCTAGTGTTCTGTGGGTGGGTGTGTGTCACTTCACAATACTGAGTTAACTAAGCATTTCATATTTTAGGGTCATTTCAATGAAGTTGTAGGATCTTATGATTTTTTTATCTGACCGTTGAAGATTGCGAATGGGATCCTACTTGGGATCCCCATCCTGACAACCAAGTGTTCTGTGGGTGGGTGTGTGTCACTTCACAATAAAGTTTGCCCAGCTTTAATATTCACTGTGCATTATATGGTCTTAGTTATTCATTTTACAGGAGAAATGTGGATCCAGTTGTAGACTTTATTATGGGCGACTCCAAAAGAAAATTGCTTTTCTGTTGGGTAAGCAGCTCTCACATGGAGATTTTCTTTTCTATGTTGGTGTCCATTTTGTCCCATTGCTCATCTTGCATGGATGGAGACTGACTGCAGACCATTAAGAAAGAGCAAGGGCTACTTTTCAGTTCCTCATCAGTTTGGTGTAAGATTGATCTCTACAGCTTAATGGGACTAAGAGCCGAGTGTAGGATCTGCCTCTTTAATTTCAGCTGAAGAGTGGGAAAGTTTTTCTATATTTGCTTCTATTATCTTGTGGCCTCCTGTTTTTCAGATGGAATGAATACCTAGTATTTATTTTCCAACTGATTATATTCTCTTGATGTTTCAAGTTGTCCATTTTATCCCTTGATTATATACTTTGTTAGGTAGTTGATTAGATGAATAATTTCTCTTTCAACTTTGTGATTGCATCACTCCTTCCTGTGAATATATAGGTATATCCTTGGAAGTGAGCCACATTTCACCTTATTTGTATGAACTATGATATTTTAGTCTTTCACATTAATAAAAATCCTCAACATCCCCGGTTAAGTTGGAAATTGACTTTGTACCCGATGATATGTCCCCTTTTCCTTATTGTAGTTTTTCTTAGGTCCTTGGTTGAAGTTGCGTAAGTACATTAAAGTTTTGCTTACAATGTGTAATTAGTAATGTTGGAATATTTAAATATTAAATCACACCTTCATCTAACAGTTTAAGCCTTTAGAATAGTTGATAGTGGTTCTACAAAATCTCACATGGTATCAAGACTGGAGGTCCTGAGTTCAAATCTTTCTAGACCATATTTGCCTCCCCAATACTAGGCAAAAAAAAAAAAAAAAAAAAAAAATACCAGACTTAGCATGAGGGGGAGTGTTAGAATATTTAAATATTAAACGACACCCTTATCTAATAACTTAAGCTTTCAGAACAGTTGACAGTGGTTCGCAAAATCTCACAAGTAAAAGCATATACTTAAACTACTGCAAGTAACCGTTCCTGTAGTAGCTATTGGTTTCCTGTTAAAAAGTAAATGTCTCAACCTTTATGCATCTCAATGATAATAACATCATATCAGTTATATTTTTAGTTTATTGCAGTCTTTCTTTTATTAGATTCTATTTCATTGCAGTCATATCTTAATGGAAATTGATTTAGTACAGGATCAGTCTCACTGTACTATGACAAAGTTCTCTACCCTCGAGAAGAGGGATAAGCCCCTGGTTTTGAAGGAACTTAGGAAATTGTGGGATAAGCTCGAGCCTAATCTTCCATGGGAGAAAGGAGCGTATAATGAGTCAAACACTTTGTTGTTGGATGATTCTCCGTACAAAGCCCTTCGCAATCCGGTTAGTCAGATAAGCATTCTCGTCTTGACAGCTGATTTCATTCATAAACAGTATGACTAATGTCACTTTATCCCTGTTGGACCTATCCTCATCCAGGCAAACACTGGAATATTTCCCTACTCATACCACTATAGAGATGCCAAAGACAATTCTATAGGTAAGAGACATTAAAATATGCATGTATTTTCTGTGTATTAGAAATTTAAAATATCGACAACATTATTTCTTCAGGCACCTTCGCATAGATCTCTTTTTTTATGTTTTATTTAGGATGCATGGAATGATCTCACAAAGAAGGCATAGCAGGTAGCTGAATAAATGATAGTTCTTTTGAAAATGCTCTAATTACCATTCTGTTGTGCATTCTAAAAGGGTGCAATGGATAGCTGAATCGATAGCGAGTGCTTTCTTTTAGTCTTTTCATGTATAAATTGACCGGGGACAGCATAGTGACATAAACTTCGTCAATTATTTGCTCTGTTGAGTTCATCATCCTGGACATTCATATAGTTGGCACTTTGTTTATTTTACTGTGCCAGAGGTATGAGATATCGCCTTTTGATCTGTTGAAAGTTTTGTTTGTCAGCAGACGTGCAAATCTACTTGGTTGTCTGCCCATAAATTTGTTATTACTGTTGTCCCTAAAATTTCCAGATTTCCCCAAGATCATGGAATCTTATGATCATGGCTGAGTAAGCTATAGATCAAACTTTTTCTGGCCTATCATAATATTTGCAAATTTGGCAAGTCAACAGGTCACCTTGTGCATTATTTTGCTACCTCTTATCTGTTACTGTATTGTTAGGCTTTTTATATCTTTCTTGGAAAAAGATCATCCAGTAGCTGATAATGCTCTCATTCTCTCAGTTGTTGCAGTTTTTCATCAGTGCTCTAACTATTTCGTTTGCAAATTAATCCTTTATGCAGGACCTGGAGGTGACCTGCGGGTCTACCTAGAAAGCTTAGCTTTGGCCGATGATGTTAGGAAGTATGTGAAGCAGAATCCATTTGGTCAAAGAGCAATTACCAATTCAAATCCATCCTGGAACTATTATAAGAGGGTGTTAGCTTCGCACCCACCTGAAGATGCTACTTCTATATCGAAGTGAGCACATTTCTTGTCCTTCACTTGGATGACAGCTTATTTTGTGACAACTTGAACATCTTTTTTGTTCAAGCTTGTTTAAGAATTAAACAATTGTGTGCATGTTGCGTGGCAGCCCCTAGGAATGTTGAGTTCATCTAGAATAGTCGTTACTGTTGTCATATCAGACAATGTTTTGTTTTTTGGGGTGAGAAAAACTTCTTGTTCTGACAGTCAAGTTATAGATGGTGTCTATCTTTACACACGATGAAATTTTTTTGAATACCACAGTAGATAAAACACAGCTTTCCCTTTCAGTCATGCATCGGTTGATGGAATCGGCATTGGCAGTGTTGGATCAAGAAAAACAACTTCCTCACCAAAATCTGCCACGTGGATGGACCGGGCTTTACCACATATTGGTGGTGATCGATATGATCCACTTTTTGACAGGATTGAACCCTCTTCAAGTTCAGTCAAGAAAGTTGATTGTGCACATAAGGGGGAATCAGCTCACGATAGCGATGTCATTTTGAGGACCAGTGATTCAAAAACGCCAGTAGATGTGGAAGAGAACAATAAAAGGAAAGAGATTGGAGTCTTTGCTCCACCCATATCCGTAGATGATGATGGGTTTGGTGAGACTGCAGGCGTGGAAGTTGGTGCAGTTGAGTATGTGAGCGCCAGTAATTTTATTGATGCAGCAGATGCGACTGAGGTTGAGATGGAGATTGATCAGATTAAATCCACTGGGAAGAGCAGGAAGCGCAAGGATTCTAGGTCAATGAAGCTTTTCAAAATTGCCCTTGTGGATTTTGTGAAGGAAGTCCTACGGCCATCATGGCGGCGAGGGAATATGAGCAAAGAGGCATATAAGACCATCTTGAAGAAAACTGTTGACAAAGTAACTGGAGCTATGAAGAGCCACCACATTCCAAAATCTCAAGCAGAGATAAATCACTACATTGATTCTTCACAACGCAAGCTGACAAAACTTGTGATGGTAAGTCCTGGTACAATTATTCACTTCTAACCAGATTTACCAAAATTCCACTGAGGAGAAGTTACATTAAGCATTTTTTACCTTTCCGCACACTAACAGCCTGATGGAAGCAATTTGCAGATATCCTGCGAATTCATCCCATGATTATGTTTTGGCAGGGTTACCTAATGCCATCTTGTTGGTGCTTTTGCAGAGATATATTGATAAGTATGTCAACGTGTAGATATGAAACTGATGGATTTCAAGGGCATATGTATCTATCATACCAGAGGTTTGGCTGAGCTGTGGACAATTCGGATGTTGAAGTGATATTGAGCAGATATTTCAACCCACCAACCGTTTGCTCTAGTCTATGGATGGGAGTGAAAATTGATTTTGAGGTTAGGGAAAGAAAGCACCCCATTACTGCAGAGCCCGCTTACATATTACCCTATTGGGCTCAGACTTTTTGGTGGATTCATGTAAAAAGCTTCACTCGATCCTGAAAGTAGTACAACCTCCTCTGGAAGTTTCAGCTCCCAAAGTCGGATTCATCTTTGTGAAGGTGTGTTATCAAGGTTATGTAATGAGAGACTGACGGTCTTGTTCCTTGTAGTAAGCATATGTTTCATATAATATCACCCGATAATGCATGTTTCTTTTGTCAAGATGTGCTCCATTAGTACCATATAGCAAGATGGACAAAAAAATTAGTTTGAATAGCTAGTGTAATCGTCAAAGTATCTCCCATAAACTTCTTGTTTTCCAAAGCCGTATGTAGATCTTATTCATCTGAAAGACTTTTTGACGTCAATTTGCATTTAAACACTTACTCATGGAAATAGTATTCACGTGAGATTCAATTTTAAACCAGCTGTGCGATTACATTCGGTATTTGAACGTAAGATATACTACAACATGGCGGTTTCGCACATCTATAAGCTAAACAGGAAAACATTACATAGTTTTCTTAGAATGACACGAGATTTCTATTTGACATCAGTAATTTTCTGGACATGCTTGTGTCTCCAATGTTTGAAGGACCTCACCATTGGAATTCAATCATCTCATGAGCATGAACTCTACTAATGAGACGATGCATAAAATGGGTACTCGAGAACAGAGGTGATGATGGGTTTGGAGACTAGCAAGCTAGCCTAGGTTGAACTCGAGTTGTAAAGTCCCAGAGGCATATTTGGACGGGCTTGGATAAGGACATTAAGTGATACAGTCTGTGACCCGAATATTGTATGTTAAACCAACTGATAGAGTTAATTATTTCATCTAAATATACCTAGATGAAACTAAAGAAAGCAATGATAATTTTTTTACACCAAAAAAAAAAAAAAAGCGATCGAGAATTTTCAAGTCAGAAAAAAGAAAAACCTCAAACCTTGGGGGGCCTTGGGCCTCACGCTAGGTGGGGAGCCTTTTTTTTTTTTTTTTTTTTTCTAGAGATGAGCATAATTCAAAAGTAAAACTTAGAATTTGAGAACTGGACTGATGAGAATCCATAGGTTTCAGGTTCCAAGATATGAAAGGTGGGTTTCAGATTCTAAAAAATGTGAAATCTGTTTCGATGAGCAAGTTAGGTAGAGGAATGTGGAATTTATAATACGTTTTAATGTTTTTTTTTTTTTTATGTCAATGTCTTCGTGCAATCCTTCGATATTCTATGTCATTCAATGATGAGCATTTAATTTGTAAGTATTAGTCCAAATTTCCATTTTATGATTAAAATTTTTACTTTATTAAAGTTAATATTTTTTGTGTTTGTAAATGCAATTTATGATTAGTGAATTATAATCATTTAAATAATAACATGATGGAATCTAATTAGACCCTAGAACTAACTCTGAAACTTATGAAAGATTTTAGATTTTAAGTTGTAGGATATGCAAGATAGATTCTTGTTCCAATGGGTAGGTTTTAAGTTTTAAAAAATAAGAAATTGTTTTAAACAATAAGCTTCAAATTTTAAATGGAATTTGTATGAAATTTGGAAACTGGCTAGTCGCCCGCGGTTCGGAGGGCAGCTCAGTCTCGAACGAACTCACTGAGTCGCAGCTCGATTCAAAAGACGTGACTCTCTGCACTAGCCCGGATTCGTTCCTTGGTTTGTCCGGTTCAGCCGTTGAAGGGCGCGAAGAAGCGAAGAAGGTGAGGCGGGGCTTTTCTTCCCCTCGCCATTTCCCTCTCCCTGCGTGTTCCTCTTCCGTTTTCACCAATGTGTCATGCGTTTCGCGTCTCGGCATGTTCTTGCGTCTTGTTTGAGCCCAGCAGGGGCCGTGGGATTTGGAGTTCTTTCGGTTTCTTGGGTGCCGGGTCGTTGTTTTTCTGCCTGTTTCTTGTTTTGGTCGACATGGGTCCCTTTAGATGCTCGTACTTTGGTGGTTTCCTCGTCAAGGTTGAGATTTGCGAGGTGGGTTCTTGGTCTTTCGTGGCGATGCTGCATTCTGGGTCTGAAAAGCACCTGCTTCCGTTGTTCTGCATGTTATGATGCTTTCGGAGATGAATGCTTTGGAATGGGTCATTTTATGTGGAGGGGGAAGATGGGAAGCTAATTTGCTTCATTTTTAAGGGCATTTTTTGTCACAGTAGTGAAGTAACCGGCTCCCTGGGCTAATAACTGGCCAACTGTTCCTCTGATTAATCAGGATCGAGTGAATTCTTCCCAGCGATTGTTGTTTCGCACCTTGGATTTGACTAGTTTTGGTTAGCTGTGTCATGGTTGAGTAGATTCAGTAGTTTCATAATGTGAATGATTTCTTTCATCATGTGAGTTAACCAAATCTCCGAGAAAGTGAAGAAGTTATGTCTTGTTCAATTCTGAGTTCCCGTTGACTAAATATATCAAGAACTTGTACAGAAGACTGGGAAAGTGGGAGATTCTCCATTTTTCCTTTTAATTGTGTTGATTGCTGTAATCTTCATGATTGTGATCTCTCCATTTCTCAGCTGGGATTTACCATTCATGGTTGTAGGAGACATGGTTGCTAATTTGGCATGTGTTGTTGCCACCTTGAGGTAATCAAAAGGAAAAGCTTGTTGTTTTGCGTGCTTCTCTCTTTGATTTTCATGTGAAGGTTCCTCAAACTGATGTATTAGTGCTTGTAACTTTGTATATGGGTCATAGGTGGCTTTTGGTACTTGTTTGCTGCTGAAGAAATATCTTCAATTGTTTGAGTAGGAAACAGAGCGGTATTTAAATATGAAAATATATTGGGGCAATAAACCAGATGAAGAATTGGTATTTGTAAGAGCACTTTCTTTTTTTTAGAAATTGTCTGAATAGGATCTGGTTAATCCTTTTCAGTTACTAATGAGGATAACTTTTGTGCGTCAAAATGTCAATCAGCTTCAACATTATCGTTTTATGGTGATATGAGTTCTGAATGCCCATTTCATTATGTTAATTTAAGCAACATCTGATAGATTAAGTCTCATGCACATGAGAATGGACGCAAGAAGGGATAGCGTGCATGCAGGAAATAGTTGCTTAATTGAATAGATATTTGAATGGCCTTGTTATAGATTTAACATCTTTACTTGGCTTCGTTTCCTGCTTTAAGTCTTATTTATTGTTGTATTTTTCCCCCAATCAGAGAATTAGGCATTTTAGTAGAACTGAATGATTGCATCTTACTGCAGGGAACATATTTAAGGGCATATATATCAAGCTTATGTGCTGGTTTCATTCACATTCATGATGCATGCAGATTGGGAACGGTCGAAGGGGCTTTAAGTATTGAAATAATTTAAATATCCATCTCTGGGAAGATTTTCTTGCCCTGCTTTGAAAGAAGAGATCGTTGCATGTGGATAAATCTCCACTAGAATATCATGAGGGACCAGACTGCAAGTTAGGATGCTGGGCTTTCCGTTTGGAGTAATAGTTCAGTGATTTGGATCAATTGTTATTCTTAAATAAGTTATGGAGGCAGAGCCGTGCGGTGGTAGTAGCTCAGTAGTGGACAAGAAGAGAAAAAGGAAGAGGGAGAAGAGTAATAGAAATGTTTCGAATCTTGGGATGGATAAAGAGAATTATTTTCCAGAGAAAAATTCGTTGGTGAACATGATTATTTCTTTACCTTCCCCTGCTGATTCGAGCTCAGCTCTGGAGAATTCTAGGGCTCAGCCATGCAATGAGTCATATCCTTTACCTGCAAACAGAAAGAAGAAGAAAAAGCAGAAAAGAAAGATCCAGGTAACAAGCACTACTGAAGGTGATACTGGTGCAGAAGTCCCATGTTCTGTACTGCAAGCTAATGAGCTGGACGTTAATATAACATGTCCCTCTGGAAACTCCCGTCAAAGTCTGGAACATGAGAAGATCCGACCAATTGTTGAAACGGACTGCCTTACCAAGAGGCAAAAGAGAAATAAGGAGAGGCTAAAGTTGCGGTGGATGAAGAAGAAAAAGGCAAAAGCCAAGGAGAATGTCTCTGGGAGGAGCGATACGCTCGCTGAAATCCCTAATAATGTTTCACAAGTCGCTGAATCGGATGAAAACATTCGGAAGGGATTTGCCTCAACCTGTGGTAAGCAAAGTGACGTGGAGAAGAATCTGTGCTTATTAGAAAAAGATGTACATGGAGAAGCTCATACTGAAGAGACTTCCTTTCGTTCTGAAGAAGCTCCTATGTCTCATCTTTCAGACAGCAAAACAGAACAAGTTGAAGAAAGAATACAGGCTACATCAGCTCAGGCTTCCAGGGGAATCTTCGATTTTTTTCTCGGCCTTTCAAGAATTTGACCGAGAGTACTATGGACATGGAGGACGAGGAAGCCGAGGGAGTTGTCGAAAACTTCCATTTCTTGCACTAACCGAACCGGGAAGGGAGGGATGCCTCAGTTAGAAGTCTTGGAGATGTTGTCCAGGGAGAATTACAGAGCCTATGCTCGCTTCGTCCAATTTGGCTTTATGTTTTTTGTGGATTCACGTAAGATGGGAGACTGGTGGTCTTATTCCCTATTTTGAGCATATATGTTCATATAATATCACCTGATAATGCATGTTTCTTTTGTCAGCATGTGTTCTATCAGTATCATATGGCAAGATTGGACAGAATCTTGACTTCGTTCGTTTCGCATAAAACCTTTTTCAGAAAAAGTTTTCAAGATTTTTCGGCATTTCTTTACGGAAAATGAATTGATTAGAGAAAATATTTTCCATGAAAATGAAAAAGCCTTTTAAAGTAGGAAAAAATAGTTTTCACTTTACATTTTCCTCCTCACTCTCTCTTATTTTTTTTAAAAGTCGATTTTTTTTAATATTTTTTTTATCATTTTTCTTTCTTTCTTTTTGCTTTTCTTCATTCTCGGCCGATTGTCAGCCATAGCAACGGCCGACGACCTTCCATAGGCGAGTTTCGACTTGAAGCTTGTTGATAGGGTGGGTGTCGAGCCTTTGGCTCACCCAATCGATGAGCACCGACGCTTGCACTGGCCAATTGTCGGCCATCAAGATGATGATGATTGATTGAAGAAAAAGGAGGGGAAAAAGAAAAAGAAATGAAAAAGTAGAAAGAAAATAAAAAATTTAAAAATTGATTTTTTAGAAATAATAAAAAATTATTAAAGTGAGTTCACGAGGGAAAATCGAATCAAATTTTTCACACCAAATGACGGAAAATATTTTCTAGTTCATTTTAAAGTTTCGATCAGATATCGAAAAATAATGTCATTTTCTTAAAAAATATTTTTCAAAAACGTCACATTTTCAACAAATAGAGCCCCAGTGTGATCCCCAAAGTATCCCAGTATCCCATGAACATCCTATTTTTCAAATCCTTATGTAGATCTTCTTCATCTCAATTTTTTTTTTTTTTGTTCATACATCTCAAACTTAAAAGACAAGTCTTTCATTCAATGAACCCGTCTGTGGTTGATATTCAGGAGGCATCATCCGAGACAGCATATGCGTGGAGGTTCTTTGTCCCCACATATAACCCCTGTTTTGTCCCTACGTATAACCCTCTGTCTGACACTAACTCCAACTTTGTGTCGACCGTTATTTATGACAAGCATGATGACCATTCTATTGTTGTTTAAGAGCTTTTTTTTTTTTTTTTTTTTTTTTTAAACTTTCAAAAACAATTTTGAAATAAAAATCCATTTGGTAATGTAATTTTATTTTTCTATTTCTGAAATAAATTTTTAGTCCAAAAATATGTTTAAAATAGAAATGAGATGTAAATTTTTTTACTTACCTATTTCTAGAATAGAAATGAAAAATAAAAATGTTTTTTTATTCCTTATTCTCGTTACTAGCTAATCACCTACCCACCATTGCCTATTGTTACTAGGGGTGAGTGGTTCTAGGTTCCTTGCAGATTCCGCCTAAAACTTGAAACTAGCTCTCGGGTATAGGTTCCTCATTTTTTGGAACCTGAAACCTGAAAATAGGTTCCAAGGTCCAATAGGTTTTTTTTTTTTTTTTTTTTTTCATTTTTAGTTAAACAAAACGAAAATGAACGTAATAATAATAAACAAACTTGTCATTCATCAAAGAGAATACAAAATGAACAAAATCATCAACAAAAGAAAATGAATTGTTGGCAAGGAATTCAACTAAATAAAAGTAAGGGTAAATGGTTCTAAGTTCCGCATAGGTTTCATCTAAAACTTGAAACCTACCCGTTAAAACAAGTTTCTCATTTTTTGGAATATGAAACCTAACTTGCATACCCTAAAACTTGGAACCTATCCGGTCATAGGTTCCAAGATCTACTTAGATCCCACTTATATTATCATTTAAATGATTACAATTCACTAATCATAATTTAAATTTAAATTCACGAAAAATATGAATATTAATAAATAATTTTTGGTCATAAAATGGAAGTTTAGATTAGTACTTCCAGATTATACATTCATCATCGAACATCATGGAATATCGGAAGATCGCACGGAGATATGAATCAAGAAAAATATTAAAACTTATTTAGAGTTCTAGGTTCAAGGTTCCAATTTCCAGGTTCTTTCAACTAAGAACTTGGAACCTATCCGTTGAAATAGGTTCCTCATTCTTTGAATTTGGAACCTACCATGTATACCTTGAAATTTGGAACCTACAAGTCCTTATTGGTCTAGTTCTTAGGTTTTAGGTTCTATTCTAGAATCATGCTCACCCCTAATTGTTATTACCTATTGTCCATCGACGATCGCCACCCTCCATAAACCCTTGCTGTCCATTGCCGCTTGAAAGGCTGAAATTTTGTGTGATTATTAAACAAAATTTTATTCTAAGAATATAAATTTTGTGTCGTTGTCAATGCGCATTTTTACTCAAAAACTCATCTGATAATAGAAATGTAAAAATTTATTTTTGTTTCAATAATTAGTTTTTAGTCTGAATGGTTATTATTTGCGCCCTTAGTCTTATTGAGCTTTGGGATTTTTATGATTCCTCCTTGCCATTATAGTACCACAATGAAGATGATTCATGAAAAAGAAAAAGAAAAATGTTAACTCATGAAAAACCCCAAATTGATATACTTGTAATAAATTTATTTCAAATTAATTTTTTGACCACCGAAAATCTTAAATTGGTACATTTTTAATAAATTTACTACAAACTAATTTTTTTAATTACAAAACCCCCAAAACTAATATATTTATGACATTTATTTTTTGTTAATGTTCATTAAATTGAATTAATACTACGAGAAATCATAAATTGGTGCACTTGGAACAAACGAGACAATATCCCAAATTGATATATCTGTCAACTGTCAAGTGTCATTCAACTTGGCAATTTAATGATAAATTTAATATAAATTAACATAGTGTAAATTTATCATGGATGTATTGGTTCGAGGTTTTTGTATTATCAAGAATTATTCCTTTAACAAATTTTTTAATTCTTTTAATTTGGCCCAATTCTTTTAAATTGCTCCCCTTCAAAAATTTTAATATGGCCCCAAAAAAAAAAATCAAAATGAGAATGAAATAGAAGATCTTATAAAAAGTTGTGGTGGGCCTGAAGGAAGTTAAAGAGCCCAAGAATTTTCAACGGACAAAACCCTACACGACACTCATTCTCAAAAGACAAGACGAAAGTCCCACGTTTTTACCCCCGAAGCCCGTCCGAAACTTCTCTCTCTCCTGCTCTTCTTCATCCTCTTCGGGTACGGTCGGCGCGCTTCTACTTCCTTTCGAGGCAAGCAAGATCCTTCACGTCCATGCGGTTCCTCTCTCTCTACCTCTGCTGCTGTGCGAAGAATGGTGGGTCCTGCTCGGCTTCTCTTCTGCATTTTGTTTTTTCCGGTTTTGGTGGCTGTGCGTCTTCTGGGTGTTGCGTCTCGAGCGTTCTTTCGTGATGGCATTGCCCCTCTCTCAATTGGGTTTGCTTCGCTTGTTGGATTTGAATTTTCTTTTTTATTGGTAGCTGGTATTGTTGAGTAGATTCGGTCGCTTCATAAATGTGAATGATTCTCTCAATTGGGTTTGCTTCGCTTCTTGAATTTGACTTTTTTTGGGGGGTAGCTGATATTATTGAGTAGATTCAGTCGCTTCATAAATGTGAATGATTCTCTCAATTGGGTTTGCTTCGCATATTGGATTTGACTTCTTTTTTTTTTTTTTGGGTAGCTGATATTGTTGAGTAGATTCGGTCGCTTCATAAATGCGAATGATTCTCTCAGTTGGGTTTGCTTTGCATCTTGGATTTGACTGGTTTTTTGTTTTGGGGTAGCTGATATCGTCGAGTAGATTCAGTCGCTTCGTAGTGTGAATTGTTCTTTCATCATGTGAGTAAACCAAATCTTGGGGGAAGTGAAGAAATCGACTACTTCCTGTTCAATTCCGAGTCTGTCTTGATTTTTTTGTGTTTGAGAACTTGAATGGTGGGCCTGAGGAGCTGGGGAAGTAGGAGATTGCAATAATCTTCATGATTGTAATCTCATGATTGCAATCTCCCCGTTTTGCAGCTAGAATTTGCAATTTATGTTTGTAGGATATGCGGTTGCTAGTTTAGCGCGCTTTGTTGCCACTTGAGGTAATTGAAAAGAAGTTTTGGTTTAGCTAAAGGTGGGTGTTTTGCATGCTTCTTTCTTTGATCTTCATGTGAAGGTTCCTCAGACTGATGTGTGAGTGCTTGTGGCTTCGCATATGGGTCATGGGTGGCTTTTTGTACTTGTCCATTGCTGAAGCAATATCTTCAATTGTTTGAGTAGGTGACAGAATGTCAATCAAATATGAAAATACTTTGAGGCAGTAAAGACGACAAAGAACCAGTATTAGTATTGGTATGATAATTTTATTTTTTTAGAAATTATCTGAGTAGGATTCGGTTAATCATTTTCAGTTACTAATGAGAATATTTTCTGTGCATCAAAATGTCAATCAGATTCAAGTTATTGTTATAGGGTGACCTGAGTTCTGAATTCCCAGTTCGTCATGTTAGGATAAGCTACATTTGATAGATTAAGTCTCATGCGTATGGGTATGGATGCAAGAAGGGATAATGTGCATGCGGGAAGTAGTTGCTTAATTGAAAAGATATTTGAATGGTCTTGTTATAGATTTAACATCATTTCTTGGTCTAGTTTACTGCTTTAAGTCTTCTCCATTGTTGTATTTTTTCCCAATCAGAGAATTGGGTGTTTTAGTAGAACTGACTGATTGCGTCTCACCATGGGGAACGTATTTAAAGGCATATATATATCAAACTTATGTGTTGGTTTCATTCACGTTCATGTTGCAGCCTGGGAACAGTCAAAGGGGCATTAAGGATTGACATAATTTAAATATCCATCTCTGGGAAAATTTTCTTGCCCTGCTTTGAAAGAAGAGATCATTGCATGTGGACAAATCTCCGTTATCATGTCATGAGGGACCAGACTGCAAAGTTAGGATGCTGGGCTTTCGGGTTGGAGTAATAGTTCAGTGATTTGGATCAATTGTTATTCTTAAATAAGTTATGGAGGCAGAGCCGTGCAGCAGTAGTAGCTCAGTAGCGGACAAGAAGAGAAAAAAGAAGAGGGAGAAGAGTAATAAAAATGTTTCGAATCTTGGGATGGATAAAGAGAATTTTCTTCCAGAGAAAAATTCGCCGGTGAATGTGATTATTTCTTTACCTTTTCCAGCTGCTTCGAGCTCAGCCCTGGATAATTCTAAGGCTCAGCCATGCAATGAATTAAATCCTTTACCTGCAAACAGAAAGAAGAAGAAAAAGAAGAAGAAAAGAAAGATCCAGGAAACAAGCACTGCTGAAGGTGATACTGTTGCAGAAGTCCCATGTTCTGTACTACAAGCTAATGAGCCGGACGTTAATATAACATGTTCCTCTGGCAACTCCCGTCAAAGTCTGGAGCATGAGAAGATCCGACAAACTGTTGAAACAAACTGCCTTACCAAGAAGCAAAAGAGAAATCAGGAGAGGCTAAAGTTGAGGTCGAGGAAGAAGAATAAGGCAATAGCTGAGGAGAACGTCTCTGGAAAGAGTGATACACTGGCCGAAATCCCAAATAATGTTTCACAAGTTGCTGAATTGGATGAAAGTTCTCTGAAGGAATTTTCCTCAACCTGCGGTGAGCAAAGTGAGCTTGAGAATAATTTGTTTTCATTACAAATAGAAGATGTACATGGAGAAGCTCATAACCTTTTGAGTGATTTCAGCACCTCTTCAAAGAAGAAAAGTGTCAAAAAACTCAAAACTCATCGGAGGAAAAAGCCATCATCAAGGTTAACAACTGGAACTGTGGATTTTTCTGAGGACCTCGTTCATAGAGAGGCTTCCTTTCATTCCGATGAAGCTCATATTTCTCATCTTTCAGATAGTAAACCAGAACAGGTGGAAGAAAGGATACAGGTTACATTAGCACAGGCTTCCATTGGAACTGCAAAAGCAGAAGCCTCTGTTCATGATCCAGAGCAGAGGCTTGATCTTCCGGAAAAACCTGAGACTATCAAGCTGCATAATGCAGAAAATGGTTTTGCTGAAGTTGTTCTGGTTGAAAGTATGGTTGTGACCAATGCTATGGAAAACAAGAATGTTGAAAAGCTTTTCCAGGTTCAAACGGCAGAAAAGCACGTGTCTCATGTTGATAAAGAAATTGAAGCTGCATCCAATTGCAATGGAGAAGCTTCAGTTAATTCTGGGCTTGTTTCTTTGTGTGAGCACTCAAATGGGAATGGTGCCAAGGTAAATAGGCAGATCGATGAAGGAAATCCTTCGTCAGAATTTTTGGTGTCTGGAGATGATATCAAATTAGATATTAATATCAACAAAGGAAGCATGCCTTGGCAAATTCCGGATATATCGTCAGAGAGGACTAGTGTTGAACCTTCTAGAAAGAAGCTTCTTATACTTGATCTGAATGGACTCTTGGCAGATATAATTCCATATGATGGCTTAGGATGTAAACCAGACTTAATTGTGTCAAGAAAAGCAGGTAAAAAGAGTTGAGATTTGGTGAAGGGTTGTTGATTTTTCTTATATGATATAAGAACACAATTCTAACTCATTGTTTTCTATTCTTGCAGTATTCAAAAGGCCCTTTGTTGATGATTTTGTACAGTTTTGCTTTGAGAAATTTGCTGTTGGGGTTTGGTCTTCAAGGACAAAGTATGTTGTTCAGTCTATGACCTGCAGTCTCCTTGTACTTGTAATTCCTTTAGCACTATCACAAGACTCTTCTCTCTGCGCATGTGTGCACATGGTTGTCAGGATTGCGATTTAGATCGTAGGATCATGGTCGTACAATCCAGATCTTAGGAAAAATTGTAGTCTATCGGGATTGTGATCCTGATCGTAGGATTGGTTAGGATTGCCATCCCAACTACAATTCCATGTATCCAGCTTTAGAAGGCAATTCTGTCTTTTCAGGTGTAGCAAACATGAAATTGGACCTCCTTCCTCCTAGCCCATGTGGGCCACTTTCTTCTTAAATAATGTTTTCAATCCCCATTTGGAAAATATACGGCTCGGAGAACTAAGAAAAAAGGATGGAGATAAAGGCACAGTAGAAAACAAAGCAGAGCAGATACACCCATCTCCTTCTTCTACTTCTTCTTCTTCTTCTTCTTCTTCATTCTTGAGTCAATGATGAGATGGGTTTCAACCACCTCTGGCTCTCTGAATTGTACCGTCCTTTGGAGACAAGAGAGACAAGGCTTCCATCCTTATGCAACCAGATGAGAGATATAAACTCTGGAACATCCATAAGAAATGGGCACATGATTTTACTTGGCGAAGTAGCGTAATTTCTTTGGATGTTTACTGATTAGACCTCTTAAGCTAAAGGCTAAAGAACTGAAAACCCTAGAATAGCAAGTGAAAGTGAGGTATGCTACAGAGGATAAAAGAAAGAGGTAAATCAGAGAGTGTGGGTCCGAGATTAATTTTATCCTGAAAGAAGGTATGTGTTTCGCCAGAGAGGAGGACAGAATGAAGGATTAGATATGAGGAAATTGGAGGAAAGTTATTTTTATGCAGCCTTTTTATTGACTGTCATGAAGATTGCTGTGATCCTATTTAATCCACCTCAAGTGAAGCTGATGGACAAATGGCAATTGGGGAAAAGCATAAGAGAAAAACTAGGGGAAGGAGATTTTATTCTTTTACATTTTCTTAATTTTCTTGACATAGTGCTTTAACTTTCTTTTTTTTGGTCTGACTTTAACTGTTAATTGAAAAACTGGCAACCAAGAATTTATACCCAAGTGTTCTCTCACAGGGGAACCCTACCTTTGAGCTTCAGTATCTCCTTCTAAAGTTAATATGCATCTAATTACAGTGAGTTAACAAAGAATTTCATATTTTAGGGGTCATTTCAATAAAGTTGTAGGATCTTACGATTTTTGATCTGATCATTGAATATCGCAAAAGGATCCTACTTGGGATCCCAATCCTGACAACCTAGTGTTCTGTGGGTGGGTGTGTGTCACTTCACGATAAAGGTTGCCCAGCTTTAATATTCACTGTGCATTATATGGTCTTTGTTATTCATTTTACAGGAGAAATGTGGATCCAGTTGTAGACTTTCTTATGGGTGACTCCAAAGGGAAATTGCTTTTCTGTTGGGTAAGCAGCTCTCACATGGAGCTTTTCTTTTCTATGTTGGTGTCCATTTTGTCCCATTGCTCATCTTGCATGGATGGGGACTGACTGCAGACCATTAAGAAAGTATAAGTGCTACTTTTCAGTTCTTCGTCAGTTTGGTGTAAGATTGATCTCTGAAGCTTAATGGGACTAAGAGCCTAAGTGTAGGATCTACCTCTCTAATTTCAGCCGAAGAGTGCGGGAAAATTTTTCTATGTTTGCTTCTATTATCCTGTGGCCTCCTGTTTTTTCAAATGGAAAGTATTTATTTTCCAACTGATTATATTCTCTTGATGTTTCAAGTTGTCCATTTTATCCTGTGATCATATACTTTGTCAAGTAGTAAATTAGATGAATAAGTTTTCTCTTTCAATTTTGCGATTGCCTTGCTCCATCCTGAGAATATATAGGTATATCCTTGGAAGCGAGCCACATTTCACCCGTTTGTTTCAACTTTATGATATTTTAGTCTTTCACATTAATAAGAATCCGTAACATCCCTGGTTAAGTTGGAAATTGACTTTGTACCCATGATATGTCCCCTTTCCCTTATTGTAGTTTCCCTTAGATCCTTGGTTTAAGTTGCATAATTACATTAAAGTTTTACTTACAATGCCTAATTAGTAAAAGTATATATTTAAACTATTGCGAGTAACTGTTCCTATAGTAGCTATTTGTTTCTAGTTAAAAAGTAAATGTCTCAACCTCTATGCATCTTATGACATCATATCAGTTCTATTTTTAGTTTATTTTGGTCATTTTTTGTTATTAGATTCTAGTTTATTTCAGTCATATCATAATGGAGATTGATTTAGTACAGGATCAGTCTCACTGTACCATAACAAAGTTCACTACCATCGAGAACAGGGATAAGCCCCTGGTTTTGAAGGAACTTAGGAAATTGTGGGATAAGCTCGAGCCTAATCTTCCATGGGAGAAGGGAGTGTATAATGAGTCAAACACTTTGTTGTTGGATGATTCTCCGTACAAAGCCCTTCGCAATCCGGTTAGTGAGATAAGCGTTCTTGTCTTTACGGCTGATTTCTTTCATATTCGAACAGTATGACTGACATCGCTTTATCCCTGTTGGACCTATCCTCATCCAGGCAAACACTGGAATATTTCCCTACTCATACCACTATAGAGATGCCAAAGACAATTCTTTAGGTGAGAGACGTTAAAATATGCATGTATTTTCTCTGTTTTAGAAATTACAAATATCGACAACATTATTTCTTAAGGCACCTTCGCATGGATTTTTTTTTTTTATGTTTTATTTAGGATGCATGGAATGATCTCATGAAGAAGCCATAGCAGGTGGCTGAATAGATGATTGTTTTTTCGAAAATGCTCTAATTTCTATTCTGTTGTGCATTCTAAAAGGGTGCAATAGATAGCTGAATCGATGGCGGATGCTTTCTTTTAGTTTTTTGATGTATAATCTGACTGGGGATAGCATAGAGACATAAACTTGGTCAATTTTTTACCCTGTTGAGTTCATCATCCTGGACGTTCATGTAGTTGGCACTTTGTTTATTTTACTGTGCCAGAAATATCACATATCACTTTTGATCTGTTGAAAGTTTTGTTTGTCAGCAGACGCACAAATCTACTTGGTTGTCTGCCTGTAAATTTGTTATTACTGTTGTCCCTAAGTCTCCAGATTTCCCCAAGTACATGGAATCTTATGATCACGGCTGAGTAAGCTATAGAACAAACTTTTTCTGGCCTGTTGTAGTACTTGCAAATTTTGCTAGTCAACAGGTCACCTTGTGCATTATTTTGCTACCTTTTATTTGCTTATTATATCTTTCTCAGAAAAAGATCATCCAGTAGCTGATAATGCTCTCATTCGCTCAGTTGTTGCAGTTTTTCATCAGTGCTCTAACTATTTCATTCGCAAATTAATCCTTTATGCAGGACCTGGAGGTGACCTGTGGGTCTACCTAGAAAGCTTAGCTTTGGCCGATGATGTTAAGAAGTATGTGGAGCAGAATCCATTTGGTCAAAGAGCAATCACAAATTCAAATCCATCCTGGAACTATTATAAGAGGGTTTTAGCTTCAGATCCACCTGAAGATGCTAATTCTATATTGAAGTGAGCACATTTCTCGTCCTTCGCCTGGATGACAGCTTATTTTCTGACAACTTGAACATCTTTTTTGTTCGAGCTTGTTTAAGAATTAAACAAGCATGTACATGTTGTGTAGCAGCCCCTGGGAGTGTTAAGTTCATCTAGAATAGTTGTAGCTGTTGTCATATTGACAATCTTTTGGCTTTTAGGGTGAGAAAAACTTTTTGTTTTGACAGTCAAGTTATAGATGGTGTCTATCTTATAGGTGATGAAATTTTTTTGGATACTTCAAGCCAGTTGCTTGTGTACAATAAACTTTAGTCTTCGTAATTCAGCCCATTTCTGTACTGACATAAGAAAAGAACGTTCCCTACACTAAATTGATGCAATTGCATCGTCTGTTCCATGATTCAGTGGGAATGGAAGGAAAACTTCTCTTGCATAGTCATTGTTGCCTTTTCTTCCTGCATCATCTTCTAATTTTAGGTCTGACTTTGGATTGCTCAGTCCTACATGGTATGTTAATGACCTGGAACTGTTGAGTTGGGAGGATCATGTGACCTGTTTGGCTTTTGGGAAATATAATGTAGCACCAAACTCGTCTGTGTCAACATCTTCTTGGAGAAGGTAGTTGGTGTGCATCTTTCTGCAATCCTGTGCCCAACCACCATAACATGTAAGATTTCACATGCTCACAGCATTCATGCGTGAAGTGTCATCTGAATTTGCCAGAGTATTCTCCAACCTCATCCACATGTATCATGATATCTGTCATTTCACATCATACCCCTGGTACAAGGGAAAGAAATACCAAACAAATGAACAGATCTAAAATATATTACGCCATAAGTTATTTGGGTGGGAGTTAAAAGGAGGAGTAAGCTATTTGTGAACATTTGTTGGGCCCACAGGTGAGGCCCACCATCATTGGCTAACAAAATGGACCCTTTGTTAAGTGTTGGGCCCATGGAGGCAGGTGGAGAAACTCCCAGAAGGCCAATTGACATCTGGTTTGTTTAGTATGATAGTAAGTGTTTCGTTTCATGCATTTGTATTTTCATGCCCAACCAACTTATTAATAAAATGGTCGGTGACTTCCATCAACTTGGTCATGTGCAATCAGATGGGGGTTTCTGATTCCAGTGATCTGGCAACTCAACTTCATGACTTGGAGTTGCGCTAAAGCTAGGTCATGACCTTTATTAGGGCACAGCCCCCCTACTTGAAAAGGCAATAACTTCACATGACACGAGGAGGTGGACCCTTGGGCCAGGAGAAAGTACATCACATAAAGTAATGCTTGTATCAAAAAGCATATCGCATAAAGCAACTCTTCTATCAAAAGTCGATATCTTAAGACAATCAAATGTTGTTTTCTCGGGATGATAACAATTGAGGATGCTTCGAACCGAGGGTACTCGATTGGCCTATTGATATCAAATCAGCATATCGCCAGATATGATTAGAAAGTCAGTAAATTCACTGTCGTCGAGGCTGGTCTTAAAGATTAATTGCATGGTCTCCCTCTCCGGAGTAGACCAATCATTTCCGTAATGAGGCAGTTGAAACGGACGCTAATAAAAGAGACAGCGATGGTCATAAGGGAGAGGCCATCATGTTGGTCCCTAAAGTTCAACCAAACACTTGGTCGCTGATGCATGTACACGCTTGCAGGCACATGATCAGTCGTCACCACTAATTGAGCTCATCTAACTTCTTTAATTAATCCACAAGCCAACCTGAAAATCGGGGCAAAAAAAGAAGAAAGAAGAAGGCAGAAACACGAAAGGGAAATCTTTAAAAAAAAAAAAATCAGTACCAGGAATTTAAATTGAATAATACTTAGGAAATTTATAGTAGAAAAATACATAGCTAATGTGCAGAAATACTTATATGATTTTTCCCCCTTTAAAGCATCACTCGGTACATTCGATTGCAGATTAATTGAAGAATGACTTTTATTGAAGTCAATCGGAGTAAGTTAATTTCGATCTCGTAAGTCTTACTAAGTGAATAATCTGATCCTCGAATTGCTTTTCATTTATTTTTATTTTTTTAACAATCAGGTCCTTTAACTATTTAAATAACACATACACTGACACGTATGTGTCAATACATAAATATGTCAACTGTTATTTGCATTGCAATTAATTACAAATCCTTTGGATGATATTCAAGAAGGCTTTGAACTCTTTCTAGTCAGCTGTTACTTTCCTTATGGTTCATGCTCATGTTTTTATCCATGTTCTTTTAAATCAGCCTATATATCTTAGTGTATCAAATTCACTCAAAGGTTATTGATTTGTTTACATGATGTTTTAGTGTATGTTGATTCATTTAATTTTGCATATTTACTTCATCTTCTTTTGCCAAAACGCACGTGTAGACACGCACGCAAAAAAGGAAATTTGCAAATAATTGATTGGATAGATGATGTAGGGTGTGATACCATGCAAAATGTACAGATATTGGTTCTCCCTCACGATGATGTGACCAATGGATAGAATGATTTTGGTGGGGTTTTAGATCCATGGAAAGTAGGGCATCATCGTTCCAATTAAAGGAAGCAAATTCTTTTTTATGCCTCCCAAAACCTTGGCCTTTTTAAGCAATTCTGGGACAGGCTTTAGTTATTATTGCCTCATCATCTTCAAGCAAATCCTTTCTCTGTTCTCTCTTTTTTTTCCCTTTCGATTATAATTGAACTTGCATTTTGCTTTTTTTTTTTTTTTTTTTCTTGGGGAAGTGGGGTTGATGGGGGCGGGTCATTTTGTGAAGCCCCATCTAGATGGATCACACTTAAGACTCCAAGTAGTCAATTAGATTTTTTTCCATTTAATTTTGTTAGGTTATGAATTGTCGAGTTTGAACGAAATCGAATCAGATCATGTGCAAGTTAAAGAATTTCCTCCTTTCTCAATCTACAAAGGTTGACTGTATATAAAATTTGACATGCATATGCTAGTCTAAGTCTTCCAGATCATATCGAATTAATATATAGCTTATAATGGATCCATATATTATCAATGAGTAATTGAACTCCATGTATAGAGAGATAGAGAGAGAATCTTGATATTTGACAGTAAAAGGTAAAGGGTAGAAGACAAGAGCGGCCACATGCCTTGGGAATCTCCACAAGCCCTTTTTTTGGGCCAGAAATAAAAATATAAAAAAAAAAATGAAAGACAGGCATTTGAAATACCACTCTTTTATGACAAAAAAAAAAAAACAATACCACTCTTTGTCCCTTTTTAATTTTTTTCCTCGATCTATAAAAAAATTTTTTTTTTATATAGATATAGTATAAGTACAATAGTACAGATGAAATTGGAAGAACGGAACAGTCATATGAAGGTGAACATGCAGAGAATTATTCTCCTGAATTTTTCAGGTAGATCGAAGTGTCCTTATGTAAAAGGCGATTTAGATAATTAATTTCTGTCTCGTAAAGTTATTATAATGCCTCTAACGGGAAAACACAGAGCTGAATTATCATATATTTCTCTGTAAATACTTTTGCACTTCTCTTGTCAGCAGTGACCTCCTTTAAGGATTTGTTTATGTATCGCACTAAATGCTTCTTTGTAAAAAAAAAAAAATAATAATAATAATAATAATTTGGCTGAGTGGTTCCAATAATTAGATAATTATTGGAATTAACAATAAAGTCCAACTGCTTAACAATTACGTGTCGGCCACTATGTCCTATGAGTTGAAAAGTAGGCTCAATTCAAAAAAAAAAAAAAAAAAAAAAAAAAAAAGCTTTCTAATTCTCCAATTTCTCACATGGACGATTGAGTATCGCCCTTCATCATTAAAGCTATCATTCATCAACCTATCTGCCAAACTGGTAAAATCTTGTCACATGAAAAAGTGGGGTCCTGTTTTAATTCTCAAATTTGTCTCATTTTTCTCAGATTATTAAGTGAAAAGTTTCAAACCCCCCCCCCATTTTTTTTTTTTTTTTTTGGGTCAAGTGGTTTCATTTTCCCAACTTGTGCAAGTTGGCATTCACATTGAATATAGGGGTAAATATATAGCAACCACTAATACTAATCATCTTCTTTTCCTTCATCCATATCTTATGTTCCAGGACATATAGATAGAGACATTGTACTCTGCTCGACAATTAGGGCTCTAGAGTGATACTATCTGCACGTGAACTTGTAACATCACATGAAAGACATAGGAATAGGTTGCTACGTGAGACAAAAGCAGAATCGAATCCATCAAACCAAATTCAAGATTTTAAGCCTAACTCTTCATTCATATTCAATTTGGGAAAAAAGAAAAAGAAGGAAAGAGAGGGGGGCAAAACGGGTGTATCTTTTATTTCAATATTGTCATGTAGTTCAAGAAGAATCAAGTCTTGCATTCACCTAAAGTGTGTGGCTTCAAAAGATTTATGGCGATTATCATAATAGGCCGTCACATCCCACATCAACATGCATGAAATGTACCAAATTGGCTTATGTATAAAAGAACAACAATAATAGTATGACAGATTAACAAAAATTAAGTCTCATTTATAGTGAAATGGAAGACACGAATTGATACATTATAATAAAGATTCTTCCTATATAACATCATTGAACTTAGGCATACCATTGCAATCTTGGTCATATAATGATTCATGTTATATTATAAAATGTCAATAAAAAATCCAAATCACGATAGAATTCAAGAATGAAACATCAAATTATCAAAAAACTAGGAGATTTTCTTACGGGGCCACAAATAATTTTAATTCCACTCATGATCGACTTTGATCTTTTCTACCAAAAGGAAAGAAAAACCAGAACTTTCGCCCATCAAATGCCCTCCTTGATGGGTTCTCTGGTGGATAAACACCAGATAAGGAAACTGCTTGCTCCATGTCCACCCTATGTCTCTCTCTCTTCACCAAAAAAAAAAAAGAACTCTCTCTCTCTCTCTCTCTCTCTCTCTCTCTCTCTGTGACAAGATCACATGTAGACGCGGACAGCCTTAGACCCACTCACAAACTCAACCCACATGGATGTTTGAGCCAAAGAGTGCAATGTGTGAGTACATCTGCATTTTGACCCACGAAAATCCACACCCCCACATTAAAATATATTCTTTTGCCAACTCTCTCTCTCTCTCTCTCTCTCTCTCTCACCAGATTGGTTTACTTTATCACATTTTCCTTGGTATAACAGACAAACTCTCCCTGTCTCATCTCTTCTGCTTGGTCTCTCCCTTTTGTTCCTCTGCTCAGGATAAATACTAAAAACATCTCCTTTCTTGGATCTGCAAAGATTCCTACATGTTCTCGCCTCTGGGTCTGCATTTATGTTGGTGGTGTTTGTTGGAGGTAATACTGCAAAAAAACAATTGGTGATTTTTATCTCCACTTGTATCGGTTCTTGGGTGAATCTCCTTATCTTCAACCCTCTCACGAGAAAAAGAGTTTTCTCATTGGTCCTGTGATATCAGATTCAAGTAGTCTCGTTCCTTTTGATTTGTATAGCACTCTCGAGCTTGAATTTCCCTTGTATCTGATAAAGACTGAATTTTTGGGAGGAATTTGTGGGAATGCCATTGAGGGTGGTTGTCCAATTGCAGGAGAAAATGGACTTCTCATTGCAAGAGGAGACTAAATCCGCCTTTAAGCCGTAATTAGCTGGAACAGAGTGGGGCTTCAAGAGAGAAATTCGGGTGGCTTTCTTTTGTATGTGTTCTGAAGCAAATGACTTGATTTTGTGGAAATTTCTATATTTGGCGGTCCCCATCTCGGGAGCTACATGAGTGTGGAAAGTGCTCTCCTCTTTTGAGGTTCAAGCAAATGCATGAATGCCTCTTTCATGGTCCTTTCTTGCTTCTAGCTACTTTTGCTGAAGAGTGTGAGAGGCACAGCATTGCTCTTTTGGCTTTCAGACTTGAATATCCGATATATTCTCCAAGTATTGTTTTGTTCATAACAATGCCCAAATTTTCGGAGAGCATATGGTCAGATTCTTTTGGAATTGGAGTGTGAATGTTGCAACTTTGAACGGGAGATAGGTTGTTCCTGAGATCGAGAGAGATCAATTTTATCATCCTTTTGTGTGAAGTAAAAGAGAGGTGGTGGAAATGGCTGCGAAGCTTCTGCAAACATTGGCGGACGACAACCCAGATTTGCAGAAACAAATCGGATGCATGACCGGGATTTTCCAGATTTTCGATCGTCACCAAATGGTTGCTGGTAGGCGCTATAGCCACAAAAGGCTTCTTCCTGGTAATTTCCGACCCTTTGCTGGGAAACTCTCTCAGCTAATCCTGATTAGTACTTTGATCAATCTTTTGTGATGCCTTTTTTGAAAAGTTAGCATCCTGACTTACTGTTTCAAATTTGGCTGTTTATTATATTCTGATTAACTTTAATGGTACTTGACTGGACTCTATGCTCGAGAGGCTGATGTACAATTTAATTTGCCACAAGAGAGAGCTTCACATTGAATGATAATAGTCCTCTTGTTCTTTATAGAGTCGTAAAATATAGTTTTTTTGTTGATTGTGCCCGGCATGGAGCTAGCCAAAAGATTTTGCCATTCGAAATTGCCGACTTGTAATGCAATTTTATCGTGCAAGTCAACATCTATTCATGCCAGTGGTGTATATATATACTCTTTCCATTTATCTTGCTATGTTTATGTATCAACTGTTGATAAATGTTTGCCTTTTTCTGAATGCTTAAAACTTGCAAGCACTAATTACCCAAGATCTGTTGGAACTCACACACCTGCAATCTAATGTATCTCTTCCTACCAGGAAATTCTCAATCCAATGATCTCGGCATGGATAGAGAATCTGCGAATATGTACCTTCGGCAGGCACCTGATGTAAGCTCTCTATATCTGTTTCATCCCATTTCCGTAAAGGACTTGCAACTGCTACTTCATTGTTCAAATTGATTAAGACAAGGGAAATTTGAGTTTGGATATTCAAACAATGTTATGTCCATCAAATATTTGTTTCCCTGGTCACACTTTCATGCATTAACTTTATATCCAATGGCTCATGACAAATTCGCTAAGTCAATTATCTTTGCAAGTATAAGTTCTTTATTTTGGGTTTCTTGCGGATTTATATCGCAATGTTGTAAATAAACCCAAGAAATGGCATTGTTCTTTAGATTTCTTGATTCTATCTTCTTTTTCTCTTTTTTCTTTGACATAGTGGTCTGGCTCCAATTTGGCCTTCCGCACAGTTTGGTGTTCAGCTCATTTTGTGGTTTGGACAGTGGTATTAAGAATCGATTGACGTTCTTTATGGCAGGAAGTAAATTTTTACAAGACTGGGACTGAGAAACAGAGATTTTCCACTGAATCATCCAGAGCTTCTTTTTCGTCCACTTGTTCATCTTCCATGTCCTCTCTGGAATGTGGCAGAGCAGTTCAACCTGAAACCTCTTCCTTTGATCGAATCACATTTCCTGAAGCTCCCCCAAGGGATGCTATGGTGAGCCAATCAAGCTCCTCTCCTAATTTACGCCGCAAGTCATTGGATCTACGGGATGTAGTCAAAGATTCAATGTATAGGGAAGCTCGAAGTCTACCAGTTAATTCTATGGCTAGAGAGGAAGTAACCGGACGCAAAGCGAGATATAGAGACTCACTGAAGCCATTACAGCCACCGAAACCTGCTGAAGGTTCTTCGGGAGATGGTTTCAAGGCGAAGCAGAATGTGCCTGCAGACCTTAATGAATCTCTGAAGGTTCTTACAAAACTCCGAGAAGCACCTTGGTACTTCAACGATGTTCGGGAGCCTTCGAGACCAACGTATGAAGCAAGAGATGGGGCTGTGCATCTGATATCAAAGGATGCAGCTCGATTTTCTTATGATGGAAGAGAGCTAAACCGTTTGTCCTTCGAATCACGGGAGACAATTAAATCCACCCAGAAGCTGAAAGAGCGACCCAGACTTTCACTTGACAGTAGGGAGAGTTCAGTCCTGAGCTCCAACTCTAATTCAAAAGCCAATCTTGTAAGAAGTGTGTCGAAGGGTAGCGGAAACTCACATGAGAGAGCCCAGAATCCACCACAATCATGTGAGTCTCAGAAGCGCCCTCCTAGTGTTGTAGCAAAGTTGATGGGCTTGGAGGCATTGCCATATTCTGCCTCGGCTGCTGATGCTCTGGTTGGCTCTGTCAAATCCAGCTCATCTGAACCTGTGGATTCATTGTCAAGAACATTGAAAGAAAACGGACTAGGCAGACCTATCAGAAATTTCGAGTCGTCGAGAAATTTGAGTAAAGAGCCTGAGTCGCCACGGTGGAGAAATCATGATGCTGTCATGAAACCCATTTCAAGGTCTCCGAATGAACCAGCGCCTTGGAGGCAGATGGATGGCAATCGAAATTCTCAAAAACTTCCATCTAAACCTACCAAAGCTCCTCAAAAGCCAATTGACCCCTATCCTTCGGTTTATGGTGAAATCGAGAAAAGGTTGAAAGATCTTGAATTTAAACAGTCTGGGAAGGATCTCAGAGCTCTGAAGCAAATTCTGGAAGCAATCCAGGCTAAGGGACTTTTGGAGACCAGGAAAGAAGAGCAAGCTTCACATTTTGGAACCCAAAAGGACCCCATGGGAAAATCTAGAAATCTCAACCAGAACTCAAGATTGCAAAGGCAACAGAATCCACCAAGCAACTGTGGAACTGCTCCAGACATTGAGGGATCCGAAAGTTCGAGGTCTTTTGAATCCCCAATCGTGATTATGAAACCTGCAAAACTTGTCGAGAAACATGGGTTCAATGCTTCCTCAATGATCCCATTGGACACACTCTCCAATCTGCATAAAATCCAGAGCAACGCAGATTCTAGAAACTATCCAACTTCTAGCCGGCCAGCTAAAGATCCGTCTCGAAAGACTGGTCGCTTAGAGTCCACTAGCAGCTCTGCTGATAAGAAAGCCAGTGGCAGGAATACAAAATCTACACGAACATCATCAAGGCCTCAGCAAGTTTCTAAAGAGAACCCCGTGAGTTCTGCAAAAAGCTCAGGTTCAGTGAGCCCCAGATTGCAGCAGAAGAAGCTGGACTTGGAGAGACGATCTCGTCCACCCACTCCTCCATCTGATCCAAATAAACCCAGAAAGCTGTCCAACCGGCAGAGTACTGAATTTAGTTCGCCAGGTGGAAGACACAGGCACAGATCTTCCAATCTGCATTCTACTGATGACCAACTGAGTGAAATTAGTAACGATTCAAGAACGCCAAGTTATCAAGGAGATGATGTGTCTGTTCATTCAGACAGTAGTTTCATCTTTGAGTCGACAATCGATACAGAAGTCATAAACAGTGAACTGCTGACTCTGGAGAAGAGCAGCCAGAGTCCATGCATGGAGACCTCTAGCTACTCAGACACTGAGCCGAAGCAAAAGGTAGGTGCCTGTGCATCCAGTTGTTACTTCCATCCCTGAAACGATTATCACACGTAGTGATCGCTGATTGACTAATAGCATCTTACTTTGCCATATGGATTAAAGAGGTCAATTCTCATAGTGGATGAAGATGAAACATTGGCGGAACTTAATACAGCAGCTGCAGAATATCACAGTCCAGTATCAGTCCTTGACTCATTGGTACGCACAGAAGATGCCCCAATTCCTATAAAGCAGATGGTAAATTCTTTCGAAGGTAAAGCTTCTACACTCAAAACATTCAAGTACAAGTGAACTTATTATCTAGATTTTTGAACTGTTAATTCAATTTGAATGATTATAATAGCTACCATTAGCTGTTTATAGGTTTGCAACTGTGATTGTTGCACCGACATTGTATTGTGTATCTCATTTGGAATACTGTCCATGGTGCAGATAATGTTGCTTATGAGTCTGACTACAATCGTGTCCAAGATCAGTGGAACACGACAGAGAGCCTCCAGCCAAATGGCTCGGGCACCATTGCTACCTCCGAGGTTAATCGTAGGAAGTTGCAGAATGTCGAGCAGTTGGTTCAGAAGCTTAGAAGACTCAACTCGAGCCATGACGAAGAAAGAACAGATTACATTGCCTCTCTTTGTGAGAACACGAACCCTGACCACCGATATGTTTCTGAGATATTGCTAGCTTCAGGCCTCTTGCTCAGAGACCTTGGGTCGAGTATGACTGCATTTCAGCTGCACCCATCAGGCCACCCCATAAACCCCGAGTTGTTCTCGGTTTTAGAACAAACGAAATCAGGGGCTATAACAAGAGAAGACCCCACCTGTGGCAAGGCTGCAACTTTGAAGCTGAACCAGGAGAAAAGTCACAGGAAACTCATCTTCGATGCCGTAAATGAGATTCTTGTTGGAAAGCTATCGTTTTTGGGCGTTTCTCACGACCCATGGTTGAAATCGGAGAAGCTAGCACGTAAGACCTTCACTGCACAGAAGCTTTTGAAAGACTTGTGCATGGAGGTCGAGCAGCTCGAGGCCAAAAAACCATCGTACGATTTTCAGGAAGAGGACGATGGTCTAAAGAGCATCTTGTGGGAGGATGTGCTGCACCGGTCCGAGAGCTGGACGGAGTTCAACAGCGAGACATCTGGGATGGTATTAGACATCGAGCGCTCCATCTTCAAAGACCTGATCAATGAGGTCGTGATAGGCGAAACAGGGGGATCCAGAGCCAGGCCAAGTAGGCGCCGGGAATTGTTTGGCTGCTGATATCTTGGGTTCTCATTCTTTTTGGCAAATCCTTTTTCTTCCCTCCTTTTCTTTTCTGATTTTCATTTTGGATGTTTGTTTTGAAAGCATAATAATTGGTGTGAGAAAGTCCTTATCCATGGATGATCAAGAAATCTGTGATTGTCTTGGAACATTATGTCATACATCTCTGTAAAATGAGCAATATACAATCCACTGTTTAACTCTGAACTTCAGGCTTGCATCATTCACTGGAGGCTCTGATCCATGTCTTCTCAATGGCAAATCATCCACGAGACTCCTGAAAAACTCCACAGGTTGTAAGAGCCGTTTCTTGGCCCGTAACTGGAGGAAGTTTGACGTCTACCAATCTGCCGAACACGCGTGTTTTGTCTGTTGCGTGAAAAATGATGCGAACCTGAAATGTTCAACATGGCCGGATAGCATAGATAGGTAGAACTCCCTCGTTGCGAGGGCTCTGGCAACGAGCAAACTGCGAAGCATGTGAATCCGAGACGCGGAGTCGAAGGAGCTTGGCCATTGCAGCTCCGGCGGGGCGCGAATAGGACGGGACCAGGGAAGCCTAGGAGGTTACATTTTTGGACCGACACTATAGGCGGGGGAAAGGAGAGGATGTTGGAATGACCCATTTGACAGGGCATCTTTGATGGTGAAAGGGATGATGCAGAGGTTAGCGTTGATACTGAATTTGACTTCTTATCAGTGGCTCAAAAACACCCATTTCAGGTGTGGCCACAAAGAGCCCCAGTCCGATGAAGACCAATAAAAAAATGAAAAGCATAGTGATAAAGGAAAAAAATCCCTTCAGGCCTTAGATAAATAAATAAATAACAAAAAAAAAGGGTATATATTTAGAGAGAGAGAGAGAGAGAGAGAGAGAGAGAGAGCAAAGAGAGCTCTAGTTGGTAAGAGCAAACACTGCAACATGAGAAGAAACTTTTTAATAATTTTATTAGGTAGGAAACATCAACAAGGCCTCCGTAGCATAGTGGTAGTGCGTTCGCTTCGTAAGCGAAAGGTCGCGAGTTCGATCCTCGCCGGGGGCTATTTTCACTAAACGTTTTCGTTTTCATTTTCATTCGACTTTTTTTTAAAAAAAAATTCTAATATAATATTCTTTACCATCATCCCTTCCTCCTCCTCGTCTTCTTCATCTCTGCTGAGAAAATGGAAATTGCATTGGCCCCCCAGATCAAGCTCCTCTGGTTTTTCCCATCCCCTCGAGCAGAAACCATCGCTTCTCGTGCCCTATTTTACGACGTCTTGCGTTGGGTCTGGTCCCGGTGAGAACATAGAGCCCCTTTGACAAAGGTTCTTGGGTCGACCCACCAACCAACATGGGCCTCTCCACATGATTTTTGCAGCCTCCTCATTCCTTGCTCTCAGCGGATGGTTGTCCTTCTGGATCAGTCCCAATGTCATTGAATTTCTGGCTTGTCGGAACTGTTTGTTGCGGATGTCCATAATGAAGTGTAAATGTCATTGGATTGGCAATGGCAATGGCTTGAGTAACTGTTTGCGTGCGGATGACCATAATGAAGATCAGTTGCGAAGTCTGTGATGAGCCGCCGGGCATCTTTGTCGCTCGAAACTGCCGTAAATGGGTCATTGGATCGAAACCAAGCATTGCGAACTCAAGTGGGTGCTCGGTCGTGGGTTATGTTAAGGCTCTCGCTTCAAGTTTGAGGAGGGATTTTGCTATATCTTTGACATACACTTTCGTTCTACCAAAAAAAAAAAAAAAAAAAAAAAAAAAAAGAACAGATAGAAAATCTTTTGTTCTTCTGTTGTTAGATAGCATAGGTCTTAATTTCGCGCTTCTCGCACCCGACCAACATTGAGTTGCTTGGGAGTTCCATTTGCCCCTGATGGAATTCCTTTTCAAATGCCTAATGATGGAGACAAATACTTCACGTGTTCCTCCGGTATACGTAGCAATTTATTCGTATATAGGACCACACATATAGATACTATGCAGCAGAAAATCTCACTGATATAGTACATCTGCATGTCTACATTGTATGATAGGACTACTGGGCTTGGCCCCGCTCAAAAATAATGTCAATGAAGGACACATCTGGTTCAGATTATTGGTGATATGAAGATATAATCCGAGTAACTTATGAACACGAAGGGAGTCCTACTTAGTCGGCCATTAAAATACCTAATGCACTCTGCATCCCTGCAAATAATTATGTCAGGCTGAATTTGGTCCCAAGTTAAAAGACCGCAATGTACAGGTTCCCGATGGTAGGACACTACTGTAGATTCCCCCGACCGACACAATGAAAGACGAACGGCTCAGGATTGTACCCCAGCATCGTGGCATTGTGACGCTCCGTTTCATTCACTCAACAGGCATACGTATATGCAGATGCATATATACATGCGTGTATTGCCCTATCTTGTTCTGGAGGTGGATATGAGTAAGTATTACCCTATCCTTTTAACTTTAGGACCACCACAAGAAACCTTTTCTTTGAAGCCAACTTTAAACCCAACTTGCCACTGGGGAATCCTTTAATGTTCTTCTTGGATCTTGTGACCCTGTCACACAAGAGAGAGAGAGAGAGAGAGATGAGGATGTCTACTCCTTCAGAATTCAGTCACTATCTGCGGCTCTCACTCGCTCTCTCCCTCCTATCCTTTTCATCTGTCCGAGTCTGAGGAGAGAATGGCATGTTCTACAGCCCCACAAGCCCCTTTTTCCTTGGCTGTGAATTCTTTCATGCCATATGCTTATCTTCCGTTGGATTGGAGTAAAGCGTCCCAAAGAAATTGACACATAAGGCCTTTTTTATGCGTCCTCACAGACAAAAAGAGTGAGCAGATAAGTCATCCCTCGATTTTGAGGTTGAGGGTGAAACTGCGTTTCGTTTAATCAAACCGCTTGAGCGTGACGTCGATTTTATATCTTAACTCTCTTCGACAAAGATTGATTTGGCGATGAAGGCCTTCAGCGCGCAAGAATCCAATGGTCGGGCCGGCGAAAGATTTGTTGAACCCACCATGCATTATTGAAAGTAACTCCGGACAATATGAGGAATCCAATTTGAGACCTCCTAACTTTGGTACTGCTTAGAGTTCTATGTACAACCACGTATTAAAAAAAAAAAAAAAAACTTAAGTTGTCATAGGACAATTGGAATGTACATTGTGATCTCTTATCTTGTTTATTGATTTTGCTAGATTAAATCAAATCATATCTCAAGAAGACTATGGACCCATTGAAACTAGACCTCTCAAAAAGTACATGTCCTAACATATTTTTTAGGATGATAATTTTTCTATTATGATGGTGAGGAAGATTGCCACTTGGCTAGCTAGATACTTAGATAAATAAATTCGAGCCCATGAAACACCTCATTAACCTTGTAAGTTAGGTAAGGCTTGAGCTAAACGCTCGGGTGAAATGGTCAAAATATGATGTTGTTTGCACTTAGTGGTATCATGAATCGCTCTTATTATATGGATAATCACTATGCGGATCTACATGCGATTTTTTTATTATTATTCCGGCAACGTGTGTATAATATATTAACCTCTTGTTCAGTTCTAACACGAGATTGTTCTCGTTAGACTACGACTAACCATCTTGAAGTTAAATTTGTTTCTCGGTAGTCTACACAATATATAGAGGGAGGCCTCTTGTCATGTTCTAGGGTTTCTAAATGTTGCAGGGAGTCAGTCTCTCTCTCTCTCTCTCTCGCTCTCACGCAAGTAAATGTAGGGCTTTTGTGGGATCTACATGGGGGGCTCCATACCTTGCCAATGTGAAATAATGCAGCCCTACTTTATACAATGACGTGATCACGTGCACTAGCTCGGCGTGCTTCGTTGCATGCGCATGGTTTTTATGCTCTTGTGCAATGCATGTGTGAAGAGGGGACTGATGTCGGTAGCTATACAAATAGGTTAAAATTGCACTCTGTTCGTCTTCTTCTTTTTCTTCTTCTTTTCCATTTTCACACCTTTGTCAACATCAAGCCTTCAATTATAAATCGCGGGTACATCAAAAAAAGCAAAAATGATTAGACCATTTTGTAACATATCGAGGAACATATTCTCAATTTGCCGTATCAATGGGCCAATCGATCATATGGCGTGCCATAAAGTTTGGTTCGAGTTGCATGTGCATTATATAGTGTGTTCTTTATTGCGGACAGAAATAAGTGACGACTAAAGACGTTAGACCAAGCATAGAGAGTAATTTGGCCTTATAGTGTTGTGTGGGGGTAGAGATTTAATAAGTTTCAACCTTCCTCTAAGAGCCTAGCTATTGCAAGACTTGTAGAAATATTAGCCAAATAGCTAGGGTTTTAAAACGTTGTTCTATAACATTTGAAGGGCCAAAATCAACGATTTCTACCAGATTTAGTTAGGGTTTGGTTGCACTACTTCAACATGCTTGTTTCTTTTTTTTTTTTTCCTCTTGTTTCGTGTTTTAAAAAAATTAATTAGACGTCTGTAATCAGTTAGCTATTTTGATATACCGGCCGCAAAAGGACACGGAAAAAAAGGGCTGGCCCTCGGCAGTTGACTTTCTTTCATGGCAGAGCATTCACTTAATTAATTACGTTGTCGTACATATATCGCCAAACAAAAAAAAAATTATCAAGAGACACACCAATAATAAAAAGCTAACCAGGATGTTGACATCTAAGTTTTCCGTCCCAAAGGTCTCTTTCAAATTTCATGAAAATTGGTATCAAATCTGCTGGTAATTTGATCCTTGAACAAAACCATCTATAGTCCCATGTCCTCACTCTTTAATGCATTTTCCACATGTAGAAATTTGGAACCTTTTTTTTAATAAGACAGTGAGATTTTATGGACTGACTTAATATACGACCGTCATGAATCCTTTTTTTGCACCGAATTTAAACTAGCTCGAAGCTTGCCGTGGACATGCAAAACTCAATGGAACCTCGATCTCTCTCATCCACACAACCCATATCCATTTTCAACTGGAACCCCCCTCTCCCAATAGTAAAAAATAATGCTAAATGCCATTAAGGCTTTGGAATCGAATCGGTTCTATACGCAAACTGAAGTGAATCATCCCCAAAATTGGTTCGATTCCAAGTTCTTGTTGGAACATATTCAATTTCCGGTTCTGAAATTTTGGAAGTGGTGGAAACCAGTCCGGTTCTCAACTCGACTAAAGAACCACTTGAAAATCGAACCGACCAAATCAAATTTGGAGTCAATTTTATAAAATTTTAAAACCCTATTTTTTCTCTATCTCTCTTTTTGTTTGTTCTTTCCAATCTCTCTCTCTCTCTCTCTCTCAACTCACCCTCCTACTCACTTGCTTGTGGCTCGCACTTATTCATATTTTATTTTGAACTGTCTCTCTCAACTCACCCTCTTGCTCGTGGCTTGCACTCATCCATCTTTTACTTTGAACCGTCTTGTTACTTATATTATTTGGCTGTGAAAAATGAAACCTAAAAAAAGGAACATAAGAGAAACAAGTTTTCGAGTAGACCCTGGGAATGGATTGGGAAAATAAGGTAAATTTCACCTTGGTTCCTAGGCAAATAGAGTAGGTTTCATGTTACAAAAACTAGAATCACTTTTAATAAGGTAGGTTCCAAGTTTCAAGTCTGCAACCTACTCACTTTGAAATTGATAGGTTCCAAGTTTCAAGTCTGCAACCTACTCACTTTGAAATTGATCACCCTTAGATGCCATGAGAAAGAGAGAGAGAGAGAGAGAGAGGATTCCATTGTTGGAATCATCGAGCACCACCGTAGAAATGGGACAGCTTCTTCGTTAATTTGGAAAGAATTCTTGGATAAAAAGGCATTCGCATGATGCCATCTCCATGATTGGAGGGGTGCTTTTTGGCAATTTGAAAGGAGAACATAAGAAGGGGCGAAGAGACATTCTCGTGTGATTCTTGACCTGAACAGTGACTATGCAACCCCAGTTTTAAGTCATCTCGATGACCATGGACCAGTGGCTTGGGCAGCGATTCATGGACCAAAGTTAAGGGATTTTCGCTCACTATTCTGACTTAGTTTCGATATGAACACTGACTAAACAGCCTCATGCTCGGCCTAATGCACCTGATCGTGTGCTAGTCTCATCGGCAGCTAGGTCTACACGAGCATCACCTGGAAGCATATGGAATTCCTCACGTGATATTTTAAGTATCCATGAATTCGAAGTCCTAGTTGCACAAGTTTCTTTGGGAAGATTGTCCAATCAATTATAAACTTATTGTACGAATGCCAACTTAGTCTTAAACCTCTTAATTTTGCCGATTTAATCTTGAACCTTTGTGCTGGTTTCCACTGTGGTACCTTTAGTCAATTTTCGCTTGAAATCGTTGATGTGGTGGTATGCCAAGTAGGATAGCTGGCATTAACTGAACCGTTACGTTAGTGATTTCTAATGAAAATTGAACGGAATGACTTATTGAAATTCCACACAATGGTTTAGACCAAATTGGTAAAATTTAAGGGTTTAGAACTAAATTAGCATTTGTACAATAGGTTAGGACTGATTGGGTAATTTTCCCAGTTTCTTAATGCACAATTCGAACATCTAAAAAAGATTAAAAAACTACTACACACTTTTTAGCTTGGAGGCATTTGCACATGTTTTTAAGAATAGTTGCATTCCATCCTAGAAGTCTTAGCTTATTATCACATAGATCCTAGGCATATGTTTAGTCTTAGTTTTCATGAGAAATCAGTATGTTTAAGATTTTCCATTCATAAGCTCACAGGGCCTGTCCTAGAGCATTAGAACAAGGGCATGTATTTTTCCCCCCAATACGGCTCGGGTTGTTTACATTTCCTTTAACTATATGTTTAGCGAGTTAGTTTGATTGCTTGCAATCTTATTCGTGGCCTAGAAAAGGTTAGTATCGACTATAACCTCATTTGATTAATTAAAAAAAAAAAAAAACAAGAAATCAAGTTGGGAACAATAAGATTTAAGAGAGTCCGTGCGAAATGTAAATGCTACCTCAAAAGAGAGGTTTACACTCAGGCCTAGCAATCCATTGCAACCCCTTGAGGTTCATCCTTGGGAATATAGCAACATAGGGTAAGTTTTATATATAGCCTCCACTCATATATATGTTTCGTGAACCGCTTATGATCAAGCCGAAGCATTTGAGTTCAAAGATTGATGTTTATTATAATTTTCTATGATCAAGTGATGAGGGATCGCTTTAACATCTGTTTTCATGTGCTGATCAAATAAAAAGTGACACGAAATTAAAGAATAGATAATGAAGTGAGCAAGAAACATTACAACATAAGTAGATATCAAAAGAAGTATCAAGATACTGAAAATGATTTCATTATCACGTATGTCCCGAAAAAGAAATTGAAGGAATTCAAGATTAGTCCAAAGGTGAGGTTAAATAATCTCAATATAATCAAGGACTGATAACAAAGCAAAAGTCAACCCCCCCCCCCCCCCCCAAAAAAAAAAAAAAAAAAAAAAAGGAAGGAAGAAAGTGCAAGCAAGAAGGGGATGATGAATTGTCAGACTCAACAGTAAAAACGAGCTAGGGTTGTTTCCTTTCTTCTGATTTTTTCTTCTTTTCGAGACAGTTAGCTAGGGTTGGTTCATTATATGCCGTAGCTGTGATTAATAGGAGGTAGATGGACCGAAGTCAAAGAGAACGTAAATAGCTTTGCATAGTGATTCAGCTTTAACTTTACTGGTTGCGAATTGCTAAAGGACAGAAAATACCATGTTGGTTAACATGCACCATGCAAGCATATCAGACTCATCACGGTATCCTAACCTGAGTTTGGAAAGCAACACACGAAGAGAAACTCTCTATGAACTAGAGATCACCATCGAAAAACAACTCGACATAATGTGATGCAAAATGGGGTTGACTCACGGAAGAAATTTTTCTAAATTAGGTAACTGTGATCAAATTGCTGTAGATTTCAAGACATGATAACAAGCATGCCGGGTTTAGTAGGGGAAGTATTGTCACTATTAATAAACTAAATTGTAACCAAAGAAACAGGAGGTGACACGCTACGAGTTATAGCTGAAATACTGATTTTTAACTCGTTCTTGTCAAATTTAAATAATGTATAACAGTAGCTTTCCCGTTAATTATTTTTCTGGTTTTGCTTCATGCTGATGCACTTTTCACTTGTATATGGACCTCCTGTTGTATGATTATTATATGAGGTGTATGATCGTTATACATTAATGGATGTACCACAAAAATAAAATAGATGCGTTAATTTTTTTCACACTGTTTATGAGTGCTGCTTTTTCCTAACATACTGCTTAATCTATCACAACATTAAGCTGTAAATGTTTTTAATTCACAAGGAAAATGTTATAAAAATTTGCTAATCGCATAGTAGCATTAAGACAGCTACTTAATAAGCGTGCCCCAGAATTGACAACATGATAAGCATGTCCAAAAGTTGACACTTAAATTAAAGTAAAATTAAGCGGGATCCAAGAGAGGAAGAAAAAACGATATCAATCTTCGGATAATTTAAGACATAAGTAAGTTTACGCTATGATGCACACGGCGCATGTCGAATAAATGTGCGTAACTTAACATATGGAGTTTTCGGCTATAACATCCCGTGTATAAGGTATCTTATGCATGATAATCACTCGAATACAAGGCCAAAAAAGGAAAAAAGAGAACAAACGGAAATACTATGTTTCTGTATGAGAGTCATTGTTGCATTTTCTTCAAATAATTTGGCCATGATATATGACTGAGATGCTGCTCTAAAAAGTACCAGGTACAAAAGAAGCATTAAATAGAAGCACCTTACTCTGTTGCAGAATTTGATGATGATGAGGCACTTATGTGCGTGTGGGAGACAAATCTGCAGTAGAAAAAATGTTGCCACCTTGACGATGTTGCTGCTTTTTTAGTCCACATGCTTTTTTCAAGAAAAATGCAACTTCTTGTTCATACCATTTCCTAAAAGCAGCAATCTCTCACAGAGATTATTGAATTATAAACCCTCATTAAAAGATTTGGGGGGATCATCGTCCAAAGTGATCTTCATGCGAGAGGGTGATCCTCATATTTGGAGATTCAAGAACCGTTTCCATCCTCGTCTTCTTCGCTCTCATCATCATCTTGCCGATGAAGAAATTTGGCACTAGTGCTCGTTTGGAATGGCAATCCCATCGGCGAGCTGATCAATTGAAGCGATGGCAGGAGGGAAGTAGGCAAGATGTGTTGCTGCGAACTCGAGCTCAATAGATGGAGATGGTTCAGTTGTCTCGCATCTGTCTCAACAGTAGGGGTAAGATACGAAGGGTAGGAAGGAAAAATTGGCGTCATTGCCGCAGATGGGCAGAAGTATAACTGGGGAGTGGCGGATGGAAGAGCTGAAGAGGAAGCAACTGACACGGAATTTAGGGGATTTTGATCCGGTAGCAATTGAAAGCCGTGAGTCCCAAGTTGAGACAATGACAAATTCGAAGGCTCCCATTGAGTATTATAGGAGTACGGCAAGGTGCTGGCACTCAAGGAATAACTAACGATTGGGAAGAAGTTCTGAGCAGATACTTGTCCATGGTGAGAGTTGACTGATGATCCCAAATGGCCATGCACTGCATCATTCTCAATCCACTTGCCCTTCTCAGAAAGAGGCTGACCATTGTGATCATCTGCTTCAACTTCCTTGTCCTTTGTTCTCAGTGTGTTATAAGTATCAATGTTCCAAAACTTTGACCTTGCCATTGCCGAAGATTCGCTATCATTAACCCTGTGATCGACACTGTTCTCAGTGATCTTGATCCCATGCTTCAGGAATGTTGTTGAGCTTGTGGGGAGAAACGGAGAGATCAAGGAAGGTTGAGAGTTGGCACTTGATGATTCATGTGGGAATAGGATTTGCTGGTGGAATTGGCCGAAATTCGGAGGCAACTGGAGTGGCGGCAACCTGTCAATGTCTTGTTTAGAGGCATCTAGCAACCAATCGATGACTTTGCTGGGTTGGCTGAGCCCTAGCTTGTCTTGAAGATCATACAGTTGAATTGCTGTGGGCACGGAGAGCCTAATCCTCCTATCCCTCAGACCCCTAATGGTGCAGACCTTGCTGTGCCTATCTTTACCTCCAAAGGAGCGTGAGACACGCACAATCCTCGGGTTTCGGAAACCTGACCAGTGCCTGGAAGTTGATGGCGGTGCCAAGCGGGACAGACTCCTGGTGGTCTCATTCTTTTCTTCCTCTTGCTTCGCTGATTGAAAGCCTCCTCCTCCTCCTCCTCCTCCTCCTCCTCTTGGAATTGGGTTCATCTTACTCCTCTCATGATCATTAGGATGCTAGAGATTGGCTGCGATAAGAATTGTCAAATTGTTAACCTGTAAAGTCACCTCCTTTCCTCTATATAATCTCAAGCACAAAATAGCTGATTTAGGTTGCCATGCATTGATTTGCAGCAGTATGCAATAACTACAGATTAATTAACAAGAGTGAAAAAGAAAAGATAACAGCATGAAACATATCACCAAACAAGCATGTTCTTTCTTCTTATGAACTGAAGCAACTGAAAGAAGAACCCTATGACAAGTATGCTTTCCCAAATCAAGAATTGGTGTAGAAAGTGACTTTTGTTTTCTGATGACTCAAGAATTCTTTAATCGAGTACTCAACAAACAACCATTTAATTTGGTTAAAAGACAATCTCCTGATTGCTAAATGCATGGTGTCTCAATTTGAAAACCTAATGAACGATCCTTGAGCTTCTTGAAGTGAAAGTAGAACCTAATTTTGGCCAAAGAGGAAAGAATCTTGCATCTGTCAACAGATCTTGAGTTCAATTATCTGATTCTGAAGGAGGAAACCTACTTTGAGGCAACATAATGAGCTAGTGTCTGCACATCCTCTTTTGAAAAGAATGTTTTAGCATATATAAACACAACAAAAATTCTCAAGAAAATATGTAAATCACTCGACCATGAACTTACTTCAGCTAGAGAGCATTAACCATCTTGATAGCAGATCAAGATCAGTCCCTTCACTTACCCAGAACTGCCAACGAGAACAATATGTGTTGCCTGAGAGGATGACGAGTCCGAGGAGATAGTGGAAGCGAGCGAGCGAGCAAGAGAGAGAGAGAGAGTATCAATCTACAGTTTACTTTCACAATATAAGTATAATTGAAGAAATATTCACTCCTTGCTGGAGAATGGTTAACAGAAAGATGCCGAAAAATTAACCATGGCATGTTGCGTATATGTTGCATGGGAAAGATGTGAAAAGAGGTATGGCATATCTTGCTTCCATGTGTCATCTGCTGAAGTCGCCACGTCAGCCAGATGATTCTGTAAATGATAACAATTATTATTTATCATGTATACCGAATTGCAAATATATAGGTCAAGATTAGTTGGCATTAATACAACTTAGTTGTTTCTGTTCTTTTTCCTGTCATTAAGAGATCAGTTAAAAATTGAAACAAACCCATCAAAAGGGTAGGTTTTAAACTCGAAGGGGACCATTGCAAAGACATAATTGAAAAGGAAAGAGGAGAGAGAGAGAGAGAGAGAGAGAGAGAGAGAGGGAGGGAGGGAGGGAGACCAACACTTTATTTGACGCAACAAGAGAAGAGAATAGCTTTGTGGGGTGTACTCCATATAGCATGATATGATAAATGCATGCGTAGCTAAGTGAAAAAGATAGCAAGATAGTGAAAATCATCATGCCACAGAATTATAATTCTGTTATCTTGTGTGATCTTGGAAAATATTTATAGATAAGAGAGCAAAAACACACACATGGAATCTTGTTTTTAGCTGAAGCAAGATAGTTTGTGCGCTTTCAGAATGAATGAGAGAACGTGACTGCTATCGACTGAAAGAGAGTGGTTTTCTTTTAAAGAAAGTGTGCGTGAAGTGAATTAAAAGTCAGAGAAGAGATGGGACATAATCGTCTTGTGGCTTCCGAAGTTGTGGTGTGAGCAGAACTGGAAGATTTTCATCAAAACTGCTTGGATTTAGATGATGGATTTCTAGCTCTGTCTACATTGTAGGGGAGGGACCAAAAAAAAAAAAATGGGTTCTTTAAAGCATCCACTCAGTGTGCAGAGAGAGAGAGAGAGAGAGAGAGAGAGATGGACCACACGTTTTGGCAGTGAGATACGCATATTGTCCATATACGCAGAGATCTCAAACCTGATTAATTCTAACTACACATAAGAAAACTGCGGCTGTATATCTTCTTGTGCCTTGTTTTTGTTTCTCTCCATGCTTTCCTAGCATATACTGCTAAGTTAAACGGATTTTTTTATTGTTGTAGATCTGGCTGCAAATATGGTTCTTGATCCAAAAGTTCTTTTTTCTTTCTTTTACAGTAAGTAAGTCACTCTAATTAAATTACAGATGGAGGAGCAAATTCTCTTATAGCTTCTTGAGTATGGGAACGTGGCTTTTTCAGGTTCAATACATGTGCAGTGCTCCTTTATAGAGAGGTAAGAACCCAAATTATAAAGTTCAGGGAGTAATGGAAAGATCTCAGCTAAGCCCTACGAGAAAACTTAAAGAATTGCTTTTGTTATGATAGAGAGATGTTTCAGAGCAAACCTTAATAATCTGGAAGTAAAAGAAAGGGAAAAAAAATGGAATCTTCGCCGAAATAATTGAAAAGCTGACAGATTTGCACGCATAGTTGCAGTCGTTCCAGTCAAAAGCTGCGGTCGACTTTTATTTGCCCAGTACTTTTTTTTTGCTTTGAAATAAGGAGCCGTAGTGATCTTGTAAAGTTTGAAAGCCCGAGAAAAACCCTAGGATCTGTGCCATTTGCAGCTTTTCGGAAGCAATCAGAAATGATTTTCGTTTCTATTCTCAGTTTCATAACAGGGGACCAGAAAGAGGAAAAAAAAAAAAAAAGCTGGACCTCTTTGTCTTTAATAGGGATCCAAGACATGCACACTGGTAAGATTTGGGCGACACTTCCATTTTTCTGTTTTTGGCTACTCTCTCTCTCTCAAATACAGTAAACCACATTCCCTAAGCTTCATTTTATGAGATTTGATTTTAGTGCAGATGGTTAATATTTGCATATTCTATCGAAAGGACTCAATCGTTACTTGCCACTATGTACGTCATCATCAGTTTGATCTAAATGAGTTTAGCTAGCTAATGTTCACAGATTGTCTATTCTAACATATAATTCTCTCAAAGAACTATGAGTGAATTTACTTTCATTGCACCTAAAATCATTGTCTACAAAGGCACCACAGAGACATGGTCCCTACATTGGCAGATCCCGAAGCAGGCATGCTGCTTTGCAAATGACAAAGCAATGACATTAATCTTCCCCTCAATCATGAGCTCTCCCAATTTTTCTTGCCTTTTCAAGCCAGAAAAGAATTTGAAAGACGATGCTGACTGATCAATTTTTTATTTAATCTGCAGAAGTTAAGGGGGGCAAAGGATGATGTCCATTTAATTTCAAGAAATGTTATTTCTAATGCAGAGACTTCTCGCTTCTTCTTGAATTCTTGAACCAATAATTCACGACCCTTGAAAGAGGGCTTCAAGGAATAGTGTAGTTCCAATCAAACGAAATCATTCTCAGCTATAACTGATGGAAGGGAGTTCAGCCTTTCAAAGCGACCAATTGGCAAGGAATTATTTTGGAAACGGAACTCTAGTATATATATCTTTGACTAGCTTAAAGCTTAGCAAAAATTCTTTCCCTTGGTAGTTCAAACTAAATAAGATGAACCCCTTAGGCTATTATTGGGATAAGTACATTATCAGTCCCAAAAGTTATGTACGGCACTCACTTTAGTGCCAAAAGTTTATTTTGAATCACTTTAAGTACCAACAAATTTAAAAAAACGATCATTTTAGTGTCAACGCCAATCAATTTGGCCGGAAATCCGATGTAGCACTTTTTTTATTAATTTTTAAAGCTGACATGGCTCGTTGGAAAGTTGAGTCAGCATCCAAACAACAAAATGATGCCGTTTGGTGTCTTTCCCCCAACTTAGAACCTTAAATCTCCAAATTGAGAGAGAGAGGGGGGAGAGAGAGAGAGAGAGAGAAGGCATCTCATCTTCTTCCCCGAAGAGCAACAACAGTAGCAAATGGCACCAGCAACAACACCAGTGGCACTAGCAACGGCACCACCACCACCACCACCGTAGTGGCACCTTGACCCCTTTTCTTCCTCCTCCTCCTCCTCCGCCCTTGCCTCCTATTCTTCCTACCACTTCTTGCTTGAGCAACAATCTCAGTCTCCCCTCGCTCACCTGGTCGAGCAATTACAATGGTGGCTGAGCGTCGGTGGCCGAGCATTGGCGGGTGAACGACGGTGGTCGAGCGGCGAAGACAAAGAAACCCTAATTTCAATCCACATATGAGCTATACGGCGTCGTTTTTGCAAGGATGTCCATGTATGATGGCAAAACAATGTCGTTTCTTGAGGAGAATAGAAAACGTCATTTAAAAGCTACTACAACTTTTTTTTTTAATATAAAAACCACATAATTAATCTAGTCGGAATCTCTCGCCAGTGGCACTAAAGTGATCGTTTTTTCTCCAATTTGGTATTTAAATGATCAATGGAAACTTTTGGCACAAAAGTGAGCGCCATATACATAATTTTTGACACTAATAGTGTACTTATCCAGCGATTCTTAATATGAAATTTGACCTTTCTCATCTAAGTGAAAGCAAAATCTCCTTGTAGAACACCACCTAGAATCTACACCACCTAGAAACTCTCATACATAGGTGCTGATATCGAGCCTTTCAAACAGAAAGATGTTTGTTAAATCAAGTTCAGCAAGTGTGGACCTCAAGATGCTTCTACCCGTAACTTACTGTCACCATCATCACTGTCATCATCATGACTCATCGTTGCATCAGGGGGGGGGGGGGGAGAGAGCCAGAGTCTAGTTGTCTCTTGGAAGGGAATAATGGGGTGGATAGATACTGGGATATGGAATAACAAAATGATGAAAGAATCATAGGGTATGGCATTAAAAAAAGGGGAAAAAAAGTATTTATACATTAAAGTATTTATGTGTACATGGTGTTTGCTAATTCAAGGAGCATCCGTGGATTCTGGCTTTTCCTACTCTCTTTCTGTCCCCATCTTCTCTGATGGCCATTACTATGATATGCCCAAGAAAATGACAACTAAAGCTCAGAAAAGAACAAGGAGTGAACCAGCAGTGATCTAGCGCAAGACAAATGCGTTCAGATCATAAATACTTACACAGATGGAGCAGAGGAGACAAACAACAGAATTACCTCTTTCCTCTCTGCAGTTTCCCTCCAAAGCTACTAAATTTCCTTCTGCTAAAAAGACTTGACAATCAGAAGTCGCTACCCATAGAAATGCGCAGATACCCATTGTATAAACGCTTAGAGAATAGGCGCTTCTAATATCTCCCCATAAACCGTAAGATGATAGCCGTTGGATCATAAAAAAATGGATCCGAATCATTCATTTTGAGAACTTTCCTGCTGTGTGCGTGCTACTGCTCCTTGCATTTTAGTTACAAACGACCGGGATCAGTTTCTTGAGAAACCCTAGACGGCCCCACTTAGGATATCTAAAGTGACATATGTCACGCACAAAGTTTAGTATTCTTGATTAACTTTTGTTTTCTCCTGAACACAAATTGAGAAACTAGATCGTATTACTTGTCGCATCTTGCCATGCTCTTCTCTCCTCGTAGTACATAATGACGATGGCAATCATCAAATCATCAATCAACATAATCTTCCAGTATTGGCAATTGACGTGATTTGCTGCAACCATTTACCTTCACTCTAAGTGACACAAGCATGCCCCAGCAAGATAAGGGCATATCCCACCATACAGAGCAAAGTGAAAAATAAAAAATTAAGCATATTCCACATGATCAGGATTTAACCCTTATGGAATACGTCGACTCTTTTACATGTTCATCAGTCAATTCTATACAAATAGGAGAAGGACCCCTCTTTCGCCAGCTGCTAACTTCCAGTTTACAAATTGTCGATCACAGTGAAACAGCTGACTGAAATGCTCGAACTCCTGCTGCTGCCAGGCAAACTTTTCTCCAAAACACGAGTGTTGCTTTCATTTGGCACTCTTTCATCAACAGACAAGGAAAAGTAAAAATACATGTCTATGTACAAATGTATAAATGTACACAAGGATGTACATATAATCAATGTGCTCAGAGAAGACTTTTAAGTGACTGACAGTTGCTAAGGCCCCAATATGCTGCATATATAGCATAAGTCAATGATCAATCAGAATGAGGTCCAGAAGTAACAAATGCTGTCGCTTGCTGCACTGTCCCGCTCATCCATTTTGATGGGTTCTGCTCCCCATGTGTCCTCCCTGCCTTTCGTCTTTTTATCTTTCAGTAGATGAAAGAAACTGGCCTCGGACCTGTCTTAGTCTCCTGCACAAAATCATTAATGCATCATCCTCAGAGAGGGAACTTAAACTGCTCTTACTAAACTTTAGCGATGCACTGTGTAAGAAGAACTGAAGAAATTGAATAAGATAAACTCTTGTAGTTAACCTCCAGATACTACTAATGAAGTAGATATATTCCAGGGATGGATGACAGCAGATTACAATAATATCCCTCTCTTAAGCAGACATTAGAGTACTGAAATGCCAATGAGCACTTTCAGCACATTTGTAGAACTAGCACGGAGATATTTTGTGTGCTTGCAAGCATCATTAGTTGTAAGTTTTGGAAAAAAGCAAGAAGTATGGTTCCTACTGTGGGGTTTGATGTGCCATGCAGTCAGGAGTTGGCACTCAAGCATAGTTCAAAAGTTCGCAATGACTGTCCTTGAGCTTTTCTTTAAACATGAACATGTAACCCCAAGAACAAGAAGGCAAGAGTAAATTTAAGCTTGTTACAGAAGTATCCCATCAATAGGCCATGCGAAAGAAAAGTGGTGGGCTTTTTTAGCAATGCGATGTGAGAAGGACAATAACTCTTAGGCAGATAAGGTAGTACAACAGAACTTGAAGGACTGGCCATGAGGCTGAGGTTGAAATCGTTTGCGTCAGAAAATGTAGGCAGCACAAATTTTTTGCCATAACTTCTGCACTTAAGCTGAACAGCTACATTTCTTAGCATCAAAAAGTGGCTAGTGCACCACTTCAAAAATAAAAATGAAAAAAAGTAACGTGCCCCATGGTTAAGACAACTTACATCTAATTCACCTTCTTATAATAAGCATGACTGTGAAGAGAACTTCTCTGCAACTTAGGGATTAGTTTTGATATTGTCCCATTCCCATGATATAGACCATTATCATAATTCCATATTATGTAAGCTGATAACTATATCCATTACGGAAGATGAAAACCAGCACAGACAAAGCCTGCAACCCCAATTTCCTGCCGACATAATGCAAGGCTTTACTATCTGAACCCAAGTCACTCAAAGGCAAAACAGGGAAGAATTGAAGATGGTCCATCATAAAAGAGTTGACAAGTTGGCAACCGCATTGCCAGGCTGTCCACGCTTTAGCAGGCCATAATAAAGGACTTTAATATGGCAAAACGAAAGACATATCACTGCAATCTCTTGAAATTTCAAATGAACTTTTTCCAGTAAGTTCAGAGGTTTTAGACAAGGAACCGAGTAAACAGTCCTATCAAGCACATGCCTTAGTCTCATTAATACGCATGGGGTATGGTCTTGTCTTTGTATTTTCTGATGTCATCATCCTCCTAATCAAAATTTCAAGAAGAGTTGTCCAGAAATAACTCAGCTGGAACCAGCCACACAGACTGGGCTGAGAATGCCACTAAAAGGATGAATCAACAAATTGATCTATGTGGTCCACAAGCTACACCAAGAAATTTCACCAATGAGCCATTCAGACTTATAAGGGTTCAGCAGTACCTGCCACTTTCCTCTCAATTGCACTGCAAGACATAGCATCCTTAACCTTCAAAATCAAAGTCCATCCTTCCAGACTTGCCAAACCCACTGTTGCATAGACAAATTCTATTTGCAATATCGACAGTACTTGCGATACCTTCACATAAGACAACGTAATTCACACAAGACTCTGTGCCAATCGTCTATGTAAATCAATACGGTCAGGTCATACAAACATATGGCCAAATGAACAAAGGAACAGAAACAGTGAATGCTCCCCACTACAGATATTTTGAAACGGTACCAGCAAAATTACATGGTCAAGATGCGTGAAAACAATGGTGGCTGGGAAAAAAGGATGGTGCGGAGGAACAGAGTTGTGTAGTCAACATATTATTGAACAATCATATCAAGTGAACTCCATGACAACCGTTGAGCAGACACCAAAAACAAAAAAAAGAAGAAGAAGTCCAAATCATAACAAGATGATATTAATATTGATGCAGAGCAAGAACATTACAACTCCTTAATTGAAGATTTCGAGATTGATCTCGAGGAATAGAATATATTTCTTGATCTGCAAGTGTATTTTTATTTTTAGCAGTGCTTTTATCTTTACAAAACCGTAAGACCCCTGAATCTTTCATTGTAACCCACATGAATAAATGAATAAAGTTCCTTCATGGGAATAGGAATCTTCTCCTTGTTATCCTACTAAGGTGGTGATGCGGCAAAAGGAGACCCGGATTATCTAGTCTCTTCCTTCCTATTCCCTGTATCAGAAAACCCTTTATTTATCCATTCATTTGAGACGTTCCCAGCATCATTTTGGTATGGCATTCCATACTTTCCGGCACCATTAATTGTTACCGATCACGGCAATCCGTCTTACAACACAAGCCACGGAAATTACTATACATTGAATTCCGCCACTCGGGTTAAGGTTTACTCCTCATGCTCATGACCTCTGTATGAACATCCAGGCAATGTCGAGACCACGGATCGCCGCGGGCTGGTCCCGCTCGATCCTTTCACGTACGGAATTCAAAGCATCCCAGGCCATCGGAAGCCCACGAAACCGCAAGAACCAAACGACCCACGATTTGGCAGACAACGACTCAGACCAGGACGCAGGCGAAACTCCACATTGCTTATGATCGCCATCTGGGTCCGAAAAAGATGCGGCATTTATCGAGCGTGGCTCCTCGATACGGAGCGACAGGCGGGCATTCCGACCACGCAACGAGCGAGCTACAAAGAGACCCGAAATGGGAAAAAAAGTTGGAAAGTTTTCGCAGTTTTCTGTACCTTCCTTAGACAGGGGCGCGCTCGAGGAAGCACTGGAGGCGTCGCCGGTCAACGACGTCGCGGTGGCTTCATCGGAAGCGCGAAGACTGGAATCCGCCATGGCCGAGAGGTACGACCTGGACTGAGCGGCTCCACTGACTGACGGTGACGATGCGCATTGTTTATTTTTGGGATAATAGCACAGAAATCCCTGTACATTGGTCTAATATAAAAGGATTAACACCCTTAAAAATCTTAAATTATATTTATATGACAAATTTATTCTGAATTAATTTTTTACTTATTAAAAATGTCAAATTGATATACATATATCAAATTTACTCCAATTGACCATAAAAAATTCCAAATTAGTACACTTCTAATAAATTTATCACAAATTAATTCATTTCGCCACCAAAAACCATAAACTAATATAATTGTGATAAATATACCATCTGAAATTGGATTAATATCATAAAAAACTATAAAAATTGCATAACCACAACAAACGAAGAGTAAAATCTTAAACGGGTACACCAATTAATTGTCACATATCATTCAAATTAATAATTTGATAGTAAAATTTGAGGGTAAATTTGTTATAAATATACTAATTTTTAGTAAATTTGTCAAATGTATACTAATTTGCGATATTTGTAGTCAAAAAATTAGTTTTTAGTAAATTTGTTATAACCGCATCTTGGTTTAGAGTTTTTCAATGTAAATCAATATAAAATGCCATCCATAAATTTTTAATTTTTGTGATATGGTCTTTAAATTGTGGCCCAATATGCTACTGTAGTTGAGTCGCTTCATTGCCCAATATACAATACCATCCTTAAATTTTCATTTTTTGCAATATGATCCATAAACTATAATTTAGTGTGTAATATTGCTCTTCAATGTTTAATTTATGCAATATGTTTCATAAATTATTAATAAATATTTGAATAATTCATAAATTCTAAGCAATTTCATGTAGTTTAAGGGCTTCATTGACCATTTGACCATATTAAATAAATTAAAAATTCAGAAATAATATTACATATTTAATCAAAGTTAAGGAATCATATTGAATGAGTTAAAAATTCAAACACGATGTTATATATTAAACCAAAATTCATAAACCATTTCTGTCATTTTCTCATTTTATTTATTTCTAGAATTTATTTTATTTTTTTTTTTTTTCGTGAGGTTATGGGCTTCAATGAGTGGGCCTTTGAGCCACCATTGGGCTTTGAAGATCAAATTTTGGTGTTGGATCCATCAACTATGGAGTTAATAAAATTGAAAAGGAGAAAATTCATCAAAATCAAAATAAAGGATATAGTGTTATTTTTATAAACTAATTACGTGACTTGTGCATGTTGTAAAAATTAATATAGGAGAAGAAAAGAGAGTGATGTAGAAATTGATAGAGAAGAAACGAGGAGAACGTGAAAACTAATTAGGATTTTCCACGTCTCACACTTTTATTATTAAATAATACTTAATGACCATAATGACCCTATTAGTGTTAATGACCATAATAGCCCTAACACTAAAACACTCCCTCTCAAGCTGGATCATAAATATCAAGCATGCTCAGCTTGTTACAAATATACTCAACCCTACTACTCCCTAAAAACTTGGTGAAAATATCAGCTAGTTGCTCACTAGTCCTAACATAACTAGTAGAAGTAACTCCAACCTAAAGCTTCTTACGGATAAAGTGACAATCAACTTGGTAAGGTCATGGAATACTAGATTTGAAGCAATATAGATTGTTGCCTGATTATCACACCATAGCTTCATTGGCGCAAGATCTTCGAATCCAAGTTCAACAGGAAAAGTGCCAAAAAAATCTTAAACCTTTTTGTCTTTGTGTCGATTTAGTCATAAAACTTTTTTCTTGTGTTGATTTAGTCCTAAACCTTTTTATTTAGTCATTTCTGGCCAATTTTGGCTGGATTTTACTAATTGAACGCCGGCCGGTTAACGTGATTTGATCAGCACTATTGTGGACAACTTTTTTTTTTCTTTTTTTCTTTTTATTTTCTTCCTCCAGCCAATTGCCGAGGTCCGACAATTGACCAAAGGCGACGACTGGTGAGGTTGAGGTCGACCTCACTGGCCACCTTGCTAGTAGCCGTGAGGGCGGCCTCATGCCAACGGGTGAGGCTCGCCCTCGCCGGATCTGGCGAGGATCGAGCCTCACCCATGGCCGGCGAGGGTGAGCCCTGCCAAATCGGCGCGAGGAGGCGGCCTTGAGCTAGTGAGGCTCACCCTCGCCAGCCATGGACGAGGCTCAACCCTTGCTAGATCCGGAGGCGAGCTAGTGAGGCGAGCCATGGACGAGGCTCAACCCGCCAAGGGCGAGCCTCGCCCCCGGCCCTACTAGCGAGGTGGCCGGTGAGGTCGACCTCGACCTCGTCGGCCATCACCTCGACCGGTCCCCGAGGTCCGGCGACCATTTGGAGGAAAAAGAGGAGAAGAAAATTTAAAAAAAAAATTAAAAAATAAAAAGAAAAAAAGAAAAAACAATTCTAAAATATTATTAAAAGTTGTCCATATCAACGTCGATCAAGCCATGTTAGCCGATCGATATCTAGTCAGCAAAATCCGATCAAAATTGGTCGGAAAAGACTAAATTGGCACACCACCACCCGCAGCGTCTCAATTAGCTTGAGGCTCTCTCCCCTTCACGAAGGGGAGGAATTCGAATCCCAAAGGCATCGTTAGGGATTCTTACTTGGAGTACTGTGGTGGTGAGTCCTGCAATTGCTCTCCTAGGATTTGCTCGTTGACTGTCGGCTTACGGGGTTTCCTGAGTTACCAAAAAAAAAAATGATTGAATTGGCATAACGTAAAAAGGTTTATAACTAAATCGGCACCATTAAAAGGTTTATGACTAAATCGGCACAAAGACAAAATGTTTAGGACCTTTTTGGCACTTTTTCCTAAGTTCAACTAATAACTGACATATCCAAATCAATTCACAAGTAGCTTGCGCCATAGCTCTATATTCTGATCCTGCATTGGATCTAGCCACAATACTTTGCTTCTTACTTTTCCAAGATACTAGATTTCTTCCCACAAAAGTGTAATAACCTGATGTAGACCTTCTATCTGTAGGAGACCCACTTCCACTTCTTTGTTGTGACATCCTAATTTTTCAAATTTGATTTCAATTGAATAAATCGGGCCTTTCGTCAACACGTCTATAATGCTATTATCTGAGCCGATCACTCAAGAGATAACTAGATTATCTGGGAAAATTATTAAAGGATTTTAACGCAAAAAAACTTGATAATTCGACCAGGAATCGACTGCTCGACCTTCCTAATTTGTAAGGGTAATTATAGCACAATTAAAAATCGATCCAGAGATCAAAGATAGGTCAATTCGATTAAGATGAGTGATCAAAATATGGGTGATTTCACCTGATTGCAAAATTCTTATCGATCGGCACTAAATTAATTTTCTATCATTTTTGGTACTCTGTGTCCGTATTTGAAACCTTGAGATTTTCACAATAATCGAGAGTCGCCAATGTGTCGAAGATGTACATTGTGACTCGAGATAAATTGATCATGGGTCAATTGCACCAAAAATTCCTAAAAGTTATCCAGTAGACTAGGTCACGCTAAAAGCGCACCGGATTGAAAATAACCACGAATTTGAACCCGATTTTAGAAATTGAAAGTTCTAAGGTGTCACAAGTTATTTTAGGAACGTCGACTCATTCTTCGAAGATTTTTTAGAAATTCCGAGATTTTTGTGGAAAATCGATACGGACGTTATAGAAAATCAGCGAAAATTTAGATTGGCTAAAATGATGGAAATTAGAACTTTCAAGCCGAGCCTTTGAGTGTCGAGGACTTGCAGAAATTTGTATGAGCTTTTTCTTCGATGAAATTGGACCTCGATTCGGAGAATCGATGAATAAATTCAAGAGAGTTTAAGTGAAATTCGAAGCTTTACAAAGGGCAGCAATTTTGGCTTTACAATTTGTTAATTCATGGAATTATCTAGTGGAAAGAAATAGTGGACATGCAATCAATGTAATGGATTGAGTTGCTTTACTTTGAGACCCTCCACCTGTTGCTTCTCCCGCACGCCAAGACCACCGCATCTTCCTCCTCTTTATGCGACGTTCATCTGAGCTGAAGACCGCACGCCACTTCTTTCCTCTCTCTCTCTCTCTCTCACGAATCAACACAGGCCTGCAGCTACTCATTCTTCTTCTCCTTTACTTCGTTCATCCCATCTCCAATTTCCCCCATCCTTAAGCTGCCACACACGTCCACCATGTGCTGCTTGTTTGATCAACCCTCATCCCTCAAGATTCCTTTTTGTTGACCCACCTTCACACCAGCTCGTGCTTCTCCACCAATCTTCAACTCCCTATACGCCAGCACCTTGGTCAACAACGCCACTCACAGAGGCAAATTGTTGACCCCATCATTTCCCTTCTTCGGCGTTGCTTCGTCGTCCACCCACGATCTGCATGTTGCCTCCACCAGCAAGCTTTAGTCCACGCGGCCAGCTCCACTTCCTCTTTAGTTCGCGTGAGTTCCCCAATCGAAGCAGTTGTTGCTTCCTTCGGCTAGCTCGAAGACGCCAACTGCATCCTCTCCATGCATCTTCAATTTCTGCCGCAGCCCATCCACGAGACAGCCCAAGTCAGCAAAGTTCATGGGCTCATCTTCTATATAGTTCCATTTCTTTTCTTCAGCCCATAAATTCGGCATCTGCAGCCTAGTGAAGTTCATGAGTAGCCTGCAATAACCAGCCAGCAGCAAACCCAAGAGTCCTGCAATCTAGTGAATTTCAGCCCATAAGAAATCAGCCCATTTCAACAGTTCCATTGAAGTCCAGCAAGCCCGGTGTTTAAGGTCCAATCCTAACTCAATTGAAGCCCAGCCCAAGTTGGAAACAAATCTCAGATTTGGGCTGAGATTTGTTGGGCCAATTCCAAGCCCGGTCCAAGTCCGTCGACACCGCCGAAAATTTGGATTTCAGCCGCCGTCAAGTCGTCATCACGGTGAACCGATTTCCGCAATTAACCGGTGAGTTTATACTTAAACTTTGCTTAGTAGGCTAATGAAATTTAAATGGTACTTAGATTTATTTTATTAGGAATTATGTGGTTAGTTAGATTAAATTAGAAATATAATTATTTAATTGAGCATGTTAGGTGGTTAGCATGGTTTAGGTAAGGCCTAAATAAATTGTACTATTTATCTAGAAGGGTTCGGGAATTTCTCCGAGTTCGTATTGGTTATTAATTTAATGATTCTAGCCTAGGTTAGTGTTGTTAGAATTTAAATTTATTTATTTAATTAATTTCAGTAATTATTTAATTATTAATTATTTTTCCCGAAATTATACCGGGAGAGCCGCTTGATAGAATTTCGAGCTGATCGCAGTGATGTATTTAGTTTTTGCAATTGAATGTTGTATTGTTGAATTGAGTGATGATTGTGATATATTGGTATTTTAATTGGAAAATGCCAAGTGTCAGGTGTTGACACCAAAAATGGTATTTGAGTACCAAATCAGCTTAGATGAGTAATATAGATAGATCTATAACAGCTTCGGGGAGCTTTAACATCATTATAGATCTCTAGCAATTTCGGTGAGCAATGGCAAGCAATAATACTTTAGCAGCTTTGGTGAGCACTTTAGACATCAGCTTCAACGAGCACTTGTTATTTAGCAGCTTTGATGAGCAAATTTTAGATATTAGCTTTGGGGAGCAATGATATATGAGTATATCTATTTCAGCTTAGGCAAGCAATGTTCGAATCGACATAATATATGAATGACATTGATGGCATGGAGTCGAATGAATCGACTGATTGATGGTGGATTTGAATTGAATTGTTTAATTGAGTATTTGAATTATATTGACCTGCAGGATGGAATTGAGACGAGGTAAGTCCTCTATGCTAAGTGTGTGATTGTGTGGTTAGGACACTTTTTGGCATATTTCCCTTCCTAATTAGGGTTTAAAGCTTAGACTCGCTGAGATTATATCTCACTCTATTGTGGGACAACATTTTCAAGGTTGTCGAGTGGAGGACCTAGAGTTGAGAGGAGATAATCGGAAGCGTAGGTCAGTTATGACCGCTTCTTTTTGGAAGGCAATTCTTTTGTAGTCTTTTGGCCATAGACTTTTTTACATGACTCATTGTATATATAAAAGCATGTTTGTTTGTAAATCTATTGTCCTACTTTTCTATCCTGAGATGATTACTATCATGAGATTTCTTTTCACTTCCACATGTGTAATAAAATGGAAAGGGTCGGCAACTCGTCCTAAGAAGTCGCAAATTATTGTCGATCAGATAGGGATGGACATGCGCTCAGGGTTTGGGGCGTGACATCCGTGACCATGATCACCAAAGAAAAGATCATGACTTTGAGTTTTCTTCAAGTATCTCAAAATTCTGACTACAGCATCCCAATGAAAGATACGAGGAGAAGACATAAATTGACTTGCAACACTCATAGAAAAAGAAATATTGGGTCGAGTAACAGTCAGATAATTCAATTTTCCAACAAGCCTTCGATATCGTTTTGGATCATTCAATAGTTCGCATTCCTCTATCATTAATTTTGAGCTAGCTTACATAAGTGTATCTAGGGGTTTTGCTCCTAGCATACCTATCTCTCTAAGTAAATCCAAAAAAATACTTGTGTTGTGAGATATGGATACCTTTCTTTACTTGTGCCACTTCGATACCCAAAAAATATCTTAGTCATCCTAAATCCTTTGTTTGAAATTGTTGTTGTAAATGCAATTTCAATTCTTCAATCCCTGTAAAATCATCTCCAATTATGACAATATCATCCACATAAACTACAATAAATATTCAACTAGCTCCTAAAACACGGTAAAACATAGAATGATCTCCACTACACCTAAACAATCCAAACTAGAGCACTACTTTTGTAAACCCCCCAAACCAGACTCTAGGAGATTGCCTCCAACCATATAAAGATTTTTTCAAACGACAAACATGACCAGACTCCCCCTGAGCAATAAACCTAGGTGGTTGCCCCATATACACTTCTTCATTTAAATCACCATGAAGAAAGGCATTTTTAACATCAAGCTGAAAAATAGGCCAACAAGCGGAAGTAACCAATGAAAGTAAAATAAGAACATAGGTCATCTTAGCCACTGGAGAGAAAGTATCACCATAATCAACCCCATAAACATGTGCATAACCTTTAACAGCTAATTTGGCCTTTAGGTGAGCAAGAGAATCATTAGGATTAACCTTACAGTGAACACCCATTTACATCCAATAGTAGTTTTTCCTTTAGGTAGAGGAATAAGATCCCAAATCTTGTTTTGGTCAAGTGCCATTAGTTCATCCTCCATAGCTGTTCTCCAGCCTTGACTAAATAATGCTTCAACAACAGTTTTAGAAGTAGAATGTTTATCAATAGTGTCTAGACTAGTTCAAAAAGAAGCAGACAGACCAAAATAGGTGACAAACTGTGCAATAGGGTGTTGGGTACAATTGCGAACCCCTTTGCGATGAGCAGTAAGGATATCAAGATCAGTGTGTGATAGGCTTACCTTAGGCTTAGAAGACGGAGAAAACGAAATAGGCGGAGGTACATTTGCAAGGGGGCTCCACATGCTGATGATGACATCTACTGTATACATGCTGAATTGGTGGAGGGACTGGAGGAGAATCTGAAGTGGATTTCATAATAACATATGTAAAGGAATCATCATCCACTATAGGAGGCTCAATTGATTCATCAAAATAAATAGTTAACTCAAAAAAGGAAACACTTGCAGTGGTGAAATACTTATGCAAAGAAATGATATCCCTTTTGTGTACGAGAATACCCCAAAAAATGCATTTAAGAGACTGAGGGTCTAGTTTGGAAAGCCATGGACAATGGTCACGAATATAGCATACACAACCAAATATACGATGTGGTAAATTAAACAAGGATTCCAAAGGAAAAAGAAGAGAGTGTGGTGTCGCATCCTTAAGAACGAAGGACAGTATGCGATTGATAAGATACCATGCAATCATAATAGCATCAACTCAAAAAGATTTGTCTACCTTCATTTCAAACATCAATGATCGAGCAACTTCTAGTAAGTGACGGTTTTTCCATTTGGTGACACCATTTTGCTGTGGTGTATCCGAACAAGAAGATTGATGAAGGATGCCCCGTTAGGTCATGAATTAAAATATATATATATATATTAGAAAAATAACTTTAGCATTATCACTTCAAAGAATATGAACATGAGCTGAAAATTGAGTATATACTTCATTAACAAATGCACAAAATATAGAAAATAACTCAGGACGACTTTTCATTAGATATAGCCAAGTAGCTCTTGAATAGTTATCTACATAAGTAACAAAGTACTTGAAACCGAACTTAGAAATAGCAGGACAAGGACAAGGACCACATATATCATAATGAATCAACATAAACGGCTGAGAGGCTTGTGTATTGACTCTTGGATGATAACTAATATGGTGCAATTTCTCAAATTGACATGACTCACACTCAAGAATAAATAAAGACTAAAATTGGAGATCTAACTTTTTCAAACTTGCCAAGGATTGGTGGCTCAAACGACAATGGATTTGATGTGGGGAAGCTGCGGAACAAACAACACTTGTAGTATCATCAAGTAAGTATAGCCCCCCTGACACATGTCTTTTACCAATCGTTTTCCTCGTCTTCAAGTCTTGAAAAACACAAAAATCGGGATAGAAAGTTACGGAACAATCATATGCTTTGATAAGCTGACTGACAAACATAAGGTTGAATGGAAAACTAGGGAGATACATGACTGAAGATAAAGATATGGAGGATGTTAGGGGAACTATGCCTATCCCTTTCACTATGGATAGAGAACCATCAACTAATGTAACATTACACATAGACTCATGAAAGTCAAAAAAGATACCTAAGACTCTAGTCATATGATCGGTAGCACCTGAATCAATGACCCAAGGGCGAGAGGCAAAAGAAAGACATGATTTTGCATTAATTGTCTAAACAAAAGTAGCCATGGAGGAGGACTGTGAAACTGGTTGGGAAATTTGGAGTTGATTATACCTAGCAAATTCCTCTTTCGACATTCTAATAAACTTTCCTCCCGCAGCGGATTATGAAGAGGCACTAGATTCTATTGCATTAGTTACATTAGCTATAGTCTATTGAGAGAGCCTTCCATGAAGCTTATAACAAAATCTCTAAATATGTTTAGGTAAATCACATTAATGATAAGTTGTATTACCCCCTATATCACTATAAGTGTTGCTAGCAGAGGTGGTTAACCTCTAACAAAACTATGGCTAGCGCCACCACTTTGACCACCACCACGACCTCAACTACCACCACGATTTCCTTGAGTTGCCAAGACTGAGTTATCACCTATACCTTAGAACACGAGCAAATGTCTCAATGAGTGAACTCACCTTATCTCCTCTAAGTATTTGGGAACGAACGACATTATACTCTTGTCCTAATCCTCCCAAAAAACTCATAACAGCCAATTGCTCCTATTGCTCCTGCTTTTCCTTGACATTAGAAGTAATGGGTAGTAGAGAATTAAACTCCTCATACATTTGTTCGAAATTAGCAAAATATTGAGTAAGTGGCCGATCCTTTCTATTTGTCTTATAAAATCCTTGGAACACGTCATATATCATTGAAAGATTATTTTGTCTAGAATAAAGGACATTCAAGTAATCCCACAACTCCTTCCAAGTATTAATATGTGTAACCAAATTCGCAATTTGAGATTCCATGGAGTTCAACATTTGACCAAGAATTCTAGCATCCACAGTATCCCAATTTTTATAGAGGCAAATCTTTTACCTGCTAGATGATTTTGTCGCTCTCTCCCAATCAACACTAACAATAGGATTTTCCTCCATTGTTGGAAATTGGTGATACCTTCTAACTTCTTCTCTATCAAACGACTAGAGGATATAGACACAACCTTAGCTACTACACATTTATTCTCCACCATAACTTGATGTGTGCCAACATAACGCAAGAACTTTCAGCACAATAATCAAATTCAAATCCTTCCAACTAATTCAATTCAACAAACTACCGTGACTTGCTTCAAACAGTCCAAATCTCCATAATACTTCAATCAACTCATCCTATTTCATCAAGACAAACACCCAAATCATAGATTATGCCCAACCAGAAACCACCTCATCCAACATCATTTTCGTGGCGAACAAGATCAGCATCTCCATCAAGCAAGTTGCTGCAAATTTAAAAAAAAAAAAAAAAAAACTAAGAACAATGAACACACAAGCGAACCTTAGAGGACCACACCAATCAAATTAGCTTGCACGGAGGGGCACGAGCTCAACCAACGTCGGATCTTGAATGGATGGATAAGACTGCGTGACGTTGGACGACATCGGATTTAAGCCAACGAGGCCAGATTTGAGCCGACTACGCTTGTCGGCATCAAATCTAGACTTGAGAGGGCTGGCCAACACCGGCTTAGGCTAAATGATGCTTGTTGATGTGACTCCGATACCATGTAGAAATTAATGTAGGAGAAAAAAAGAAAGCGATGTAAAAATTGATAGAGAAGGAATGAGGAGAACGTGAAAACTAATTAGGGTTTTCCACATCTCACACTTTTATTATTAAATAATACTTAATGACCATAATAACCCTATAAGTTTTAATGACCATAATAACCCTCACACCGTAACACATGTTAAACGTATTTTAAATATATTTGTACTCACTGTTGTTATTAACAAAAATAATTGTTGAATATGTATAATTATTAGGTTGTTATCTACTAAGCATAAAAATTACTAAGGAAAGACATTTTCAAATCAGCCATATAAAATGTGTCATGAAATTTTAAACTTGAGACCGGCTACAATAGACTTGTCATTGAAAATTTAGAGAAGTAGAGTTTGAATAATGCTAGCTTCTTGATGAATCAAATTGTCTTTTAATTTTACAGTATGTGAATTTAATAGAATATTAGATTCTCTAAAAGACATTGTAATTCAATCTCGATAGTTAACACTCGAGACCATCTCTCCTCATTCCTCGTTTAAATACTATTTGGCATGTAAGATTGAAAGCAAAACATGTTAGAATAAGTCAATTTCATATGTATAAAACATAAATATGTAAAATTTGAGGTTTTGCTAAATCAAATAAACTATTACCACTTCCTTCATTGTATGTTAGATACATCTTATTGACTTAAATGCACCATACCATCTGAAGATAGATTTGGATCATTCGAGAATATAGTTTTACTTGAATTAAAACTATTGTCATTAATAAATTCATGATATTCATTTTTATTTATTCTCTTTGAAATTTAACATAATAAGAGTTGAAAGTTTAGACATTACAAATCAATGAAGCAATACCTAATTGGAAGAATGTGAGAAGGAAAATTACCTGATCAGTATTTTAATAGGAAGAGTAGTGGTAATGTTCATTAAAAGAAGGTGAAGATGAAAAGTAAAAAAAAAAAGGAAAAAAAAAAGCAAATTCAAAATTTAAAGCAAAACGGCATCAATTTGTTTGTCTAAAATTGTCCACGTTTCATTGTTGACCATGTCATGTAGCATGCCAACGATGACTCGACATCTAGTAATTTGTATTATCCCTTCTTATAATAAAATAGGAAAGATGCAGGGTTATTTGATAATCCAATAAGTGCCGAAAATTACAAAATCAGCACTCACTAAGATTAAGCTTGTTTGATTACTATAACTAACATTGATTTAAAGGATTCAATTAATGTTAAAACGACACTTAGTGAGGTAAGTAAGGAAGGGGACTACATAATTCAGTCAGTAGGAGAAAAGAGCAATTGATGCCAATTAAAATGTTGTCACCTACCTAATGATTGCAAGTTCATTTATAGTACGAAACCCATAATCTCTCACTTATCAATTCTTAAATAGCATCCAACGGTATTTTGTTTTTATTATCAACACTTAAAAGTCAATACTTAAAATCTTCAGTACTTGCTTGTTAGTTTTGTCAAACGAGTTCTTAGTGTGTATGTGAAAAAGTCACAAAAGCAAGTGTGGAGTGAGAAATACTTAATTGTAATTTGTGAATGAGGAAATTATTGGATACCACACCCATGATGAAATTACTCAATCATCCGATCTATTACAAACTCCATAAAGATTTCCAACTTAAAAACTGAGGTGGTCATGCGCATTTTCCGGAGCAAAATCGATAAAAACAAAAATGGTTATCTTTTTAAAAAAGGAAACAATGTCAATCCGTTCAATTCTCTTGCCAACAAGAATTCAACATGTGAGGAAAAGGAAATTGCTTAAAATGTGCGGATCTTGAGCAATCATTTAGTGCTAATCCCACTCGAAAAGTTCATCTTTTGTCTGCTTAGAAAACGCAAAGTTTGATCTTTTTTTCTTTCTCATTCTTTATTTAGGTAAGGCAACCCTTTCCTTTCTTGCCAATTTTTGCGTAGGCAAAAAAGGCAACACGATGCGCAAGTTGTGGGAATCAATCCTTCATAGAAACAAAGATTAAAAAAAAAACGAGAGGCCCAAAAGAGCAAACTTCCCATAAATAATCCCTCTACGGTCTAACCCCACTTTCAACATGCAATTTTATCATACGACCCAAAACAAAGCATCCAATTTTATTATTGGGAAAAAAAGAAGAAAGGAAAAAAAAATCCAATTTTATTAAAAAAAAATCATTAAAATGATTTCTCTAGGCACTTGCTAATGTCCCTTTGCTTGCCAAACATTTCCATTTTCCTCAAAGCTGATCGCTGTTCTGTCTCTTTGCTCTGCCTGGTCTCTCTTCAAACCAAAGCAACTCTCTCTCTCTCTCTCTCTCTCTCTCTCTAGCTCGCTCGCTTCCTCGCTTGCTCCAAATCTCAGCCGGATCGCCGAACCAGGTACCCTTTCGCGAGCTCTAGATCCCCATTTCTTCCTTTGGTTTGCCGAGGTTCCCGTCTCGCTTCCCCGGTCCGACTCGATCTCATTGCGGTCCGTGATCCCGCCGGATCGGAATCTTGATCGGTCGATGCGGGGTGGTCGGAGCCGGTCCCTTTTGCCGGTATCGTTCGAGGGTTTTCGCGGGTTCACGGCCGATTCGCGGTCTAGGGTTCGTTCGCGCGGCTAGAGTTAGGATCCGTACCCCGATCCCTAGAGCCGCGCGCCGATTCTTGGTTGCGCGAATGCGGCGCGCCTGAGTTTAGCTTCGATTCCGGGTTCGGTTTGCGCCGGCGTGTATTGGGTGATCGACGAATCGTGTTGGCGAGTTGGGTTGGTGGTAAAAGGTTTGAACTTTGGCTGTTTCTTTGTTCTTTTTTTTTTTTTTTTTATTCTATAGGCTGGAATTGTATTCACAAGAAATGCAGGAGAGGAAAACCTGCTACGTGCTTATGGAGGATGTAGGAGTACCTCTACAGGGTTCCGTGTCTTTCTATATATATTTCTATCCTGTTCTCTGCACAAAGTGTTGATCTTTCTCTAACTGCCCTTTTGATCATCATTGCGATAGTATCGGTGTTAACAGAAAAAGAAGAGTCATGCAAGCACTTGTTCCTAGTAAACCGCACAACATAAGATATAAGCAGACTGCGACATCATGAACAGCAATCGAGGGAAAGGATTTTCCTTTGAATGTTTGCATGGCCCATGTAGCTTTAGTAGTCTACTTTTGCTGTTTTTGTTTTGTTTGCTATTCTATGATTATTATTTTGGCTTTGTAAGGTGTGTTTGATGGAGGTTTGTGTTTCATCCCTGACGAATTGTCTTTTAGAATGAAAGTTCTTCTGATTTTGCACGATCTTCACAAACTCTGGGTTATCCTCGTACATAACCAATGACATAGAGCAGCGAATGTTTATGCTCTTTACATCTATTTGCCTGGTTGTTCATAATTGTGACTGCCCACACATATAGTTCTTAAGTATAGGCTGGGAAGTGCTGTTTTCAGTAGCTATTCATACTTATGCCCATATTTTTGGGATAAAGCTAGAAATTGAAGTGCTGTTTTGAGTTGCTATTCATCCTTACATCCACATTTTTGGGATGAAGCTAGAAATTGTTTGAATAAGTTGATATGGCTTTTTTTTTTTTTTTGTTTTACATGTGCTGGTCTAATTTTTATTAGTTTCGCCTGTGTACCCTTTCCATGTTGATTCTTTGATCATTCATTAACAAGTCATATTAGTGATCCGAATATGGAATTGCATTTTGTTTAAGCATGTTTAGGCAGTGTCTGGCTTGGCTTTAAGCCGGACCAAAAGGCCCTGTTGGCTTTCTTCCTAAAATGAAAGAAAAAAAATGCCCTCTTGATGTCTCTTTGTTTTCTTATCAATCATCATGTTGTAGTTCGGGAATTTCACAGTTGTGGACTCATCAGTTCCATTTCTTTATGTGGGAATGGAGGTGGGGGATCGTGCACTTGTTTGAGAATCCTGAAATAGTCTCCCTATTCTAGGTTACAATTGAATTTCACGCTATCTTAGACCTATTTGTTTTCAAAACCATTGCCGCGTGATGAAACTGAAATTTGGAGCTCTGCTTTGTGCAAGTGGTTAAATCTGAGGAGAAATTCTATCCGACCATTGTCACACGGCAAAGGGAGAGGAACACTTCGGCTCAACTATAAACAAAAAAAATAAAATAAAGCCAAGATCCTAATTCAAATGGGGTAGGGGTACCTTAGGCCTAGTTTAATGATGCCAAAAGTACGAGCTATTCATCTACGGCCGCATATCCTGCAACTTAGCTGAAACTACAACAGAATGAAGGTTTAATTGAGAGGAACACCACGATCACTATGTGATGGTTATGTATGAAAAACAGAAAAGATCACGAACAATTTGATAATTGATAACCGAGTGTTGTAAGAAAGGAGGGTGTCAATGCAGGAAGCAAGTCCTGCTGTTGTAGTTGGCTCAAATAAGTTTGCATTGTGACACACACTGAATAGCTGTGGCAGCCGGCATTATATGAGAAAAGTTGACATGGATGGCTGATAAAAAATCCGTATATGTCAAACTGATGTTTTCCGCTTCTAACATTTCATTTTTGGTGTAGATGGCGATGCAGGAACCAACTCCTGGTGCTCCGCCTAGTGCGGAGGTAGTCGGCAATGCTTTTGTGGAGCAATATTATCATATCCTTCATCAGTCCCCTGAAATGGTGCATAGATTTTACCAGGATTCAAGTTTGCTGAGCCGACCAGATGTTAACGGTGTGATGACTAAAGTCACAACGATGCAAGTATGCCCACAAATGACTGCAACTTTTGTTTTTTCCTGCTGTTTCTTTACCAAAATCAACTGTTCATTGACAGTCATTGCTGCACATCCTGTTTTTGTTGATCAGATTTTTGTAAGTCATTGATATAGAAAAGTTTAGTCTTGTCAAATGCTGTGTGAAACCATTGCACCTAAGTTTCTGGTGTTATCTGCTAGTTGCTTGTTATCTTCACCAGGGTTGTGAATCAGTTACATTTACAGGCTGTATGAAACTACTACCTCTAAGTTCCCGGTGTTATTCTAAATTTGTATGTTAATTTCACTCAGGGTTGTGTATAAGTGACGTTTTTCAATTGCTTGTATAAGTATGCTCTTTTGGGGTTGATCTCTTTTTGTTTAAAATTCCAGCTTCCACTGTGTGAGAAACTAATTGCTGTTAGTTCGGATTGGAGTGTGAACTTACCTCACTTTTTTCTGCCAAATGCATAGTCTACATTGTCCCTTGACATGTTAGCTCGTTTGGATTGTGGATTATTTTGATTGCTGATATATTCTATTTTCTGCATAAGTTATAGGCATGGAGTTAACATACATACAATGCTACTATTCCTGCTGCATGACCAAGCTCTTTTCAAAATTGAAGAAGGTGTAAACAATTTACAAGTGCATTCAAGTAATTTAAAATGAAAAGGTTCTAGGTGCCAGTTAAAGACTGTAAACCCAAGTAGTTTAAGCGTTCTTGAATGCAATAGGTTCATTTTTTTCTTAACCGTCGGTTTGGACCCAAAATTGTGGATGTTTTAATTACTCAAATTCTTCATCACTCATGAACCACCGAATATGGGTAGTTGGATGTTATTTGTCAATATTCTTTTGGGTAAAGGCACCAGGAGTTCCTGAGCTTTTGCAAAATGTTCATTCTAGTCATTACATGAACATTAACTTTAGTTAGTACTGGCAGTTTATAAAGGAGCTAACATGTGGATTAATAGAATGCAATGTTCTTTATGGAGCAGGCTATCAATGAGAAGATTTTGTCCCTGAATTACAAAGACTATACAGTGGAGATAAAAACTGCTGATGCGCAAGAGTCTCATGCAAAAGGGGTGATTGTTCTCGTCACCGGGTGTCTGACTGGAAGGGATAATGCCAGAAGGAAGTTTACCCAGACATTCTTTTTAGCTCCTCAAGATAAAGGTTACTTTGTCCTGAATGATGTTTTTAGGTATGTTGGGGAAACTGAATTATTGGTCAATGGTACAACTGAAAATGCTCCAGCAGTTGCGTTGACCCTGAACTTGGTGGGTTTCTTTCCTCTGTGTATGATTTATTTCTTAGTAGAAGTTCTTTTCATCTTTAATGGTATATTTCCTTTGTGGTGTTCAGGGACCATAAATGCTCCAGATCAAGTTGCTGCTGAGCCTGAGATTGCCATTGAGGAGGAAGATCTTGATAATGTTGCTGAAGTCTGTGATCCCTCAGACAATGAAGGCTCTGTGCTTGAAGAAGAGACCATTGAATCTCCAGTTCATAAAGCTGCAGAATCCACTCCTGCAGCTGAGGATGATGCTCCAAAGACATATGCCGCCATTGTGAGTTGGTTCTGAAGTCCTTTTTTTACACTGTTCAGAAGCATGTCCTTTTTAAAGTTTAACGCTGAATGCTGTATCTATGTAGCTTAAAGCAATACAAAGTAATGCAGCACGCTCTGTTCATGTACCTCCCAATAGAGTGGCTGTTGGAGCCACAAGCAATGTGCAGCAGTTGACTGTTTCTGTACCTGCAAAACCCAGTGCTCCCATCACATCAGCTCCGGTTAGTGATAATGCTCCTGAAAGCAGCAACCATAATGAAGAAGGTATCTATTGCTTTTGCTCAGTGTATTAACTTAGAAGCTCTTGTTAAAAGAGAACCTGGTCCAGTATACTTTACCTTCTCCAGTTATATTATTGACCAATATGTGTTCTTTGCATTAACAGTTGAAGGCCACTCGATATATATACGGAACTTGCCTTACAATGCAACAGTTGAACTACTTGAGGAAGAGTTCAGAAAATTTGGGTCCATAAAACCTAATGGCATCCAAGTCCGTAGTGCTAAGGTATGCTTCATATAACTGTTTTATGCAGTGCTTTTGAGCATTCTATTGTTCTTACATGGCTCCTGTTGTGTCCTGTATTTTAACAGCAGGGTTCATGCTTTGGTTTTGTTGAGTTTGAAGCATGGAGTTCCATGCAAAGTGCACTTCAGGTACTTGATATGGCTTTCTGTTAGTTTCATATTTTGCTGATTTCTCCACATGGTTTTTCTCCGTTTTATGATTTAGTGTGATATATTGCTGTCAGACCTGTTTTGTTAAACTGGAGTTGCATGCTTCTGTCTTAGCTGATTTCATCAAGAAAAAAAAAAAATAATGTGACACAGAGAGATTCTTGGCTTACAGAGACCTCCATGCATTAAGATAAAAAGGGATTTGATATGTAAGGGCTGTTCATTTGAGCCATCATAAGATTGTTGGACCTAAACTAACGAATACTTCTGGCATATAAACTTTGAGAGATAGGAGAGATATATTGTGCCAATCTGATAGCAATGCCTACATCTGGACGAGTTGGGTCATGACAACTTCATGGATTAGAAATACATGGTTTGTCTTCTACATGAACTTTATCAATTGTAAGTGTGCAGCATCCAAATTGCTGGCATCTACTTGCAGATCAATAGTCTAACTCCTTGGTTAAGATTCTTTTCCTTCCATCTTTGTTTCTGAGCTTGTGAGAAACGATGGCCGCAATATTTGTACTTTAAAGGTCAGTGAGGTTACCCTTTTGCCATCATAGATTTCTAGAGGGACTGCAAAAAACTCGTTTTGTGTAAACCTTCTTTTTGAAGGTCCATTTGCTTTCCTGAGCTTGCTCAGCTAGGTTGGGTGATTGTGTAATGCCTCTTTTCCCCACTTTTGAAGGTGGGTGTTTCTTTTGTCAATGTATAAGAAGCTCCTTTCTTCCCCTCAAAGACGAGCAAGAAAATAGATGAGAAGTCAAATTGAGGAGCACTAGAGGTTCCTTTACTTGTTTTGTTGCAGACTGAAAGCGTCTGAATCAACAGCATGTAAAAAAATGGTTTTCCATACAATACTTAGAGAAAAAGTCATGGGGTCTTTTTCTCGCCTGTATTTGTTTTGTGTACTATGATACTCATCGCTTACGGTCAAAATAATTTCAGGCATCTCCAATTGCCATAGGGGACCATAATGCAGTCGTTGAAGTGAAAAGAACTACTACTCGAGGTAAGTTGTGTTTGTTCCACAAATTATAATATTTGGCTCCTCTGTGCGATAGACAAGTTAAACAACCCTGATAAGCCACTTTCATTCTGCAGTTACTGGAAATAGCAGCAGCAGTAGAGGCAGGTACTCTAACAGAGGTGGATATCTTCGCAGTGACAGCTTTAGGGGGCGCGGAAATTACGGCGGTGGTCGGGGCTATGGTAGGAACGAGTTCAGAACTCAGGGTGACTATTCAGGTCGCCCGAGAGGCTCGGGAGGACGTGGTGGTGAAACTTATCAACGGGTTAATCAGAACGGATTAGGCAGAGGCGGTCGTCAAGGCGGTGGAAACCGCAGCTCTGGGCCTCCTTCAACATGACTAGGATGCACATTTTGAGAGAGCAATTTTTTTGGCAGTACAAAAGATGAGGAGTTAAGTGGAAGCGATTATTTTCCCCTTTCCTGCTTACCCTTTGGTAATTGTGACTGCTTGTGATAAGAACTAATTTTGGGGCTGGGGCATTTCATAAGAGCTTATGTGACAGGAGAGGTGATTTTGTGATTATATATTCTTCTGCAACATGTCACTAATTTGTTTTTCTTTCCCCACTCCTTGTCCTGCTGTTGCTTTATATCTTGTTACTCGGTGACGGGGAAAGTGAATTCGTTCCCATGTTTGCAATGTCAGTTGCCCCCTTGGCCTTGCAATCTTTTACTCACGGTTGATGCGGCGCCATTTACATGCTCATCTGTACCGCTATGCATGTCGAGACATGGAAACTTCTACTGATAATATCCGACTTGCCTTTCGCTTTTGTTTTGGCTTTTGAGTTGCACGTTGCAACTCCACAAGGTGACCGGATGACGGAGATGTCGTTTTATAACATCGATTTTGCGAAAGATGAAGGTTGGGATGGTGATGCAAAGACAGTCGCTCTAGATTAAACTCGCGGGATCACGTCCCTAGTTTCGCTTACAAATCCAGGTGACTGAAATCATTGTGAATTTTGCAAGTTGGACACCAAATTCGACGCGGCGAAGGCGGCAGACCCGCCTACCACAGAAAGCAAAGCTACGAGAACCTGAGCAGCTACTTCCCAGGGGTAGTCCTCGGGGACCAGGTACACGCAAGCAGGACCAAGCAGCAGCAAGCCGAGGCTGAGCGTGAACAGAGCGCCCGGGGTGGCCGGGTCGGTGGCTGCCGAGAGGACTCCGAGCTCTTCGGCCTTTGAGAGGAGACCCAACTTCTCAATTGACGACAGGGAGAGGCCGAACTTCTCGGCGGCCGAGAGCAGGCCTGCCTTCTCCGCTTTGGTGAGCAGCTTCAGTTGCTCCACTCTTGTCAGCAGCTTGATTGGTGGCCCATTGTTGTTTGAAGAGATGGTCTTCGGTCCTGGTTCTCCGAGAGGGAACACCACCGTTCCATTCTGCATATTCGAAAGCGTCTAAGGTCAGTTACCGCAAGCCGAAACGCCGCTAGGCATCATTGCTCGCGCTTCGCATTCGCGTCATCGGGCAACTCTCTTCTCGCCTCTAATCAATCGTTTCCACCTAAACGAAGCTAATTCGATTGCCTCTAGCTAAACTTTTTGCATAGTTCGACATGTAATTCATGTGGTCTAGAAACTTGCTGTTATAATTTCACCACAACAACAAATGCCAACACCAACTTTTCACTGTTCAGACATTGATGTATGTTTTGGAGTACCATACAGAAGAAAAACTGTGCTGAGAATTCCAGAAACAATGGGGTCGGGACTCACCTTTTTGGAGCCGACGGTCTTGGCGGTGGAGGGCAAGGGCTTCTGAGCAGCCATGGCTCGGACGAGCCCAGTTCTCGCCCTGACTCCATTGCCGGACAGAGCAACACTCGCCGAGATTCCGGTCGACGCAGCTTCCATCGGAACCTTCCCTTCTTTCTCGATAGGTAGAATTCAGAATCTTATATGGGGTTTGAGGATCTGAGCGATGGGGGAGTGTCTTCTTTTTGGTGGAACTCTTCCTGAAGAACAGCTGAGGACCTCAGCCTCGATGAATGATGGACGCTCCTCCACCCACGAGGCGGGACAGACCAGGGATCCCGTGGATCAGCTTGCGATCTTACGTGGCCTGCACCGATTGGGTGGCTCCCATTCCATGCAAGAAGCCAACTCGGCTAAAGGCCCAGCCCAAACGTGGGGGGAGAAATTCTAATGTCCGCCCAATCTACGTGAGCCCAGTCCATCTCAACCATCGAATAGCGTGGACGGTTGATATTGAGTAGACTCACTTGCATCGGGTGCACGCGATACTTGTTCTAGATGTGGGACATTAATTATGACCCGATTGATAATCAGGTCTAGGAAAATCGAACCTGATCACCCTTGATTCCATAAATATGTCAAGAAAAAAATTGCTTGTCCGTACCCATGCATTTTGTCTATTAGGTGAATCGGCCCCACATTTTATCTAGACATTGTTTGTTTATCGCGGTCCATTTCGATAATTAAAATGTTGCAATAAATTCCGATTGACGAATATCATGGAGTATGGTAGCACAATTGATCCAAAGTTCCCTATCTGTCATAAGCGCATGAGTTTTCACTGTGTCGTGAACTTAAGGTTGATCTAAACTTCCCCATCCATCAAATCGAATATCGCGCATTAATCTCGTGACGAGGCTTGAAATGGTGCTTGCGCTTGTTGTTCATGTCCTCCCTTTCGATTTTCCGCTTAAAGTAATGTTCTTATATTTGTAAAAATTGTTCAAATAAAATAATTAATCTGGATGCACATGCGAAATTGAGGGGAAAAGTGTTAGAAAAGTCGTAAACTTATTATATTTGTACTAATTTACTCATAAACCTTTTAATAGTAACAATTTAATCCTAAACATTTTGGCCAGATATTATTAACATGGATATTGGCGGACCTACATGGCATGATACCGACATAAACAATATCTAATATTTTTTGAATTTTCTATTTATTTTTCCTCCTTTTTTCCCCCTTCCCTTCCTTCTTCCTCTAGCCAGTCGCCAATCGACAACCAGCCAGAGGTGAGGGACAAAGAGTGTTGCCGGAGATAGGCCAGACTCAAGCCCTCACCAAAGGCCATGAGGACAAGCCTCCCTAGTTGAGCGAGGCTCACCCTCGAGCCTTGCCAAAATTCGCAAGGGTCGCCTCACGCTAGGGTGGTGAGGGTAGAGCCTTGCTAGCCCTCAGTTGGCGACCTAATAAGAAGGAAGGGAAAGAAAAAAAAATAGAAATTTAGAAAAAACTATTAAAATATTATTAAAAGTTATCAATGCGGCATATCACGTGAGCCGGCCGGCGTCCACGTTAGAAATATCCAACCAAATTAAGTTGCAATGATTGAATTGACATTGGTTCAAAAAGTTTAAGACTAAATTATAGCATCAATAAAATGTTAATGATTAAATTGGCATTAATATAATAGGTTTATGAAGTTTTTAACACTTTTCTTGCGAAATTGAGCAAAAATATATATACCCACATACAATAAAAAATAAAAACCCAATTCACCAAGGTCCTCTGCATCCCAAACTTCTAAGAAAACCATTCGATTCTCGCCGTCTCTCGGCTTGCCCATTATTTTCCTAATAAGCACCAAAGACAAAGAAAAATTCATTGCATTTGATCAATTTCATTATGCGTTCATTAGGTGTTAGATTTATTGAGATCTATTCTTATCTCTGGGCATGACAAATTAATATGCCTTTTTTCATCGCTTTAGACATCGTTCATTTGTTTTTATTGGAATTTGATTATAGCTATTTTTTTATTACTTTGATATTTGAAAATTAGATTATAAATTTCGAAAACTAATAATTCACTAAATGGAATCAAATAATAAATTCGACTATATCATTACCAATTTAAAAAATATCTAATTAAATCCAGCAAAACTTTCGATGTGCTTGTTTCTCCACAGGTCGAACTCACATGAATTAAAACTACATATATTACACATTTTCTTTCTTGTATTATTTTTGGGCCAGCCTACATTATAATACTTAACTAGCAATTTCAATTAGACAAACAGAAATTCTTTATATTCAATCCTTTTTTTGGGGGTTTGTAAAATGAAGCCTGAAGCACAAAAATAGGATAGGGAGCAGTAATAGCATGTTCTAGGTCCCATTGAAGTTGACCTGAAGATGCAATGCGAGGGAGGCCAAGGCATATATAAAGGTGGAGGCAGCGGTTTCTATCCCTCGTCGTTTCCAAATGCCCATTGCAACGACCTTCAGGATCCGATTCCACCATCTTCGGTGAAGGTGTTAGGTATCATATAATCACCAAAAAAAAAAAAAAAAAAAAAAAAAAAAGCAAAGTAAAAGCAAGAAAGAGAATTCAATATGCAAAGTTTTATCTTAATTCACCCTTGAATTATGATTACGTCCAATTGAAGATTCTACCATAATTAGCACCTTACACATCTCGAGCAATACTCCTGTGTGAAATACACCCCGTGCTATGATATCAAAATTGTTGAGGTTGTCTCACATTGATAGTGAAAGGGGTTGGTGATTGGTTTATAAATATAAATGAAGATTTCACCATTTAAGTTAGTTTTTGGGATGAGAAAGGGGCAGGAGTTGAAGAGGGAAAAAGAGAGAGACCATGAGCAAAAACCGACGTAGAGAGAGTAGGGATGTCAAAAACCGAACTGTTAATCGAACCGAACGGAAAACTAAACCGAACAAAAAAATTTGGTTTTTTTTTTTTTTTGGTTCAGTTTTCATTCACTTCGGTTCTTATTAAAAACCAATTTTTTTTTTTATCGATTTGGTTTTTATCGTTAACCAAACCGAACCGGACAAAAAAATTTAGTTTTTTTTTTTTGGTTCAGATTTTCATTCACTTCGATTCTTATTAAAAACCAATTTTTTTTTTATCGATTTGGTTTTTATCGGTTAACCAAACCGAACAAAACCAACAAACTGATAAGAGCTTATTTCTTGGAAACGAAAAATATATACAATAGAAAAAAAAAAACAAATGCAAAAACCGAAAACTGAAAGCTAAAAACCAAAAATCGAAAAACCGAACCGAATCAAACCGAACTGAAATTTCGGTTGGGTTTGTATTTGGTTCGGATCTCATTCGGTTCAATTCGGAGGTTTTTTCTAACGGTTCGGTGCGGTTCGATTTTTCAAAAAAATCGAACCGTTGACACCCCTAAGAGACAGCACTAAAAGCGCAGCCGGGCGGGAGTTGAGACGGCGGGGGAGACAAAACCAGTTGCCGAGACAGGAGCTTATTGCCTGCTTTGAGATGGAGGAGCAACATCGTATGGAACCGTGGGGAAGGGGCTGTTAAACGGGTTAATGCGAAGCCAGACGAACGTTCTTCCTCGACTTGCTAGCACCAGATCTACTTCTCCTGCCCTGCGAAGGGATCTGCCCGATGATTGTGCCACAGACCTCATTCATCTGCTGACGATGCAATCGAGCCATGCATTGATTTGAAGTAGTTTATTGGTGCCAAGTTTGACTTGAAATTGATGGTTCGATTTCGAACTATGAATATGACTAAATTCGGTTTCTCAACTCCAAGCTCAAGCTCAACTCACTATAGTATATACACTTAAAAGATTTGAACTCGATTCAACTCAATTATTACAAACTTAATGTAAAACTTGTTTCGACCCAAAAAAAAAAAAGAAATGTATAGCTTGAACTCCATCCCAACCACTCATAAAAAATGTTACATGATATATACACACACACATACATGTTTCTTTCATTTTCCTCAGTTATTAACACAGCTTGCAAGCCGTGTGATTGTAGAATTACAAAATTTGACACGTTCTTAGAGCAAGAAGTTCTCTATCAAGAAGCGGTTACACATTCAAAAAGAGTTGTTATTTCACAAGACCGGTAATTCCTTATCCTTAAAGCAGTCGATGTAGGAAATCCAGTGGCGAAATTGCTAGGTTCAAATACACGATTAAGAGGGGGTGATTTCTGATTTGGTTTTTCAAATAGTAAAAAATGAATTTTTTGCACCACTGACCCCTTTATTAAAAGTTTGCTTCTATACGCAAGTGAATTACAAATGAGTAACACGGGAATTAAAGAGATTAGAGAGAGAAATTGCAAACGAGATTTATAAAGGTTCAACTTGGTTTTAAAATAAACTAAGAGGTACCTTGTTTCATATCGAAAAGATGTGAGTGCACATGTAAACAAGATTTGGCACTAACCATCACTAATTTTTATTTATTGAAATATTCGGATTTATGATTATAAAAAATTAACTATAGTGTCATGTTGAAACGACCCTTAAGATCGTTCACGGAAGAGTTATGGTTATTTATTATTTATTTATTTATTTATTTCGAATTTTTCATATGCCGTGTCAACATATCTTTGAGAACGTACCTATTCATTTTGCAATTTTTTTCCCCTAAAGGGTTACCTCTGTTCAAAATACAGAAATGAGTATGTTAGTTTTGGAAATCAATCAAGTCAAGACTTTTTTAAATTTCTTTCCAAAAAAATACAGCCATATTTTCTAATTGTTTCCCTGAAGAAATACTAGAATTACTCTATTGTATTTTCAATGGAGATTTTATTGTATCCTGGAGGAAATTTGCCAGTGACAATCAACAATATTATGGTGTAAATAATTTTGTAAAGAAAGTGATATCATACTTGAAAGTCTAACTTTATTGTTCTACCCAAATTCGAAGCAATATTTTCCAACAACAATCACTTATCTCGGACTTTCAGATGGGTCTGCTGCTTGCGCTAACTCTTAAGAGTCGACACTCAATCGATTACAATGAAGTAGCGAAGATATTGACCTAAGAATGCTCAATATTCTTCAAATTTCTCTTATTTCAAGCACTCGATGACCTTCTCATAATTTGTCCTTATAGCCTTCCAAAAACGGAAGTTAGGCTTGAATCCACTAGCCCTTATATTCGTCCGTCTTCATGTAAAGAATCTTATGGAATAAGACCCAATCTTGTGTCGGCCACCAAGCGACCTTTTATCGGCCACCAAATTTTATCTTAAATTCTTGATGTCACTTTTGCACGAATTACTTATTTTGTTCACAGTGTTACCTTTCCCGTCGCCTAAATTAGCAATCGAGAGAGAATATTGACAGTAGTTTGGAGTCCAAAACAATTTCTGTTAATCTAAGTTTTTCGATTATGTTACATTAATAGTATTGGTTTAGTAGCTTTTATGACAGAGAAACTGTACGGTAAATAAACGACGATTTTTAAGAAATCTTGTGAAGTTTGACTATAATGAACGACAAAGAGCCTGTATAGGGGGAAATTAAACTAGAGTCTTGTTAAGCATATTTAATAGGAATGTTTTGATTTGATTTTTAAAAAAAATGTGATAAGATATTCCATTGCAAACTGAAGTTTTTTTTTTTTTTTTTTTATTATTATTATAGTTGGTCAAACTATAAACGGAGATATGTGTCTCAAAGGACTGATTTTAGTTTTAGACACTAACGATTTGTTCGTTTTGTAGAAAATAAGTGATTTAAAAGATATTTTTCAAAAAATGACCGCTTATATTATTTAGAGGAATAAATGAATGGAAATTTTTTTCATTGCCCAAGAAAATAGTTAGGCATAGATTAGGAAAAATTACCAAAACAATCCCAAACCTATTTCAATTTTTTCAATTTAGTCCTAAACCTAATGGCCGGCTAGCACTAACATGAATGCCGGCCGGCCGGCCAATGTTAACGTGACAATTTTTTAATAATATTTTATTTTTTCCGAATTTTTTTATTTCTTTTTTTCCTCACTTCCTTCTCCTTCCTCTAGTCGGCCACCGACAACAACCAGCCAGAGGCCCTCACCAACCTTAAGAAAGCCTAGTCATAGTTGGGCAACCTAACCCAAGCGGCCAGCTAGGCTGGCAAGGTTGAAGGCCACGACCTCATGTGGCCTCTAGTGAGGGCTGCCGATGACTGGGCGAGGCTCGGCGGTTTGCCCAAGCTAAAGGCAGGTGGGGCCTCGCTCAACCATGGTGAGGGCGGCCTCACTGTCACTGGGCGAGGCTTGCCCTCGCTATTGGCCGACAAGGGCGAGCCTCGCCATTGGCCAACAAGGCTGACCTCATCAGTGCTCACCTTTGGCTGGCTAGCCGGAGGGAGGAGGAAGAAGGAAAAAAAATAAAAAAGGAAGGAAAAAACAAAAAAGAAATCGAAAAAAATTATTATAAAATTATCTATGTCAGCGTTAGTCAAATGGAATGAATTGACACAATTACAAAAATTTTAAAACTAAATTGGCCAAAAAAAAGTTTATAACTAAATTGGAAAAATTGCAATAGGTTAGGATTGTTTTGGTAATTTTCCCACATAGATTGTTATTGACAATGAAAATATTTTCCATTGACTAATTTTTCCAAACATTATAAACAATCATTTCCAAGTCACTCATTTTTTATGAAATGAACGCACTAAGTAGACGGAACTTGTAGTAAGCCACCCACTTCTGGTCTTTTGCTACATCTTTCCGTTCCATCAGCCATTTCTCTCTTTAATTCGAGTTGATAGCAGATCGCGTTTCATTTCATCACTCAAATAATAGGGAAATCTTATGGTACGAAAAATCGAAATGATAAGGAGAGTGAGTAGATTGGTATCAACCCACGATTGCATTGAAAGGCGGTAAATTTAACAGGTTATTTGATGATCAAATTAGCAATGATACTTTCTTTTTTGTCGACGGTACTGAAATTTTACCAAATAACTTCAGAAATGAGATAAGTACACTAATGGTGCCATAAGTTGTGTACGGCGCTCACTTTGGTGCCAAAAGTTTTCGTCGGATCACTTAAGTGCCAAATCGGAGGAAAAACGCTTACTTTGGTGCCACCGGCAAAAGATTCCGGCCACCGGCGAAAGATTCCAGCCAAAATAATTACATGGCTTTTAAAAAAAAAAAAATCGACGAGGCCTTAAACGACGTCGTTTTGCCGTCCTACATGGATGGCCTCACAAAAACGACGCCGTTTAACTCATTGGGGAAGAAATTCGGGTTTCGACGGGGTCGAAGCCGTGGCCGTCGTCGGGGTTGGGGTCGGAGTCGGGGTCGAAGTTGCGGCCGCCGAGTGGCCATCATTGAGGTCGGGGTCGGGGTCGAAGCTACGGCCATCGAGTGGCCATCGTCGGGGTCGGGGTCGAAGCTACGGCCGTCGAGTGGCCATCGTCGCGGTCGGGGTCGGGGTCGGGGTCGGGGTCGGAGCTGCGGCCGCCAAGTGGCCATCGTCGGGGTCGGGGTCGGGGTCGAGGTCAGAGCCGCTACCGTTGAGTGGCCATCGTCGGGGTTGGAGTCGAGGTCGGGGTCGAAGCCGTGGCCGCCAAGCGCAAGGACCGTCGAGGACGGCGACGGCCGGAGATTAGGGTTTTGAATTGGGGGAGACACCAAACGGCGTCGTTTTGGTGTTAGGATGCTAACTGTGTTCTCCGGTGAGCCACATCAGCTTAAAAAATTAATAAAAAAAGTGCCACGTCGAATTTCCGGCCAACCAGATCGGAGTTGGCACCAAAGTGAGCATTTTTCAAATTTTTTGGCACTTAAGTGATCCGACAGAAACTTTTGGCACCAAAGTGAGCGCCGTACACAATTTATGGCACCATTAGTGTACTTATCCCCTTCAGAAATCTACCAACTATCAGAATTTTTTTCCCATTTTCCCTTGACTGTGTTGGGCACAGAGACAGCTCCAATACCAATTATCGACCATGCGAAAGTGTTGTGGTGATAATACAAGAAAATTATAATAGACATCTCAAGACACACTGTTATACCAAACTGTCATAGAAATCTATGTCTACCTGCACTGCGCGGCCTATTCTCTTCGCACTGGGTGCTACTCTTGAACAAAAAGACCTCTATTGTCTACTAATACTTTTCCTTAATTCGTCCAGCAAAGTCAAAAATGGCGTCCCTTATTTCCTTGGCCAACTGGACAAACTCAACGTCACTTACGTTCGCAAGTTGCTCGCCAACTTGTCTTTCCCTTCTTCGATCTTCTTGCAACTTCTGCACACTTCCAATTTGGACTTTTCTTTCTCTGAATCTTCAAGGTTGGAGTCCATTATTGAATTTTTTCCTTTAATTTAGTCGGTGAAGTTTGGTGTTGATTTCAACAGACTAGATCCTACATTCGTTCTGCTGCCGTCCACTTATCTTAGCCACATTTTCTTTTTCGTTTGATTGGTTTTATATACCAACTCCATCATTTCCCTATGACGTGTTGACTCGGCCTCTTTCTCTCTTGAGAACATTGGGTCACATAGAGAGAGAGAGAGAGCTTCCAAGCTAGGCAAACTAATGTTATGGCGAGATCAGATGCAGGGACGTCATCGGAAAGCGAGTATCAAGTGTTCCTAAACTTTAGAGGTCTTGACACTCGTGAGGGATTCACCAACGTCCTCTTTCATAGCTTGACCGATGCTGGAATCTCTGTCTTTTTGGATGATGAAGAGCTTCGTGTTGGTGAAAGGATCGATGGATTCCTTGAGCAAGCAATCCACAACTCCAAGATCTACATACCAATCTTTTCTCAAAACTATGCTTCAAGCCAATGGTGCCTCCGCGAGCTCTTGCAGATTGTTGCAAATACCTCCATATCGAAAGGGAATAAAGAGATCCTACCTATTTTCTTCGATGTGCATCCTGACGATGTCAAGCTGAAAACTCCGTTGTATCGCAATGCCATACAAAAATTGAAACGCAAAAAGAAGTTGAGCAATGAGGAAGTAGATGTGTGGAGAGAGACTCTCATGGAGGTCGATGCCATAAAGGGGTGGGAAGTGAAGAAGTATAAAGGGTAAGATACCGACTTTCAAGATTACTTGTTTTCCCAATTTCATTAACGCTTAATCATAGACGTAAAAATTTCTATTAATGAGGTGGGACTTTTATCATAGTAATACTAAATGTTGAACCTACGCTACGTTTGTAAAAACAAAAAAATGCGAAACTGCTTAACACTGTCATCTTATATAATGGCGAATATTGATATTAATAGCTAGGAAGCTTAATTAATGAGTGATTGTGGGAGTGGGAGGAAAAAGAATGGGGTAACAAAAATGCCATGCATATTCCTGTCTAATCATTTGATCTTTCTATACTTAGAAAATTTCTCCTCTTGAACCAACATGTTCAACTTCTGTAATCGTTGCTCAAACCCAAATCATAACATATCAATTTCAAAGGCATAGATATTTGTACGTATATTTCGCACGAATGCTATTGACATGGTGCACAAGTTGCCTATTGCCTAAAAAGTATGCTTTGCAGTGATGTTAATGCTCAAAATGGACTCCTAGAAGATCACCTCTAAATCACTAGGCTCCTATTATCTGTCCGATCATTGTGTCTACCCGATGCTTGAATAACATCACTTCCAATTAGGCAACCGTAAATTGCATTTCTCGCCGACTAAGATGGTTTTCCATTGTGGTAGACATGGCAAATTGATCAAAGTGGTAGTGGAAACGGTCGTGAAAAAGCTAAAGACAAAGCATAGGAAGGTGACCGACCATTTAGTCGGAATCAATGATCGAGTTGTAGCAGTGAGAAAATTATTAGATGTCAACTCTGACGATATGCAACTCATTAGCATTTGTGGCATGGGAGGTATCGGTAAAACGACTCTCGCCAAGGTCGTTTTCAATGAAGTCTCTTTTGATTTTGGAAAGTGTTGTTGTTTCCTTGAAGATATTCGAGCAAATTCATCTCATGAGAATGGGTTAGTTGAGTTGCAAAGAAAGTTATTATCTGAAATCAGCAATCGTACAGGAACGTGGAGCATTGACAACAGTGATGATGGAATGAAGATGATTGAAAAAGTACTTCACAACAAGAAAGTCCTCATTATACTTGATGACATTGATAAGAGTACACAAGTGGAGAAATTAGTAGGAGAGAAAACTCTGTGTTCTAGATCTAGAATATTGATTACCACTAGAAATAAAGATGTTTTGCGAATCCACAAATCAAAGTATCATATTTTAGAATATGAAATGGAGGTGATGAGTATTGATTGTGCACTTGAGCTTTTTAGTAGGCATGCTTTTGATAGCGAATCTCCTTCAGATGATTATAGTGATCTTTCAAGGGATATCACATCTGCTACTGGGAGACTTCCACTTGCTCTTGAAGTAATTGGTTCGTTCCTCTACACCAGAAGGCGACAAATATGGCATGAGACATTGAAGAAGTTAAGGAAAGCACCTCATGAGGATGTTTTTGGAAAGTTAAAGATTAGCTTTGATGCCTTAACTTTAGATCAACAACAAATTTTTCTTGATATTGCATGCTTTTTCATTGGTGAGGATAAGAGGAATCCAACATACATGTGGAAAGATTGTGAGTTTTCAGTAGAAAGTCCTCATTAACATGTCTTTAATAAAGATTGTGAAGCACAAGTTTTGGATGCATGATCAACTTAGAGATCTTGGAAGAGAAATTGTTCGTCAAGAAAATCCAACAAATCCTGGAAAGCGTAGTAGGTTATGGATTCAAGAGGAAATTCTTGATACAATAACAACAAAGAAGGTAAAATGCCGATGGGAAAAAACTTATAATTCCTCTACAAGAAAATCCTCTATGTTGCACTAGGATGCTCTTTTTCCTTCTTTTTCCCATTTGAATCCTTTTCCTCTGAAATAGAATACTGAATACCACTCATTTCTTGCTCTCATTTGCAGATGAAGAAAGTTCAAGCATTGAATCTTAATCTATGCAGAAGTTATCTTAATCATATTCAATGTGAAGATATCGGAAGGTTTGAACATCTAAAGTACCTTAAATTAAATGGGGGAACCTTAGTTGGTAACTTAGAGAATTGTCTTACGAAATTAAGATGGTTTATTTGGAGTCATCCTCCACAAACGTCTAAGCCAATCATCATGAACTTAAAGAATGTGGTCATTCTTCAATTTTCTGACAATGATGTCGTAGATGATTCCAAACTGCAAGGCTTAATCAAGGTATATAATCTACTTCTTTTTATTATTATTTTCTAAAGTAATATCTGATTGTTCATCCATTGAATATTGTATTCATTTTGACAGATGGCAAGAAAATTGAAAGTTCTCTCTCTTAAAAGTTGCAATAACATAACCCAAACACCAAATTTCTCCGAATGCCTGAATTTAGAGAGGCTTACATTCGAATGTTGTTCCCAATTGAGGAAAATTGACAGCTCTATTGGGAAGTTAAAGTGCCTGACTGAGCTAAGGATTGGTAGCTGCGGTTGTCTTGAAGATTTGCCTAACCAAATCGGGGACCTAGTGAAGTTGAAGCTCCTCTCTATACTATGGTGTAAAGTGAAAAAACTCCCAGAATCCATATGGAAGTTGAGATCGTTACTTGAAGTACACTTTGAGGGTGACTTTGATGGATTACCTAGTGCTATTGGACTACTTCAAAATCTAAAAGTGCTTCAAGTTAGTAGTCGCTATTTAAAAGATCTTCCAAATACCATTTGCATGCTTCCTCACTTGCGAAGATTGAAGTTGATGCGATGTGATAAGATTCAAGAGTTACGGTACTCCCAACAAGTTTAACCCACCTAATTGTGTCATCTAGATCGTTGCACTATGTCTCGAATCTCAGGAACTTGACTAATTTGGTTGAGCTGGATCTAGATGCTAGAGGACAAGCCTATGGAGATCATTTATGGTGGATTGAGAATTTATCCAAATTGACTAATTTGAGACTGAGACTTTGCAATGTTCGTATTTCTACTGAGCTGGTTTTCCTTCCTCTGTTAAAGAAACTTGATTTGCATGAATTGGACGTGCAAACCGTGCTGCAGCTTCCCTTGTCTCTGCAATATCTAGCCCTTCATGATGCCAATTCGATGGAGTCACTCTCTCTGACCCCGATAAATTTGTCACCATTAAACCTTCGTTGGTCTCCGTGGCAAGATTTAGTGCCACAAATGAAAAGGACTCCGTTGCAAGAATTGACACTCGGTGTGGTTCGAGTTCTGCGTGCAGGGAATTTGGATGTGCGATGCCATGTAAATCTCGAGAGATTGAGGCTATCAGGCATGAGGAAGTTGAAAGAGGTCCTAGTGAGTTGTCCAAAGCTAGTTGAGATCCAATGTCCTCTGGTGTTCGAATCACTAGAGGCACTGTTCATTGAAGAGTGCGAGTCCTTGGGAAGCCTAACGTATCTGAGAGAAGCCGGGCACAATGATAATGGGTATGCGACTGATTTGACTAATTGTGAAGGGAGACTAATCCTTCCGTTGAGAGCCTTAAATAAGCTGCGAAGGTTCACCCTGGGGCGTTGCCCCAAGATACTCGAGATACAAATTGTCGGTATGTCGGAATCATGGGAATACTTCAGCCTTTTCGAATGTCCTTATGTGCAAAGTCTTGGTGGTTTATCAAACTTAAAGAAACTCAAGGATTTGAACATCAAGGACAACCAACGGCTGCAGGTTGTCAAGGGCCTTGACGAGCTAGAGTTTTTGGATAACTTACAAGTTCATGGGTGCGGATTGTTGGAAAGGCTGATTGATGTATCACGCACGAAATTGCCAAATTACTGCCGCATACATAGCCGCTGGGAAGACTTTCGGGCCTATCTCGAGTGCTACAAGCACCATAAGGTGAGCCTCGCCGAACCTTTTCTCTATCCTGCACTTCACATTCGATTACCTGAATACAAAGATTTTGGTACTTTAGTTTACTTATTGCTATCGGACCAATGAAGATGCCATCGAGAGATGAATATGCGTTCGAACTGACCTCATTTATTCTAACGCCCTTCTAAATTTTGGCACACCTGCAAGTTCTATTTTCCCAGTTGTGTTTTCTCATTTTCCTTTTGTTGTTGTCTACTCCTTTTTCTCCCCTTTTTTTGTTCCCTCCGTCCATTTAAAATTTCCAAAGTTTAGATAAGTTAGGGGATCCGTTCAATTGGTATCAAAATAAGTGAAAGAACTTCATTAATCCAGAAGAAACGCCATCATTCAGTTTCTCATCATATGATGAGTGAATTGCTCAGATAAGTTTATGTTTTCACTTAAAATAATTTTGATTCTTACCTATACTATTTATCATAGAGATAAGGTTGGTATTTATCACTCAAAAGAATCATGTACTCGTTTCACAATACACTTTGCTCATTGTTTGTGAGGTGAAGTAGAGTACTTTTCTTCTACTCATTTAACTATTTGTTAAGTAGGATGATTCTTTGTTTTTTAACTCCCAAAATACTTTTACTCAATCGTGTATGAAGTACATGAAAACTTACTAATTGAATCAAGGCTGAAATCAATAGAACTTTACCAGAGAAGGTGAGTTTGAGCCATTCTCCCTCTCTCTTTCTTTTCGGTTTTCTTGACGCAACCATCCACGAATATGAATTCAACTTTTTGGTAGATTTGTAATAATTATAGAAAATCGAAAAACAATCAAATAGACATGAATTAAATTTGGTCTCACTTATTTTAATACCCACTCCACACTTTTTTCTTATATATATTTTATGCCTGTGTTTTCTCAATTTCTTTTCTTTTTTCAGTTTTTCTTTCCTTTTTTTTTTTTTTTTTATACGAGAAAGTTCCATATTTGCAGCAAGTCTACGAAATATGGTTAATTTTTTTTTTTCACAAATGATCGGGAAAACTTCGATGCCTAGAAGAAACATATAGAATAGCTCAGAGTCTTTTCTTAAAATGTTATTTTCGTTTTTTACGAAGTGAATTGTTTAGTTTAGTGTATTTCTTTTCACGTAATATACTCCACCTTATATAGTCCATTTCTTACTCAATGCTATTCATTATGGGGATGAGTTTGGCATATTGCAATTACTACCGGGGAAGATATGGCACTAAAAGAATCAGAGTTTCATTGCACAACTCAAAACAATTTTGCTGAATGAGGTATTTCAAGAACACAAGCTCCTCCAGACAAAACCTACCCACTAATGAAGTAACTTATGTCCTTGATGGAGTTGAGTTTTCACATGAATTTGCATGTGGTTGTGTTCAGCCAAGTAAGATGTGTGTTCCAAAAGCACCTAAAATATTTAATAAAGGCTTTACAGTTTGATTAAAAGCCACTTCAAACAGGAACAGGAGAGCCATTTCAAGCAGGAACAGGAACAGGAACAGGAACAGGAAAGCCACTTCAAACCCAAACAGGAATTAGAGCCGAGGAGAAGGCTGGGGAGAGTGTCGTTCCAATACCTGAGCTTCTACAGTTTTCTGCATTGCATCCTCCCCTGTTTTTTCCCTTTAGATTAAAAGCCACTTCAAACAGGAAGTAAAGCAGAGGAGAAGGCCGGGAAGAGTGTCGTTCCAATGCCTGAGCTTCAACGGAATGTGAGGTCGATTGAGGGTAAAGATGGCGAGCTGGCCTATCATTTGGCGGTGGAACCGCAGAGGGCCCTCCCTGCAAGTAATGAATGCCAATGGCGTCCGGCAAAGCATACCCAGAAGAATAAAGGCCGCCTTATCTGTACTATTGTTTTGCCTAGAAGGCATTTGTTTCTTTAATTAGTTTTTGCTCTTAAGCTCGGGCTTTGGCTCGCAAAAGCTGAGAGAGATTTGAACTCCTGGCTTAAGCCAGAGTGCAGAGTCAATTTCTGCTACTCATTTGACTTTTGATATGCAAAACTGAGTCTTGGTTTCAACTAGTCAGAAAAGGTTTTATCTACTTGATTTATAACTAGTCAGGGTCATTTCCTGTTAATATCATATTGTCTCTCTCTCTCTCTTGGGATCTTATATTTTAGGCAGGTTAGGCATCAGATCCATAAAATATTTTACTAATCTCATTGACTATAGGCTATGAGTCAAAGAACTGGGGAATGGCTTTAATGTGAAACTGTTTGAATCTAATGAAGAGGGAAAACGAACTCATGTTGATGTGCATAATCTGCACGCACGACTTCATTCCTTAATAAGATGTGAACCCACATGATTTGTGATATTCTTTTATATGATACTGTTTCCTTATAAAAGTAAAGATTATTTATTGTACTTCAATCTCAAAAAATGCAGCTGAACTATATATTTGACTTTCACCAGTATTTTTCGAGGAATTTAGAACAACCGTGAACTATTTTCTTGTATATAGCGTACATTGACGAAGGGATCAAACAAGGTAGACATTAGTTGATATGTATAACTATTTGCTTTGATTGCATAGTTTTAATCATGGTTTTTCTTTTTGAAACTTTTTCTTAAAATTTTCAGGAATCATGCTTTCATAGGACTTGTGCATGTTTTAGAGACTTATGAAGTTTTGAAGACTACTCGCGTCATACTTGTTAGCATGCAGGGACAGAACTAGCAACAGTGTTTAAGTGGGGTCAGTTCCCCTAAGAGTCTAATATAAGGCATTTCATTTAACCAAAAAAAAAAGCCAAAAAGATGCAATCGAGCGATAAATTGGTTTGACGGTTTGATATGGAATTGTGAAAAATAATGAAATTCGGTTTCTCGTCCCAATGGTTGAGCTCAACTCGATGTGGTGTATATGCTTGGTATTCAACTCGACTCAATTATTAAGAAATGAAATCATGATGTAAAGTTTAACTGGACCAATTTGACAGGTTTTAAAACTTTCAGGAAATGCAATCAATGCAAAAACTTGATTAGACTGATTTAATAAATTTTAAGACTTCATTGTACTTTCATGACAAGTTTTAAAACTTAAATTATACATTCATGATAAATTTTAAGACTTCAAATGCACTTATTCCATATAAATATATGATCTTCTTATGTTTTAGAAAGGCTCTCTTCTAGTCTACTTAGCAGTTGTTGGGGGAAAAGTATAAAAAAAAAAAGTCTTAAACATATAACATTATACAAATTCAGTCTTAAGCTTTTTAATTTGATCAATTTAGTTCTAAAATTTTTTACATTGATACAAATTTAGTCCTTTCAACCAATTTTGGCTAACCATTGAATGTTGACGTGGTAATTTTTAAATAATTTTTTATTTTTTTCGAATTTTTTATTAATTTTTTTCCCCCTTTTCCTCTTCAAATGCCTTCCTCTCCTGTAGTGGCCAGCAAGCCTCTAGTGGCCTGCCGGCCCGCAGCAAGGATTGCGGCCCTCGCCCACCAACAATGAGGGCTTCTTTTTCTGGTACTTTTCCCGTTATTGGGAGTTCACTTGATACAGACAGTTCAATAATAAATTGGCTACACATCTCTGTTCCTCCACAGCAGCTTCTTCGGCAGCCACCATTGTCGTCGTGCATCTTTCACCATGGGACTTTGCTGATGCCCTTTTCAACGTTGCTGCAGTTAGGAGCATACACTGCTTCTGTTTCTGTTTATATTTGGCCAAACGTTTCTATCCATAGAGTCGGCGTAGCGTGTTTGACGAGTCCGGAAAGACGAACTTCGATCTTGAAAGTCAAGGATGCTGCGTACTGCCAGTGCAATTGAGAGGGAAGCGGTAGGCACTAAAGAACCCTGGCATGTCGCAACGACTCGACTGCTGAACTTCTCGGTGGAGCTTGTGGACTGACATGGATCGATTTGTCGGTCCGCGCTTTTAGTGGCATGCAGATGGGCATTAACAAAATCATCGTTCGACCCATTGATCCATGGAATAGGTATCATGTTATCAATTAACGATCCATTTGTTTGAAGGAAAACTATGTCTAAGAAATTGTTTTCCGACTTTCTGATGTTTAGATGATAAAAAACCAATCGAAATAGGGAAAATATTTTCCATGGACGGTAAACAACGAGCTTACATCAGGAAAGACGAGTTCCTCTTTTGGCGAGAACGGAATGTTTTTCTGAAATTTCGTGAAAAAGGTATATATATTTCATGGAAATTGTTCGAGGAAGACGCTTCCTCATTGAAGTGAAAGTTGTGACGCCAGCTGTATCATTTTCCCTTAATTTACGGCCCACTTTTTTATTGCATGTGACTAAGTTCTCTTGAAAGCACAATTTCAATGAAAAAAGATAGAAAAAACAAGTTCCTCCATTCAATTTTCTCTCAATTAATCTCGGATTTCTCGAAAAGGCGATCTGCACCGGCCTTTCTGGACCCAACGGTCTTGGCAGCAGAAGGCAAGGGCTTCTGAGTGGCCATGGATCGAACGAGCAGCGGCAAGAATGCAGAAGAAGAAGAAAATGGAGGCTCGGTTCTCGCCCCGACTCCGTCGCCGGAGAGAGCGACCCTCCGTGAAATTTTGGTGCTACAGATTGTTCCAGCGTCCATCAAAATCTTCCTTCTCGATTTGTAAAATCAGAATCACATGAAGTTGAGGATCTGAGTGACTGTGTTCTTTCTCCTGTTGAATTTTGCCTGAAGATCAAACGAGGAACTCGAGACTCGACAAATGATGACCACTCCACACCAGGGAAAGAAGGATCGTTTTTCGGCTTGCAAACCATCCGAAGTACGCGAGCTCACTCTATTTTCGTTTATCGAATGGTGCAGCCTCACGTGAGGAGTCACGTGATCTATTGATTGATTTAGAAGGGGCTCACATGTATCGTGTGCATGCAATGCTTATTCTAAACACGGGACATTACTTATCATGTGATCAATCGATATTTAGGAAGATCTTAGCAACCAAGAAGGAAATTGTCTGTGCGTATTTTGCCTATTAGGCGAACTGGGCCCAAGCAAGCCCATTCCCGCTCCCTCAACTGTTAAGTCTACGCATTATTAATTGATTATCTACGAACAAGGAAGCTATAAATAATGCAACTATGAATCTCATGGAGAGTTCGATCCAAGCTCAGGATGAATGCTAGCGGCATGATCTGCTTTGGTGATTAAAAAAAAAAAACAATGCAATAAACTCCAAGCGAAGCATGATAGCTCGACAATTCAAAAGCTACCTACCTTTCATAAATAAATAAGTTACTTTTGAATCACAAGATTTAGGGTGTGTCATTGTCATGAGTCAAATCAAATATCACCCAAGAATAAGGCTGGAAATGATGACAAATTGTTCATGTCCTCTCCTCTTTATTTTATATGAAAAATGGTTAAAACTGAATACAAAAATTTAAATTCCTTTTAATTTATTGATAAAGTTAATGTTCTTAATTTGTGAAAATTATTTTTTTAAAAAAATGATCTGAATGTACATATGCGAAATCAAGTTAATTCTCTAACAATTAAGTGGAATGAACATATACAAAAAATTAACCTTCCTTTTAATTTATACATATGTATAATAAAGATAATATATATATATATATATATATAGTAGTCAAAACCCGAGTCCCCGAGGTGCTCTGCATCTCAAAACCCTAAGGAAACCCACCCGATTCTCACCATCCCTCTCGGCTCGCCCTGTACATTTCTCGAAGGCGCATCAATGGCGGGCTCCGTGGTGTCGCTCGACAAGCTCAAGGCCTTCTGGCGCTCCCAGGTTCACGACGACGCCAACTGGGCCTCCAACATGGTATCCTCTCTCTCTCTCCCTCGCATTCCTGTTCTTTTCTGTTTTACCACGCTCGAGAATGGTTTTAAGTTTTATAGTCTGAGAACAAGAATGAAAGGCGGTCTGTCCTTTTGGATTCTTAGGTTGTAGATGCGAGTTGAGACGGACTGGTGAATGCGTTTCTTGAAGAGGGTTGTTTCTGGTTTTCGCATTTATATAACGATTTAGGAGGCTCTGTGCGATCGAACTATGCGGAGAGACTATACATATTTGCTGCATTGCTGTAACTTTTCTGGTTGAGCTTTTCGCTGTCGTGATTTAGCTATGGGGACTGGCAAGCTGGGCAGTCGAGTTGGGTTGGGAGGTTGTTCTGAATGGGCTCGTTTGATTCAAGTCCCTCATGGTCTATTGCTATTGCTTGGTGTCCTGTTATTATATTCTTAATGCGACTAACCCTGTAGCGTGTTTGTCGTTGAGAATGATGGATCATGCTCATTGCGTAGTGGATCAGCACAATTTGTGGTTGTGGATTCGGAATCTGGGTCTCAACAGTCTATACATCCACGGGAATTTCTTTGGTCATAGTATCTACTTGTATTCTCCCATTTTTCTGTGTTTTTTCTGGGTCTTTTTTCTTATTTCCATCTCTTCTTGGACCAAAATGGGATGAGCTTCAGTTACATGAAAGTGAAGTAGTATGTCGACTTATGAGAAGTTGCTTCTGTTTGCTTTTTAGTAGTCAAATTCAGATTTTTTGGACGACTTAATTGAATTTTCTGTCCACTGCCACATTATATCGGCCCTTTGTAGGGGCCTGTGATTGGGGATGATGGAACACTTCTATTGGTTATGTGCTTTGTGCTTAAAACTTGTTTCATGTGATATTAGGTCGACATCCGTTATGCTAACTTCTGGCAAAGTCATTCTTTATAGTCTTGAATGTGTGTCAGAGCCGCATATTTGCCTGAACTAATGATTGTTCTGGTCTGTTGTACAGTTGCTGAAGCTCACCTGGAAGGTGTGGCATTCATGTTGAGCAGTTTAACAAGCATGTATTGACCGCATTTCAAATAGAATTTTGTTCTTTTGTTGAGAAACTTAGATGGGCTGAGTGAGAAATGTTACGATGTTGCTGCAAGTTGGTTATAAACATTGAGCGAATTCTTATTTTTACTAGGTTCGTACCACTTTTGATTTTTCAGTCAAGTGATGTATGGTTTCTTTCTGCAGAACTTGCTGCGAGCAGTGGGGTTGTTTGCAGGCTCAATCATCCTTATGCGGCAATGTGGTGATCTCATGGCAGTATGAGGGTGGATAAATGCTGGTGATCAACTTGGTGAACAGAAAAGCTCATTCATTTCGTATTTCAAATTGTCTTTAAACGCAGTTGCAACAGGCAAATGACTATATGCCCTGTGTAGTGGATCAAATTACGCTTGTTCGGATAGATCTACACAGCTGCTTTTGCTGACTTGGTTATGGTTTGGCCTGAACTTTGATCTTGCAACTTCTGCTGCTGTGCGGAGTGAAAGGGGGTTTCGAATTTTCATATGGGGGACATGTCGAATGTTTGCTAGGTGGTATGTGGCTTATATGTGTGAAAGTCTTCATTGGTGCTTCCAATTTTGGTGATTGAAAAATTGCTTCTCTAGTAATTCATTGCATCTGTATTTGTCCACAAGTTACCCATTTGCATACATAACAATGTAAACTCTGCTAGTAATAGTGGTGAGCATGGTCCGAGTGGGCGGTTCTCACCCAAGATCTAGGAACAGCCCACTAAAGATTGGTTTTGAAAAATTGGAACCGAGAGCAGTCCATTAATTCTATGGATCCACCCAAGAATCGGACCATCAGTCCGGTCCAATTCTCAGGTGGGTCCATAGAACCGGTCCCATCGAGCTTCATGCATGCTAAAAAATTACACAGTTGAATCACCTTATCAAAGACACTCTCAATTGGAGCTAATGAACCAACAATATTAGTATACTAGGAAGTGTGTAAGAAAGAGAGCACACTCACCAAACTTCTTATAAGTGGGCAAACATAGATAGTAGAAGTAGACTAGGGATTTAGGATTTTTCATTTTTTTAAAAAATTAATTATTATATATATGTTATCGGTCCGATCTGAATGATATATCCACACTATAGAATATATTAGGAACGATCCGAAGATTGAACCAAATTGGTACTCACCTGTTCCAATATATTGGAATCGAGAACTGGACTGGTTCGTTTCCAGGTGATTCGGGCGGTTTCTGGTTCCTTTGCACACTACTAGCCAGTAACGCTCAAATAGCGTTGGTCACAATACCTAAAGCTCTCTAATTCTTGTCATGCACATTGTTCATGGGCAGGGAAAGTTAAACATAGGCTCTGGTGTAGAACATATAAGATCAAATGCTGACATTTGAAAGTCAGGCCCAGTTTGAATGGACCTCTCTAGTGTTTCAGAAAGCTGAGTGGCCATCTATTCCCTACATTGGTTTACATATTGAGTGTAAGTGGACAGAAAGTCGAAATTCAAGTCATGTAATACGAGGGGTACAAGACGAACAGCATTGAGTCTAGAAAAAGTTCATTTTCTGGGCCAATCTCTTAGAATGCCTACTTTCCAAAGCTACTCCCACATCAACCCGGGTGATTTGGAGATTAAGAGTTTATCTATTTTGCAAAAAAATGAATAATTTGGAATACATTTTATTAAAAACAATCGCATATAAAAATGAAAGAATAATAAATATATTCATCGTCGGCAAATATGGTCATGTATAATTTGTCGTCAATAATAAAAATATTTTTACTAACTAATTATTCAAAAATGATACAACTAATCATTTAAAAAAAATTCCAAATTATTCATTTTACATCCCCAAAAAAAAAAACAAAAAAACAAAAAACAAAACAAAACAAAACAAAACAAAGTCTAATCCTTATTGCTGCATCAAATTTTTACACAAACATAAGAGTGCTCAGATTGACCCACTAAAGATGGGTGAAGTTAATATCATAATGTGGGAGGAGCCAGCGGTGAATCTCGCAAAATTGCCTTCCGGAACTTAAGTCGAGGGGGAAGTTTGTAAATGTGTACGCATGCATGCCTTCAAAGTTTGCTCCGGTGCTGCACAAGCGTCATGTCATCGTTTATAACGGGCTAGATTGTCGTGTCCATGACAAGTGTATGTGGCAACAAACGATTCTTTTCATTAGGGGATTTAGGTATAAAAAAAAAAATCGTAAATTTCTCATCTAATGTCTGATTAAACAATTTGGAAATTCAAATTCTATGTAATTGAAACTGCTTAGCAAGTGTCTAAGCCGACAGCGATGCCGTTGGGACACCCTCCCTCCTTCAGTGCAAACCATTAAAGGCTTCTCTCCCTTTTTTCAGTTCCACCGATGTCACCAATTCGTCTTGTGCTGACTGCTGAGATAACGTAACGTTAATAAAGGTCAAAGCCTCATGCAGACATCTCGTTATGGAGTCCTGCAAACTTCGACAATTGTCGACAAGCCACCAAAAGAGACAACCTGCACCTCTCCGAGCTTGGTAACTGTTTGATGTCCCTTTGCTGTTCGCTCCCTCATGTTTCTCTTGTCTTGCATCTGGAACCGTGAACTTAACTCCACCGTCCTAAGCAACAGCGCTCTAAAAAACCTCTTTAGTCGTGTTACCATCTTCTCTCTTGCTTCATTTGGTAGGCCAAGGGAAAAGATGGCTAAGAAATCAAAGTAGCATCATTATGGCAAAGATAATGCCATGCTTGTCAAATCCCGATCCATAATATCTGAGTGTCGAATGCGAGCCATTTGTTTCAAACCCCGTATTTCCTATTGGGTCTTCATGTTCGTGACATCATTCGTACAGGTATGCTTCCATCATCTTTCTCTTCTTTTGGGACAATGCAGTGCGGTGCAGTGCACGCGGCTCTGCTACTTGACGTGCCACACCGACGCCCGAGATGCGGCGAGCTGCCGGGGCTTTTTGGAAGTTGGTCGGAATTCGGGGAAAGCAATTGAATATAAGCTTTGCTTAATCACGTTAGCGCCATAACCATAACCAGTACATAAGATGTAATTCAAATCGCTATCAGCCTAAAACTTCATCAGCTGCCGCGACTCCAAGGTCCACCGCCCGCTACATGTCGTCCAGGATGGTCTGTGTTGTCGCCTCAAAAGGGAAACACCAACAAATACTCACCCTGCTACAAGCATCCTCAAAAACACACTCTCTCATTTGCCATTTCTTAGCACCTGCCGTACTCGCTTTTGTACTAGAATCCATCTGGTCGCCTCGCATTCTCTCTTCAACGCTGGTTTCAGGTTTTTCTCCAGGCGAGATCTTGCCGGATAAGTCCATCTCAAGCCCGCTTCTCCGGCGGTCGCAGCCCTAGATAGTCCAGCTTCATCTCACCTTTTGGTACGTAAGATCTTGCGCTTGTTTCACGTGATTTTGTATTTCTCATGCACTGCGGTTCTCGAGAGTTCTAAGCTCAAGAGGGTCTCCAGATCTGTAATCTATGAAATCTTGATTGACAGTGAAGAATCTTTCCCTGTAAAATCTGAAATCTAAAGATTCCAAGATCCTTTTCTTTTACAGCGCAACATCATGGAGGAGAAAAATCAACATGGGAACTGTTCTCGTGACGATCAAGTCAGCAGCACCACCTCAGTGCTGAGCAATGGGGCCCCACAAAATCTCACGCAGAGGATTTCTCAAGAACCCCCTAAGGAAGTCCAATTTTCCGAAATAGCCCCACCGGCCGAAGAGCCGCTCGACCTGAACATCGGACTCTCTTTTGACGATCTCTTCGAAGAGAGCAAGAAGGGCCCAAATCCTAACCCGTTCTCGTCGACTGCAACAGGAGCAACCGCTGTCAATAATGTGAACCCACCAAAGAACAACAATGGCATTCAGCCGCCACCACTGCAGCCGCAGCAACAACCATTGCCTCCATACCATACCACAGACAATAACAACTTGGACGAAATCAGCTCGTATGTAGAGGAGCGAAAGAAGAAGCAGTTAGAGGCCTACAGGAGGTTCATCCTGAGGAAGAGGGCCCGTGAACGTGCCGAGGCGAAGAAGAAGGCAGCTGCTGCTGCTGCATCCTTGCGGGCTCCTCCTCTTGCAGCAGCAGCGGCAATGCAGCTGCCTCAACATCCACCACCGAAGTCGATCACGCTGCCAAGAGCAGCAGCTACTGCATCGCCTTCCGCTCCTCCTTCTCTGCTGGTAGCAGCAGCAGCACAGCCACCTCAAGGTCCACTGCCGAAGTCAGTGGCGCTGCCAAGAGCAGTGGTTGCCGCATCCCCTCCGGCTCAATTTCTAGCGGCAGCAGCACAGCCACCTCAAAGTCCGCTGCCGAAGCCGACCGTGCTGCCAGGAGCAGCGGCTTCGGACATGGAGAACCTCATGCTTCGTTGGGCTGTGGAGAAGATGAATGCCCTAGGAGAGTCCTATGGGAAAAAAATACTAAAAGGTAAACATTGTTTTTCTTTCCCCTTCATTGACTATTCCAGAGAAAAATGGAAGATGTTCGAAAGATTTTGCTTGCATGAATTAACTAAATATATCCTGATATATTTTCCAAAGAAGATGCTGCTCATTATCAAATTTAACTTTTCACTTGCATGCACATATAAAGCTGATTTATATCCTAATCTGCTTCAACGTATTACAGCATGTTTAGTATTGAAGCCTGGAAATTGAGATGAGCTTATTAGCACTTGTGATGCTCCCTAATAATTATCGGTTTCTTCGGTGTTTAAGGTTGCAAAATTTGAATATTAGGTTAAACATGCAGTCTCCAGTCACTGCCGGATAACACTACGTGCCAGGTAAAGTTACGATAAATTTGTAGCAACCTAACCATGTGAGAACAAATATAGAGCAACAATTAATGTCACATAACATATGATGTAAACGTGTCGTGTCATGGCAACAAATGAACTCATTTCCATTACATCTGAGATTAAACTCATTGTTACGCAATTCACACGTCAACAAATGAAATCAAGGATAGATTGACTAACTCAATGCAATTGGATTGGATATGCTAGTAATTTTTAATGATATCGACATAATCAAAGCAAGTTTATCTAACTGCTCATAAACTTGAAGCGTTTAATCTCTTCTAGCGGATTAATGTAGTTGAGGTTGTAATAACAATAGCTGCTCTCTTTCTCTAGTTTGTTACTGAAACTCATGTATTTCCATCCCTCCACCTATATCAACTGCACTAGACTAAATACATACAGTAGCTATCTTAGAAAAACTTTATAGCTTCTTCTGTTATTTATGACATTTTTGCATAGGAGCAAGTGCTCACGCCCGAGGCACAGGCTCTTCCAGCTCTCAGCAGCCACGGGCATCTCCCCAACCAAACTCGGAAGCAAAAGCCTGCACTGCCAAGGTGATCTATGAAAAGTCGGCCAATGTGATCAAGGATACCTCTCACGACAAGCAGATCAAGAGACCTAGGCTTCTAAATGCTGTTCAAAGCAACAATGCTCATCAGAAGAATAGGAAAGACTATGGAGTGAGAGGAATGAAGCAGTTGCTGACTGTGACCACCACAGGAGATGGGCCAGAGGGCAAGAAGGTGGACGGGTTCCTCTACAAGGACAGCAAGGGCGGTGACATCCTCATTGTGTGCCTCTGCCACGGCGTGTTCCTCAGCCCAACCGACTTCGTCAAGCACGCCAATCACACTGCTTGGTCCAACCCCATGAAGCACATTGTGTTCAATTCGCCGCCGCCGCCACCTCTGTAATAGGGTAACTAATCTATATCCATATATATGGAAAGGCTCATTTAATTTCAACTCCAGCATGTCGTTATCTTATACCGTCTCAAGTCTGTGTAATAAAGTCCTTTTTGGGTGTTCTTGCAACCCCAGCTTGTATGTTGCTTTGGTTTATGCTGTGGAAAGAGTTTTAAGTAAAACTCTCAACTATCTCATATTTGTGTGTTTTTCATTAATGTCAAACAGCATAATGTGCTGAATTTGTTAATGTTTTTTGGTATGTTATATCTCTTTTTCTTAAATCAATGTCGAAAGACACGTTCATACATTAGCAAGAGAAAAAGCGCGTTTCCGCAACGGCTAATGGAATGAATACTCTTGCTCGATGTTTTCACTTTTGCCTTTCTTTCCTAATTACACCCAAATCAAATGAATGAGAGTAGGGACAAAATTGTCGTCCATTACTTGAGAGTGGGATTGAAGCCAAACAGAATGTATTGAATCTGACTTATCTGATGACTTAGACTAGTTTTATTAAATCATTTACACTTGCCAACATAATACATGCTTGAATAACGTGCGCATGATGTTATCTCTATCAATTAATCAAGTGGAGAACGGTGGCTTTATAACTTTAAAGAGAAAAGTGTCGAAAAAGTCATAAACTTATTGCATTTATATCAATTTAGTTCTAAACTTTTTGAATTTATACCAATTCAATCATAAACCTTTCAATATTGTCAATTTAGTCATAAATCTTTTGAACTAGTGTCATTTTAATCCTAAAATTTATGACTTGGTGTTAATTCATTCATTCCATTTAATTTTGACTAGATTTCGCTAATGTGAACACTAGCCAGCTTACTTGGTACCACCAGCACTAACATCAACAATTTTAATAATAGTTCAATAATTTTTCAATTTTTTAATTATTTTTTATGATCTTTTCTCCTTCTCCTTCTCCTTCTCCTGCTTCTCCTCCTTCTCCTTCTCCTTCTCCTCCTCCTCCTAATCCACTTTCTTCTCCTTCTCCTTCTCCTTCTCCTTCTCCTTCTCCTTCTTCTCCTTCTTCTTCTTCTGCCTCCTTCTCCTTCTTCTGCTTCTCCTTCTTCTCCTTCTCCTTCAAGCTTTTTTTGTTTATTTCCTCTCCTTTCTTCTTCTTTAACCACCGGCCTCTTCTTCTTCTTCTTCTTCTTCTTCTTCTTCTTCTTCTTCTTCTTCTTCTTCTTCTTCTTCTTCTTCTTCTTCTAGCTTTCTTTGTTTATTTCCTCTCCTTTCTTCTTCTTCTTCTTCTTCTTCCTTTTGTCAGTAACCACCGGCCATTGACCATCTCTGGGTAGGTTGGCCTCATCGAGCCATGGCCAATTTGACCTACAAGGCTGGCAAGTGACGCCTGGTGAGGGGAGCCCTCGCCATGGCCAAGCAAGGCCAGCCCACTCAATCGTGGCCGGTGGCCAACCATCACTTGTGGCTGGTGGCCATTCATTAGCAAAAGGAAGAAGAAGAAGAAATGAGAGAAAAAAAAAGATTAAAAAAACTTGAAAAAATATTAAATTATTAAAAATTGTCTATATCAATGTTGGCAATGCCATGTAAGCCATCCAGCATCCATGCTAGCAATAACTGGCCAAAATTAGCCAAAATAACTAAATTGGCATCAAGTCAAAACATTTAAGACTTAATTGGTAGGATAAGTACACTAATGGTGTCATAAGTTGTGTATGGCGCTCATTTTGGTGCCAGAAGTTTCCGTCGGATCACTTAAGTGCCAAAAAATTTGAAAAATGCTCACTTTGGTGCCAACGCCAATCTGATCGGCCGGAAATCCGACATTGCCTTTTTTTATTAATTTCTTATGCTTATGTGGCTCGCCGAAGTTTCCTTGGATCACTTAGGCCTTCAAACGACGTTGTTTTAGCGTCCTAACACCAAAACAGCATCGTTTGGTGTCTCCCCCAATTCAAACCCTAAATCTTGACAGCCCACGTGCTCGGCGGCCACGGCTCCAACCCCAACCCCAACCCCAACCCCGACGATGGCCACTCGGCGGCCGCAACCTTGACCCTGACCCCAACCCTAACCCTAACCCCGACGATGGCCACTCGGCAACCAAGTCAAAGGCCATGATCTAGCCGGTGCTCGGGGAGGCCGCCGACGAGTGCGCCGCCATTGATGTCTCCCTCTCCATCTTCGATCTCCCCGACGAGTGCCTGGCCTGCGTCTTCCAGTACCTAGGCTCCGACGACTAGGGCTGGTGCTCCCTCATGTGTCATCGAGGGCGTCCGAACAACGTCAAGCAACGGTGGCTGAGCGAGCGACGGCGGCCCAGTGACAGCGGAGGCTGAGCGATGACGGCCGAGTGAGCTAGGTCGGAAAAATCCCCAAATGAGTTAAACGACGTCATTTTTGTGAGGCCATCCATGTAGGACAGCAAAATGATGTCGTTTTCTTAAGGAGGACCGAAAACGATGTCGTTTGAAGGCTTTGGCTATTTTTTTTTTTTTTTAAAAAGCCACGTAATCATTTTGGCCTGAATCTTTCGCCGGTGGCACCAAAGTGAACGTTTTTCCTCCAATTTGGCACTTAAGTGATCCGACGGAAACTTTTGGCACCAAAGTGAACGCCATATACAACTTATGGCACCATTAGTGTACTTATCCCCTTAATCGGCACTTGTTCAAAAGATTTAGGACTAAAGTAGCACAATTAAAAGGTTTAGGACTGAATTAGTACTAACTCAAAAGGTTTAGGACTAAATCAGGACTATTAAAAGATTTGGGACTAAATTGGCACTATTAAAAGGTTTATAACTAAATTGACATAAATGCAATAAACTTAGGACTTTTTCAACACTTTTCCATAACTTCAAACAAAAGCAAACAAATAGCAGAATGTGGTTTCTGCTATGAAAGGAGTCTTAAGTAGGATTCTCAAATGTGTTATATATGCTTGTGTTTAATTAATGTCAAATAGCTAAATGTGGTCAATATGTTAATGTTCTTGGCATATTACATCTCTTCTGCTTAGATCAATGTCTAAAGACACGTGATATAATAAATCTTAATAACGGGGTCATGGTCATTGTGCCTCAAGTACATATTGTTAGGAATCACACGCTGATTTCAGAGAAATAACGCAAACAAACAATAGACCTGGACAAAATATCATAATAAAGGAATAGAATTAGAAGAACATAACAAAAAATTTGTCATCAAAGTTCACACAAACATTAGTTACGTCTCTACACAAAGGCACCCTTCGAATCCACTAGATTTTGAAGAAAGCATAAATACGATGATGATCTTTTCTTAAGATTATATCACCTAGAGATGGAGAACCCTCACAAGAAAAGCACACTTTTTCTTCTCATTCTCTTCTCTCTTTCTTTTCTTAGACCCTTAATGGCTAGCGTCTAATTATAACTAATATAAAGTGTAGCTTTTAATCTAAACGCAAAATTAATTGAAAAGACAAAAAAAAAGCCCTTAATAATATTTGGCTTCATCCACCAACAATCTCCCACTTAAAGACAAATACAAATGATGCACCAAGCAACTTTGCATCCATCTCCTTCAAAAACTAGTAATTGGAATTTGTGCCTCTATAATACTCCTCATCAATTAACATGGAGTAATACCAACGATAGTGGTACAAAAAATATGTTTCTTTATGTCTACTATCTTGGTGAACATATTGGCTAGATTCTTCAAGTTATCAATATTTTGTAACTTTAACTTATTATAGTTCAATGCTTACCTAATGAAATGATAACGCTTCTTGATATGTTTAGTCCTTAAGTGATAAGCTGAGTTCTTTGCTTAGTGAACTATAATTCGACTATCCCTTTACAATGTGCTCACTATCTGCTTTTAATTTAGCTCCTCCATGTAATATTGTAACCACATGATTTCCTTAGTGGCTTCCGTGATTGCAACATACTTCGCTTCTATCATCAAGAGAGCCACTATATTATGTAATTGAAATGATTAACTTATTATTGTACCCCCAACTGTAAAGACATATTCAATGGTACTCTCATCGCTATCTCGATCATTAAGTGATCTACATCTAGATAACCCTAGTAACTCTAGAGATATACTACCATAACAAAAGGAGTAATTCGATGTACCTACCAAATATCTTAATATCCATTTTATAGCATTTCAATGCTCTTTGCTTGGGTTTTGCAAGTATTGATTTACAACTCCCACTGTCTGTGCAATGTTTAGCCTCATGCTTACCATGACATATATCAAACATCCTACTACTGATGCATACGGGATTATCGCCATTTCATCTTTCAAAGCCTGAGTGGTTGGGCACATATTGTTGAAAAGTCTAAAATGACTCTCTAGAGGAGTTGCAACCGATTTTGCCTTCTATATGTTAGATCTCTTTAACACCCTGTTCACATAATCTTCCTACGATAGCCATAATTTTTTGTTTTTCCTATCCCGAATGATTTTCATGCTAAGATATTCCCAGCCTCTTCCAAATCTTCCATAACAAATTGCAATGCTAACATCTCCTTCATTTTTGCAAGTCTCTTCATATTGAAGTTAGCCACAAGCATGTCATCCACATATAAAGAAACATACTAAATAGCCCATTGCCATACTTGTGAAAATAAACACAATAATTAGCTCACAGTATGAAAATCCTTTTTCTTATATGAAACCATCAAATTTTTAGTACTATTGCCATGGAGCTTGCTTCAAACCATATAAGTTTTTCTTCAAGCGACATACCATGTGTCATTTATCTTTGATCTCAAAACATTTAGATTGTGTCATGTATAACTCTTCATCTAGGTCACTCTACAAAAACGTCATTTTTCACACAATTACCCTAGATGAAGATCCTCTACTGTAACTATACCCAGTAGGACTCTGATTGTTATCATTTTCATTACTAGTGAAAATATGTTAGAGTAGTCGATATTTTTCTGAGAAAAAAACTGGACCACAAGTCTCACCTTATATCGAGCAGATTACCATCTGCTTCTTCTTTTTTTATCATGTACAATCACTTGTTTAACAAAGCTTTTTTTACCAGTGGAAAGCTTGGTCAACTCTCAAATTTTGTTCTAAAGTAATGAGCCCATCTTGTCTTCCATAGCATACTCCCCTTGTATGTGAGATTTGTCTTTCTTTGCCTCATCATAAGTCTCTAACTCCCAAATTTGTTTATAAGACATGGTTCAAACCAGTATTTGTTGATGGATCAAAAATTACATTTGCCTCATTTACACATGTAGACCTCCTCAAGATAGATACTTTAGGGTTGTTAGACATTTTCAAATCATTGCATTCCTCTTGAAAGACCTTCTCACTGATAACAAGTTCATCTTTAATCTCCCCTTCTGGTGCACTTTGATCTATCGAAACTATCTTCATAGACAATGTGTCCAACTCAACATATTTCTATTTTACCGCATTCTCATGTTTTGTCTAACGATTCTAGTACATTTTTTCTTCATGGAATACCAATTCTTGCTGTGAATGACTTTGTTATTCTTATAATTCTAAAGCCTTTAGCCATAATTATCACCATGATATCCAATAAAGGCGCTTTTCAAGGACTTAGCATCAAGTTTCTTTCTATCCTCCATGTCAATCAAAGCATGTGCAACATGTTGACACCTAAATTTTGGCGATCCATTTAGTCATTTATTGCATAAAAAATTAGGGATTAATTTTATCCCTGAAAAAAATATTAATTGCATAGCATTTAGTTATAGGTGCATTCATTTTTTATTTGCATTTACTGGACCGGTGGTGAATGGGTTGTTTTTGGTTTTAAATTAGCAGGCCGGGCTAGGCCCATGAAAGGATAAAATTAACCCAAGCCCGTCGTTATTTTTAATTGATTATCTTGCGAAAAATTAAGATTTGATGCGATATTATGGTTTTTGAAAATTAAAAAAAAAATCGCATTGTAATCTTATTTTTTATCAATAGATGATGAAATCGGGGGAGAATATTTTTGAGATAAGGATTTTGGGTGATCGGGAGGTTATAGATTATCTTCGTGTATATTGAAAAAACGAGATAAAATATTCTACGAAGATTACCTATTTTCACCTATAAAAAGCAATCGGGTATGTGGAGATGAGGGGCTTCTCTGGAGAAAAATATTCAGAAAAGAAAAGAGAAAGAGAAGAAAATTTTCCTGCAGAAAGTACACAAGGAAAAAGTAAAAGAGAGAAGTGAGTTTGAAGGGGAAGCGGCCGAAACAGTAAAGGTTGATTTGACCTTTACTGTTCATCATCTTCCCCAAATCCGCTGCCCCACTTCTGCAATTTTGTTTTCATCCTAGATCCGACGACACTGGAGCCCTCGCCGCTCACCCCCCTTTTGGAGTGTCCGTCCGCGAGCACCCACGCCGGCCCTGTCACTGGCGCTTTTAGCCAGGTTTCTGCTGCTGCCTCGCCAATCCGCGTGCTCCGCCTCATCTCCAATCCGTGCGAGTTCGTGACGCCGAAGCCACTCCTCACCCGCCGCCGCTGCAACTCGCGGAGACCTCGACGCGCCGACCGTGCGTTGCACCGGCACCGCGACGCCAGCCTCCAACGCACCTCCGCCCCACTCACCCGCGCTCGCCTCCGCCGCGCCGCTCGCCTGACGCTGTGCCGCGTCCGTCGCAACCCTCACCGCTCCTGCAACTCTGAACCCACGAGTACCGACCCGCGACGCCAAGATCAGGTCCAAACTCCCAGACGCCCGAGTGACGACCAACCGCGTTCGCATCTCCATCCGAGGGCTGTTCCTGCCCGGCTTTGGCTGCGACGCCTCTACCCGACGGTCCGCTCGCCCCGATTCCCCTCGCAAGCCCGGAGCTCGATTGCGACGCCTTTCGACGATCGAACCCGCGCCCGGGGACCGCCCGCACGAGCAAGCCGTGAGTGAGGAAAGCGGGGAAAAGAAAAACAAAAAAAAAAAAAAGAAAAGAGAGGGAAATTAGGTAGTTTTATTTTCTTTTTCTATTAACTTTATTTTATTTATTTATTTTAAGTTTAGTTGTTATTGTGAAAATTTGAAGTGATCTTTATGGATTTTGTAGGCCTTATCCAAGGTCTTTCCCATAATTATTGTGATTACTAATTTGATCCGTAAGATATCGGATCATTTTTTTAATTACATTAATCTTTGGGGCTTGTCGATAGTATTTTAAGTGTTGGATCAATATAACTATTAATTTGATCCGTAAGAATTCGGATCAGATTTTTACTTATTTTGATCTTTTTGTCGTGATAATCAGGATTAGGATAATCATTAATTTGACTGTGAGACAACGGGTTATTTTTTCGATTATTTTAATCCTTTATTTGATTGAATATCTTGATTGTTTAGATTTAATGTTTAGTTGATAATGCCACTAAAAAAATCTAAAAAATATTTGAATTAGGATTCAGTTTGTTTTGGAATATTTTTTGTTATCGGCATATCTAGGATAGGGATTTCAGTTCGGAAAATATAAAAAACCAAAAAAACTAAAAAATGCATTCATTTAGGATTTTTAGTTTCTGTTTAATCTAAGTTGCATCTTTAATTACATGGAAATTTTAATTTTGAAATTAATAAAAAAAAATACAAAAAAAATCATCATACATATATCATGTTATATTAGGACATGTTTTGCACGTCATTGCATATTAGATAAATTGCATGTTAGATTGAGATAATATCTTAGTTTAAATTATGATTTAATGTGACTTGATCCTTAGTTTAAATTAGATAGAATTTTAATCTAGCTAGATCATTTTTGCATAGAAATATCAAATGCACGTCATTTAGTTTTTATTGGTTTCATTTAATTAGAACTTCCTCGTCATTAGACTAAGTCATTTAATGAATCTCGCATGACATATAACTCGCATACTAAATGATATATTGCGTGTCATTTTAGTATGTCATTACATCGCATTACTTGTCATCATTTGATTAATTTAGATTGCATTTAATTATTGCATTTCTTCATGCCATATAGTTTAGGTCATGCTGCCATGTCATATTAGATTATTAGTATGCATTGCATGAATTTCATTAAGAAAAGTGAAAACAAAAATTGGATAATTGTGTGTTAATTAGAAATCATATCTAGGGTTGTCGATATGGATTTTAATTTAACACCTGCAGATGCTTGCTTTCGTTTCTTTGAGATAAGTATTGAATTATTTAATTGCTTTCCTGAGTGTTAAATTGGTGGTATGCGCACACGTATGATCACCTCACATGTTAGGAAGTTAAATTAAAATCAATTCAATTGCCAAACATTTTTTTTTAAAATGAAATAAAAAGGTACCGAAAGGGCACTAGGATAATCTGGTGTAACCAAGTCCCCGAACTCATGAATCTCTGGTTCGTAGGAGTAAAGTAAATCTCCCATTACTTTACTTGGGTTTCTAATCGACCCACCGAAAATAGATTAGTGGCGACTCGATTGAAAATCATTTGCATGTTAAGAATTCAAACCTAAGTCGCGAATTGGTATGGGCTTGGGAGAGCCCGAGCTAAGCTTAAAGACTTAGTAATCCATTAACCTAGTTTTAGGTGATGAACCCGCGAAAATTAGGTCGCGACACAACACAACAAAAAAATTTTAAATATGAATAATTAACATTTTTACCTTACCACTATTCTTGTGGTATTTCTTCATCCAGCGCACTAGATGCATTACTATTGATTAGATAAACGGCTACATCAATTGTGACGGCCCATAAGTGTCGCGGGACCCTCATGTAGTCTCATACATTTTGCACGTTCTAAAATGGTCTTGTTCATCCTGTCAACTATATTGTTCTCTTGAGGAGTTCTAGGAATAGTTCTAAGCTTGTGTATTCCTTCCAAGGCTCAACTATTCTATAAATTCCTTGCTCATGTATTCACCACAATTATTAGACTTTAGAGCTTTAATTTGATAACATATCTCTTTTTCTACCTTGGTCTTCCACATTTTTAACATCTCGAATACTTCTGATTTATTTTTCTGAGAGTAAAAACCCAAGTCTTACTTGTTGCATCATCAATAAAAGTGATCAAATATCTCTAACCACCATAAAAGAGTTCCTATGTCGGTCCCCTCACATCAATATGAACCAGCTAGCTTCTAACTCTTATTCTATTACCATTCAATTGAAAACTAACTACTCTTTTTTTTGCATAAATGCAACTCTCACAAAAATTTAGCAACTTTCTTGAGTGTAACTACTTCACACCCTATCAAGATATCCCAAATGATAATGCCATATATTAGACAAACTACTTGTAACCACTAGAGTTGCAATCATGCCGTTGGGGTAAGAATAGTAGGAGCATCATAACCTTCATACCACACTTACTTAAGTGCCAAAACTTCTTCTTTTTTTTCCACTTACTTGAGTATTAGAAATTTGAAAAATCAATCACTTGAGTACTATCGGCGATTTGCCTGGCCCGAAAATCCAATGTGGTAGCCAGTTGTCCTACGTGGCTTCGCCAACGCTGACATGAATAATTTTTTAATTTTTTTAATATTTAAAAAAATTAATTATTATTTTTTCAAATTTTTTATTTTTCCTTTTTTTTTCCGCAAAGCTCTCACCCTAGGCTAGGGTCGCCTCACCTTCGGCTGCAAAGGCCTCAAACGCAGCTGTCACGGCCTTGCCAGCTGGGGGTAGGCCACGTATAACTAGATTTAGATGAGGTGGCCTCCCCCGTAACCACCCAGGTCTAGCAAGGGCCTTCGCGACCGAGGGCAAGGTGGACCTCGCCTAATGTGGCCACGAAGGCCCTGGGTGAGGGCATCACGGCCTTGCTGGCTAGGGGTGAGGCCACAAAAGCCCTCACCAGTTGCGGGTGTAGCCACCTCGCCCAAATCTAATGATTCGCAGCCTTGCCCTAGGCCGACAAAAGCCGCAACAACCTCGACCCAAGTAGGAGAGGTCGCGAAAGGGCAAGGCAGTCCTTGCTCAATTGGGCGAGCATCGCTAGGGACCCTCTCCAACCCCTTAAAGAAATTAGAAAAGAAAAACAAAATTAAAATTAAAAAAATCCATGTTGGATGGGAAATTATTAAAATAATCCATGTATGATGATTTGTCAGAATTGGCACTCAAGTAATCAATTTTACTCCAATATAGCTCTCTAGTGAGCGAAAAAAAAAAAAAAATGGCACTCAAGTGAGCTTTGTGTGAAAGTTATGGTACTCCAGTTATTCTTCTTCTAATCACTAATATTGTCTCCTTGGAAAAGTAAAGTGTACCATATGCTTTTCCTTTGTTACTAATCTAACCCTAAGGTTATTTTCCACTCTTCGCATCCAAAGGTTATTACCAAACATTTTTTATTAAGTCATCTAGATCGGATTTTTCCTCAACTTTAGAATATGCTTAGTTTCACGCAAAATGAGATGTCCACCACCTTAGATGTTCATAATTACAATCCATTTTCCAACAATCGGATACATGTGGTCATTTCCTACAACTATTAGCCTATAATTTTCACTAACATAATCAACAAATATGTCTCTTTGTGAGATGCAATGGAAAGAAGTACCGAAGGAAATAAAGCACTTATCTATCGTCAAGTCAAACTTTATAGTCAAATACAAGTTCTCTAAAGGTTCACTACTCACCACATTAGTTTCTTGATTCTCATCATGTTGCTTCTTTTTGTAGGCTTCACATTGAAACTTTTGACATCATATCTAGTGAAAAAACAAGCACTTATTTTGCAACCTGTCTCTTCCTCCTTGATTGTAACCTACCACCCTTGCTAAATTTTTCTCTGCTTTTACTTCTCCTATGGTTTTCGCTACTAGTACCGTTGAAAATGTATATGCCGAAAAATTGTCTCCAGTTGAGACTTTCCTTCACATCTTTTCATCCATGATGCTACTTATCCATAGTCAAACCATCCTTCATGGTGTCTGAAATTCCCTGCATTGCAATTCTATAACTTTTTGAAAGGGAATATAAAAATATATAACTTGGACCTCCATATCCAGAGATTTATGCCTGCAAATTCCAACTGACCTATGACATGTGTGAAATTATTAATATGCTCTGCCATAGAACCTTTATCAAACAACTTCCTATAAACCAACTTTCTCAAAAAAAAAAAAAAAAAAAAAACCAACATGATATGAAACGACTTCTCACATATATTCATTATAATGTCCATGGTTTCTTTTGCAATTTTTGATTTCACAATGTGGTATCCTTTTTTTTCTTGCCAGCCCTAGATAAATCGCACATAATGCCTTTCGATCAAGAATTTTCCATATCGATTTTGCTATTGGATCCACTTTACGATTTTGGGTTTCTGACCCTCAAGTGGTGCATAGAGATCTTTCTAATAAAGATAGTCCTTGATTTGGATTTGGAGTTTACACCATCCAAAATCATGCCCATCAAACTAATCAACTATGATTTTATCTTCTACCATATTGTTTACTTTCAATCAACGCCACTAAAAAAATCTTCAGTGTTCTCAATTCGCTAACCCATGTTCTTATGCTAATTGTTAGGAATTGCCCGCCAATTTCAAAAAAATAATACAAGCAAACAATCCGCCAAGGCAAAATATAATAATGAAATAATATAATCGAAAGAGCGCATCAGAAAATTTGTTATCGAAATTCACCCAAACCTGAACTACGTCTCTACGCAAAGGCATTCTGTAAATCCACTAGATTTTGAAACAAGTAGGAATACAATGATAAGCTTCTCTCAAGATCATGGCACAAAAAATTGAGAATCCTCACAAGAAACAATCACTTTTTCTTCTCTCTTTTTCTTTCTTTCTTTTTTTTTTTTCAGCCCCTTGATGCCTAAGGTCTAACTATAGCTGATATAAAGTGTACCTTTTAACCTAAAAGCAAAATTAATTGAAAAGACAAAAAAAAGCCCTTAATAATATTTGGCTTCACCCACCAACATATATGTGATCCATGAGATTATGAAGCTGCTATCACTCCATACAGCGAACCCTTTGACCGAAAAGGTTGCCATGAACAAATTACAAAAGTAAACCCCTTGCATTTTATAAGCAATCCATTTGAAATAGTTTGCCACTCTAGACCATTCTCAATTCTAGCTAGATGCAACATTGAATCTAACTAATTCGATGACTAATCTGCAAATGAACGTGATACAAGTGATCATCTTTAAAAATATGTTTTCCATAACCTATTGCTGCATCAAATCTTTGCACAAACATAGGAGTGATTAGATTGACCACCAAAAAAAAAAAAAAAAAAAAAAGACTTCTAACGATTGTTTTAGTTCATGTCATAGCATGGGAGGAGCCAACGATGACTCTTGCGAAACTGCCTCTCGGAACTTAAATCGAGGGAAAGTTCGTAAATGTGTACACATGCACGCGTTAAAAGTTTGTTTCAGTACTCCGAAAGTGTCATGTCATCATTCACAATAGTCCAAATTTCCTCGTTCTTGACAAGTGCATGTGGTGACATTAGATGATTCTTTTTACCCAGGGACTTAGGTAATAAAAAAGGAAAAGAAATCCGTAAATTTTTCATATAATGTTTGTTCAAACTATTTGTGTCGCGACCTCACCTCAAGTGAACCACTTAGGATTTGGCTAATAAATTACTGAGCTTAAATTTAGCGCGGACTCTCCCAAGCCCATACAAATTCGCAATTTAGATTCAAGTTTTTAACATGCCATTGATTTTTCAATTAGCAGTCGCCACTAATCTATTTTTGATGGATCGATTAAAAACCCAAGTAAAATAATGGGAGATTCACTTTACTCCTACGAACCAGAGATTATGAGTTCAGGGATTTGATTACGCTAGATTCTTCTAACGCCCTTTCGGTACCTTTCTCTTTTACTTTAAAAAAAAAAATGTTTTACATGTAGTTTGAATTGATTTTAATTTATCTCCCTAACATGTGAAATGATCATTCGGGTGCGCAAACCACCAAGTTAACACTCAGATAAAGTAGTGAATAAATTGGAGGACTTACCTCACGATATCAAAAGCATCTACAATGTTAGACCAAAATTCACATCGACAGTCCTAAATATAATTTCTAATTAACACGTAATTATTTTTTTTATTTTTGCTTATTTAATGAGAATCATGCTTTATGCAATGCAAAAAGCGATATGACATAGCAATATGACCTAATCTATATGACATTAGTATAATAATTTTGTGTTTTCTTAATAAGCATGCAATCTATCCTAGAGAATGAAATTAATTTATCCTAAGACAATTTTTTTTGGATATTTTACATGAAATTCGAAATTAGAAAATTGCAAAAAAAGTCTATCTAGATTAAGATGTCATCCTACTGATATTAGGAATTAGGCCAAATCTTAATTTAAACTTGAACGTTATTTTAACTAAGTAATCCCTAATCTAAAATGCAACCTATATAGGGAAAATTATCTAAACTTGTAATTACTTAGAAAATAAAATTAAACATGCGACCTTAACCTAATATGCTATGACGTGCAAAGAATGCCCTAATTCAATTTTTTTCTTTTCTAATAAATTCGAAGTTAAAATTGTCACATAATTAAAAGTGCAACTTAAGTTTAAAAAAACTAACATCCTAAATTAATTTTTTTCATTTTTAAAAAAAATTGAAATAAGTAAATCTTTTATTATGACCCTCAAACAAGAAATATTCTAACATGAACCTAATCTTAACTCAAATTTTTTTTTTTTTGGTTTTCAAAATCAATTCAAATAATGCGATAGCAAAATTAAGCAAGATAAAATTGATATCCATAAATTGACGAATCATATTTCGCGCATAAGATTAGATTAGCCAATTTTGAACAAAATCGCGAATTGAATCTTGAGCATGAGATCAGATTGATGATTTTTCATGCGATTGCGAGTCAGATTTCGGGCATGAAAATCGAATCGTCAACCATGCCAAATTAGGGATTAATGCCTAATTTAAAATACTACTCAAGTTGTGAATATTAGTAGGGGATTTCAATCATACATCGAGAAATATTTCAAATAAAGAAATCGAATATTAAAAAATACAAAAACTAACTAATTTGAATTTTGGCCTCCAAACGAAGCTTAACAAACGGCGGCTCATGACCCACAATAGAGGCTCGGTGTGGCTCGAGGACGGGTCGCTGTGGTGGCGGGCAACCAAGGGTGGTGGGTTGCCTTCGGAGCGAGGGGACCGACGGTGGGCAGAGCTCCAATGAGGGGGCTACAGTCACGAGTGTTGCATCAAGGGCAACGAAATGCAGGATAGTCGAAGAAGCGCCAGTGTACGGAGTTCCGGCAAGGGGGCAACCAAAGTCACGAGTGCTACAGCAGGGGCGGCCGGTGCGGAGGACAACAGGCGGCTGCTAACGAGCGTCACTCGGAGGGGGAAGGCTCAAAATGGTGTGCAGGGGGGCCAACGTTCGAAGGGCAGCAGTGGCGGTGCTCGAAGTCCAGCTGGGAATAGCTCATGCTATGGCAAAGGCGCGGCGAAGGGGCACACAAGCCGCTGCAAGCGTCGCAAACAGCGACTAGCGGGTGATGACCGACAATCGCGAAGGCACGTCGATTAGCTCGGGATCTGCTGGCATGGGGGGAAGCAAAGGCGGATGCTGCAGGTCAACAGTGGTGCAGTGAGGAGGGCTCGACTACTGCGGCGGTTAGGCGATGGGCAAGCGGCGATGGGCAAGCAGCGATAGCTAGTGAGGGCGAAGGCATAAAAATTCAATATTGCAATGAGATTTTTAAAAAAATTCCAAATCTTGTAAAAATGAGCTTGTAATATTTCCTCGAAAATACGGGCTTGGCCCAATTTGCTCTCTTTGTGGGCTTAGTCCAAAGCCATCCATCACTAGTTTGATGCAAATGCAATAATAATAAATACATACACCTAAAATTATATGCTATACAATTAATTAATTTTTTTAGGGGTGATTAATTCCTAATTTTTATGCAATAAATAAGTAACTGGGTCGCCAAAATTTAGGTGTCAATAATTCGGAAATTTAAAATCGTTCCTAATTGGAAATGCTTGATGCTGTTAGGACAACCCACTCTTTCTTCAGTGTTTACCACTAGAGGCCTTCCCTTTTTAATTCCACCAATATCACCACCGTGTCCGGTGCTAATTGATGATAGATGATGTAACGTTGCGGAGGTCAAAGCCTCATGCAGACATCGTTATGGAGTTGCTGCAAATTTCGACAATTGTCTATGAGCCACCAAAGAGACAACATGCACCTCTCCGACCTTGGTAACTGCTTATCGTCTCTTTGTTGTTTGGTGCCTCATGTTTCTCTCATCTTGCATCTGAGACTGCCAACTTAGCTCCACCGTCCTAAGCAATAGCGCTTTAAAAAACCTCTTTAGTCATCTTACCATCTTCTCTCTTGCTTCAATTGGTAAGCCAAGGGAAAATATGGCTGAGAAATCAGTGTAGCATCATTATGATGAGGATAATCCGGTGCGTGTGTCAAATCCCAGTCCATAATATCAAGTGTTGAATGCGAGCCGCTCGTTTCAAATCCCGTTTTCCATATTGGGTTTTCATGTTCATGACATCATCCGTATAGTAATTTATCGATCATCTTTCTCTTCTTTCGGCAAAAAGCAGTGCGGTGCAATGCACACATCTCTGTTACTCAACATGCCACATCGACACCCAAGATGCGGCTAGTTGTGACGGTTTTTGGACCATTCGAAAGGGAAGTTGGTCATAATTCGTGGAAAGTAATTGAATACAAGTTTTGCTTAACCAAGTAAGCATTATAACTAGTACATGAGATATAATTCAAATCACTATCCGACAATGAAGAAACACAGCCTAAAAACTCATCCACTATCAAAATTCCAAGGTCCACCACCCGCCACATGCCGTCCAGCAAGGTATGTGTCATTGCCTCTAAAGGAAACACACTCAGCCGGCTACAAGCATCCTAAAAAACACTCATTTGCCATTTTTCAACACCTGCTGTTACTTTTACACAAAAGTCCCTATCTGGTCGGCTAGCGTTCTCTCTTCAATGCTAGTTTTCGGTTTCCTCTGGGCGAGATCTCACCAGATAAGCCATCTCAAGCTTGCTTCTCCAACGGTTGCAACCCTAGATAATCCACCTTCATCTCACATTTTGGTACGTAAGATCTTGCGCTTGTTTTACGTGGTTTTGTGTTTCTCATGCATCGTGGGATCAATCCAACATGTCAATTTAGAGCTAGAACTATCAATTCAAACCCATCCATCACCAATCCGATGCAAATGCAATAATAATAATAAACAAATGCATCTAAAATTATATGCTCTGTAATTAATTAATTTTTTTTAGGGGTGAAAAATTAATCCCTATTTTTTATGCAGTAAATAAATAACTGGTTCGCCAAAATTTAAGTATCAACAATTCAGAAATTTAAAATTGTTCCTAATTGGAAATACTTGATGCCGTTAGGACAACCCCCTCTTTCTTTAATGGATACCACTAGAGGCTTTCCCTTTTCAATTCCACTGATGTCAGCACCCTGTCCGATGCTAACTGTTGACAAATGACGTAACATTGCGGAGGTCAAAGTCTCATGCAAACATCGTTATGGAGTCGTTGCACACTTGGACAATTATCCACGAGCCACCAAAGAGACAACATACACATCTTCGACCTTGGTAACTACTTGCCATCTCTTTGTTGTTTAGTGCCTCATTTTTCTCTCGTCTTGCATCTGGGACCACCAACTTAGCTCCACCGTCCTATGCAACAGCACTCTAAAAAAGCTCTTTAGACATCTTACCATCTTCTCTCTTGCTTCATTTGGTAAGCCAAGAGAAAAGATGACTGAGAAATTGTTGTAGCATCATTATGATGAGGATAATCCAATGCGTGTGTCGAATCCCAATCCATAATATCAAGTGTTGAATGTGAGCCACTCGTTTCAAATCTTGTTTTCCATATTGGGTTTTCATGTTCGTGACATCATCCGTATAGTAATTCCTCGATCGTCTTTCTCTTCTTTCGGCAAAATGCAGTGCGGTGCGGACCTCGCGTCTCTACTACTCAACATGCCACACTGACACCCAAGATGCGGCGAGGTACAACGGTTTTCGGACCATTCAAAAAGGAAGTTGGTCGTAATTCATGGAAAGTAATTGAATACAAGCTTTGCTTAACCAAGTAAGCACCATAACCAGTACATGAGATGTAATTCAAATTGCTATCCGACAATGAAAATACGCAGCCTAAAAACTCATCCACTATCGAAATTCCAAGGTCCACCACCCACCACATGTCGTCTAGGAGGGTCTATGTCATTGCCTCTAATGGAAACGCACTCAGCCCCTACAAGCATCCTTAAAAACACTCATTTGCCATTTTTCAGCACCTGCTATTGCTTTCGCACGAGAGTCCCTATCTAGTTGGCTAGCGTTCTCTCTTCAACGTTGGTTTTCGGGTTCCTTTGGGCTAGATCTCGTCGGATAAGCCATCTCAAGCTTGCTTCTCTAGTGGTCGCAACCCTAGATAATCCATCTTCATCTCACATTTTGGTACGTAAGATCTTGTACTTGTTTTACGTGGTTTTGTGCTTCTCATGCATCGTGGGCTCAGTCCAACTTGTCAATTTAAAGCTCAAAACTATCAATTCAAACCCATCAATCACCAATCCAATGCAAATGCAATAATAATAAATAAATGCACCTAAAATTATATGCTACACAATTAATTAATTTTTTTTAAGGGTGAAAATTGAATCCCAAATTTTTATGAAATAAATAAATAACTAGGTCGCCAAAATTTAAGTATCAATAATTCAAAAATTTAAAACTATTCCTAATTGGAAATGCTTGATGCCGTTGGAACAACCCCCTCTTTCTTTAGTGCATACCACCAGAGGCTTTCCCTTTTCAATTCCACCAATATCACCACCTTGTCCTAGTGTTGACTATTGATAGATGGTGTAACGTTGCGGAGGTCAAAGCCTCATGCAGACATCTTTATGGAGTCGCTGCAAACTTCAACAATTATTGACGAGCCACCAAAGAAACAACCTGCACCTCTCCGACCTTGTTAACTGCTTGCTGTCCTCTGCCTCATGTTTCTCTCGTCTTACATCTTAGACCGCCAACTTAGCCCAACCATCCTAAGCAACAATGCTCTAAAAAACCTCTTTAGCCATCTTCTCTCTTGCTTCATTTAGTAAGCCAAGGGAAAAGATGGCTGAGAAATAAGTGTAGCATCATTATGATGAGGATAATCCGATGCATGTGTCGAATCCCAGTCCATAATATCAAGTGTTGAATGCAAACCGCTCGTTTCAAATCCCGTTTTCCATATTGGGTTTTCATTTTCATGACATCATCCGTACAGTAATTGACGCGCGGACCCATGGAGTCCATGGAGTGCCATAACTTAAGTTAGCTTACAAGTGACACTTAAGTGCCATAGCTTACGAAAGTGACACTTAAGTGCCAAAATCAAAGCAAAATTGATCATTTAAGTTCCAATTCGGCCAAAATCCAACAAAAATGCTAACATTGCGATTTTCTAGAGAAGCAAGTGCAAAACAGCGTTGTTATGACATGGTAAAATATATATGACATGGTAAAAAATATATATATATAAATTAATTAAATTATTTAAAATATTTTAAAATAAAAAAATTAATATTTAAAAAAAAAAAAAAAAAAGGAGTGGGGGAAGCAGCTAAGGGTGACGAAGGGGGGAGGTTTGGTCAAGGTTGCCGAGCCCTAGCCAGGGGCTAGCAACCCTGGCCAACCAGTGGCGAGGGCTGGCAAGCCCTCGCCCAAATTCGGCGAGGGTCAACAGCCATTGCCCAAATCCGTTGGCAAGGGCTCGCGGCCCTCGCCTAGATCCAACAGCGAGGGCTCACGACCCTCGCCCAAATTCAGCGAGGATCCGCGAGCCCTCGCCCAGATCCGACGGCGAGGACTCGTGGCCCTCACCCAGATCCGACAACAAGGGTTGACGGCCCTCACTCGGCCGCACCAAGGGCCTCCGCCCGCAAGGGGTCGCCCTGGCGGGCGGCAGCCCTTGGCCCGACTAGGCGAGGACCGTCGACCCTCACCAGATCTAGGGTGAGGGCTCACGAGCCCTCGCCACCGGTCAGCTGGGGTCACCAACGCCTGGCCAAGGCCTAGCAACCCCAACCGACCCTCCCCCTTCGTCGCCGACCCTTCCCGGTAGCTAAGGTCAATCGCCTCCCCCTTTTCTTTTTTTTAAATTAATTTTTAAATATTTTAAATAAAATTAATTTTAAATTTAATTTATTTAATTTTTATATTAATTTTTTACCACGTCAACACCAAAACGACGTCGTTTTTGCATTATTTGGCCACGTTAGCATGTAAAACGGCATCATTTTGCACTTACTTCACTGGAAATTGCATGCATCAGCATTTTGGCCAGATTTTGGCCGGAGTGGCACTTAAGTGATCCATTTTTCTTCGAACATGGCACTTAAGTGTTCCTTTGTGCCAAGTTATGGCACTTGAAGCATTCTTTTGCCTATAGTAATTCCTCGATCATCTTTCTTTTTTGGCAAAATGCAATGCGGTGCAATGCATGCATCTCTGCTACTCAACATGCCACACAAACACCCGAGATGCGGCGAGCTGTGACGGTTTTTGGACCATTCAAAAGAAAAGTTGATCGTAATCCGTGAAAAGTAATTGAATACAAGCTTTGCTTAACCAAGTAAGTGACATAACTAGTACATGAGGTGCAATTCAAATCGCAATCTGACAATAAAGAAACACAGCCTAAAAACTCATCCACTATCAAAATTCCAAGGTCTACTGCCCACCACGTGTCGTCTATGAGGGTTTGTGTCATTGCCTCTAAAGGAAACGCACTCAACCCGCCACAAGCATTTTTAAAAACACTTATTTGCCATTTTTCAGCACCTGCTGTTACTTTCGCACGAGAGTCCTTATCTGGTTGGCTAGCATTCTCTCTTCAACGCTGGTTTTCGAGTTCCTTTGGGCTAGATCTCGCTAGATAATCCATCTCAAGCCTAATTCTCCAGCAATCGTAGCCCTAAATAATCCACCTTCATCTCACGTTTTGATACGGAAGATCTTGCGCTTGTTTTACTTGATTTTGTGTTTCTCATGCATCATGGTTCTTAACAGTTCTAAGCTTGAATAGGTCTCTAGATCTGAATCTATGAAATCTTGATTGACAGTGAAGAATCTTTCTCTGCATAATTAGAAATCTAATGATTCCAAGATCCTTTTCTTTTACAGCGTGACATCATGGAGGGAGAAAATCAACATGGGAACTGTTCTCATGATGATCAAGTCAATGACACCACCTCAGTGCTAAGAAATGGGGCCCCACAAAATCTCGTGCAGAGGTTTTCTCCAGAGCCCCTTGAGGAAATCCGATTTTCCGAAATGGCCCCATTGGCCGAAGAGCCACTCAACCTAAAAATTGGACTCTCTTTTGACAAACTTTTCGAAGAGATCAAGGAGAGCCCAAACCCTAACCTGCTCTCATTGACTGCAACAGGAGCAATCGTTGTAATGGCGTTCAGCCGCCATCGCTGCAGCCGCAGCAGCCACCATTGCCTCCGTACAATAACACAGACGATAATAACTTGGACGAAATCAGGTCAGATGTGGAGGAGCAAAAGAAGAGGCGGCTAGAGGCCTCCAGGAGGTTCATTCTGAGGAAGAGGGCCCGTGAACGTACGGAGGCAAAGAAGAAGGCAGCCATTGTTGCATCCCCGCTGGCTCCTCCTCTTGCAGTGGCAGCGGCAATGCAGCCACCACAACGTCTACCATTGAAGTCGATCGTGCTGCCAAGAGCAGCAACTACTGCATTCCCCCTAGCTCCTCCTCCTCCTCTGGCAACAGCAGCACAGCTGCCTCGAGGTCCACTGCAGAAGTCGATGGCGCTACCAAGAGCGGCGTCTGCTGCATCCCCCCGGGCTCATTTTCTGGCAACAGTAGCACAGCCGGCTCGAGGTCCACTGCCGAAGCCGATCGTGCTGCCAAGAGGGGCAACTTCGGATTTTGAGAACTGCATGCTTTGTTGGGCTGTGGGAAAGATGAATGCCTAGAAGAGTCGCAAAATTTGTGATTTTCCCTAATGATTATTGGATGCTTCAGTGTTTAAGGTTGCAAAATTTGAATATTAGGTTAATCACGCGGTCTCGAGTCACCACTAGGTAATATTACCTGCTAGGTAAAGTTATGGTAAATTCGTAGCAGCCCAACCATGTGAGAACATATATAGTGCAACAATTAATGTCCCATGAAGTTTGGTGTCAGCGTATCGTGTCATGGTAACTAGTACTCATATCGATTTATGTCTTAGATTTCATGGCAACTATTACTCATATCAATTTATGTCTTAGATTAAACTCATTGTTACTCAATTCACACGTCGACAAATGAAATAAAGGATAGACAGACTAACTCGATGCATTTAGATTGGATATGCTAGTAATTCTTAATTATAAGGATATCGACGTAATCAAAGGCAAGTTGATCCAACTGTTCATAAACTTGAAGCATTTAATCTCTTCTAGTGGATTAATGCAGTTGAGGTTGTAATCAATAGCTGTTCTCTTTTTCTTGTTTGTTACTAACAACTCATGCATTTTTATCCCTCCTTCACCTATATCAACCGCACTCGATTAAATACATACAATAGCTAGCTTAGAAAAACTTATTGTTTCTTCTGTTACTTATAACCTTTTTGCATAGGAGCAAACTCTCACGCCCGAGGCACAGGCTCTTCCAGCTCTCAGCAGCCATGGACATCTCGCCAACCAAACTCAGATGCCAAAGCCAGTGCTGCAAAGGTGACTAATGGGAAGTCGGCCGTCATGATTGAGGACACCTCTCCGGATGAGCAGATCAAGAGACCTAGGCTTCCAAATGCTGTTCAAGGCAACAATGCTCATCAGAAGAACAGCAACGACGATGGAGTGAGAGGAATGAAGCAGTTGCTTACTGTGACCACTACAGGAGATGGGCCAGATGGCAAGAAGGTGGACGGGCTCCTCTACAAGGCCGGGAAGGGCGGCGACATCTTCATCGTGTGCCTCTGCCACGGCGTGTTCCTCAGGCCGACCGACTTCGTCAAGCACGCCAACCACACCGATTGGTCCAACCCCATGAAGCACATCACTATCAGTTCGCCGCCGCCGTCCATCTAATATGGTAAATAACTTATATCCATATATATGGAAAGACTCATTTAATTTCGATTCCCGCATGCCGTTATCTTATACTGTCTCTATGTAATAAAACCCCTTGTTGGGTGTTCTTGCAACCCTAGCTTTTGTGTTGCTTTTATGCTGTGGAAAGAGTCTTGAGTAAAACTCTAAACTATTTCATATTTGTGTGTTTTTCATTAATGTCAAACAGCATAATGTGCTGAATTTGGTGATGTTTTTTGGTATATCATATCTATTTTGATTAAATCGACGTCGAAAGAGACGTTCACGCATTAGCGAGAGAAAATGCGCGTATCCGCGACGGCAAGTGGAATAAATGCTCTTGCTCGATGCTTTCGCTGTCGCCTTTCTTTCCAAATTACACCCAAATCAAATGAATAAGAGTAGGGACAGGATTTTCTTCCATTACTTGAGCGTGGGGTTGGAGCCGAGAAGAATGAGTTGAATCTGACTACTCTGATGACTTATTCTGGCTTTATTAAATCATTTATTTTGCTTGCCAACGTAATACATGCTCGAATATGTGATTTCTGCTGTGAAAAGAACCTGAAAAACGGAGATTTATGCTTTGAAAAGTGTCTTAGGTAGGATTCTCAAATGTGTTATAAATTCTTGGGTTTCATTAATGTCAAACTGTAGAATATGGTGAATTTGTCGATGGTCTTAGTATGTCACATCTTTTTCTGTATGAATCAATGTCAAAAAACGCGTGATACAATAAATTTTGACCAATGAGGCTAGGGTCGTCTTGCCTCTAGTACACACGTAGCCCATGTAATAAGGAAGTTGCTATCAATGTACAGAGCAAACCCTTTGGCCAAATAGGTCATCACAGGCAAATTGCAGAACTAAACTCTCACATTTTATAAGCAGGTCGATTCACAATTATTTAAGATTTTGAGTCAAATCATGCTCAGTTTTGACTAAATGCAACGTTGAATCTGACTAATTTACAAATAAAAGCTGCCGACCTTTCCGTAGGAATATAACATATAATCACCCCAAAATTCTCCCTCCCCAATTCAATGAATCAACTGCTATTATAGTTCACGATTGATGTAAAGTAGTCCAAAACTGGACGCCATGCGTCGACCCGAACCAAGAATTCCGATGCTGCGAGCATATACAGACAAGACCGAGCACAGCTCGTTGCTCCACACGTGGCGAGACATTGCCCGAACCGTTGACCGTGAGAGATTAGCTACTCTTCCAAGATTAGTCGGTCAATCCTTGAGAAAGACGAGGAGCCGTCCCGGGTGGGGAAAAAGAATGGATGACTTGGGGTGCCCCCCAACTGATTATGAGGGAATATGCTTCGGGAGCTCGCGTGTAGATCCGCGGCGAAAAGTCCTCCAACCCAATCCTGGAATCCTATTAAAAGACGACCGGACCGAGAAGAAACCCAAAAAAAAAGAATGGGGACTGTCGACGGTGTATATAAGTCAAGAACGGCAACCAAGAAAAGGAGTGCAAGAAAGCGAAACCAGTCGACAGGGAGGGGGGCGAGAGGGAGGTGCAGAGACGGCTCTGGGTGAGAGAGAGAAGGCAGGGTCGAGATCATGGGTTCTGCCTGTAAGTTGGAATGTTGAAGCTTTGATCGATTCTTGTTTTTTATCTCCTTGTTTCGTTCTTGCCGTTGCTCTCTGTCCTTTAGTCTCGAGTGTATCGGTGCGCACTGGCATCGGGTCGGTTTTATTTATTCGTGTGAGGAATGGGTTCTCTTTCGTTTCGCTTGGGATGCTGATTTCTCTCTGCCGGAGGATGATGGTCACGTGTCTGTTTTCTTGTTTTATCGCATTGGCTTGGGTGAGCTGTGCCGGAATCGTGGAAAATTATGATTATGATGATTTGAGAATTCAGATCGATAACTGTATGCATTTGTTGACGGTTGACTCAAATGGTTCGTGAACTTGGGGGGACACTGATTGGAGGAATGTGCTACTGTTAATGCCGAGGAATCATCGGTTTTTGAAAGAAGAGGGGGAGAAGGCAAGAACACAACCTGAAGAGCTAATGAAATGAATTTAAATCTGCATTCCATGCTCAAGCAAATTGGCAACCTTGTTCTAATGTGTTCAATCCTCTTGACTCAAGGATTTTTTTTCCTTTCCTGGGCTGCTGTTGCTGCTTTTTATTAAGCTTTCTCTGTTCTATTCTACAACCTCTGATATGGGGAACTCAGCCATAGTCAGATAACACTCAGATGAACTATTTTAATTCTATGATAATATGCTCGAGTATTGCATGACTCTGATCGAGAAATAAATAAAATGCACACGAGCATTTGTCGTCTGTCATGTTGATTTTGTCTTTGGGTGATATCTCTTTTTGCTGTCGGTGATGCTGGAAAATATTTGCAGGTCTCATTCTCTTTGCCCTTTCATGTCTCATTGTGGGGAGTTCTGCAAGGCCTTTCTACCCTCTCGCCAGCAAAGTGGCCGAAGGAGAAAGACAACCGCTACAGACCTCTCGTCCTTATAATATAGCCCATCGAGGTTCAAATGGAGAGCTTCCTGAAGAAACTGCTGCTGCTTATATGGTGATGATGCAGAGTTTAACCTTTCATTTATCAAATTTGCTGAATATTTGGCAAAGAGATGGTTGAGGCTATGTTCTCAAATGATACACATTAAGAATTTGACTCTGGATCTGACTAGTATTCTTCTAGATCTATGCTGATAGACATTGTAAAGTCGTCGAAGTGAAAGCACACCTATGGCTAAGGCTTGGTCCATGTGATGAGTACATATTTTCAGTTTCCATGGAGGTTCTACATTAGTCTGTTGATCTACCTGAGTTTAACATTGCAGATATACGTATAGATTTTGCAGTGAGGTGAAAACTATTCCTGCTGACTTTGGGTCACCTGATGATTGCAGAGAGCAATTAAAGAGGGCGCAGACTTCATTGAAACAGACATTTTATCCTCAAAAGATGGTGTTCTTATATGCTTCCATGATGTGACCCTTGATGATACAACCGATGTTGCTCAACACAAGGAATTTGCTAACCGTAAAAGAACCTATGTAGTCCAAGACACTAACACTACTGGCTTCTTTACTGGTAATGATTTCTCCTCAACTGTGTTTTCACAGTAATTTTCACCCTTTTGCTATGTTCTGCTTATACTACCGTCTTGACATGCAGTTGATTTCACGTTGAAAGAACTAAAGTCATTGAGGGTGAGACAGAGGTACCCATTCCGGGATCAGCAATATAATGGTTGGTTACTCGTTACTTCGATTAGATTTCGTGTTGTATATGTGATGACCAAACTATATTCTTTTCTTTAGCTTTCTGAATGAACAGTGTTATCTTTAAGGTCATCCTTCGATTGCTGCTGAATTTACTCATGGCCATAATTTGCTTGCCTCTACCATTATTTGCAACTGAGTCCCCTTTGATGGATATCATTTTAGTGTGCTTAGAAAAAGATGATAATCACGTTGTCCAAACTGCAGATTTTCTATACATTTCTTTTCAACTTTTAGATTGTTGCATGTATCAGGTCTGAGTTTTAGACATGGGAAATTTTTAAAACCTTTTACAGCAAACATGCTATCTAAATCAGTCGGACTTTCTAATTCTAATATTCTTTTAGCAGTATTAAGACTACTTCCATATCCTTCTCCACTGGTGGAATGAATGACTCTTGCCTTCCTCTTGCTCTATTCTTCAGGGAAATTTCAAATTATTACTTTTGAAGAGTACATTGCAATCGCACTGGATGCAACCAGAGTTGTCGGCATATACCCTGAGATTAAGAACCCTGTATTCATCAATGAACGTGTGAGTGGATTCTCTTGTAAGCTGTCACTTGAATGATAGGACATCGTAGTCTCTATTTCCCATGGTGTAAAGATGCAATTGAATCCACTTTTACCACTTTTGATTTGGCCTCATCAACATTGAGAGGTAGAAAATAGATATTTGGCTGATTTTTACTAAGATGTTATCTTTTCCATTTCCTTGGTTCAAGAAAGAATGAGAATTTAATGTTGCAGGGCACCACAGATGCAGAACCTCTTAACATTGAGCTATTGCCTACATATTGCACTTTATTACTAGTTTTTAACGTGCACTTGCGAAATTGCATGCAAATAATTAATAACAATTTCAGTACCTTTAAAAAAATTTATATTTTTGAGGTGGGTATAATCAATTATTTTACATCAGCAACCTAGTAAGTTCGTTCAGCTGTTGTAGATGACACAGTTTCTCTTCCTCTGATGGTACAGGTGAAGTGGCCAAATGGGAAGAAATTTGAGGATATGTTTGTGGAGACACTAAAGAAGTATGGATATAAGGGTTCATATCTGTCGGATGAATGGAAGAAGCAACCTGCATTTATCCAGTCTTTTGCTCCTACTTCCCTTGTGTATGCATCAAATCTGACAGATTTGCCCAAAATCCTCTTGATTGATGACATTACCGTTCCTACTCAGGACACTAACCAGGTAAGTTTACTGCACTTTCAATCTTGGAGAGGTGTTTGCCATTGCTGTCACCAATTCCTCGATATTTTTTTTTGTCCTTTTTCAAAATTAAAATAACATTTTTCTTATTGAAGTCATTTTGGTTTAGATCGAATTGAATCAAACACATCTTAATTTAACTGAGGGACCTCTGCATGCATAATTCATCTGGTGCACCATTGAGTTTCCTGATGGAGCCTCTACTCAAATAATTAGTTCTGAAGCTTCTTCTTCTTCTTTTTTTTTTTTTTTTTTCCTTTCTTTGGTGAGATGGAAGCATATTTGACTTCTACTTGCGTTTGCTAATTGTCTGAATGGCCCTTTGACAATCTGCAGTCATACTGGGAGATTACTTCGGATGGATACTTCGATTTTATTAAGAACTATGTAGTGGGCATTGGACCCTGGAAAGATACTGTGGTTCCTGTTGTGAACAATTATCTGCAACCGCCGACTGATCTTGTTGCCCGAGCACATGCACACAATTTAGAGGTGATTATTTACCATGTATGATAATTGAATGCAACAGAAGTATTCCCCAGTCTGACTTTCTGAATGATTTCATATTTTTGGTGTGCTAAAGAAGTTTCCGAAACCGATCAGTTGAGTAAGACATTGTATTTCAACTTTCACAATTAATTGGATATACTGAATGTTTTTCTATTGCTGACTCTCATCAGATATCAGAGTATTCTCTGGTCAATACATATTGTCCTTTCAAATTCACTCTACTTAGATGTTGCTTATGATAATATTCATCTGGTCAATGCTTACTTCATCATTGTGACTGGTAATCTTGATATCTGATCTTGGTGATGCTTAATTCAGGTGCACCCTTACACCTATAGGAACGAGAACATGTTTCTCCACTTCAACTTCAATCAAGATCCTTATGAGGAATACGAGTTCTGGATTCACAAGATGGGAGTTGATGGGCTCTTCACGGATTTCACAGGGAGTCTACACAATTACCAAGAGTGGACCTCTCCTCTCAGTTCAAAAGACTCTAACGAGACTTCCCTATTGCACAAAATTGCCGTGATGGTCTCTTCCTATGAGAGGGTATGAAATATATGTGGTAGGTAGTCATCAACGTGACGCACCATTTTTTCTTTTTTCATTTGTTAGATGAGTAAAATGCGCTTCTGCGTGGAATGAAAGTTTAGCTAGTGAAGTAGCGGGGGCGGAAGCGGCGAGGACGACTATACATGGTCATCGTATGCCAAGAATAAAACTTTAGCCCTCGTTCCGCTGGCTTATGGTCATCATTTGGAATTTTCTTGTAGATTTATTGGGTGTTCCAATGAGCTGCTGAGTGTCCGGAGTAGCTCTACGTCATTTTGTTGCAGTCTATGCCTTCTCTTGCTAAGTTTCGGACCATTTTAGACTTGTTTTCTCTGTAAAGAAATGTTGATCTCAGTGCAAATAAAATTTTCTTTCTGGCTTCAAAAGGAGAATAACGCGACACTGAAGATGAGGGTATCAAAAGGGTGAAGGAGAGCATATTATGGTCCAGAAATACATGAGCTCACAAATCCCTGACTTGGCAATCTATTGTTAAACATTATAGATAAGTGCATTACAAGTCCTAATATTTGTCATGAAAGTGCAAAATAGTCCAAAAACTTTCAAAAAGTATAGTTAAATTCTAAAACTTATCATAAAAATACAATTGAATACTAAAACTTTCAAAAAATGTAATCAAGTCCTAAAACTTATCATAAGTGTAATTGAATTTTAAACTTTGAAAAAATGTTATCAAAAAATTAGACTTAATCAATTTAATAAGTTTTAAGATTTCATTGCACTTTTTAAGAGTTTTAAAACTTAATTGCACTTTAGTAATAAATTTTAAAACTTAATTGCACTTATTGAAAATTTTAAGATTAAATTATATTTTTATGATAAATTTTAAGATTTTCAACGCACTCATTTCTAAACATTATACTTGTCACGCCCTGAATTTCGAGCGCGCGCACATCCCTCAATGGTCAATCGAATTGCGACGTTCCCAGGACGCGTCGCCAACCCATTCATTTTAGTGCACATGCGGAAGCAAATTAACAATCTCCAAACAACAAATAAATATGGGATAAAAAAAGTAGGACAATCAATTTAAACAAAACACACTTTATAAACATATACGATTTATACACAGGAAGTCTAACTTGAAAAGAAATCTCTAGGCCATCTACACTCTGCACCCTTCAGTCTCGGGCTCTAGATCCTCCACGCTACGGCCTTGAAATTGGTAACCCATGACTGAATGAGATAAAAATCTCAGAGAGTTCATGCCCTAAACCCCAATTAGGAAAATAATACACCTAGAGGCAGCCTATGCACACATCATATAAAACTTACCTTGCCTCAGCACCTCCCTATACGTCAGTACGGCTCATATCATATGTACACGGTCAATGTATTCAATCAATCACAGGGGGCTCGATTATAAGGCCAAATCGTTATGACACGTTACATTCCGTGCCATACAATTTTGTCACATAATCAAGCACGGTCATCTCATTCATTCAAGCGTTCCAATTAATTACGGCCCCACAGACACGGTCAACCCAATAGTCGGCGGTCTTCCGGCATAACCGGGCATTGTCTCGCCTCATTGAGCACGGCAACATCTACCTCTAAACGACATTTCCAAAGGAGCTTCTGTGACAACCCAGACCCGAGGCAGTACGGAAGGATGGACCGAGATCGCCTTGTCAGTAAGCGGGTAAGGCCAAGGACATGTCTCTTGTCCCACATTGCTTAGGGGAGAGTCATAAGCTAGTTTATAAAGGTTTTTGTCCCTTTAATCTATATAACGTGTTTTAAAACCGTGAGGACTCAGTGTCCAAGGCGAATAATATTATACAAAGGGGCTCGGGTCATTATAAATGGTATCAAAGCCGACTCCGACCGCATATGGGGGCCACAGCGAGGACACTGTGCCTTGAGGGGGGAGAATGTGACGACCCAAACCCGGGGCAGTACGGAGGGATGGATTGAGATCGCCTTGGCAGTACGTAGGTGAGGCCAAGGACATGTCTCTCGTCCCACATCGCTTAGGGGGGAGCCTGGGTAGGGGTGAGCACGGTTCCGGGTAAAACCAAAAACCGGGTCCGATTCGATTCCCGGTTCTTAAGAGACCAGTTCCGGTTCCCGGTTCTATTTTCTTGGGAACCAAAATCGGCCAAAATTCAAAAAAAAAAAACCTAATCGCCTCCCCCCATGTGATTTCCCCTACATTTCTTCCCTCCTTTCCCTTCTTTTTTCTCTCTCTTTCTTTTCTCCTATTTTTCCTCCTCACACGTCACTTCCTGCCCCCCAACCTTTTTCTTTTCTTCTCTCTCCTCTTTCCCCCTCTCTCGGTCGAAACCCCACCCCTTCTTCTCTTCTTCTTCTTCTTCTTCGCCACCCTACATCACTTCACCCACCACCACACCACCGCCCCTCGCCGCTTCACACACCACCACACCGTCGCCCCCACGCCCTACTCACCACCATCTCTTGGCTATTGAACCACCACCACCCACCGCTCATCCGACGATCCATCTTGCCGTCGAGCCCGACGAGCTATCACGCTGCCCCTCACCGCCGTGAGCGAGGGCACGGCTCTTGAGCCCCTCACCTCTGGCGGCGGCGGGGACGGAGCGCTCAAGATTAAGGCCGCGGGGGCTCAGGTTCAGGCGCCACGCCTTTGGTGATCCGAAGGAGAGCGGGGGCGATGAGAGGAGTGGCGGTGGTGGCGGCTCGGAGAAGAACGAGCAGTTTGGGCGCTGGTTTCACGAGGCGTGGCCATATTTCAGAGCTCATAAGGGCGGCACTTTCGTCGTCATTGTCTCCGGCGAAATCGTCGCTCGTCGGCACTTGGATCCGGTTCTCAAGGCACGCGTCGGTTTTTCCTCGCTTCTTCTGTTTCGTTTCTGATTTGTGGTTTGGCTGCATGTTAATGCTGTGACGAAGAACAGAAGCGCGGACCCGTTCTGTTGTGGAATGCTCCAAGTAATTAAATTCGCGTTCTTCATGCCTTGTAGCTAACTTACTTTTATTTATCCAAACAAAGGCCAAAGAAAGTATATGTTCTGCTAATGTTTGCATGAGGTGCAATTGAGCATTTGTTTTTATGTCTATTGCACAAATTGGATCTCAATTTCAGAAGTGGCTAGGTCTTGTTTGTGTGGCCTGCATTTGTTTCTATAAAATTAATTTTCATACTAAGCATGTCTTCATAGGACATGAGCCTAACTATGTTGGAAGATATAGAATAACAGACACTAAAGCTCTGGAAGTAGCTATGGAAGTAGCTGGAGGTACTTGTTTAATGATAGAGGCTAAACTATCTCCTGGACCCCTAATTTCCAGTATGCGCCGTAATGAGCATAGTAGCCGTTTGCATGAAGTTGGTGTAAGTGTCGCAAGTGGTAACTTTCTTGCAGCCAAGGTAACGGTTTACATGCTTACTCTCTTGGTCGTTATCTCGAATTAGTTGAACAAACAGTTCACATTTCTCCTGTCATCGTTCTAGTTTGGCAACTATAGTAATGTTGATTATTTTATTTGTAGTGAAGAGGAGTTATTGAAGGTGTTGATTTTGGGGCAACGGGTGAAGTAAAGAAAGTGGATGTTTCTCGTATTCGTGAGAGGCTTGATGGTGGATGTATAGTTGTATTAAGCAACTTGGGCTATTCCAGCTCTGGAGAAGTTTTGAATTGCAAGTATGGATTATTGATTTTGATGCCTAAAAAAAAAAAAAAAAGAACTTGTTGGAACCTGAAACGATCCTGAAACCTGTGATAGGGTAGGTTCCAGGTTCTTGGTTCTGACGGGTAGGTTTCAGGTTCCAAAAGTTGAGGATCCTGTACCCGATGGTAGGTTTTAGGTTCCAGTTGGAACCGAACCGGAACCGGAAATCGGGAACCGCTCACTCCTAATCCGGGCTAGTTTATAAAGGCTTTAGTCCATTTAATCTATATAGCGCGTTTTAAAGCCGTGAGAACTCAGTGTCCAAAGCGGACAATATTATATAGTGGGGCCCGAGTTGTTATAGCTTCGGTCCGACCTCTACCGTGATCCGGCATCCGTTGACATGGGGCATTCCATATAGGAGCATCGCCCGGTGTAAACGCTCACGACGGGCTCTCATAACTATTACACGCACATCCAATCTCGGCCAAGGATATCATGCCTTGCACTCAAAGGCCTCAATTTAAATAATATGCTTAGCCTATTTTCTTCATATTAAAAACACCCGGTAAAATAAGTATGCGTGAACACACGATCAAATCTAACCATAGGGCACAATATCCTCTCTTTTAAAAATCCCACGATTTTATATAATACTTAAAACCTTTTTGGTGTCAAAAACCGACACCTGATATTTTTCTAATTAAATACCAAAATTTCATATTTTTGAAATAATAAATCAAAAATCATCAATCAGCATCCAATTGCACAATTTAATACTCAATTGCACAAACTAACTGCACCACGACGATCAGCACGAAATTCTAAGAACTAGTTATCCCGGTATAATTTTCGTAAATAAATAAATAATTAAATAAATTACAAAATAATTAAATAAATGTAAAATAATTAAATAAATCACTAATTAATCTACCTAAGCTAATCCAACCACCTAATTGGACTAATTAAATAATCTACTAAGCTAACTAAATCACATAATCTAATTAACCCCTAATTAAACTAATCTAACCACCTAATTAATCTAATTAACTAACTAAATAACTAATTACACTAACTATTCATCCTAATCCAAACTTAATCTAAACTAATCATCCTCTAAGAATAATTAAACTCCTACATAGAGTTTTGGGGGTAAACTCAGCGAATTAGCAAATAAACCGATTCAAGGCGACGACGACGCGAAGGTGAGCAAGACTCAAGCCTACGATGACGCCAAGGGAGGCTCGGAAGGGCCCAAAAATGGCTCACGAAGCCTCAGCTCATAGCTGAGGTTTGCTTCTGTTTTGGGATGGACCGAAGGGAGCCGAGGGCTAGAATAGGCTGGAATGAACTGACCGAGTGGCGGGACAGGCCAGGCGGCAACGGGGACTAGCTGGAGCAACGGACAGACGGCTTGGTCAACGGTTGGCTTCGGTGGACGCTCGCACAAGCGGACGACGAGCTCAAGACGGCGAGGACGCGAGATTTCACGACTCAAACCTCAAGCACATGTACATCCCGCAATGGTCGATGAAAGTTTGCAACCTATCAGAAATGGTTGCCGACCCATTCATTTTATTGCACAAGCAAAAATGTAATAATAGCTTCCAAACAATACAGAGATGTGATAGCAAACAAATAATTATATTTACATTAAACACACATATTTTTACAAGAGTGTTTACACACATAAAAGTCTAATATGACGAGGATCTGTTTCAAAAATAAGAGTTTCTAAGCTATCTATGCTCCGAGCTCCTCATCCATGGGAACAGGGTCCCAGGTGATCCCATCAGATTTCTCGATAACAAAAGCGTAGCTGTCACCTAATATCCAAACTAGATGGAAGACCCATCGACTCTTGACAGAAACTAAACCAAGACCTAACTTTCACTTCTTCAACTCCCTGTACATCTCTAGAAAATCCTCCATCTAGGGACCTGAAAAATTTTAGCCCACAACGAGATGAGATCACATCTCAACAAGTTAATCCCCTAAATCCCAAGTAGGAGAAGGGTACACTCTACGTACAACCTAGTCACGTTTCTCACAATTTTTGTACTACCAACATGTTCCTACATATTAGTGTCAATCAAATCATACCTAACAGCATCAAGTTCACACATCATATGAATACCTTAACATGAGTATATGCAAGGACATAAATATCAATATAAGCATACGAGCCATAGTCAATGCAACAGATAACGATCTTCCGGCATAACCGGGCATCGTCTCGCACTGTCAAGCTCGGCAACGTCTACCCTCAGACGGCATTCCGATTAGAAGCTTCGGCCCAGCATCCACTGCGACCGGCATCCGTTGACTTGGGGCATTCTCGAAGGAGTATCGTCTGGCTCCAAAGGCTTGTGACGGAATATCATATCATATATGTATTCACCCAATATCAAAATTCAATGATTAATTACATATTTCATTCATAACATCAATTAAGCAAATTTCCAGCAAGAATACCTTGAGAACAGTTACAAATAACTACTGACCAGAATTTGCGGAAACTGTCCATTTGCGCATTTTTTAATTTAACATCAAAAATTATCTTAAACGAATTCGAAAAATTCTCAAACTTGAACATGCGATAAAGGTCATGTAAAAAAACAATTTTCATGTAGACACCGAGGCCCAGATCCCTCTAGATTCGGCCTAATAATTCACTCAATCCAGCACTAAAACCGGCCCCGTTTCCAGTGGTTCTGTTTTCAAAAATCAGTTTAGATCGGGGTCTGAAACAGGTTCATTTGGTTTGAAATTCGAGTATGTTAAATTAAAAGACATAAAAAATAACTTTTGTGAAGGCATTGTTTGAAAATTTGAACTATAAATGTTAGTAAAGACCCATAAAATCCTTACAGGTCGGGATTTCGGTGTAGTTGAACTTTCTATTTAAAGCTGAACTTTCTATTTAAAGCTAACGAAGCTAAAATCGTCTCCTTTTTAATTTGGGTCACCAAAAAAAAAAAAAAAAGCTAAAATCGTCTCCTTTTTAATTTCTAAAAATCCTAAGAAAATTATATGTTATAATTAAAGGTGTCTAAAATATTTCCTCGGAAAAAACTCACTTCAAAATCGCAACAAATCTCCGTCTACAAAAATAACAAACTACACGCGCCTAGAAATCAGTTCTAGAGCAAAGTCTCTATTCTTGGTCAAAACTGTCTTCTACGATTTTGATTTTGTTATTTAAATTAAGACTAAGCATTTCTATGGCTAATCTAACATTTCTAAACTAATATTAACTATATTTAATCTCATCTAAACATTTCTCAGCTAATTTCAACCCCTAAACAAAGGTACACAACTCTTATTCCAGTTTTAGGAGAACAACTCACTTATGTTAAAACCACGCACTTCCAGTGCCGGCGGTGAGGTCTCCACTCCAAGAGATGCCGGGGCACCTCAAGATGGTTCTTCTTAGGCCGGCGAGGCTCTCGGCCTACTGTTGAGGAGTTGGTTCCTTAGTTCAGCCGAACCGAGCAGCAACAGCAACAGGAATTTCTTGGGGGCGAGGCACTAAGCGTTTTGCTCGAACGGTGGGTTGCACCGGTGAGGGAGGAGTCCCACCAGCAAGACAGCAGCAACGGTGAAGTGAGAGCTACCTTCGGTGAGGACGATGAGCCGAAACTGTAGAAGGATGGGTTGTTGGTTAGCAACAACAACCGTGGAAGGAGCTGCTTAGTTTTCGGTACAAAGAAGCAGGAGTTATGAAATTTTTTAGGACTCCGAGCTTGCTGGTGACGATGATTCGTCGTCAGATAAAGACCATAGCCAAGAAATATAAAATATGGTGGTAGTTGGGTTGAAGCTTCTATGGGTCTAGGAAATTTGTAACGTCAAGATCACGCCTTCCTCTGTTTTCTTAATCGCTGGTTAGTCGTCCAAGAGGGAGCAAAAATGGTTGAATAAAACTAGCTTAAAGAAGAAGATGACAAAAGGTTTTGCAGCGGAGAAAATGGGAGAGAAAGGGAAAGAAAGAGAAAGGAGGAGAGAAAGAAAGAAAATGGTAGGCACACGGTGCCAAGGAGGAGAAGGGATCACACAGAGAGGGAAAGGAGAGGGAGAAAAAATGACCATGGGGGTCCCTCCTTCCATATTTCCATAGCCTTTTTATTTTTCCACAAGAGTTTTGGTACTTTTTCCATGGAATTTTAGACCACATCACTTTCAAGTGGTCCTTACTCTTACGCATCCTTATCTTGCACAAATGGAATGCAAATGGTGGTGGAATCCATCGTAATATGCAGGCATCCGAATTTGCAGCTAATTTCCACAACTTTTCCTTTTCTATTTTATCATTTTCACCATCTTAGTTAATAAGGACAATTCCCCATTTAAGTCCTTATAATTCATTTTCCAAGTGTTCCACCTTAAAGGCCCAAAAACCTATTTAAAATATGTCATTTCCGTTATTCTTTTAATTTGCTACTCTTGCATTGTTAACAAACAATTCCCGTCATCAATAAATTTTGAAAAGATGCAACAATATTCCTAGGATTAATTGTGACACTTGAAAGTTCTCAATTTCTAAAATCAGAATGAATTTCGCGGTTAAATTCAATCAAACGTGATTTCGGCGCGACCTAAATCATCAGATAGTTTTTGGGAATTTTCGATGCAATGAACTTGTAGTCGATTATTTTTAAACACTATGCACATCTTTGACGCATTGGCAACTCGCAGTTGTCTTAAAAAATCTCACGGTTTCAATTATAGACACAGGATACCAAAACAACAGAAAAATCGGTTTAGTGCCAATCGACGAAAATTTTGTAATTAGGTGGAATCACACATGTCTAATTATATATCTCAATCGAATCGACCTATTTCCGGTCTCTGATAGATTTTCAATTGTGCCAAAATAATCCTTGCAAACTAACACAGTCGAGCAATCGATTCCTAATCAAATTCTCAAGTTTGTTGCATTAAAATCCTTTACTCACTTTCCCAACTAATCTAGTTATTTTGTGAGTGATCAACTCAGAGAATAGCACTATAGACATGTCGATGAAAACCTAATTTATTTCATTGAAAATAGAAGTGGAAAATCAGACTGTCACACGAGATACAAGCGAGAGGTTGAGCAAGCGCTCGAGCAGCTCGAACGAGCGGCAAGGGGGGGTCAGGCGATGGCTTGCAAGCCACTGCTGGTTCGGTAAAGGGCTTGGCTAGTTTGTAGCTTTGGAAATGGAGTTTTAGCTGAAGGAAAATGAAGAAGAAACTGAGGAAGAAGAAGATGGGGTTGCTGCTGGAGAAGGAGGGGACAAGAAGCCTCCAAGTCAAGCCAAAATATCGCAGGAACTCAAGCGCAAGACCCCACCAGCCTTCAGCCTCCCCTCCCAAGCTTTTCCAGCAAGTCAAGATTAATGCTCAAAATATTGCAGCCCCTATGGCTTACAAATTTCAAGTCTTCCATTTTCAATTTAATTCAATTTCACACCAATTGACCTCAATTCAATGGCCAAATTGACGAGGAGGAAGCCCACACCAAATTTCACCATACCCTTACCAATTGATCCAACTTGAAGGCCAAAAATGCACACAAAAATGGCCCTCCGAATTTTCTAATTTTAAATCGCCCAATTTTGAATTTTTCCCAAAAATCCGGGCTTGCCAAAAATTCTTCGAATAATGATTCAACGTTCTAAAAATAAATCTTGACACGCTGGAACTTTCAATTCCTGAAACCAAGTTCAATTTCGTGGTTAATTTCAACTAGATGCGATTTTAGCGTAACATAACATATCGAATAGCTTTTAGGAATTTTTAGCGCATTTGACATGTGGTCAATTATTTCCGATCCACATTGTGCATCTTCGACTCATGGGCAACTCTCGGTTGTTGTAAAAATCTCAAGGTTTCAATTACGGGTACAAAGTACAGAATCGACAGAAAAATCGGTTTAGTGCCGTTTGACAAGAATTTTGCAATCATGTGGAATCACCCACAATTTAATTACATGCCTCTATCAAATCGACCTATCTCCGGTCTCTAATCGATTTTAATAATTTCGTATTGACCCTTGCAGATTAGCACGATTGAGCAGTTGATTTCTGATCGAATACTCAAGTCATTCGCGTTTATATTTCTTAACGGCTTCACCTAACAGATTAGTTATCTTGTGAGTGATTAGCTCAAAGAAAAAGACTGTAGGCGCGTTAATGAAAAGCCCAATTCATATTATCGGGATAAGGTCGAAAATCAGGATGTCACAATACTACCATCGATACCTTCTCCATTTGATGTTACACTAGCCTAGGGCTATTAGTGATACATGCAATCTTGGATTTAACTGCAGCTCCCTTCAACAGGAAATTACTACTAGGAAGATCAGATGTTGACTTAGCTCTTGCCTCTTTGAGTTTGAGGTAGAATAATTATTTTGTGGTGGATTCATGGATCGGTGCTAATTGAGCCAGTACATCCTATAGTTTTGTTTTGATTCAAATTCAGTCTATATTTGACAGTCACCAAGCTTCATTAAAATCTCATGTCAGGAAATTGAAGAATTGCTAGCTTCGATCACAGATTTCGCAAATTGAATTTCGATGGTAAAGTGAGATTATGGACAAAAACATGTCATAACTATTAAGGCAAGCTAGAGATGCAGCAAGCTGCCTGTTTCTACTAAACCCAAGCCATATACAAGCAAAAGAAGAGGATCCCAAATGGAGTCCCCACTCGACAAGGAGAGATTAACCAACATATAGTTAGAGACAACAAAACCCATCCAAAGCCTACTGCGAAGCTTTCTCTTTCGATATTTCTTCCAGCAAAAATCTAGACTCTGCAGCGAAATCAACAGGAGCAATTCCTCTCACTGTCAGCCTTTGCCTCTTTTCGCCCATGTACTCATGCTGAGCAACGCTGACCCGGAAAAGATGAGGAACCCAAGTTGCTTGTTTCAGCATTAGCTGATATGGGTTCTCCTCGTTCTCCTGAAACAACGTCGAGAATTGATATCCACATTAGCACATCAGCTGGGCACCCACTGATTAATTCACCTTTATATGTTTGTTCTTGGCTTACCTGTGATCTCAGTTGATTGAGCTCATTAGCTGGACACCCAATGATATGCTCTGCTTCTTCATTGAATGCAGAAAGCCATGCTTCACCACTTGGGTCTGAAACCTTCGCTACTATTATGTATCTGTAGCATCAAAACGGAGAAAACAAAAAGAACAAATTATCATTTAATTGCACGACACAAATTATCATTTAATTGCACGAAAATACAGTATGCGCCCAATTATTGCCTTCACACCCACTATATCCGTAAAGAATTTCATAAATGCGAAGGTTCTCACCTCAAACTGCATCCTTCATCATCTTTCTGACACCCTTCGCACCAATATCTAGATCCAATAGCTTCTGTCACTTTCTTTTTACATGTTTTGCATGCACGATACCACATCGTTTGATCAGGCCTAACGAAACTCACGTAGGCTCTAACGCTTAAAAATGCAGGCTGTGCCAAACGAATCGATCAAGTTAAAACCAGAGAAGCAGACCCATACCACAAAAATGGTAGGTTAGCTTGGAGTCAGCTAAATTCTACATGTTTACCTTGTCTTCACCCAAAGAAGGATTGCTAGTAAAATGAGAAAGGAACACTCTGTCAGAATACATGGACCTTGATCCATTTCTTGATAAGGCAGTAATGCCTGAACCAACAGAGTCCATTGAGCTGCCTTTACCTTCAGAGTCAAACCAATCACAAAAGGGTTCATAACTTAAAGAACTATTCAAAAGCAGAGAAAGAACAGAACGGTCATAGTTGCTTGCCCACACAAACTCACCAGGATCTCAGCTTCTTTGCTTCTGGTGTCTCTGGATTTACTTTTACTGTGCTTCGGCTTAATGTAGACAAAGATACACCTGAAAGAGGATACCACAATAACGTAATTCATCCACTCTTAAAGTTCAAGACAACTAAAAGCATATATTATCACCACAACGTTAATTTATAATATGGAAAATACCTTATTACATTAATTGGATAAATTGCACTCTCAAGATATATGTTAGTACATAAAACTTTTCGAATATGAACTAGGAACTTATTTTATTCAGGTTTGGCAAATATAAAAAAATTTCATCAAATAAACCAATCCACTGTACTAAATCCAAACAAGAACAGAACTCTTTGAACCAAGTATACAACAATATTTTGTTTCAAGATAGCAATTACCTTGGAAATCCCCAACTCTCAAGGACTTTATAGCAACAATAGGCGATTGGTCAGAAGAGTCAAGCAATTCCTGATCTACAGCGGTCGCAAGATCATTCCACAGAGAAACCACAACGGTCTTCTTCCTGATTTTCATACACTTGTGTTAGGCATTAGACGACAACAAACAAGAGAGGCTCCAAAATGGTGGGAAAAACTCACGTCTCATCAGCAATAGTTATATCGTGCTTAGGGATAATGTCATTGTTGCTTTTTCTTCGGATGCTTATGGTAGGAGAAACACTTTGAACCACGCCAATAACATCTGAATCAATAAAGAGAGAATTAGGGCGCATGTATCAAATTACGCCACACCGAACCAAACATTGGAGTGGATACTTGTATTCTTACCAATGAGCTCTTTCCCGTTGACATGGGGACCTAACGTATCGATCGGGACAAAATTAGATTTTGTTTCGGGGACAAAAGAAGCTTCACTACTGGCCTCTTCCACCTCAGAATTTTCATTTAAGGTCATCTCATAGTCATTTTGCACTGTCTTGAACTGTTTATTAGCAACCTTCAGTGTTCCTCTTGATATGTAATACACCTTCCCCATTTCAAGCTTGTCATAGAATTTCCTGGCAGCGTCATTGAACATTGTTGCTTGTGTTTGTGTACCCTGCACGATGTTGTTTCTATCACTTAATCAAGTGGAAAACTCATAAGAGTGGCTTTGTAACTTCAAACGAAAGCAACCGAATAGCATAATGTGATTTCTGCTGTGAAAAGAGCCTTAAAAACGGAGATTTATGCTTTGAAAAGTGTCTTGATGTCAAACAGTACAATGGTGTGAATTTGTTAATGTTCTTGGTATGTCACATCTTTTTCCGTCTGAATCAATGTCGAAAAACGCGTGATATAATAAATTCTGACCAATGGAGCTACGGTCATCTTGCCTCTAGTACACATGTGGCCCATGTAATAAGGAGGTTGCTATCAATGTACGTAGCCAAATAGGTCACCACAAATAAATTGCATAAGTAAACTCTCGCATTTTATAAGCGGTCCATTCACGATAGTTTAATATTTTAGAATCATGCTCAGTTTTGACTAAATGCAACATTGAATCCAATTAATTTGCAAATGAAAGCGGCTGACCTGTCCATGGGAGTATAACATGGAATCACCCCAAAATTCTCCCTCCCCAATTCAATGAATCAACTGCCATTATAGTTCACGATTGATGTAAAGTAGTCCAAAACCGAACGCAATGCGTCGACCCGAATCAAGAATTCCGATGCTGCGAGCATATACAGACAAGACCGAGCACAGCCCGTTGCTCCACACGTGCCGAGACATTGCCCGAACCGTTGACCTTGGGAGCTTAGCTTCTCTTTTAAGATTAGTCGGTCAATCCTTGAGAAAGACAAGGAGCTGTCCCGGGTGAGGAAAAAGAATGGATGAGAGAAGCCCCGTACTGATGAGGGAATATGCTTCGGGGGCTCGCGTGTAGATCCACGGCGAAAAGTCCCCCAACCCAATCCTGGAATCCTATTAAAAGACGACCGGAACGAGATGAAACCCAAAAAAAAAAAAAAACGGGGACTGTCGACGGTCTATAAGGCAAGAACGGCACCCAGGAAAAAGAGTGCAAGAAAGCGAAACCAGTCGACAGGGAGGGAAGCGAGAGGGAGGTGCAGAGAGGGTTCTGGGTGAGAGACAGAAGGCAGGGTCGAGACAAGAATCATGGGTTCTGCCTGTAAGTTGGAATCTTGAAGCTTTGATCGAATTCTTGTTTTTTTTTTTTTTTTTTTTTTTTTTTTTTTCTCTTGTTTCGTTCTTGCCGTGGCGCTCTGTCCTTCTTTAGTCTCGAGCGTATAGTTGTGCTTGTGCGCTGGCATCGGTCCGGTTTTACTTATTCATGTGAGGAATGGGTTCTCTTTCGTTTCGCTTAGCTATGAAACAACAATACTTTGCAAGAGCCTTCGTATCGTATCGAACACTTTCCGACACTCGTCAACACGCGTGTCGAGAAAATTGACAGCGTGATCAACTTTCTTCGACACTCTCCAACACTCGAGTCGGAATTTAACATTTGATATCGACGTCAAATTTAAAAATTCAATAAATGAGATGTCGAAAATATATATATATATATGAAAAAATAAAACATAATAATAAAAATAATAATAGAGAAAGAAGAAAAACTTAGTCTTCTCTTCTCTTACTTACAATCTCATTTATCGTGATCAGTTCACCCCTAAGTTTTTTTTATTCTCTTTTAACATATCTAATATGTGAGTCTAGAACATTGATCACTTTTTTTTCTTCAAATTTTATGAATTATTGAAATAGAGTTAAATTTGTCAAATCGAAAACAATGAATGATATTAATAAATGACGAATTAATGGATTTAATGTGTATTCATTATAGGATTTTTTAATTATTTATTTATTTATGAATTTGATTCAAATTAATTTGATTAAAATAATTATAAAAATGGTAATTTATTATGTATATATAAAAATATATATTTAATATACTGATAGGTTCCAACGTGTCGAATTTTTATTTTTTGAAAAAGTCGTGTCGTCTTAGTGTTGTGTCGCGTGTCAATATCGATGTTATTTAGTCGCTTAGTATGCTGATTTTTCTTTGCCGGGGGATGATGGTCACGTGTCTGTTTTCTTGTTTTATCGCATTGGCTTGGGTGAACTCTGCTGGAATTGTGGAAGCCCATATGATGGGGGAGATTATGATTATGATGGTTTGAGAATTCGTATCGATAACTGTATGCATTTGTTGAAGGTTTAGTCAAAGATTTTTTTTTTTTTTTTTTTTTTTTCCTGGGCTGCTGTTGCTGCTTTTTATTAAGCTTTCTCTGTTCTATTCTACAACCTCTGATATGGGGAACTCAGCCATAGTCAGATAACACTCAGATGAACTATTTTAATTGTATGATAATATGCTCGAGTATTGCATGACTCTGATCGAGAAATAAATAAAATGCACACGAGCATTTGTCGTCTGTCATGTTGATTTTGTCTTTGGGGGTGATATTTCTTTTTGCTGTCGGTGATGCTGGAAAATATTTGCAGGTCTCATTCTCTTTGCCCTTTCATGTCTCATTGTGGGGAGTGCTGCAAGGCCTTTCTACCCTCTCCCCAGCGAAGTGGCAGAAGGAGAAAGACAACCGCTACAGACCTCTCGTCCTTATAATATAGCCCATCGAGGTTCAAATGGAGAGCTTCCTGAAGAAACTGCTGCTGCTTATGTGGTGATGATGCAGAGTTTAACCTTTCATTTATCAAATGTGCTGAATATTTTGCAGAGAGATGGACGAGGCTATGTTCTCAAATGATACACATTAAGAATTTGACTCTGGATCTGACTAGTATTCTTCTAGATCTATGCTGATAGACGTGTAAAGTTGTCAAAGTGAAAGCACACCTATGTCTAAGGCTTGGTCCATGTGATGAGTACATATTTACAGTTTCCTTGGAGGTTCTACATTAGTCTGTTGATCTACCTGAGTTTAACATTGCAGATATACGTATAGATTTTGCAATCAGGTGAAAACCATTCCTGCTAACTTTGGGTCACCTGATGATTGCAGAGAGCAATTAAAGAGGGCGCAGACTTCATTGAAACAGACATTTTATCCTCAAAAGATGGTGTTCTTATATGCTTCCATGATGTGACCCTTGATGATACAACCGATGTTGCTCAACACAAGGAATTTGCTAACCGTAAAAGAACCTATGTTGTTCAAGGCACTGGCTTCTTTACTGGTAATGATTTCTCCTCAACTGTGTTTTCACAGTAATTTTCACCCTTTTGCTATGTTCTGCTTATACTACCGTCTTGACATGCAGTTGATTTCACGTTGAAAGAACTAAAGTCATTAAGGGTGAGACAGAGGTTCCCATTCCGGGATCAGCAATATAATGGTTGGTTACTCATTACTTTGATTAGATTTCATGTTGTATATGTGATGACCAAACTATATTCTTTTCTTTAGCTCTTTGAATGAACAGTGTTATCTTTAAGGTCATCCTTCGATTGCTGCTGAATGTATTCATGGCCATAGTTTGCTTGCCTCTACCATTATTTGTAACTGAATCCCCTTTGATGGATATCACTTTAGTGTGCTTAGAAAAAGATGATAATCACGTTGTCCAAACTGCAGATTTTCTATACCTTTCTTTTCAACTTTTAGATTGTTGCATGTATCAGGTCTGAGTTTTAGACATGGAAAATTTTCAAAACCTTTTACAGCAAACATGCTATCTAAATCAGTCAAACTTCCTAATTCTTATATTCTTTTAGCAGTATTAAGACTACTTCCATATCCTTCTCAACTGGTGGAATGAATGACTCTTATCTTCCTCATGCTCAGGGAAATTTCAAATTATTACTTTTGAAGAGTATATTACAATCGCACTGGATGCAACCAGAGTTGTCGGCATATACCCTGAGATTAAGGACCCTGTGTTCATCAATGAACATGTGAGTGGATTCTCTTGTAAGCTGTTACTCGAATGATAGGACATCGTAGTCTCTATCTCCCAGTGTAAAGATGCAATTGAGTCCACTTTTACCACTTTTGATTTGGCCTCATCAACATTGAGAGGTAGAAAATAGATATTTGGCTGATTATCACTGAGATGTTATCTTTTCCATTTCCTTGGTTCAAAAAAGAATGAGAATTTAATGTTGCAGGGCACCACAGATGCAGAACCTCTTGATATTGAGCTATTGCCTACATATTGCACTTTATTATAGTTTTTAACATGCACTTGCGAAATTGCATGCAAATAATTAATAAAAATTTCAGTACCTTCAAAAAAATTTCTATTTTTGAGTTGGGTATAATCAATTATTTTACATCAGCAACCTAGGAAGTTCGTTCAGCTGTTGTAGATGACACAGTTTCTCTTCCTCTGATGGTACAGGTGAAGTGGCCAAATGGGAAGAAATTTGAGGATATGTTTGTGGAGACACTTAAGAAGTATGGATATAAGGGTTCATATCTGTCGGATGAATGGAAGAAGCAACCTGCATTTATCCAGTCCTTTGCTCCTACTTCCCTTGTGTATGCATCAAATCTGACAGATTTGCCCAAAATCTTCTTGATTGATGACATTACCATTCCAACTCAGGACACTAACCAGGTAAGTTTGCTGCCTTTTCAATCTTGGAGAGGTGTTTGCCATTGCTGTCACTAATTCCTCAATATTTTTTTTGTCCTTTTTCAAAATTAAAATAACATTTTCTTATTGAAGTCATTTTGGTTTAGATCGAATTGAATCAAACACATCTTAATTTAACTGAGGGACCTCTGCATGCATAATTCATCTGGTGCACCATTGAGTTTCCTGATGGAGCCTCTACTCAAATAATTAGTTCTGAAGCTTCTTCTTCTTCTTCTTCTTCTTCTTCTTCTTTTCTTTTTTCCTTTCTTTGGTGAGATGGAAGCATATTTGACTTCTACTTGCGTTTGCTAATTGTCTGAATGGCCCTTTGACAATCTGCAGTCATACTGGGAGATTACTTCGGATGGATACTTCGATTTTATTAAGAACTATGTAGTGGGCATTGGACCCTCGAAAGATACTGTGGTTCCTGTTGTGAACAATTATCTGCAACCGCCGACTGATCTTGTTGCCCGAGCACATGCACACAATTTAGAGGTGATTATTTACTGTGTATGATAATTGAATGCAACAGAAGTATTCCCCGGTCTGACTTTCTGAATGATTTCATATTTTTGGTGTGCTTACTTCATCATTGTGACTGGTAATCTCGACATCTGATCTTGGTGATGCTTAATTCAGGTGCACCCTTACACCTATAGGAATGATAACATGTTTCTCCACTTCAACTTCAATCAAGATCCTTATGAGGAATACGAGTTCTGGATTCACAAGATGGGAGTTGATGGGCTCTTCACGGATTTCACAGGGAGTCTACACAATTACCAGGAGTGGACCTCTCCTCTCAGTTCAAAAGACTCTAACGAGACTTCCCTATTGCACAAAATTGCCGTGATGGTCTCTTCCTATGAGAGGGTATGAAATATATGTGGTTGGTAGTCATCAACGTGATGCACCATTTTATTTTATTTTCATTTGTTAGATGAGTAAAATGTGTTTCTGCGTGGAATGGAAGTTTAGCTAGTGAATTAGCGGGGGCGGCAGCGGCAAGGACGACTGTACATGGTCATCATATGCCAAGAATAAAACTTTAGGCCTCGTTCCGCCGGCTTATGGTCATCATTTGGAAATTTCTCTTGTAGATTTATTGGGTGTTCCAATGAGCTGTTGAGTGTCCGGAGTAGCTCTACGTCATTTTGTTGCAGTCTATGCCTTCTCTTGCTAAGTTTCGGACCATTTTAGACTTGTTTTCTCTGTAAAGAAATGTTGATCTCAGTGCAAATAAAATTTTCTTTCTGGCTTCAAAAAGAGAATAACGCGACACTGAAGGTGAGGGTATCAAAAGGGTGAAGGAGAGTATATTATGGTCCAGATATACATGAGCTCACATCCCTGACTTGGCAATTTATTGTTAAACATTATAGATAAGTGCACTGCAAGTCTTAATACTTATCATAAAAGTGCAAAATAATCCTAAAACTTTCAAAAAAATGTGGTTAAATTCTAAAGCTTCTCATAAAAGTACAATTGAATACTAAAATTTTCAAAAAATATATTTTAGTCCTAAAACTTATCACAAAAATATAATCGAATCTCAAAACTTTGAAAAAAATATCATTAAAGGATTAGACTTAATTAATTTAATAAATCTTAAGATTTATTGCACTTTTAACTTAATTGCACTTTATTAATAAATTTTAAAACTTAATTACACTTCTTATAAATTTTAAAAATTATATTATATTTTATAATAAATTTTAAGACTTCCAACACACTTATTTCTCAACATTATACTACCATCAATACCTTCTCCATTTGATGTTACACTAGCCTTGGGCTGTTAGTGATACATGCAAACCTTGGATTTAACTACAGCTCCCTTCGACAGGAAATTACTACGATCAGATGTTGACTTAGCTCTAGCCTCTTTGAGTTTGAGATAGAATAATTATTCCGTGGCAGATTCATGGATCAGTGTTGATCGAGTCAGTACATCCCATAGTTCTATTTTGGTTCAAATTCAGTATATTTGACAGTCACCAAGCTTCATTAAAATCTCATGTCAGGAAATTGAAGAATTACTTACTTCGATCACAGATTTTTCGATGGCAAAGTGAGATTATGGACATAAACATGTTGTAACTATTAAAGGAAGTCTAGAAATGCAGCAAGCCGCCTGTTTCTACTAAAACCCTGAAAGCCATATACAAGCAAAAGAAGAGGATCCCAAATGGAGTCCCCACTCGACAAGGAGATTAACCAACATATAATTAGAGACAACAAAACCCATCCAAACCCTACTGAGAAGCTTTCTCTTTCGATATTTCTTCCAGCAAAAATCTAGACTCTGCAGCGAAATCAACAGGAGCAATTCCTCTCACTGTTATCCTTTGCCTCTTTTCGCCCATGTACTCATGCTGAGCAACGCTGACCCGGAAAAGATGAGGAACCCAAGTTGCTTGTTTCAGCATTAGCTGATATGGGTTCTCCTCGTTCTCCTGAAACAACGTCGAGAATTGATATCCACATTAGCACATCAGCTGGGCACCCACTGATTAATTCACCTTTATATGTTTGTTCTTGGCTTACCTGTGATCTCAGTTGATTGAGCTCATCAGCTGGACACCCAATGATATGCTCTGCTTCTTCATTGAATGCAGAAAGCCATGCTTCACCACTTGGGTCTGAAACCTTCGCTACCATTATGTATCTGTAGCACCAAAACGGAGAAAACAAAAAGAACAAATTATCATTTAATTGCACGACACAAATTATCATTTAATTGCACGAAAATACAGTATGCGCCCAATTATTGCCTTCACACCCACTATATCCGTAAAGAATTTCATAAATGCGAAGGTTCTCACCTCAAACTGCATCCTTCATCATCTTTCTGACACCCTTCGCACCAATATCTAGATCCAATAGCTTCTGTCACTTTCTTTTTACATGTTTTGCATGCACGATACCACATCGTTTGATCAGGCCTAACGAAACTCACGTAGGCTCTAACGCTTAAAAATGCAGGCTGTGCCAAACGAATCGATCAAGTTAAAACCAGAGAAGCAGACCCATACCACAAAAATGGTAGGTTAGCTTGGAGTCAGCTAAATTCTACATGTTTGCCTTGTCTTCACCCAAAGAAGGATTGCTAGTAAAATGAGAAAGGAACACTCTGTCAGAATACATGGACCTTGATCCATTTCTTGATAAGGCAGTAATGCCTGAACCAACAGAGTCCATTAAGCTGCCTTTACCTTCAGAGTCAAACCAATCGCAAAAGGGTTCATAACTTAAAGAACTATTCAAAAGCAGAGAAAGAACAGAACGGTCATAGTTGCTTGCCCACACAAACTCACCAGGATCTCAGCTTCTTTGCTTCTGGTGTCTCTGGATTTACTTTTACTGTGCTTCGGCTTAATGTAGACAAAGATACACCTGAAAGAGGATACCACAATAACGTAATTCATCCACTCTTAAAGTTCAAGACAACTAAAAGCATATATTATCACCACAACATTAATTTATAATATGGAAAATACCTTATTACATTAATTGGATAAATTGCACTCTCAAGATATATGTTAGTACATAAAACTTTTCAAATATGAACTAGGAACTTATTTTATTCAGGTTTGGCAAATATAAAAAAATTTCATCAAATAAACCAATCCACTGTACTAAATCCAAACAAGAACAGAACTCTTTGAACCAAGTATACAACAATATTTTGTTTCAAGATAGCAATTACCTTGGAAATCCCCAACTCTCAAGGACTTTATAGCAACAATAGGCGATTGGTCAGAAGAGTCAAGCAATTCCTGATCTACAGTGGTCGCAAGATCATTCCACAGAGAAACCACAACGGTCTTCTTCCTGATTTTCATACACTTGTGTTAGGCATTAGACGACAACAAACAAGAGAGGCTCCAAAATGGTGGGAAAAACTCACGTCTCATCAGCAACAGTTATATCGTGCTTAGGGATAATGTCATTGTTGCTTTTTCTTCGGATGCTTATGGTAGGAGAAACACTTTGAACCACGCCAATAACATCTGAATCAATAAAGAGAGAATTAGGGCGCATGTATCAAATTACGCCACACCGAACCAAACATTGGAGTGGATACTTGTATTCTTACCAACGAGCTCTTTCCCGTTGACATGGGGACCTAACGTATCGATCGGGACAAAATTAAATTTTGTTTCGGGGACAAAAGAAGCTTCACTACTGGCCTCTTCCACCTCAGAATTTTCATTTAAGCTCATCTCATAGTCATTTTGCACTGTCTTGAACTGTTTATTAGCAACCTTCAGTGTTCCTCTTGATATGTAATACACCTTCCCCATTTCAAGCTTGTCATAGAATTTCCTGGCAGCGTCATTGAACATTGTTGCTTGTATTTGTGTACCCTGCACGATGTTGTTTCTATCACTTAATCAAGTGGAAAACTCATAAGAGTGGCTTTGTAACTTCAAACGAAAGCAACCGAATAGCATAATGTGATTTCTGCTGTGAAAAGAGCCTTAAAAACGGAGATTTATGCTTTGAAAAGTGTCTTGATGTCAAACAGTACAATGGTGTGAATTTGTTAATGTTCTTGGTATGTCACATCTTTTTCCGTCTGAATCAATGTCGAAAAACGCGTGATATAATAAATTCTGACCAATGGAGCTACGGTCATCTTGCCTCTAGTACACATGTGGCCCATGTAATAAGGAGGTTGCTATCAATGTACGTAGCCAAATAGGTCACCACAAATAAATTGCATAAGTAAACTCTCGCATTTTATAAGCGGTCCATTCACGATAGTTTAATATTTTAGAATCATGCTCAGTTTTGACTAAATGCAACATTGAATCCAATTAATTTGCAAATGAAAGCGGCTGACCTGTCCATGGGAGTATAACATCGAATCACCCCAAAATTCTCCCTCCCCAATTCAATGAATCAACTGCCATTATAGTTCACGATTGATGTAAAGTAGTCCAAAACCGAACGCAATGCGTCGACCCGAATCAAGAATTCCGATGCTGCGAGCATATACAGACAAGACCGAGCACAGCCCGTTGCTCCACACGTGCCGAGACATTGCCCGAACCGTTGACCTTGGGAGCTTAGCTACTCTTTTAAGATTAGTCGGTCAATCCTTGAGAAAGACAAGGAGCTGTCCCGGGTGAGGAAAAAGAATGGATGAGAGAAGCCCCGTACTGATGAGGGAATATGCTTCGGGTGCTCGCGTGTAGATCCACGGCGAAAAGTCCCCCAACCCAATCCTGGAATCCTATTAAAAGACGACCGGAACGAGAAGAAACCCAAAAAAAAAAAAGGGGGACTGTCGACGGTATATAAGGCAAGAACGGCACCCAGGAAAAAGAGTGCAAGAAAGCGAAACCAGTCGACAGGGAGGGAAGCGAGAGGGAGGTGCAGAGAGGGTTCTGGGTGAGAGACAGAAGGCAGGGTCGAGACAAGAATCATGGGTTCTGCCTGTAAGTTGGAATCTTGAAGCTTTGATCGAATTCTTGTTTTTTTTTTTTTTTTTTTTCTCTTGTTTCGTTCTTGCCGTGGCGCTCTGTCCTTCTTTAGTCTCGAGCGTATAGTTGTGCTTGTGCGCTGGCATCGGTCCGGTTTTACTTATTCATGTGAGGAATGGGTTCTCTTTCATTTCGCTTAGCTATGAAACAGCAATACTTTCAAGAGCTTTCGTGTCGTATTGAACACTTTTCGACACTCGGTCAACACGCGTGTCGGAAAATTGACACATGATCAATTTTTCGACACTCTCCAATACTGAGTCGGAATTCTAACATTTGATATCGACGATCAAATTTAAAAATTCAATAAATGAGATGTCAAAATATATATATATATATATGAAAAAATAAAACACAATAATAAAAATAATAATAGAGAAAGAAGAAAAACTTAGCTTCTCTTCTCTTTCGACTCTCATTTCTGATCTGATTCACCCTTAAGTTTTTTTATTCTCTTTTAACATATCTAATATGTGAGTCTAGAACATTGATCACTTGTTTTTTCTTCAAATTTTATGAATTATTGAAATAGAGTTAAATTTGTCAAATCGAAACAATGAATGATATTAATAAATGACGAATTAATGGATTTAATGTGTATTCATTATAGGCTTTTTAATTATTTATTTATTTATGAATTTGATTCAAATTAATTTGATTGAAATAATTATAAAAATGGTAATTTATTATGTATATATATATATATATATAAATATATATTTAATATCTGATGGCCCCAACGTGTCGGAATTTTTTATTTTTTGAAAAAGTCGTATCGTGTCGTGTTGTGTCGCGTGTCAATATCGATGTTGTTTAGTCGCTTAGTATGCTGATTTTTCTTTGCCGGGGGATGATGGTCACGTGTCTGTTTTCTTGTTTTATCGCATTGGCTTGGGTGAACTCTGCTGGAATTGTGGAAGCCCATATGATGGGGGAGATTATGATTATGATGGTTTGAGAATTCGTATCGATAACTGTATGCATTTGTTGAAGGTTTAGTCAAGGATTTTTTTTTTATTTTTTTTCCTGGGCTGCTGTTGCTGCTTTTTATTAAGCTTTCTCTGTTCTATTCTACAACTCTGATAGGGGGAGCTCAGCCATAGTCAGATAACACTCAGATGAACTATTTTAATTGTATGATAATATGCTCGAGTATTGCATGACTCTGATCGAGAAATAAATAAAATGCACACGAGCATTTGTCGTCTGTCATGTTGATTTTGTCTTTGGGGGTGATATCTCTTTTTGCTGTCGGTGATGCTGGAAAATATTTGCAGGTCTCATTCTCTTTGCCCTTTCATGTCTCACTGTGGGGAGTGCTGCAAGGCCTTTCTACCCTCTCCCCAGCAAAGTGGCAGAAGGAGAAAGACAACCGCTACAGACCTCTCGTCCTTATAATATAGCCCATCGAGGTTCAAGTGGAGAGCTTCCTGAAGAAACTGCTGCTGCTTATGTGGTGATGATGCAGAGTTTAACCTTTCATTTATCAAACGTGCTGAATATTTTGCGGAGAGATGGACGAGGCTATGTTCTCAAATGATACACATTAAGAATTTGACTCTGGATCTGACTAGTATTCTTCTAGATCTATGCTGATAGACGTGTAAAGTTGTCAAAGTGAAAGCGCACCTATGTCTAAGGCTTGGTCCATGTGATGAGTACATATTTACAGTTTCCTTGGAGGTTCTACATTAGTCTGTTGATCTACCTGAGTTTAACATTGCAGTTGTACGTATAGATTTTGCAATCAGGTGAAAACCATTCCTGCTAACTTCGGGTCACCTGATGATTGCAGAGAGCAATTAAAGAGGGCGCAGACTTCATTGAAACAGACATTTTATCCTCAAAAGATGGTGTTCTTATATGCTTCCATGATGTGACTCTTGATAATGCAACCGATGTTGCTCAACACAAGGAATTTGCTAACCGTAATAGAACCTATGTTGTTCAAGGCATTAACACTACTGGCTTCTTTACTGGTAATGATTTCTCCTCAACTGTGTTTTCACAGGAATTTTCACCCTTTTGCTATGTTCTGCTTATACTACCGTCTTGACATGCAGTTGATTTCACATTGAAAGAACTAAAGTCATTAAGGGCTAGACAGAGGTTCCCATACCGGGATCAACAATATAATGGTTGGTTACTCATTACTTTGATTAGATTTCATGTTGTATATGTGATGACCAAACTATATTCTTTTCTTTAGCTCTTTGAATGAACAGTGTTATCTTTAAGGTCATCCTTCGATTGCTGCTGAATGTATTCATGGCCATAGTTTGCTTGCCTCTACCATTATTTGTAACTGAATCCCCTTTGATGGATATCACTTTAGTGTGCTTAGAAAAAGATGATAATCACGTTGTCCAAACTGCAGATTTTCTATACCTTTCTTTTCAACTTTTAGATTGTTGCATGTATCAGGTCTGAGTTTTAGACATGGAAAATTTTCAAAACCTTTTACAGCAAACATGCTATCTAAATCAGTCAAACTTCCTAATTCTTATATTCTTTTAGCAGTATTAAGACTACTTCCATATCCTTCTCAACCGGTGGAATGAATGACTCTTATCTTCCTCATGCTCAGGGAAATTTCAAATTATTACTTTTGAAGAGTATATTACAATCGCACTGGATGCAACCAGAGTTGTCGGCATATACCCTGAGATTAAGAACCCTGTCTTCATCAATGAACATGTGAGTGGATTCTCTTGCAAGCTGTTACTCGAATGATAGGACATCGTAGTCTCTATCTCCCAGTGTAAAGATGCAATTGAGTCCACTTTTACCACTTTTGATTTGGCCTCATCAACATTGAGAGGTAGAAAATAGATATTTGGCTGATTATCACTGAGATGTTATCTTTTCCATTTCCTTGGTTCAAAAAAGAATGAGAATTTAATGTTGCAGGGCACCACAGATGCAGAACCTCTTAACATTGAGCTATTGCCTACATATTGCACTTTATTACTAGTTTTTAACATGCACTTGAGAAATTGCATGCAAATAATTAATAACAATTTCAGTACCTTCAAAAAAGAAATTCTATTTTTGAGTTGGGTATAGTCAATTATTTTACATCAGCAACCTGGTAAGTTCGTTCAGCTGTTGTAGATGACACAGTTCCTCTTCCTCTGATGGTACAGGTGAAGTGGCCAAATGGGAAGAAATTTGAGGATATGTTTGTGGAGACACTAAAGAAGTATGGATATAAGGGTTCATATCTGTCGGATGAATGGAAGAAGCAACCTGCATTTATCCAGTCTTTGGCTCCTACTTCCCTTGTGTATGCATCAAATCTGACAGATTTGCCCAAAATCTTCTTGATTGATGACATTACCATTCCAACTCAGGACACTAACCAGGTAAGTTTGCTGCCTTTTCAATCTTGGAGAGGTGTTTGCCATTGCTGTCACTAATTCCTCAATATTTTTTTTTGTCCTTTTTCAAAATTAAAATAACATTTTTCTTATTGAAGTCATTTTGGTTTAGATCGAATTGAATCAAACACATCTTAATTTAACTGAGGGACCTCTGCATGCATAATTCATCTGGTGCACCATTGAGTTTCCTGAAGGAGCCTCTACTCAAATAATTAGTTCTGAAGCTTCTTCTTCTTCTTCTTCTTCTTCTTCTTCTTCTTCTTTTTTCCTTTCTTTGGTGAGATGGAAGCATATTTGACTTCTACTTGCGTTTGCTAATTGTCTGAATGGCCCTTTGACAATCTGCAGTCATACTGGGAGATTACTTCGGATGGATACTTCGATTTTATTAAGAACTATGTAGTGGGCATTGGACCCTCGAAAGATACTGTGGTTCCTGTTGTGAACAATTATCTGCAACCGCCGACTGATCTTGTTGCCCGAGCACATGCACACAATTTAGAGGTGATTATTTACTGTGTATGATAATTGAATGCAACAGAAGTATTCCCCAGTCTGACTTTCTGAATGATTTCATATTTTTGGTGTGCTTACTTCATCATTGTGACTGGTAATCTCGACATCTGATCTTGGTGATGCTTAATTCAGGTGCACCCTTACACCTATAGGAACGAGAACATGTTTCTCCACTTCAACTTCAATCAAGATCCTTATGAGGAATACGAGTTCTGGATTCACAAGATGGGAGTTGATGGGCTCTTCACGGATTTCACAGGAGTCTACACAATTACCAGGAGTGGACCTCTCCTCTCAGTTCAAAAGACTCTAACGAGACTTCCCTATTGCACAAAATTGCCGTGATGGTCTCTTCCTATGAGAGGGTATGAAATATATGTGGTTGGTAGTCATCAACGTGATGCACCATTTTTATTTTTATTTTCATTTGTTAGATGAGTAAAATGTGCTTCTGCGTGGAATGAAAGTTTAGCTAGTGAATTAGCGGGGGCGGCAGCGGCAAGGACGACTGTACATGGTCATCATATGCCAAGAATAAAACTTTAGCCCTCGTTCCGCCGGCTTATGGTCATCATTTGGAAATTTCTCTTGTAGATTTATTGGGTGTTCCAATGAGCTGTTGAGTGTCCGGAGTAGCTCTACGTCATTTTGTTGCAGTCTATGCCTTCTCTTGCTAAGTTTCGGACCATTTTAGACTTGTTTTCTCTGTAAAGAAATGTTGATCTCAGTGCAAATAAAATTTTCTTTCTGGCTTCAAAAAGAGAATAACGCGACACTGAAGGTGAGGGTATCAAAAGGGTGAAGGAGAGTATATTATGGTCCAGATATACATGAGCTCACATCCCTGACTTGGCAATTTATTGTTAAACATTATAGATAAGTGCACTGCAAGTCTTAATACTTATCATAAAAGTGCAAAATAATCCTAAAACTTTCAAAAAAATGTGGTTAAATTCTAAAGCTTCTCATAAAAGTACAATTGAATACTAAAATTTTCAAAAAATATATTTTAGTCCTAAAACTTATCACAAAAATATAATCGAATCTCAAAACTTTGAAAAAAATATCATTAAAGGATTAGACTTAATTAATTTAATAAATCTTAAGATTTATTGCACTTTTAACTTAATTGCACTTTATTAATAAATTTTAAAACTTAATTGCACTTCTTGTAAATTTTAAAAATTATATTATATTTTTATAATAAATTTTAAGACTTCCAACACACTTATTTCTGAACATTATACTACCATCAATACCTTCTCCATTTGATGTTACACTAGCCTTGGGCTGTTAGTGATACATGCAAACCTTGGATTTAACTACAGCTCCCTTCGACAGGAAATTACTACGATTAGATGTTGACTTAGCTCTAGCCTCTTTGAGTTTGAGATACAATAATTATTCCGTGGCAGATTCATGGATCAGTGTTGATCGAGTCAGTACATCCCATAGTTCTATTTTGGTTCAAATTCAGTATATTTGACAGTCACCAAGCTTCATTAAAATCTCATGTCAGGAAATTGAAGAATTACTTACTTTGATCACAGATTTCGCAAATTGAATTTCGATGGCAAAGTGAGATTATGGACATAAACATGTTGTAACTATTAAAGGAAGTCTAGAAATGCAGCAAGTCGCCTGTTTCTACTAAAACCCTGAAAGCCATATACAAGCAAAAGAAGAGGATCCCAAATGGAGTCCCCACTCGACAAGGAGATTAACCAACATATAGTTAGAGACAACAAAACCCATCCAAACCCTACTGAGAAGCTTTCTCTTTCGATATTTCTTCCAGCAAAAATCTAGACTCTGCAGCGAAATCAACAGGAGCAATTCCTCTCACTGTTATCCTTTGCCTCTTTTCGCCCATGTACTCATGCTGAGCAACGCTGACCCGGAAAAGATGAGGAACCCAAGTTGCTTGTTTCAGCATTAGCTGATATGGATTCTCCTCGTTCTCCTGAAACAACGTCAAGAATTGATATCGACATTAGCACATCAGCTGGGCACCCACTGATTAATTTACCTTTATATGTTTGTTCTTGGCTTACCTGTGATCTCAGTTGATTGAGCTCATCAGCTGGACACCCAATGATATGCTCTGCTTCTTCATTGAATGCAGAAATCCATGCTTCACCACTTGGGTCTGAAACCTTCGCTACCATTATGTATCTGTAGCATCAAAACGGAGAAAACAAAAAGAACAAATTATCATTTAATTGCACGAAAAAACAGTATGCGCCCAATTATTGCCTTCACATCCACTACATCTGTAAAGAATTTCATAAATGCGACGGTTCTCACCTCAAACTGCATCCTTCATCATTTTTCTGACACCCTTCGCACCAATATCCAGATCCAATAGCTTCTGTCACTTTCTTTTTACATGTTTTGCATGCACGATACCACATCGTTTGATCAGGCTTAATGAAACTCACGTAGGCTCTAACGCTGAAAGATGCAGGCTGTGCCAAAACGAATCGATCAAGTTAAAACCAGAGAAACAGACCCATACCACAAAAATGGTGGGTTAGCTTGGAGTCAGCTAAATTCCACATGTTTACCTTGTCTTCACCCAAAGAAGGATTGCTAGTAAAATGAGAAAGGAACACTCTGTCAGAATACATGGACCTTGATCCATTTCTTGATAAGGCAGTAATGCCCGAACCAACAGAGTCCATTGAGCTGCCTTTACCTTCGGAGTCAAACCTATCAAAAAAGGGTTCGTAACTTAAAGAACTATTCAAAAGCGCAGAAAGAACAGAATGGTCATATACTTGCTTGCCCACACAAACTCACCAGGATCTCAGCTTCTTTGCTTCCGGTGTCTCTGGATTTACTTTTACTGTGCTTCGGCTTATTGTAGACAAAGATACACCTGAAAGAGGATACCACAGTAACGTAATTCATCCACTCTTAAAGTTCAAGACAACTAAAAGCATATATTATCACCACAACATTAACTTATAATATGGAAAAATACCTTATCACATTAATTGGATAAATTGCACTCTCAAGATTATGTTAGTACATAAAAATTTTCAAATATGAACTAGGAACTTATTTTATTTAGGTTTGGCAAATATTTAAAAAAAAAATCATCAAATAAATCAATCAACTGTACTAAATCCAAACAAGAACAGAACTCTTTGAACCGAGCATATAACAAAATTTTGTTTTAAGATAGCAATTACCTTGGAAATCCCCAACTCTCAAGCACTTTATAGCAACAATAGGCGATTGGTCAGAAGAGTCAAGCAACTCTTGACCTACAGTGGTCGCAAGATCATTCCACAGAGAAACCACAACGGTCTTCTTCCTGATTTTCATACACTTGTGTTAGGCATTAGACGACAACAAGAGAGGCTCCAAAATGATGGGAAAAACTTACGTCTCATCAGCAATAGTTATATCACGCTTAGGAATAATGTCATTGTTGCTTTTCCTTCGGATGCTTATTGTAGGAGAAACACTTTGAACCACGCCAATAACATCTGAATCAATAAAGAGAGAATTAGGGCGCATGTATCAAATTACACCACACCGAAGTGAACATTGGAGTGAATACTTGTATTCTTACCAATGAGCTCTTTCCCGTTGACATGGGGACCTAACATATCGATTGGGACAAAATTAAATTTTGTTTCGGGGACAAAAGAAGCTTCACTACTGGCCTCTTCCACTTCAGAATTTTCATTCAAGGTCATCTCATAGTCATTTTGCACTGTCTTGAACTGTTTATTAGCAACCTTCAGTGTTCCTCTTGATATGTAATACACCTTCCCCATTTCAAGCTTGTCAAAGAATTTCCTGGCAGCGTCATTGAACATTGTTGCTTGTATTTGTGTACCCTGCACAACGAGCCGACTAAATCATTCAGTTGCGATGTAATGGTCATATATCTGAGAGCTGAATATGCTTCTTAAATATATCACCGGAAGTTTAGAATTAAAGAGCAGTGTCCCACTTACATCTTCATCTGTTAACTCCACGTTGAAGACACAACCTTCACCTCTAGCATTCCTGTAAGTGCGCATGTTCCCTTTGCTCGTCACTCTGACTTTTATGGTCCAACTGCCTTGGTAAGGATTCAGCGATACGAGAGGATGAACCCTTCTAGTCATGGCTAGACGTGCAGCGGGAGCCATACTAGAAGACAGAAAGAAAAGGGATCAATACATCAATCGATCTTGCAGGAAATTACTACAAAAGTCTTCCAGGTACAATTTACGTATGAACGAACTCAAAAGAGAAGATACAACAGAAACTCACTTCCTGCTTTGTTCGTGAACAATTTGGGCTGCTGACTTCGCAACCATCTCTTGCTTCGGCTTCAAAAGTACTCCAGCTCCTGCTTTCGCTTGATTTTCAACTTCAACTTCTTGCTTCGGCTTCAGAAGAATTCCGCTTTCCTCGATCTTGCCATCAGAATTAGCTTCATTTTCTTGCTTCAGCTTCTTCAACATGATGCCAGAGTCCAAATCACCAGCATCACTCCCAATTTCCATTTCGAGTGCTGGAGAAACCGCTTCGCACTTGTTGACAACCAGATACCTGAAACAACAGAATCACAAGGGAAAATAAAGAGTCAATGAGTCGAACACTAATCTCAGTAAGCACGACAACAGGTGAATGTCCATCGCATAAGCCGCGCTTACTTGTCCGACTTGTTCGGAATGTCATTGAGGGTGTAATGAAGTATCCGGATCAGGCCCAGATTCTGAATACTCCCGGAAAGAATCTCAGACTCCGCATTCGAAGGCAGGATCCCTTTCAACTTCATCTTCCCATCGTTAGCCGTGAACCTGCGCTCAAAAAGCCAGAAGAGACAACCTTAGAGACAGGACCAATTGCCATCTCAACTGATGTTCCTCATATTTCCAACCAATTCAAGAGAAGCGTAACGGGCCAGCAATGATACAAAAGACAACCAGAAAACAAGCAGATGCAGCAAGACAACGGGTAAATCTATCCCCACGCTTTGCACTAATTTCAAGAAGCACTGCAGATCCCTGGTGGGTTTCAGCTTCCCAAGCCTCCTCCCCCACAGAAACACCGAAAACGTCCAGCACCCATCTCAAACCAACGACCCGCAGCCCAGGAAACACCAGACGACGGGCCGCGTAATCAACCCGGCAACGCCGCCGCCGCAGCCGTCGACACACATCTCACGGACGGGGAAAATGCCGAGCGCCGTCGTCGGCAAAACGCGACGAAACCGAGAACCCAAACCACCAAGATCCGTTTTTTTTCCCTCCCTTAATCGCATTCGCTTCGACAGCCGTTGGCATACATAACTACGGACAGGAAAATGCCTAGCGCCGTCGTCGGTAAAACGCAATGAAACCGAGAACCCAAACCACCAAGATCCGTCGGCTTGAGAAAACCGCTCGCTCTCGCCGCGAGCTCGGGGAATCCCACGTTGAACCTCAACCGACGGGCGACCGAAGCAGAGATCGAACGGACAAACGAGAGATCAGATAGAGATAGAGAGAGAGAGAGAGAAAGAGAGGGGACTGACATGAAGCGGTTGCGGCTGCCGGTGGACTTGAGGTCGAGCACCTGGACGACGATGTCGGGCACGTCGCCGGAGGAGTCCGGCGACGGCGTCGACCGCATGATGGAGATCGCGCCGGCCGTCACCGTCTTCGCCATCTCTCTCCCTCTCTCTCTCTCTACTTTCTCTCTCTACGCGAGCTTTGGTGCCGAGGAGGATGAGAGAGAGCGGAAGGGGGGAGAGAAGCGAGCTCTTCTTGTAATGGCCTGCCCGCCTGCCCGGCCGTTGAGCGCCAAAAATTTTGAGGTTTTTTCGACTGGCGTTTTTTCGCGCGCCATTCTCCATTTTTTCTTTCCGTTTCCAATTTTTCGCGAGACGTTTCGCGGCAAGGTTTTCGAAAACGAACCGGTTTCGGGCGGCTCTTCCTTGGCGCCAAAAACGCGAGCCGCCGGCTCCGGAATTTACTTCCTTGTCCCTCGTTGACTTGCGTGCCCGGCTCCGGCTCTTCGGCCCGGCTCCACAAATTAATTTTCCGATCATTAAAAAAAAAAAATATTGAATCGCCAAGATCTTTGACTGGGGGATCTGCTCGCGTGACGGAAAAGCCCAAATTGCATTTACGCTCGGACTAATTTTCTTATTGAGGAAAATTCAAAACTAATACATCCGTGTCATATTCCAAATAAAATTTCCATGTCAAAAAAAGTTATGGCTTGTAGGACTTAGAGATTGATTAGGATAATCAATTATCTTTAGAATACTAATGTGTTAGTTCAAACTTTACTACCAGCTCAGTGATGAACTTAAAGATATCACATGACATAACTAATTCATTCGATCGGACATAGCCTACTCATGAGAATTGTTTTCTTTCTCACCCAACTTCTAGAGGAAATGGTCAATAACTTATTTGAGAAGTTAAAGACCGGCTTCTGGAAAAAGTAGCTTATAAAAAAAGTAGTCTTATTTGAGGAGTTAAAAACTAGCTTCTAGAAAAAGTTAAATATTGACTTCACCAGGACATTATAAATAGAGCAAGGAGAGGGTGAGTGGGTTATGTTAAGAAAAATAGAGAAAGTTCAAAGAGAGAACTATATGGTTAGCAAAGGGTTGCTAACCATGTGCAGAAAATTATCTTCACAAGATTGCTAGCACGATTACAACAGCGATTATCTTTTTCGTTCGAGGTGCATTGATGATGTGTCTAAACTAGAGGCCTGACATTTGTGGAGCTCGAACTAAAGGACATTTGGATCAAGTCGTTTAAAGCGCACTTGGAGAGGTAATTAGTAAAACCCTCTTTGATATTTTAATTTTTTATTAAAACACACGAACAACACCTTTGGAGAAACATATATAGTATAATTTTATCTTTGCTTTTCGCTACGTTTATGTTTATTCAGCCTATATGTGTTCCGTAAAATCCCAACAATGGTATCGAGCCAATTCTTAGGCGTTTTCGTGCGTTTAATTGATTTTGGTTCATACTTATTTCCGTAAAATTTTCGGGGTTTTTAGACTGGCGTTTTTTCACGTGCCATTTTCCCCTTTTCCTCCAATTTTTCTTTTTTTCAATTTTTCGCAAGATGTTTTGCGGGAAGGTTTTTCGAAAACGAACCGGTTTCGGGCCGAAAAACCTTCCCGGTTTTGGGCTTTCTTCTTCTTCATCTCATCACAGAAAACCCCAAATTGCTATGCTAATATTATATTTAACCTCAGACTAGTTTTTTTTTTTTTTTTTGGTAAAAACCTTGGACTAGTTTTTGTGCCGATAGAAAATCAAAAATTGATATATACCATAGAAAAACCAAAATTGATATATATTTATATATATATATATATATGAATTTGGTAGATTTTCTAAACTTGAGGGAGCTCTTGAGGCACAATTAACATATTTTAGCATGTTCCCAAATTTGAGAATTTGGATTTTTTCATAACATAAAAACTAGTTGATGTACTAATTTCATATTTTATTCGATGGGATAATAACTTGGGATACATGTGATACAAGCGTCTCAATTTTAATTTGTTTGCGACATAAAAATTTATTTTGGGTAAATATGTCACATGTGTACCGCTTTAGGTCATTTATGGCATTAGTCAAATATAAGTAGATGAATTCGATTAATCGATTTGGATAACTCTAAAGGAAAAAATGGATTATCAGACCTTGACCTATAATGGAGAATATATGATGTTAATGCAAAACTTAAAACTCGAGCAAAAGTTTGGTGCAGGCATACCATTCCACAACAATGGTAAAAAATATTACAGGACATGTAGAAACCATAGCTGCAAATCCATGTTAATATATTGCAACACAGGAGCATGAGAAACCTGTACATTTCGATATAAAACTGCATCTTTGGCTGGTAAGATCAAGCAGCACCTTTTGCGAGTACCGGCGAAAGAAAAATCCCTTCAACCAAACTACAAGATCGTCTATCAACATCTGAAACAAGGACCCTATCATCATCCATTTCCACCGATGGACCGACGGCACGAAATCAGTCACCGGTGAATCTGAATGATCAAAAAATGAAAGGACAGAACAAAACTCCGCAGGCCACAGACTGTGAATACCTGCAACCTAACACCGAATGAAGGCGCCTGAGAAGACTGGCCCCGAATTGTCAGCCTGAGGAACAGTTCGAGCAACAAGGAAAGCAAGCGAACCATCTGGCCTGACCCGTGCCTGATGCTGCTGTTACTGCTGCTGATTTAGAGGGCTGCGGGGGCTTCAGAGACTGCGGTTCCGACTGCGCTTGCGTGAAGGACATCACTGGCTTCATGCCGTTCGGACCGACCCCCAGCAAGCCGCTCGTGGCCACATCTTTGGACAATCTTCATACAGCCAAAACACCGAGTTATCTTCGAGTTTTGCTAAACACACCTATAGAATCCTTAAAGTTACATGCTTTGTGGCATTTAGACCAGATTTAAAGTTCTTGGCTCAGACCTTAGTGCTTTGCTCTATACTGGAAAGCTCCTCTTTCAATGTTACTTATTCGTTTACCTAGTTACTCTTGTTTTATCATGTACACGAAGAATTTGAACTTCATATTGCTACAGAAGGAAGTACAGCATTAACCTGCTTTGTCATTACCCATTGATATCAGCTTACTCACTCTCATTCCCTCCCTCTATCAGATAGGCTTCTACAGCGCGTAAATCATCTTCAGAGCACAAGCAGAATCAACACATATTTCCGCAGTAAAAGATGAGCTGAAGTGATATAGCTTACATTGGAAAGGCAAAGGATTTAACGCTGTTTCCGCTCGCATCAGAATTGTGCGACGGACTGGTGGAATGGAAGGAAGATATCTCTGACCAAGGGAAAATTTCTTTACTATGACCCGCGCTTCGCTTTGAATCCTTCGGTGGTTGAGCAGCTGGGGCGGGTGCGCATTGATGCTCGCCTATAGTCGTGATTCTTGAGCCAATTTCGGGTGATTTATTGGCTGGAGTTGGGTTGGCACGATCCACCGTCACCGGAGGAGGAATAGGTGGTGCGCCGGACATGCCGAGCTCCTGGGATTTGCCAATCCAACATACTTGGTCTCTAGTAAAACTCGAATTTCCCATCTGAATGCTGAACAATGATTCGTTGGAAGTCACGCTCCATTCCATCGGGGCAGTCGATTTGGTTCTGGCGAACACGGAAGAAGGGATCCTGTACGGAGAAGGGCTCCCCGCAACGTCGCCAGTTCGTTCCATCACCTGAACCGGAGGGAGTTGCTTCGCCAACCCGTTGTCTGACCTCGAGTGCCACGACGAACCATCCTCGGACGATTCGGTCTTGGGCATCGAGCTGACCGGAATGTCTTCTGCTGTGCGTCTTGGAACCAATTTACGGTCTTTGTCGTCGTGGATAAGGTGGCCACACACGCCTGCATCGGACGTGCTAGTCTCCTTCACCTCTAATTCAAAGGACTCTCCGGACGACAATGACGACCCAGATGACGACGACGATTGTAGCCGCTTAAGTTGAAATGCATGATCATCTCCGCCTGGAGCAGAAGGAGGATGCTCCCTTAAATCGGCATCACCATTACCCCTCGCAGGCCCAGCTTCCATATCTAACAATACACAAGTTTCAGTCGATCAGGCTACGCAGAGGCAGACCAGAAAACTCAACTCATCCATAGACCTACCAGAGACACAGAGATAGACTAGCACAAGAATCAAATCGAAGCCAGGGGCATGTTAATGCATGTTCTTGTTGATTCTAAATGACGAACAGCTTCCATGAAATTACAACCCCAATCACGAATGCATGGGGGCAAATCATTCGTAAGTACAGCATCGAAATGCCCTCTGAGCCTTGCGAATTCTGACAAGGCAGACATCAGACCGCACTCGCTCGAAACGTTGAGATCCATCGATCCCTCAAACTATTCGAATCAATTCCTCTAAAACAGGGGAATCTCTACAAACCCAAAAATCTCAAATGCCGCAATCCTCTGAAAATCCATCCAATTCACATGCCACTGGAGCGATGAGCGTGAAAAATTAGAACAAGAACCGACTCGAAGCCCGGGGCATGTTAATGAATTTTCTTGTTGACGGCTTTTTACATAGTGGGCGAAAGATCAACATTACAGTTCCAACCATATATGCATGGCTATATTATTCACAAGTACGACATTGAAATGCACTCTGAGCATTGCAATCGCTCAAAACGTCGCGCAGTCGATCCATCGATCCCACGAACTATTCGGATCGATCCCTCTAAAACAGGGGAAACTACCAAACAAGAGCCGTAATTCTCTGAAAAACAACCAAATGACATGCCGTTTGATCCATGAACAAACAAAAATCAAGCGCAGGAAATACCCTCTGGGCATTGCAATCGCTCGAAACGTCGATCCAGCGATCCCACAAACTATTCAGACCAATTCCTCCAAAACAGGGGAAAGCCTCAGAGTAGCGAAAAGATACCAAACAAGAGCCGCAATTCTCGGGAAGATCAACCAGATCACATGCTGTTTGATCGATGAACGAGCAAAATTCAAGCGCGGGACTCACATCAAGACTCCGCGCGCGGCGACGGGGATATCGGGAAACAGAGAGGGACCGCGACCGCGACCGCGACGCTTCTCTCGGCGTGGGAATCCGGCGAGTCCGTGGAGAACACTGGATCGAACGACGGACGGGCAGAAGACGATGGGGACGCGAAGATCAGGCAGAGAGAGAAAGTGACGTTTGGACAGGAAATACGAGAGAGACAGAGGGGAGGGGAGGGGGGCGATGCGTGGGGATCGGCATGAGTTTCGAGCTTAAAATCGAAGGAGCTCTTCTGAAGGGGCAGAGTGACGGGGGCCGTGCGCGCCATTAACGCGACTTTATCTCTTCCAAAAATGGCGGGAGACGACGTCGTCGTGGTGTTGTGGCTTGCTTTGCTGAGTGGACTTTCCGCTTCCAAGCTGTCCCGCTGACTTTTGTTTTTGTTTTTGTTTTTTCTTTTTTTTTTTCCATTTTTCCTCTCTTTTTCCTCTCCCCCTCGTTCATATTGTTCGATTGGTGTGGGGAAAACAGCACGAATAGTCCTCGAACAATTTGGTCCAATGTGCAATCAAGTTATTCCGTTGATTGTATATTTTGAAAGTTTTAAGACTCAATTACACACATTTGTGACAAGTTTATGATTGATTGCAATTTTTTAAAGTTTTAAAATTTAATTACACTTTCGATAATAAGTTTTAAGTTTTCTAGTGCACTTATTCAAAAAAAATAGTCCATAAATAAATACAAAGAAATAAAAAAAAAATAGTACTACAAAAAATATTTTTGGCAAACTAATTTGTAAAGCTAAAATGAAGTAGAATATGAAAAAAGGAAATTTTTGTAACATGGTGAAATGAGTTGAAAGAGATTAAAGAGAATTGAAAGTAAAGTTATAAAATTTCAAATCATTTTTGGATTTGTGCATCTCATCCTTGTGCAGAGACCATGTTATTTTTTTCTGTATCGTTCTAATTTTAAGAGATGTCTCCTAAGAGATAAGTTTCTCCATCTCACTTGGACAAATATGAAGCGAGCTACATGTCTGCTCATAGTCTCCTCACTTTTACTTATTAAAAGCCTGGCCATTGAAGCTTTCATTGCTCTTCTATATATATAAATATAAGGCCCACGTTACCAAATCTAAAGTTAGGACATGTGATCCATGAACCTTGGACATATGAAAAAGAATAAGTTTGGTATTGTGTTCCTTTGCTTCTATTATAAGGTTTTTTTTTTTTTTTTTTGAGCAAAGCTTCTATTATAAGGTTGACACCACTAAAAAATCCAAATTATTACACCAATGCCATGTTTATCTAACCTAATTTTTGTGTCATAAAAACTCTCAAACTGATATATTTATAACAAATTTATTTTAAACTAATATATTCATGCCGCATTTACTCCAAACTAATTTTCATGTTACAAAAACCTCAAATTGGTACGTCCGTACCATAATTACTCTAAACTAATACAAATGTGCCATTTACTCAAAAAAAAAATCCTAATTTTATCATAATTTAGAGTAAATGTGGGATCGGTGTTGCTATATCAATTTGGGGATTTTTATGACAATATTATAAGTTTGAGCTAAATATGTCTCAGGTGTACAAATATGGAGGTTTTTGTAGGGCACTAGTGTATTAATTGAGAGTTTTCGGTGCATTGGCCTTAATTATACATCGAGTGCTTTCTTGTAAGTGAGGAGTAATGCCAAATAATGACGTTGGGTTGGCCTTAGCCCGATGCATAATCCACTTGAAAAGGTGGTTTACCTTTTTTCACTCTAAAAAATGTGACCTTTTTTTTGCTCACAATTACGAGACATGAATTATATACGGACCAGGAAGCAATTATCTTCATCGAAAGACCAAAATTCTCGCGTTTGCGGATTGCTTGAATGATGTTTTATCGCAAAATAATTTTAAAAAACTTAATTATGGGTTTCTATCAATGATAAAGAAAAGAAGAGTCAGACCAGCTGCATTATTTGGAAAAAGCAAAATCTAAAAATAAGGATCGGCTAACGAATTAATATCTTTTTTTCCCAAATAAAAAGGTAGGGAGAGGTGACTAGTACTAATGATGCCCTCTATAATATTATGATAAGAGTTTTACACTATCTACTCAACACTTAATTTGAGTTATAATTACTCCACACCCTCCACAACTTGATTCAAGATATGCAAGCCAATTACCACATATTGACCAAGATCTAGCAACCATGAAGTCCCACGTGAATTATATTAGAGCTAGGCAATGTAGTATGAGTTGTTCAAAGTTATGCTCAACATTAAATGTAAGACATTAGGGAAAAAGTTATTACACTTGAAATGAGGCCTTATTCGAAAAAGGAAAAACTAATGCTAATGGTTGGTATTGTTGATTGGGGGGCTTGGAGGATTTCCACTTCGGGACTCTAAGTTCAATTGCTAAAATTCCATGAATTAAAGACAAATTCCTAAAAGTCAAGATCACCTGTATATGTAGGCATAGGTTTGGAATTAAATCAATCCATAGAGCTTGTAGAATGTTCCAAAACCTCCAGCTACAGATTTTTTTTTTTTTTTTTTTTTTGCAAAAAGAGAGCAAAAACTTATAAATTGAGATGAAGTTTAATTGTCCAATAATCTTTGTTTTGTATATGGCGATTGCAAGCATTAGTTCAATATCATAAAGTTATAGAAATTTTCGATCCATTATATGAATAAATATGAAAGTACTTGAGCTGAGGAGTAAAGTTCATGAGAAATATCATCTAAATTGAGATGCAATTTAATTGTTCCCAAATTTTGATTTATTTATGGTAATTGCAAGCATACCTACCATATCGCAACAAGATAATATCATTCGTTTGGATATGTAAAAGTATCCAAGAAAAATGGCATTTCGTTTGTTCAAAACCATTAAAAATATTTTAAACTTGTTCAAAACTTGGATTAAAAAGTGCAAAAAAATTTGGACCATTTCTCGATTTGTGCGTTTCATCCTTGCGCAGGGGCCATGCTAATCTTCTCTGTATCGTTCCAATTTTATCGGATGTCTCCAAAGAGACGACCTCCCTTGCCTCACTTGTGCATATAAAGCAGAGTGGACGCGTGGTTTTATTCGATGTGGGACTCTTCTCTCCTTAAAGAAACGCTTAAAAGGAGATATTGTATTTCCATAAAGAGCCCAACCGCATCCTTCCAAACTTATGTGGTCCACGCAACCAAGCTTTTTGTCTCTTTGCTTTTCTTTATTTAGATTACATGTTTAATAACCAAAGGCATTCTCTTGACATTGCAAAATGTAAGTGACTTCATTCTTGGTGAGCTGCTTACATATTCAATGAATTTTCAAGAGGAGAATGTTAGATGATTGTAATGGGATCATAAGCAGTAAAAATCATCATGTCGTTTGCAGTTGAATTTTTTCTAAGTTCATTAAAATAAGTTATATTTTATCAAAAAAATTCCCTCTATTTTGTGTTTGTTCACAACTTTATATTTGTACACATAATAAATATAAAAAAGGAATTATGATAAATCTGGAAAAAACATGTAAAAGGTTAGTAATCATTGACAAACAGGATCAAAAACCATTTTCATAAAGACACGAGAAAGGAGTTTTGTGAACCTATTACAAAAATTTCTCTTCAAAAAATGCCGGGAGACGACGTCGTCCTGGTGTTTGGGCTTTTTTTTTTTTTTTTTTTTTGAGCAAGATTCGGGCTTGCTTTGCTGAGCGGACTTTCCCTATCCAAGATGTCCCTGTCCCGCCGACTTTTGCTTTTTGCTTTTTCTTTTTCCATTTTATCTTCTTTTTTTTTCAATTGATGAGGAGAGAATAGCACAAATGGTGCTTGAACTTTTTGGTCCAATGTGCAATAAAGTATTCCGTTGATTATATTTTTTTGAAAGTTTTATAACTCGATTTATAAATTAATTACGAATTTATTAAAATTTTATGATTTGATTGCACTTTCTTAATGAGTTTTAGACTTTCTAGTACTTATCCCAAAGAACCATTTTATCTTTTTTTTTTTCAATTGATGATGAGAGAATAGCACAAATGGTGCTTGAACTTTTTGGTCCAATGTGCAATAAAGTATTCCATTGATTATATTTTTTTGAAAGTTTTAGAACTCGATTTATAAATTAATTATGAATTTATTAAAATTTTATGATTTAATTGCACTTTCTTAATGAGTTTTAGACTTTCTAGTACTTATCCCAAAGAAATATACTCAGTAGCTACATACAAAAAGATAAAAATTAAGGAGTTAAAAAATCATTTTTTGCAAACAAATTAGTGAAGCTGAGATGAAGTTGGGAATAGAAAAAAGGAAATTTTTGTGATAGATGAGATGAGATAAAATAGATAAAAGAGAACCAAAGAGGTAAATATTACAAATTTGGAATCATTTATGGATTTGTGCGTGTCATTCTTGCGCAAGGATCATGTTATTTTTCTCTCTATTATTCCAATTTAATGAGATAAGAGATAACTTTCTCCATCTCGCTTTGACAATAACAACTGAGCTACATGTCCTCGCTCTTACTTATTAAAAGCCTGGCCATCCAAGCTATATATATATATATATATATTTATATATTTATGTATATGTATATAAATTATTAATATAAGGCCCACGTTACCAAATCCAAAGTTAGCGGACATTTGAAGAACAACTTTGGCATTTTGTTCTTTTGTTTTTATTATAGGGTTGACACCACAAAAAACTTCAAACTACTACTTATGTCGCATTTATCAAACTAATTTTTATGTCATAAAAATTCTCAAATCAGTACATCAATGATAAGTTTTCATGCCACATTTACTCTAGATTAATTTTCGTGTCACAAAAATCTCAAATTAATATGTATGTGCCATAGTCACCCCAAGCTAGTATATATGTACCACATTTACTCAGAAAATTCCAGTTTTATCACAATTTAAAGTAAATGTGGCAAAATTATAGCAATTTAGGGTAAATGTGACATAAATATATCAACTTGGGATTTTTACAACACATTAATCAATTTGGGGATTTTTTGTGATGCAAACCAATTTGAAATAAATGCAACATGAGCGTATCAAGTGGAAGTTTTTGGTGCATTAGCCCTTTATTATACATCAAAAATGAACATTGCCAAATGATGACTGTATCCATTGCAAACGGTTACCTTTTTTTTTTTTTTTTTGCCAAACCACCACTGACATTGGGTTGGCCTTAGCCCAACGTGTAATCCACTTGAAAAGGTGGTTCACCTTTTTTCCCTCCGAAAAATGTGACCTTTTTTTTGCTCACAATTATGAGACATGGATTGTATACGGACCATGAAGCAATTATCTTTATCGAAAGACCAAAATTTATGCGTTTAAGGATTGATTGGATGATGATTTATTGCAAAACAATTTTAAAAACTTAACTAGGGGTTTCTATCAACAAATAAAGAAAAGAAGAGTCAGACGAGCCGCATTATTTGGAAAAAAAAAAACAAAATCTATAAATAAGAATCGATTAACAAATTCATATCTTTTTTCAATAAATAAAAAGGTAGGGAGAGATGACTAGTATTGACAATGCCTCTAAATGTTATAATAAGAGTTTTACACTTTCTATTCAACATTTAATTTGAGTTATAATTACTTCTCACCACCCATAACTCAAATATTTGAGATTTGCGAGCCAATCACCATGTAATGACCAAGATACCAGCAGCCATGAATTCCTACACTAGTCATATTAGAGTTAGGCAATGTAGTATGAGCCATTCAAAAATATGCTTACGAAAAGAACACTGAACATCAGCATAAGACATTGGGAAAAAAGTTATTAAACTAGAAACGAGGCGTAATTCCAAAAAAGGAAAACTAATGCTCATGATTGCTATAGTTGACTGGGGGGCTTGGAGGATTTCCACTTCGAAACTCAAGGTCTATTATTCAGATTCTATGAATCACATGCAAACTCCTCTGAGTTAAAGTCACCTATACAAGAGGCCAAATGTCCAAAGTTAATGAATTCACGAAGCTTATAGAATGTTCCAAAAACTTCCAGCTGCTGATTTTTATTTTTTTAAAGAGAGAGCAAAAACTCATAAATTGAAATGCAATTTAATTGTTCCATAATCTCAATTTTATATATGGTGATTGCAAGCCTTAGTTCAATATCATAAAGTTTTAGAAAAATTCGAGCCAACTTAAAAATATTTAATACTTGTTCAAAAATGGGATAAAAAGGTGAAAAAAAAATTTGGACCATTTCTCGATTTGTGCGTGTCATCCTTGCGCAGGGGCCATGCTAATCTTCTCTGTATCGTTCCAATTTTATCGGATGTCTCCGAAGAGACAACCTCTTTTGTCTCGCTTGTGCATATAAAGTAGAGTCGATGTATGTTTTTGTTCGATGTGGGACTCTTCTCTCCTTAAAAAAAGGCTTAAAAAAAGATATTGTATTTCCATAAGGGGCCCAACCACATCCTTCCAAAGTTACGTGGGTCTACGCAACCAAGCTTTTTGTCTCTTTACTTTACTTTATTTAGATTACACATTTAATAAGTAAAGGCATTCTCCTGACATTGAAAAATTTAAGTGACTTCATTCTCGGTGAAGTGCTTATATTTTCAATGAATTTTCAAGAGGAGAATGTTAGATGATTGTAATGGGATTGTGAGCAGTCAAAATCATCATGTAGTTCTGTAGTTGAATTTTTTTCTAAGTTCATTAGAATAAGTTATATTTTATCAAAAAATTCCCTCTATTTTGTGTTTGTTCACAACTTTACATATAATTATAAAAAAATGATTATGATAAATCTGATATATATATATATATATATATATATATAAACTAAGGTTAGTAATCATTGATGAACAGGATCAAAAATCATTTTTATGTAGACACAAGAAAGGAATTTTGTGAACCTGACATTTTATTTAGATTTTATTTGAATTTTGAGAGGTTAATTACACCAAAATATAAAATCAAATGCATATATTAACACACCATTTATCATTAGGAAAAAAAAGAAAAGAACTATCCAAGGCTACATCTATTGCCATATATTACATGACCAATTTCGTTGAAATAAGAAAACGAATTAAACTTTTGGTAGATACACAGGATATTGCTGACCATATTTTTTTTCTTTTTCCTTTTCTCAGCTCAGTTGTTCCCTACTTAATACCGTATTGTTCCTACTAATAATTTTTTTCGATTGCTCTTTGTGGCTAGAAAATTTTTGGAAGTTAAATGGCATGAATTAACTTATCCAGATTTTTTTTGAACAAAATTAACTTATCCAGATTGAAAGGATACATTCATAATCATTAAACCGCACATGTGTGACAAAATAAAGAAAATATATTTGCCGTACTTAATTAGCGAAGCTAACATGGAGCCGCGAATTGGAAAATAAAAATTTTGTGATGTTGGGAAACAAGGTAATATATATATTATAGAGATTTATTATGTGTTTTTGTGTGTGTGTGTGTGTGTGTGTTCATGAATACATATGCACAAGGTGAAAGGAACTATAAAAAGTTAAATGTTATAAAATTTAGAATAATGAAAATTAAGAAGCAATTGTAAAGTTAGAAATGAAGCGGCTAACAAAACATGAAATTGTCGTCATATTGTATAATAAGGTAAGATTATGGAAAAAAATTTCATGTTTACGGATAAATACAAATAAGGTGAAAGTCATGGCAAAGAGATAAATGTTATAAAATTTGGAATAACTCCAAAAATACGAAAAGAAAAAAAAAATTTGGACCATTTCTCGATTTGTGCGTGTCATCCTTGCGCAGGGGCCATGCTAATCTTCTCTGTATCGTTCCAATTTTATCGGATGTCTCCGAAGAGACAACCTCTTTCATCACACGTGGACAATATAAACTGAGGTGCATTTGTGTTCATGGTCGATGTGGGACTCGTCCTACCTTCTACTATTTGAAAGCCTTGCCATTGAAGGTTTCATTGCTAAAAAGGCCCAGATTAGTACAGGCAAAGTTAGGACATGTGGGCCAAGCCCTATGGCCCAAGCACTGGATTGGCTTGGCCCAGTAAACAATCCACTTGAATTATGTGGGGAGTGCTTTACAACAAGTTAAGATAATGTCAAATAGTGACATTGGGTTGGGCTTGGCCCAACAAACAATCCACTTGAATTACATTTTAACACGAAATAATTTAAAGGACTTAACAAGCAAGGGTGAGCATGTTGGACCACCCAAATCAAAAACCGCCTAGACCGAATCGGCTGGTTTGGTTCAATTCTTGAAAGGATTAGTTCGATTCCTGAAGTGATTGTTGGTTTGGTTCTCGGTTCCATATGAGAACTAGACCTAATCAAACCAACTCTTTTTTTCATTAAAAATATATATTTTAATTTCTAAAAAATGGCTATAAAACCTAAAAATAAAAAAATAGTAACAATTCTCATGTTTTTATTTTATTTTATTTTTTGCTAATGATCAATTCTATAGGACCGAACCGGAATAAATAAAGAAGGTTTCGTTGAAAGCCTTGCCATTGAAGGTTTCATTGCTAAAAATTTTTATTCATGTAAGGCCCAGATTAGATAGGCAAAGTTAGGACATGTGGCCCAAGCACTAGGTTGGGCTTGGCCCAGTAAACAATCCACTTGAATTATGTGGGGAGTGCTTTACAATAAGTTAAGATTAATGTCAAATAGTGACATTGGGTTGGGCTTGGCCCAACAAACAATCCACTTGAATTACACTTTAACACGAAATAATTTAAAGGACTAAACAAGCAGGGGTGAGCATGTCGGATCGCCCAAATCAAAAACCACCTAGACTAGACCAGCCGGTTTGGTTCGGACCCCGAAGGGATCGGTCCAATTCCTAAAGTGATTGTCGGTTTGGTTCTCGGTTCGGATGAGAATTGACCATAATCGGACCGACTCTTTTTCATTAAAAATATATTTTTTAATTTCTAAAAAATAGCCATAAAACCTAAAAATAGTAACAATTCTCATATATATATATATATATATATATTTGCTAAGTGATTGATTCTATAGGACCAAACAAGAATAAATAAAATTGGTTGGTTCAATCTAATTCCCCGTCCAGTCTCTAGTCCCAAAAATTGGATTCTCAATTCCTAGGTGGAATTGGACTAGACCAAAAACCAATCACCTCTATTAAGAAGGTATTCTTATTAATGATTAAGAAAGAGAGCAATATGAGACATATTCTTTGGAAAAAGTGAAAACTAAAAATAACTTTTTTCCCAATCACTTGAAAGTCATATAACTTTTCAATTTATCTCTTAAATTTCGTAATTTTTTAAGAAATTTTACCACAATTGCTATGCCGAGTTGGATTTCCAGCACTTAGATGCGTATTCTAAAAACATTTTGGACTACGGCAGTCAAGTGAATGTTCTTTAGAAGTTGTGGCATTTAAGTAGTCAAAGAAAAAGTTATAGCACTCAAATGAGTTATGAAAATTATGACACTTGTGGTGTTCTAGTCTTAAAAATAAATGTAGATTAATAATTATATATCCCTTTTTTATAAATTAATTAATTGAAAGAGGTGACCAACGTTAAACTAGTTAAACGGGTGAGTAGAGTCGGGTTTGAGTCGAATCATAAATAGTTCGACCCAAATCATTCTATTTAACCCATTTATGACCCATTTGTTGCAATGCAAAATTTTTAACATATACCCGACCTGACCTATACTCAACCCATATCCGACCTATTTAACTAAACTTAAGAAAGCTTATTTCTTATATATACTTAAAAAATGGTATTGCTAAAATAGTTTTTAACACAAATTTAATAGACAATTTTATAATTTTTAAAAAATAATTATTTAAAAAAACAAAATTTAATTATTTTTAAAATATAATTTTTCTTTTTCTTTTTTTTTTTTTTGTTATTCTTCTTCTTTGGCCGACCACGGGCGAGCCTCGAGCTTGCCAGCCCCTTGTTGGATTTGGCGAGTCTCACCAGATCAGCGAGGCCTCCGCCTCGCCAGATCCGGCGAGCTCGAGCTCCCCCAACGTCGGCGAGCTTGAGGCTTGCTTGGCAAATCGCCAACCATCGCCATGCCGGCCACCAAAGGAAGAAGAAAGAAAAAAAAAAGGGAAAGCAAATTAAAATAAAAAAATTTATTATAATTTCAGTTTTTATAAAAAAAAATATTTTTGTAAAGTTAAAGAGGAAGGAGAGAGATTGTAAAGTTTTGGTTGAAAATGGGTTCTAAATCCAACTCATTTAAGACCCACTTAAGATCCACTTATCAAAGTCTTTAATTATTAAACCCATTTATTTACTTTTTGTCAAAAAAATAAGTGATCCATATATGACCTATTTTGCCACCTCTAACTGACATTAATAATATTCTTTGGAAGTTATCATTGGAATGTGCGATTTAGCCGTAGCTACTTTGCACTGGCTGCAATTCAAAGATTTGAGGTGGTCGAGCCCATAACCACGGCTTGCTAAGATGCTAATATTCAGTAAATCCCACATAATATGTAGCAACATAATAAGAGCCACTGAAATGTTTGCTCACGAGAAAAACATAAAACATTAGCGTAAAGCGTTGGAACAAAGTTACAAGACCTAAAATAAGGGACCGCTCCAAAAATCATAAACCGACCCTGAGGATTGATATAGTTGATCAGGTTTATTGGAGGATCTTTAGTTTGAAATCGGAGGTCAGTTCTCCATCATCCTTCGTATGCAAATTCCTATAGATCAAGGCCAATTGCACAGGCAAAAATCTGAACTCAATTGATTAATGGAGCTTATAGAGCGTTTCATTAACTTCCATGTACTGGATTACAAAAAAAACATATAAAAACTCACAAATGAAGGTGCACTTTAATTGTTCCCCACTCTTTGTTTTGTATATGGTGAATGTAAACAAATGTCAAATATTGCAAAGCTTTGAAAATGCTTTAAAATTAATCGAGCCAACCGCAACGGCAATAGGTATAAGTTTAAGTGGCGTATGCTGATGTTCGATGTCGGACTCGTTGCTTTTTAAAGAAAGGCCTGAAGAATGATTTATCGTTTCCACGCAAGGCCCGCCCACATCCTTTCCATCCATGCCACCAAGCTTTTTGGTCCCCATGCTTTAGTCTATTTAGACTACATATTTAATAATCAAGGTGCTTCTTTTGACATTATACTACGTCAAAAACGTAAGTGACCTTGTTCTTGGCGAAGTGACAGATATTTTCAATGAAATTTTTCAAGAGGAGAATGTTAGACGACTGCAATGGGATTATAAATAATGAAAATCATTACGTAATATGTACATCAATCTAACTTTAAAATTTAGATTTTATTCCATCCAAAAGTAGATCAAAAGTACATATTGAGACACCATCTATCTTTAGGAAAACAAAAAGAAATATACTAGGCATACATTCCTCGTCACATATTACATCGACAATTTTGTTGATATAAGAAAAACCTAATTAAACTTTTGGTAAAATATACATAATATTGTTGACTATATTTGTTTCCTTTTCTTTTTCTTATCCAATAATAATAATATCTAGAGTATAAAGCTAAGTATGATTTGACTTATAAATCGGGTTGACATGGAGAAAATATTAGTTGGAATGTCAATCTTACAAGGTATGGAAAATGCAGAACATGATTTTTCACGATGTAATTGTCCCAAGTCCGATTTCTTGGAATTAAATTTGGAATATATCATTATCAAGTTTTGAGTTCAATAAATCGACACTTTGCTAGCATTCAGTATGATTTATCCATAATTTCGGTGGATTCAATTTTTTTTTTCGAACTTATCTACAACGGACACCGATTTTCTTGTTCACGTATGATTTCGTATGCTCTTGGCCACAGATGGTTAACTTAAGAATTGCTAATGATGGCCCATTTATTGACTTGGCCGAAACAAAAGAGGTATTCTTTTACCACCCACTTGGGTGGTGTTGCTGGCGGCAAGCTTCTCCCCCTAACGCAAGGGGAGGAGTTTGATTCCCGGGCGTCGCAAAGTGATTTACCCGGTGGCACGTGTGTGGTAGCTAGCACGTGTTGTCCCCAAGGTTTACCTCCCGTTATCCCGGGTCTTTTGGGATATCCATGTTGGTGACGGTGCGCCAGATTTTTGGGTCACAAAAAAAAAGGTATTCTTTCAAGATAAATTATTTTAACTAAATTTTGTTGAGCTACTCGTAAGACAAATGTCGTCTTTTAGCTTTGCACGAATGATTATTTGTCTTCTCCGGGTAAAGACACTTTATACATATAGGTTAGGTATCATTACCTCTACCAATAGCCAATCCACTCTTATATTCTATCATCACAACATTTGGCAATGTAAATCAGTTCAGTTGTTCAAATTCCATGCAAACTCCTCTAAGTCTCGGTCACCTGTACATGAGACCAAGTGTTTGGAGCTAATCATCTCATGGAGCTTGTAGAACGTTCCACAAACTTGTAGCTATTGAACTTTAAAAGAGAGAGAGAATCAACAACTTATAAATATATAATAAGAGTTTTACACTCCTCACTCAACATTTGATTTGAATTATAATTACTTCACACCACCCATGATTCAAATATTGGAGATTTGTGAACTAGTCACCACATATTGATCAAGATGCTAGCAGCCATGAAATCCTACACGAGTCATATCAAAGCTAGATAATGTGATACGAGCCATTCAAAGATGGCTCAAAGATATGCTCGTAGAAAGAACAATAAACATTAGCATAAGACATTGGGGAAAAAGTTATTAAACTTGAAACAAGGTGTTATCCCAAAAGGGTAAACTAATACTCGTGATTGGTATAGTTATATGGGGGAGGATTTCCACTTCAGAACTCGAGGTCAATTATTCAAATTCCATGAATTATATGCAAACTCCTCCAACTTGAAGTTTGAAGTTAATCAATTCATAGAGCTTGTAGAATGTTTCAAATACTTTCGGCTATTGATTTTTTTTTTTTTTAAAGAGAGTAAAAATCATAAATCAATATGCAATTTAATTGCCCCACGATCTTTGTTTTATATATGGTGATTGCAAGCATTAGTTCAATATCATAAAGTTTTAAAATTTCGAGCCAACCTTTATATGAATAGATATAAAAGTACTTGAGGTGGGGAGTAAAATTCATAAGAAATGTCATTCAAATTGAGATGCACTTCAATTGTTCCCAATCTTCAATTTATATATGGTAATTGCAAGCATACATCCAATATCTATATTTTATACTTGTTCAAAACTTGGATTAAAAAGGTGCAAAAAAATTTGGACCATTTCTCGATTTGTGCGTGTCATCCTTGCGCAGGGGCCATGCTAATCTTCTCTGTATCGTTCCAATTTTATCGAATGTCTCCGAAGAGACAACCTCCCTTGTCTCGCTTGTGCATATAAAGCAGAGTCGATGTATGTTTTTGTTCGATGTGGGACTATTCTCTCCTTAAAGAAAGTCTTAAAAGAAGATATTGTATTTCCATAAGGGGCCCAACCATATCCTTCCAAAGTTACATGGGTCCACGCAACCAAGCTTTTTGTCTCTTTGCTTTACTTTATTTAGATTACGTATTTAATAACCAAAGGCATTCTCTTGACATTGCAAAATGTAAGTGACTTCATTCTCGGTGAACTGCTTATATTTTCAATGAATTTTCAAGAGGAGAATGTTAGATGATTGTAATGGGATTGTGAGCAGTAAAAATCATCATGTGGTTTGTAGTTGATTTTTTTTTCTAAATTCATTAGAATAAGTTATATTTTATCAAAAAATTCCCTCTATTTTGTGTTTTTCCACAACTTTATATGTGTATACATAATAAATATAAAAAAAAGGATTATGATCCATCTGAAAAATAAATATAAAATAAGGCTTGTAATCATTGACGAATACGATCAAAAACCATTTTTATGTAGACACGAGAAAGGAATTTTGCGAACCTGACATTTTATTTAGATTTTATTCGAATTTTGAGAGGTTAATGACACCAAAATATAGAATCAAATCCATATATTAACTCACCATTTATCATTAAGAAAAAAAGAAAAGAATTACACAAGGCATACACCAATTGCCATATATTACATGACCAATTTCATTGAAATAAGAAAACTAATTAAACTTTTGGTAGATACACAGGATATCGTTGATTATATTTTTTTCTTTTTTCCTTTTCTCAGCTCAGTTGTTCCCAACTTAATACCGGATTGTTCCTACTAATAATTTTTATTTTATTTTTCTTTGTGGCCAGAAAATTTTTGGAAGTTAAATTAATTGGCATAATTAACTTATCTACATCGAAAGGATACATGCATAATCATAAAACCGCACATGTGTGACTGAAATATAGAAAAAAATATTTGCCGTACTTAATTAGTGAAGCTAACATGGAGCCGCAAACTGGAAAATAAAAATTATGTGATATTGGGAAACAAAGGTAATATGTATATATATATATATATATATATATTATAGTTGCTGTTGCTGTTGTTGTTGAGTTTTTTTTTTTTTTTTTGGTTCATGAATACATGTGCACAAGGTGAAAGGAACTGTAAAAAGTTAAATGCTATAAAATTTAGAATAAATAAAATTAAGAAGCAAATAAAATATATTTGGTGAACTTAATTTGTAAAGTTAGAAATGAAGCAGCTAACAAAACATGAAATTGTTGTCATATTGTATAATAAGCTAAGATTATAGAAAAGTTTTTACTTGTTTACAAATACATACAAATAAGGTGAAAGTCATTGCAAAGAGATAAATGTTATAAAGTTTGGACTAACTCCAAAAATACAACTCCATAAAAGAGATAAATGTTATAAAGTTTGGACTAACTCCAAAAAATACAATAAGTAAAATTATAAACAAAACATGAAATTGTTGTCATATTGTATAATAAGCTAAGATTATAGAAAAGTTTTTACTTGTTTATAGATACATACAAATAAGGTGAAAGTCATGGCAAAGAGATAAATGTTATAAAGTTTGGACTAACTCCAAAAATACAACTCCATAAAAGAGATAAATGTTATAAAGTTTGGACTAACTCCAAAAATACAAGAAGTAAAATTATAAAAAAAACAATTTCTCGATTTGTGTGTGTCATCCTTGCGCAGGGGCCATGCTAATCTTCTCTGTATCGTTCCAATTTTATCGGATGTCTCCAAAGAGACAACCACCTTCGTCTCACTTGGACAATATAAACTGAGGTGCATATGAGCTCTTGGTCAATGTGGGACTTGTCCTAGCTTCTAATATTTGAAAGCATGGCCATTGAAGCTTTCATTGCTAAAAAAATTTATTCATGTAAGGCCCAGATTAGTATAGGCAAAGTTAGGACATGTGGCCCAAGAACTGGGTTGGGCTTGGCCCAACAAACAATCCACTTGAATTATGTGAGGGTTGCTTTACTACAAGTTAAGAGTAATGTCAAACAATGACATTGAATTGGGCTTGGCCCAACAAACAATCCACGTGTTGTTTGGAAAAAGTGAAAAAAAAGTAAAGGAAAATGACATCACAAACGTTATGACTTTTGCACATGCTCAAGTGAATGTCGTTAACTATTTTTTTTCAATCATTTAAGCACTATTAATTTTTTTCCCTGATTACTTGAGTATTATATAATTTTTCAATCGATCACTTGAATGTTGCAGTTTTTTAAAAAAGTTTACCACAAGTGCTATGTTGAGTTAGATTTGCAGCACTTAGGTGAATATTTCTAAAAAATTTGGCACTATAGCAATCGAGTGAATGTTTTTTAGAAGTTATGGACCTATTTGAGTGGTCGAACAAAAAATTATGACACTTGTGTTGTTCTAATTTTAAAAATAAAGATAGATTAAAAATTACATATTCCCTTTTTATAAATAAATTAATTGAAAGGGGCAACCAACGTTAAAGATATTCTTTGGAAGTTACCATTGGAATGTGCGACTACCAATATTGCGATTCAAAGATTTGAGAGGCACCACTCCAAAAATCGTAAACCAACCCTTGGGATTGATATAGTTGATCAGGTGTATTGGAGGATTTTTAGTTTGAAACCGGAGGTCAATTCTCCATCATCCATCATATGCAAATTCCTATAGGTCAAGGCCAATTGCATAGGCAAAAATCTGAACTCAATCGGTTAATGAAACTTGTAAAGTGTTTCATTGGCCTCCATGTACTGGATTATAAATAAAAACATATAAAAACTCACAAATGTAGGTGCACTTTAATTGTTCCCCACTCTTTGTCTTGTATATGGTGAATGTAAACACATGTCAAATATTGCAAAGCTTTGAAAATGCTTTAAAAATAATCGAGCCAACCGCAACGGCAATAGGTATAAGAGTACTCGAAATGAGGAGCAACATGCATGAGAAATATAGGGGCTGCATGGTAATGTTCTTTTTTTTTTTTTTTTTTTTTTTTTTTTTTTTTTTTTTTTTTATGAACAGAAATTTTGTTTTTTGTTTCCGGGAACAAAAAAAGAACAAAAACGCGTTTGTTTGCGTTTTTGTTCAAAATTTGTTTTTTTTTTTTGTTTCGGAACACAAAAAGAACGGAAATGAGAAAAAAAAAAAGTTGTTTTTTATTCTAGAAACACTTTTGAAGAAACATTTTTTCTCTCTTCTCTTTTTTCTTCTTTTTTCTTTGGCCGGTCGCCGGCCTCGCCATGACCGCGACGCCAAAAAAAAAAGAAGGAGAAGAGAGAAAAATGTTTATTCAAAATGGCCGGCGACCGGCCGTCGAGGGTCGGCGACCTCGCCGGAGCATCGCCGGATCTGGGCGAGGCCAAGCTTGCCTAGCCAAGGTGAAGGCCGAGTCTCGCTAGGGGCCGACGACACTTGGCCTCGCCGGATCTAGGCAAGGCCAAGCTCGCCCAGCCAAGGCGAGGACGAGCCTCGCCCACGTCGGTGAGGCTTGGTCTTGTTGGATTTGGGCGAGCCCGAGCTACCTTGACCAAGGCGAGGTCGAGCCTCGCCCAACCACGGCAAGGCTCGGCCTGCCGGGGGCTGGCGAGCCTTGCCGTGGTTGGGCGAGGCCGCTGGCCTCGTCGGTCGGTCATTGGAGGTTGGCGACCAGCCAAAAGAAGAAAAATAAAAAAAGAAAGGAAAAAAGGAAAAATAAAATAAAAATATTAAAAAATTAAAAGAAACAAAAAAAAAGAATATAAATTTTAAACGTGTTTTTATTCATTTTTATTTCGGAATAAGTTTACCAAACGCATCTTTCAGTAAAAAATTGTTCCCAAAACAAAAAATACTTTTTTTATTTTTGCTTGGAATAATTTTTGAGCGAAACGTTACCAAACGCGCCCATAATAAACAACTTCAACTGAAAATTTGGACAACTTTTTTTAACTTGTGCTTGGCATCCTTGCGGAGGGTCCACGTTGATCTTTTTTTTTTTTTTTTTTGGGGGGTATTGTTCAACTTCCTTTGGACGTTTCTCTCGCTTGTGTATATAAATCCAAGTTACATATGCCGACGTTTCCACGCGAGGCCCACCCACATCCTTTCCATCCATGCCACCAACCTTTTTGGTCCCCATGCTTTACTCTATTTAGACTACATATTTAATAATGAAGGTGTTTCTTTTGACATTATACTACGTTAAAAATGTAAGTGACCTTGTTCTTGGCGAAGTGATGATATTTTCAATGAAATTCTTCAAGCGGAGAACGTGAGATGACTGCAACGGAATTGTAAATAATGAAAATCATCACGTGATATGTACACTGACGTAACATTAAAATTTAGATTTTATTCCATACAAAAATAGATCAAAAGTAGATCAAAAGTACACTCCCTTAAGACACCATCCATCATTAGGTTAGGTTCCAAAAAAAAAATAGATCAAAAGTACATATTAAGACACCATCCATCATTAGGATAACAAAAAGAAATATACTAGGCATACATTCCTAGTCACATATTACATCAGCATTTTTGTTGATGTAAGAAACCCAATTAAACTTTTGGTAAAATATACATAATATTGTTGACTATATTTGTTTCCTTTTCTCTTTTCTTACCTCAGCCGTTCGCCCTTCTTAATATCGTATTTTTCCTACTAGTAAATTTTTTAGGAATTTTCCTTTTTTGTCTGAAAATTTTTGGAAGTTTGACCGCATGATTTAACTTATCGAGATTAAGTCTACATTCAGAATTGAAAAAATGCAAATGTGTGAAGCCGATATTGAAACTACTAGATAGATACTAAATATACAAAACCAAGGAGAGAAGAAAATATTTTTTGAATACTTAATCGATGAAGTTGAAAAGAAACCGGCATTAGAAAAAGAGAAATTGGTGCCACGGTATAGATTAAAGAGAACCAAAGACGTAAATGTTGTCAAATTTGAAAAGCAAAAAAGACTCTAAACATGTGAAAAGAAACAATACTGAAAAGGTATAAAAAAAATTCGACCATTTTTCAATTTGTGCGTGTCATCCTTGCATGGGGGTCATACTAATCTTCTATGTATTATTGTTTCAATTTTATCGAATGTCTCCGAAGAGACAAACTCCGCCGTCTTGATCGTGTAGTCATGATCGATGTGGGACCCCTCCTGGGTCCCACCTCATTAGAAAGCCTGGCTACTGAAGCTTTCATTTTTGAAATTTTTATTCACGTGAGGCCCACCTCAATTAATTTATAAGTTAGGAAAAGTGGTCCAAGCAACTTTAGCTTTTGTCCCTTTTTTGCTTTTTTTATTATATGCTTAGTACTTTTAGTATGTAAGTCAAGAGTAATGCCAAAATTATGGCATTGAGTTGGGTTTAACCCGACGAATATTCCAATTGGAAAAAAAACAGAAAAAAAAAAAGACATTCACCTTTCCCTCCTTACCCAAAAGTGTTGGTGAGCTTTGTGTGCTGTCAATCATGAGAGTATTTATCTTTATGAAAAAAAAATTGAAATTTTTACGCACTTGGAAATCGTCTAAAGTACGTTATTATCATGAAACAATTAAAAAAATACCTAGAACCAAAGACGCGTTTATCCGTTGCTTAGCTTAGTGATCATCTCCTAATGATCTTACATACGACCAGACAAATAAAGTATTCTTTTCTTAATTATCCATCCCTATTCTCCTCACCGAATCTTAGAGTCTCAGTCCGAGACTCAAACAAGTAAAGAAGGATGTCAAAACACACGTGATTCATGATGGCAAATTTATAGCTCTGAATTTGCAATGAAAGATTTATTAAACTAAAATTTCGTCTTGCAATCCATGCTGATTATGATAAGACATCGCTTCAATAGATTTTTTTCGCTCTCTCTACCCAAAAATGAAAATTCTCCTTTATTTTGTTGTAACCCGAAAAAATGAATGTAATTGGTCCGACATGTTCATGCCCTCGATTTCAATGGTCGGTGTATGGACATTGACGACGACGACACCACCACCACCACCACTCTCATTACCATATTTCAAACAAATCTCCAAAAATAAATAAATAAATAAATAAATAAATAAATAAAATAAAAAAGAGAGAAAAGGGAGGAAATTCCGACCGGTGCAATGATCGCATGCAACGGCATCAGGATAAGCGCGTGGACTAGGACCGTTAAGATGGGCGCTCCGCGGCGAATCCGGGTCAACGCTCGCCAGGCCGCGACCGGTGAGAGCGAGCGAGCGAGGAGGAGGAAAAGAAGAAGAAGAGCTCCATAGGGAAGGCAAGAAAGGGACAGAGCTGACCAGAGAGGAGGGGGAGAAAAAAAGCTCTCTCCTTTCTCCATTAAAATCGAAGCCGAGCTCTGCCCACCTCTTTCCTCTCTCCCCTCCCTCCTCCCCTCTCGTCTTTCCATTGAATTTCGTGCTCCTCTTCTCTCTCTGCCCCTCTCTGTCCCTCTCTGTCGTGATCCTTTCCGTACGTACGGCGACGCGGCCGGCGTCCTCGGAGACCGAGCAGCTCGCTGATCGACTGTGATCGGAACTTCTCTCGAGGATCGTCAAGTCCTGGGCCTTGTCAGTCGCTCTGTTTCTCTCTCTCTCTCTCTCTCTCTCTCTTCCTGTTTCGGTCCAGTGCTTGTGTCGGTCGAGTAGTTGACCCCCTGTCCGGTTCTTGATTTTCTTGGGAGGTTCGTACTGGGTTCTTTATTTTCTTGGGAGGTTCGTATTGGGTTCTCGGTTTTCTTGGGAGGTCCGTAGCTGTTTGTAGAGGGGTTGGTTTCTTGGGTTCTTGATTTTCTTGGGAGGGTTTGTAGGTGGTTTCGTTTCGTTTCGTTAGTCGCGGCTGATCGTGTTTTATGTGGGATCTTGTTTCTGGGCTGGGGAGTTTCGTTCAGTTGAATTCGTTGTTCTGTCTGATTTGGGGTGATCAGGTCGTTGGCAAGGTGAAGGGACGGTACGAAGCTATATCTCTTGGGGGGTCTGTCGTGAGTCCGTGTGATTGTTATCTCAGTTCTGGATTTTCCCGGGATTGTCAATTGTCATTTCCTCAATCCGATTGTCTGTTGGTGTTTTTTGGTGCTTCTGCTTTGTTGGGTCATCTGGGAATTTGGATGTCAGTTTGTTGTGCTTAGAGTTCCCTTCGTAGCCGCCTCTAATTTTCAATTTTGGAAACTTGGCGGAGAGTCCCGGGGAACTTCTCCGTGCTTTCTTGCTCGCCCGCCTTCGACTTTTTGCTTCGGACTCTTGAACTTTCAACTCCCCTCTCTTTGATTTCGAGTCATTGATAGTTTAAGCCGAGGCGCTGTCTCTTGTCAAGCTGGGAGAAATTCCTAGCAAAGAAGTCTTCTTCTGAAGCAATCCATTTCTGTGCCATAGTCGCTGTGCAGAAGTTGGTGCACAGAGGAGTCGATGGAGATGTCACGACACTTCCTTCGGAGGGTAAACTTGGTTTACCAAATGAGGGGGAAAGGTTCTTGAATTAAGCCAAGATTTCTGTGTGAGCCATATCCAGAGTTTCCTAGTTTGTGTTTTCTTGGTACTTTTTGAGCGATTCCATTGTTTCTGTCGAAATGGGGGATTGCGAACCCACCCTTTTAAACCATGAAATGGAGCATCACATAGTTGCAGCAGCGCAGCACCTCATAATGGCACTGAGAGCAAGTACAAACCTGAACATTGATGACATGAGAAGTTTCCTCTCCAGTGTTGAAGCTCGTCTCTCCACGAAGTCCACGGCTATTGAGAGCAGGGGTGGGCCGTTGAAGGACATGGAAGAGCAGCTCAGACAGTGTGAGATAGTGATCATGAGATGGGAGGCTAACCAGTCACTGATATGGGACTCTAGCTCAGAGGAAACCTCAGAGTATCTGAACGCTGCTGTCGAGATTCAAAAGTTAGTAGAGAATTTAGAAAGCGTTTCTCCCATAAGGAATGCGAAGCAGAAGGAACTTCTTCTTCGTGCTCAAAGCATCTTGCAGATAGCAATGTCGAGGCTCACGGAAGAGCTGAGGCACATTCTTGTCTGGTATAAGGAGTACCATGAGCCCGGATACATGTCATGCCGCTCTTTTGTGGAGGATGTGGTGTATGATGAGTCGTTTGCTTCCATAGAGGATGAAGCAGTTGAGTTAACATCTCATGCGGAGGATGGGGGCAGTGGCACTGGCAATGCATCATCAGAACGTCGGGTAAGTCTGATCCGCCCCGATATGGTCCCTGCTCTCAAGTCAATTGCACAGGTGATGTTTTCATCAAAGTATGATCAGGAATTTTGCCAAGCTTATGTTAGCATCCGGAAAGAAGCGCTGCATGAGTACTTGGTCATTCTCAAAATGGAGCAGTTGACAATTGAAGATACTCTGAGAATGGATTGGGATAAGATGAGCAATGAGATAAAGAAATGGGCTTGGGCTATGAGGATCATCATACGAGTCTATCTCGCTAGCGAAAAACGTCTTTGCAATGAGGTTCTAGGAGAGTTTGGTTCCGTTAACTCGGATACCTTTGTCGAAATCACAAAGGCTTCAATGCTGCTTTTCTTGAACTTTGGTGAAGCCATAATAATGTCACCACATCAACCGGAGAAGTTATTTCGCGTGCTTGACATGTATGAGGTCCTTGCTGAACTCTGTAATTACGTAGATGCTTTGTACTCGGAATATGCCGGTGCTTCCTTTAGAATTGAGTTTCATGATCTTCTGGCCAGTGTGGGTGATTATGCAAGAGGCACATTTGCTGAATTTAGGAACCGCGTTGCTCTAGACAGGTCTCAGAAGCCTTTTGGCGGAGGTGGGATTCATCCTCTAACCAAGTATGCCATGAACTACATCAAGGTCCTTTCTGCATATAGAGGCCCCCTTAATTTGCTTCTTTGTGATCGAGAGGTAAAACGTCTGGAGCCTTGTCTTGGAATCGATAACGAGGAGGAATGCTCTGCAGACAGTTCATGTGCATTGGCTGTCCATTTGAGGTCACTGGTGTCTGTTTTAGAGTTGAACCTTGTCGAGAAGTCCAAGCTATTCAAGGATACTTCTATACGGCATATATTTCTGATGAATAATATCCATTACGTGGTTCAAAAGATAAAAGACTCCGACCTCAGGCGTTACTTTGGGGACGAGTGGATCAGGAAGCATATTGGTAAATACCAGCAGCACGCGACGAGTTATCTAAGAGCCACGTGGAGTTCTGCTCTTTCTTTGCTCAAGGATGGTGGAAACCAGGCTTTGAGCTTCTGTAAGCCAAATTTTAGAGAACGGTGTAAGGCGTTCTGTCTTGCTTTCGAGGAAGTCTACAAATGCCAGACGAGGTGGATCATCCGGGATCCTCAGCTCCGGTCGGATATGCAGATTGCAACTACACAGAAAGTGATCCACGCTTATCGGACGTTTCTCGGAGTGAATTTAGGTTCTATCGGGGAGAAATACATCAAGTACACTGCTGATGACATGGAGAACTACATTTTGGATCTTTTCGAAGGATCCCCAAAGTCATTGCCCCATCCATGGAAGAAGTGAATTCATTTTACTGTTAGCTCTTCCAATTCCTGTCCTTTTGTCTTTGTTATACCGTATTGCAATCAATGTACATGCCTTTTATTATTTCACACGTCCCGGTATAGATTGTCCACGAGAACTTCTCATCTACGTCGTATCTCGTGTGATGATATTCCAACTGGGAATTTATATGCACAACTTGATTGTTGTAACACTCTCTTTCCGTGTATATAAATCATGTTCCTCTCTGTGTAAGAGTGAACCGCATCAGGGGCGAAGGCATTATTCCTACACTGAAAGGACAATTCGCTCGTGTCGAAGACCATAAAGCATGCCCTCTGCTTTGGTTACGTGATTCTTCTTCCCTTGAGCTGAGAGTCCTGGGCTTTGTTCTCAGAAAAGTTCGACATCAAGACTAAAAAACTCACGCGAACTCGAGAGGAACGGTTGAAACCGGATCAAGTTGTCGGCATACGGAAAAACACGCAATCCGTTAGATAGGGAAGAACTGAGTGTTGAACTGGAGCCACAAATCCCAAATCAGTCATTTTACAGCATCAAATCTTTCATAATCACATCTGTTGATGCTAACCAAGTGGGGACCTTGAACCTTCTTTCGTTCCACTTTTCTACTGAATTTTACACCCATAAAAAAATTGAAGAAGATGCCAAAACTTCGTTCAATGGAATTAGCTGGAAAACATAAGATCAAGAAGTGGACAGCAGCTTGCGCACAAAGTCGTCGAAAATTACCCGGAAAACGACATGTTCCATAAAACCGAAGCTCAAGTCAAAAAACTCGCGCATACCCGAATGGAACACGATATGATAAGGTCGGCTGAAATCCCAGTCAAGTGTGTTGAACTTGGAACACACCACCAACTTGATCACTAAACTATAGCCTTTCATTCAAGCAAAGTCTTGATTCATCAATGGGCTGACCCTACTTGTTCCTCCTACTCTTCCGGTTTAAAAGCAAAAAGGCGACGATACTGATGGGCAATTAATACCGGCGCGGTTAGAACAGAGAGAAGATCGCGACGTTCAACGGGGGAGTTTTCAAAGTGCACGGCACAAGGCGCTGGACCGTCACCGCATCGAGGGCAGGATGCAGCGTACCAGACCAGGTCGTGAGCAATTACGAAATTCACATGAAAGGAGACATGTCTCCAACATCTAGAAAGATAACCCTCGAAACATTTAAACAATAATTAATCAGCATTGCCGGCCGTTGAAGGGTTCCTGCTCATCTGCATCTGCATTTTTCACAGGGGGGGATGTAGGTGGGGGGAAGAAGATCCGGCATCCTGCGCCTTTTTCTCGTGACGCTTGCGGGAAAAGGATGGCTAGAGTCAAGAGTCAACCGTCAACTGTACCCATTTGTTTTCATTGTTTGACTATGGGGACAAACCTACAAGTCAAGAGACATGCACAGCTGTGCAGCAAAGTCTCTCGCTTGCTTCTTCTAATTTGATATGAGTTACTGCCTACTGGTCAAAGAAACTGACATTGGGGCCGTCTATTCTTGTCTTAACAATTTCCACCATTGTCATGTCCACAACAGCAGCAAACCTGCTCCAACTTCTTCTCCATTTTTTTCTCACTTGGCGTGGAAACTTTTGTTAAGTAGGATATGACAGAATTGTTCAAATCAGGAAATTTGTAGGCTCTGCTCTAAGTAGGATTAAACAACCAAGTAGCTTTAATTTGATAACCAAACCAAGTCAACGTGACGCAATGGATTAAATAACCAGTCTGGTTCTTGGTCCCAGGCTGAACTGGCCTTGCTCGACCAAGCCTGCTTGGTTGGTACTCGGGTTGAACTGATGGTTTTGGGATTCAAGCTGTTAAAGGCTGGTTTCAAGGTTCGAAATTGAGAATTAGACCGATTTTTCAGAACTAGCTTGAAATCGGTCTAGTAAAGTTGGTTCAGCTAGAATTGAGAATCAGATTGGCATTTCTACTGGGGAAAAAAAAGTTTTGAGTGAAAATTTCATGCTGTTATGGACATGAAAATGATGGAAGTTGTTAAGACAAGAATAGATGGCCTCAATCCTAGTTTTCTTTGGCCAGGAAGTCATATCAAATTAGAAGAAGAAGAATACAATAGAATCTGCAAAAGGACCGACCCCTGTTGCACGATTCTGCATGTCACTTGACTTCTAAGTTGTCCCATTAGTCAAATGATAAACAGCATAATTACAGGAAGAAAAAAAGGATTATTTTAAGGTTATAGTAGATCGATGACTCTTAATAGTACTTTGTCCAATAGCCACTTTCAACAACAGCTTCATTAGTCAAATGAAATAATTAGGAATAAAAGGATTAGACTGTTCTCCCACTAAGGGTTCACTTGTAACCACATTTTTTGTGGCCCTCCCGGAGAACTCTCCGGTCTTCTTCCGCTCATTATCATCGTCATTGGCAGAAGAATACCCCGAGTGTCACAACTTGGCACGGGAGAATACATAAGTATCAAAACTTCCAATAGATAAACTTAAATGTTAAAATCGAAAATGAAATGAACACTTAGGCCCTATTTGGTAACGTCCATTAATTTTTCTACTCCCTGAAATAGAAAAGTGGCCAATGAATAAATTTGAAATAGAAACAAAAAGTAGAAAAAAGTAACTTCTTACTCTTGGGAATAATTTCTAGATATAAGTTATTTTCCTTTCTTTTTCTTTCTTCATTTCTTCTTATTTGCCGGCCGCCACCCCTTGCTACCGCCCGTTGGTTGGCCAACCGCCACTACTAGCCAACCATTGCTGTCGGTTGACTGACAATTGCCGCGCCGACTGCCACCCGCTGGTCGAACACCGTTGTTGTCACCAATTTATGACAACCAACTGCTATCGCCCATTGCCTGCTGTCGATCGATGATTGCCGACTGTCGTCACCGCCACCCACCGACTTGACAACCACCACTGATGATTGTTGTCGCGGGCACCTACCACCGCTGCGGTCAGTGGTGGCAGGCAGTGGGCAGTCATAGATGGCAAGCGAATGACATTGCACTATCCATGTAGACTACACAAGACGATGCTAATGGCGTCACACAATCAAGCATGGTCTACAGCTCACTGTTTCTTCTCAAGCTTGCCCTTCACGCTCGATCGCCATTCTTGCTGAGGCTCCATCATCGCTCGTCATTCACTCACGGTCACTTGCAGCTTGTCCTCTTCTCTCCTTGTGGCCAGCAAAAATATGGCAATTGAAGCACGATGTTCTTCTTGGACTCCGTAACTCACAGTAATAGAAATGCTTGCTTAGCTTTGTCCTCTTCGCTTCGTTGAGAGAAATTTGAGTTGCCACTGAAAATCTTACTCTCAATTTTCAAGATTCAATGGTGCAATTTGAGGGCAAACCAGAATTAGGGCTGGGGGGCCTTCAATTGAGGATTTTGGCCGATTTAAGGCTTTTAAATTGGGAAATATAAAGGACAACATTGTTTAGACAAGGATTGCTCAGTGAACATTCAAATGAGCAACATAAATCGGTTTTATTAATAAAATAACGCGATGTTGGATTTTCATCAAGCCTCATTAGAGTTGACACTTAAATTCTAATTTAAAAAAAAAGGACACTTAAATGTACCTTTTGGAAGTTTTGACACTTATGTGTCCCCAAATGTCAAGTTGTGGCATTTAAGGTGTTCTTTGCCCGAATGTCATGCAAGAATCTTGCAACGTAAGTCATTGTCTTCGGTTATGTACTCTAACTTAGATGCCCCTTAATCCAAATTTTCTATTATAAATCAAGCACCCTCTAAACCAACCTCGTCCGCTGTCTCCTCATGGCTCATCAACTGCATCATCATTATTTAGACTATCCTCACGCTGAACTAATCCCTCTTTAGTTGAATCAATATCATCGTCATTCGGCATCAACTATCCCCTCTAGTCTCAGCCACAGTCACCTGGTGCTCAATTATTCCCTCATCATCAGTTTCAACATCTTCAGCTTGCTCATCCACATCTTCCCTAGCTCCAACACCCTAATGTTCCCCATCCAATAGAAAGTTTTCTCCATACACCTCAATCAATACATAGTGCAAAAAATGAAAACAAGATTGATAATACTGCTATCATCAAATATGAATATCAACCTTCATTTAGAGACATTTTAGATTTGTTGAAATATGGATTGAAATTTATGTTTTATCCCGTTCTTAATATCTCTCATGAGGCCGCGATAGCGAATTATATTGATAGCTACTTGTTCCAAATTCATCTCCCCCACTCACATGGTCAAGCAGTAGGTGATGGACTAAATTTCTACCGTGGAAAGTACGGACCGGTGCTGATTTATTGTTCATGTCAACTTTATGGCAACAGGAAATATGGAATCTTTTAGTGGGGGACAACCAACACATTATGCGATGGAACCAACACAAATAGATTATAAAAATAAAACAAGTTTTGGAGGGATCACAATAAGGCCCTATTTGGTAACCATCCAAATAGGGCAAAATTCTCGATTCTTTGTTCCCGAGAATCGGTTTGAGTCTAGAATCGCATTTGGTAAAATTTTTGTTCCCGGGAACAGATTGGGAATAGAATCAAGAACAAAAAAAAAGTTGATTCTTGTTCCGAGAACGAATTTGAGAATCAAAATCAAGAACTCTCCTATTTCCCTTCGACCATCTCGCGACCACCATCCACCATCGCCGCCACCGTTCGCCGTCCACCGCCGCCGCCGTCCGCTACCGCCGCCGCCAGCCGCCAGTCCGGCGAGCTCGCCAGAAGCAAGCCCAGCCATCGGCGAGGCTCGGCCTCACCAGATCTAGCGAGGCCGAGCCTCGTCGGGGTTGGGTAGGGGCTGGGCACCCCTCGCGACGCCCAACCCCATCGGTGGCTAGGTGAGGCTTGCCTGGCCACCGGCGATGCTCGCCCAGCCCCGCTGGTGGCCTGGCAAGCCTTGCCCAGTCCCGCCGAGGCCGGCCTGGCCACCGGCGGGGCTCGGCCTCACGGCGAGGCTAGGCGAGGCTCGCCTAGCCGCGGCGACGCTCCGGTGAGGTTGCGGCCCTCGTCGCTCGGTCACGGTCCGACGACCGCCACAACAAGAAGAAGAAGAAGATGAGAAAAAGGAAAAAAAAAAAGGAAAAAAAGGAAAAAGAAAATTAAAAAAAAGAAAAAAAGAAAAGAAAAGAAAAGTAAAAAAATTATTTAAAAATTAAAAGAAATTGATTTGGAACAGAATTAATGAGCACGGTACCAAACGCAATTCTATTCCAGAATTAGAAATTTTGGACAGTTACCAAACAGCTTAAAATGCTTAGAGTCAGTTCCCAGGAACAGAATAAAAAAGAATAAGTTCTAATCAGAATCTACTCCCGGGAACGGAATCGTTACCAAACGCGCCCTAAAAGTTATACATTTCCATTATGAAGACTTTATACCTTTTTTCCTTGTGTTTAGTAAAAAATTAAGGACAATAGTCCACCTCATGCCATTGCCATACACTAAGAAGGTCGGTGGTCTGGATTGTCATATGAGATAAATCAAGCGAGACTTGGTGGAAAGCAATTGATTGCACTTGACGTTTATGATTAAATAGGTTTAACTAAAAGATGTAGAAGTCCATTGCATTTTATACAATAGATTGAGAATTGATTGTGCAATTTTCCCTAGTAAGCACTCAAGCGGGTTCTACTCAGGAAATAGGCTAAATCGGCCTCGCTCGATCTATTTTCGGATGATTCGAGAAAGAGCTAGTCTAGTTCTCAATTCTTATGTCAAAAACGCTAGTTTGACCATAGAATAAGCTAGCGAGACGCTTGAGGTTTACAGCTAAACCGATCAATTAAAAGGTTTAAGATTTGATTACATGTTTTACAATAGATTTAGGATTGATTGTTTCACCTATGGGTGACCATCCAAGCTGATTCAATTCAAGAATTGGATTGAACTGGCCATACTCAATCTATTCCAAGTCAGTCACGAGGAAAGCCAATCCAATTCTCAATTCTTATATCAAAACCGCCGGTTTAATTATGAAATTGACTATGCAGGATTGTTCCAAGACCAAACCAATCTTATACATCCTATTTTAAATAAAATGTGGTGAGATCCAACTAAATTCGCAACTTTTAGCTTGAAATAGGTACACAAGACCACTCAACTAACAAGACTTTACTAATAAGCTCAAAAAAATAGTCTAATATCAATTATGTGATTTTTTACAAAACGAACCCACATCTCAAATATAATCAAGAGTGGAAAAGTACCAAAAAAGTTTTAAAGCTATTGCATCGTACTAATTTAGTCATAAATATTTCAATTAGATAATTTAATCTTAAACATTTTTACATTGATATCAATTCAACCCATCCCTCAATTTGGAGTGAAAATTGTTGACATGAACACTAATAGTTTATAGCACGGTCAAGCTGATATGGGGACAATTTTAATAATATTTTCATTATTTTATTTTATTTTATAATTATTTTTCTTCCTTTTTTACCTTTTATTTTGGTTTGAGTATTAAAAATGTTAACATTAGCGTTGACCGATGACCGTACCACGTATAACTGCCAATGTAACTGCCAATGTTCACATTGGACCACTGATGGACTAATTAGTACCAATATGAAAAAGTTAGGGTTGAATTGATCAAGTTAAAAAGTGTTTATTTATAACTAAATTAATACTCTTTCCAAATCAATAACCTACCTAGAATTGATCGGTTTGATTTCAAGCCAATTCCAAGTATAAGCCATTCAGGTCCCAGTTTCAATTTGAAACCAGTAAGTTCCAAATTCTAGTCTCAAAACCGGCCTACCACGGAAACATTTTCCCCAACACGAAGCCAACTAGGCCTGCCCAATGCCGACCATTTGGGCAGTCTTGGCTCTGCATACGAGCCGCCCCACTCGAAGGACCACCATACAATAGGCCACCAGACCAAAGCTGCCTCAGCTCGAAAACTCGTATGCAAAATTTCAGTGCTATTTGAACATTGTTCTTGAAAATGGATGAGCTGAGCTGAGAGCCCGAGGCAGAACACATCGCCCTCCACTGAAGCAATTTCCATCTTCGAATCCTTCGACAGTTTCCCAGTTCAGGCCTGAACTCGGTGAGCTCTACAAGATGTTTTTTTTTCCATACCGTTCCTCCAGCATAGCAGTGCAATTAATGCAAGATTGTCGATGTTACAAGGAAGTCGCTTCGGGTGATAGGCGACACAGCAGCAGCATACCATTCCAGCCAATGACAGATTCGGAGTTCGGCACACGTCTCACATTCATGGAACGGGATGATAAGCAATCCTAGTAGCTGAGCAGGAAAACAAAAAGGAACCTGCTTCTGATGCAGAAGGAAAGGAAAAAAAGACAGAATGACTCGAGTGTACAGATGATACATTTCCTTTCCTGTTTCTTGCTGCTGGCTAAGCTTAATGTGAGCTTCAGCCATTCTCCTCCCGAACACTAAGTTTCACACTCCAAAGATACTCAATACCTGGAAAATCCTATAATGCCTCAACGTTCAGCAAACTAGTCGTCTGGCAAGACTGTTGTGTAGACAGGAGTAAGATATAACATAGGACAGGGCAGGGGAGTCCATATGCTGCAAGGCAGAGGTCTAGAAATTCTTCATAAAAAAGAGCCATATGGAAACTCCCGCTTTGCTCTCTATTTGAATCATACACTGCTTTCTAACGATGCAGCTGAAGCCAAAGACGACACAATGTAAATGCAAAAGTGCATGCTACGAGATATCAGATGCCACCCACCAGCAACAAACAAGAGGGCCTCACTCCACTCGATTTTTATGTGCAACGTCTGTCAGAAACAAAACAACTCTGACAAAAATCTCATGATGCGAAACAAGCAATTAAACTTTCTTGTCCCTGTGCTATAATATGAATCAAGCCAGGTACTTGTCAAAATCCTGAGGTGCTCAATTGAAAGTTTTCCTCATTTGTATAAGCCAACTTCTATGTGCCTCCTGAGTATCTAACAACATTGGTAGAAACATTAAAAATTTCACTGAAAAGTTCAAAAAACTTTTTTATGTCTACCTATCCACATGCATCCACTGTGTTACTTAAACTGCAAATTCTTTTTCTGTGTGAAGACTCTCCTCCGAATTTCTTAATTACTCTGAATCCCAGAAGCAGAACTCTCTTTTTTCTATTTTCTCCGTTTTTCTTTTCTACTAGACTTTTTCTGGTCCACCCAAATTCCTTCTCTGGCCCAATTCAGAACTAACCATAACTAGAGTTACAACAACTTATTTGCTGAAAAGTGAACATGTCAATTAAACTACTAGAAGACAGTGTCGTCCAACTTTTTCTAGATTCTAAGCATTCTTGAATATCTTAACCATGTTTTCATGCAAGAGGGTGATCAGATCACATCAGATAATCACAAGATACAATCTCACAGTCCATTCATCAGCCTTGCAGGTGATTAGAAGTACAGAATCTATCATAACAAACCAAACTATATTGGAGAGCCTCTGAGAAAGGAAAAAAAGAAAAGGTAAAGACAAAAGAGAATGTGCCAACGAAGGTGTTGTAACTATTGCTTATATGTACTAATAAGCTGATTCAGAAAGACACCCACTGTCCACAAGTAAAAGCTGCCGAGCCAACTTATGAGGGAATTTGCTGAGTGTCACTAGGCAAGTAAGAAAAGCAAGATTCTTAAGGGCACTTACCTACAACCCAGCTGGCTGGATCTGTAGCTCATTCTCATGCACAATGGTTTCTTACTCTGCCCATTTGCTTGAAACTCGTCTTTAGTTTCTGTTAGTGCACTGCTTATCTTTCACAACATGCAGACCTTTTCACTTGGAGGCCCTCTTATCTTACAAATTAATTGCTACAGCCTAAAAGTATAAGCGCACCCAAACACAGCAACACTTAAAAAAGGAGGAAGAGCTGAGGCCAACTTGAAAACATCATTTTGTAACTTCGAAACATTTGTGTTCTCATGTTTTGTTGCAGACTAGACCAGACAAATATGCACAGACATGTTTGAGAATAGAATGCATTACAATTGCCCATTAGTACGTAATCATTACAAAGTACACATTTTTGTCAACCAATTTGGTGCCAATGATAGACAATTGGGGATAAATTGAATTCTAGAACATCAAGAGGTTTGAGGCTAATTGTACAACAAATATTTCAAGTAAGAGCCTGGTCAATATATAGAACACAACCCCTAGCAATACTGACACGGAAGAGCCGGCAGTGCCTTCTGATAAAATGCCAGCAGCATCAATGTAATACCTAGTCCAGCTATAATGGCAAGATAACAGGCATACACTGTCATGAAATCATACATTGCTGCTCTACCCACTAAAACACTGTAGAAGATGAAGTCACCTAGACCGAGCTTTATAGCACCAGAAGAACCAAGGCCCATACCCTCTAGCACCAAATTCTCACTTGGTATGGTGTCTCCATGCCCCTGAGAACCGACATTTATTCTATGATCAATCAGTGGGGCAGAAAGCTCGCTTTTTTCTTCAGAGTCTTGTGACAGCCTCTCTTGGGCTGCAACTGAATTTGTGACATTATGGACACTATTAACAGATAAACTACCAGGGCTAGTGTTTCCATTTGCAACAGATGCGGTATTGGCATTGGAGGTTGGGTCATTGTTCGAATTTCCATGCAATGCAGGATTAACCATCGAATTTACATTAGGAACATCAGTTGGATCATGAGCAGAATTACGCCTCTCTCTCCACACTCTTCTCTGAACCACACCACCCTCATGACCCGAATCACCATGAGTCACCGGCCTTGCCTCATAAACTAGTGCAGGGATATCCTCATCCCTCGATATCGCGAGCTCCACCAGGAGCCTCAGCGGCCCCATGGGCAACAGAACAGCAGCAAGATCATACAGCGCCATAGCAACCAACAGAACCCAAGTCGTCCATTCGGGCAGCATGGTAAACCAATAAGCAACCAACATCCCGATAACCACCAAATACCCCTGCGTCACGAAAATCGCCATCTTGGACATGAACACGGCCAAGACACCCACGACCGCAAAATTGAACAAGGCCACGAAAAACGTGACGCAATCGATCGGGATGCTGAAATCTTGAATCAGGAACAGAGAAATTTCACCTCCCAAGAATCCCAACACGACGAAAGCCGAGAAACCCATGTAGAGCTTCAAGAACCGGGTGCACCTCAGGTAGAACAGGAGCACCAGCACGAAGGTCACGGCGGTGACGACGGCCACGAACGCGAGGGAGTTCCAGAGCGCGCCCACGAACTTGTCCCAGTCGGAGTCGGAGTCGGCCTCGGAGTAGGCGATGGTGGCCATGGAGGAGACCGAGGTGGGCGAGGATGAGGAGGAGGAGTCCAGCACGGAGACCAAGATCACCACCAAGAACATGCAAATCGAGACGGGGGTGACGATCCGGACGATCTCCTCGCCCAGGGAATCGAGGACGCTGGTGGGTCTGGAGGTTTGGGCCATTGGGTGCCCGAAACTGCGATCAATTTCGCTCCGATCGATGGTCGGTCGGGGATTCGATCGGCGATTTTGGGAAGAAGGAGGAAATTGGGTCGGTGTATTAGGGTGGTTTGACTATCGGGTGAGGACTGAGGAGGAGGGCATCGGAGCCATCGCCCGTCGTTCTTGCAGCTGTGGAAAAGCTGCGGGGTCGTGGTCGTCGCCCAGCTCCAAGCCAAAACCGAAGCTGCTTCTATCCGCAAACCACTTTTTTTTTTAAAAATAAATATAATTAATTAATTAATTAAAATTCTTTTTTTGTTTATTTTTTATAGCAAAATTATAAGAGACTACAAGTAACAAAACAATTCAAAAAAAAAAAAAAGTCCAAATCCTATAAGGATAAGAATGTAGTTGCCTACAATTATAAATGTTAAAAAATTCAATGACTTGACATAAAACATAATTTATAAAACTTCATTTCCCATTCATGCATACAAATTTAGGGGTAAGGAAAGACTAGCGAAGAGTTCCAAAGAGGAATAAAAGATGAGGAAGTGCTGAGGTTTGAATTTAGGGGGAAAAATTAAGATTTTGGCTTTTAGCTTACAAAATTGGTTTTGAAACCATTTCCAAAACAATGCAGTCTGATTCGATTCTTGGATAGGTATTCACTTTGGACCTATTCCTAAATCGGTTAACAAATTTAGAACCTCTTCTTGAACCAATTTCATGGAATCCTGAACTTGTTTTTTGGACGATCTAGTTTAGTTGCCTAGCTGAACATATTTGATTATACACTCTTATTCATGGCTTAGGTATCGATGAGATTTGATGTGAGGTTTTGATCGAGGTAATTGAACATAAATCGCACGACCTCCAACCTAATGAGCTTGTCGTAAAACTACAATTGGGTTCTAGAACTTTCAAAAAATGCAATCAATTTATTCAACTTATTAAATTAATACAATTGAGTTGTTTCGTTAACATCATCAGTTTTTTTAACGGAAAATAATGACATGGTATTTTAAAATTAATTAATCTCTCATATGTGGTATTTTTAATTAATTTTTCTTTAAATATTAATTAATTTTTTTTTTTAAAAAAAAAGGCTAAAATAATTTTAAAAACAAAACTAGAAAAAAAAAGTAAAAGAAAATGGCAAGGACTGACCGGTGGCCACCACCGTCACTCATCACTGTCCTTAGGTGAGGGCCAGTAAACCTCGCTAGGCCTAGCAAGGCTCACCCAGATTTGGGTGATGCTAGCTCTTGCTCGAGCCTAGTGAATGTTGTTGGCCTAGGCAAGGCCTATTCGATATCGCTTGGGGCTAGTGAGGTCTTGCCTAACACGACTGATGGTCACCGACCTTAGGAGAGAGCTGATGTTGCTTAGATTTGGGTGCCCTCAACCTAGTTTGGGTGACACCTTGCTCGATGACACCTTGCTCGGGGCGGCAAGGACCAACACAGCCCCCTTTGCCCCTCCCATGGCCGTCATCTAGGGCCGACGACCCTAACTAGCCCCTCCAACAATGGGCAACGTGCAGTAGCACCCATAAGGGTTCTTGTCCTTTTTTTCCTCTCTTTTGTCTAGTTTTGTTTTGTTGTTTTAATTATTTTAGTTTTTTTTAATAATTTTTGAATAAGATTGGAAGGAATAATTAATAAAAAATGTCACGTAGGAGAGAGAAATTAATTTTAATTTGTCTTATTAGCATTTTTAAATAAATTGACGATATTAACATAATGACTCGATTGTACAAATTTAATAAGTTTTATGGCTTGATTGTACTTTATAAAAGTTTTATAATTTAATTGCAATTTCGTAACAATTTTAGGACTTGTAAAGCACGTGTCCCAAAAAAAAAGCCCTAGGTTGCCCTGAATTTGCTTCAAATGAATCAAATTCCTGTTTGAAAAAAAAAAGCAGCCACATATTCGCTAAAATTTTAACCCAAATTGCGAAAGAAATAATATTATTTTCTCTTCACACATCAAGGGTGTTTAAAAAAATGAAAAATTCTTGCCGGCAATTTATGTTGGATTACACATAGAATAACATTTGTGCATTGGATTACACATTGGATGTTTAATGGTCAATTTGAATGGAAGTGTTTACGGGATTTTTATAGGTCAAAAGACAATTTGATGTACATGTATCGATGATTAGGTTTTAAGGTGGTATTTGCTATTTCCCAAAGCTCTTAAGCAAAATACATAGCGTCACCCAACGAAGGATCTATAATTTTTCTTACGAAAATATTTTAAAAAGTTATTTTATTTTATTTTTGTGATGACCTCTTTAAACATTTTGGGTCGAGGGGTGCAAAAAATCCTTGAAAGGTCAACCAAAGGCATAAATAAAGGGCAAGAGGGAGTCCTTTATTAGATTCGACAGATATTTAGCCGATCTACACTGCCGGTCACAGAAGCGAGGGCGACAGGCCAACCAAACCGACCACGTACCCACCCGGCACCCGACCCCGCTCCCCTCACCGCGGCGCCCTCATCCGACGCCTCTTGCGAGCCCGCACGCCCATCCAACGGTGAGAAACCCGCCTGCTTCCCCAATATAAACGCCCCCGGGAAGATCATTTCCAGCTTAAACCCTTCCCTTCTCGAAATCGAAATAGGGTTTTAGCAGAGGAAGCCGTTCGCAAAGGTTCGTCTCCCTTCGATTCGCTTCGCTTGCTTCGCCGGCCGATCGCCGGCAAGTCTTCTCGTTCCGGCCTGTTCCGTCCTGTTCCGTCGGCGCCGGCGCTTGATCTGATGCGCCGGCGGCGCCGGCTTCCGTTCGTTCGTTCGTTCGTTTGTGTTTTTGGTCGCGTTGCGATTTGGCGTGATGGTTTGCTACGTCTTGCTTTGTGAGCGCTCGATGAGCGTCCATTTCTGAGCTAGATTTATCGCTGCCGAGGAGGCGGCGCGTGTGAAAGTTGCTTCCTGTCCTGTGTTGGTTGCGTGCGAATGATTTGAGCGTTTGTCGATTGATTCCTGCGGAAATGATGGGGTGCGATGGCTTTTTCGTGTGAGCGAGCGGTTGAAAGGACCGCCGGTATCTTCCTAGAGGGAAAGCGATAGACGCCGGCCGGTGCTTGCTTTCGCGTGTCGCGTCTCTCGAGCTGTTATGCAGGACATGGTCAGATATAGGGTCGGAGTCCGGATTGATAGTTTTTTCACGTTGGATGGTTGGATTTCCTGATGGTTTTGAGCTGTTGAAATGAGTCTTTTCTAAAAGATATGTTAGTTGTTGTTGTTTGACCTCATTTCGTTTCCTTTACTGTCTTGTTCTTTGTCTTTCTTTGTTGTGAGAGTCCTCGAAGCAAATATTTGCAGAATCGAGCTGTTTGTTATACGTTGCTGCTCGCTGGTTTGAATTTGCATGTGTGTTATGCGCGGAGCTGACGTCAGTTGATTATTTGTGTGTTGTCCCTTGGACAGTCATGTTTTTATTCTGTAGCTTGCAGTAGATTCTCAATTATCTTGATGGTTGGATCTGCATATGACAACTTTTACATACGACAGAAACTCACCTTTTTGTCTTACTGCAGGTCATCATCATGGCCTTCTTGGGTAAAGTTGGCAATATTCTTAGGCAGTCTGCAAGCAAGCAAGTAAACACAGAGTTTTCTGCAACAAAATCATTTATATACCAGACCATAAGATGCATGTCATCTTCTAAGATTTTCGTTGGAGGTGGATCCCAACTTCTTTTCCGAGTTAACAATTTCAGAATTGATTTTGCCCTTCAATATTGAGTTTTTTGGGTGTTCATGTGCAGGACTGTCATATGGAACTGATCAGCAAGGTTTGTCAGAAGCATTTGCGAAGTATGGGGAAGTTATTGAAGGTAGCGCATTTTTATACTTTAGTTAAGTTACATAGAGCCACAGGCTTTAAATTTGCATTTCTGAGCTCACTATATGTGCTTTCTGAGCATGAGGTGTGAGTACACAGAGCTTGGTTAAATTCTCTGTATGCTTCATGAAGTAGACTCTGCATTAGAAGCTTTGTGAAATGGAAATGTCTCGGGTGCCTGGGCTGTAATAATGATAGTAGCATTAATATAGAGTGAAACCAGATTATCTTCTCTGGCCTGGGGAAAAAAATAGATCATTTTCCTGGTAATGGAATTGTAGGGAAGTTGGTGTATCATGTTTAAGTTTTGGATACATATGAATGTCTGTGCTTATGGATGGAAAATATAGTTTGTACTGATTAAGATGGTCATTATTGCAGCAAGAGTGATCATGGATCGTGAGACTGGTAGGTCAAGAGGATTTGGCTTTGTCACTTTTACCTCATCTGAAGAGGCCTCTAGTGCCATCCAGGCCTTGGATGGGCAGGTATGATAGCTGATTTGTTGCTTTTTATCATGTCTTCTTCTGTCGCGGAAACTGAATCTTATAGGTTTCACATGCACATATAGGTGAATTTGGATGTTTGTGGAAGAGTTAGATTATTGCACAGCGCTGAGAGTACAATAATGTTATCTACAGATACATCTTTAGTGGATAATCTATGTTTTCTCTCTGGCCCCATGATAAGAAAACATCATCTTTGGTTCCACTTTGTCAAAAGTCCTGCCGCCCCTCATTTTCTCATCTGCATGATTGTGCCATATTCAAGTGAAATTGTTAGGATTAATCTTGATGAAATACTCTTGAAATTCGGAGGTCACAACTGAAACTAGTTTTGTTATACCTTTTCCCTCCTGAATTTGGAATCGCATCTTCCTTTTTCAATCCTGAAGTTTTGTATCAGACATAGTTGATTTATCCTCCCCAAAAACAAAAACCATATAGTTCATTGGTCAAAAGCCTTCTGCTGCTGACTTCCTTTGATATTTATCTTGTACCTTTTCCCCAGGATCTCCACGGTCGAAGGATAAGGGTGAATTATGCTGCTGATAGGCAGCCACCAAGGTATAGCTCTGGGTATGGTGGAGGAAATGAGGGTGGCGGCTATGGTGGTGGCGGCTATGGTGGCGGTGGTGGCTACGGCGGTGGTGGCTACAGTGGCGGCAGCGGCGGCTACGGTGGCAGCGGTGGCTACGGTGGCAGCGGTGGCGGTGGTTATGGAGGAGGCAGTTATGGTGGTGGTAGCTATGGGAGTGGAGGAAATTATTCAAGTGGAGGTGGCGGTGGCTATGGCAGTGGTACGGGCTTTGCAAATGATGGTGCTGGCGCTGGAGCATATGGGAGTGGCGGAGCGTATGGTAGTGGTGGTGATTCTTCCATTGCAGGTGGTGGCGGCGGCAGCGGTGACAACTATTTTGGCACAGGCAGTCAAAGCAGCTTTTCTGGTGCTGGATATGGGACTGGTGCAGGAGGATTTGGCGGCGGCGATCAAGTCGACAGTAGCCAAGGTGATGGAACGGAGAATACAGTCGGAGACTTTGGTGATAATGTTCCTTTGGAAGGTAATTCCCGGGACGAAGACGAGGAACCCGACAATGACTACGCCAAAAGGGCCTGAGTACGCTGATGTTGGAGTAAACCTGATTGTGCTTTCTTTTATAATTTTGGCTCTTTGTTGCTGTGTAGTTTCAAGAACCTCCATTCGACCTCTTTTTATCTCTGGATTTTTACATCATTGTTGTTAAGTAAAAACATATCGACTCTGCCCGGACTTCCATTATTTTTCGAGTCCATGCCCATGGCGTTCGTGAGATTTCTCTGTTGTAGAAAAATGGGGCGGGTGGGCTTCTCCCATCGTCCTCAGCTAACCTTCGGTTGTTCTTTCCGTGAACGACACTCACTTTGTGTAAATTATGATTTTTGAGCAACTTTTTCTTTAATCGTGAGGTAATATATAAGATTTGGGCTCATGGAATGCCTTTTTAAAATCGTAAATTAGGTGTAAAGGATATTAATATTTGGGTTTAAGGGTTTTTTGTTTAAAGGAAAATTGTTTTTCAACTTTGCACATTTGGATGAAGGAAAATTAATTGTTTTATGGAAGGTGTTTTTCAAGATTTAGGAAAATGAAATTTTCTTTGGACAATAAGAAAATCTCTTTTCTTAATCCTTTTTTATTGAAAAATGATTTTTATGCAAAAGATTTCTCTATATTATGAATTTTTTAGTGAAATAAATACATCTTAAAATAAATATTAATATAAATTTGGCCGTGATGGATAAGGTTTCTGAGGTCCAATGAAATTTGCATCGGCTTAAAGTTTGCGCCTTCTATACATGTGCATCATTTTGTATTTAGGCTTTACGATTTAAGAATTTTTTTTTTTTAGTTTGTTTTACGGATTATAAGCTAGTTAATGAAAACATTTTCCGTAAATAGAAAAAACATCATCAAAATTGGGAAAATATCTTATACTTTCTCTACTCTTTCTTTCACTATCCGTATTAATTAGGGAAAATTTCAAATAAAGATACGAAGTAGAGACCTTTTTTTCTCAAAAAAAGATTCAAATTGGACAGGATTTCAAATAAAGATTTAAAGTGGCTAACTCATTCTCAAATAATGACCCAAAATTTTAATTTATTCATAGTCAAGGGTATTCTTGTCCAAGAACATTTGTTTTTTTATATTTTTTTTCTTTCTTCATCTTCCTCATGCCTCCGCCTTTGCTCTACATCACCTCCACCTTCAACACATTATCATTAAACCTTCTATCTCTCTATCACCTTGTTGTATGAACAAGAGTGGCTTTTCTTCGGTGCAAGCCATTATAACGTACTCTAACTTATTGAAGAATTTAAATTTTGTTCCTTGAAATGGTTTGTAGACATTTTAATGAAGCTGAAACGAGCTTTACAATAATAGGTTATATTTATTCCATCATTCATCACAAATTCTGATCTCAAAGTCATAATATGAATCTGCTTTTGCCAAGACCCAACTCTTTGTCCAATTCTCAACAAACGTATGTTCTCTCACCTTGAGAGTGCATCAATTGCAATTTATTACTTTGTTTTTTGTCTTGCTTGCTAGCAACAGAAGCAGCACTATATAAGCATCGGCAGATAATTTTGCTTGACTAACCAATGCCTCTACTCAATTAATTCTTGGTTATCAACAATTTCACACCAAAGAACAATGTTGTAACAGTAGGCGATTATTTCAACCTTGGCAACTGCTTTGCCTCATCAATTTCAAATTTGGTTTTGCCTTTCTTGCGTGAATTCAATCTTTCAAAGATCTCCTTCCCTTTGCAATACCAATGGCTCCTTTCAATAATCCCAAGTGTGGAGACACCCACTCACACTCTTGTCAATTGTCATTGTCATTGACGTAGCTCTTCTCCTAATCGATACCACATCCTCATATTGATCATCAATCCATCTTACATCATTAACTGTTGAAGCTGTTAGATTCAATTGTCCCATTGCCGCCATTGACAAATCCTATTCAAGCTCTCGACCTCATTGACCACTGCCCTCAACAGAAATTCCAGTATCTTCCTTTTCAAATGGAGGTCGATTCAAGCCTTAGATTGAGCTCGAGGGAGCGGAGGTCTAATGCATCTTGAGGAACTTGAGGATTTTATTGTTTGAGAAGGCGGCTAGTGGCTAATAACTCCAATTTGATGTCTCATTAAGATCGGTGATAGTCTACATGACAACGTGAAGCTCATGAGCTTGCTGGTGGGGAGCCTAATGTAGAGTGAAAGAGGAGGTGTGAGGAAGATGAAGGAAGAATGAAAGATTAGAGAGAAATTATTCTTGGACAAAAATATCTTTGGTTGTGAATAAAATTGGAACTTTGGGTCCTTATTTAAGACCGAATTAGTCGCTTCGGATCCTTATTTAAGATAATGTCCATTTTAGATCATTTTTTAAGAAAATGACTCCATTTTAGACTCTTTTTAAAAATCTTCCTTTTAATTATTTTTATTTTCTTTTTTTAAATTCAAAATTTTAATTATTTTTTATTATTTCCCTTTCCTTTTCCAACTGGTTGTTGCCAAAGACCTCGGCTAGAGGATGGCAAGGCGGGTCTCGCACATCGATGCCGCTCAAGCATTGCTAGAGGAAAGTGAGGCTCGGGTCTTGTACGTCGGTGGTGCTCGCCAATTATCGACCAAGAAAAAAAAAAAACAAAAAAAAACAAAATAAAAATTTGAATTTAAAAAAAAAAAAAAAAAACAAAAATTTTGAAAGGAAAAAGTTATAAAAAAAGATCAAAAAAAGTGTAAGGAGGAAAATCAAATTAGATACTGAAATATTTTCCACTTCAATTTTAGGTTTCAACCAAACATCAAAAAATATTTTCATTTTCTAGAAAAATGACTTCTTGAAAAAAATACTTCCAAGAAACACAACATTTTTCACGAAAAGACGAGAGCCCTAGATTGCTACAGCCCTTCACCATCACATTTGAAATTTCTAGTTCACTAATCCTTTCACGGTACATCTGCTGTAATCCATGGATTGAATGGGAAATCTATCTTGAGTTCCAACGTTGACTAGGTGCCGCACTACCGAATTCATCATCGGAGCGCATCAACCCATTTGCTTTTAGTTTTCGAATCCCGGCAGCTTGCATTGCAGCAGGAGAAAAGTCGCCGGCCGGTCGAGACGTGAGGTGGTTGAAGAAAGAATCAACCGGCGGGATGAATTAAACTCAAGAGCTACTGCATGAGAATGCGCTATTCCTACATATGATCAATTGCTCTCCACTACAGAAATCAACTCACTTCATTAGACATCATTGTCATCCGAAAACAACAGTGTTTGCACCTTTAAGACGGGGCGGCCTTTCTTCGTCCTTTCCACTATCTGTCTTATTAACAGCTTCTCTTTCTCGTCGTCGGCGTCGCTGCTTTCATCGCCCGCCATCCCAAAACTGTCGATTTCCTGGTACCTTGAAAGATGCCCGTTCGTTAGCTTCTCTTTGCGAGATAAAGTTTCCACAGATTCGTCCTGTCTATTTGGCGTAAGCTTTGGAATGAATCCATTCTCCTCAGCGTTCTGATCCCAGACCTCATCCTGCTTTATAATCTTAGAGATGTCTTGATGATTGATCTCATAGAGGCCCGACGGCGAATCCTCTTCAGAGGAGTCAAACTTCATTAATTCTTCACAAGCCTCGTCATAAGCACTGAGAGCTTCACCCGCTAAGCTCATGATAAGAGGCTGGGGCTGCACCACGGCATCGCTGTCTCCATGTACAGGAGTACCATGGAGAGAGGAAGCTAGTTGGTGGTTGTTCGACTTTGGGCTTCTGTAACTTTTGTGCGCCGATTCCATGAGCCGTACCTTCCTCTGGCTGTTCTCTAGGGCAAACTCAAGCTCCTGAATGCGGTTTTCAAGTCTTGACTGGATGACTTCATGCAAGCGAAGGGTCAGCTCTGTTGGCGAAACTGCATAGTTTGCAGAGTGAGTTGTAGAGGTGCTGCTTGATTCATTTGCATCCTCCTTTGCAAAAGCTTGTGCACAATCAATACCGGTTCTCAACTCACCTTGGGCAAAATGCGCCCCCAAGTCCTCAAGCTGCATTAGTCAAACATCCGTTAAAAATGAAGTATATGATCAAAAGTTTCAATAAGATCAATTCCATGCCATTCCATCACCAGACAAAGGGATATGCAAACAGGACTAAAGGGGTGCCTTGGCAATGATAATATGGAGGCCAGTATGCTAAAATTTTTCAACAGCGCAATGGACGCCCTGAAGTTGCAACAATCAAAAGACTCAAAGGGCTGATACACAATCCCAATTACCAGCCTATGTAACACACAAACAAAGACATTGTCGCGTAACTGTATCAAAAGGAGTCTCCAAATTAAACAATTCCAAGCCACAACCAGGTACCACGAGAAACCCTCATCAGCTTTGCAAAACACTTTTAGCAGCGAGATGAGGGCACCAATGTTCACCAGACCTCACCCCTAAGCTATGTGACAGAGAAACATATGAAATGAATTCCAAGCATGTTGTACCTTGGACATCCTTTGAGTAGCTTGTATTCTTGAAAACAGGAGGCACAATAAATAGGAAACCAACAATAGTTGAATAATGAATGCCATTTATCGACACTTTGTTGAGATTGTTATATATGAAAAGTTATGAGGAAGTAATAGGACTTCATGAACCCTATGATCATATCATGCAGAATTATGTGACAACAGTGAAGCTTAAGTCCTGCAAATCTGTTGCCTGAGTCAGTGAAAGGTTATGAACTAAAGATCTCTACTGCGAATGAACATGAAATTTCCATATTGTATTTTTTTTGTCTGCAAGGTTGAAATCCACTTCAATCAGGATCAAGAAGGATTTTCATCCTAGATAAAGGTTTAAACGATTATCACAGATAGGTTTTTTATCGTAAAATTAGCAAAGTACCTTCTCCATCTCACCCAAATCATCTACCAAATTGTTATTCCCCCACAGAAAATTCCATAATTAATAAGGGCTCAGTCAAGATCTAATACAAGTGTTTATACATAGCTGTTAGACTGTCAGATAACAGCAAAATTATCTGAAAAACAAATAAGGTGTTTAGCATTGTTACTTACATTCAACATCAGGTCAAGTAGAAAAAAATCTAAAGAAATACCATCTGCAGGATTACAATGGTAAAATATCATTACCTCGGCACTGGACAATCTCCTTTCCAATCCAGCTATGTTCATGTTCAGCCCCAGCCTCTCAAGTTCAGCTTCAAGCTCAGCTTCAATTTTGCTCATACTATCTGGAGTCTCTTCTACCTTAGGACTATATGATTCTTTAGTACAAACTCTTCGATCGATCACAGAGTGTTCAAGGGAGAATGGTGTTGGAGCAGTGTCTCGTAAGGAGTCATTATGTGTATCCTGAGATTCATAATTCTCACTAGCTAGTTCCTTCACAGTAAGTGAATCTTTCATCTCAAGTTCCTCCTGTAGGTCCTGAACCAAGTTCTCTGTTTGCTTCAACAACTCCTTCAATTTCTCAATTTCCTTTTGATTGGCTATAACGGAAGACATGACGCCAATAGAAATTCCAAGGCAGAAGAGAATGGACCCATACAATGACCCTAGAAATAGGAAAACAGTTTTAATCCACATTGCAAGTTCGGAGAAGATATCGCAATTTTAGCTCATAAATTGCAGAATACCACCTTTCTCCAAAGTATGGAGCATGGAACTTCTGTGTCTGCCAGATATATTGCAAACTTGAAAAATGAACTCAAATAAAAAGTGAAAGGACTGGGGTCGTTAATGTTTTAACAGTTGAATTACAACAGATTCTCAATAGCAATTCGTTTGTGCACCATTCTTAGCCAGACAAACTCAGCATTACAAGTTGATAAAATTCATAAATGAATCCAAAAATATTATTTAGAGGTCATAAACATCAACTTCTTTCCTCATTTTAGGGACCGATTCCATACACGTGGTTTCTTTTAATTCCTTCCCTCTCGAACAAGCAACGGCAATGAACATTACACAAAATGCAGTGCAGACAATGCCCAAGAGTATGTAACAAATTCAATCATCAGTATTATGAGAAAGAAGAGGCACTTTCTAAGAATGTTTATTGAATTAAAGAAGTACCATGTTCGGAAGAAAGCTTTTGCCCAGTAAACATTCTGATAGAGCTTCCCAACCTCTTGTCTTTCCCTGATGTACTTTGCATTTGCTTTCTGAAATGCAAAGCGGTGAGCTTCGGTAGCGGGGGTACACCAACCACGCTTCTGTTCTTTTCTGACTTGGCTTTCTTCTGTAATTTATCTACCTCCATTGCAGACTGCACTCCAGAAAAACCATCACCAAGTCGGCTGATGATGCGGCTCCCATCAGTGACCAGCAATGGCCTTACGATGGGAGAGGTTGGTGACTGAGGGGAACCATGCCAATAATCTTCCATTTCAGCGTGATGGTTGTATAACTGAGCCATGAGGCAACTTTCCAAGGAACTCAATGGCTTAACTAGTTGCCCGCGCATATATCTATATCTATTAAAGCTCTTACTCCTAGCAAAGCCACGATAAGTAACGATATCTCCTTCAGATGGTCCAGCCAACATATCATTTGAGCCACTACAGTCACTACAACCAGCATCACTCTCATTCTCATTCCTTGTATAAGTCTCACTACTTGACATTTCAGTAGGCAAAGTTGATATAGAGAGTATGCACTCCTCTGAATTTCCCTCACTTTTTGGATCACATACCCTCGATCTGGAAGCCTCTTCTGCAGCAGAAGAAGCATCTAAACTTTCTCTGCCCACAAATTCTAACCTTTCCATAGAATTAGAAGCATCTCTGGCTAATTTCTTTCCCCGTGCCAATCTGCGAACGAGATACTTCTGAGATTCGGGGTCCTTGCAGCTTGAACAAAGGTCTGCCGGAAATTCCCTACCATTCGGAGTGTTCTTCAAATACTTAGTCAAGCAACCGGCACCAGCCGCCGCTACAAATACCCAGAAATCCATTCTGGGCTTTCCCTACCACGGCGAATGAAGCCACCCAAATTCAACCAAACCGATTCTCCCTTTTGCCTCAGTGCTTACCAAGAAGTTGCTACACTCAAATATTTCCATGAAACCTGAAGGAAAAGAGAAAGCTTTTCCACCCTCAGGCCCAAAACCCTCTTTTCCTGGAGGAATAGATACCTAAATCACCCATCAAAAACAGTGATTTGCTCATTCCCCGGCTTGGAAACAACCGATAAATGCGACCCTTTCAATGAAATAACACAATGCAATACTCAACTATCGAGATAACCCACAACACGAAAAAGCCTGGAGATTGAGAAGCCTCCTTATATCAATGCCTAACATCAATTGGGGAATAATCAAACAGCCGAGGCGATAATTACACAATACAGAGTCGGTATAAAAAATCAAACGAATGCACCGATTGAAACCACCAGCATAGGCATATAGCTCCTCGAGACGATCCCTCGAGCACACCCACCACTCGGGCGCAGCTCCGGCTCGTCTTTCTAGACAACCCAACAGAGAAAGATGGAAACTTTGCCGATTGGACGTCCCAATCGATCGAAAAAAAGGGAAGGCAACAAGACGACCCAGCACGACCCACCAGACAAACCGCAATGGGAAGGCGAAAAGGTCGTCGCTTTCCGCCGGAGTTGGTCTCGGTAAAGGCCCCCACTTCGCAAGAGCCGAGCCCCGACGCGGCGAATCCGGCGGGAGCAGATGCGGCGCGATCGCAATGCCGGGTTGGTATTTTCTTGCAGGAGGAAGAAGGAGAAGTGGAATGCTTCGTTATCTAGAGAGAGAGAGAGAGAGAGAGAGAGGTGGTCGTACGAAGAAGTCGAAGGGCTGTCTTACAAGTCACAACAAGACAAGACGAGGGCAATGAATGAGAATTTCAAAAACCCAAAAGGGAGAAAATTCAATTCTTGGTTGAAAATTCAATGGTCCTTTTTGATTTCTTGAAAATTACGCTCATGCTGTGGTACTAACTACTAAATTCTCCTAAAAAAACGACAAACTTGAGCTTGAATCTAATTATGGCATGAACTTTTTTCATTTTATCTCGTGCCAAAGTACCGAGTTTCATTAGTCCGGTATTCAAAATTGATTCCCATCAAGGTTTTCTAACCAATATGATGCTAAAAAGCGTTCGATAACGATTTGTTTTCGAAAATAATTTTTAATCATAAATAATTATGTTTTATTTTGTTTCAAGAATAATTTTTAAACATTTTAATCTGTTTGGTAAATGTTTAAAATTTTTAATTTTGGAATAAAATTGTGTTGATACAACGCCCAAAATTTCTACTATAAATCATTTTTTTTTATTTTTTAAATAATTTTATTACTTTTTTCATTTTTTTTCATTTCTTTTTTTCCTTTCTCATCTTATTCTTCTTCTTCAGGTGATCGATCGCCATCTCTTATAGACGCCAATAGGACCATATGAAGGCCCCATGACCTCACCGGAGTATTGTTGGCCCTTGGCGAAGTCATCCCTCGTCGGTCGAGCCTCACCGGTGGTCAAGCAGGCATTGTCAGTGGCTAGGTGGGCCTCGCCGATGGTTGGGCTTGCCTCTAACGAACTCATTGGACTTGGCCCTAGCCTGACAAGCTCATCGAAGCGAGTTATCGGCGAATCAATTGCCATGGCGATGGTGGTGGGCGTGACGATGACGGACGGACGGCAACCATGATGGTGGCAGTAGATGAAGAAGAAGAAGAAAAGAAAAATGAAGAAGAAGAAGAAAAGGACTCGATTCTTAGATTTGTTTCGATAACAAGAATCAATTCTTTTTTTTTTATTCTTGATTCTGTTTCAAATCTATTTCCAAAAACAAAAAAAATATAAATTTGTTTCAAGGAACAAAATTTTTACTAAATACGATTCTATTCCAAAACTACTCCTGTGAACAAAAAATCAAAATTTGGCACTGTTGGGATGGTTACCAAATAGGCCCTAAAGATCCAATGTGTCATTCTATATGTACCTCTCACTCTAATGGCATCATTGTAGGGAAACTTGAGAAAGGCCAAATTTAAGTACTGATTGAGATTTTTTGTTAACGAGATAAAAGAAAAAGTTTAGATTTAAATTGGGATCTCATTTAAAGTTTGTACTTTTTAAAAAATTGGGTCATAATCAAGAATTAAAATTGGTATTTTTTTTAAAGAGAGTTAGACTAACTCAAAAAAGACAACAACTGAATACGAAAAATAGTGTAAAATTAATTTAGACACATTGGAAAGTAAGATATTGATTGAAAATAGAATTTTTTTCTGTCCTATTCTAAGGTAAAGTCAATTTTTATCTATCTATTATTTTAGTTTTGTGATACGCTTTGAAACTCTAATAAATTCAATAACACTATTGAATTTAATCATTTAAAGTTATCAATTTAGTTTCCATATCGATTATTTCAACCACTTGATTACCAAGCATCTAAATGAATCTCACCAACCAATGAGGCACCTGATCTGAAAAATCCTGTTAATCTTTGGGCCCTTTTTAGACTATACAAAGCATATTTAGCCAGGAAAAGTTCGGGATTTAATCCATATTTATTTCAATATTTAGCGTATGAGGAAAAAATAGGAAAAAAAGGATTTAATCAAATTTAATTCAGGCTAGAATTAGGATCCATTCTAGAGTTGGTGTCTTTTAAAAGAATTAGACGCACCCAAAAAAGAAACAAATTGCATGGAAAATAGTATAAAATTAATTTAGACATGTTGGAATTGTGCACTAAATATAAGATTACAAAGCAAAAATACAATTCTTTTCATCTTATTCTAAGGTAATGCGCATTTTTATCTACCTCTTATTTTATGTGTATTGATATGCTATGAAACTCGAATAAATTCATTAACACTATTGGATTCGATCATTTAGTTTCAATAAAAACTATTCTGATCACTTGATTATTAAGCATCTAAGCAAATCTCCCCAACTAATGAGGCACTTGATCTGGAAATATCTTGGTCATCTTTGGGCACTCTTTAGACCATATGAAGCGTGTTCAGATAAAAAAAAAAATGGAGATTTAATCCATATTTATCTCAATATTTAGTGTATGAGGACAAAATAGGATCACTTTTAAATATTAGTGGTGATTTTTGTGGGCTCTATTTTGGTCATGTAGGTAGATGCCATAGAAAACACACCCAAAAAGAAAAATCAAACTTTTTTTTTTTTTTAACACTGTGATTGAGCTTGGACAGAATCGCCCATTACAAGTACAAGACAACAACGTTGGGTGGCCCTCATGGGACCTGAGTGCTGCTTCAACTGTCCATCCATTACCAACTGCCAATTTTTATTTATTATTTATTTTTTCCTCACCCAAAATGAATATTAAAGTACAATTATTTTAACCCCTTTCACAGCAACCTTTTCCTTACTGTATGTGCAGTTTGGTCTCAAATGTGACTTCTTTCTTTCTTGGGTGGGGGCCAAATCGAACTCTTTTGTTGTCGACTCGAGTTTTAGTGCTTAGGTAATTGCTTTTTCTTGAAGGAAGTGCTGTGCTTAGGTAATTTGCTTTTTCTTGAAGGAAGTGCTAGCATCATCGCTGATGGTGGAGAAAAACCAAACAGATTATACCTAACTTTCATAAGATTGGCTCATTGAGGCCAATAGGTCATCCGCAGACAAAACTGACCTTTTGAATTTTGATGCTCGCCAGCTGACCAAAATCAGGCAATGCGAATGGTCCATTGCAATTTTTGGCACAAAAAAGCGTATCAATGTTTTTACCAATCTCCATTTAGATTCTATGCAACAATTTTTTTATGAAATTTTTTTGGCTTGCTTCAAGCTAATACTTGCCGCATAATTAAACTTGAAAAGATGGTTCATTGAAATAAATTCGAGAGGTGAACTGAATTTTTTTTTTGTTCGAAGGTGGGCCTGTTTGTTTGGACTTGAATTTGTTTTTTCCATTAAGATTAAATAGCAGTAGTCAAATTTCATAGAATCGTGAAAAAAAATGATGTGAATTACATGTCAACATTTGAGCTTTGTGAAAATTTTATCATTTTCATATTTGAAAAGGCCAAGGTGAGTGAACAAGCAAAAACAAGTCTAGAGTTCAAAAGTGAACTCCTCCTCTCATCATTATACTTGGAAACATTGAATGCTAATTTCTAGGATTGACAGTTGGAAACATGAATGCTAATTTCTAGGACTGACACGGCTAATTAGGATCTCCAGTGGTCTCCAACTTGTAAATTGAAATACACTTGTTCATTTCTCCACCGACTATGTGCAAATCACTCCGCGTTAGAGCCATCTGCACGCCGCAAAGTACGGTGCGCATGAAAATTGAATCAACTCCAAAACCAAACCACTTGAACCGATATGTTTTTGTTTCCTTTCAAATTTCCTTTTCTTTCAAAGAGCAAGAAAATAAAAAAATTACCGAAACCTTGAACTGAGCCGGGATCGACAGGTCCAGCCGGTTCAATTTCTGGTTGTAGGGTGGAATCAACCCAATCCGGGAACCCACCAACCCTATGACAAAGGTCCGGACTTAACTAGTTCATGAGGTCTACAGATTATTTACCAGGCCTGTGCATTTGTGCTCCTGAATTATAAAGCGCAAATGTTCAGTGCTTCCATCCATAAGCCAAACCCCATGACTAGACAGAGAAAAACCTCAATCACAGAGTAAAGGCAGAGAGATGATATTATTCAGACAATTCTGATTCGTCCGGGACAAGCGAAAAAGGCCATATTTCTAACAGAGAGACAGGCCCAGAATGGAGGCCCATCAAGTGAGCTCAGGCCCAGAGAACCAGGCCACGCTCTCGGCCCAGAATAAGAAACGCAGCTCAACCCCAATGACGCGCCTCGAGTTCGACACGAACGACACGTCGTATGATGATGCTTTACTTCCTGCAGCTTCCAAAGATCGTCTGGCTTCCAACATGTAAGAGCGAGGAGAAACAGAGACGTTTTACAGCAATCGCAGAGGAGTGGAGCCACGCAGGAGAAACGGAGAGTTGGGTTTTGATGGTGGACAGCTAGAGCTTTGCCCGAGCCGATAACGCGGGGCTCTCGCGCTTTTCTTGCGGAAGGGCAAAAGAAGGGCAAGGGCAATAGGGAAGGAAAGTAATAATGCACATGGCCGGTTTGGTTGGTCACTCGTTTTGGAGGAACTCCAACTCGCCATAGGCATAGACCCTTCTCCTTGAAGATGTAGTAGACCTGCTTTTCATACGCAAGCATTCATTCAAATCCTCAAACAGAGAGAGAGAGAGAGAGAGTGGTTTGTGCAGGACCAATGTGTTATGTCCCAAGATTTCCTTTTACTTGCAATGGTGAGTTGATGAGCTGTTTTTGGTTTAGCTGATGACCCAACCCAGTCCCTTATTTTAATGCTTTACTTGAGGGATCTCTCTCTCTCTCCTGTCTAACCCATAAGAATCATGCATTTCCTCTCCACTCTCTACCTGCTTCTCACACTTCACCTTCTCTCCTTTGAGCTACTGCATTACCACCCCGATCATTGATTATTAATGAACTCTTCCTCCCCTTCTGTCCTTTCTTTCTCTCTCTCTCTCTCTCTCTCTCTCTCCATATCTTGTTTCCCCACCAAATCTTTTATCAGATACCATCAATTTTCACATCACCCACCCACAAAGCACACGACTTTCCCTCACTTTCTTGCTCCTTGAACACTTTGAAAAACACTTTGAAAAACCCACAAACCACGGAGGGAAAAAAGGAGAACTTTTTCACCACCCCATCTGGGTTACAATAAGCTTTCTCTCACTAGAAGAAAAAGCTTCAACATTTAATCAAATTCACAGACATCAAGCTAGCAAGAAGGCACAAGAAGAGAGAGAGAGAGAGAGAGTTGAGCTCTGCAACATGGACTCTCCCGAGGCTCATTATGCATCCTCCTCATCCTCCTCATCCTCATCCTCATCCTCGTCTTCCTACGGCGCCAGCGTGGTTCCGGTCCCGTACTCTCCCGTCCAGACGGACCGGGATCACCGTGCCGATGATCACGACGGCGGAGTCGACGGTGGCGGCACGGCGGCGGCAAGTAGCCTGGCGATCCAGCGGCTGAGGTTCCTGGACGCGAGCGCCAAGCACTGGAGGCAGGTGGAGGAGCGGTTCGACCGGATCGCCCGGGACCGCTACCGGAATGGCGTCGAGCCGGCGGCGAGGTGGTCGGATTTCGCCTTCTGCGTCGGTGAGTGCTCCGGAACATAGGCAAAACGATTAACGATTAACGATTAACGATTAGCGATTAACGATTAACGATTTCTCGGCGATTCAATTAGAAAAATTAAATCAAAATACATTTTTTATATTTCATTTTCGCATTTTTGAGAGAAATTTTGGATGCCATTGAGCGTTCAACATGCGAGGTTGTACGCGTCCATGCAAGGCACGCTCTCGCTAACGTGCGCTCCCGCCGCTACCCGGCACGTATATGGTGCTCAATGGCTGCCACGTAAGTAGGCGCACGTTAGCACAGAAAATGCTTTTTAGATTTCAGTTTTCATCGAAGGAAAAAAAAAATTAGGAAAAATACAAGAAATAAATTACAGTTTCGAAATATCGATACTTTTATTTTGAAGCTTCTAAAATCATTTCGGCAATTTTTTCTTAACTTTTTCATATGTTTTTCTTTCCAAATTATGCACGTGATTCAAATTTCTTTTTTCATATATGATTCATTTCGCTAATTGTAACGGCTGGTGAGTATGTAAATTGCAAATTATCCTAAAATTTCAAAAATATATACACATATGAAATAGTCTCATTTGTGCAAAAATGGAGTGTTGAAGACGTGTGATATGATGAAGTGCAAATAAAAACAACAAATCATTTTGATAATTTTTTTAATAATTTTCATATGTATCTCATTTCCAAATTATTGCGATGGTTCGTAAAAAAAAAAAAAAAAAAAAAAAAAGTACACATGCGATTCACTTTTTTTTTTTTTTTCTGTACGTGATTCATTTTAATAACCATGATAGCTACTGAGTATGCAAAAATGGAGTCTTGAAAACAAGTGATGTGACGACGAATAAAGAAAGAATGTCAATTACGATATTTTTCAGAAAAAAAGAACCATAGAAATGAACTAAAATTGTATTATATGCACTTATATTTTCTAATTCATATGTTGAGATTTTTAATTGAAGTGCATGGACGAGAAAATGTGGAAATACTTTTGTTTTTGACAATCGACAGGAATTCAACGGTCAACGGAGTACGCCCAGGAGCTGCTGCGAGCGCTGCGAGGGAGAGACGGCCTCAAATCCGACATCACAAAGAGCGAACTCCACTACTTCTGGCGCCGCCTCACCGACCCGTGCCCCGACTCCAAAATCCAGATCTTCTTCGACCTGTAATCAATTCAAATTCATCGCCATTTCCATGAATTATTCTGCACATTTTGATCGCGGAAAATACCGTTTTTTCATTTTTAATTATATCGCACAGGTGCGACCGAAATATGGATGGGATAGTTAGCCGGCGCGACATCAAGCAGGTGCGCTGCTGCGTTTGTTTCACGAAAAATGAAAAGGATTTTCAGTGCACTTCAGTTTAGTCTTTCTCAAGATTTTGAAACTTTGATTTGGGCAGGTGATCTTGATGAGTGCTGCCGCGAACAAGGTGAGCTTGACCGGCGAGGAGGCGGACGAGTACACCGCCCTGATCATGGACGCCGTGGGGTCGGGAGATCGAGGTTACATAGAGGTGATGACGCCTTCGACGAGAGGAATGAAATGGTGGCAAAGCTCAACGTTGCCTGACTGATGTCATGACATGTTCACTGTACAGATATCTCAAGTGGAGACGCTGCTGAAGCTCGGGTTGTCCAAGGACTCTTCCGCCACTGCCCCGTCGCCGAGGCTGTGCTACCGCGGGGGCTGGGACTCGGATGGGGTGGTCGGGCGGCCCATGCCGAGGCTGGAGGTCTTGTTCCGGAGCTACTGGCGACGGGCGTGGATCGTGGCCCTCTGGCTGGCGATTTGCGTCGCGCTGTTCACGTGGAAGTTCATTCAGTATAAGCATAGGGCGGCGTTCGAGGTCATGGGCTACTGCCTTTGCACCGCCAAAGGGGCTGCCGAGACCCTCAAGTTCAACATGGCCGTGATTCTCCTCCCCGTCAGCCGGAACACGGTCACGTGGCTCCGTGCCAGCCGCCGGGTCAGCTCGATCGTCCCCTTCAACGATAACATCAACTTTCACAAGGTAGAAGAGGAGTGCATAGTGATTCATGCAATATTCTCAACATTCTAGCATCATATACTGGCAGCATGACTGATTCCTATCAAATAAGAACCAAGTTTCGGCACCAGATTTCGAAAACTGGTGGATTTCATAGTGTCAAGCAACGGTCATCTCCTGTCTGATGCAACTGTAAACACCCCGAATTCATTTCTCTATGACAGTTGATTGCAGCTGGGATTGTGATCGGGGTGATCCTCCATGGCGGCACCCACCTGGCATGCGACTTCCCTCGGATCAGTAGCTCGGATCACTCGATCTTCCGCCAGACGATTGCTGCAGGGTTTGGCTACCATCAGCCATCGTATCTCCAGATCCTGGCCACGACGGAGGTGGCAACAGGGATCGCAATGGTGGTCCTTATGGCAATCGCGTTCTCCCTCGCAACAAGGTGGCCAAGGCGCCAGGCCCCACCGCTGCCCCGGTCAGTCCGGCAGGTCACGGGGTACAACACCTTCTGGTACTCACACCACCTCTTCGTCTTCGTGTACGCACTGTTGATCGTGCACTCCATGTTCCTCTTCCTGACCAGCAACCTAATAGAAAAGACGGTAGGTCGCTTGGACTTTTAGATTCGTACAGAATAGTGCTGATCCGATGTCATTGTCTCGACAAACGTATGGATTTTTCACAACTTCACTGGAGTTCTTGCTTAGAAATTAGAAGCAGTTCTCAGCATGCATCACAACTCCCACAAAAAATGCAAGAAATTTGGAGAGCTGCAATTTTCTTCTAATATAATCTGCAATTCTGAGATTTGATTCAATGAGAATGTACACCTTTTCTAACGTCGTCACTGATTCATGCATAATGCCGTTCTGGTTGCACAGACATGGATGTATATCGCCTTTCCAGTGCTGCTGTACACGGGAGAGAGGATCTTCCGGGCTGTCAGATCGTCATTTTATGAGGTGGAGATACTGAAGGTATGTCAAGTCATTTACCATGCTGCGAAAATGGTTTACCAGACTTGTATAGATCATATGGAAATCATGTTCGGTCGGGTCTGGAATATCCTGTGGCCAGCCGACTCTCATGGAATATGTTTTCCAGCGAAACAAACGACCCTCATGTGGTATTGTTCTGATCATGTAAACAGATAACTGCTGTATTTTCTCATGTAGGCAAATGTGTATCCAGGAAAGGTTTTGTCCCTGACAATCAGCAAGCCCGAAGGCTTTGAGTACAGAAGTGGAATGTATATATACATTCAATGCTCTCGAATATCACCCTTCGAATGGTATTCTGCATGCCTTCTTTCTTTTCAAACCGGTCATCGCCTTGTCCCTTCCAAACTGTGACAGCTATGAGATTATCGTGACGCTCTCCTCGTACTTTTGCCTGTTTAAAATGACCGTGCTTTCGGTTCTATGTTGATGTCCAGGCACCCGTTTTCGTTGACTTCTGGACCAGATGAAGGTCACTTGAGTGTGCACATTAGGACACTTGGAGACTGGAGTTATCAATTATACAGTCTCTTCCAAGAGGTGAGGAACAAAAAGGACGCGAATCGATACTCCTCAGAAACCAGGAATCCAAATCTCTGTTGTTTTCTATGCAGGCAACTGTGGCAAGAACAGCTAGCTATCCCAAAATGTACATCGACGGGCCTTACGGCGCAGCCTCTCAGGACTATGTCAAGTACGATGTTGTGGTTCTGGTTGGCCTCGGAATAGGAGCAACGCCATTTATCAGCATTCTTAAGGATGTCGTCGGTTGCGATCATGTAAGTTTCTAGGTTACACCTCCCTTGCATTGTTGAATAAGATATTCAATATGCTTTATTTAACCCTGTGCTGACACAAGGTAAATGCTCGATTTACCAGGTGGATGGCGGAGAAGTTAGCATTCCGAAGGGTCCAGCGAAAGCCTATCTGTACTGGGTTACGAGGGATCAAAGCTCCTTTGCCTGGTTCAGGGATTTCATCAAGCAGATATCGAAGACCAACCGGAAAGAGGTTACTGATTGATTCTTACGGCAGCAAGCAAAACCTGAAAATGTCTTCAAGAAAATGAAGTTGACATGAGTCTTTATAGCCACTGATTTGATATTTGCTTGTACTTAAAAACCAAATTAGTTGTTGTTCCTTTTCAGTCGATTATGGAGATGCACAACTTCCTGACCTCGATGTACAAGGAGGAGGATGCGCGGTCGGTGTTACTAAGCACCATTCAAGCTCTGTCTCGTGCCAAGAGCGGCATCGACTTCATCTCTCAGACCCCGGTTAGTCGTTCAATTATTCTCCACATCTCCGCATCTGATTTCTGCGTGGCAACAGCTTCCAGCTTTTCCATAAAACTTTAAGATCTTCTTGTTCTTGATTGAAAATATGCAAAGTCCAGCAGTCAGAAGCCCGATCAATGATCATGGTCATGAACTTTTTAGCAATCTCAGTAGGCGATTCGTCTTTACTTGTCATCATACTAAAACCATATGTCCTTTCCGGAGTTGTGTTTGCATCTGTCTTAAAAGTACAGATCCCATTAACAACGCACTTGGCATGCAGTTATGACGTAAATCTTCTTGCCATCCCTGCAAATCAATTAGTGCGAATGATTATGACGGAAGCATCCGAATTCAGTTCAACAACTCTACGTCTTGCTACAAGATCGGTTGAGCTAACTTCTAATGGCATTTTCAGGTGCAAACTCATTTTGCCAGACCAAATTGGTCCAGCATTTTCTCCAAGTTGTCCCGAAGGCACGGCAGTTCCCAGATTGGTGAGACTTTGGCAAACCCCGTAACTACAGTACATCTTCATCTCTGTGATTCCTCCACTCGACGGCATTCTACAGCATACAATTTACGGGATCCTAATCGAACTCTAGCGCCATTCCTTGACAAACCATTTGCAAATAATTCATGATGCATCCGTGTTAAAATTGAATTAGCTAGCGATCTTAGAAGGCACTTGCGGGACAGATTGTTTTTTTCTCCTCGATAGGGTTAATATCTGAATCTCTGGCTTGTGATTTGCAGGGGTGTTCTATTGTGGTCCTTCAGCATTAGCAAGAGAATTGGAGGAGATGTGCACCAAATTCTCCACCAAAACCATCACAAGATTTGTGTTCCATAAGGAGCATTATTGACCACGCTTCTCTTTTTTGGTTATTTGGTTGGGAATGTTGGGGTTTGGTTATTTCTACTTCACGATGAGGAGGGAAATAGGAGAGAATAAGGTTTTGATTTGTTGGCCAGAACTGAGAAGTAGGTTTACCTGTGCATTACAGGAGAGAAATTGCTGACAGTAGCCTATTGTTTTTAGCTTAAAAATAGTTCTATTGAGAAAGCATGTACATAACTCCAGCTTGAGTGAAAATACCCGTTTTATCTTCAGCCGGTGTATGTGCTCAAATTCAGTGCCGTGTCGATCCTGCCACGATTGAAACCATATTTGCGAAGCTTTACGCTAGGACATCACAAGCACGATAATCTCTTGGCTTGATGACCGTAATCACAAAAACCTTCGGTTAATGATCCAGTTCTTCACCCGCTAGGGCGTCCGGGTGAAAGCCCTTCTATTCGCTAGGTGCTGGTTTTCCGCTCAGATTTAGTCAAGCACTCTCTGTTCAAGGGTCCGCAGTCTAAAGCAGAAATTCGGTAAGACAATTTTTATTCAAAAGAACCACACAATGGAGAAGCTCGCCTAAATCGAGCACGGGTCGATGCTAAATTAAGCATCATATACACTCCAACGAAGAACAAGCAATCGGTACCCAGAGGTTTCAGCTGCAACAGATCCATCATTAAATCAACAGCCAACGTCAACATCCAAACTAGAAATGAAGAAGAAATTCCAGAAGTAAGCAAAACCAGGGAAGAAAAATTGCTTTGTGCTCCGCGGAATTTAACTTCTTGCAATGGGAATTATTGCGGTCCTTCTCAGAAATCCTCAAAAGGGGAACAGTGACACATGTTTAAACAAAGCCCGCCTTAAATCTTTATTTCGTCGACGTCAAACAAGCTGGAAATACTTTTTTCCGCAATTAGCCCTCCAGTGCCGATGCTCCAGATATAATCTCAGTCAACTCTGTGGTAATAGCAGCTTGACGGGTTCTGACAATCAAGGCAACATTAAAAATGATCAGTCAACAGAACGAAATAGTTAAGGATTATTCAGTTTTACATCCTTCTTTTTCTATCTTCCTGTTTTGGATAGAAAATAGAGGACACGTAAGTTATTTTCTAAATATTTTACAAGTCTGCCCACCCACTAACTGCAATGACAACAGGAAGATAACAAAAGGTTCAAACACTAATGGTCCCCCCCATACGAGCATCAATGGAAGATTGCTTCTGATAAACGGCCTCATATCAACCATCATGTACACAGAGAGAAGAGAGAGAGAGAGAGAGACCTGTTATAAGTGAGAGTGAGGCGGTCAAGCACTTCACCAGCATTTCTGCTCGAGCTGTCCATGGCAGACATCCTAGCACCCATCTCACTGCAAGCGTTCTCCAATACAGCATTAAACATGACCTGCAAGAAGAGTGCATCTTGTTAATTACGGAAACGGAAGGGAAGAAACTTATAATGCATAACCCTAGAATATACCAGCAACAATCATCAGAACTCAAGTAGAAAATGTCAAAGGCAGGAATAGGTATAAGGCCTGTAGTCACTCCATCAACTCCCACATCCTGCTTAGCCACATAATTCTTAAAATAAACCTTGCCAATGATATATTTCCCTGTAGTTGTACTATTCAGCTCGTTGCTACTTTGATTCAAATGTTTTTCTTTCAGGAAACTCGGGAAACGAGAAATTTACTTCAGAAATTCTTTCTAAATACATAAAACTTATTACCAATCACAAATAACTCACAAGTAATATGTTAAATCTGTTTCTATAAACAGGTGAGAAAAGGTTAAAAATAGTGCAAAGTGCAAACAAATAGAATCCACATAACTTCTTCCTTTTTTTTTTTGGGGGTCAGAAAATCCACATAACTTTAAAGGTTCATCTTTGCAATAACTAACAATGACCATCCCCAAGTGTAGCAAAAAACAACCAGGCCTAGTTGCAAATATTAACTATAATCTAAAAATTGTGGTACTTACACAAGAAAACTGGAATTCTGCCAGATTCTGAAGTGTTTCTCCCCTCGTTGAACTACCTTCGATCTCATAGGAGTCCAGTTCTCCAAGCTTACCAGAACCAGATTCCACCTCCCTTTCAACAACCTATGCAACCACCCATCAAGTATGATATCTGGGAACAATAAAAGATAAAAACCAGACTTGAGCGAAGGTAAAGAATTCATGTCACCTCAGGTGATAGCACAGTCGACACTGTTGGTATAAATGAGACGACAGAGTGAAACTTGTTGAAGACAACTTTTAGAGCATCAAACTCAACATTCTTTATGATGTCATCAGCCAGCACAGAAACCTGACAGGAAAAACCAATGCGAAGCATAAGGAAGGCCAGAAGGGGTCTGATAAATGACTTTTGAACAGAAATTTACTCCTTGAGTAGACTGCAACAATAAAAAAACAAAAAGAATCTACCATCTCATTTAATGGATCCTCTGATCTGATTGACCAGGAGATTAGAATTTGCAAGACATATGAAAATTAGATGGACATGGAATTTTTTCCAATCAAAAGAGAGTATCCAGCAACTCAATGGTGAAACAAAAGAAAAGCACCATCCGAAGCATGTGCTTTTGTTATACTTATTTCAGTGTCTTTTTTTTTTTTTTTTTTTTTTGGGGGGGGGGGGGGGGGGGGGGTTGTGTATTTAAGTGAGAGAATGCCTGCATCACTAGACAATAAGCAGAGAGCAAGCAAAAGAACAGAAATACAAAAAAAAATTAAAAGCCTGGTGCCATGGATGCATTCAACTAAGCAAACTCAACTGGTACAAGCTATCTATAGAAATTCCAAACACAAAGTAATCCAACCTGGGTATAGTTCAGAGGAATTTTTGTTAACTCTGATATGGTCAAGTGTATTTGCTTTCGTGAGTCACGGATCAATTGAACCTTTGCTTTTTCCCCCACAACTACATACTTTGGTTCTTTGTCAGGCCCTGCAGCATTTTAAATTTTTTAACTGGTCAAAAGCATTCTCGCTAATCTTTTCAACCCATATAAAAGATCACCATGTACTCCTTACAAACAATACCTGAGTTCAACTTGTGTAAACCCTTGCTTAATCTTACAGAAGTGGAATTAATCCCACCGCACAGCCCTTTGTCCGAAGAAACAGTAACTATAACATTCTTCTTGACATCAATGCCTGTAATTCCACACCGCATAATTATTCATCAGACAGATAGAGAGAGAGAGAGAGAGAGAGAGAGAGAGAGAGAGAGAGAGAGATAAGTTATTAAAAATACTCCAGCTCTTCTTTTCAAGGTGATAGCCATGTCCTGTTATTTTAACTTCATGAAAACATAAAATCCTTTCATTTCATCTCCAGCCCATTCCAAATGTAACTATCAATCTTTCCATGTGAATATTTTCTTTTCTTTTAAGCTCAAATGTCTCATAGCTTTTGTTTTTGACTTTTCTGTGTTTGCACAAGCTCTCTATATATCTTTTCGTTCTTGATTGGATTGCTTTAGAAGTGTGATTATTAAATTTTAGGCATACAAACATAGTAGAACTCTCAGCTGCATCAAATAATTGCTTGTCCTGAAGAAAGATTGCCTTTACCAACAACTGACGCCAGTGCAACAATTTATTAGTCTACAATCACTTGTTTATGCAGCTTCCTAGTTCCACAGTCTTTCATATAACAGACAAGAAGAGGAAGTCAAAGCCAGAGGACACAGGCCAGCACAAAAAAATTACATAAATACTTTGGATAACAAAAACTATGAACTTCATACACCAGCATTCCTCTCTATTACTTTCATTGTGGCAAAAATCTTGGGCCAAAATAATCTCAATAACCTACGACTTTATCATGCACTTCAAGTGCTTGCCACTCCCCTCTTTTACGTAGAGTTACATTGCTCAATGTCAATTTACAGAGATCCCTACCCGCAGTAATAATGTAAGCCAAGAGTCGACAACATCATAAAAAACTGATGCATCTACCTAGGCCAAAACAAAATTTACAAACTTTCCAATTTTCAATTAAAAAAGCTGTCTAACTTTGCATTTCTTGAGCCACTCGTTCAGGTTAATGTCATTGATGAGCATCAAATTCAAACTATGCACCTCTAGCAGGGATCACTTTATGTAGCCACCCCAATATACTCGTACCAAAGGTAGATGTAAAGCAATAGCTTGTAAATGAACATACTGGGGGTGTCGCCAAGAAGAGCAATGAATGGCTGCCACAGGCCACGGGAATTTTCAGCTCTAGTTTGAATTGCTCGTAGCTTTGAGGCTGCAACCATCTTCATAGCCTTAGTGATCTTCTGAATATTCTTCACACTCTTCATCCGGTTCCTTACTGCACAGTGAAAAAACACAGGATCAGGTATTTCAACATATACAACTGATTGATTCTCAGCTCACTGGAAGGAAACTTGAATAAGAAAGCATCAAAAGATGAATTCGTGAGAAATTAAGATAACGTGACTCTTACCCATTTGAGTTGAAATAGAACGAGCCCCAAAAGGAACATCTTCCCTGCCAACCCAATACAGCTCAATAAGCTATGCAACTTAAGAAAAAGCTCTATCTAATTATTGTCCATGCAACAAATCAAGAGACTATTATACAGCCTTTCATTTGCAAAGACAGGTGTGGGAAGAAACCAATGAAGTTTTACTATCTCAGACACTATTTAACTGAAGCTGGATGAGGCAGTGTGATCGAAGGCATTACTTTAGCATGGTCAGCTGCTAACACTAAACAGATTCAATACAATGTACAATGAGCAGTGCGGGAGCATCAAGCAGCAAACTTTGCCAAGCAGACGGAAAATAGTGATAATGTAACTGCGCAAATAAAAGTTTCGAGAGAGAAAAGAGCAGAAACAAATGAGAAAACCGACTTCATTGGAATGTCAGTCAACACCGCAATGCACGTGACGATGGCTCGTTTACGAAAGTCCTACTTCAAACGATGATCGAAAATTCGCTTGCTTGGTCACGACATTCTCCAGACAACAAACGACATTCGCACAATCTTTCTCGAAACGATATGAAAAGTCGGAGATTTCGTATTTGAACAGTAAGAAACCGACGATCAGCATACACCACAAAAAACGAAAATCAAAATCCCCCAATCTCTCGGCACGCGATCTCCACATACACGGCAAAGCAGATCGATAATAAGCACCGGGAGAGGAACGTCCGGAGCTAATATCGCGAATCGAGAAAGCGAGACGAAGGGCCATTTCTCGCGCCGGTCGCGAGCCGGAATCGGGAATCGCCGGCAGCTACCCTGCCCTAAATCACCGCGAAACGCGACGCGGACCGAATCGCTCTCGAGCACCTACGAGCCCCGACCGAACCGGACAGAAAGCGAGTTCATTAGAGATGAGGAGGAGTAAGTGGTGTTTACTCGGGCGACAGGAAGGAGGGGGAGGAGCGGGGGCGGCGGCGATGGGGCGGGGGAGAGGAGGGGGCGAACCGCCTCCCTTCGCGGCGGAGAGCAGCCATCGCCATCGGCGTCGGTCTTCGATTCGGTGCGAACGGGCGGGTGGGGCGGGGCGCAAACCCTAGAAGCTCGCTCTGCTCTGCGGAGAGATCCGAGTGGGAAAAAGCTGAAATTTCTCTCTCCTTTCGCTGCTTCTTCGTCTGTAGAGAAGAGCTTCGGTTCGTGAATAAATGTTCGGCTCGGCTCGGCTGGGTCGAGACGGAAATGCGACGCCGTTTCGGCTCCAGCGAGCTTGGGCGGATCGACGGGAGCTCGAGTCATGCAAAAGGGTAAGGGTTGGCAAAATCGAAAATTTAAACTTCATTTCTTTCGTAAAAAAAAATTAAAATTAAAAATAAAAAATATCGTATATTTATTAAAATAATAAAATATTATAAAATATTTCGTTAATGTTATACATTTTCATGGGCAATAAAAAAATTCGTTTATTCATTTTTGCCGTTGATGTAAATAATCATTTTTGAGAATTTATATTCCAAATCATTCATCTTCCATAAAATAAATATACCTTACATATTAAAAATATGCATTAATTTATAAGTGATAATGATCTTAAGTGGAAAAAAAAGGATTAAAAAGTCGTTCAAAGATTATTAAAAATTGACATCTAAATATTATTAGTCGTTTTTAATAGGTTTTATCAATATATTTAGCAAGATTATAATTACCATAAATTATTTATGTGTTGAACAAATTAAAATCCTATGTGATAACTCAATTGAGTGCTGAAAAATTCAATGTTGATATGACTGGGCTTGTTTGGTAACCTTAAATTGAAATCCTATAAGTAAAATAGGGGTTACTTAGGGTACACATGATATATAATCTATTTATCTATTTTTTTAGTTTCAATAATAGGTTTGGAATAGAAATTCGTTTGGTAATACTGATTTCATTTTTCTATTTCCAAAACAAAATTTTAGTCTAGAAATAAATTTTGAACAGAAATATGAAGTAATTTTTTTTTTTACTTTTCTATTTTTGGAATAAAAATGATGAATAAACATTACCACCGCTTTGCGGTGCCCGCGCCGGGTTAAGAGCCTGATACTCCATACGCAAAGGGGGAAGGGTTCGAATCTTCGTGGACGCGATACTTCAATGCATAACGTGCGACTTACCTGCGCTTGGGGGTTAGCGGTGGGAGCACCCGGCGCCCCAGGATTTACTCTTTACCGCAAAGCGGCGTGCGGAGATTCCCTAGGTACAAAAAAAAAAAAGGAAAACACTTTTCTCATTGCTCACCGTCGCTATTAGCCAACTCCCTCGTGTTGTCACCCATCAACCGTCGAAGAGGGAGAAATTTTGTATCATTATTCAATGAATAAAAAATTTGTGTAATTATTAAATGTGCTTTTTTCCTCATAACCTCATCTACATAACAAATATATAATATATTTCTGATCATAAATTGATTTAGGGAACAAAATGGTAATCATTAGTGCTCTTGATTTATTAAAATAAAAAAATTAAGTAATTAGAATCTTACTATATATATATTGATAAATCCTAGCGATAATATTATTATTTTTCTATGTTCTGTAAGTGATTAACAATAATCAGTTATCAATTTTTCTCATCCTCGAAATGTCTTTTTTATTCTATTTTCAGCACACGATATTATCAACATTTAAAATTCGGTACTTAAATTTTCAGCACTTAACTTTCTGTTTTTGCCAAGTACGCCGAAGTTGGCCCTCTCTTTGTTCGTCAAATTAAGTGGATATTGGACTTAACTTATTAATATAAGTCAATTCTATTTAAAATGATCAAATAAGTACAATCTCATTAAGTGCAGAATTTTTAGTTTTCAGCCCTCGATTGAATTATCGAAAAGGCTTAATTCATTTAAGATCGATTTATGATTTGATTATAAGCGATCCTATTCGAACCAAGTCAACCCCTAGTGTGATCGTCTAATCCTTTTCTAGTTCTTCGAGTTGTACTTTTAGTAGTAGGTACATTATTTTCTTATTTTATGTCGTTTGGATCATTGTCGGAAAATTTACCCTCGAATTCATCGAATTATTTTTTCTTGTTTTTTCATCGACATACCTCTAATTCAATCTAATTAAGATGGAGCCGTAGCAGCATGCCCTTTGCGGTCTCCAAATCTTAAAGAGACATTTGCTATGCAATCGCCTAAATTGATTGATTCAATCTTACCAAAATTACGCAAAAGAGGGAAGCAAAAAATCACATTCAATTCACGCACCTCGTGGTGGACGAGATGGTTCGCGCCTCGCACTCTCAACCGGTAGGGAAGAGGTTCGAAACTCCTCGCCCCCATTGTGTGGCTCACCTACAGCCTATGGGAGGTGGGTCCCTGTGGGTTGCCCCAAGTTTTTATGCAGGCCGGCTATTTACGATTCCTGGTCATGAAAAAAAAAAAAATCACATTCAATTCTGTAAGACTACTTAAATGAGAGCGTCATTATGAATAGCGTAAAAGACAAAAATAGTATTTTTGCATTTATATCTTAATAAGTCAATACGCTTTAATTTACTTCAGTTAATTATCTTATATACTATTTTATTATCCAAATTCAAGTCATATCTTACATAATTCACAAGGTTAATGATGTTGATGGTAATTCCTGATCTACTTAAACCAAAATTTTGTATTTGAGACCACTTCAATATAAAAATTGCACAAATTTACATGTACATAGTGTCAAAGATGCAAATCAACTACTAATATCTCGTAGAATGAAATCATGCTGACATTAATGCATAAATGGCCTATTTAGTTTAGCTTTCCTCAAGGGGCAAAACTTGTTTTAGACCTCTCTAACCAAATGTTGGCCCTGGCAAAACTCAAAACTCAATGCAAGTGGGGACTTACCTCGTGGCTATTTCTTGGGTTAAGTAATTTTTTCTTCTAAATCACCTTCACTGATTTTTTCATTTTCGATTTCACCCTTGTTGTTATTGTTTATCTTATATGCAAGAGAGTGAGCGGCGGGGGTAGATCTAGTTGCAAAGGGCCAGTGAGGGGTTGGCAAGAGCCACATGACCCTAGGCGGCCGTGTGGCTCTATCCTAGCTAACGGTTGCCTTTGGTCGTCGTTGGCAAACCTCAACTAGTCCTTGTCTTCTTTACCAATGCTTGCCTATGTTTTTCCTTTGCTTTTCTTCTTTTTTATTTTCTATTTCAAAATTACTTTATAAAATATACACAAAAGTTAATCATGAAAATACCATTGCTTTCACCAAATGCATCTTCATCCGAAGATATTAGGTTGCGTTTGTGAGTTAGGATAAAATTCGAGATAGTATATGATTTATCCTATCCTATATTTGGTCTTTTGCTCATGAGGATAAAATTGGATATAAAGGGATATAGACATGATAAAATTATCTTATGAGGGAAGTGAGATAAATGTGGATATGATTTCTAATATCCATAATAGGAAAGTTATTTTTCTTGAATAACAAACTTATTAAATTAAAAAAAAAAAATTGAAATAATATTTCACTATAAATAATTTTTGAATTCTAATTTAAGAAATAAAAAATAAAAAATATATATTTAATTAATCTTATTTTAATTTATATATTCAACTCTAATTTTGTCTTATAATAAACATTCGATCTATAAATTAAATATTTATATTTATTATATATTTGAGGTATGTTAGGACAATTTACTATTTGACAAAATTTTATTAAAGAATGATGAAAGGGAAAAAAGAAATAATAATGAAAATAATATAAAAGAGGAAAAATAAAATATAAAATATTTAAAAATTAAATAATAGTGTTACAAGAGATTTTCACCATCTCCGTTTATAAACATCTAGGTTCATTTATAATGATATACCGTTTATATAAAAAAAATGTACATAATATGATTTGAATATATCCGACTTTAATATTGCAATTCACTAAATAATGGACGGAATATAAAAAATCTCGGGATTTATATTCTATCACTATTAAGTCTATCTCGATTAGAAATCCAGAAGACCAAACGTAACCTTAAGGAAAAAAGCCCTTCATTCTCTCCAAAGTCAAACAAACGAGCCCAAATATCGTCAAACCTCATTGGGCTTAGCAACGGGTTTTCGAGAGGAGGCTTTAACCAATGGCCATAGCGCAGCTACTCCAGCCCAGCCCACATCAGCCGTCGTTTCCGATCCAAATGCGCAAAAACGACACTGCGCGCTCCTCGCGCTTCCCCTTCCCCGGGGGTCCAGGGACTGCAACGGCACGTCGTTTTGGCTGAAACGGTAAAAACGGCCTCCGGCCAACTCCCCGCAGCGCTGAAACTTTAAAACTCCGGAAAAGGAAAATGGCGGCAAGAGCTCAAACCCACGACAACATTAAGGCCGCAGGCGTGCTCTGGCGACTTCAATGGCGGATTGCAGCTTGAGCCCAGATGGGAAGCAACGTGCAGCGCCGCAGTCAGCCGCTGCCGATCACCACCTGTTCTTTGGTGAGCCATACTCCCTGCGTTCTCACTTTCTGGAAACGAATACGATCATTGCTGCCAGACGTTTCGTGCTTCGTGGTTCGGTCTAGATGATCCGAAGGCTTCGATCTCGTCACGTTTTGCTCTGCTGCGAGGGTGGTGTGCACGTGCTAGCGCAAAATTCTCACGGCAGCTCACTGGGTTGATGAGGATGTTCTGTTTGGTGTCGTTGATCGGCACAAGCCGAGCTGAAATTGTTCATTATCGCTTTTCCTTCCGAAAAAATGAGTAGAGCAAGATGGGTTTAGGTTTGTTTGATTTGCAAAGTAGCGTATGAGCCGGAACGTACTCTTCATGTCGATTTGCCACTCTGTCTTGATCAGGGTTTGTTGTGACTGAATTCATCTTCGTGGATCGTAATTTATCTGGATAATCGATCGTCGATTTCCATGGTCTCTGTTGGGGAAAAGTTATTGAGGCCTCTGTTAGTTCTTTGCATGCTTCTTCCGTGAACTTATGGATTTTCTGAAGGTTGGTTTTTCGTTTTCCGGGCACAGTATGGAGAGTTCTTGTGGGGTGCTGCTGCTGGGGCTTTCGGCGAAGGAATGATGTACCCGGTCGATACGATCAAGACGCGGATTCAAAGTAAGGCGATTCTCGGCGGGAGTCAGGTACGAACACAAACTATTGTGTCATGTCTGTAGCGTGTATTACTTGATGCTGCGGTGTCGCCAGAAACCAGTGTGACATTGCTGAAAAAGAAGTGTCCCTGTGCTGTCCTTGAGTGTCTCACTTGGCTTTCCCTGCTTTGCTTGCCAATCAACGATCTGTGCTACATGGATACATGTGGATGCAATTTTATCAGAATCAAAAGATTGTACTCTAGATGGTCCGTTCAGTGTGGTCTGCAGACGGATTATGGGGTCCGACTTTCTTGTCGTGTCTTTTAGTACCCCAATGTACTCTTGGTGCGTTGCTCATGGTGTGTCCTACTTTATAGTCACTGCAGGGTTTTATAGAGGTATAGCGCCTGCAGTAACTGGATCTATTGTGACTGGAGCAACGTATTTTGGTTTCATAGAATCCACCAAGAAGTGGATTGAAGAATCAAACCCTGATCTTGGGGGGCACTGGTCTCACTTTTTTACTGGAGCACTAGGTATACCATATTGGACTCCTAAAGCCTTTCTGCTTAACCAAGCAATGTGCATCTGTCATTTGATTTCTCCCCTTTGGATTTAAATGTCTCATACTTATGGTTTCCAATTTATGCAAACAAGGCAAGATGCATGAAAAATGAGGTGAAAACCTCTGGATTTCAATTGGTTTGATCAATGACTGTCATACCTCCAAGGGCTCGAATCTCCAATCCAACTCTTTGCATTTCAGGAGATACGCTGGGTTATTTTGTATATGTTCCATAGCGGTCCAGAAAGATAGGGTTACCTTGAAATCTGATGCCCGTATGTATGGCTATTATAATGGAATGCTTCATGCTGGCTTTTCAATATGGAAGGAGCAGGGACTGAGGGGACTTTATGCAGGGTAACTATTACAGTCAATCTTCCTAGGTTCTTTGGGACAGTGCACGTTTATTAGATTTCGTCTGTAGAAAATAAATACACTTTAACAAAAGAAAATGACCTTTTGGTGCCCGGTGGATGGTGCATATATTTGTTTTTTTTTGAAATGAAGGGAAAAAGGGGGAAATCATACTCAAAGTACCTAAGCTGTGTAACGTAGTTTTGAACTATTATTAAATGTTAAATCTAATCTTCAAACTTTTAATTTGTTGAATTTAGTCCCTCAACATTTCATAGCAAAGTTAAATAAGTCCTTTAAGACTATATGCAAGTTTTCATAATAACCTATCGGAAGATTTTCGATTGTATTTTAATTTCAATTCATTTCCTAAATAAACAAAAAAAATGTGCCATCTTTTTTCATTATCACCTTTTTTGGTCTATATAAATATCATTATAGTTTCATTTAAGTATATTCTAATTTATTATCTTTAGGTAAAGGCCACCAAAAACTTCAAACTATGTCCACTTCGACATATTTGCTCGAAAAAAATTTTTTTGCGATAAAAAAATATAAACTCATACTCATGTAACAATTTTATCTCAAATTTGAACTTTCTTTTTGGTAATATAAAAGTCTCTAGACTTGTATTCATGTGACACATTTATTATAATTTTTTTTTTTTTTTGTGACATAGTGACATATTTATTCTAAACTTTTTTTTTGACATAAAAAATCTCAAACTTTGATTAATGTAATTTATTTACCCTCTATTGAGTTTTTTTCTTTTTTTTTTTTTGTCCTTTTCTTTCATCCTCCTTCATCTTTACCATTGTCCTCGCCGCCACTGCCCTTAGTGTGGCCGCAGCCATCATCCTCACCATCAACTAACTAAGAAGGAAAAAAAAAACTAAGAAGGAAGATAAAAAAAAAAAGAAAAAAATGAGAAAAAAGAAACATACAATGAGTTAATATATATTTGCCACGTGAGCGTCACATTAGGAACGTTTGCTTTCCATTCTCCATGTAGGCAGCCGTATAAGATTTTGAGCGACGTTTGTTAATAAGTTTTGATAGAGGATAAATGTGTCACATGGATAAAAGTTTGAAGTGAATATGTTACATAGATATAAGTTTCAAGTCTTTGGTGTTATAGAATTTTTTTTTGGGAAAAATGTCACAAAAGTACAAGTTCGGGATTTATGGTATTAAAAAAAAGTGTATGATAAATGTGTCACAATAGGCATGATTTGAGGTTTTTTTTTCTAATAAAAAATAAACTCATTTAGAGTAATAGAAATAACTGTTTTAATAAGAATTTGTTATAGCAGTTTTAATTTAACTATAGATTTCTTGTACTTATATTGATCTAAATCTTATTTCTAATCTTTTAGATAAGTAAAATTTTCAAGTTTTAAACTTTGTGTTTTCTTAATTAAATTTAAGTAAATTGATAAATTGGGAAATTAAAATAGTAGAAATATCAACCAAATACAACTCGAAATAGGGTTATATTTTTGCTCTTGTGGATATCATAAGCTAAAATATACTTAAATGGATCTATTGTAACACTTATAGAGACCAAAAAAGAGAAAAGTAATAAAAAGATAGAGATATTTTGTTGGTATAGGAAATGGACTGGAATAAAAGGATACTCTAAAATTCGGGTAATAGTGGGATTACAAATTTTTTTACTTATTTATAATAAGTCGAGGGATTTGATTGAACAAATTGACAATTTAAGGATTAGATTAAACATTAGGAATATCTTAATAATCACATTGAATGAATTAAAGTCTATCAATTGCAAGATATTTATTTACATCGTGTCAAAGAGATGAATTGACAACTTGTATCTCATCAAGTGTGACCATGCCAACACTAACGCACACGTCGGCTATTGGTGGCAATGGCTCCTTTAGGAACAAGTAGAACTAATACGAGAAAAATTTGACTATTTAAGGTGTGTTGGTTAACGTTTTTGTTCAAAAACTATTCAAGGAACAAAAATAGAAAAAAGTGTTTCGTTCGGGGAACAATTTTTGATCAAAAAGATGCATTTGGTAAACTTATTCGGGAATAAAAAATGAATAGAAACACGTTTGGTAAATTTATATTTTTTTTTTGTTTCTTTTAATTTTTTTTTTATTTTATTTTTCCTTTTTTCCTTTCTTTTTTTTTTTCTTCTTTCGGTTGGTCGCCGGAGGCGGTGATTGGCCGACGGTGGGCGGCCTTACCTTACCCGGCCACAGTGATGTTCAACCTCGCCGAGGGCCGGCGACGCTCCGGCGAGGTCACCGCCCTCGATGGCGTCGCCGGCCCTCAACGGCCATGGCCGAGGCCGACGACCGGCCAAAGAAGAAAAGAAGAAGAAAAGAAGAAGAAACAAGAAACAAAAAATGGTTTCTTCAAAATCGTTTATGGAACAAGAAACAATTTTTTTTTTGTTTCTCATTTTTGTTCTTTTTGTGTTCCGGGAACAAAAAATCTGATTTTAAACAAAAATGCAAACAAACGCGTTTCTATTCTTTTTTTGTTCCCGAAAACAAAAAAACAAAATTTCTGTTCATAAACAAAAAAAAAAGAATGAAAACATGCAGGCCCTTAATTGAAATAAAACATTACGATGGTTTGTGCAGATGTTCATGCAATATGATTTCTAGTTAGTGCTCTAGGCTAGATACCCTTGGCCTCATCCAGTGCACTTAGCCAAAACATGCTCTTAAGAGGAACGAGTCCCTTATTGCAAGTCGGCAATCAAGCAACAAACACACATCGCTAGACACAAGAGCACCAAGATCTTGTTCTGATCGTGGCTCATTCATGCTCTAGGTGTCTTGTCTTATCGAAGGGGCTCATAGGTTCATCAATTCCCAAGTAACCCGATAACCGATTCATCCTCCATGGCCACCCATCAGCAAATCTCATTGGGCTTAGCAATGGGCTTTGGGGAGGAGGCTTTAAGCAACGGCCATTGTCCAGCTATTCCAGCCCAGCCCAGCCCAGCCCAGCCCAGCCCACATCAGCTGCAGTTTCCGATCCAAAGCCGCAAAAAACGACACCGCGCGCCCCTCGCGGCTGACCATCCTCGGAGTCTCGGGACTGCAACGACACGACGTTTTCGCTGGAAACTGCACAACGGCCTCCGCTCAAACCGCAGCGTTAAAAAGGTTAAACCCCCCGGAGAAATGGCGGACGAAGCTTAAACCCTAAAAAGCTGCAGAGAGCTGCTCCAGCGACTTCCATGGCGGATCGGAGCTCAAGCCCGAACGGAAATCGACGCGCGGCTCCGCGTCCGGCCGCCGGGGATCACCACCACTTCTTCGGTGAGCCATTTTTCCGATCGTCAACTCCCCGCGTGCGCTTGCTTTCCGGAGAAGAAAGAAAGATGATTGCCGCAAGACGTTTCGTACCTCGTAGTTCGGTCTAGATGAAGTAAGGCTTCGGTTTCGTTGCCTCGTGCTCTGCCGGAAGGTGGCGTGACCGTCGCGAAGTTCTCGCGGTGGCGAGCGAGCCGATGGGGATGGCATGTTTGGAGTCGTTGATCGGCACGAGCTGAGCTTAAGATGTGTACTGTCGCTTTTTCCTCCCGAAACACCGGTAGAGTGGGACGTGTTTAGGTTTGGTTACTTCGTGAAGTAGCATATGAACTGGAACGGTTCTCTTCATGTCGGTTTCCTTCCCACTCTGTCGGTGTTTTCGTGATCGAGTTCATCCATGCGGATTGTAGTTTATCTTCTGTCGGAAGCGTATAAATCCGATTAGTTCATAGATGAATCAATTCAGCAGGCCGTGTACATGATCTCTATTGGGGAAAAGTTAATGAGGCCTCTATTAGTTCTCCGCATGCTTGTTCTGTGAAGTTAGGAATTTCTTGCATATTGATTTTTATCTTTGGGCACAGTATGGAGGGAGTTCTTGTGGGGTGCTGTTGCTGGGGCTTTTGGTGAAGGAATGATGCACCCGGTTGATACGGTCAAGACGCGGATTCAAAGTCAGGCGATTCTCAGCAGGAGTCAGGTACGAAGATGAACTATTGTGTCGCATCTGTAGCATGCATTAATTAATGCTGCAGTGGTGCCTAAAACCGGCGTGACATGGTCCAAAAAGAAGTGTCCCTGCGTTGTTCTTGAGTGTCTCACTTGGCTCTCCCTGCTTTGCTTGCCAATCAATAATCTGTTCTCCATGGATACATTTGGATGCAATTTTTATCAGAATCAAAAGAGTGTACTCCAGATGGTCCGTACAGTGTGGTGTGCAGACGGATTAAGGGGTACAACTTTCTTGTTGTGTCTTTTAGTACCTTTGATCATGTACTCTTGGTGCATTGCTAATGGCTTGTTCTTTTTATTCATTGTAGGGTTTTATAGAGGTATAGCGCCTGGAGTAACCGGATCTCTTGCAACTGGAGCAACGTATTTTGGTTTCATAGAATCCACCAAGAAGTGGATTGAAGAATCAAATCCTGAGCTTGGGGGGCACTGGTCTCATTTTTTAGCTGGAGCACTTGGTATGCTATGCTGGACTCTATAAAGTTTCTGCTTGACCAAGCAATGTGCATCTCTCATTCGATTTTTCCCCTTTGGATGTAAATGTCTTATATGTGTGCAACCAATGCATCATGCATGAAAATTAGGTGAAACCCCTGGATTTCAATTGGTTGAATCAATGACTGTCATACCTCTGAGCACTAAAAACTCCAATTGAACTTGTTGCATTTCAGGAGATACCCTGGGTTCTTTTGTGTATGTTCCATGTGAAGTCATGAAGCAGCGTATGCAGGTCCAAGGCACCAAATTGTCATGGAGATCAGTGGTCCAGAAAGATATGGTTACTTTGAAGTCTAATGCCTGTATGTATGGCTATTATAATGGAATGTTTCAGGCTGGCTTTTCAATATGGAAGGAGCAGGGATTGAGGGGACTTTATACAGGGTAACTATTACAGTCAAACTTCCTAGGTTCTTATGGATGGTACACGTTTATTAGATTTTGTCTGTAGAAACCATCAAATATTACGCATAGAGTCAAATGCAGACATGCATATGTGTAGAGTATAGAGAGAGAGCTCAACCCCTCTTCTTTTGGTAAAAACTTCCAATGCTGAGAACTTCTTTTGGTAAAAACTTCCAATGCTGAGAATAGGTTATAAGTTAGATGTTCAAAATTATGAGGTCTTTTTCTGTACTTCCTTGTATCTAGCTATTGCAATACCAAGAATCACCCCCTTTTTAATGCTTTTGTAGATACTGGTCCACACTTGCTAGGGATGTTCCATTTGCTGGTCTTATGGTAAGTTAATAAAATAAATGATGTCCTTTTTCAATTGCCAAATCCACCTTTATTAATGCTATCTTCCTTCATATTTGTTTTCATGCTCCCACTACCACACTTGAAGATAATTAAGCACACTGAATTTTTTTTGGTGTGTCATCCAGTTACTAGTTTACATCTTTGCAGGTCATGTTTTATGAAGCACTTAAAGACATGACGGAGTACAGCAAGCAGATGTGGTTATCAGAATCAAATTTCCGTCTAAGTAGTTCAGTGGAAGGACTTATATTAGGTGGATTAGCTGGCGGTATGTCTATGCTCATGCATTATAGCGTTTTATTAGATTTTGATTATTGCTGTAATCTTTTTGCACCATAAGATCAATTTAAGGCTCTTTAATTTATTCAGGTTTTAGTGCTTATCTTACTACTCCTTTGGATGTCATCAAGACGAGGTTGCAAGTGCAAGGATCAGCGACAAGGTAACTTGTTGTTATTATGTTTAGAGAAGCATGGCTTTTGTATTGATGCAAAGACCATAGTGTCAATATTTCATCACTCTCTCAAAGCTTTCAAGACTCTGCCTCTGCCTCGTCCTGTCTGTTCTGTCTTGCTTACACACTGGCTAGCACTATTATTGGGGCTTCTCAATTAGTTTGCTTGAGTGCAAAGACCATCTGTTCTACAAGTCTTCTGATCTGTTGTACATAGCTAGTTGTGTTAAATATTTGGGGTATCCATTACGTGACTTCTGTTGATCTCCATAGTCCAAAGTGTTATTCAATGGCATTACTAGTTAATATGAGTTGATTGGGATTGCCATCTGGTTATAAGAGGGGTGGCAATTTCATGCAATGTATTAGGAAGTACGAATGAGGCATATTGCCAGAAAATAGATTTTGCAAATGTTTCATTGTGACAAAAAGGGTTGATCCAGTAATTCCATTGCATAGTTAAGAGCTTCATCTTCATCATCCCCTATGCTAGGTCATACATATGTTCTGGAGGGATATATCATCCTCTATGCTAGGTCATACATATGTTATGGAGGGATAAATCATCCTCCATGGTTTTCCTTAAATCAGGTGAACTGAGAAACACGATGGAATAGAAGTTCTAATAGCTTGCTGTCTCAGGTACAAGGGTTGGTTTGATGCAATTCATAGCATATGGCGAGTAGAAGGTGCGAAGGGACTCTTCCGAGGTAGCGTGCCAAGGATTACATGGTACATTCCAGCCTCCGCACTCACATTTATGGCTGTTGAATTTCTGAGAGACCATTTTAATGAAGAACGGGACAACAGTAACACGCAAGAAGTTTCCACTCTGTCGATAGACAAAACTGGGCCTTTAACAGAAGTGGCTCGGTGACCATGAATCTTCAATTTTCCATACTGATTTTACGGTGGCGATGGGGCATTGTATTTTACCATATTCTACCATTTTTCAAGATCCGTGAAGTCGAACCTTATCGTGGAATTAGACCTGGAAAAACTGAAAGACCGGCTCGCTCGCTCTCGCCTTTAGTGGAAGATCGAGCTTTGATTGTCACGCTAGACTTCGAAGAGGCAAAGAACAGTGAGGGGGGAATTTTTTCGGATTGATGGGGTTGCCCAAGCCAAATACTCTCATAGGGATGTCATGAAACCAGTAGAATCTCTTAACTGAAAGATTCATTTGTAAAAGTTTCATCTTTATAGAAAAATTATCGGAGTTGATGAGCAGATTGGCCTTGTATACTTGAACAAGTTGGATGTATAGAGGTTCGAGTTCTATTGTGGATGGCTTGCTTTGGACCGGAACTACTTTACTTTTGCAAAGGAAAACGAAATGGATGGAACATCCCCTTTTAGACAAAAACTCGCTATATCTTGCAATAGTTCTTGTATGTTGAAATCCTCAAAGCTTCTCCTTTTACTTCTGAATGAAAGAGGATTTGGGAGAAAATTATGTGACTAAGAAAAGCAAATGACGTTTTGGTGGGCGGTGCATGATTTCCTTTTCAATGAGAAGAGGCAAAGGAGAAGAAAGAGAAGAAGCACCAAGTCATGCATGGTTAATCACGGGCTACACGACGGCGTGGTTAGCTGAAGCGATGGAATGAATCCTGTAATTGGGGAAATGACACTAATAGTTTGTATAATTTGTTCAATCTAGTCCTTAAACTATTTTTAAATGTTTAATGTTGACCATAAAATTTCAATTTGTTTAATACAATCCCTCAACTTACTAACATTTCACTTTTTTATTTGCAGCACATAATTTTATTTAAGTATATATCAGTTTATAATCTCCATAATAGTAAAACTAGAGAGTTGCGTCGCATTGATATTTTTGCTATTTTATGTCTAAAAAATTTTATAAACATATCTAGGGATAATATTAATTTATCTGCACGTATTTATATTAATCTGTACCTTGTTCGTTATCATTTATAAAACATGACATGCAAAAAGATTGAAAATTTCATCAATCTAAAAAACTAGGTTCAAGACAGATTATTGAAATTTTTATCTACCTAAAAGATAAGGAATAATATTTAGATTAAGATAACTACGAGTATATGAAGATAAATTAATTTCATTTCTAAGATATACTTATAAAATTTTTAGACTAAAAATAGTAGGACTATCAACCTAATACAATTCTAAATGAGTTTCTATCATATCATCACACTAATCACAAATGACTATTGCAATAGGATGGAATAAATTTCTTTTTATTGATTCAGTAAAATGATCGAAATGAAAATTTATATTGCAAAATTCATAAAAACTCGCAAATATTACAGAGGACTAATTTGACCTTGTCATAAAAAAATGGGGGGATAAATCGAATAAATCGAAAGTGAGGGACCATATTGGGAATTCAAGAACCACAAATAAAATGTGAATTTTCCTCCTCCAATTTGAAGCTTCTTCTTCCCGTGGGGGCAAGCAATTCCCGTTGAATCTTTCTGCAGAGCTTCGCTGAATCTCTCCGCATAAACCCTAGCCGGAAGCAATTGACCAGATCGTCGAGCCGATTCCTCCCATAACCATCCGTTTCCTCCGGCCGAAGTACCGTCCCCGGAGAGTTCCCGACGAGCGGGAGCGGCGGCGGCGGCGGCGGGGATGGCGGCGGAGAAGCGGTGCCACTACGAGGTGCTCGGCCTGTCGCGCGACTGCACCGCCGAGGAAATCCGCTCCGCCTACAGGAAGCTCGCCCTCCAGCGCCACCCGGACAAGCTCGTCCAGTCCGGCCTCTCCCCGGAGGACGCCACCGCCCAGTTCCAGGAGCTCGCCCACGCCTACGAGGTCCTCTCTGACCCCAAGGAGCGCGCCTGGTACGATTCCCACCGCTCGCAGATCCTGTTCTCCGATCGCAGCAGCGGCGCGGCGGCGAACTCGCCGGTCCCGAATCTGTTCTCCTATTTCTCGAACACCGTGTTTTCTGGATATTCCGATTCGGGGAAAGGATTTTACAAGGTGTATGCGGATGTGTTTGATAAGATTTACGCGAACGAGATCAGTTTCGCGAGGAAGATGGGGCTCGGGCTCGATTCAGTGAGGGAGGCGCCGCTCATGGGCAATCTGGAGAGCCCGTACGCGCAGGTGACGGCGTTTTATAATTACTGGCTAAGTTTCTGCACGGTGATGGATTTCATGTGGGTGGACATGTACGATGCCGCGGCCGGCGTGAACAGGAAGTCGAGGAGGGTGATGGAGGAGGAGAACAAGAAGCTCAGGAAGAAGGCGAGGAGGGAGTTTAACGAGACGGTGAGGGGGCTGGCGGAGTTCGTGAAGAAGAGGGATAAGAGAGTGGTGGATATGATGGTGAAGAGGAATATGGAGAATGAGAAGAGGAGGGAGGAGGAGAGGGAGAGGAAGAAGCAGTTGGAGAGGGAGAGGATGGAGAGGGCGAAGGCATACGAGGAGCCAGAGTGGGCGAGGGTCGAGGAGGAAGAAGGCGAAGAAGGAGGGTCTTCAGGGGAAGGGGAAGATGGAGAGAGGAAGGAGGAGAAAGAGCTTTATTGTTTCGCGTGTGGGAAGAAATTTAAGAGCGAGAAGCAGTGGGAGAATCACGAGAAGTCGAAAAAGCATAAGGAGAAGGTGGCCGCATTGAAGGACTCATTTGTTGAGGAGGATGCGGAGGAGGAGGAGGAGGAGGAGAACGAGGATGCTGAGGTGACGGGAGTTGAGGAAGATGGGGTGGAGAAGATAGGAGAGAGGATGAGGGATGATTTGGAAATTAAGGGGGAAGAGAAGGAACAGATTGAGGACGGGGGTGAGATGAGTGATGGAGAGAGGTTCTTCGATGTTGATGAAAGCAACAAGGAAGAAGGGACTAAGGAGATGGAAGGACCTTCTCACAAGGACAAGGACGATGACGATGACGATGACAAACTCGATGAAATGAGTGTTCTTGAGGCAATGTTGTCCGGGCGCAAGAACAGAAGGAAAATGGCGGCAATGCAGGAGCTTAGAGCGTCTTCCAAAGTTGATACACAAAATGGTGAAGAATTCATGGAGTATGATAACAGGAAAAGCACCAGAAGGAATCGTGGGGCTAAGAGAGAGAAGGGCAGAAAGAACAGCGGAGAAGATGCAGATACCGGTAATAGCAAAGATAATGATCAGAGTGATAGAACAAACGGAGATGATGGTACGGCCGCGGATGGCTCTGCTAGTGACTTTCCTCGGAAAGATGATAGCGAAGCTATAGGAGGCAATGAAGTGGCAAAAGATAAAACTCTAAACCAGTCTTCTGACAGAAAGAGGACGGGAAAGAAAGATCCGATCACTAAATCAAATAATGCTCCTAAAGGGAGGAAAGCCAAGGTAAGCAAACATGTTCTCATTTTGCTCGATACTCTTTCATTGAAGTTGCGCAACATTTCTTATCAACATATCTTTTCCTGTGCCATGGCTTTTGAATGTTACCATAATTCATTGCTGTCACGGTTACTCACTTTTAAAGAATCATCAATATTTACTTTGGCTCTTTCCTATGTAAAAGACTATCTGTTCCAAATTTTATTGGTCTAGCAGCGGTAGGAATTTTCAGGAGTTATAGACCAATGGTGTTCTGGCGCCTTGACCCTCAGTCTTGCCTTTCCTGTCTCTATATTCTTGCATTACTCCAGGAGTTAGTGGTCCATAATCTCGTCTTAGAGCTTGCTCTGATTTTGGATCTGCATATTGATGCAGGCATCAGCAAAGAATGCTGACAATTCTTGTGAGACCTGTGGACAGGAATTTGAGTCCAGGTACTAAAATTATTTGGTCATTTGATCTGCACGGTTCCTAGTCCTTGCTGTTCTTCCTTCCTTGTATTGATTTTCTCGTTATGTTATGATAACCAGGACCAAGTTGTTTAAGCATTTGGGAGAGACAGGCCATGCCTCTCTGAAATACCGAAGATGAAATACCCAATTCAGTTTTGCTTCATCAAACCATTTGTAAGTTAGGGACAATGTTTTTACAGGCCCTGCATTTTGTTGCCCATTCTTTTGTTCTTTACATAGTCATAATTGAAGAGAGCAGAAAGCATTTGAAGAAGGCATGAGAACCTCTTTTTATGCTGATTCAAGGGTTGACAGCATCTCATATGCATGCGGGACTTGCTAATTGAAAAGCCCACGTCTTAAATTATCAAACGTTCCGAAGGAGCAAATGTATTTCATCTTGTAGGTGTCTGAAAACTTATTTGGTCAGCGTCTTAGCCTTTTTTACTGTAACTGTTGACAATTATTATGATCCTTTCTGTATGGTTGAAGGAGAGCTACATACATTGCGTTTACGGTTGACACCAATCTAACTTTCTCATAAATATAGTTGCCGCTTCGGTGTTATGTTCTCACCACCCCCATGAGGTGGAATGCATTCAATCTGGGGCAGCAGATGCTAAGTGTCTCGACTGGAAGATTGATGAGGAAACATAGCAACTATGAAAGTCAGTCGCCAACAGGGCATGGGATTACAGCCCATGAACAACTGAGAATTGGTTTTGGACCACAATTTCTCTGCCTCCACTGAATGAGGTGATGATCAGTATCTTTACAAATGGTAACAATTTCTTAGCATCTGAAACCAGCTAGACAATACCTAGAGTTATACAACAGCTGAGAGATATACGCGAATTTCCAAAGCCTACAGAAGCCAGAGAGGTGTTAATTGATACCCTTCTTTTGTGCTCTTCGACCGAAGCGACCCAGGGCCAAACAATCAACTTGGCGGGGAGATCCCATTGTCCTGGTTCCTCAAACTATGAGCTAATTAACTTCTGAACGGTTTTCAAAGCGGCGACGGTGTTCTTTTCTTAGCTAATGCGACTCACAGTGCAACGTAACATGAGGTCCCCGCAACCTCCGAGGGGATGGATCCTAGAATTAGAAAGTCTTTTTTTTTTTTTTAAATATTGTTTCCCTTTTCCTTTTCTATTAGGTTCCTTCCGGTGCATCCTAATTCCTTCCCTGAACCAATTTATAACTAACCATAACTTGAGTTCCCACAACTTATTCACTGAAAAGTGCACCTGCTGATTAGACTAGTTGCAGACAGATAACCACATTACCCTCCAACTTTCTAAATCTTGGCACTCTTGAATGTCATAACTATGTTTTCATGGAAGATAGTGATTTGATCACATTAGATGATCACATGACAAAACCTCAACAGTCCTCTTTCACCGGTGATGCAGGTGATTAGAAATATAGAATCTATCATAATAAATATAAATATATTAAACAGCCTCCGAGAAAAAAAAGAAAAAAAAAGAAAAGCATGTAGAAATATGGCCGAAACTTTCCATTAGATTCGAAGGGTCAATGACAGTGACATTAAACGTGACCAAAGCAGTATGCACAGTTGGCCTGGTACAGAGAAAACTATCCACAGACTAATCACTGCAGGTCATGAGAAGCATCTAAACGACAAGTAGAATTCTAAGTTTAGTTATTGAAACCTTTCTATGTCATCTTCCAGCTAAATCTGTAAAGACTCCAGAGAATTCCAATAATCTATTGGCCATGTGGGTGAAAAAATTAGCAAATTCCAAGAGCAGAGACTATTTAATCATTCTCAGCTACTTGTCTTTAATGATATCGCAGGTATAATGTCTTCAGTTTCCATTTGAAGTGTCAATTCTTTAAGAACACCATAAACATCCTCCATACCCAACTGCAAGGCCCTCCCCGACAAAAACATATAAAACTTATTACTCAACTCAATCCAACTCTGGCCTGGAACTTTCTTCAAACCCTTCTCCTGGGCAGAAATCCGCAGTCTTGCAGAATCATCCCACCGGCCATTTGCAGCATAAATGTTAGAGAGAAGCATATAGCTTCCAGTAGTATCCAAATTCTGACTGAAAACGTGTGAGGCTGTTGCCTCCGCAAAATCTGTGTCTCTATACATCCTACAAGCATTAAGAAGAGCTCCCCAAACATGAACATTAGGTGTCAATGGCATGGCTTTTACTATCTCTGTAGCTTCCTGCAAGGAACCAGATCGGCTCAACATATCAACTAGACATGCATAATGTTCCATCTGTGGCTCAATTCCAAACTCTTCAGTCATTCGATCATAAAGCTTACAACCCTCAACAACAAGCCCTGCATGACTACAAGCAGAAAGAACAGCAATAAAAGTGACCTCATCTGGCTCAATTCCAGTTTCCATCATTCCATCAAAATATCTCACTGCATCTTTTCCTAAACCGTGCATTCCACACCCTGCAATCATTGAGTTCCAGGAGATTAAGTCCTTCACAACAAGTTTCTTGAACACCAGGCTCCCCTCATTAAGGCATCCACATCTCATGTACATTGTGATCAAGCTATTTGCCACCAGGAGGTTATCACTCATCAAAGCCCGAATTACATGGCCGTGGACTTCCCGACCATGGTTGAGTGCTGACAACTCTGCACAAACTGATAAGACACTAGCGACTGTTATGGCATTGCCAGCAATTTTGGCAAGCTGCATTTGTCTATAGAGTTCCAAAGATTCTCTCCCTCTCCCTACAGAAGCAAATGCATCGATGATTGCACTCCAGCTTATTACATTGGGCCTTGCCAATGAACAACCATCGGATTTTTGGAGCTGGGAGAATATTTCAAAGGCCTCGTCGCATAATCCAGACTCTGCATACGATGTAATTAGTGCATTCCAACTGACTATGTTCTTGGATTCCATTTCAAAGAACAATTGATTAGCATCTTTTAATTGTCTTTGCTTCCCATATGCACGCACTAATGAATTCTCCACAATCAAAAAGCTTCAAAACCATCTTTTATGACAAGTCCATGAATTGCTTTAACCATATGGAGTGCAACCATATTAGAACAAACAGACAAAACCACGGCTAGTACTTCAGCACTGGGACCAATTCCTCTTATTCTCATCGAACCAAATAACTCCACAGTTTCGACATGGCAGCCGCCTCTGGCATGACTCGACAATAATGATGTCCACGTGACCACATTTGGCTCCACCCCTTCGGACTCCATGCGCTGAAACATCTCAAGAGCCCCATCACAGTCACATTTCGACGCAAAGCCCGAGATCATCGTGTTCCACGAAATACAGCTCCTAGTACCCATTCTATCAAACAGCTGGAGCGCGATGCCCATTTGACCAAGCTTCGCATACATACCCATCAACCCATTCACCACATGCAAATTATGGTGCAATCCCATTTGCAAGGCGTGGCAATGAACATTCCTGCACAAGATCGAGCTACCCGCTTCGGCACAACCTCTCGTAACCAAAGGGAAAGTGAACCCATCACCCAAAACTCCGAGCTTTCTCATCTCAACATACAGCTCCAGAGCTTCTCCATAACACCCATTAGACGTATAACCTCTCAAGATCGAGTTCCACAAGAGCAAATTCGACTTACACTCCGGGGGCGTTCCATCGAACACCTTGCGGGCATCGTCAAGAAGCCCGAACCGGGCGTAGACCGACACCAGCCGAGCCGCCAAGAACGCGGAGCCGGAGGCCCCGGCGACGACGACGCGCGCGTGGACGCGGCCCGGGTGTTGGGCCGAGCGGCACCGTCGGAGGAGGTGATCGAAGAGATCGAGGAGTTCATCGTGGGCGGCGGCAGGGGAGGAGGGGCGCGAGGCGGGTCGAGATCGTTCGGAAGGGAGGGAAAGGAAAAGGCGGGGGTTGGCGAAGTTGGATTCGAGCGGGAGACGGGCTCGGGAGATGAGTTTCGGGCGGGGAGAGTGGAGCATGAAGCGCGTCGATGGTGTGTGCTTGGCTTCACGTACGAGCCTGATTCAATATCGACTCATTGAATACGAGGTACGAGGTCGGGCTAACTCTATCAAAAATCTCTAAACTTTAGGTCTGGTATCAGGTCTCAATTCTGTCATGAAATTTTTTCTGTTAAAAAAAAAATCTGATACTTTAGTTTGAGTCTCAAATCTCCCTCGAACTTTTTTTTTTGTCTTAGAAAAGCCCACCCCGACCTTTTCTCTTGTCTAAAAAATATTCCCAAACTTTAGGTCTATTTCAAGTCTATCTTGATTTTTTTTGTTGAAAAGAAAATCATTAATTTTTACTCTAGTTCTAAACTTGCGCTCATTAGCCCTCCTCCATATGAGAGTTGTGTTTAGTCATTCCTAATTTGTGTATCCTAGAACAGTTTGAAGATAATTTTCCTTGTCGCCTTTCCAATGGGTATCTATTATTGATGTGAAAATGCCACGCTAAGTTGGATTGGATCACGTGTTAGATTTGAAAATGATTAAAACTTGATTTTTTTTAAGAGAATAAAATTCGAAATAGATTTGGGACTAGATCTAAAATTCATAATTTTTCATGAAACAAAAGAAAAGTTCGAGGTAACCACCGTACTAAGTGATGCTGCTAGCTTTGGGCTTTCTCTCCCTCACGAAGGGAAGAAGTTCGAATCCCTAGTACGTTGTAGATGAACTTACCCGTTTTACAAGGTGGTGGGTTCTTCCGTAGGTTCCAGGGTTTACCTATCGACTGTTGACTTACGGATTTCCTTGGGTCATTAAAAAAAGAAAGGTCGAGGTAGATTTCGGACTAGATTTAAAATTTAAGGTTTTTCGTGAGAACAAAAATAATTTAGAGTAAATATGAGACTGAACTTAAAGTTTGAGGTTTTTTTAGGGAATTAGCCCGCAGAGGGTGAAGTCAACATTCGCATTTCACTTTCATCTTTACATGTCACCTCGAACTGAGCGAGGCCGCCAAAAGATATACGACGTTTCTGCAGAGGTATGGGGTTAACGTTAACAACAACTAAACATCAGTCCCTGACAGCACATTGCATTTGCTGCAGCCCATGAACGATGCGGAATTTTTTTTGGACAACAATGTCATAGTTGTCACTTCCAAGCCTCAACTAAAGCAGGTGATGATCGGTATCTTTACAAATGGTAATTTCCTAGTACCTGAAATCAGCTGCACGATACCTAGAGCTATACAAAAAACCAAGAGACGTTTGAGAATTACCTAGGCCTAGAGAAGTCAGGGAGTTGTTGGTTAGTAGTTTCTTTTTGTGCTCCTCCACCGGAGCAACCCGGGGCCAAACAATCAACTTGGCGGGGAGAACCCGTTGTCCTGGTTCTTCAAAATATGAGCTAATTCCTGAGGTGGGTCGTCTAATTTAGTGAGCCCCCAAGGATAAAGTTGTGAATGGTCTGCCAACCATGCGGCGGCAGTGTTCTTTTCTCGGCTTATGTGACTCACGTTGCATTCCCAATCGCGTAAGATAAGTTCTCGGCAACATTGGATAAGATCTTTGTTAGGATCGCTTGCCTGAGGAGCCGTCTTCAAAGAGTTTAATGCCGTGTAAGAGTCCGACACCACCAGAACCTCCCTGTAGCCTCTGTCCCAAACCAAATTCAAACCTTGAAAGATAGCCCACAAGTCTGCTGCCAAACTACTCCACTTACCCAGCTCAAAGCTATAACCCAACACCCATTTCCCAGATGAGGTGTGCACTGTTCCACCAGCTCCAGCAGAACCTGTGCTTCCCCTGGTGATTCCACTGGTGTTCAGCTTGACCCAATTCCTAAATGAACAGCTTTGTTCTGGCAAACCGACCTTTTCATTGGGTTTCTCTATCTTAGGCAGTAGTTTTGGACTCCTTTCGACGACGTCCTGCTTATTTGATGTGATCTCTTGGACTTCAACTTTCACTTGCTGATCTGATTGTTTTGGGGCTTCCACTCCACCAGCTCCAGAAGAACCTGTGCTTCCTCCGGTGATTCCACTGGTGTTCAGCTTGACCCAATTCCTAAATGAGCAGCCTTGTTTTGGCGAACCAACCTTTTCATCTGGTTTCTCTATCTTAGACGGTAGTTTCAAACTCCTTTTGACGATGTCATGCTTATCTGATGTGATCTCTTGGACTTCAAAATTCAATTGCTGATTTGATTGTTTTGGGGTTTCCACTCCACCGGATGAACCAACCAATTCAGAACATGTATCTTCTATTTTGACGTTCAATGTGGTTTCAATAAGTGACGAACTGGTATAGTTAGCTGCCGCTGGATCCATGACCACATCTTGGGCATGTTCCTACCAGAAGATTATCCCATGCAGTTAAGAATTATGATTCTGAAAGCAATCACTAAATGAAGTTTGTTTCAGCAGAGTACTTTTACCTGAAAGCTTTCCACAAAGTTTGTCCTAGGCAAAGCAATCTCATCTATAGTTCCTTCTTCATGGCTTATACTGCCCCGGTTGAAAGCATTTCTTGAGAGTTCATCAATACCAGTAATACTGTCAATTGTGCTGCTCTTGTCGCTAATGGGATGACCATTATTTGAGTGGTCCACAACAGAAAGAGGTGGATGGACATCGAGCTCCTCATGCAGACTTTTACAAGCAAGAGTACTCTTAGCACTGTGGAAGATTCCCCATAGGAAGTATTCACTTTGCAATCCCGCAATAAATACTACAAAAGCATAAACATGAAGTCACATCAGAGAAAATTCGAAGTATCACATACTGTAATCAACTGCATCCAATTCTATCAAAACAAAGGATGATCTATGACAGAGAACACGAGGTTGCCACTGTGCAGGGTCTGTGTGGGAGCAAGCACACGTGGTGGAATCCACTACGATAGCACCATGAATGGCTACAGGAGAATGGAAGAGGTCTACTGCATACTATATCAACAGCACCATTCATTCTGACAAATTATTCCTCACATTTAAGACACGTGCATCTGGCCGACTCTTGGAATTATACATAGGATCAATCAGCATGAAGCATCGGGTAAATGTTCTCTCTCTCCCCATTATTTGAGTGGTCCACAACAGAAAGAGGTGGAAGGACATCGAGCTCCTCATGCAGACTTTTACAAGCAAGAGTACTCTTAGCACTGTGGAAGATTCCCCACAGGAAGTATTCACTTTGCAATCCCGCAATAAATACTACAAAAGCATAAAACATGAAGTCACATCAGAGAAAATTCGAAGCATCACATACTGTAATCAACTGCATCCAATTCTATCAAAACAAAGGATGATCTATGACAAAGAACACGAGGTTGCCACTGTGCAGGGTCTGTGTCGGAATCCACTAGGATAGCACCATGAATGGCTACAGGAGAATGGAAGAGGTCTACTGCATACTATATCAACAGCACCATTCATTCTGACAAATTATTCCTCACATTTAAGACACATGCATCTGGCCAACTCTTAGAATTATACATAGGATCAATCAGCATGAAGCATCGGGTAAATGTTCTCTCTCTCCCCATTCCTATGTGCTAGAATGCTGCAGCAGACACACGTAAGAGTTTTTCTTTCTTTGTATGGATGGGGCGGGAAAAAGTAAAACCACACTAGGCGAAACATGTGCAATAAAAAATCACAGCGAAGAGCTGCCATAACCTACAATTACCTACAACTTAACTAGAGTAGCTTCATGATCTCAGAGCCCTGTAAAGATTATTGAGGTGAAGTACTGGTGAGCTGCCTGTACCTTCTAACAGATAGGTATATATCCTCTGAACTCCAACTTCACACTAATCTAGTTGGAAGTCTCGGGAACTAAAGCATGTGCATAAACCTTCCATCAATGTTAAGCATTGATTTTCCAGAACTGCAGCATCATACGAAAGGTTTGTCTAGAAACTATTCATTCTCATGTATGCCAAAGTAAAACCCTTCTTGCATTACGCCCAAGACGAAAAAATAGAGGAAAACCCCAATTAAAATATCATGCAGCATATTTGCAGAAGGATCTAAAATGAAGGAAAGGAAACTGGAACTCACAGTGTGAATCTGCGTGTAATTCTTTTGAGGTAAATATCAGCAACTCAGTGCCATTGACAAGGCCTCTCATTGCATACTCCTGGCTAACCATAAGTCGAACAAGGGCAGAATATTTCGCAATGTGCCTATAAGTTATGATAAATATTTACAGCATGAACTGCTGATCACGTCCCAACAAAAAAGAAAAAAAGAATACCAAGCACTAATCCGTTAAGTGCTTTGTTTAACAAACAAAGTGGTTGAACTAACCTATTAACAGTATCAGCTGGATAAAAGTACAATCCAATGTCACCAATATCAGGACCTTCCTTTTGAAATATATCTGTCAAAATTTGGGTCAGAGGGATTGGCTCCAAACAAATCTCCGTAGGCATTTGCAGTGAAAGTTCATATGCTTTCTTATGAACACTACACGGAGGATGCGCACGGAATGAATAGCTGCTATCACGGTGGATAGCATCACCAAGAAATTTCAAGCTTCCGCTGGAGAAGAACAGAGAACACCCAAGTTAAATTATCTGAGATAATTCAAATTTTAAAAGTGCTCAATGTTAGGTTTCACCTAATTCAATACATAATCCAAGAAAAAATTCACTTGCTTTCATCTAGGATCCAAGACTATAAATTCACTAGCAACATTCAACCAAGAAATTCTCTATCTATCCACAGGATGATCTTCACTAAGCTCAAAGAATAAGTTTCAAGCACATCCCGAAATATTTCCTTGGACCTATATGAGTATTCATGTGACATTGTAAGCAGGGGTAGACCAGTAGCAGTAGATAATATATCTGTAAGGCACAAAAAGTTTTCATGGGAAAAGCGAATCAGAAAAGCTACGATGTGTATAAAATAAGTGCAAACTGAGTTTGCCATGTAGGTGAAGGACTGTGAACACCACATGCTCGGAGCCCCCCAAGTCACTTGCCATAGCGGTGAAAGAGTACAACAGGCCTATTTTGTTACCCAAAGATAATAGCAAAGAAATGTCGACACTTAAAGATTGAGTGCAACCAACCATTCCATAAACTTGAGCTATTGTTTCATATCCATTTGAGTTCGGCACATTTTGTCATACTGCTTTCTACCGAGAATTACGTGTAAGATCCTTATAAACCTTACAAACCCCTCGCTTCAAAAGGCATGACTCTTCTATCCTAATTGTCCAAATTTGAGGTTGTAACAAGTCTAATAAACATGCCTTTCTCTGTACAACAATTGAAGTCCTAGGATCAAATTCATCAACAACAGTTACTCCAAATTGTAAAACATAAACAGATTATAAACAAATCATGTAAACTTGATTGCTCACCTCCATGTTGCACGTAGGGCAGGAAGATAAGGCCAATATACTTCAAGTTTAGGTAGAATATGGTGTAAGAATCTAATCTCCTCAAAAGAATAACCGTATTCTGCAACAGCATCATTGTCATCTTCTATACAGCACAAATCAAAAGTTGGCATAGATGGTCTGAGAAATTTTCTAATGCATGGACATTGGAGAGAAGAAATATATCCACAAAACACATTACTAGTCATTGCCCGGTTAAAAGAGCAAGATTACGATAATTAGAAAAGCAATTGCATGATGATGAACGAAAACCCCAACTGGACACCTACTAACTGTCAATCTATAGAGAGAAGATAAATCCTCCAAAATTTAAAAAAGAAAAGCAATGTCTTGCTGGATGGTAACAAGTAATCACACGTGAGATAAATCAAAGACACGGCAATTACTGATCATGTCTGGAGAGAAACAATCATCACATGAAAAAAAGGAGAAAAAACGACGAATTCCCCTCTAAAGAGAAATGAAAAACAAATCTAGAACATAAACTTGATCAAGTATATAAAAGATGAAGAGCAAAAGAAGTCATCCCTCTACTTCATATGAAAAGTGCTTATTGAATCATATGTCCAGTACCATCAAAGATCAAATTTATGCTTTGAATCTACCACGAATGTCATAGTCATAACCACAAAACAAAAGAACAAAGGACAAGAAACACCAGAAACTTTCAATTTTTATCATAAAAAGGCATGGGAACAACCAAATTTAATTGTCCTCCTAAAACATTCCTACCATTAGCATATAGGGTATGACCACCTTGACATCTCAAGAAAGCCTATCCTTAAAGTTTTCGTCCCTGTTTTATCATGAAATCTAATTGCAACAGTAAAAATTGTCTAACTAGACATAGTTACTGTTAAAATATTTAAATAATAAACCGTGCCTTCATCTAATAGCTTAAGCTTTTAGAATAGTTGGCAGTGGTCCCACAAAATCTCACAGTTACCTCTGTATAAAAGAAAGGAGATAAGCCAACAAAGTACAACAGTTCATTATAAGAAATGTGTAGTAATAAATATTGAAAAAAAAAGACTTGAGAAGTATTTAGATCTTTCCTGGCAAGGTAAATAAATATCTTAAACATACGCCTTGAAGGCATGCTACATCTTTAAAACATCCAATAAATTCTATACATCCAAGTCATGAAGAGAGTAACTTTCACTTAAGAGTGTGTTTGAAATTTTCTTCAACTTTGTCAAATATTTCATCATCAAGAAACAACACTGATCTTTCAATCTCATCCATGACTCTCTCCAATATATGTGGCAAACTCTATAAAAGTAAATTAGAGATATCGTTTTCAAACTTGATTTAGAGATACCAAATCTATAGTAGTAATTAACAGCATTTCCAGTGTCCATGAGGCAAAGTTAGAGGAAGTCTCATCTTCCCTAAATTTTTCATAGAAATATCCTTCCAAACATTTCAGGATACAACCAAAATAAAGCAGATAAGTCCCTTTCTGTCACAAAATCCCACTTCTTCATCAATAGTTAGGAGAAAAGGCAGAGAAGGTTGCTTCAAATAGATTCCTGTTGCTTCCTTGCCTGATTTATCAAAGGGTTTAGAGCATCTGGATGGTGAAATGGGTGACACAAGCTTCATAGATTCTTCCTTTGCTTCCCTTTCTAATAAAAATTCATCAATATCCATGGACTGCTCCTCCTCAACGTGCTTCTCTGGCCCCAGAACAAGATCCTTCTTGCCTGAAATAGAGTTCATCCCATCTATCAAGTGCAAAAGTAGATTTTCAGACAAGAGACAAAGGTGCCAAAGAAACATCTGAGGGTTGAGAACATAGAAGTATCCTTCCAAGCATTTCAGAATACAACCACAATACATCCCTAAAGTTTTCACATAGAAGTATCCTTCCAAGCATTTCAGGATACAACCACAACAAAGCAGATAAGTCCCTTTCTATCACAAAATCCCACTTCTTCATTGATAGTTAAAAGAAAATGCAGAGAAGGTTGCTTCAAATTGAAACAAAAAGAAAAAAAGATTCCTATGGCTTCCTTGCCTGATTTATCAAAGGGTTGAGAACATCTAGATGGTGAAATGGGTGACACAAGCTTCATAGATTCTTCCTTTGCTTCCCTTTTAAACATCAGCTGCTCCTCATCAACATGCTTCTTTGGCCGCAGAACAACATCCTTCTTGCCTGAAATAAAGTTCATCCCATCTATCAAGTGCAAAAATAGTTTTTCAGACAAGAGACAAAGGTGCCAAAGAAACATCTGAACTCAACAGTAACAAAAGAAAATGTTGATTCAGCCTGCTTTATTATCATGAATTATGGAACTTTGGCCTCTATGATTTATTTTACTATCCAAAACCAGATCTGTTTAATATCTGCATGACTGTCTTGATGCTATGCATGTAAATCATACAATATGCAAGACGACAAACACCAACTGGATATTGATAATGCATTTGATGGAATATTACCTATAAATGGAAATGTTAAGTTACAATATATAACCTGTACCTTCTCTAAAAACGCAAGCTTTTAAGAAAAAAGACTGCATCTGACTTTGTATCAATCTGCTACAGTCTTGAGGTTCGGTTGAAGTATTACACAACAATATTTTTAAACTTGTCATCATAAAAGCACAAGTGCACTTACAAAACTATTACAGATTGCAGTTACTCATTCAGTGAAAGCCAAGCACAACTTAAGATCCCTCACTCTCCTTTCGGACTGCTCCCTAAGTATTTAAGCTAACAAACTGGGAATATTCTAACCACCATTGAATTTGGTGAATGCGTTATTATATATTATTGGCATAGTAATTTGAAAATAAGGCCGTCACCTTTCAGTTCTTTTGCTGCTGAGATTTGATGCTGCTGATTAATTGACGAAACTATATTCAAGCTTCGACTTTTTAATGGATGTGGGCAACCTGTAGACACTAAATGATGATTGCCTTTTTCCATCACAAGGGACTTTGAAGCAAAGACCTTGGACTTCAATGGATTTTGCCGGGCACTAGATGCCGCAATAGGTTTCAGGCACATATGGCTAGCAGAAGGTCTCTTACTCTCCCCGAATGATAACTTGATGACTTCCTCAAGACTAAGAAACTTCACTTTGGATTTTCTTTGACTTTTTGGACCTTCTCTACTGATCGGTGATTGGACCATTGCAACAGATTCTTCTTCCAAATGAAACTTCGCTTCGTCCGGAAATTGGCATTCTTCACAATGCCATTCTTCAGGGACTTCATGCATAACTTGTGCCGCACAGTAACTGGACTCGAGAAATATGAGAACAAACAGAATGAACACCATAACATTTTTCATTGGTAGGAATGTCTGAGCTAGATGTGATTAGGAGAATGCGGGAAAAAAGAAACAAATCAATTTGATAAGAGTAGGTTATCAACACTTATGTACCTCTAAGAAAGAAAATGGGATAACATGAGAACAAGTAACAAGAGAATGAAAAACTGGTCTAGGTTGTGGTGGTTCAATTCAGACAAAGACCACTGCTGCCCATAATGAGGGCTGCTTAAGTCTTTACATAACAAAATGTCTGAATCAGGTTCTCCTGACTCAACTGAAAATAAAGAATCTATCTTCACTAGTAAGTTCATATGGTCGAGTCATATCAGCAGCTGGATTTCCAGTTCTTATATATTTTCAGAAATGTCTCTTGACAATAAACCAGGTCATCAGGCAAAATGCATACGTAGGAGTAGTGACAGATGGAATTAGGGAGAGAGACCATACATATGTTGCCGAGCAGGACAAGTTGAGCAGGTTGCCATCAACTCAGCAAAACCGAAGTCACCACACGTATCGCAAGGATCATCCTGCGTTAGAAGAGATTCAATCAGAAGGGAAAAAAGGGAAACTGCAAGAACATGAAATTCACAAAGACAACAGCGCAATCAACAATTCACAGAACATATAGCCCCGCCATTCCCAAGTAGACTTGCATGTAGGATACCAACTACAAAACAACCTTGCTTCGGCAACTCGAGGGTCCATCGAATCATACCGCAAGAGCAGACAAATACTAGAAAACATGAGTATTCAACCAGTCAAAGGATGCACTCAGCTTGTGCGATGGAATTTTTACACTGCTGGTGTACAGAGCACGGCTCGAACAAGCATACGTCAAACCCTCCATGAAAACAAGAAAGAAAAAAAAAAAACACGACAAAAAAACGAAGACGAAAAGACACCCGAAGCCGAAAACGGGAATCGGCGAGAACTCGAGCGAAATGCAAATGCGAGATCGACCCTTTATCATTCAATCCATGCTCACGACGATGTTCCCCGTCAGCCACCGTGTCCCGAAAGAAAAGGGCAAGAAAAAAAGAAAAAAAAGACGGCGCAGGTGAGGTCAGAGAATAGTCACTGTTCGATCGCCTTCGTCTCCCCTCGACTAAACAACAAAACAAACGCGCACAGCCCCGCCGCTGAAATCACCGGAACAGAAACGACGCGTCTCCCACGTCACGGCACGCGAAGGAGGCGCACCGACGATCTCGCCTCGGAAGGACCGGGCGGACGGCGATCGCGACCAGACACGAGCAGTGGACAGGAAACGACACGACACGTCGGACGGGCGGACGGAAGCCGGCGAGAGACCCCGCCCCCCCGCCGGCGCCGGCACCGCTGATCGGAACCCTCGGAGAAGAGACAAAGGAACGTGGCTTGCTTGTTCCGGAAGGCAAGAGACGGTCCGAAAATAGCAACGAAGGGGGGGCCACGAGAAATGGAAAGAGCGAGACGCGGTCGCGGGAAAAGCTAGGGTTTTGAGAAGAGGGTTTTTACCAGGGACTCCATCTCCGCCGTCCTCTGCGCTTTCCTCGGCGAGCTGGGATTTCGCAGACGGCGAGAAGCTAGAGAGAGAAACTAGAGAGAGAGAGAGAGAGTGGTGCATGAGCTGTGCTTTCCTGAGGAAGAAGGACGGGGGAAGGGGAAGACGATATACGCCGCGGGGAATTACCGCCTGCGGCCGCGCCCACGGCTGGGGCGTCGCCCGGGGATCAGGTCAGCGCGCGATGGCCCGACGCGATCGCGCCGAGTGGGAGCGCGACCTCCGATCGACGGCCCGATCCCCCGGGGTCTCATTCCCGTTGCGGTGGGCGCGGCGCAGGGGATTAGCCGGGCCCACACCCGTCCTTTTATTCTTCCATGCAGAGGGTTTAAATGCCCGTCAACACCATCATGCAACTACGCCGAGGAGATGCGCACCAAAAGAAGAAACCTAATGTCACTTTATGACCTATTTACTCTAATTTTCTTTACATACATACATACATATATATATATATTTATTGATTTTTTTCATATATATATATAAAACTTACAAATTTGTACTCACGTGACACGTACCTATTGATTAGAACGTTAGAAATTTACATAAATGGACGGTAGAAGGCAAATAATGATTGGCATAATGTTGGCGTTCATATGACTCGAAAAAAAAAAACTTATTTTGGTTGAAAAATAATGAAGGAAGGTTGAATGTTACAAATTGGAGATTTTTTACGTCATAATAAACAATTTAGGATAAATGAATTATGATGGATATAGTTTGAGATTTTTCACATTATAAAGAAAAAGTTAATATAACTCGAGTGAGAAAAAAATGACTTGTTTTGACTAAAAATCATCTATAATGACCTCGATGGTGGGTAAATGTTATAGATTTTGGTTTTTTTACGTCGCAATAATGCGCCATGGGTAGAGCTTGAGATTTGAGGCGCGCATGATAAAAAATTTATTTCTCTATTTCTCTGTTTCTCTGTTCTCTGGGACAGGTTTGAAACAGAGATCCATTTGGTATCGTAATTTGATTTTTCTATTTCTAAAACAGATTTTTATTTCAAAATAGATTTGAAAAATAAATCATAAGTTAAAATTTTTAATTTCTCAATTTCTGATTAAAAATCAATTTCTATTCCATAAATTTTGTAATATACACCCTTAATGTGCCGTACAATGTATAATTTGAGGTTTTTTCTGTGGTGATTTCTTTTTTCATTTAATAAACAAAGGACTATACATTATTTTAAGATACTGATAAAAATGACATGTAAGTTATAAAAGGAAAGCGAGTCGAGCTTCTCGCGAGTTACTCAAACTCGTCCCGTTTTCCTTTCTAGTGCGAACGCTTTATGGAAAAAAGCTTGAGCTTTTATATATATTCTCTTGAATTTCAAATTCAAGTTACTATCTAAAATTTCGAATTCGAGCTTGAGTTGGGATCGAGCTTAGCTAGAGCTTATACTCAAACTCATCAATTAATCAAGTCGATCTGAGTCGAGCTCGAACTAGTTAAGAACTTATTCGAGACAAGCCTCCATACAAAGTTTATTAATAATGTTTCGAAATACTAAATTTAATTTTCCGTGCTTGCATTGCTTTTAATTTTAGGCCGAAAATATTCTTTAGACGGGAATGCATAACCCCAGGTGAACGATTCAATTTTCTTTAACTCTCGTAGATACATTGTTTTATCTTTAATTAAATTGAATTGACCCTTCAAACATGCTCAATTGAGTCTATTTTGAAAAAAGGCCCTACAAAATCCCGGAATCTCTTGAGAATGTAGTTAGAAATATTATCACTCTCAAAATTTATGTTAAGACTCTTATCAATAGTCGGTAATGTCGAATATAATTGGCATGTGATTCGTTTCATAATGGGATAATGACATAAATACTCCTTGAACTTTAGCCCGGTATTCAATGCATCTTTGTACTTTTTATTTATTCAATGTAATCTCTAAATTTTAACTTAGTATATAATATAATTCTTAAACTTTTAATTTGTTCAATATAGTCCTCAAAATTTTAATATGTGTTCAAATTAATCCCTAAACTATATGGAAGTATTCGATAAGAGGACAACATTAAACAATAATCGGTAATGTTGAATGTGATTGGCATGTCATTAATTTCATAATAGGATAATAATATAAATATCCTTAAATTTTAGCTCAATATCCAATATAGTCCTTGAACTTTTAACTTAAGTAATGTGATTCCCAAATTTTAGCCCCGCATGCAATATTGTTCCTAAATTTTTAATATGTTTGATGTACTTCATAATCTTTTAGTGCATGTTTAAATTAATTCCTATAGTATATGAAAATGTTTGATGGAAGGACAACAACAAACATTTTTGTATAATCTAGATACTAATCTGAACATGTACCAAAAGTTTAGAGGCTACATTTAATAAATTAAAAGTTCATGAACGACATTATGCATTGAGTTAAAGTTCATGATCCAAATGCAAAGGTGCCGGGAACGTTCTTCAGCACACAGCCCACGTGACCATCCATTTTCTCTAATTTTTTTATTTTAACAATTCATCTATTCCTTTCTCTGATTAAATTATAGCACTTGCAATAGAAAATTGTTTCTATTCCCTGCAATTCAAAATAGACCCGAACATTCTCTTAACGCTATTTTATAGTTGGTGGATCTCAAGTTCACGTTAGCCATGAAGTAATTTTTTATGCGAAAATTCAATAATCAAAAGATTTTAAATTTTCATGATTTATTGACAATAAGAAGGATACAAACATACCTCTATTTGTAACAATAACATCAAAAATGATTGAAGAAGAAACAAAATAAATGGAAAAATATCTGATTTCTTTTCATTAACTCAATTTTTTCTCAACCAATGAAAGATTTTGGGTAGAAAAATGAATGGACTCTATTTATATAAGTTATCAATAGGTGTCTCCATTAGGGGTGTGAATGGTCGGACGAGCGATTCACCGACCTAGAACCAGGAAACCGCCCGCTAAGGATCGGTTCCGAAAAATTGAAACCGGAATCCACTCATTTGTTGCGTGGATCCACCCGGGAACCGAACCGCCAGTCCGATCCAGTTCCCGGGTGGATCCATGAAACCGATTTTGACGCGAATTTTTTTTTTTGTTTTCAACATAAAACAATTACGTGACATCAAAGCAAGTCAAAAAAAGAAAAATCAAATTTAAGTACGTTGAACAAAGATTCATCTGTTGTAATTATAAATGTATCTCGTAAATTAAAAAAAAACGCAAATAGATGGAATGCAATATTCTCCCATTTCCTACTTGCAAAAAACTATAGATGGTTAAATTTTCTTTGATCAAAGGTAAAGGTTCCTAGAGAGTGAGATGAGATGTAAGGTTTCTTTTAGTATTTTTTTTTTAATATTAAAAAGGTTCCGGTCCGGTCCACCCGGGTGGATGGGCGGGCGAATCCGCCCACGGAACCGGTGGGAACCAGACCAGTACCCACCAGTTCCAATTTACCGGACCGATTCCCTTAAGACCCACCGGTTCCGATCCAGTTCTGGGCGGTCCGGGCGAATTCCGGATATTTTGCACACCCCTAATCTCCATTAAAGCAGATTCTATCTTATTAGAGTCATCTTTTCATAAAAACTGTCATTTCCAATAAAAATTGCGAATATTCATAAGAATTGCGTCGCTTCACAGGAATTGCAACTTCTCAAAATAATTGCCCCGTTTCATTCTCATAAAAATTGAAATTTTTTGTAGCGCTTTGCATTTAAATAGCTATCAAACCATTAATAAATGATATCACGTGAGTCAAAATTATACCAACCGTTCATATTTCGCATACATAAGATACTTCACCGAAAACTGAGAAATGCAGTCAAGTCGAGCACCCTTTAATACTTTTAACATATCTTAACCATGATATTCAGGAACTTCAACCAATTGAAATCGGCGAAAACTAATCCGCACACAAACCGGGTTTAACTAGTCATTGATCATGTGGCGCTCACCGGAACAATGCCTGCGATCCCGGTCTGCGCAAGCATTACCCCAAGAGGTGAATGGCAGGATTGTGAAAATGGTCATCCAGAAACAACAGGACAATAAGCTGATACAGATAGTATGCTGCTGCAGTCTCACTTATAATAATAGCTTAGGAACAAGGAGGACTGTCAAATCCTCCTAACCTAGAATTCTAAACTGACACAGGAACCATATGAAGCACGAGCCCACCACCTTCCAGGAGGAATCCAAGGCCCTTCCCTCCTTTGTTTTTTCCACCTTTTTCACCATGTAAGATAGAAAAGGAAGGACAAGAAACCCCAAAGAAAGAAGACAAGTCCGGCTAATTTTTAGTACTTAAAGAGATAGGATCCTACAAAAAAACACAGTAGAGTCACATGCACTGCATAGTCATACCCACGTATGCACAAACTATGTGCAGTCTCACTCTATTTCTGACCCAAATCCCCACCACTTCACAAGCTCCACAGTTTCAACCCTCTTTAGCCCTTCCAATTCAGTTCAACAGTGGCATGAGCCAGGAAGAGGCCAGAAGGGCAGTGAAAAAGCAGAGCCAGCAGCCGCTGGAGAGACTCCTGAGGCCCGCATCGCTGACGTCGGTGTTGATCCCTGTTGGGCTCATGCCCGTGCCGGCTCCTCCCATAACTCCCGTCGGGGTCCCTGTGAAGGGAGTGGCTGTGGTGGTTGGGGTTCCGGTGGTTGTTGTGGGAGTGGCTGTGGATGGTGTGGCGGTGGATGGTGTGGCAGTGGATGGTGTTGCTGTGGACGGTGTGGTGGTGGACGGTGTGGTGGTGGACGGAGGGGTCGTGGACGGAGCGGTCGTGACTGGGGTCGTGGATGTGCTGCCCGAGCTGAACCATCGATAAACCAGGCGTGAGTTAACAAATGTTCTCAAAACAAGTGTCCAAGAAGAGAAGACAGTAATAAATGACCACATGCTTATCTCCAGAGAACAAGCAATACCAGCTTCGTCTAAGATGAGGCCCATTTAGGGGTGTCAGTAACCGAACCGAAAACCGAACCAAACCGAACCGAAAAATTCGGTTTTTTCGGTTCGGTTTTCATTAAAAACCGAAATTTTTCGGTTCGGTTCGGTTCTTCGGTTCAGTTTTTATCGGTTAACCGAACCGAACTGAACCAACAAATAAAAATGGAAAAATCTGAGTTTAACGGAAAAAAAAAAACCGAAAACCAAAGGTTAAAAACCAAAAACCGAAAAACCGAACCGTACCGAACCGAACCGAAATTTCAGTTCGGTTCGTATTCGGTTCGGTTCGGTTCGGAAGATTTTTTTAACGGTTCGGTTCGATTTTTCAAAAAAACCGAACCGAACCGAACCGTTGACACCCCTATTTAGTATGATCAAACCTCTACCGACAAGATTCACATGACGAACGGATCAGTGTCGCCTAGTTCACGTACAAGTTTAAACTAAGTTGTCGCGTCGAAAGAACACGTCCACGACAAATTTACACTACCAGTTCTCAAGCCAAAATATTAATTCACTACGATTTCAGATAAAGAAAGCTGCGGTATGGCACTTCATTCCCTGATGTAATTACCCAGAATCAAAATGTTACTTTATAGGGCACTGGTCCTGTGAAAAGACTAGGAAATTATCTAGAGCCTTGCTCATAAAATCCGCAGACGGAGGAGAAAAAGTTAAGGGGATGAAAGAAAAAGCTGGCTCGAGCAACGTAGAAAGAACTTTTTTCTTTGGGCGAGTGCACAGCTTTCGAGAGACCTCACCCCAACAAGTCAAAAAGTTGGTTCGAATCTCGAAACATTTTGAGTGTACAAAATGACAGAGCGTGACGGATCGAGGCTCCCACAATCAGAGGGTCACAGCCATCAATACAATGGCCCTACCACAGATCAAAGTGGCCTTTAAAAATGACTCCCGGCTGCTTCTGTAGTTTCCATATCTACAGAAAAGCCTTGTTACCCTGTATTTTGGACTATCTGGCACATGGGCATTTTGCTCCTTCTCTCTGTTTTTGAATTAAAGGAATGAATATGGACGCTTCACCGTGTAGTTTTTCAGGTGTCTTCAAATGGGTTAAAGACCGTCAAGCCCAATAATTGGGGTGCCTTTATCAAAAGTTGGGAAAAGAGTCCCACCTCCACCTCTTAAGAGTTGATGGATCCGTAGAAAGAGAGGAAAAGAACAATAAATGAATAGCCGGACGAGTCAAGAAACATCATCATGCATCAAATGACAAAAAGAGGACGGCTCAGATTGGATCGATAAAAGGATGAAAAAGCAAAGCCACGCAAAGCATCTGACAGAGCATTCCTCTGTATTCAAACTTTAAGAATCATCCCCGTGATCGAAGGCATTATGAAAGAAAAAGAATGTCATCAGCTGATGGTGAAAATTCTTTAAAATAAGCAGGCAACATTTTTATAAGAGAAAACCGAGTACCCTTTCCACTTTGAGAGGATAATGATCGGGTAAAAAGAAAGGCTGTTCATACAAAACCAAACAATTTTGCAGCTCAATGACAGATCATGGCGGCTGGTTGGGACTTATTATTGGCAATGGAATCTGACCTAGGTTCTCCTGATCTACTTTACAAAGTCCGACATTTTATTAAGTAAATGGTGCGTCTTTCTTCAATTGGAACCCATATTGATGAGCCAGCCGGTAATAAAGAAAAGAGACGATTTGAATCTAACCTGAACCACCAGTGAATGTCTCATTCCATTCAAAACTGGTTTATACTTCCCCATCTAGATCAAATTGAAACAAGAAGGCATGTTTAAGTTGTTCTAGTGGCTAAGAGAAAAAACCACCAGGAAAAGATCTACCAAAAATTTTTCAGGGAAGGATAGTTTGTTGGAAAGATGAAAGCTGCCAATGTGGCTTTTCACTAGAAAAATATTAAGAAAATGTTAACACTAACGTTTTATAATCGCCCCATAGTTTTTCTTTTTTCCGAAATCAAAAGATCATCTTTTGCAGATGGAACTCATAAAGATGACGTCGACGACCATCCAACCACAAGCATTTCTTTTTCAATCTGTACAAGCAGTGGCCCTGGTGCGTGTAAACCGCATAATGCAAGTTCCCTTGTTCTTTGTGGTGAAGATAGTGCAGATGACAAAAGATGTCAGAGCTGACAACCCTCTAGATGCTCGACAAGCAAGGGTGGAAATCTACCGTAAAGATCCGCAGTACGCCAACCCTTCAACCCACAGATTAAAGACAATAGGAAAAATTAACACGGCAACGAAAGTAAAGAGATGAAATACCTGGCACTAGAAGGGAACACACAACCACTAACACCTGCACAAAAACAAAGGTACAGTGAAGTGAATATAGCTCGAGAGTGGCATTGAAGTTGGGGTGATTATAAGCGAATGTTAGCGCTTGGCTTACTGGGGTCCGTGGTGGATACAGTGGCGGTGCCGGCGAAGTCGCAGGTGCCCTGACCCTGGCCCTTCTTCTGGAAGAAGCTGTTGACGGCGTAGGAACAGTGAGCCCGCACCGTGTTGGGCGAGTAGCACGACCCGGTCGACTTTATGGGCGAGCAATCCGCCCCGGCTCCGCAAGCGTAGTCCAGCGTCTTCTGCAGCACCGCGTCGCCCAGCCCGTCCTTGCAGACGCACCAAGTCGCACCTAAATACGCAGACACAGGGAACAAACACAGAACCAGACATTAGAAAACCACCCATATCATCAAGAACAATCGGGATCTTTTCCTTTCTTCTGGGTCCTTCTTGGTTCTGCCTTATCTTGTGCTGAAGACACGAAAAGGGGTGGCAGAAGAGGGAGGTTAAAGAACGAGAGCGAGAATATCCAAGAACCGGACATTGCTACACAGGACCAAACTCCGGGTCCTTCTTGGTTGTGATCTATTTTGTGCTGAAGAAACGAAAATGGGGTGGCAAGAGAGGGATTTTCAAGAACGAGAACGAGAATATCCAAGAACTGGACATTGCTACACAGGACCAACTTCCCACAGGACCAACTTCCGGGTCCTTCTTGGTTCTGCTTTATCTTGTGCTGAAGACACGAAACTGGGGTGGCAAGCGAGGGATGTTCAAGAACGAGAGCGAGAACATCCAAGAACCGGACATTGCTACACAGGACCAACTTCCGGGTCCTTCTTGGTTCTGCTCTATTTTTGTGCTGAAGACACGAAATTTGGGTAACAAGAGAGGGATGTTCAAGAATGAGCGAGAACATACAAGAACCGGACATTGCTACACAGGACCAACTTCCAGGTCCTTCTTGGTTCTGCTTTATTTTTGTGCTGAAGACACGAAATATGGGTGGCAAGAGTGGGAGGTTCAAGAACGAGAGCGAGAACATCCAAGAACCGGACATTGCTACACAGGACCAACTTCCGGGTCTCGTCAGTACAGACAGAGCTTCAGGAGCAAGAACGAGGGGAGGTTCGGAAGGGAGAAACGGGGGAGGACAAAATGCACGAGGGACCAAGAAGAAAAACGTTGGTGTGGTTCGGTGCAAGATAAAGAAAGTTCAGATCTTCGAAAGCGAGGGAAGCTTCCTTTTCCGGGTGCGGAGAAGAAGGAAGGAGAGAAGACAGCAGAGGAAGAGAAGAGGGTGCTTACTGGAGTGGCCGGTGACGGCGAGTAGGAGGACCGCGTACAGGAGGAGCGCCATGTCAGCCGCCGGCAGCTTCGAGAGAATGCAGAGATGGGCGTCGGAAGTTCCGCTCTTTCGCAGCTTCAAGCTTGAGAGAGAGTGAGAGAGAGAGAATGGTGGAGGAGAAGGGAGGAGGAGGAGGGCGGTGGTGGAGGGGGATGGGAGCGGTGGAGTACTGCTCTGCCTTTTGTCTTGTACTCTTTGTTTTTCTTTTTTTTTTTTTTTACCGTTTTCCTTTTCTTGTTTTTAAAAATCCAAATTCAAATTTCGAGCACTTTCTTTTTATTTTATTTTTTTTTTTTTTTCGATTTTGAGCACTTTATCAAGGGAGGAAAATCTTGGCTTCATCGGGAGTTGCGACTGTCGGGGTGAGCTGGCGGGACCTTTATGGCCGCTCTCCCCCCAAAGGAGGAGGAACGGAAAAGAGCTTCCCTAGAAAAGCGGGCTTCACTCGGGCCGAGGGAAACGGGCCTTGTGTGGTGGGAGCCCAAAGATCGGTGAGGGCCCAAATATCTAGTTCGATGGGCCTAGTGTTAGTTAGGGCCCAAAGATCTCGTTCGATGGGTCTAGCCCAAGATCTTGTTCAATGGGCCTAGTGTTGGTTAGGGCCCAAATATCTGGTTCCATGGGCCTTGTGTTGGTTAGGGCCCAAAGCTCTCGTTCAATGGGCCTTGTTCATGTCTTGTCCGATCAGTCATTTGGTTTTTTTAAGCCCATCATGATCGTTGGTATTGGAAAGGAAAACAACGCAAGTGATTTTCAAACTTTGACTTGAATGTGCAATATTGTTCCTAATTTTAAATATTTAAACTTTAACCCAATGCATAGTGTGATATTCTTGCATTTTTAATTTGTTCAACGCGATTCTCAAACTTTTTGTATGTATTCAATTTAATCCATAAGATACAAAAAAAATCCAAAGTTAATATTGTGGTTTTTGAACTTTTAATTCATTCAATGCAGTTCATGAATTTTTGTTAAATGCTCAAAAGTTTGGAGGCCAAATTGAATGAATTAAAAATTTGGGGACGACATTGCAAATTTGAAGAAAGTTTATAGATCATTTGTGTAATCATTCATAGCAAAAATAATACGATCTTTGTTTATCCATGATTGGAGATTCGTTGAGCCTCCTCATTTCTTCTTTTTCTTTTTTCTTTTGATGATAAGAATCCGACTTAGCTCACTTTACGGGAGCATAACACCGATTAAACCTACCTTTATTTTCTCTCTTTACTAGATCAACAATGGCCATTGAACTGCAGCTAAGCTCCAACCGTCCACAACCCCCTTGGCATCTATTTTGTGGGGCTAGTCCAAAGCTTTATATGAACAAAAACCTCAGTGTCCCCAATCAGACAATGGGGTTCTAGAATTGGATCGGATCCTTACCCGTCCTCAAAATTCTAGTGTGCACTTTATCACAGATACCTCTTTCACTCCATCTATAGAAACAAAAATTTCTATAAAATCCTTCATACTTCTCAGTTAAGTTAAAAAAATGATTCAAATATATGTAGCCGAGGGCTTCATTATGCATTGCTTAGGCTATGAAGAAATTAAGGATTATATGTGATAGTTTCATTTTCTACTTCTATTTTCAATTGAATAAATCAGGCTTTACATTGACGTGTTTATAATGCTATTCTTTGAGCCGATTATTTATGAAATAACTAGACTAGTTAGGGAAGTTATTAAAGGCGCGCATGACAACAATTACGTCTAGAAATAGTTTTTGAAATGAAATAGATTTTTTTATTTCTATTTCTAGAAGAGTTTCTAAACAAAAATAACCGTTTGATAATGACACAAAATTTTTACTCTAAAAATAGAAATTCGTTTGATAACGACATAAATTTTTTTTCCTTTCAACAAACGACGGCAGAACTAAACCGACGACCTTTAATATAAAAAATAAAAATAAAAATGATTTAGTAAAAAAAATAAATAATAAAATAAAATAAAATAAATACTTAAAAATAAAATAAAAATATCATTTTATTTTATAATAAAAAATCCTTAAAAATAAATGTATTTTATTTATTTTATTTTATTTTATTTTACGAATAAATTTATTTTAAAATGAATAAAAATAAAAAATAAAAAAATTATTTGGCAAAACACTCAAGGTAAATAAAAATAATTTATTTTTTATTTATCATAAATAAATTATTTTTAATAAATTTATTTTAATAAAATAAAAATAAAATGATAAATAAAAATAATTTATTTATTTTTATAAATTTATTTTTATTTTTAAATGAATAAAATGAGGAGAGGCAGAGGAGGAGGAGGAGGAGGAGGCAGAGACGTAGAGGAGATGAGGGAGGACTTACCGAAATTAGGGTTTAGTGGGAGAAATTATTTCTGATTTCTCTTCTAGAAATCGGAAGTAGAAAATTTTTACTTCTAATTTTTCTTTCAAATCAATTTCTGGAATATAAATCTATTCAAAAAATAAAAAAATTGAGTAGGTTTATCAAACAGGTTTTATTCCAGAAATAGGTCTGGAATAGAAAAATTATTTATGGAACAGAAATTTTGGTTGTCATGCACCCCATAAAGGATTTTTATGCAACATGCTTGAGAATTCGATTAAGAATTGACTACTCAACCGTGTTAGTCTACAAGGGTCATTGCGATATGATCAAAAATCTATCAGAGGCTGGAAATGAGCTGGTTTAACTAAGGTATGTAATCAGACATGGGTAATTCCACATAATTACAAAATTCTCATCGACCAGCACTAAATTGATTTTTCTGTCGTTTTGGTACCTTGTATCCGTAATTAAAATCTTAAGAGTTTCACGACAACCAAGAGTCACCAATGAGTCGAAGATGTACATTGTGGCTTAAAAATAATCGATCACGGGTCAATTGCATCGAAAATTCCCAGAAACTACCCAATAGTTTAGGTCGTGCAAAAATTACATCTCGATGAATTTAACTACAAAATTTATTCCAATTTCAGGAACGAGAAATTTTATGTGTCACAATTAATCCTAAGGATATTGTTACATATTTTCAAGATTTATCGACGACGGGAATTGTTAGTGAAAAATGCAAATGCAGCAAATTAAAGGAATAAGATAAATGTAATATTTTAAATAGATTTTTGGCCTTTAATGTGGAACCTTTAAAGATGGAATTATGAGGATTTAAATAAGGCCTTATTCCTATTAATTAAGGTTATGAAAGGATGAAATGAAAAATGAAAAAATAAAAAAAAAAGAAAAGTTATTGGGAATGGTTGCAAATTCGGATGCTTGCACACCGTGAGAGATTCCACCACCATTTCAATTTCATTTGGGATTGGATAGGCTTGCTTGAGATGGTGGGTCACACGAAAGTATAAGGGGGGTCATTTTCCATGGAAAAAGGACCAAGAGCCTTGTGGAAAATGGAGGGAGGGGCTGTGGCCCCTTAGATCTCACATGATTTCCCTTGACTTACTTTAATTTCAGGAATTATAAAATAAATTGCAATCAAGCTGAATCATAGGAATCTGAACTACACTCGGTTCTATTTATCATAAAACTTTATTTTTTAACACGTAAGGAGATGAGGTTAAGAGGGGGATTTCTACAAAAAAACACTAGGAACCATAAAACATTAAATATTCCGCCTCCCATTGAGTATGTACATGCTGTCAGACAACCAAAAGCAAAATTTTCCCACACGTCGAGCACTCCTCGGCCACCTCTTATGTCGCGGGACTACCATCATGGCCCGGTCTATTGTCGTACAGCTCCAAGGTCCCCACCAGCAGACTATCCACACGTGTATAGAGGGCTACGAAGGCCATGTATGCCGGCCCTGCAGGTGCCTTGTGTCTACCGTCAAACATGATGTGTATTTGACAAAGACCACGCTTGGAAAGTGTTAGTCATAGATGTTCTCTTGCTGCCATACAAAATCGGCGAGGGAGCCATATAGGATGATTGTTGTGGCAGCAGGCGATGTAGGCAGTGTAGAAGACATCTTCTAATATGAAGAAATAACATAATAAACAAGTGTTGAGTTTTTAAAATAAAAATTCAGTAAGTGAGTAGTTAGTCTTAACTTAAATTTGGTCTAAAGTATGACAAACAGGTAAACAAATTGTCAATTTACTAAATACACAGATGTCTAGTTGCAACAATTATCTAGGGGGAGATGACACTTTGCCCTTGTTGGGAATAACGGATCCCCGAAAAGCGAATTCGACACTGAATCGAACCCCTAAATCAATGCGGAAGACGAGCCTGGAAAAACAACACGTATCACCGATCCTAAAGCACACCACGGATTCGAGCGTACCTTTTTAGCCACAGATTAAATACCGACGCCGATAGAGGAAGAGAAACTTGGCCCTGTTCGATCCGATTAAGCAAAATCGCCTTTGAAGGGAAGAAAAACGCGCCGTATGCTTTACTGTTTTTCTTTGGAGAGAGAGAGCGCGCGGGAGAGGAGAAGACGTACGTTAATTATCCAAGAGGTGTCATCTCTCTCTCTCTCTCCTCCCATTTATACCTTCCTCCATCCACGGGCTCTATTCCCGTGGGCTTGGTTTTTTGGGCCCAACTTGGGCGGACGGGCCTTAAGCCCATCTCATATAAAACCATCAGCCTTGAATCCCTCGCACCCAACTTGGCATCACGAGGTCTTATGAGAAGCTATTTAACCATTCTCAAATTTCTGGAGAGAATACCATTACTTCTTTTCATTCCTCTTCAGACATCCGGACATTCAGGGTCTCACATTGGCTCTTTAGCCAACTTCACACATTCACAATTCCCTTGTTGCAGCACCAACCACTTCAGTATGTGAACAACCACAAATAGGTCTAAACATACATTATTAAATACTTTAAGGTATATAGGAACTTTCATTAAATGCGGTATAAAACAAAATGTTTTTCTCATATATTTCTCTAGAACATACACATTTTGAATCGTTTTCCTCTTTTCTAGCTCAACCAAACCATTAATTTCTCTACAAATATCTTTTACAACATCTTGACACTCTTTTATAGCATATAAGAATAATTATATTAGGTCTTTACTTATAAAGAAGTATTCCACAACTCGGTACAAAACAAATGTTCACGATACGCATAGCCTTTTACTAAGCAAAATAACGTATCACAACTTCTTTGCAAAGTTTCTACACCTATGTTGGCCATTAATTCGACAAACAACTTACAAAAAAAAAAAAAACACACCATCGGTGAAGCTGAATCAAGATAGAACCGAAGGAGAGGAAGACCCACTGAGTAGCATGTGACAACACCTTACCTAGTAACCAAAAGAATTCCTTAGTCTAGTGCAAATGAATTAAACTTGAATCGCTCACATTCCAGCTCCCAAACCGAGCTGTGGTTCTCGGATTTTCCGTAGCCAATCTTGAAATCTACCCCGATTTTCATATACACAGCAAAAAAACTAACCCGTGCACCCAATACCTTAATCACCTTTCCACTTGCTTGGATCATTCATCGATGGAAGAGGGAGGAAACATTGGGCGAGTCAGGTCTTCGTGACCAATGGCGGGAGCTCCGAATGGGACGGGGCAGCGACGACTCCGTTGCTGAATGGATGCATTGAGCTACGAGGGGCAGAGATTGGGTTGGGTTTTGGTGGAACGAAGCGAGAACAAGGGAGAAAAGAAAGTGGGTGTTTTGGTAGAAAGAGGAAGAGAGAAAACGTAGGTGTGGGTGGGTTTTTTTGGGGCTAAAAGTGCAATTTCCCAAAAGGAAAGAGAGATAGTGAAAAAGAAAAAGAAAAGTAGAATAAAATACGTGTAGCCTCCCCCCTTTTTTAACTACACCTGGATGCTACGTGGGGAGGAAGAAAAATTTCCTCTCTATAATTCTCTTTACCCGACGTACAAAGTGAATTATCGCTAAAAATTTAATTTAATTTAATTTATGAAATAGTCTCAAATACGCTTAATTTAACTAACGAAATTTGGGTGTCACAAGGGCCCTCCATAGATTTATTTTCCTCTTCTCTCTCTCCCCCATTCGTGCATTCCCCCTTGCCGCCGCACGTCTGCCTCTCTTTCTTCCTTTTTCATTCTTTTCTTTTCTTTTCCTTTTTCCAGACGTGAAAGCCTTTATCTTCTTCTTTTTTAAATACTTAAGTTCCCTGTTTTGGCTTCCCTTTGGCCGACCAAAACAACCACCGAGAAATAGAAGATGCCCTATTTCGGTGCTGTTAGGATTGAACCAGTGTCCACTCTCAACTCATCTGTTCTACATGTTTCTTTTTTCTTTAGATTGGCATTTGTTTGCTGACCAAACTTCCTCACTAGCAAGCCGACAGCTCACTAGAACCGGCATCACTCCAGCTTCTTTGTGTCGAAAGTTTTGCAGCTCCATCCACTGGTGTTGTCGCCACACCTCAGTTCATCCCTCTTTTGTTTCAACTCATCCTCACCACCGAAGAACCCAAACCCTTTGCTTGTGTTGTCACCCAGTTGCCGGAGCATAAGCAGTTTTGAACCAGCCCGCTAGCCGACGAGCTAGCGTTGCCGTGTCGCAGCCGCACCTTCGTTGTTGCAGCTCTTTCATTGCTCGGCTTCCACCGACCGAGAGCAAGTCCTTTCAATCATGAGCCGATGGCTTCTCAGCCTTGTTCCAGGCTAACTGAAGCCACTTTGGCATCCCAGGATGTGACGCCCAAAAAATTCATTAGTAGATTAAGCGTATTAAAGACTTTATATATATATGTATGTATATATGCAAATAATAAAATAAAATAGTAATAACCTAGAAAAAAATAAATCAAAACTCAAGAAGGAATATTTTATCAAAAGACTTTTCTCCGTAAAGCAAGAGTATACGAAACCCCACCACTTCTCCCCCACGTGATAGTTAAAAAAAAATTAATTAAAAAAAGAATAAAGAAAGTTTAGAAATGTTTGTTTTGCTCCTCCCCACGTAGCGTCCAGATGTGTCGAAGAAAAGGGGGGGATTACACGCATCCTTTCTCTCTCTCTCTCTCTCTCTCTCTCTCTCTCTCTCTCTCTCGACGAACCCACCCCATCCGCGTCTTCTCTACCGAGACACATCGCCTTCTTCTCCTCTTGCCTCTGTTCGTCTCCACCGAGCCCAACCCATCTCAGCCCTCACGATCGGCGCCATCATCAAGTAGTAGATTGTTGTTGATCAATGCTGATTAAAGATTCGACGCCGCCTGTGAAGCTTAGCCGTCCGACGCCTCCTTCCCCTTTCCATCAACGAAGTATCCAGGCAAGTGGGCTGTTTCTGTGGTCTCGTGTCCCTGATTTGGCTCGCTGGGTGCTGCATGTGGGTTTAGGGTTAGGTAGGTGCGATTGGGGGTGCAAGGGATGGCTAGTAAAGCCCTGTCCGTGGTTGAGATTGGTGGATGGGGAAGCTGGTTGTTGTTTGATGGGTAAATCAAAGGGAGCTATTTGTGCGTGCGTTCTCCATTCTTGTTTTGTTACACAATTTCTTCAACTCCTTTTTCTGAGTTCAACCTTCCTCGAGCAGCGGGGCGCTGTACCCAGAGAGTTGTGATGTTTCTGGAGCTGTTAATTTGTTAGTGTTGAGGAGTTTTGTGTAGTGCTGTTGCTGTCTTAGAAAGTGCATTGATAGACTGGATTGTTGGATTTTGATGTTGAATGATGATTTATTGAGTGATTGAGGCTGTTTTGAGGCTAAAGGGTTGAGGAAATGTTCGGATTTTTCATATCTGGTTTTGATTTCTTTGGACTTCATCCAAAACAGACTTTATGATTATGAAATCTTGAAGAATTCGGCCATTGATTTGATTTTGAGAAAGAAAAATCTCAATCCGTATTTGAAGTTTTACTTACTAAGGCACCGGCCTTATTTATTTTAAGAAAATATACGGTGCTTTCATATTTGCAATTCTGTATCAATTCTTTTAGAACCATTAGAGATCGGGTTGATATTTCGGACTTGCTCTACAAGATTTAAACTCATTTTTTTTTTTAAACAAGAAACTTGGCCATAGTCCAATTTGGAAAACCTCCCGACCCTTGCTGAAATTTTACTTACCGATGCACCCTTTTCAATGATTCAAAAGGGAAAAGAAAATATTTTTGGTACCTTCAAAATTACAAATCTTTGCACAAACCAATCTTTGAAAATCTTGAAGTCGGGAGTGTAGCTTCAAATTGCCAATGCACTGAATTCAATCTATTTAATATATAAGAGGAGTTTTGTGAACTAGTGAATTATTTTTGTGAAAATCAGTGTGACCTCAGGTGACATTTTAAATTGTCTGTAATTATCGGACCACAATTTGATTTCAAACCCTTGATGAAAGTTTTAGAGCACATCTTCATGAATAACATATCCAAAATTCAGAGAAAACGAATAAATTATGACCCTCGAAATAATTTTCTACAAAAATGTGAAATCTGGAATTTTATAGAATGTTGGGTAGGAAGAAAATTGAAGTTCTACCCTCGGTGCTTATGGAATCTGACTTAGTGTTCTTCTTGAGATTTGTTCCTCTAGGTCTTATCAATAACGTGTCAAAATTTCGTAATATTCTGATAAGGATTGATGTACTTTTTATGTCTGTGAATAAAATTGCTCCTTTTTGTTCATAAATTGCTTGATCCGAGTATATGTGTTAGTTGTTGTCTTTTGTATTGGATTCTTAATTGGCTGAGATTGTTGGTGCTGCAACAAGGTGGAACTATGAATGTATGATTGGCTAATGAGCCAATGTGAGACCCCGGGCGTCGGGATGCCTGGAGAGGGATGAAAAGAAGTAATGGTGTTCTCTCTAGAGGTTTGAGAAGGGTTGCATAGCTTCTCAGGGGACCTCGTGACGCCAGGTTGGGTGCGAGGGGGTTCAAGGTGGAGTGTCGTCTCCCCCTAGGTGATTGTTACAGCTAGGTTTATGTGGATTTAATAACTTGATGATTTTGTTTACTTATTTGCACTGTTTTTGGCCAATCCAAGTTAGGATTAACCGCCCACTTGCTGAGTTTTTAAAATAAAAACTCACACTTGTTATTATGTTGTTTCTTCAGAGTAGAAGATGTCTACTGTACCGCCTACCCCTCCTGCTGCCACGATGACCATCTTTTATGGCTCCCTCGCCGATTTTGTTTGGCGGCAAGAGGACTTCCAGGACCGACATTTCCCAGGAGTCGTATTTGTCAAATGCACCTCTTGTTTGACAATAGATACAGGGGCGCCTATGGGACCGGTTTATATGGTCTTCGTCGCCCTTTACGCTTGGGTGGATGGACGGCTGGTGGGACCCTTGACGCTATATGATGATGGCCCGGGGCAGGGTGGTAGTCCTGTGGAGTAGGAGGTGCAGAGAGGTGCTGAACGTGTGGGAGGACTTTTTTGTTTTTGGTTGTTTAACAACATGTATTTAACCAATGAGAGGCGGAATAGTTAGTGTTCGTGGTTTAGAGTGTTTTTTATCGAAATTCCTCTCTCAATCTCATCTTCTCCACGTGTAAAGAAAATCAACTTTATGGTGGCGTTGGATTTTCTTAGTTAGGTGAGTTAATTTCCCTAAGTTTTTATTATGGGCTAATTACACTTGCTTAGGTGATTAATTAGGTTTAAGATTGGTTTAGGTTAGCTTAAGTAGAGGTTAGTAATAACCTATAATAGTTAGATTAGTATTAAAATGGGTTAATATTAGTCAAACTAGGGATATTTTGCACCGTTGATGATAAGTAGGTTGAAAACAGGGGTTGTTCTTCAGAACTGATTCCTAGACACTTACCGTTTGTAATTTTTGTAGATCGAAATTATTTGCAAATTGGGAGCTAATATCTTCTAGAGAAATGTTTCAGACATCCTTAGCTATAACATATATTTTTTTCAAGATTTTTAGGGACCCAAAAGCAGAGGATATCAATTTCACCATTTTCAAACAGAACTTCGGTTTTCACTGGAACTAGTGACCTTTTAGGATTCTATGGGTTTTTATTAACTCTTGGAGTTCGAATTTTAAAATGGTTTCTTCAAAAAAATTAATTTTCACATCTTCTAGTTTAACATACTCAAATTTAAGATCAAATGGACATGTTTTAGATCTTGAATCAAACTGATTTCAGAAAATAGACTTTTTGGGAATAGACCTAATTTGGTGTTGGATTGGGCAATTTACTTGGCCATATCTAGAAGGATCTGAGCTTTGGTGTCTTCATGAAAAATGTTCATTTATATGTCATTTACAATATGTTCAAATTTGAGAATTTTCTAAAATCATTAGATTAGATTGCTGGAGTTAAATTTAAAAACGTTCAAGTGGATTGTTTTTGCTGGTTAGGGCCGATAGAGTTTGTGATTACTCTTAATGCTTTGCTTGCTAGAAATGGCATATTTGGTGATGTGATTGAATTATGTAACTGATTGATGAATTATGAAATTTGATAAATGTATAAATGATATGAGAATCTGTCATGAGCTTTTGGGGTCGGATGATACTCCTTTGGGAATGCCTCAAGTCAACGGATGCTGGCCGCAGTGGATGTTGACCTGATGCTCCTAATTGGAATGTCGTCTAGGTGTAGATGTTACCGTGCTCAATGGTGCAAGACTATGCCTGGCCAGGCTGAAAGACCGCTAATTGTTGGGTTTGGCCATGGCTAGTGGGTCAAAATCAGTCAAGACTTATGAACGATTGATATTGAGGGACCGAATTAGGAGACGGAATTTTATGGTACAGTATGGAACATATCATAACAATTTAATTTGGTAATTGAGGGCCCGTGTGATTGTGATGCTATGTACGCCCATCTATATACCCATGTTGAAGTGTTCCTATATCATGCATTCTAACCCCATTTCCCATAATTCCCTTAACACTAGCATTTTCCTATATGTCAGTATCAATCAAATCGTACATAACTGTATTTAGGGGATGGACTTGCTGAGACGTTATCTTTTGCCATTGTGGGCTAAATTTTTTTATATCCCTAGATGGAAGATTGTTAAATCAGATGTAGGGGGTTGCAGGGAGTGAAGTATAAGTTTTTTTGTAGCATTTTCTCCAGATGTTGACGGGTCTTTTGCCTAATCGTAACTATCAAAAAGACAAGGGATGTTCCCATGGTCTCTAGAGCTCAACACTTGCCTAATCTAGACAATTGGCTTTGCCCCCACCATGACACCACATGACCTCAGCCACTCTTTCTCCTCCAATCTTCCTCTACAAGCTTGGCAATAGGTGCAAAATGTGGTGTGCCATGAGAGCTACGAATTTTGAACATTCCCCCATTCAATCCATTCAATTCTCTCTTAATTCCAATCAATTGAAGCTCAAATAAATCGGTCCATGTGTCCTCGACCTTCTTATGACTTTTCCCCGTTAAATGATCCAACTTGCATCCCAAAGATTCAATCAAAAACGACTCTCTGACAATCTCGAACAAAAACAGCCTTACCTTGCTTTTCCGCCAAAATCTCGGTTTGTAGAAAAATCTTCTGAAGATGAGTCGACGTTCCTAAAATGAATTGTCGGTTAATTTCAATGGCGCGATTTGAGCGCGTCATAATCTACTCGGGTAGCTTTTAGAAAATTTTAGAATTGCGTGGTTGATTATTTTCAAGCCACGAAATAATCTTTGACACATTGGTGACTCTCGATATTGTGAAAATCTCCATGTTATGTTCACCCACACTCTAATTTATATACATAAACACCGACAATGTCGTAATGATCTTTGAAGATTTAAAAAATATGTGTGTTTTGTGAAAATATAATCCTATGTTTGCTATTCCATTTCGGTGTTGTTTGGAGATTATTATTACGTTTTTGCTTGTGCAATAAAATGAATGGGTCGGCAACAATTCCTGAGACATTGAATTTTTTTTTATCGACCATTGAGGAATGTGCACACACTCGAGATTCGGGTCGTGACATTATGTATAGTTTTTATTATTTTATAGAATTGTAATAACATTACAAAAAAAAAAAAAAAATGATCGGTCCGGTCCGGGTTAGGCCTTTCCACCTCTACAATTGGGAACAAGATCGAAATTCACCTTTAGAATTGGAAACGGGAACTGTTCCAACTTTATGGAATTAGAAACCAAATTGGTGATCTTGGGAATTGCCTGGAACCGATCAATTCGATCCAATTGGGGCAATTCCTTTTTATTCAACTTTAGGATGCGCATAACAACCATTTTCTTTTTGTTTCAAAACTATTTTTCCACCATATTCTTGTTTTCGGAATAGAAATCCATTTAGTAAAATTATTTCATTTTTATATTTGTGGAATTGATTGTCACTCTAAAAATAGGTTTAAAATATAAATTAAGTTATGCATGGCAACATTTCTCTTTTCTTTTGTTCCTCATAACAAAAAAAGAATTGTTTGATAAAGACAACTAATTTTTTTTATTCCCCATAATAGAAAAATAACAAGAGAATAGATTTTGAATAGAAATAAGAAAAAAAAAACTTATTGTTCCTAGAAACAAAAACAAGAAATAGTTTTGTTTCAAGTGAAACCGTAAATTCTCTCTCATCCCTTTTAGCTCGCGCTTGAAGCTCTCTTTTCAGCTCACCTCCACCCTTGTGAGGTCGCCTTTCTCCAATCTTGACACCTCTGGTCACCTCTCTTCGATCCCTTAGTCTAATCCTTTGCCTTCTAATCTCTAGTCTAGCTTCTTCTCTCCGGTCCCATCGCCTCTAGTCATGTCGCCTCTCTCCAGTCCCGTCACTTTCGGTCACCTCTCTTCGGTCTAGTCACCTTTGGTTGGGTCATCTTGTTCCCTTCTTGCCCTAAATCAGGTTTCTCGCTTTGATTCCCTCTCATTGTACTTGCTTTCCTTGTGATTCTCACTTCTTGAAGTCAAATAGTTTGTTGAGATGCCTCTCTTCGGTCCGTCGCCTCTAGTCCCGTTTCCGGTCACCTCTTTTTGGTCGCATTGCCTCCGGTTGGCTCGCCTCTTGCTCATCTTGTCCTAAATCAGGTTTCTCACTTTGATTCCTTCTCATTGTATCTATTTTGGTTGTGATTCTCGCTTATTGAAGTTGAATCCTTTGTCCGGTCGCCTCTCTTCGATTGTGTCACCTTCCGTCACATGCCTCTGTTTGTGCTCACCTCTCTTGCCATTGCTTCCTTGTGCTTGTCTCGCCCTAAACCCAGGTTTCTTGCTTCGATTCCTTCTCATTGTACATTTTTTGCTATGATTCTCACTTCCCGGTAATCAAGTTCTTTTGACGGCTATTGTTGCGCTAGATTTTTGTTGCAAATTTATTTAGAACTTATATTCTCCTATATCATAGCTCTGACAGTCCTTATATTTTTAACAACCATTGCTTTCGACAATCATTATATTAATTGAAGATGGATATGGGTTCTTGGTTTTTAACAATTTTAACTATGGACTATCACTGCTATTCCAAGATTTATTGTGCAAAACTAGCAAAGAAAAAGATTTATTTTCTATAGACAAAATGTGGTTCTATAGTGGAGTTGTCTTTAGGATGTTGGTGAAGACGTATTTTTCATTGGAAAGATTCTCTCAATGTATTACTGCATTATCAGTTCAGAAATTTGTCATTTCAGAAGCATTTCCTTGCATTGGTGGATGTTCATCTTGTAAAGTTTAATCATATTAGGACTGGGAAGGACTCAAAATCTTACTATTCATGTGTTAGAAATCTGACTAGGGCTTCCTTATTAGCATTGATTTCATTAATATTCTTGGTGAATTACAGTCTCATAGAAGGTTTTATGTTGTGATTGGCCAAATTGACCGGGTAATTGCTTCTTGTGAGTTTGAGATGGTAGTGTGCTAAATGAGAAAATTGATCGCTAAGTAAACATCTTTTCAATTTCACGCAAATTGAGAAGATTGATATGGGTTCTTTGTTGTAATAAATAACTCAATTTCTTTGTTTTGTACTTATCTTGTTAGTTATGTCATATGAATGTTTATATTCCTCAAGTTCCAAAAACAACTTTCACACATAACATCCATATTAGATCTCTAATTGATTCACATGCAAAGCACGATCATTTTACTAATGCTACTATCAAATCAGTAGAATCATTGTGATCATTGGTAGATTTTATTTTCCTAGCAACCTGCTGCTAACACTTTCTTTATGTCATTGTCCAAAAAATACTTGCAAAATTAGGATTCGTGTCCTCCAATATTTATGGTTCTAGCCCTTCAAAAGAGACACATAATCAAGACTTTCGAAGTTTGTTGCTCTGTCAGATTTTTCCCATATCAGGCATATGAATCGTTAATACCATATATTATTCAAATAGTTTGCTGGATCTTAGTATACAACCATTTTCCCTTTGTCCCCCTCATAAAAAATAAATTGATTCTCATATTTTATTTCTAGCTACTTAACCTCAAGAGGCTTGTGCTTTGATGAAAATTGCTGTCTTGTATTTTTGTGAGGGATTTTTTTTTTATTCCTCAAATGATAGTTCACATACATTTCAACGGTTTACCTTATGTATTATGACATTCTATAGAAGTATATATTATATGACGAAAAGCTTTTATCAAATGGGTTTACCTAATTAGGAACTTTTATGCATTGAGTAGCTACCAGGGCTTTGAGTTGGACCTATTGATTTTGGTTTGATGCTTGTAGCTACTATAGTGACCTTTTTATGCACTGAGTAGGACACCATAAAAGAAATGGCAATAGAGAAATCATTCATATATCCAAACACCATTACCATCAAGAGCTGACAGAGGTCTCATGATAGGAACCATAGTTTAAATCATTCATATATCCAAACACCATTACCATCAAGAGTTGACAAAGGTCTCACGATAGGAGCCATAGGTTTTAAATTCTATGCTTATTTGTATCATATCTACATGTAATTACTGCCCAACAAACCACACTAGAAAAAAAGTGATAGTAATTAGAAGACAGAATTCACCATGAGTTGGGGCCAAGATTATGCATGGTTTAGAGATAATACCATCTCATAGCTGGATTTGTTGCTTGTGTCTTTATTTAGTCTAAAAATGGTGACAATAAAAAAAGGAAGCAGCATATTGCACTCTCTTTGGTGTGACAATGGCGAGGCTGAATTATTGTGACTCAATGATTTGAAGAGAAAAAAATAATGCCAACTCCTGGGTCTTATTGTAGTTCATTTGTATTAGTGTTTAATTTTTTTTAAGTTTTTGCTTCCTGTTTGTATTTTTTGCAACTCCTCAAAGTGGTTTTAAACACTGAGCTGGCTTGCCATTTGTATTGTGTATAAGAGCCTTGTAAACATAATTAATCTCATGAACTGAGCCTTTTCAGGATCCTTAATGGACTCATAGATCCATCGTTGCTGTCCTAACTTTTGTAATGTGTTTGTAAACTATTATGAATACATTTATGTTAATTGTATCAAGGTCATCCAATTCTATCACAAATGCCATTGAATGCATCATAAATGTGGACAAATACTTGAGAAGCAGATTGTAACCTATTGTCTAGTCGACACTTGAAGACCTACAGATGGTCGTTTGAAGCTTGCATCCTAGTCAAGAAAGAAAAAAAGCAAACGAAGAGAGGAGAAACGCCTCCTGTCATCAAAATAAGACAAAACCTTGTAAGCTTATGTAAAACACGAAAATAAAATACTTTGTAATTTAGAAAGAAGCAAGGTAAAAACCAGCATCAAGATGAGATGTATCGAGAGCTCAAAATGCAAGAGACCAAGGTCTTTACTAGGTGCTTTAGGAGCGTACTATGAATTGAATGTGTAATAATAGCAAAGCCATGCCATGCATGCATCATTCTAGTAGCTAGAAATTTCTAACCCCAACTCGACGTTTATGTCAGGATTAGAAGACTGATCAGCAAGCCACAAATGCACCAGAATTACATTTTTTTAAAGAGTAAAAACTTAGTCCCAATGAAATTACTACAAATTAATTTGGCTGACAAGATCCGTGTGCTTTTTTTTTCTCACAATACTTGCCATACCAAACATTAAAATTCACAAAAAATTATTACCGAGAACTATAGTTCGAAATTTCAGTCTATAAATATTGATTCCAACAAGGTGTTGCCTAAATTCAATAGTCTACATGAGTAAAGATCCTCACACATGGATATAAGATAAGAGCTCAAGCTCCATGACACAACCATCCATGTTATAGGTTCATCTTCGACTGGAATTCTCACACCTAAGCAAATGTATTATTAATGTAATGAGATTTTGATCTTGTCAATTTTATATAATTTATAATCTATTATTCTAATCTCTTCCTTTTTCTTATTTTTTATTTTTTAAAGAAATTAAAATTTGGAAAAGAAATTTTCAAGCTCATACAAAATGCATTTCTGTTCTTTTTCTATTATAGTAATAGAAATCTTGTATAGTTACTCAATGCGTTTTTTGTTCAAAAATTGCTTTTGAGAATATAAAGAAAAAAAGAATTATTTTTGAAAAAAAATTGTTCCCAAAAACAAAAATGTTGGCATGTGCAACATAAAAGAAAAAAAAAAATAGTTCTCTATTTTTAAAACAAAAATAAGAAATAAAAACTTTTTTTTATCATTTGGTCTCGCTACTAGCTCGTTGCCCATTCATTGTCGTCAGCCGCTATTTGTTGTCTGCTTAGTCGCTATTTGTTAATTGTAGCTCATTGCCGCCGCCGACCATTCTTGTAGGTTATCGTCTCCTCATTATCGCCCATTGTCTATCGCTGCCCATCGCTTGCCGTCCTCCTAGCTACTAGTCGCCGTTCATTGTCGTTGATTGTTATATGCAATCGTCAATCGTCTCTCCTGCTATTGGTTGCCTATGCCATCCATTGCTAGTTGTCGTCCATTGTTGGTTGCCATCTGTCAGTCGCCATCTACCGCCATCAATTGCTTGCTAGTCACCGATCGCCTCCATTTAAGAGGAAGAAATTTTGTATCATTATCAAATTAATTTTTATTTCGGGAGTATAAATTTTGTATTATTATCAAAACGTATTTTCGCTTAGAAATTCATCCAAAAGTAAAAATAGAAAATTTTATTTTCTTTTTAAAAATTAATTTCCGACTAAAGTGGCTTGATAGAACCTACCCAAACTTTTGAGACAATTTCTTTTTTTCTTTTCTTTTAACGATTTGTCTTCTTTCTTATTACTTGGTCCTCAAGATCAGCCTCCTCAACAGTGAAGCAGCCTCATTCATTGCTGCGTCCAAAGCTATATAAACGAGACCACTCTCATTCCCTGTCCGTTTCGTTTCCTCTCTCGCTCGCTCGCTCGTCATCGTTGAAGTAGAAGAAGAAGAAGGAGGAAGACGACGATGCTGCTCCAGCTCCCTCGCCTCACCAGCTCCCTCCGGGATCCCTTCGACGCCGACGAGGCCTTCCTCCGCCGCCGGACCGCCCTCCGGAGCCGCCGCAAGCCTCGCAAGTAAAAGCCACAATAAAAAAAAAAAAAGAAAAAGAAAATTGAATTTCACTTCCCTTTCTCCGTTGCTTTGCTTTCGCTCCGGCGATCGCCTTCTCAGCGATCGGAATCCTGTTTCCCCTGCAGCGCCGCGGATTCGGTGGAGGAGTCGGAGCTCGCGCGGAGGATCGTCCATCGCTGGGATGAAGGTGCGCGACCCGACCCGACCGGCCCGACCCGGGCGGGGATCGGGACGTCGCGCGTGCTGTTTTCGGAGTCTTTGTCCTTTCTTGTTTTGCGTTTCGTTTGATCTGTCTTGTTCTTCTCGTGCCGTTTTGCGCTGCAGCTTCTGCGGAGGTGAGGCAAGCGTACAAGCAGTTCATCGCCGCCGTGGTGGAGGCGGTGGATGGGGAGGTGACCTCGGAGGAGTTCCGCGAGGTGGCTCTGGGAGTGTACGGCCTTTTCGGAGGGCAGTCGGGCGGCGAGTCTGTCGAGGATGAGGAGGCGGCGAAGCGGAGAATTGCGGAGAAGAAGTAATCCTGTTCTTTAGCCTCCCTTTTCTTTTGCCTTACCTGCATTTCCGCATTCCGTGGTAATTTCGAGAAGTGCCGCGAGGGTTGTTAGCAATGCCGATGCTGTAGCTATGGCACATTTTTGTTTTTTGGGCATGCTGAGATAGTGTAAGTTGAGAGTTCTTTATGTGGGGTACTATAGAAGATGAATACAAAGTGAGAGTTCATATCATAATCTTCATTCACTTGGAAAGGAGCTCGACACTGATTGGATTTTCGATCCTGTTTTGAGGGGAATATCTAAGAAGGTGTGATTTTAGTATAAAATTTTGGATTTTTTTCTACAGGGGAGAACTGCAGAAACTTTTGGCCGGGCGGTTTCGGAGACGTGCCTGCAGAAAGTTGCTTCTCAGGCTCAGAGGCTTTCGGGTTTACAGCCGAGAGACCATAGGGTTGTGGTGGAAGAAACAAATGGAGATATGGATGATGTTGAATTTGGTGCTGACCTTGCATTTCATCCTCCATCGCGATTTCTTGTTGACATTTCTGTGGAAAATGGTGAATTACTCGATGAGGAGACCTCTACATCTTTCTCATCTGTTCATGATATATGGCAAGATGTGGGAGACTACAAATATAGTCAGACAGCCAGTAGTGGCAGAAACTATGATTTAAGTTGGTTGAGAGATGCATGTGATAATATAGTGAAGGGCAATAGTTCATCACTTTCTCGGGATGAACTTGCCATGGCTATTTGTCGTGTGCTTGAGTCAGATAAACCTGGTGAGGAGGTAAGAGTTTTAGTCAGTTTTCTGTCACGTTTAAGTTAATATAAATTTGGAGTCGGTAGGCCCGTAGTTGACAAAATACATGGAATATCTGAATCTTTTCTTTTTTCCCTTTCCTTTGGGTTGGTGAAGATTGCAGGTGATTTATTGGATCTTGTTGGGGATGCTGCATTTGAAACTGTTCAAGATGTCATAATGGTCAGACATCTACTCTTTGTTTGCTTTCTTTTCTTTGTTTTGTTCTAATAACAATGTAATTAATCTAGTCTCTTACCATCCTTTTGCAATGTCATGTAGAGTAGATAAGTCTCCTCTGCTTTTCATGTCTTAAAACTAATTTGTTTAGAGTTTGAACTTGTGTGCTAGTGCTCTGTATGGGTTGTTGATTCTTGGTAAATTTAGATCATGATTTTTTGAATGCCTTATCCTATATGTATCTGAAGATGCATTACTGGCTTAATGCATTATAAACTATATCCTCTGATGTTACTTTTGTGGCACGAATCATGAATGATGAGTTTCTTGAGTATGTTCTGTCTTGAAAACATGAATTTTGATGCTGTTGAGGCCATCAATACTATGGCATATTCACAGGTCCGATCTTTTAAACAAGTTTGCTGTAGAATATTAACTTACGAATCATTACCATATGGTGTTCAAAGGCATCCACTGAGGTTACTGCAGAAAGATTCTTTTGCATGGGTTGAGCTAATTTGTTTCACTGTTCTGTGAACTAAAAAACCTTTATTAGTCACTGTAATAAAATAGTTTCAACATTAGTTCTTCAAGAGATTGATGGTTGTGTGATGAGGCATTTAGGTTTATGATAATAATTATTAAATTTGTCCACTCTAGCCTAAACTAGGATCCTCTGCAATCAGGAGGAGAAGAAAAAACAGAGGGAGAACAGTTGCCAGCAAATTGTTTGCAAGTAGTTCTGCAATGCGTATTATAGCCTGGTAAACATAAAATAAATAAAGTCATATGTGGCTTATTCTGAGTAGAACTGTGGGATGCAATCATTTCTTTGTATACTTTTATATTGAAAACCCAGTGCATTGTAGAACTTATCTTCCAAGTCAGGTCATGATTGAGTTGAATAAAATAGCCAAGTGATTGTTATATACCACCATCTGGAGCTGTTGATATATTTTACGGAGTCACTTCCCTAAGTTACTTTTATGCAACAAAAATGGTGATTAGATTCCTTTCATCTCATAAGTGGATTCTTTAGGGATAATCATCATTGGGACTGTTCTTCTTCATTCTGGCAGCAACACCTAAGTCAGTTATCTTCATTATTTTCTTGATTTATGATATTCTGATTTACTCTTTTAATTTTGCATTGAACCTTTTTCTTTGGAGAAATGAAATTTTATGCTCAACTGTTTATTTCTTTTTCTTTCTCTTGGAGTATAACCACTAACAGTCTTTAATCCTGTCAGCATCGAGAGGAACTTGTTGATGCTATACGTCATGGCTTGTTGGCTTTGAAGTCTGATAAAACAGCTTCAAATGCACAAGCACGCTTGCCAACTTATGGTACTCAGGTACTCCCCAGTGCCTACTGGTTTGACAGTATTATACTAATTGGATAATTGGCTCCAAGCTTCATCACATGTTTGCCTCTTTGTTTCCCATTTCTCTAAGGTGACAGTGCAAATGGAATCCGAACGGCAAATTGACAAACTTCGGCGCAAAGAGGAAAAGCGACATAAGCGCGGACCTGACTATGTGGCTGACACCGGCTTATCTTCTGCAAGTTTTTCCTCTTTACTCCAAGCTAGTGAGAAGAAAAGTCCTTTTAATGATCTTGTCGGAACTGGCGAACACTTGCTGCCTGTTACGTGAACTTCCTCAGGGAACTATAAGGAAACATCATAAGGGATATGAAGAAGTCATTATTCCACCGACACCCACAGCAGAAATGAAATTGGGTGAAAAGCTGGTATCTCCTTCACTGCCAAATTACTGCCTTATCACATAGGTTAACTGTTAATATTAAAAAATAATTTTTAGCTTCTTGGCATCACTGGAACAGTCAACATGTCTGGAAATATTTCCATAATGTAGATCAAGCATATTTCTTACACTTCCTCTTGCACATAAGTTGGATCTAACATGTGAAGCATAGGATCTAAATGCAACTGCATTAGACAACAATAGGAGGACGGATGTGAATAACATGCATAATGTCCACAGGAGAGAGTGCCAAGATTCCAAACCATCTTGGTCACTGTTCTTGACAGCTTAAGCTTTCGTGAGAAACAATGTTCCAACAAAACCAATGAAGAAAGAGAGAAAAAAAATGTCTTTTTCTTATGAATACACATCTTTCCTCCGGTGAAATGCCGAGCTATTGCGAATGTGCTTTGTGCATGGTACTCATTGGGAAGTGGGGTTGTGTTCTTTGCTTAATATGTTTTCTGTTTGTTTATTTATTATCTTACTGCACCTTTTCATTCTTATTCTCCATCAGATTGAAATAAAGGAACTAGATGACTTGGCCCAAGCCGCTTTTCATGGCTATAAAAGCCTCAATCGTATTCAGAGCCGGATATTTCAGACTGTTTATCATACAAATGAAAACATATTGGTGAGATTTTTCTTTTTTATTTAGTGGATCTTGGACAATTGAATTGTATGTTGAAAGCCATTCAACAAGTATCCTCTGATTTTAATTTCTTATACTTGCAGGTTTGTGCTCCGACTGGGGCTGGTAAAACAAACATAGCTATGATTGCTATTTTGCATGAGGTATGCATCTATGATACCCTAAACTTTGGAGTGGCAGCAAAGTTGTTGATCGTATCATTATAGTCCCAAATCATTGCTTATGGCCTTAAATCAAATTTTCTTCACCAGTTATATTGAAAAGATCACCTGGTTGTCATATCATTATATAGCACTTGAAGCCAGATCCACTGGTGACCAATCATGACCTTATTATGAGTTTATTATGGCATGTGCATGCCTTGGTTTTATCTTGTCCTTTTCTGTTTGTTTTTTCTTTTGATTCTTAGAGGAAACACTTGATTGGATTTGTTTACTGGCCAGCGTAGATCTTATGCAGGACAAAAGTCTACTCTGAGATATGCAATTGGAAATGGACCTTAGTTTCTTGATCATCTTTGGCAGGTTGGCCAGCACTTCAGGGATGGTTACTTGCATAAGGACGAGTTCAAGATTGTTTATGTTGCTCCAATGAAGGTAAGAGCTGCCTTTGCTCCATTGCTTTTTCACATGCATTCCCTCTGAGACTCTTACAGTTGCAATGACTTCTGCTGCTTAGCCACAAAAATTTTCTCTTTTCAGTAATGAGTTGCCCTTGGTTGACCTTGTCTCTCTAGCTGATGTTTTCTGCTCCCCTGTTAGGCATTGGCTGCTGAGGTCACATCAACATTTAGTCATCGGTTGGCTCCACTTAATGTTACTGTGAGGGAACTTACTGGGGACATGCAACTTTCCAAATATGAACTTGATGCAACTCAGGTTATGGGTTCTCCCTTGTGCGTATCTCTTTCGTAACATGTCTGTTAATAGTTGCTTGACCGTTATTCTTATCATCAGATGATAGTAACTACACCAGAGAAATGGGATGTTATTACACGCAAGAGCAGTGACATGTCACTTTCTATGCTGGTGAAGCTCTTGATTATTGACGAAGTGCATCTGTTGAATGATGATAGAGGCCCTGTAATAGAAGCACTGGTTGCTAGGACTCTTCGCCAGGTACATACCTAAAGCGTTATCAATACTTTTTGGGTGACAATGGGAACCAAATTGGCAAGATAGAATGTAGAATGAAGTTTTACTTTGTGTGGTGGAAAAATTCAGTATTAGAACAAAGTGCAATGACTCTAGGTGATTGAATTGGAGGAATATGTAGAATAAAAAAGCAGACATATCTCTTTTATTACAGTTCTGTTTTCCTTTGTATATTACCTTTTATGAGGATATGTAAATTATTCTGACTTGATTAGCGTTTTATTTGTATGAAATGCATATGTATTTTTCACTTTGTTGGAACATAATCATTAATAGTGTCACAGTGCAGAGTTTAGGTTCAAGAACTTAAAACTGTATCTTTTCGCTGTGCCTGTCCTCTGAGTACATATGTGCTGACCCTTTTTGGTCGCAAAGGAGTTTTTGGGCATTGTACATTGCCATACATCAGGCACTTTTTGGTTTGCTCTGTTGGATGGATTTTTAATTTACTCAGTTTGCTTTATCCAAATATGTAGCTGGATATGATTGAATCTGATTATGGTGGCAGGTGGAATCAACACAGTCAATGATTCGCATTGTAGGCCTTTCAGCTACCCTACCTAATTATCTTGAGGTGTTGTCTATGAATAAATTTGTTAGACTTTGCTTGTTGAGTTCTCTATCTCTGAGGCTTCTTAGGAGATATTGTATCTTTCTTCACTGTCCAGGTTGCTGAATTTCTGAAGGTGAATGCACAGAAGGGATTGTTCTTCTTTGATTCTAGCTACCGTCCTGTGCCTCTTGCTCAACAGTACATTGGTATTAGTGAGCACAACTACTTTGCTCGCACTGAGTTGTTGAACGAGATATGCTACAAGAAGGTATGCTCTATTTACCCATTTAGATAATATATTTTTCTTATTAAATACTTATGCTCCCAAAATATGTGATTTAGGAGAGATACTTGAATGGTATTTTAGGTGGTTTCGGTTCAGTTGATGCTTTTACTTTCAGGTTGTTGATTCACTAAAGCAAGGTCATCAGGCAATGGTATTTGTGCATTCGCGGAAGGACACTGCAAAAACAGCAGAGAAGTTGGTAAGGCTATTTTAAGAATGAGATTTGTCCATTTCATCATCTGAGTATAAATGGATTTGTTCTGGTAAATAGTACTTTTGGCTTATGTGTAAACGTTTGCTTCAGCTGAAAATTTGATAAACCACTGAGAGTCAAGTTTGACTTAGAATTTTGACACCAATATATATGACTTAGATATTCTGCCTTTAGGGCATAGCCATGTTCCAATCTCTGGAAGGGAAAATGGATTTTCTGCTGTTGTCTCTCATTTAATCCCCAATTTTGCAGCAATTTGAAAATGTAGCTTGTGCGTTAATCTAATTGCTGCATTCGACCCCCCCCCCCCCCCCAAAAAAAAAAAAATCCTAATTGCTGCAATAACATCTTTGTTTGCTTAGTCATCTTATGCATTTTCCAATGTTGAGTAGGTTGAACTTGCACGAAAGAATGACGAGCTGGATCTCTTTAGTAATGATGATCATCCTCAATTTTCATTAGTTAAGGTAAGGTGTAAATTATCTTAATTGATTGGTACTTTAAGGTATTAGTCACGTTTGTGGCGCAAATGACATTCTAGTACTTTATCCTTTTTAGAGGGAAGTCCACAAGTCCAGAAACAAAGATCTTGTTCAACTTTTTGAAGCTGGTGTTGGTGTCCATCATGCTGGAATGCTACGTGCTGACAGGGGGCTGACTGAACGCCTCTTCTCTGATGGATTATTGAAGGTTGAGTATCCAACTGGTAGTGTGATATTCTTGAGTTGCACAGTTATTGTAACTGTCTTCTGAGATTCTGCATTTGCTGTTTTAGGTGCTCGTTTGCACTGCCACTTTGGCGTGGGGAGTAAATCTTCCAGCCCATACAGTTGTCATAAAGGTTGACTTCCATTTCTTTAGTTCCTATTGTTGTTATCCTAAAATTTTGTTAGCTGTTTATATGATGATATCATTTCATGTGGAGCAAATAATAATTTATGCAACTCAAGCGCTTTGGTTTTCAATGTTCTGAGCAGTATGGTTCACAGAATAACTTTCTTCATTTTTTGCTATCTGAAGCAGTGCCCACTGAATGAAATGTTTACAAAGTCTTTCTAGCTTCGTTACTATGCAGAAGCACTTCTTAGGCCAAAGATGATAGGTTTTCTTTCCTTGGGTTCACTGCTGGTGCAAACATTCAAAGTCCATGTTCAAAGATCATCATACCAGTGTATAGATCCTGTGTGCTTTGCATCAAGATGGAAATGAAAGAGATATCCGTCTATTTTGTATAATGAAACAGAGGATGCTTCTTCAGTAATACATGTTAGAGCTTTTAATATAAAACCACGCTTTCTTAAGCGCTTTTAACTTTTAGTAAGTCAGCAGTGGCATAACAATTCCAGATTATATTGGAGCTGGATGTCTGGAGTTTGATTTCTCATACTTCCCATGGGTTTCTCTCTTTTCTCCACATAAATTTTCACACACACCTTAATCCACTTGTATCAACTTTGATGCTTCAAGCTTTGGTTATGCTATCATCATTTGTGAGGGAGAGTGTTAGGTGCATTTGCGCACGCACATGTGCTCACATTAACATTTTAAGCTTTTGAGACAAAGGGTCTCAGTTTCGCACTCAACTTTAGAATGGTAAAAATGCTGGAAATCCTGTATTGGAATCTATCCAATTTCCTGCTTTGCCTAATTTATAGTAAGTTTACATACTTCAGCCTTAGGCAAAACTACTAGTTTACGTGTGAAGAGTGTTAGAGCATTTTTTATAGTAAACCCTGCTTTCATCTAATAGCTTCAAATTTTTTCATAAGATGGCAAATGGCTCACAATTCTACCACATGTCATTAATCTTTCTGAAAGTTGCTAATCACTTTAGAATTGACCTCGAGGTTCATATTGAAATTTTCTTTCATGGTTGGTAGTTTCAAATGTCTATTTTTAGTTCTTTAAATGTAACTCTTTTTTCTTCTTTTCCCTCCATGTGATGCCTTAAGAAAAGTTATTTCTACTAATTAGTAAAACATAAAAATGGCTGCACGCCATCGTAATGATTGTTGGATGCATAACTGTTTTCACATTATTTTGTTCATGCTTGTCACCTAGTTTTGCACTTGTATTACAGCTCCTCTTTTCAGGTCAAAAATTTCGTATGACATTATTTTACATTGTTTGAGCCGACATTTGGTGTTTATCCCAGGGAACCCAATTATATGACCCAAAAGCTGGTGGATGGAAAGACTTGGGCATGCTTGATGTGATGCAAGTAAGATCCAAATTGCCACATGTTAAGTATGGAATATGCCATGATTCTAAAATTTAACTTTGCTCTCCGAAATTATTACTTCAGATCTTTGGACGTGCTGGGAGGCCTCAGTTTGATAAAAGCGGTGAAGGAATAATAATTACATCTCATGACAAATTGTCATACTATCTGCGGCTGCTGACAAGTCAGCTTCCCATAGAAAGTCAGGTACAGTGTACTAATATTTGACTTGGCTTCAACAATTTATAGTTTTGTCCTTGTCAAGGTTGTCATCATTTAGTTTCTACTTACTGGACGCTGTCAATTAAACTGCCGTCCTTGCTATTCATCTCTATCTCTATCTCCCTTTGTAGAGATGGGGTGGGGTGATACCATGTAATAAAGCAGACGGAAAAGAATGGAAAAAGAACAATTGTTAAAGCCTCCAATGCTAAATGTAGACAGGATTTTTGTTGAGTTTATGGTCATATCTAAACATGCAAAGTTTAGGTAGCTTACTTCTAGTTGAGTTAGTTACTAAGTTACATCATGTTTTGTGCTTGACGAGCAAACACTTCAATTTAAATTTGAGAGAAGCAAGATCATGTCAAGTGCCTGGGTTACACTTTGAAGTTTTTTCTTAAATATTTGGATTTAATGCAGTTCATCTGACTGGTAAAGGCTATTGTTGTATTGAGATAATGGTGCTTTGAACTGTTTATGATGTATTATTCTGCACAACCAACTGGTAGGTAAAACACCAAAGGGGCTTTATTGTTTGCACAGCTTTTGAAATAGCAATCATCATCTCCATGGCCTATTTGACAAGACTGATTGATAGAACTACGAGACACTGTAAGTTTAGGAATACGCAACCAAACAATGTTACGAGATAGACTTTCCTGCAATTATTTCAAAATGCTCCACATGAATACATCTTGAAGAAAAAAACTATGCCAACATAGATGGCTTGATTTCTTCTCATTGTAAGCAATTTTTTGTGCATTGCTATCTATACCTGACTTTGTTGCCTTATAACGATATTAGTTAGATTATGTCTTGTCTTGCTCCTTTCCTTTTGGGCCTGAATTCTTGTTTGCATTGGAAGGCTCCTAAAATGAATTTCCAGATCTGCAACTGCCCTAGAGAGTTTGGAATAAATTATCAGACTTTTGTCTGATTGGATTAGATGATTCTCCTTCCTTTCTTATATTGTTGAAATTACTCCCTTGGGTTTGTCTTATTCTTTGTCATGGCTTTTTTCATAATTTGTGTTGGACCCCAGTGATTGTTGATGCTACAGTTTATATTAATTGCTGCGGACCAAGGACTTTAGAGGCACAAGAGAAGAATTTTTTTTTTTTTTTTTTTTTTTGGGGGGGGGGGAGTAGAGTTACAAAGTTTTGCTAATTTCATGAATGTTGTCAGCCACCACCTGCTTTTCGCATTGGTTGATATGCCTTCTTTACTGATGCTTGTGTCTTTTTTTGCAGTTTATTAGCTCTCTGAAGGATAACCTGAATGCAGAGGTGGCTCTTGGTACTGTGACTAATGTTAAGGAAGCATGTGCATGGCTTCGATATACCTATCTTGCAGTGAGAATGAGGTTGAACCCTCTAGCTTATGGGATTGGATGGGATGAGGTATTTTTTAAGATTATAGGAAATCTATTTGAATATTTCAGGCTCCTAAAGAAAGTTCTGTGGTACTTTGTTTTTCCTTTAAAGAGAGTGAGCTTTGTGATAAGAACTGTGAATGAGGTATTTTGCCTTTCAGTTGAGGATAACATTTGCTTCACCCACTACATAGTGGAGACATATCCAAAATTCTACTTCTTCCACTCACTTCTTTAGAAAAATAAGGATCATGGTAGCATGCTGATTGGTTTGCTTAAAAAGTTGAGAAATTAGTTGAACCTTTAAGTTGGAAAAATTATGATACACCCAGGACTATATTATATCTGCAATCATATTTCTCAGCAATATAGTAAAAGAAAATAGAAAATAGTGTAAGAGTTAGTAATAGTAACATCAAAAAGGTTTTTCAGATGAATTGGATTATTAAAAATATGCTGTTTTCCACCAGGTTGTTGCAGATCCTTCTCTCATGTCAAAGCAAAGGGCTCTTGTGACAGATGCTGCTCGTGCACTTGACAAAGCAAAAATGATGCGGTTTGATGAGAAAGTGGCAATTTTTACTGTACTGAGCTTGGCCGTATTGCAAGCCATTTTTACATCCAATATTCTAGTGTTGAAACGTACAATGAAATGATGCGACGCCATATGAATGAGAGTGAGGTCAGTGATGATGAATTATTACTTTGGTTGATGTACTTTAAGATTTGCACAAAGAGATAGGGAGCTATCATGACCTTGCAATGGGAGTTCAAATGACTGCTTGTCTGAAATGACTGGCAATCTGCTTATCTAGCTCGAGCTTTCATCTGATGTTGTACTTATAGTGTTTGTCATCTTTTTAGATGTTTTTTAGTTTCTAACTGGTCATAGGTTGTAAGTCTCTCATGGTGGGGCTGCCTTTTTATTGGCTTTGCAGGTCATTAACATGGTTGCCCATTCTTCTGAATTTGAGAACATTGTTGTACGAGAGGAAGAGCAGAATGAACTTGAAACGATGGCACGCACATCATGCCCACTTGAAGTGAAAGGAGGTCCTTCAAACAAACATGGGAAGATATCCATCCTTATTCAGGTTCTGCCTTTTTTTCTATTCGGGCTCTTACTTTATTATAACCTTGATGACCCATTTTGATGACTAATTTTTGGATTGTGGAATTTGCAGTTATACATATCTCGTGGCTGGATCGATACATTTTCATTAGTTTCTGATGCTGCATATATAAGTGCAAGTCTGGCCCGTATCATGCGAGCTTTGTTTGAGATTTGTTTACGCAGAGGCTGGAGTGAGATGTCTCTTTTCATGTTGGAATATTGCAAGGCTGTGGATCGCAAAGTTTGGCCCCATCAACATCCACTCAGACAATTTGACAAAGATCTTTCTCCAGAGGTCTGTACAAAGTGACAAGACTATCCACTGTAGTGGTTCTCCACACAGTCTGATAAAATATTCATTTTTGGTAGGTCCTGCGGAAGCTTGAGGAACGGGGTGCTGACTTAGATCACCTGCTGGAGATGGATGAAAAGGATATTGGAGCCCTGATTCGCTATGGGCCTGGAGGGAGGGTATGACTCTTGTGGATATAGTATTTGTTAAAGATTGTTAATCCTCAATGCGTCAAACATTCTTAGGTCCTCATTGATGACTCGATTAAATACTGAAACTAAAAACATTGATACATAATAAGATTGAGCATGTTTAATAACACTAACTAGTTTGGACTCAGTAGATAAATAAGTTAAGATGCATTTAATGTGTCAATTAAGGAATGGGTTGCTTAATTGATTTAATGGAAAAAGAATTCATGGAAATATAATTTCACCAATTATGTTGTTGAAAACTACTGACAATGCTCAATGTTTGGTAAGAAACTAGTAAATATTCGGTGTCTATTTTCGACTATCATCAAACAATAGTTTGCTTCCATTTTCAGCACTTAATGTTGCTGACCCTTAAAATTTAGAGCTCAAACCTTTCAGTACTTATCTTTGGGTTTTATCATGCAAGCCTTCAATGCAACCTCTTCTCTTTCAATTGTGTTTTGGACAGTTAATCAAGCAGTATTTGGGTTACTTTCCATCGATACAATTGTCGGCAACTGTTAGTCCAATAACCAGAACCGTTTTGAAGGTATTGCAGGACACCATTTGTGCATCATTTGATGGTTTTGGGAAAGCAATGCTGACCTAGTTGCATTTTACTACTCAGGTGGATTTGCGTATTACACCAGACTTCACATGGAAAGAACGTTTTCATGGTCAAGCAGAACGTTGGTGGATCCTTGTTGAGGTTCTGACTTAAAAGCATGCTATTTCTTTTACTATATGTTTGATAACTTTGTTTTGGGATTGTCCCTATCAGTGTTTCATTGGTGAAGTTCGGTTTGAGCAGTTGTTTTTGTGAAGTTCACCACTGAAATTTCTTTTTTAGTAGTACACACTTTTTTGGTTGGTTTTGTGCAAAACGAAAGTACATCATTCTGTTGTTAGCGAATATATAAATTATGCAAAACTGGCTTGTAAAAATACATCCTGTCCCAATTGTCAAAAGGATATTGTTTATCCTTTTGTTGTGAAAATGCTATTATTTGTTGAGTATGGAACAATCTGTAGGATATGCATCTGTATTGGGTATACTTTTGTAGGTTTGATCTGTTTTTCAGGTAAAAGAATGATTCACCTCTTTTTTTGTGTTAGTTATAGGCATAAGCACATGTTGTTCAACTCCTTTTGGGAGGAAATGAAAGAAAATAACTTTTTTCGCGGTACTTTTAAGCTTTTGCTATGGTTTCGTATTGTATTAGAGAAACAAAGAAGAGCAATCTATGTAATGTGTACAGTTAGTTTGGTTTGGGCCACACCGGGTAAGAGTGCAGTGAACTCGAGATTTGACACCTCAATTGATGTTCTTTAGCAAATAGGCTGAAAAAATGAGGACAATGAAAGAACTTTTGGCTTCAAATTTCCTTTGGCTAAGCCCTTATCCGATGATAGTTTCAAGTATAATATTCCAGTTCACGTGTTCTTTTTTTCAATATGTCATAGCTATTGACCCAACATGGATGATATGGTATATTCAGTTGGTTATCACTCTCACTTGGAGCTTGGTGAATTTATTGTCCACAGGATTCTGAGAATGATCACATTTATCATTCAGAGCTGTTCACTCTAACAAAGCGGATGCCTAGAGGTGAACCACAGAAGCTTTCATTTACTGTTCCAATCTTTGAACCTCACCCTCCGCAGTACTACATCCGTGCTGTTTCGGATTCATGGTTGCATGCTGAGGCTTTCTACACCATAACGTTCCACAATCTGCTGCTGCCTGAGGTGTTTGATTTTGTGCTTATCTTTCTCTGTGGATAAAAAGTTAATATAATCTTGCTTTTTATCTTCCTTACGGAGTTTAATGCCTTTTTTATTAAGACTATTATTGTTGAGTTTATATTGAAAGCTACTGATTTTTCCAGGCACGTACTACACATACTGAACTTTTAGATCTAAAGCCTCTACCAGTTACTTCACTTGGAAACCCTATCTATGAAGCCTTGTATAAATTTTCGCATTTCAATCCCATTCAAACACAGGTTTGAGTCATTTTTTATCTGCATTTAACTTGGTTTCTGTAAATCACTTTCTTATCATCATCTTTATAAAGTTAACTTTCTTCTTGAAAACTGTCAGACCTTTCATATTCTCTATCACACGGACAACAATGTTCTCTTGGGAGCTCCAACTGGAAGTGGCAAAACGATATCAGCTGAGCTTGCTATGCTTCACCTCTTCAATACTCAGCCAGATATGAAGGTGCATGTCTAGACTAACTTATTGTGTATTGGCAATGGAGGATGTAAAGAAAGAGCATGTTTGGCTCTCAAGGAATATAAACCAATGGGTCTGTTCTAGTTATTCCATATGAGCGTTGCTCATTTGATGTTGTGAAAATGAAAAGGATTGATTGTTAAGAGGAGAAAGCAAAATCTGTAAAACCTATCTTACCTAGAAAACCGGGTGCTATGCTGAACTGTTATTGCAAGTTGAGTACCATATATCCCAGTTGACAACTTTTTAACCTGTTGTACAAGATAGTTAACTTGCCTAGAATGGTAAGTAGTACATACGTAAAGGCAAAGTCATTGGTTTTTTACTTGTGGGAGTTCAGCTGTTGTTTGATTTGTTTCTCGAGTTGATGACCTACTTTCTGAGCGCTGTGTAGCTTCTTTTAATGCAAATCGATGACTTATACTGAAATATGAAAGGTGTTATGGGTGGAAAGAAATGTGACGCCCAGGCTGGTCTCAGATCTCATCAGGATTTGTAGCTTCATGTCCCATGTTGGTCTCAAAATAAATAATCAGAGTTAAAAAGAAACTAAAAAAATGACACAGCCGTTATCGGTGCTATGGTGTGCTCAAACATAATCACATGGACCTTACTATTTGTCAAGCTGTTCTCACTTCGCTAGGCCTTAGCAGTGTTCTATGGGCAAAAATGAATCTGATGCAAAGATACTGGACTTAGGAATTAGTTTGATTTTTGGCCCAAAGAAAAGACGTTTTTGATTGCCACCAGTTATTGTTTTCAATCATCTAATTTCCTTTTCATGGCCTATATGAAGCTTCATCATGGTCTAATGTGTTTTTTGATCTCCAGGTTATTTACATAGCACCTTTGAAGGCTATTGTTCGAGAGAGAATGAATGATTGGAAAAAGCGTCTGGTCTCTCAGCTTGGGAAACAGATGGTGCTTATATGGTTATTGATTATAATGTTATATGTTGAGCATGACTGTTTTTTAGGTGTTGACAATCTTTTTAATTAGGTGGAAATGACAGGAGATTATACTCCAGATCTTTTGGCCCTATTGTCTGCAGACATTATTATATCTACTCCTGAGAAGTGGGATGGTATTAGCCGTAATTGGCAGAGTAGAGGCTATGTTACTAAGGTAAATTTTGTTTTGTCGGTTAATTATATATTCTTTTTACGTTCAACACATAATTTGTGTAATTAATAGGTTGGACTTATTATTTTGGATGAGATACACTTACTAGGAGCTGATCGAGGCCCAATTCTTGAGGTATGTGTTTTTATCACGTCTTCTCTCAAGTACATACCTCCACCTGATCAAGCTTCTGGAACTCATGACTGTGGTGAATTTTATTTATTTATTTTTAAAATGGCATGAAAGAAGTGCTGGTAATGTTAGGATGAAAAGTGCTTGCGCTATTAGGAAGTCATTTCATCCAAACAATTGATGAGTGTGGCATTGCCAGCAAGTATTGCTTCATTCGGTGCATTATACAGTATTGAAGTTATTGACCATGGCATTGCCGGCAAAAAAATCTTAGATTTACTTATTTTATATGAAACAGAGTGGACTCAAAGTGAGGCGCTGCTTTTTAGTACTAATCTAAAACTGTTGAAGTCTTTAAGAATTCGTGTCTTAAAAATGAAGCAAAGCCCTTAGTTTGTAAATCAGGAATTGATGCCTTTCTCTGATCAGTCTTGTGGTGCAGCTCTTTCAATAGTATCTTTCTGCTGATTTTGGATCTTTTTCGTGTATCTAGCTTTGAATACATACCTTGTGCTCTTTAGCTATCTATCTTTATTTCTTCCTGTTAGAAAGTCCAACCGAAAGTTTAAGCTGATAGGAGGAGCAAAACTACATGAATATAAAGAGCATTTAGGACCTATTGTCAAGCAATGTGGGATAATTCTTCAACACTTCCTGAATGGAAAAAAAGAAGAAGCTCAAATCATCAGGTGGAGAGATCAAAGTGTATTAGGACCTGCTAAATGCAGTCCTTATCAAAGCATTCCTAGCAAATAAAGCTTAAGATTGTGGTTGAGACGTGTAGTTCATAAACCGATATCTATGTAGTATAGATCTATTATCAGCTTGTGGAAGTGTATATAGTATTATAGGGATTAGTTGGCAGATAGATATTTAATGAGGTAGTTAGGTTTCTTGTGATAGTCTCCATGCTTTAAATAGAGAGCTCTATTTAATTTTCTATAAAGCCATTTGAGAAACGCATAGTCCTTTGGATGTTTTACTCCCCCTTTCTCTTGCAATTCTAAATCTTCACAAGGCTGGCTATGAGCCTAGAAGTGTACTGTGAATATGTCCTGTTGGCTTATGATGTGATTAAGGACCTTCTTAGACAAGGAGATTTGTCTTAGCGCGTATGTTAAGCCTAGGCCTACTACTCTTTCTGGAGATCCTATGAAGATTGTACAAGTGTGCGGTTGAACTTGAGAGTCATGGGTGGCTTCTTCCAACAAAGGTGTAAATAGGTCTGTTAACTAGTGCCAGTAAGGACACCTGCTAGGAGAACCCTTTCTGGAGTAGCTCTGATTTAAATACAGATGGCTAGTTCATTATTGTCTTATTTAGGAAAAAAAATTAATTAAGGATGATTTGACTCTGAATAATTGAGTATCCAATGGTAATATTTGACTCCAGGTAATTGTTTCAAGAATGAGATATATCTCATCTCAGACAGATCGAGCCGTGCGGTTTGTTGGCCTTTCCACTGCTCTAGCCAATGCAGGGTATGTGTAGCTCTTGAAAATCTCTAGTTTTGTTTAATCTAACATGTAGTTGTTTCTTTCTCTGATAGCTCTTCGATGAGGCTTACTTAAACAATTTGGAGTCTATACTGGATTTTTGGAATGTGGCTTTTCTTTATAATATATTTTAGATTGCTGGGTAGAGTATACCTGCATTCTATTATTTATTCTATCCAGACAGATAAGTCGTGTATGACATTATTCATTTTGCTTGGGAATCTGGAAAGATTAATAGCAACCAATGTATCTATTGGCCCCGATATAGAGGTTCAAAATGTTATTTATGTTGATGAACTTGTGCAATAAAGCTGCTTCTTGCCACTGGTTTGATAAGGAGAGGTGAGGAGTTTTCAATTCACTTCTATAACTGTTATATGATAATGTGATGGATAAGTGGAATGATATACATTATCAATGAAGTTGAATTATGGTATGTGTTGTTTGTGCAGGGTTAGTGTGTATATAGACCCGCTTTTGTGCAATTAATTTTTGTGTTCAGACAAATTTTAACCTTTTGTCCTTTTACTTGGGCAGACATATAATTATAACCCATTTAAATATACTTCAGCTGTAAGTGATTTAATTAGATCAAAATTTGCTCATTTATGGGGAAATAATATCACTTGTTTACTGAGTTTGCCTTTTTACTTTAAATTTCAAATATTATCCGTAGCTTTATACTCAATGTTTCAACATTTTACGACGTGGTTAAGTTGCATAGTATTAAGCCTGACATTTTCACTCATGGAGATAAGATTGTGTGAGATACGAAATTCTTTGTTTCTTTATTTGAGATGATTGCTTCTATTAAAAAGATTGGTGAATACAACTGGGAAGTATTCTCTGATCTTTGTAATGATTTTCTTGCCATAATTAGTGATTTGGCTGACTGGCTGGGGGTTGGGGACACTGGACTCTTCAATTTCAAGCCAAGCGTGAGGCCTGTACCTCTTGAAGTTCATATTCAGGCAAGTAGAAGCCATGTTTTGAACCTCTTTCCTTTTATTCTTTTTTTTTAATCTGTCATAATTTTTAATCTCTCACTACTTGCATAACACATTAAATTCTCTGTTGCTGATATATTGTTCTGTCCTATTTCTTTTAAATTTCAAGTAGTGAGAGTAAATAGTCTCCCCATATAGGTGACAGTTCCTTCAAAAGCAATTGAAGGGGGTGATAATTTCTTCAGTTCATACCAACAGTTATGCTCTGATAAGGAACCATTTTCTCTTGTAAATTATTATGCCAACAGTTACGCTCTGATAAATCTTACTTCCACTCTTTTCCTGAATCACATATTTGTGAAACATAAATTATCAGACCACCTGAGCAAATCATAACTGTAAAAATTAAAATCCAATACATACTTGTTTGATTGTGACGGGATTGCGATGCTTATTTTTGCTCCTGCTAGATTATCTTGAAATTATGTGTACCCTATCAAGGTTGCAACAGTACACTGGTTTGAGCGCTTTTACTTTGTTGAGCAGGGGTATCCAGGAAAATTTTACTGCCCCGGATGAATAGCATGAATAAACCATCATATGCTGCAATCTGTACTCATTCACCAACAAAGCCAGTTCTCATCTTCGTCTCATCACGGCGACAGACGCGGCTGACCGCATTGGACCTTATTCAGGTAATAACTGAGATTAGTGGAGACATTACATTTCTGTGATACTTTGCTTACTCAGTTTTCACATGACCAGTTTGCAGCTTCAGATGAACATCCTAGGCAATTTCTTAACCTGCCTGAAGAAGAGCTGCAGATGGTTCTCTCCCAAATTACCGATCAAAACCTGAGGCACACCTTGCAGTTTGGCATTGGGCTACATCATGCTGGACTCAATGACAGGGATAGATCCTTGGTTGAGGAACTTTTTGCTAACAACAAGATCCAGGCAACTTTCATAAGCCTAGATGAATTCACCTCTCTCTCTCTCTCTCTCTCTCTCTCTCTCTCTATTTATATATATATATATATATACACACACACACACACACAAATAGATATACATGTTGGCTTATCAGACTTACAAGGTTCCCTTCATTCATGAATAGGTATTGATATGCACCAGCACCTTGGCATGGGGTGTGAATCTTCCAGCTCATCTTGTAATAATCAAGGTATGCAGAAATATCGGGAGTCCCATGATGTTTTTGATCTTAACAAATATGATTAGACATGTGGCAATTTCAATATGAATATTTACTTAAAAAGGATTTTTGTCTAGGAAGATATTATCTAGAGCAGCATCTGGCTTACTTCGTACATCTCATGGAATAAGTTAATACAACTTTCCTATTTTCAACTTCAAGCTGTTTATAGGCATGAAAGATTTTCCTACCAGTTTGGTATCTGCTGGAAAGGTCATCTGCATTTAATTAAAGGGCAGAAGGAAGAGAGGGGGAGTTAACTTTGTGAAGATAATGAGTTATCGTTGCTTTAAATTTTCAAATTAACTAAGAAAGCTTATAAGAAAAGGCTAAGTGGATTATAAATTATACTCATCTCCATTCAATCAATGAAGCCCCCATGATTTTTCACATGGGGATCTCTTTGTGGGTTTAGTCATGAAAATGTGAAAGGAGAAAATAAATAAAAGGGAAACTATATACTCTTGGATGGCCTTTCTGATGATTCATTGCTTCCTTTACCCAGTATGGGAGTCCTCATGTTTTCTCTTGCCTCTGAAACAAGATGCGTTAGATTCAACTGTATCAGCTAGAAGAGTACTGAAGATTATTCATTAAGGCATAACAATCTACAGAGAGCCGCTTTGTTCCTTGTTCTGGAAATTTCAAAGTTGGTACTGTGATTGCTGATACTAACCCTTGGGCTAAACTTATCACTTTTCTGGTAATTGTTTAAAGAAGCAATAGGCAGAAGGGCTATAGTAGATTTTCAACCTTCAATGCTTCATGATTATTCTTACTCATGCACCCATACTTATGGACTTAGCAACAAAAAAACTTTCTACTCTGCAATTTTGTTTCTCCTTCTTAGAAGTTTAGAAATTGCATCGGTAGTTTTTTTATTCAGAAGTAAGGTTGCTGGTACATCGCTCACTTTACCTTCACATGTCAAATCATGTGCAGTACTCTAGGTTGGCTAGGTAATGATTTCTTAGCTTCATTTGCAGGGAACAGAGTATTATGATGGAAAATCTAAGAGGTATGTTGATTTTCCAATCACCGATATTTTGCAAATGATGGGTCGTGCCGGGCGTCCACAATATGATCAACATGGAAAAGCAGTTATCCTTGTCCATGAGCCCAAGAAAAGCTTCTACAAAAAGGTGAAAGGAGCTGATTTGTTATTTGCTTGTCTGTTCTTTTCAGAGCTGAAATACCCTACCATGCTTATCCTTTGCAGTTTTTGTATGAGCCCTTCCCGGTTGAAAGCAGTCTACGAGAGCAATTGCATGAACATATCAATGCAGAGATTGTTTCCCGCACAATCTGCCATAAGGAGGATGCGGTTCATTACCTTACTTGGACTTACTTGTTCCGAAGACTGGTAAATCCTTAGCCATCTCTAGAAGCTTGATTTATAGACTTTTGGGTCTCAATGGCTGAGTGACTTTCTGGTAGTGGATATTTTCTTACATAAAGTAATGAATTTTGACATATGAGCAACTTCACATATAAATTGTTGGAAAAAGGGAATCTGAAAAGTTCTCATATCCTGCATTTTAATGCTTTGACATCTGGAGTTCTCTAAAAATGTGAGAGTTGTTTATATTTCTTTAAATGCAGAACTAAGATTCTTCTATTATGCTTGTATTGATTTTGCTCATCAAATAAGACTGCAAGTGTACATATTTGCAATAAGATACCATGGAATAATCGTCTAAATTGATCAAAGAAATAGGTATTCTTTCTTTTTATCTTGGTTGTTGCTTGTGCAGAACTTCTTTTTGGCATCAATTGCATCATATAGATCCTGTGCCTTTTTGCCGTTTATAGCAATGAAACAGGGTATCATAAGCTTTTTCCTGGGCTAGTGATGGTATTATAACCTTATTTTTCCTCGTGATGGTAAAACCCTAATATGCTTATGTACTGGAAAATGGGGCTTTTGCTTTTTTCATTGCTTTAAGAAATTGACTGTTCATTTTTTTTCAATCAAGCCTTTTGGTGGGCACTGCTGCTTAAAAAGTAGTTTCTATGGTGGTTTGATTCATCCAACCTCTGTATAGTCACAAGGTCACAAGTTAATACTCTCAAATCATGTAATTGAAATTATGAACCATCTTCCACCGAGCAAGTTAAGGTACTCTAAATGTTGTACAATGGCTTTTCCTTTTCTACCCTGATTATTAAATTGTTCTCATGCATTATTTTGATAATTTGTAGATTTAGGGATGGTTATTTCTTTCTTCCTATGCCTTATGGGGTTGAGTCTTGAATTTAACTCAGTAGCACATCCAAATGGCATAATCTCTTTCCTGTTTCTCTTTCTGTTCACTTGCAAGTTCTGGAAACTAAGGTACCTCCTGATTTGCTCTAGTTCTAATGAGGTCATCTTTCTCTCAGACGGTTAATCCTGCTTACTATGGGCTAGATGAGACAGATCCCGAAACTCTCAGTTCTTACTTGTCCAGGTAATCTTGGGATTGTGGAGTTCATTTAATATCCTGACACATTTAAGCCTCTTTCTCTAGTAAATTACTGTTAGCAATCCTTTTACAAAGTTAGCTGGTGGTTGTTGTCTTCTAGGTTAGTACAAAATACTTTTGAAGATCTTGAGGATAGTGGATGCATCAAGACGAATGAAGACAGTGTTGAACCAATGATGCTGGGATCAATTGCATCTCAATATTATCTCAGCTACTTGACTGTATCAATGTTTGGATCCAATATAGGACCGGATACATCACTTGAAGTGAGGAGTTAATTCCAATAGCATAGACCATGAGGTCTTAATTAGTTAACTTTTGTAGCCACTTACGCTGTTGCTCATTGCAGGTGTTTTTGCACATATTATCAGGTGCTTCAGAATATAATGAACTTCCTGTTCGGTCATAATGAGGTATTGCAAGCATAGACTATTTGATGTCACCTGTGACAATTCAACGCTCCCATGAGCTGTATTTCTGAGCCATGTTTTAGTTCTCCGCTTGTTACTTATTCCAATGATTTCAGTAACAACTAAGATCTGCATATTTGGAAATACCTCGTTGATTCCTTGGGACTTAGTCACCCCCAGAATGTCACAGTAATAAATTCCTATTCATATTGTGACCTTTGTACACTTTAGCTATCTAGATGTTTATCAGAATCTTAACACGAATCTCACAAAAATAATCTTTAAGTGATGCTGAATCTCCTATACAATGTCTGATCTATTAAGCATAGTAGACATTACTCTGGCATAAGCCCGCTGCTATGTTTTATGCTTTTCTCAAGAGCTTGATAGTTGTGATTTGCTTCTGTTTTCTGTCACTAAATCCAAGATGTGTTTAGAGTCAGACAGCTATCACTGAATTGTGATAGCTTCCCACAGCTTCTATTAAAAACCAAATTGACAAGCATATGCTGGGAGTTCAGGCGTTTGCAGCTTTATAAGATATAGAGTAGTCATGTATTAAAACATAGCTAGGCAATGACATTATTTTATTTGTTGATAGGAGGGATTCCAACTTTCTTTTCTTAGCTTTCCTGCTTTTTTTATTTCATAGATATTCTCGACCACTCGCAGGATGTTTTCGTCTAGGTTACTCATGGTATTATTTGCATGTCAGTTAGCATTACTATTTGTTGAAATATTATCCCACATCAATTGACAATGGGTCCTTAATACTTCTTTATATTCATGTGATCTCCCTTCACCTATTAGCTTAAGTTTTTGGATTGGACTTTCTAACATGGTATCGGAGCCAGTTATTCCTTACGCGAAGGTGTGTGGTAAAACATTCCATGTAAAAGTGCATAGTAAAAAATTCCATGTGCAACTCATAAGCCGACTTGCATGTGAGAGAGGGTGTTGAAATATTATCCCACATTGGTTGACAATAGGTCCTTAATTCTCTTTGTATTCATGTGGTCTTCTTCCACCTATTAGCTTAAGCTTTTGGGTTGGACTGTCCAACACTATCGAATAAGCCTCTTTAAAGGGAACATCCCTTCTTGTTGAATTCATGCTTTTCCTGTGTTTACATTTAAGGGGAGAGAACTTTGAAGATATAATTCACAATTAAGGGAATGACAGGGTCTAATGATACTGAATTTATGGTTCATGAAGACAATAGTGCACTTTGATTCATTCTGCACTGAAATTCATAAAGAGGTCTACCTCATGGTATCACCACTTGTCGCCTCTTTCCTTTTGCAGAGTAACATGTCATCATTTTTGCTTTGTCACTGCAGAGTGGTGAATGATTTATCCATCTTTTTGAAACGAAAAACTTTTACAAGCTTTTATTCTATTTCAAATTCTAATGACTTATTAAATCACTTGAAACTTGTAAATGCTAGTGCGTTCCTAATACGTGCTGTTTGTTGCAGAGGCTTTGCATTGCATTTACTCCCTTAAATTGTTATATTTAGATTATTTTTGGAGCTTGTCAGCCTTATATTGTTTTCTCCTTTTCTTCCAGGAGCTTCACAATGCTCAATTGTCTGAGAAAGTCAGGTACAAGGTTGATAAGAATCGCCTAGATGATCCCCATGTTAAAGCCAATTTGCTATTCCAGGTTCTTTCGTGTTGCTTTTTCAGGCTTGACCAATTCTTTCCTGTTGTTGTTTGTTCCACTATTTATATAGCATAAACTTCTTGGGATTCAGGCACATTTTTCACAGTTAGAGTTACCAGTTAGTGACTATGTGACCGACTTGAAGTCAGTGCTGGATCAGAGTATTCGGATCATCCAGGCCATGATAGATATATGTGCAAACAGTGGTTGGCTGTCAAGCTCAATTTCTTGCATGCATCTTCTGCAAATGGTTATGCAGGTATGGATTTTTGCTCGTAGATCAAATTCAACCTTACATGAGACAATGATCTCTCTATGCAGTTGATTTATTATTGGAACAACTACCTTTGTCCCTTCATCTCTCTCACTAAAATTCTTATATTAATTTAGGGCTTGTGGTTTGATCAAGACTCTTCCTTAAGGATGTTGCCCAGTATGAATGATAATCTCGAGGATACCCTTAGAAGAAGAGGAATTGCAACTCTTCAGCAACTACTGGATATTCCAAAGTCATCCCTGCGGAGTATAATTGGAGATTCTCGCTGTCTAAAATTGTTGCAGGTATAGAATACTCTGAACATTGTTTGCATGGTTGAATGCATTTCTTGTGTGAACTTTGAGTTTGCATATTCTTCTGGCACCACTTCTTAGGGCAATTAATGGTTTAATTATCGTTTTGCTGATTTGAATATTATGGAGTTTGCCATATTAGCATTTCTAAACACAATAAAATCTATGCTTCTGCTAGAAGAGCCCCCATTAATTAACTTTTTTGCCCGACATGTTAACAGTTTAATTAACTCAGCCTTCACCTTTAAGCTGTTCAGACATATAACCATATCTTAAGTGGCTGTGGTAGGTTTATGTAGAAGATTTGACAATCTGGCAAACTGTAATTCCAACACGGATTGCAAAACATGAGGTCCATCATGTAAACAATCTGAATTTAAAAAGAGGGTTCTTATTTATCTAGTGCTTATACCCCTAATCTTAATTAATGAGGTGATATAAAGATACTGATTCATTTCAGTTCCTTTGTTTTAAGATTGGACTATACATAAATTTACTCCCTCAATTTCCTTTCCTAATATGTGTGTTCAGGAACTGGAGTATTTTCCACAAGTCAGGATGAAATTGAGAATTCAGAGGAAGGGCAGCACTGGAGAAAATTCTCCAACTCTGGATATTAGATTAGAGAAGACCAATCGGAGGAGAAGCACATCAAGAGCTTTTGCCCCTCGATTTCCCAAGGTATTGAACACCCAATTCTCTACTTAAAACTTTAGGTGAACAATCTAATTTAGTTTCTTACGTGATGCTTTTGACAGGTGAAAGATGAAGCATGGTGGTTGGTACTTGGGAATACCTCCACTTCTGAGTTATATGCACTGAAGAGAGTTTCTTTCACTGATCACTTAGTCACCCACATGAAGTTGCCCTCAGCACTGACTGATATGCAGGTTCAAATGAACATCCTCCCATTCTTAGCCAAACAATTTGTTTCTCCTTCTTATGCTGAAAAATTTCTTTCTTTCCAAGTTGATGTTCTGCAATGTCAATAGTCTTTATATACGGTCCTAAAAATATAGTATTTTGATCAGATGAAAGGATTACCTGAATAGTTGGAAGATAGTATTGCGTGAGATTGGGAAAGAGAGCGTATTTTGGAGGATTAATTGTGTTACAATGGTGATATATTCTTATCTGAAACTTTGGATATTATGCAATAAAGTCATTTAGTTGTTAGGTAGACATATGAGTCAACTTTAATGTGTTGATAATTGCCATCGGCCTTTTTCTTTTTGTTACGATTAGCATTGCGAATTCACCTCGAGTATGTTCTGAAGCTTTTGCTTATTATTTTCCTAGTAGGATAAATGGGTACATCCTATGCTGTGAGGACTTAGGAGAGAGTTTGCTCTGTTATTGAATGACCCGCTTTTTTTATACAAAACTATCTTTTTTATTTATCCCTTATTATCATGGGCAAGCAACAATATTCCTCCTCATCTTTGGTTACACTGAAGAGTTTATGTTGCAAATGCTGTAAATCTGTTGACTTACAAATGTCATTATTCTTCTGACAGGGTGTCAAATTGATACTCATTTCGGACTGTTATCTTGGGTTTGAACAAGAGCACCTCATTGAAGATCTTCCTTTCAGCACATAAAAATGGACAATGGCTAGACTTGGCATGCTAAGCATCCACACGTGCATGCAGATTTTCAGTTGGAAGACAGCATTACTTCTCCAAGAACACAGCTAAAGATGGAAAGACGTGAGTATTGGGTGCACTTGCTGATTAAACGTCTTTCTTTCATCGCTAGTCGTTTATAATGCATAGCTTGGTATGATTCACACGACGAGATCGGTTATGCGAGGGAAACGGTGCTATCAAATAACTTCTGCTTCAAATTATGTGGACTTATTAATATGCAGAAAGGAATCATTTTCAGTCATTTTCTGCCTCCTCTGCTGTGAACCCGGATATAGTTCCTTCGAAAGAGAGACGTTATGCTCCTTTTCTGAAAATGAATTACTATTCTGGAGGGAGATGAAGGTGAATTTTTGCCATTATGTCTTGTCCTCTGAAGCTCTCAAAGTACGTAGTTCTGCTCCGTGCTTTCGTTGGAGAAGACCAAGGCCTAAGCTTGTCGGTGTGAGATAACCAGGCCCGTGCCGTGCTTTTATTCTGTGTATACAACCAGCAATTCATTGTATGGAAAACTTAACGTGAAATGCTCTAGAGGATGAATTTCAATCCGCTTAAAATCAAAGCTTAAAACGCTTTGCCTTTTGTAGATGACAATCGATAAGGTCTGAAATTTGGTGGAATCCGATTAATTTCACGAAGTCGCGTCACCGAATAAATCGAATGAAGCATTCTTTCTGCATTTCAGACTTGTTATAAGAGATTGGTTGCGGTATGCGAGTCTATGACCGAAGACCTAGCTTTAAATTTTGATGCGGTTTGGTGCTTTTTGAAGGTATTTCTGCGTGAAAGGCGAATAACTGCTGCTTAAGACAGGTGCGGTTGCGGCTTTGCTCGTCAAAATTGAAACTATCCCTCGTCGCTGCCATGTCTCTTTTGGAGATCCAATGCATGAAATTGGCATACCAATGCAACTTAGGAAGTATTGACACTCTTTATAAGTTTTTTTGTCGTGTCGGACACTTTAACATGTGTTGGAAAATTGGACATCTAGTCAATTTTTTCGGCATGTGAGTTTTCGATAGATGATTCCGACACGAGAGGTTAATTTTAAAATTTTTAATAAATGATGAGTCAATATATATATATTTTAAAAATAAAAATAATAAATAATGAATAATAAATAAAAAAAGAAGAAAAATTTAGTCTTATCTTTTCTTATGATTCTCAATTTTCATGACATGTTTGACATGTGAGTCATAATGTGAATTGCTTTTTTTTTCCTCTATGTTTTAAGGATTACTATAACAGAGTTGAACTTAACAATAAATGATATTAATAAATGGTGAATTGTAAATTCATTTTAAGCTTTTATTATTTATTTATTTATTTATGAATTAGAATGAAATATATATAAAATATACATACCTTTAATATATAACGTGTCCCAATATGTCGGAACGACATGTCGACGTGTCGCGTTTCATTGTGTACTGCGTATTGATATCGGTGCTACTTAGTAGGGGTGTGCAAAATACCCAAGAGCCGCCCGGACCGCTCGGAACCGGATTGGAACTGCCCGGAACCGGCAGTTCTTGAGGGAACCGGTCCGGTTCCCGGTTCCAATTTATGGGAACCGGTGGGTACCGGTCCAGTTCTTGGTTCCATAGGTGGATCCGCTCGCTCGCCCACTCGGATCGGACCGGAACATTTTTAATATTAAAAAAAAATTACTAAAATAAACCCTAGATCTCATCTCACTCCCTTCGTCTTCGGTTTTTTTTTCCTCTCTCTCTGTCTCTTTCTCGGTTCCTCCTAATCCTATCGCCATTTTGATTCCTTCCTAAGCGTCGATCCGCGCCGCTCGCTCCCTCCGCTGTCCCCCCCTCGCACCGGCCGCCACCTGCCACAGCCGCTGCTCCTCTACCTTTGCTATCCGCCCCCTTGCTCCGGGCCCCCTCCGCTAGCAATCCGACACCGTTGCAACCCTTACAGCCGCGACGACTAACGCTAGCAGATCTTGAATCGATCGTTGCACCTCCGTCGCTGCCTACGACCACTTCCTCACCGTCGGTGCCTACTACTTCCTATACTCTCTCTCTCTCACGGAGCCTAATTTCCTTGATTCTATCTTGCGTCCTGGATTGAATTCTCAAGTGGGCGTTTTTTTTTTTTTTGGGTGAAGGAGGTGTGTTGGGGTGCTCTCTCTCTCTCTCTCACGGAGCCTAATTTCCTTGGTTTTATCTTGTGTCCTGGATTGAATTCTCAAGTGGGGTTTTCTTTTTTTTTTGGGTGAAGTAGGTGTGTTGGGGTGCTGTTTGGATTGAGAGTGGAGGCATGAATGCGATTATGGAGGTGGAGCGATTCTACTGCGATCACCCTAACCCTATTTTGCAGGTTCTCGCTTGCTGTGAAAGTTCTTTCTTTTCTCCCCACCCATGATGTGCAATTCTTGATTCTTATTGGAATCGTAGGCGGGGAACCGCTTATTTCCGAAATGCTTGATTTTGGAGCTTCTATCACCTGTGGTCATGCGTGTCTTTGAATTTGGGAGTGGGAAATGGAATGTTTTCTGGTGGTTGAAGAAGATCGTCTCTAGCTGCTGAGAGATGTTAGTGGTGCTTTTAGGCCAGGTGTGCTGACAGCACTAGTAGGCGTTAGGTTTGTAGTACTCGCAGGTGAGATGACAGCAATTCACCGTCATGGACGCTTCTTCGTCTTTTCTCTCCTTTTTAGCTGAAGACCTAGAAGGATGTCTATCTGGAAGCTGAGTCTATTGCGGTAGCTCCATCTGTTCAGAACCTCGACCTACTTCGGTCCACTCCATTCCAGGTCTGTTCCGCAAAGGAATGACAGCTCGGGGACTGCTCTCAGTCAACTCCCAAGCAGTAATCTTCATCTGCGTTAAGTTTATTATTTCAAGAAGATACATGTATGTAGACATCACTCGGCATAGCGCTCTGCATTTGCAGATCGTATTTGTAAATTCGCTGCGTTTACTTCTCCCGTCGTCCGCATCTCCACGTACTTAAATTTGATTTTTCTTTCTTTGGCTTGCTTTGATATCACGTAGTCGTTCTATGTTGAAAACCAAAATTATTTTGCGTCAATATCGGTTCCATGGATCCACGTGGAAACCGGACCGGACCGATGGTCTGGTTCTCGGGTGGATCCATGCAAAAAATGGGTGGACTCCAGTTTCAATTTTTCAGAACTAGTGCTTAACAGGCAGTTCTCAGTTTTAGGTCGGAAACCATCCGCCTGGACCATGCACACCCCTACTAGTTAGAGTGCAGCTTTAAGTTTGGATAATGCATAATTAAATGATCAAAAAATATTTTCATCGTCCACGAGAATGTATAGATATAAATTGTCATCGATAATGAAAATATTTTTCATCGACTAATTATCTGAAGTGATATTTCGAGCGATACATGTAATTATTCTTAGGGAAATTATTTCTAAATGTTTCGTTGTCCGGGAAACAGTCAGAGCTTGGATCTTTTGCATGTTCTCTGGACCATCTTCGCCAATACTCCGTACCATTATCTCACAGGACCATTAGCATAGAGATACAACTTGCGACTGAGATGCAAATCGCATATGAAGAACGCAACCTGAACTGCTTTCAAGCAAACGGACCTCTCTGTTCATCAAACCAAACGTGTGAAACAAGAACGCAAACTGAACTGCTTTCAAACAAATGGACCGCTCTGTACATCAAACCAAACGTGCGAAACCGCCGGAACGACGTTCGCTAACGCTTCAACTCGCGGCCTTGTAGGCATGCGCGGCGAGCCTCGGCTTCGGGTGGACCGACAGCGGCTCGGCTCGCTGTAAGGTGAGACCGTAAGCTTCATCCATGTTCAGCTTCTCCGGCAAGACCCCGTTGGCCAACTCCCAGTCGAAAGCGTGGGCCAACGTCGCCGTCATGAATTGGACCATCCTCAAGCCCAGGCTCACTCCCGCGCATATCCTGCGCCCGGCCCCGAACGGAATGACCTCGAAATCGTTACCCTTGACGTCGACATTGGGCTTCTCGCCGCCGGGCAGGAACCTCTCCGGCCGGAACGCCAACGGCTCGGCCCAAGTGTCGGGGTCGCGAGCTATGGCCCACACGTTGACCAGCAGCGTGGCGCCTTTGGGGATGTGGTAGCCGTTGATCTCGCAGCTCTCGGCCGCGACACGCGGGAGGGACAGAGGGGTGGACGGGTGGAGCCGGAAGGTCTCCTTGATCACCGCCTGGAGGTACGGCAGGCGAGGCAGATCGAGCTCGGTCACGAGGCGGTCCCGTCCGACCACCGAGTCGATCTCTTCCTGGACTCGGGCCAGGATGTCGGGGTGCCGGATGAGCTCGGCGATGGCCCATTCCGTGGTGCTAGAGGAAGTGTCCGTGCCCGCCGTGAACATGTTCTGCAACGCAATGAACGACAAGATAAGTCACAAATGTTAAATGCAATGCACCTAATCTAACGATCTAGAGAGAGAGATTTTGTACTAGCAGCAATGCTTTGATTTCGGTGTCAGTGAGCTTCCCTCCTTCCTCGTCGGCAACGTCCTGCAAAGAGATCAATGTACTCAACAGGTCGTTGTGCTTGCTCCCGCCACGGCCCATGCTGGCCTTGTGCTCCTCCACGATGGCCCCCAGGAAGGCGTCGAAGCGCTTGTGCAGCCTCTTCATCTTGGCCGCCACCCCCTGGAGGTCGAGCCACTCGAGGGCCGGCACGAAGTCGCCGATGTTGAACACCCCCGCCAGCACCATCACCTCCACCACCATTGACTTGAACTCGTCCGCCTTCGCGTCGCCCCCGCCGCTCCCGTCCCCGAACACCCGCCTTCCCAGCATCACCCGCCCCAGGGCGTTCACCGTACACACGTTGAGCAGCTGGGCCAGGTTCGCCGGGGCCGAACCCGCGCGTGCCAGGGCGCTCGTGAGGATGGCGACCTCTTCCTGTTACAATTTGACCAAGAAGTACACTGGCTACGTGACACAAACGGAGTAGAGATAGAGACGTAGATGTTGACGGCAGAACTTGTCCCCCATTTATTGCTTTTATATGATCCATTCAAATGAACAAACACTCAGATTTACTATTGTTTTTTTTTTTGGCCGAAATACAATATAAAATACAACTTTCTTAAAAGTCCTCGATCTTATCCCCGCCTTTTAATCTTATATAAAAAAAAATTAAACCTTTCAATACTGTTTCAAATCAATTTTTTTGGAGCGAATAATCCGTTAGATTCCTTGCAAATTCCGCTTTTTCCCCGATTTATTAATATTTTTAATTGGACAATGTGTCGGCAGTCTTATGTCAGCAACTTTTATAAAGTAAAAGACATTTGACTTTTTATGTAAATATGTTTGATTTTTTAAAAAAAAATAAACTACATATAGGATTTTTTTAGAGAAAATACGACCATAAGGGAATTGTCTACATACATCATGCCAGCAGGGCAAAAGGATAATTAAACTATAGTCTTTGGAGGGAATCTAATCTTTGGATAGACTCGACACAAGTTCACAAGTTGATGATGAAAGTGAGAAATGGACAAAAGCTGAGGACTTCTATTGCAATTTGTGCTTTTTTAACAATCAGGTTCTTTCCGTATGATTTGTATCCTAGCTCCCTCTGGGGCACCACTGAAAGTCATTGACCCATAGGGAAGGACTATGTTTAGTCAAGGCCGCCACCAGAAACAAGAATGTTTTTATTACAATATTAAGATCGCATGATTAGGCACACATAGGGTACGTTTGATCGGAGTTCATTGAGCTGCTCACCTGGCGAACGTGTCTGTAATCATCAAGAGCCTTGCCGGAGAAGAGGTGGACGGAGCTTATCTTCCTCAGCATCCGCCACCTCGGGCCGTAGGGCGCGAACACCAGGTCCTGATAGTTGTACGCGATGTGCTTCGCCCCGGAGTTGGGCGGCCGGCTCGAGAAGTTGGCGTCGTGGGTCTTCAGGAACTGGGCGGCCACGGAGGCCGACGCGGCCACCACGATGTCGACGAACCCGAGCCGCAGGTGCATGAGCGGCCCGTAGGTCCGGGCCAAGGCCGCGATGGAGTGGTGGGGGAAAGGGCCGAGGTGGGGCAGGTTCCCGACGAGGGGCCACGGCCTGGGGCCGGGGGGGAGCGGCCGGGGGGGCCGGGCGAGATAGCCGAGGAGGGAGTAGAGGAAGACGGCGATGGCTACGGTGGCCAGGATGAGAGAGAGGAGTGCCATGGCCCTAGAGAGGGAGGGAGAGATTGTTATGATTTAGGATGTTAATGTTAAGCAAAAGTTGGAGATTTATAATGGGGTCGGCGTGTGTTCGTTTGTTCATAGGTTTGCAAAGAGAAAATGGGTAGGTGAAGTTTGTGGCTATGGGGTGAGGGCGTGCGTGGCCCGGTAGATTGCCGGGAAATTGGCGTTGGAATGTTAAGAGAGCACATGCCCTTGAACGGTTGTTGCACCTCAGGAATTTAGGGTTTCGGGACTCGATCAAATCCCAGCTTGACCGTGACCCGTGATGATCCCCCGGAGGAGAGATTAGATTTGATGAGAGTACTGATTGGATTACATTAAGAAAAAGACAAAACGAATCTTCGCCTGGGAAAGAGATCGTTCAACAACTCGGAATTTCTAATGCCACGTCGCGGGTATGGTGAGAGGCCATCTTACGTTGCCAATGCAGGAGGAGGGAGGAAGGGGGTTGGTTTGTACATAGAAATGGTTAGGCAACGGTCGTTAATTTATTACGAGAATAACATTCTGTACCATGACACAAAATATCAAATAATAAATAATTTTAAATTATTGCGAGGTTTATTTCTTCAAAGAATTTGTGATTTATAATGAGTTATTATTCTCATAGTGCTCCAAAAATTATTATACTAGAAGAACCCTTTTGATCATGACTCATGATCCTTAAGTGAGAAATTGGATTAGATTACATTATCTCAAACTTTACCCATTGTGATATATTTATTCTAAACTTTTTTTTACTACACAAAAAATCCTAAATTTATACCCATCTATCACATTTACCCTTGTGACATATTTACCAAAAACTTATGTTCTTCCAAACTTTTTTTAGTGATATAAAAAAATCCCTAAATTTTATCTGTGTAACATATTTACCCGAGAAAATTATATAGCTGAAAAAGTTAGTAAAAAAAAAAACAGTTTAGGATAACTGTGTAATATATTTAAAATTTTTAAGGTTTTAGGTGTCACGAAAAAAAAAATTAAAGAGATGTGTCATAATAAGTAAAATTTAAGATTTTTGATGTCATAAAATAATTTAGAATAAATATGTCACTTTGGATAAAATTTGAGGATTTTTTTTTTTTATGGTTTTTTCCTTGGCAAAACAAAAAGATGGGTCTTACCAAAAAAAAAAAAAAAGACAAAAAGATGGGTTCACAACCTCGTATTTCTGGTGCCATGTCGTGGTGTCATCATATCAATGCAGGACAAAAGGAGGGAGGGGACAAAACGATGGGCGTTGTCCAACTCACTTCCCACCGAATCTTCCCCCAAGTCACACAATTGACATTTAATAACCCTTTTTCTAGGGTTTTTCTCATGTCTTAGGTTGAGAAGCGGAGTAGCTTGTAATAATTTAAGGTATACAGTTCAAAACTCTAAAAATTAAGGTATAGAGTTCAAAACTGCGGGCAGGGAAAACCTGCGGGCAGTGAGGGGCGCTTAATGGAGAGGGTCTTGTACTCAAATTAAGGTATAGACAGGGCGGCCACCTCCTCCTGTCTCCAGGAGAGGCTCTGTCATTTCCCTGAACCCCGCCCAGACAACTCTGGGAAAGGCTTCACGGGGATCAAGAGTGGGTTTCTACCCCTTTCGGGGTTTGGCCGGGTTACCCAATGGAGACATTATCCCATACGACTACCCTTCACTTGCCTTAAATAGCTTGTGGGGGGGAGTCTCCCCGGGATATCCGATTCAGGGAGGAGTAGTTTAAAGACCTGCTCAGGTCTACTCCAAGTCACACAATTGACATTTAATAACCCTTTTCTAGGGTTTTTCTCATGTCTTAGGTTGAGAAGCGGAGTAGCTTGTAATAAATTAAGGTATAGAGTTCAAAACTCTAAGAATTAAGGTATAGAGTTCAAAACTGCGGGCAGGGAAAACCTGCGGGCAGTGAGGGGCGCTTAATGGAGAGGGTCTCGTACTCAAATTAAGGTATAGTCAAATTAAGGTATAGAGTTCAAAACTTCTCCAAATCATTAAATAACAATTTGACTGCACTAAATACTTTAGTACGAATTTGGAAGTAGTACTATTTTGGGTACATCATCTCCGTCTAGTTCTCTCAATCGAGAGGGTCCCGACCCGTGAGGGAGGACAATGGGTGGTTGGACCTTCATGAGATAGGGGTCGAAAAAAATTATGATTGAGCAATGCCACGTGAAGATAGAAGGGCTCACGAGTCGTGGACCTCTTTATTAATTAAGGCAACTAGAGCAGTCTATCATTGGACAAAAGATCTTCTCTCTAAAGACGTAAAATAAAAGCACAAGGGATTAAGAAGTTAAATCACAAAATTTGAACTTCTTGTGCATTCGCCTATGGGTTGATTCTCCCGACCCGTGTAAGCAAATTCAGACACATTACTTGCACATGCTCACGTCCTCTGTATTCTTACTTTTTGTAGCTTAAACCATGAAAAATCAAGCTTTTCTCTTTCGCCAAAAGAAAAAAAAAATACGTGCATATATATATATATATATATATATATATATACACACACACCTTTGCAGGTGAAATTCGATATAATATTATCTATGAAAATAGGATAAGTTTCTGAATTAGGTAAAAGTACGGGGACCAAAATCTAGGAATTTACTCGTCGGCAGCACGTTGAGGACGCTACTTAGATATTTCGAACCAGTACGGTGGGGCCGTGACATAAACTTTTGGGCCCCCTCTAATTTAGCGGTCATTCAACTTATGTCCCACTCAATTGCAATAATGCCCTTTTCGTACGTTCACTTCTTATTTTTATTTTTTAAAATTCTTTTTGGGTGTTAACAAGATCGGAATCTTCTTACATATGATTGCACTCATCACCTTACCATAAATGTGAAATTACTAGCAAATATAAAGAATGAATATAACAACTCCGCTCTCTTTATTTTGTGAAAGATAAATAATTTAATAATGCTTTTTTAACAATAATTGCTTAAATTATTTAAAATTTTTAATTAATAATTTTTTATTATCTACGATAATTATAATTAAATATTCGTATGAATGATAAAAATATTTTTCTTTCAATTATTTCTATAAACGACATATGAGATCGTTTAAAAGAAAATATATATTCATTGTTAGCAAATAAACGAAACCTAAAAGGAAAAAAAAAATTAGGATGACGAACCTATTTAGAAGCCCAAAAGTACCGAAAGCATAGCTGATCTTGACAACGTCAAAAGGATATAAAGATTTGGCGATACTTTTTGATGATTCTTCACTCACGGATTCAGATCATCCATTTCTTCGTCGTCGTTGATCTCCATGATCTTGATTAAGCTTACCGGCCGGCGAGTCGTGTCGTTTCTAGGCCTGTTTGGTACCTGAATGAGTATACCCGACTTCTACCCGGTTTCCGGATTGATTAGTCCTCCATTCTTCTCCACTCGGTACACCAAGCCGTCACCATGCGGCACGGCGTCTATGTAAACAGTCGAGTTCTCGTCGAGCTCCTCCCTTATGAGCATCTTCGACAGCTCGGTCACAACTCTCTTCTCGAGCCAACTCCTGATGGGTCTAGCACCATAAACCTGAAAAATAGACCAGAAATTTGCACACATTAGCATTTCAAATCGAGCACTTGATCGCAACGAGAAACGAACATGTCCAAGATTAAGTGTCTTGATTATGTACTAACTGGATCGTAGCTTTCGGCTAAGATGTAGTCCAAAGCGCGTCGGTCACTTCCACGGCGATGCCTCTCTCGGCAAGCTGAGCGGCCACTTCTTTCATCTGCAACCTGGCAACTTTCCTCAGTTGATCGTGTGATAGAGGATCGAACACAACGATCTCATCAAGCCGGTTAACCAACTCTGGCCTGAAATGCTTCCTCACCTGCCAAAGCACAACCCAGCATGATTGCTACTATCTGATCCCGAGCCCGAGTAGTCGAACTGCATATTGTTGCCGAGAGAGAGTCACGTCACTCACCTCTTGCATGACTCGATCGCGAGCAACTTCGATTGAGCACTTGCCTGTAAGTGCCAACAGGAGGTGCTCTGCCCCGAGGTTCGAGGTCATGATGATTATAGTATTCCGAAAGTCGACTGTGCGGCCCTGGCCATCAGTAAGTCTTCCATCATCCAAAACTTGGAGCAGGGTGTTGTAGACAGATACATGCGCTTTTCGACCTTGTCGAATAGCACAATGCTGTAAGGTCTCCGCCTCACGGCCTCAGTGAGTTGCCCCCCCTCCTCATGCCCAACATATCTGCAATTGCGTTATACCATGTTTTGGTAATGCCATCTAGTCATCTGAAGATTAATTGCATAGATGGAGGTATGGCATTTGAAGCTTAGTAACGTGCTTACCCGGGAGGTGCGCCAATCAGACGAGCGACCGAATGTTGTTCCATGTACTCGGACATGTCGATTCTTACAATTCGGTTTTCATCATCAAAGAGCTGCTCAGCAAGAGCCTTTGCGAGTTCTGTCTTGCCGACTCCAGATGGACCCAGGAGTAGGAATGATCCAGTTGGTTGCAGTGGTCTTCCTAACCCGGCTCTCGACCTCAACACAGCATCAGCAACAGCATCGACCACTTGATTTTGTCCGACAACTCTCTGATGCAATCTTTCTGCGAGCCCAACCAACCTCTCTTTCTCATTCTGGCTGAGCCTCGTAACAGGTATGCCGGTCCAGCGAGTCACTACCTCTGCTATATGCTCTGGCCCAACGGTCTCCGTCAAAATCAGGCTCTCTTCAGCGTTTCCTTCAAGCTCTGCAATAGCGTGTTCCACTTCCGGGATTGCCCCATACCGCAAATCAGCAGCTCTTAGCTAAGTCATATCTTCTTTCGGGCTCTTGTGCAGCAAAGAGAAGCTCTTCTCTCTTTCGCTTGAGCCGCTAAATCTCGTTGATTATTTGTTTTTCCTTTTTATACTTCATGATCAGAGGCTGTGACTTGTCTCTCAAGTTATCAAGCTCCATACGGACCTAGCATCGAATTAATGCCAGGTATAACGTATTCTTGAGACAAATTTTAGCCAGGCATTTGCACACATCATATCATATTACTTACCTCCACTAATCGAGCTTTGCTCGCCTTATCCTTTTCTTTCTCAAGAGCATGGAGCTCAATTTCCAATTGCACTCTCTTCCTTTCAAGGTTTTCGATTTCTTCCGGCTATCCAGCTGGACTCGCACGTTTGCACAGGCCTCATCGACCAGATCTATGGCCTTATCAGGCAGATGACGACCTGACACGAACAAGAGAGTAAAAGTCGCAGCCACATTATCACTTTGGATTAAGCAACAAGAACATGAGAATTCTGTCACGCTGCAGAAGAAGTGGGAAAACAGTCATATTGCCACCATACCAGTTATGTATCTGCTTGACAATTGTGCAGCGACCACCAGTGCTCGGTCTTGAATCTGAACACCATGATGCCCTTCATACTTCTCTTTCAGCCCCCGCAGAATGCTAATTGTGTCAGCAACGCTTGGCTCTGCCACATAAACCTGTTGGAACCTCCTCTCAAAGGCCGCGTCTTTCTCGACGTACTTCCTGTACTCTTTGAGGGTCGTGGCGCCAATGCACCTGAGCTGACCCCTAGCAAGCATGGGCTTAAACAGATTTGCGGCATCTATGGACCCCTGGGTTCGTCCTGCACCGAGAACAAGGTGAATTTCATCAATGAACAAAATCACTTTCCCTTGGTTCTCTTCCACTTCCTTCAAAACTGCCTTGACACGCTCCTCGAATTGGCCTCTATACATCGTGCCTGCAACCAGAGCGCCCATGTCCAATGCCACAATCTCTCACGTCAGCTAAGTTGCTTGGCACGTCGCCTTTCACTATCCTCTGAGCCAAGCCTTCTACCACAGCAGTTTTACCCACGCCGGGTTCTCCAATAAGAACTGGGTTGTTTTTAGTCCTCCTTGAGAGGATTCTCACAACCCTCCTAATCTCCTCATCGCGACCAATGACAGGGTCCAATTTACCAGCCTCATCGACCAGGTCTCTTCCGTAAGTCTTCAATGCCTGGAAAGCGGTGTCCCCCAAGGCACTTTCCACTCTCCTTCCTTCTTTGCCGCACAGCTTCTCAACCTCAGACTTCACTCTCGCCGGATCAACCCCGCTTCTTTAAGCAGGTCCCTGATCTGGGAGTCCTCGAGGAGGCCTAAGATCAGCTGATCAATGGCCAAGTGAGAGTCCCCCCGCGCCTTCTGAGCGGCCTGAGCCTGCGTTATCACCATAATCAAAGTAAAACTCGCACGGACTTTGTTTGGCGGTAGGCTCTGCGACAGAAGCTTCCCTGGGCTTGGTTCAGTACTCTCTCCACCGCTTTCGCGGCGCTCTCCCTGCCGACGCTGGTGATCGCCTGATTGAAGATCCAGGTTGGGTCCGAGACCAACGCTGCCGCAAGATGGAGAGGAGTGAACAGCGCATGGCCAGCTCTCGTTGCCTGCAGGTGAGCACTGGCCAGCGCCTTGCTCGTCTTGAGGGTGAACTGAGGATTCATCCTGCGCCTCCAGAGGCTAAAGACACCATGCCAATGTCAGAATCATCCCACTGATCGACTGAATTATCAACGACCAGCGAATCAAGAAACCCCTCCCCACCAAACGAATAACAACAGCAGAAAATCCATACGATTGAGTCCTTGGGTTTCCGAAATTAGACAAATCAAATTAAGGACTTTCTCAAGCTCAAGATTTTTATTCATCCACTTGATCTTGATATTTTGAAAATAGGTTGGTTAAACTTGAGAATTCACTCGTTGAAATTGAATAAGTAAACAAAATCGAATTGGATTCGGTTGGAAAACCTAATATTACTCTAACCCCTCAAACCACTAGATTTGGGACGAAACTGAACCAGAATTCTCTCAGCAAAAGATGACAACATTATTCCTCGTAAACGTCGACAAGCACAGTCACCCACAAGCACACACAAAACACGCACGTGGGCATAGCCAACGAAGTAAAACAGAGGCAGACATGAGCACGAGCTTGATCAGCTCCATGCAGCAGTACCTGCGAAATCCGCGCCGAGAAGGCTAGAATTCGATCAGGGTTTCGTCTGGTTTTCCCGCTGCTTGACGCTTGGCCTCCTCCAGCGTTCTACTACGGAAGGAGTGCGTGAGGAAGCGCGAAAAGGTGGCGGTGCTTCGGTGCGGGAAAGAGCGAGAGGAAGACGACAAAGCGTTGAAACTTTTGGAAGCTTGTTGCCCTTCCCACGTAGACTGTCCGATCGAATGGGCCAACTAGGTGGGCCCGCTCTTCTGAGGGGCCTGGACATGCTGAGCTGGCAGTCGGGCCCGATCCATTTAGAATAACTTTGTTTTCGAAATATATCTCCGATTTCTATTTATGGAATGATAAAGTATGGCAAAAATCTATACCAAAACCTAGTTCATGCAGGAATGCCCATACAAAAAGATTTTCGTTGTATGGATGCTCCATATATGCATACTTTAGCTTGGATGAACATTCTGAAAAAAAAAAAAAAAAAAAAATCTATTAAGCTATGCTATGCTGAAGAAAGAATAGAGAATTCTTGAATTTTTTTCCCACGTTGAATTCAAGTTCATTTCAAAGTACTACAATTGGTATGCGCAAGACATAGACCAATTCAATGGCTTTTTTACTCCGAACTAGAATTTCCAATCCTAACATAACCAAAGAATACAAAAGGGAAAACATAAGGCGAGATTATTCCACATAAACAAGAAAAAGCATGGCCTAGCTTGTTAAGGTCTTAGGCTAGATAGAATCGACCGGATCGTGTTAAGCTCCTCTTAGAGATAATTTGGATTTTTTTTTAGAATATTTTTCTATATTATATATAATTAAAATATTTCGGTTGATTTTCCATATCTTTTAAGATTGTGCAATATATCTTTTGATTATGCATATTTTGATTGATATATTTTATCTTTGATAGTTTTTTTATAGGCTTATAAATAGGCTGTTATACTTTTCATTATAATATATTAAAATAATTTGAAAATTTCCTATTTTCGCTCACATTTAGACATTTAATTGCTCCTATGTTATCACATCAAAACCGTTAGCTTCTCGGATTGAGACATGCATCGACGGTACGGGCCTGTGAAGAAAGCCGCCTGAAGCATTGTCATTTATGTCTGGTCGCTCGAGTCGCGATTGGGTGTATCTTGACCAAAGAATTCCGCGCTTGAGAGGAGAGAATTGTGTCCTCCAGGGGGTAGGTATGATTGACCAAAGGGTTTTTGGCGCTTGAAAGCAGAGGAATTGTGTCCTCTACGGGCACATTGGTAGACCTTAGGTGAGATAAAGATTTGGACCCACTTTAGTGATTCTTCGCTGAGATGAATCATATTACTTAATTTGACATTGACATATTTCTAACATTAAATAATATGTGTTATGAGGTTATAAGTGGATATATTATGAAAAATCACATACGAGTATACGTGGGCCATTTTTGCTCTTTAAGGTGCAACGAACCTTTAAATTGTTTGTCAATTAAGACTGTGCAATGCTATGCACAAGATCAAGAGACATCGTAGTTAATAAACAGACCAAATTACCATTAAAAAATATGATGACATTAATATCACTATACCCAATGGAAATAAAGTAACGACTAGTCTTGCTGAATTGATTGGTTGTATACAATTTAAAGGCTAACGACTAGTCTTACCTAATTAACATGTTGTATATAACTGTTTTAATTGTGTGGGATTACATGACAAATTATTCTTTTTGATCATAAACTGTAAAAGATGCCCACGGAGATGACCAAGATGTTGATGCCAACCATCCATGAAAGTTCGTTCTGCAATATTGGCAGTACCTTGTGATATGGTCCCACCACTCAAGTCAAAAAGAAGAATCACCTTAATCATTAGATCCTTAACCAGAAAGTGGGTATAACATAATTCAGAGAAAAGAATTTTTTTCGTCTTAATCACTAGATCCTTAACCAAAAAAAAAAGTGGGTATAATAGAATTCAAAGGTTAAAACTTTACTGAAAACATTATTATTAGTCACCAATTTTTGAACTAAAAGTAAATGAGATTGGTTCAAAACTGCCGAACAATGTAGGAACAATGTCCTGGAGATCATATATGGAAGATGTGGACATTGAAATCCTCCGGTTCAAGAGGCTTGCTTATTGTACGCATCTCATTTACAATGGATTTAGCATGTTGGAGGAAATGAATAACTGATTCATTCTGATCCTGTTGCAGACATTGAAGACTGAGATAAAGAAAGAGCATTCGTGTAGCGGAAGCTAAGCCAAAAGAGATATTGAGAGCATCTTGGTTGGCTTTGCTATTTGGTTTATCAAAAATGAGAAGTAAAACCAATTTTAAGAGGGACGCAATTAGAAGATCATGATAAAAGCTTCATGTTGTTGCTAAAGAGTTGTAAATTGGATACTATGACATGTAGAGAAAGGAAGCAGTGAATAGGTCCGAGTGGACAATGTGTAGAAGAAGGGTTTATAATAGCGGTTATGGTGGTGGTAGCGGTGGCGGTAGGATTCTCTAGGGCCATGCCGACCACCCTAGTAGAAAAGAAAAATAAAAGGAAAAAGAAAGCTATGGTTGAAAGGGGCATGAGCCCTCGGGAAGATGGTAAAGTTTATTTCAAAGAACCCAAAGTGATCTTTTGATACCATGTTCAGGCGATGTGGGATAGAAATTTTTGTATATTTTCATTAATCTTAGGTGAATATTTATATGTCCAAAAGTACATTATGGAAGATTTACTTGTAAGAAAAGAAATACAAAAGATGGAAAACTTTCCAACTTCAAAAATAGGGTTCCAAAATCGATAGCCCTATATTTGGTCGATACATGTTGACCTCGTTATCTATCACTTCTACTCTTTTAATCGTCAAACCGCAAGTAGATACAATTAATGTTCGAGCAAATTGCCCTCATTATTCGTCAACCAAATGCGAAAAAAAACTACTGAAATGATATTCACTAGCTCTTCAACTTGGTGCCGTGTAGACATGTGACGCAAGCCTCGGTTTCGGGTGGACCAACAAAGGCTCGGCTCGCTGTAAGGTGAGCCCGAAAGCTTCATCCATGTTAAGCTTCTCCGGCGAAACGCTGTCAGCCACCTCCCAGTCGAAAGCATGGGCCAATGTCGCGGTCATGAATTGGACCATCCTCAAGCCCAGGCTCATTCCGACGCATATCCTGCGCCCGGCCCCGAACGGAATGAGCTCAAAATCATTACCCTTGACATCGACATTGGCCTTCTCGCCGCCCGGCAGGAACCTCTCCGGCCGGAATGCCAACGGCTCGGCCCAAGCTTCGGGGTCGCGGGCTATGGCCCACACGTTGACCAGTAGCACGGCGCCTTTGGGGATGCGGTAGCCATTGATCTCACAGCTCTCGGCCGCGATTCGTGGGAGGGATAGAGGGGTGGACGGGTGGAGCCGGAAGGTTTCCTTGACCACGGCTTGGAGGTACGTCAGGCGAGGCAGGTCAAGCTCGGTCACGAGGCGGCCTCGTCCCACCACGGAGTCGATCTCTTCCTGGACTCGGGCCAGGATTCCGGGTTGCCGGATGAGCTCGGCGATGGCCCATTCCGTAGTGCTAGAGGAAGTGTCGGTGCCCGCCGCAAACATGGTCTGCAAAAGCGACACATGATGAAACGAGTTCACTACCTGGAGTTCGTCAAGTCATCATAAAACATGAGGTTGACATAATAAATTGCAATCAAAGGATAAAAAGAGCTGTGGAGTCTCGATGCATTCTCCACCATCTTTGGAGGAGACTAGACGATTCCTGAGGATATAAGAAGCATCAGGCCACCCCCACGGGATATCATCTTTCTCCCACACTTGTTAATGCAATCTACCATGTTAAAAGAAAGCTAAATTCAATTTAAGTGCCCTTAGATTTTCATGCCACATTTGCCAACGTCCATACTTGTGAATGAGCAAAACCTATCGAATCCGATTTACATAAAGCCCCACACATATGTAAATCTCGTTCAAACCGATATGCATTAAGTGGGGTACACCTAATCAAATGATCCAATATAACACAAGTCAAGGGTGATTGGTTCCCCACTCCCTAGGCAGTCTGATTCCTGCCCAGAATTGAGAACTGTATTGAAGTAACAAATCAAAAGGAAAAAAAATCAGAATATTTGCAGTGCAAAATTTTTTACAAATCAGTATGAAGATAATAAATCAAGCAGAGTATCAATGAGTTGATCATTTGAAGATCTTTTCTGATTGGTCTTTTATTCAATTTCCTTGTTGATAAAATTGTTATATTTTATCTTTAACTTTCATCATAATTATAGGTGATGTATATTGTACAATGCTTCATCGACTCAAATTTTGAGTTTCTTCTAATTGGACTGGTGGGATTGGTTCCCAATTCTCTAGAACTGGGAATTGGACAACTTGATCCCAGGACTAGACTTGTCTAGTCCAGTTCCTGGGTGGTTCAATGGAACCGACAAAGGACTTCAGGCTTTCTCGGCCAAAAAACGGAGCAAAACGAGGGTGGCTGTGCGGTGGCCGTGAGTGGGTTAGCGAAGGCTGTGCGATGGGTTGTCTGTCTCTCCTTGCTCTCGGTTCTGTCTTCCCAATGAACGTGGGTGAGGGGAACGTGTGTACACGTGGGTGATTGTGCTGTTCTTTAAGAAATTTCAAAAAAAAAAATTAAAATTGATTCGATCTAGTTCAGGCACTCTAGTTCTCACTTGGAACCATAATTGGACCAAAAATCACTAATTCTAATTTTATGAAATAGGAACCGGACCCAATTGACCAATTTGATCTGGTCCTGTTCTTGGCAATTTTCGATTGGGATGTTTTTATACGTTCACCTCAGCAAGTACTGTTTGAGAGAGAGAGAGAGAGAGAGAGAGAGAGAGAGAGAGAGAGAGAGGAGGGAGGGGATTTTACTTGGAGCAATGCTTTGATTTCGGTATCCATGAGGTTCCCTCCTTCCTCATCAGCAACATCCTGCAAAGAGATCAGAGTACTCAACAAGTCATTGTGCTTATTCCCACCATTGCTCATGTTGGCCCTGCGCTCCTCCAAAATGGCCGTCCAGAAGGCGTCGAAGCGCTTGTGTAGCCTCTTCATCTTGGCCGCGACCCCTTGGAGGTCGAGCCACTCGAGGGCCGGCACGTAGTCGCTAATGTTGAACACGCCGCCCAGCACCATCATCTCCACCACCATCGACTTGAACTCGTCCGCCTTCAGGTCGCCCGGCCCCTTTCCGTCCCCCAACACCCTCTTCCCCAGCATCACCCGCCCCAGCGCGTTCGCCGTGCACACATTGAGCAATTGGGCTAGGTTCGCTGAGGCGGAGCCCACATGTGCTAGGGCACGCATGAGTATCGCAACCTCTTCCTGTTATATTGAAATAGATAAGGAGATAAATGGTAAGTCCTTCCATCATGTAAAGAGGACCTCATATATTATAGAAGCGTGATAAAATTTGTGCCAAGGAGAACTTGACAAGGTCTAATATAAAAGTGATTTCCTGCACGATATAAAATTGCAACGCAGAAGTTGTGTAACGCCCATGGAATTCTTTCCACTAAATTGACCCAACGTGAGATGGAAAGAACAATGATAGAGATGTTGAGGTTGATAACAAAATTGGTTTTGCTAATTGCTTGATAAAATTTCATTTATTGAACAACCACATGGAGTTATTCATTTTATTTTTGGCCGAATCACAAAATGAATCCAACCTTTTCAACAGTTTTTAATTTTGTCCCGACCTTCTAATCCTATTAAAAAAAAATCCAACCTTCGGATCTATTTTAAATCTCTCCCAAACCCTTTAGCATCTATTTATGAGAGAGAATAATCCATTAGATTACTTTCCAAATTTCAATTTTGCCCCGACTTTTATTTATTTATAAGAATAAGTGCACTAGCAATCCCACAACTTGTCACAAAAGTGCAATTGATTCTAAAATTTTCAAAAAATGCAATCAAGTTCTAAAATTTATCATGAAAATATAATTGAGTTTCAAAACTTTCAAAAAATATTATCAATAGAAAGACTTGATTTGACAAATTTGATAAATTTTAAAATTTGATTGCACTTTTTGAAAATTCTAGAATTTCATTACACTTTTGTAACAAGTTTTAATATTTAATTATTATTTTTTTGAAATTTTTAGAATTAAATTTCACTTTCTTGATACTTTCAATGCACTTATCCCTTACATATATTTTGTGCAATTTTTCCCATGCCACCCCTTTTCTTTGGTTTTTATCTTTTACATTGGAGATCTATGCTTGTGGGACTCTTGTCAATCCACTGTGAAATAACGACCTATTTTGGGCAAAAAAATAATTAAAAATTATTATAGGGTTCACTTTTTCAAAAGTTTGTGACTTATAACATTCTGTTATTTTCACAATGCTTTAAAAACTATTATGATACCGATTTTTTTATTTAGTATAATATTCTTGAATTATGTTTGTAAATAAAAAATTAGAAAGAGGTTCTTTTTAAGAGAGTATGACCTTAATGGGAATGTTGTGGATAAATTATGCAGAAAAGGGCAAAATGGTAATTAAAATACAGTTTCTTTTTTTTTTTTTTTTTGGGGGGGGGGGGCGACCTTGGGATGTATTTGCTATGAGTTCAAAAGGTGGGGATTTATTTTGACAACCTAAAAAGTTGTGTATAAAATTTAAAAATGGAGAAAAGCTGAGGATTTTTATTGCGACTTGGCCTTTAAATATCAAGTTACTTCTGTATGATTGTATCCTAGCTTTTTAAAATGAGAGCGGAATTTACGTAAGTTTTTGAGTGAGTGATAAACACAGAAACCCCGCAAAAATTTCCTATACACATAAGTTTTATATTTAATATCATTGAGGATTCATCCTCAATGATATTAAATATAAAACTTATGTGTATAGGAAATTCTAAAACTAGTCATCAAAGTTTAATTGAGTCTGAAATTTTTAAAAAGTACAATTAATTTTAAAAATTATCAAGTCATTCTATTAACTTCTTCCAACTAGATTAACTAAAAGTACTAATATATCTTATTTTATTACTTTGTTAAGACACGTGACAATGACGTGGCACTTACTAAATATCATGTCAGAAATATATTCAAAAATTGAAAAATATAGACTAAATTAGGTTAAAAAATAAAAAAAAGCCATAAAAAAGATCCAAACTCACCCCAACAGCTATGGCCAAGCGTTTGCCACCACCACGACCATCAGGGAGGAGGGCTTGGCCAGTTGGAACGAGGTTGTGTATTTTTTTTTTTACTTTTAATTTTTAATATAATTTAGTTTGATTTTTTTTTTGATGTGGCACTTAGGTGGGCACCACACCATCGCTAATGTTTTAAGAAAGTAATAAAATAAGACACGTTAACTTTTTCTATTTGCCTATTTGGGCAAAGGTAATAAAATGACGTAATTGCATCAAGTTGACAAGTTTTAGAATGTGATTATACTTTTTGAAAGTTTTAAAACTTAATTATACTTTCATGACAAGTTTTAGAAATTTTAGTATACCTATCCCTAAAATAAACAACATTTATTTTTTTCGATACATTAGTACGCCATATATGCACTTTTTAAAAATAAATTCCTCAACAAACACCCTATACATATATGTACACCATCTATGCAATTTTTATTTTATTTTTCTGCTAATATTCACTCTTTCCATGTGAGCGCATGGTGGAGCTAGGATATATATGGCAACATCAAACCATTTTTCATATAAGCAGGTGATCCTTGAAGATCTAGGCCTTGTTTGGTTCAGTATTTGGAATGATCATTTGGGCTTTAAAGTCCCTTGGCTAAATGCAAAGCTGTTTGGTTTGTTTTTTTGCACGACTTTGACGAGATGCAATTGCATTTCCAAGTGGCTCTAAGGACCTTTAGCCCAATGTAGCTCTTGAGGTCCTTTGGCAAGTTGCATCTTCGAAATGCAATTTCCGGTATTGTTCATCTCTCCGATGGAGAAGCCAATTGGCCGCCCGAATAAAAATAAATATAAAATAAATATGTTTATATTTTTATATAAAAATATATATTTTATATTTTATATAAATATATAAAAATATCTATTTTTTATATTTTATGTTTATATATTTTATATAGATATAAACATATCCATTTTTTATATAAATATATTTTATGTTTAATAAATGAATAAATATTTATAAATATAAACATATCTATTTTTTCTCCTATTTTTTATATATATTTTGTGTTTAATAAATATATTTTATGTTTATATTTTTATATAAAAATATGTTTATATAAAAAACATAAACATATTTTTTATTCGGGCGGTTTGGCTGCCGAATTTGCGGTCCGGTATAAATATATAAACATATATTTTATGTTTAATAAATATATATTTATAAAAAATATAATATATATTTATATATATTTATATATTTTATATAGATATAAACATATCCATTTTTTTATATAAATATATTTTATGTTTATATGTTTATATTTTTTATATAAAAATATGTTTATATAAAAAAATAAACATATTTTTTATTTAGGCGATTCAAATTTGCCGAATTCGGCGGTCCGGTGGCCGGACTTAAAAACAAAATATAAACATATTTTTGCTATTTTAATTTAATAAAAGTTAATTACAAATGTAAATTTTACCAAACGGTATTTTGGCCAAAATTGTTTCTCAATGCAAATGTTACCAAACGATATTTGCATTTGAAAAAACCCCTTTACCCAAAGGTATTTGCATTTCTGCAAATACATTCCCCAAAAGCCGAACCAAACGGCCCCTAATACCTTTTCAATTTCCAAGAAAGGGTTTTATCTCTCCCTAGTTTACAGCTCTCTTTTAAGCAAACTAATCGAGCCTTTTTTTTTTCCTACTCATTTTAATTTGTACATCATCAAATTAATTAACACATTTATACAGGTGTTTCCATTTATCTTATTTATGAGAAATAGAATACCATTTATAGTAAATTCTCTATGCATACATTCATATAAATTTGATTCATACCGGATTTCAAGCACAATCGCCCGTGTCCGTATAGATATTTGCACGTTCATTTACATAGTCACGTCCATATATATGCATATATAGAGATGAACTGGAGCTCACTGAACGGCTCACCTGGCGTACATGCCTAAAATCGTCGAGAGCCTTGCTGGAGAAGAGGTGGACGGTGCTTATCTTCCTCAGCATCCGCCACCTTGAGCCGTGTGGTACGGCCCCTATGCCCTGATGGTTGTACCCAAGGTGCTTCCCTGCAGAGCGGGGTGGCCGGCTCAAGAAGTTGGCGTCATGGGTCTTCAGGAACTGGGTTGCCACGGAGCCCGACGTGGCCACTACCACGTCAACAAGCCCGAGTCGCAGGTGCAGGAGCGGCCCGTAGGACCGGGCTAGGGCCGCCATGGAGTGGTGGGGCATGGGGCCGAGATGGGGTAGGTTCCCGACGAGGGGCCATGGCTTTGGGGCCGGCGGGAGCGCACAGGAAGGCCAAGTGAGGTAGCTGAGGAGGGAGCGTAGGAAGATGGATATTGCTATTGCGGCTAGAATAAAAGAGAGAGGCATCATAGCCTTAGAAGAGAGAATGTTCTTACTTGGATTAGTGTTACCATTTAGATGTGTGTTAAAAGGAATAGAGACTTATGATGGGTGGGTTAGTGACAAGAGGAATGAGGAGTGACAAGGTTTGTGGCTATTGTGTATGTGCGTTACGAGTGTTAGGTAATGTTGCTGTTGGATAGAGAGTATGCGCTTTGAATAGCTGTTGCATCTCTCTCGCTCTACGCATCACCGTTTGACAGGCTCCACAACTTGCCTTTAAGCCATATTTGCCTTTGTTGTTTTCAATTACAGACTAAGGTCCTTGACGATTCAAGAAAGCCACCACTATCTCCAAAGATTAAAAAAGGAGTTAGGTTGCACGTCACGAAAAATCTACTCTAATCCAGGGAAAATCGTAGTCAATGTGTAGTTCTTGTGAGCCAACCCAAAAATTTAAATCGGTAGAGTCAGACCATGTGCACAAGGTTGCACATGACAAAATAAATCAAGATAAAACCTAACTCTAACACCATATTAGAATATCCAACCCAAAAACTTAAATTAATTGATGGAGAGAGATCATACAAATATTAAAATCATATAAATCTTGTAAACAAGCGATTTGAGATATTTTAATCCTCCTAATGCTCCTCAAGGATTTGCAAAATTGCTTTATCAACTTCTTGCATGTGAAACGGGCTCCCAATGTCGCTGTTGACCTTGGGCTTCCTTTCTCTTGTCACAAGTTGAACGACCCCTTTGTCTCCTTTCCCTTTACATATAAATTGCTCAAGAACTCACCCACGTTGAATTGGAATGGTAAATGCAAGATCCTTCCTTTCAACTAAATTTAGGTAAATTTTTTATTTGATTTCATTGGCAATGCATCCTTATTGTATAACGTGAAATTGACGTCATGCTTTCAAGGGATCGCAATCCTTTTCTCTTTCTTCTTACCCAAAGGATCTGTCATGAATATGAGTAGATCCTTAAAAGACTCAAGGGAGAAGAAGCAGGTGGTAGATCCATCATGGGGTGGAAAATCCTGCAATATCACCTTCCATATTCTCACTTATTCGGAAAGAAAAGCTTGGGTGAGAATTGATGGGGTATGTTACTAATGAAGGGAGAAGAAGCGGGTGATAGATCCATCCTGGGGTGGAAGACCCCGCAATATCACCTTCCATATTCTTACTTATTTGGGAAGAAATGCTTGGGTGAGAATTGATGGGGGACGTAGTAATGAAGGTAGATACTACGTCAATGTTTTGGTATTAATTAGCTCTTTTCACCTAAGGTGAGGTTAGAGGGGTAGATCCCTAAACTCTACGCAAGCCCATCAATCGGTTGCTTATCTTGCACCCTTAGTTAATAGGCTTGGACCATAAAAAATTAAAAACCTAAATTTAGTTAAAAGGAAGGATTTTGCATCTACCAGTCCAAACTTCTGTCAACCACTTTTTTTTATTGTATAATGTGAAGATGACCTTCTCTTTTAAGGGATTGCATTTCTTTTTTACTTTCCTTCTTCTTCGGGAGATCTGTCTATTAAAAGTATTTTATAAATAATTTATGGTGGACAAACTCGTAAATTTATAATTTTATTTTCTCTATCGTGGATTTTAATTTTCTAATAGTGTGGACACATTTTTTTTTAATCTTAACTCTACAAAAAAAGTTCAAGTTTTGGAATAATTTTATCTTTTCATATGTGTGTAAAATTTCTTCATATTTCATCCAAAAAAAAAAATTGAGGGAGAATATTTTACATCCTTTTTAGTGAACTGACAAGAATCTCTTCCAAAAAAATTATAAGAATTTCATATCATTTCTCTTTCTCTCTCGTCTCTTCAGTTTTCACCTCCATTTCAAAGAATAAACACCCAAGAATTCTGTATATTCTCCATTATTCCTTACTATTCCATCTTTCAGTTTTCACTGAGGCCTGGCGCCTTTGGGGATGTGTTAGACGTTGTTCCCGCAGCTCCCGGCCGTGATCCGCGGAGGGATAGAGGGGTGGCCGGTGGGAGCCACAGCTTGGGGGTACGTCGGACGGGGGCAGGTCGAGGTCGGCCACGAGGTGGCCTCATCCCGCAACGAGGTCGATCTCTTCTTGGACTCAGGCTAGGATCCTGGCTTGCCGGACGAGCTCGGCAATGGCCTAATTTGTAGTGTAAGAGGAAATGTCTCTGCCCGTCGCGAACATGTTCTGGTAAACAACACCAGCACCGTCAACTCCACAACCATCGATCTTAACTCATCCGCCTTCGGGTCGCGCCTGCCGCTCCCGTCTCCAAACGCCCTCTTCCCCATCATCACCCGCCTCGGCGGGTTCACCGTGCATACATTGAGCAGTTGGCCCAGGATCAGGGGGCCGAGGCCGCACGTGCCAGTTGCACGTGTGAGTATCACGGGCTCTTCCCGTTACATTAGAATAAATAAGTACATAGATAGCATCGCATAAGAGAATCGACTATAATATAGAAGCGTGCTTAAGATTTGTGCCGAGGAGAACTTGAAATTATGTAATGTCCACTGAATTCTTTTTTATTACAAGAGCCAACGTGATGTGAAAGACTAATAAGAGAGATGTATAGGTCGGTGCCGAAATTGGTTCATTAGATCCCATTAAATTGATTGAAAATGACACATTCATTGAACAATGAATAGGAGTTACTTACTTTATTTATGGCCAAATCACAAAGTAAACCAATTTTGGCCAAAATTGAAATTACGTGATGTGAATGACTAATGAGACTAAGGAGAACTTGAAATTACGTAATGTCCACCGAATTCTTTTCTATTACAAGAGCCAACGTGATGTGAAAGACTACGAGAGAGATGTACAGGTCGGTGCCAAAATTGGTTTATTAGATCCCATTAAATTGATTGAAAATGATCCATTCATTGAACAATGAATAGGAGTTACTTATTTTATTTATGGCCAAATCACAAAGTAAACCCCAACTTCTCGGTAATTTTCCACTTTATACCAACCTTTTAATCCTATTGAAAGGTGTCCAATCTTTCAAACCTATTTCAAATCTATGCTGACCCTTTAGCATCTATTTCTGAGAGGGAGTAATCTGCTGCTACTTGTGCTTGGGTCCATCGAGGCCGAGCTCGTGTCCATTGATGCCAAGCCTAGGACTTTGGTGCCCATAACCGGATCCTTGGCGCTTGGGTTAGAATCCATTGAGGTCAAGTTCAAGACCTAGGTACTCATGCTTGGGTCTATCTAGGCTAGGCTTGGGACCTTGGTGCCTATGCCCCTCTTCATTGAGGCCGGGCTCGAGTCCACCGAGGTTGGCCCAGTGCCCATGCCCGAGACCTTGAAGCCCATAGCTCGAGAAAAAATTGAGTGGTTAGCAACTACTACATCATCAACTGACCTAGCGTATATGCTCTACTGAAAAAGCGACATCTATCCGGTGACCTGGAATATGTAGGAATTGAAAAATTAAAACCGACGATGCTCTTTTCTCTCTCCTTTGGCAAGCCACTGACACAAGGAATAATAAATGCATTGTCTCCACTCAAAACCCTCTCTCTCATCTTTTCAAATTTTCAAGGGTTTTACTCGTATATCCCGGCACTTTATCTCCCCCCATTCCTCTCTCTCTCTCTCTCTCTCTTCTTTTTAGAGAAATGTTCGCTGGTTTCTCACTCGATCAACAAGAAGACAACATTTTTCTTTGTCTATCTTCTCAAGAAAATCGAACGTTGTAGTGAATTTTGTCAACGTAGATCAAGCAATAGGTGTAACCTCATATGACTAGCGTCTAGAGAATGGGAGATTATTCGCAGTCTCCAAAAATAATTTGGTTGGCAGCTTTAGTTGACTTGATTTGTCAAGGTTGGAATCGAAAAAACGGTAATGAACTTGAGAAAAATTTTGTTCTGAAAGAAATTTTGGGAGATTATTCGCAGTCTCCAAAAAGAATGGGGTGCAGGCTGCTGGTCCTCTTTGATGTTGTTCATCTGGCTTCTCTTGCTGCCTGACTGTGCAGGCCCACCATATTCATAGAGATCATACAAAGAGTGGGGTGCATGCTTACGGACGATCACGGGAAATAGTATCAGAAGGGCGGGTGTGGAGGGTTTGGGAAGGTCAACTTCTCGGAGCTCTTCAAGTCCATCGATAGTATGAGAAGACGCTCGAAGCCAGACGCTCGAATCTCGACGAGTCTCTGCCTACCACCATTTGTTACCTAGTGTGGGTTGCTAGTGGAAGCATAGTTCGTCGCCGTATATTTGAGTACCAAGTATGGTTGAATAAACACTCTTTGCCGAAGAGGTTGGGTACGTTTGTACTTCTCTGATGAACAATAATGGAGAAAAGTCAGATGTGAGATTGCCCATCACGGCATGAACCAGCAAAGAAGGATTGAACTTTCGTAATATTAAATTATGTCTCAAGTTTAAATTGGACGAGAAAATTCATTGGACTCGTGAAGGAATTAAAGTAAAAGAAAAAAAAAAGACAACGAAGGAAGAAGTGTGGGGACCAAAGAGGAAAGGTGGGGCCCAAGGTCAAACTTTTGACCTTGGGCACACCCACGTATAAAACAGCTTTTTTCTTTTGTAGGTCTTCTTTAGTCTAGTGAGAAGCCGCCGAGTTCCATGCACGTGAAGTGGGCCGAATTTCTTTTATTCACGGTGGGGCCCAAAGTTTGGCACACACGTATAAAAGGAAAACAAAACCCTACGTGTGGAGTAGCTGCTCAACGTCCGCGGAAGTCCTCCATATGTGAAGACGTCCACGCCGCTTGAAGAAGATCCGCAAGATCTTGAAGCCTTGCGAAGTCGTATGTAGAGCGTTTCATCGGACGGTAATTTTGTGCCGTGAGTTTATATCCTTATAGTTGTTTATTTATAAACACATTGGTTTGGGGTTAAATCTAGGTGCAGGAAACACTTGAGCGATTGAGCGATTGTAAACTCTGATTCTTCAATTATAGTGGATTATTTGCTACTAGCTTTCCCTGTGGACATAGGTATTGATATTCGGACTGAACTACGTAAATTTTTGGTGTCCTGATTTTCTCATTAATTTCTCTGGGGTGATTCCGTGTTGACGTAAATTACAAGATCCTGTCATTTCCGCGTATTATATCCTAACAATTGGTATCAGAGCATGGGGTTGGATTTCTTGATTGTGATTTGGGGCTTTTGCTTGTCTGATTATTATCTGAAAATTCTGTTATTGCAATTATGTCTGAGAGGAAATCTGAGATTGAGAAATTTGATGGGAGAAATAACTTTGTGTTATGGAGCATCAATATGCTAGCTTTATTGACAACACAAGATTTGACCAAGGTACTAAATGGTAAAGATGAGTTGCTAATTATAATGAAAGCCTCTGAGAGGGTAGAGCTGATAGAAAAAGCAAAGAGCATAATCTTGTTAAATTTGTCGGATGAGGTCTTACTAGAGATTATTGAGGAGAAGGATGTCGCAGCATTATGGGCAAAACTTCAAACACTCTATGTGAAGAAATGTTTGAACAATCGCTTATACATGTTGAAGAAGATGTTTCAATTTAGATATACTGAAGGTACGTCTATCAGAACCCACCTAGATGAATTTAATAAACTTATGTTAGATATGAAGAACGTTGGTAAGATACTTGATGATGAAGAGCATGTCATGATGTTATTAACGTCTTTACCAGAGTCATGGGAGCACTTTACTAATTGACTGTTGCAAGGGCGTACTACTATTACCTTAGAGGAGGTAAAGTCCGCCTTATTCTCTAAGGAGTGGCAGAGAAAGTTGCGAGATGACAGTCTGGCGAAAGGAGCAGTGCAAGCAATGACGATTCGAGGTAGAGAACAACACCGAGAGCCTAGTAGCAGCAGAGGTAAAAGCAGATCAAAATCACGCAATAGAAAGTCCACGGGACACGTGAAGTGTTTTGAGTGTCACGAGGAGGGGCACATCAGGAGAGATTGTCAAAAGCGGAGAAATACAATTGATAAGCAAAATGCCACAAATAGTGTGGCAAACATTGTTAAGGGGAGCAATAGGAATGTAGAAGTTGTCTTATGTGCAACTGCTACTTCGTCAAGAGATGAATGGGTGCTAGATTCGGGGTGTTTTTATCAAATGACGCTTCATAAGAACTGGTTTACTACTTACCAAGCTGTAAATAGTGGTAGGGTTCTTTTGGGAAATAATGCAATTTATGAGGCTGTGGGGATAGGGACAATTCGGATCTGGATGTATGATGGGGTGGTGCGCATATTGACAAATGTAAGGCATGTACCGGAGCTCAAGAAGAACCTTTTTTCTCTAGGGACACTCGATGACATCAGGTGTAGGTACACCGCTGAAGGTGGAGTACTGAAGATCTCTTCAGGTGTTATGACAGTGATGAAGGGGAAGAAAGTGAATACTCTTTATCATCTACTAGGAGAGACCGTGATTGGAACTGCTGTAGTTTTATTAGGTGAGTCAGACTCTAACTTGACTCAATTATGGCATATGCGTTTGGGGCATATGAGTGAGGCAGGTATGACGATGCTAAGTGAAAGGGGGTTGTTGAAGGGTTAGAAAACAGGAAAGCTAGACTTATGTGAGCATTGCATCTATAGGAAGCAGCACCGAGTTAAGTTTATTACAGCTATTCATTCCACCAAACAATCAGTTGAATATATTCATTCAGACGTCTGGGGCCCGTCTTCAGTTCCTTCGAAAAGAGGTGCCCGATATATGCTGACATTTATCGACGATTATTCGAGGAATGTATGGGTATACTTTCTAAAGCACAAATATGAAGTATTTGATCGGTTCAAGAAATTTAAGGTTTTGATTGAGAAGCAGTTAGATAAACAAATCAAGTGCCTGAGAACCGATAATGGCATGGAGTTCTGTGTTAAAGATTTTACTGAGTTCTGCGAGAAAGAAAGTATTGTAAGACACCGCATAGTACCTGGGACACCACAGCATAATGGCGTGGCAGAATGGAAGAACAGAATTTTGCTTAAGTGAGCTCGATGCATGCTTTCGCATGCAGGACTTGGTAAGGAATTTTGGGCCGAAGCAGTGAATATGTCGTGTTACCTGGTAAATCGATATCCATCGTTTGCTATCGAGTGAAAGACTCTTGAAGAAGTATGGTCGGGGAAACGTGTTGATTATTTCAGATTACAAATATTCGGATGTCCTATGTATGCTCATGCGATTAATGGTAAGCTTGAGCCTAGGGCGAAGAAGTGCATATTTCTGGGTTATGCACATGGGGTGAAAGGCTACCGGCTGTGGTGCACCGATTCCGGATCACCCGATTTTCTAATCAATAGATATGTGATCTTCGACGATATTGCAATGCTTCAACATAGGAGTTATGAGACATAACCAGCAGCGAAGACAGATCATGGTGTCATTAGTGAGGTGGAGCTTCAGGTGGAGGCTCCGAAGACCTCGAAGGTAACAGAGGTTAAGACTGCAGATGAAGCCGCAATTCCTAAAGTCGGTGATAGTGAACAATTAGCAAAGCTGTAGCAGATTATAGCCACAGATAGACAGAGAAAGCAAATTAAACCACCGGTACATTATGGTTATACAGATATTGCTTATGCATTAACTGTAGGTGATGAGGTGGAGACAGATGAGCCTTCGTCTTACTCTGAGGCGATGGCTAGTTCGGAGTCATTGCAGTGGCTAGGGGCTATGAGTGAAGAGATAGAATCACTTCATCGAAATCAGACGTGGGAGCTGGTCAAAGTACCAAAGAGCCAAAAGATCGCCAGAAGTAAATGGGTCCTCAAACGGAAATAGGGCATTCCTGGTGTTGAGGTAGAGAGGTATGAGGCGAGACATGTGGTGAAGGGGTATACACAGCGTGAGGAAATTGACTACAATGAGGTGTTCTCTCCTGTGATAAGACATACTTCTATTCGTGTTTTACTTGCCTTAGTTATTTCGCAGGATCTCGAGTTAGAGCAATTAAATGTGAAAACTGCGTTTCTTCACGGTGAGTTGGAGGAGCAGATTTACATAAGGTAACCAGAGGGATTTGCTATTCCAGGTAAGGAAGATCATGTTTGCTTGTTAAAGAAATCTTTGTATGGGCTAAAACAATCTCCTAGGCAATGGTATAAACGTTTTGATGTTTTCATGGCTAGTCAAGACTACTTGAAAAGTCAGATGGATAGCTGTGTCTACTAGAGGAGATTGGAGAATGGTTATTTGATTTATCTACTCTTATATGTTGATGATATGTTGATAGTAGCTAAGAATATGTATGATATTGATGTGCTGAAAAAGCAGTTAAATGCTGAATTTGAGATGAAAGATTTAGGTACTGCAAAGAAAATATTGGGTATAGAGATTTTACGTGACAGGATTGCAGGAGTTTTACGTCTTTCTCAAAAGAAATACATTGAGAAGATCGTAGCACGTTTTAATATGTAGATGGCAAAATTTGTAAGTACACTTTTAGCGAAGCACTTTAAACTTTCAGATATATTATCACCGCAAACTGAGGAGGAGGAGGAGCATATGTCCTGTGTTCCTTATTTTAGTGCTGTGGATAGTATTATGTATGATATGGTGTACACTAGGCCTGATATTTCACAAGCTATGAGCGTGATTAGTTGCTATATGAAGCGTCCTGGTAAAGCTTATTGGGAAGCTGTGAAGTGGATCCTCATATATTTGAAGGGGACAACAAACGTGGGTATAATATACCGGAGGGATAGCAATGGCAGTGAGACCACTGGTTTTGTGGATTCGGATCACGCCGGTGACTTGGATGATTGCAGATCTTTAGCAGGGTACGTGTTTACGCTAGTAGGTGGTGCAGTTAGTTGGAAAGCATCCTTACAGGATCACATTACTTTGTCTTCGATTGAGGCAGAGTACATGGCACTAACTTTTGTAGCGAAAGAGGTGATATAGTTACAAAGTTTGCTCTCGAACTTTGAGTTAGAACAGAAAAATGTGGATATACACTGTGATAACTAAAGTGCGATATATTTGGCATGTAATCCAGTTTATCACGAACGAACGAAGCATATCAACATTAGGTACCACTACATCCGAGATGTCTTAGCTAAGGGTATTGTTATTATTAAAAAGATTTCTATAGTAGATAACCCAGCAAACATGATGACTAAATCTGTTCCTTTGGCGAGGCTCAAGCTCTACTTGAGCTCTATTGGCGTTTGTGGAGAGTGAGTGCCTGTCGGGACTTTGGGAGAGTAGCATGGATGATGAGCACTATAATTTAGCTTCAAACATCAAACCAAGGTGGAGAATTGTTAAATTATATCTCGAGTTTAAATTGGATGAGGAAATTCGCTAGACTCGTGAAGGAATTAAAGTAAAAGAAGAAAAAAAGGCTACGAAGGAAGAAGCGTGGGACGCTGCTTCGTAGAACCAAAGAGGAAAGGTGGGGCCCAAGGTCAAACTTTTGACCTTGGGCACACCCACGTATGAAACAGTTTTTTTTCTTTTGTAGGTCTTCTTTAGTCCAGTGAGAAGCCACTGAGTTCCATGCATGTGAAGTGGGTCGAATTTCTTTTATTCACGGTGGGGCCCAAAGTTTGGCACACACGTATAAAAGGAAAACAAAACCCTACGTGTGGAGTAGCTGCTCAACATCCGCGGAAGTCCTATGTACGTGAAGACGTCCATGCCGCTTGAAGAAGATCCGCAAGATCTTGAAGCCTTGTGAAGTCGTACATAGAGCGTTTCGTCGCACGGTAATTTGCGAAGTCATATGTAGAGCGTTTCGTCGCGCGGTAATTTTGTGCTGTGAATTTATATCCTTGGAGTTGTTTATTTATAAACACTTTGGGTTTAGGGTTAAATCTAGGTGCGGGAAACACTTGAGCGATTGAACGATTGTAAACTCTGATTCTCTGATTATAGTGGATTATTTGCTACTAGTTCTTCCCGTGGACGTACGTACCGATACTCGGACTGAACCATGTAAATTTTTGGTGTCCTGATTTTCTCATTAATTTCTCTGGGGCGATTTCGCGTTGACGTAAATTGCAAGATCCTGTCATTTCTGCGTATTATATCCCAACACGTACAAATCGAGAACAATTCCTTCTTTGTCGTCTTTATCTTAGACCATATATGATTGGCCTTTTGACATTACAATAGCAAACTCTAATCATTGTAATTGAACATCTCAGAGCACGTTGAAAAGGACAACATTTTACGATCGCTCGTGGCATTTTGTTATTAACGTACATTTGTAGATCCAATTAGATTGGCTAATTAGGCTGTCCCTACCAAGTCTTGATACTATTATTCTGTTGCTGCTAAAAAATTCCGCTTGATGGAATTCTTGATGTGGCAAAGCTTAAATGCAATAATAATGTGTATATATAGTTAGTCAAAAAAATAAAGTACATAATGGCGAGAGACCAAAAAAAGAAGGCATGATAAGTAATGAAGAAGTAGGTATGCAATTTTTCTTTTGCATTATAAAAAATATATCTATCTTTCAAAGGATCCCAAAAAATGCATGAAAGTTCACCTAAGTGGTCCCAAAACACATAGAGCCATTAGTTGATTTCTATCATAGAGATGGGGCAATGCGTCTGCATATTGCTTGAAATGTCTGCCCACCATTCCTGGCAACATTTTGGCCTTCCTCGATCGCGCTGGTCAATAGCTTCACCACCGGATCGTTCATGAGTTCTTCATCCTTCAGTGCTTCGAATGTGGGATGGTTTTCCAAACAATCCTTCATCCATTCACCCAATTCTTCAACATCTGTAATGGTGTAATTTATGCCCCCAATAGCCAGAGTATATGCATACTTGTCTAGCAAGTGAGGGCTAATCATCCTACAATGGTGATTTTTCTCTTTAAAAGGATAATCAGGAAATAGGAAGAACATCTTTGTCAGTTGGCCTTTGTCTAGCACTGTTTCTTAGGAAAATTCTTGGTAGTCACCTTCTTGGCATCTTAGCTTCACTTTAAAAGAAAATATTTGGAGAATCGAGCCTTCCCATTACCAAAATTTCTTTCAGAACAAAATTTTTCACAAGTTCATTACCATTTTTTCATTCCGGCTTTGACAGCTCAAGTTAGCAACCTAAAGCTTCCAACCACATTCTTTTTGGAGATTGTGAATAATCTCCCACTCTCTGAGCGCTGTCATCCGAGGTTACACCTGTTGCTTGATCTACGTTAACGGAAATCGCTACAACATTCGATTTTCTAGAGAAGATGGACGAGGAAAAATGTCGTCTTCTTGTTGATCAAATATTTTCTCTGAAAAGAAGAGAGAGAGAGAGGAATGGGGGGGAGATAAAGCGCCGGGGTATACAACCCTTGAAAAATTGAAAAGATGAGAGAGAGAGTTTTGAGCGGGGACAATGCATTTATTATTCCTTGTGTCAGTGGCTTGCCATAAGAGAGAGAAAAGAGCCTCCGAGCCCTTTTGGTTTAATTTTTGAATTCCTACATATTCCAGGTCACCGGACAGATATCGCTTTTTCCGTGGAACATATACGCTAGGTCAGCGGATGACGTGGTAGGTGCTAACCACCGAATATTTTCTCCCATAGTTCGGTCTCGGGGCCCAGGTCTAGAGCTCGAACTCGAGATTAAGCTCGTGCTCTAGTTGGGGTCCATCAGGGTCAAACTCGAGGCCTTAGTGCCTATGCTTAGTTTCCAGACTGCTCAAGTGCAAGTCATTAGTGCTTGAATAAAGTATGTTAATTTAGGAAAATCAAATCAGACTTTCCTAACTAAATGAACAAAACTATTTTCTAGTTCCTTTTTAGGTTTTAGATAAACAATGGAAATTGTTGTCATTTTCATTAAAAATGGCTTCTCGAAAAACATTTTTCAGAGATGTCACATTTTTCACGAAACAAATGAAATCTATATTAACTTGATTCTGATTAGATGGCAATTTGCGCATGGTGTGGGATAGCCATAAGAACTATAAAATTGTAATAATATTTGAGGGTATTATAGTATATGAAATAAAAAAATAAAAAATCTATCGATCACGATAGGATGCTTTAGATGAACTTACACATAATTGTGAAATAAAGTCGGTGTCTATGACACGGGACGGCATAGCCTAGCATACTGACTACATATATTTTCCCAGAACCATACACTCTGAATAGCAGTTGCATGAAAGGTTATATCACCTCCTACTCTGTAGCTAGCTACTACTCTTTAACTTGTTAAGCCACATGTAGATTGGGCCAGTGTCCAGCTCTTCAATTCAAGGCCTTCTAGAAATGGGAGGCGAGTCTCGGTTTTGGGTGGACCGACGAAGGCTCAGCCCATTGTGAGGTGAGCCTAAAAGCTTTGTCCATGTTGAGCTTCTCCGGCGAGACCCTAGTTGGTCAGCTTCCAGTCAAAAGCATGGGCCGACATCGCTGTCACGAGTTGGACCATCCTCAAGCCCATGCTCATTCCGATGCACATCCTCTACCCGGCTCCAAACGGGATGATCTCGAAATCGTCACCCTTCACATCGACATTGGGCTCTCCGCCGCCGGGTGAGGACCTCTCCGGCCAGAACACCAAAGGCTCGGCCCAAGCGTTGGGGTCACACGCTATGGCCCACACGTTGACTAGTAGCATGGCGCCTTTGGGGATGTGGTGGCCGTTGATCTTGCAGCTCTCAGCCACGACCACGAGGTGGATAGAGGATTGTGTTAAATTTATGACTCGAGTTTAAGCCCGAAGTGAATTGCTGAATTTTGAAATATAAATTAAAATAAAAGGGTAGCAAAGTTTTATTTCCGTCGCAGAGGAGTAGTCGAATTCTTTTTACAAGGTGGGGCCCAAAATTCAACATACACGAAGAAGAATTCCTTTTTTGCGTGAAGGAGCCCTCTGCATGTGAAGTGAGCCGAATTAAGGAACTGGTGGGCCCAGGTCAACTATTTGACCTTGGGCACACAAATTTCCTTTTCTTTGGTGTGCGCATGAAGTCGTTTAGTGGCCGCTTGAAACCCTACGTAAAAAGTAGCCGCTGAAGGATTCACGTGAAGTTGCACGCCGCCGAGAGGGAGGAAAGTCACGCCTTTTTTACTCTGAGTTCTGTGGGTGTTCTATTTGTGAGAGACATTCATAGGTGCTAGGTGCTTCGCTTTGGGTCTTCGTATTGTTCATGTTGCGAAGCTTATTCATGATTTACATCCAAGGAAGATTGATGTATTGGGTGTAATTGGGGCTTAGGAAACATCGAGAGAGTGTTTGAGTGACTCGAGTATGTAATCTCCTTGTATCTCTTGATCTATAGTGAAATTCTTTGGGCCTTCGTATTGTTTGTGTTGCTTGCTTATTCTTCCCGTGACGTAGGTCTTTACGAGTGTTTGAGTGACTGAACCATGTAAATCCATCTCGCTCTTCCCGTGGACGTAGGTGTCCGTGTCCGATTTATTTTTCTTCTTCCATCCATATTTTGTTCGATCGCTTGCCTTATCGCAACAAGTGGTATCAGAGCCAAGTTTTGCTGAGTTGAAGTGAATCCATGGCAACCGAAGAAGTAAAAATGAGAATCAACAAATTTGATGGGAAGGATTTTAGTTTCTGGAAGATGCAAATTGAAGATTATCTTTACCAGATGAATCTGCACTTGCCTTTATTTGGGGAGAAACCAGAGACGATGAAGCAAGCTGATTGGGATTTGCTGGATAGATGAGCTATGGGTGTTATTTGGCTAACGTTGGCTCGTAACGTCACGTTTAACATTCTGAAGGAGAAGACCACTGCTGATTTGATGCAAGCCCTATCGGATATGTACGAGAAGTCCTCTGCGATCAACAAGGTCTGTTTGATGCAACGTCTGTTTAACTTGAAGATGAAAGAAAATGCGTCAATTGTAGATCATATCAACGAATTCAATGTGATTGTTAGTCAATTGAGTTCAGTTGAGATTGATTTTGAAGATGAGGTACGTGCTTTGATTCTATTATCCTCATTGCCTGATAGTTGGAATACCACAATTATTGCTGTTAGTAATTCCTCTGGGTCAATAAGTTTGACGTTTGATGGGGTTCAAGATTTGATTCTGAGCGAGGACATTTGTAAAAGAGAATTTGGCGAATCTGTATCTACTGCTCTAGTAGGTGAAAATAGAGGAAGATCTGTAACACGTATGGGTAATGGTAGTACTAATATAAATAGACGTAGTCAATCTAGGACTACTAATGTTGTCTGTTGGAACTGTGGCAAGAGGGGGCATCTTAGAAGAGATTGCCTTAAGCTGAAAAATGAGAATGGTAAGGGAATTATAGTTGATTCTGCAGATAATGTTGCAGCTGTAGCAGATAATGCTGATTATGTCTTGTCTATCACTGATTATTCATCGTTTGATAGATGGATTATGGATTCTGGTTGTTCTTTTCATGTTACACCAAATAGAAACTGGTTTATCACTTATCAGTGCATGGGTAGTGGTAAAGTCCAGTTACGGAACAACGCTGAGTGCGATGTTATGGGTGTTGGTGATGTTAAAATCAGAATGCATGATGGTATCGTGAGGACATTGACTGGAGTGAGGCATGTTCCAGAATTGAAAAATAACTTAATTTCCTTGGGTGCTTTAGATTCAGCTGGTTGCAGTTATTCTTCAAAAGGTGGAGTTCTGAAGATTGTTTGAGGTGCCCTGGTGATAATGAAAGGAATCAAGCACGATGGCCTGTATAAACTTCAAGGTGAGACAGTGATAAATTTCATTGTGGAGATGTTGGATGCATCTGTTCGAGAGTCTTTTGACTGCTCGAGGAAGACCTGGGTGTTTGTGCTAAGGCACAAGTTTGATATTGGTGTCAGGATCTCGCAGTCAAGAGCTTTGATTGAGAGGGAGACTGGTAAGTCGATCAAGCATGTGCGGACTGACAATAGCATGGAGTTCTGCTCGGAGTTGGCAAATAAACTTTGCATGAAAGAGGGCACATTGAAACACCGCACTAGTGCTAATAAATCACAATAATTTGCAAAATTGACGAGCGGAACATTACTAGAGATGGCCCAAAAAATTATCTCTAGTGTTGGTATGGCTAGGAGATTCCTGGTTGATGTGCTAAGTACGGTGAGCTGCCTGGTGAATAGATCCCCATTAACTGCTATTGAATGGCAGACTCATGAAGAAGTGTGGTCAGGTAACGTTGCTGATTATTCTATTCTTAGAATGTTTGGTTGCCCGTATTATTTTCGAGTAAGTGATGGTAAGTTTGATTGGAGGGCAAGGTGCATCTTCCATGGCTATGCACAAGGTGAGCGGGGTGATCTGTTGTGGTGCCCAGATATAAATTCACCTGTTAACAGCAGAGAAGTTACCCTTGACAAGTCTCCAATATTTCTAACTAGGAGTGTTTGTGGCAGTACTAATACGAATCTAGACAGTGTTCAGCTTGAGGTGGAGTTGCAACTAAAAACTCCTGAGGTAGCGAGTACATGTATTAGCAAAGTAATCGACACAGATGGTGCTTGTAGCGAGGTGAAGCTTATAGAGCCGACGGTTGCTATAACTACTGATATTGACAAGGTACGTATTCGATCTCTTGATAGATATGGATGCAATAATGGTTTTACTTTATCTGCGGTTGAGGAGGTTGTGTCGAAGTAGTTAAATGTGCATGTAGAGTTGGTACTCCAATGAGATCCTTAGTTATGGCGAAGTTCAAGCGAGGCTTGAATTTGGATAATATCTGTGGTGGTTGAGCCCATTGGGGGCTATGGGAAAGTAGGAGCAGAATTTGAATTTTTACGAAGCGATTGTAATTTGGCTCAAACGTCGAGCCAAGGTGGAGATTGTTAAATTTATGACTCGAGTTTAAGCCCGAAGCGAATTGCTGAATTTTGAAATATAAATTAAAATAAAAGGGCAGCAAAGTTTTATTTCCGTCGCAAAGGAGTAGCCTAATTCTTTTTACCAGGTGGGGCCCAAAAGTCAACATACACGAAGAAGAATTCCTTTTTTGCATGAAGGAGCCCTCTGCACGTGAAGTGAGCCGAATTAAGGAACTAGTGGGCCCAGGTCAACTATTTGACCTTGGGCACACGAATTTCCTTTTCTTTGGTGTGTGCATGAAGTCGGTTAGTGGCCGCTTGAAACCCTACGTAAAAAGTAGCTGCTGAAGGATTCACGTGAAGTTGCACGCCGCCGAGAGGGAGGAAAGTCACGCCATTTTTACTTTGAGTGTTGTGGGTGTTTTATTCGTGAGAGACATTCATAGGTGCTGGGTGCTTGGCTTTGGATCTTTGTATTGTTTGTGTTGCGAAGCTTATTCGTGATTTACATCCAAGAAAGATTGATGTTCTGGGTGTAATTGGGGCTTGGGAAACACCGAGAGAGTGTTTGAGTGACTTGAGTGTGTAATCTCCTTGTATCGCTTGATCTATAGTGAAATTCGCTGCTGCTCTCCCCGTGGACGTAGGCCTTTATGACTGAACCATGTAAATCCGGTGTCCGATTTATTTTTTTTCTTCCGTCTATATTTTGTTCGATCGCTCGCCCTATCACAACAAATTGGGTGGGTGGAGCCGGCAGGTTTCCTTGACCACGACTTGGAGGTACGTCAGGCGGCGCAGGTCGAGCTCGGTCATGAGGCGGCCTCATCCCACCACGGAGTCAATTTCTTCCTGGACTCTGGCCAGGATTCTGGGTTGCCGGATGGGCTCGGCGATGGCCCATTTCCCGCGAAGAGATCAGAGTACTCAACAAGTAATCGTGCTTATTCCCAGCACTGCCCATGCTGGCCTTGTGCTCCTCCACGATGGCCGTCAAGAAGGCGTCGAAGCGCTCGTGTAGCCTCTTCGTCTTGGCCACGACCCCTTGGAGATCGAGCTGCTTGTGCGCCGGCACGAAGTCGCTGATGTTGAGCACTCCGCCCGGCACCATCATCTCCCACCACCATCGACTTGAACTCCTCCACCTACGGGTCGCCCCCGCCCTTCTTGTCCCCATACACCCTCTTCCCCAACATTGCTCGCCCCAACGCCTTCGCCGTGCTGACATTGAGTACTAGGGCCCGGTCCGCCGACACCCCCCTGCATGATGTGAAAAGAACAATGATAGAGATGCAGAGGTTGATAACAAAATTGGTCCAATTCGATCCTTACTAATTGCCTGAAAATGATCTGCATCGAAAGTAGAGTTATTCAATATATTTTTGACCAAACCACAAAATAAATCCCATTAAAAAAGTAGCTCTTAATTTTTATCCAGGCATTCTAATCCTATCAGAAAAATATCCAACCCAAATCTGTTTTAATTCTATCCCAAACAATTAGCATCCATTTCTGAATGGGAATACTTCGTTAGATTACTTTCCAAATTTCAATTTGGCCCAGACTTTTATTTTCATATTTTGTGTGATTTTTCTCATGCCACCCCTTTTTCTTTGGTTTTTACCTTTTAAATTTGAGATTATTTAGACAGCTTTGTATCTGCAAACTTTCATTTAGTATGATATTCTTGATGTGTTTGTAAATAGAAAATTAGGAATAGGTTCTTTCAAAGAAAGTATGACCTTAATGGGACGGATACATAATGCAAAAAGGAGCAAAAAGGTAGTTAAAACTATAGTTTTTGGAGGGAACCTAGATTTTGGCATAGATTTGGTATGAGTTCAAAAGGTGGCGATTTATTTTGACAACCTAAAAAATTGGGGGTAAAATTTAAAAATGGAGAAAAGCTGAGGATTTATACTGCGTTTTGGCCTTTAAGTTCCACATCAAGTTCTTTGTACGCGTATGGACTAGCTTATTCATACGAGAGCGGGCATTTACGCCTTTAATTAAAAAAAAAAAAAAACGAACTTTTTCAAGTGAACCCCCCGAATAAAAAGAAGAAAGTTGGCTAGAGCATAATTTTTTTCCTATGATATTAGATATAAAGAGTATCTTATATTTTTACATACAATAGTATATATGTACACCATCTATGTCATTTTTGTTTTATTATTTCTATCAATGGTCCTTCACTCTTTCCATATCGGTGCATAGGGGAGCCAGGATATATATATGCCCATATCAAATTATTTTTCATGGAGAAAATCCCAAATAAAGACCTAAAGTGCCATTATTTTCTCAAATAAGGATATGGAGTTGACTTTCTTTCAAATAAGAGCACGGAGTGGCCATATCAATTTCAAAGAAGGGTTTGAGCTGGATATAACTATTTTAAATAAGGGCCTAACCTCACCAACCAACAAAAATTTTGGTTGAACAAAGATATTTTCATCCAAATACAATTTAAATTAAATTAGATTAAAAATTAAAAAAAAAATATATATAGGCAGGAGGGTTCCTTCCCATGTGTATTCATTTTTTTTTTTAATTTTTTATGGAAATAAAAAAAGGAAAAAAAGAAAGAAAAAAGGAAAAAAAAAGAAGAAGTGAGTTTAGACCATTTTTTAAGACTAACATAACAACTTTAGATCATGACACTTCAGACCTTTATTTGAAATAATGTTCATTTCAAGTTCTTACACGAGAAAAGAAGGTTATTTCGAGCTCTTATTTATAATTTTCCCTTTTTCCATATAAGCAATTGCTCCTTGGAGATCTAACCCCATTTCACCTTCCAAAAAAAGGGTTTGGTCTCCTGTCTATTTTGCAGCTCTCTTTTAAGCAAACTAATCGAGCCCTTTTCTTTTCCCTTCATATCAATTTGTTACAGTGTTTTCATTTATTTTACTATAAAGAAAAAGAACACCATGTATGGTAAATTCTCTATCCATATAATTTATATATACACACACATACACACCCATGTTCATTGACGTACACATGTCTATATGTATGCATATACAGAGATGAATTGGAGTTCAGTAGGTTAATTACCTGGCGTACATGTCTATAATCGTCAAGAGCCTTGCTGGAGAAGAGGTGGAGGGAGCTTGTCTTCCTTGGCATTCGCTGACTCGGGCAGTATGGCACAGACACCATGTCCCGGTAATTGTACCTCAGGTGCTTTGCTATAGAGCAGCGCGGCTGGCTCAAGAAGTTGGCATCATGGGTCTTCAGGAGCTAGGCCACCATGGAGCCTGACGCGGCCACCACCATGTCAACAAGCCTGAGTCGCAGGTGCAACAACAGCCCGTAGGCCCAGGGTAGGGCCGCCAAGGAGTGGTGGGGGCATGGGGCCATGATTCACTCCTGTTGGGAATAACGGATCCCCGGAAACCGGATTCGACACCGAATCGAATCCCTAAATCAAGCGGAAGACGAAGCCCAAGAAAACGACACGTATCACCGATCTAAAGCACACCACAGATTCGAGCGTACCTTGTTAGCCACAGATTAAACACCGTCGTTAATGGAGGAAGAGAATCGGTCGATGAAGCCTTGAAGGGAAAAAATTGGAAGCCGTATGCCTCTTGTTCTTCGGGAGAGAAAACGCGGGAGAGAAGCGTACGTTGATTGTGCCAAAAGGTTTTTTTTTTTTTTTTTTCTCTCTCTCTCCTCCCTTTTATACCTTCCCCCTCCACGGGCCCTATTCCGTGGGCCGGGCCTTTTGGGCCCAACTTGAGCGGATGGACCTTAAGCCCATCTTATAAATCCATCATCTCCCACTCGCACATGGTGGTGCAAAACCAACATGGGCGGACAGGCCCTACTCAGCCCCATCAGAGAAAAATCCAGCATAGACTCTCACTTAACATGGTGGGCCGAACATAATCCTCTTTTCCTCTCTTCAACATTCATACCGGTGAATAATCCGTGCGACCAGCATACTTTGAGAGCTCGTTGCTATACATTTGTTAGGAATATATAGCAGCTCATAATGGGCATCACACTCCGAGTAGATTTAGTATGCAGTACCCTAGATCGATCGATCACATTTATATCTCTCTTGATCTCTTTTAAACAATGATATATTTATTGTATTCACAATTATGATTATCACAAAGACAGTCATAATTGGTTAACCGGTGAATACAAAACTATAATGTGATTCTCCAAAATCGATCTTCCTCTTTCCTTCAAACTCTCAATTTCAGTCCAGCTTGCTTTTCTAGAAATGCCCCATTAGATCGAATCAACCTCATGACCATTGGCAACATCCTAAGATAGCAAACACTAAATAGAAATCTTGAGAATAAGTAAGAGTCGTAAGGGGACTAAGAAATTGAGGAACTCTCATCCTCAAGAGTCTCACACGACATAAAAGTTGAGATCAAACTTTTGCCACTCTTATTGGTCGTCTCATGCATACGTAGTATGAAATACGTATTACGGTATTAACTCCTTTCCCATGGAGCGTATGTCTACACCTTTCAATACCGTACAGATGATAGTTCAGACATACCCAATGTCTAACTTGAGTTCACGTATCTACTCATTCACAAAATTCATCGAACTCACATCGGCATCTTAGACGAGATAAAGTAAAAACATGTGGGGTATTTTTACTTTCGGACATAGTAAGTATTATATCCTCATCTTAACATTCAGTTAAGGCGACATACGTGTTTTAAGCTTGAGCTCTCGATTATCACCTAGATAATAAGCTTAAAAACAGTCTCATCTCTATTTATCACACAGTAAACAGAGGCGATTACCCGTGTGAGTGGGCTAATCTTATATCTGTCCGACATACTTCTCAACTTAAAGTAATGCACTAAGCATTAAGATGCATAAAGATCAAATAAAGATTCATAGACATTAATGATGAAAACACAAATTCATCAAATGTGAACACTTAGGGAAAATATAAAATATTCAAGTACATCGGTCTCTACGCAATCCTAGAGATTTCACATGGCCACAAAACACATCTCTAGTTTTTGGCTTTGTCATAGGATCTGCTACCATTCCATGCGTAGTATGTACTCTAAGTTCACATCTTTTCGTGCAACTATATCCTTGACAGGATTATACTTGGTATCTATATGTTTAGTCTTGCCATGATATTTTGGATCTTTGGTGTACACTTTTGCTGCTTGGCTACCACAGTTAACCAATAATAAATCTGCAGCACTTCTACTAACACCTAAATGATCCAAAAAATCTCTTAAGCCAAACACTCTCTTACACTGCTGCTGATAATGCCACGAACTCAACTTCCATCGTGGACAAGGCTATACACTTTTGTTTCTTACTGTTCCAACATATGGTGCCATTATTTGGTAAGAAAACAAACCCAGAGGTAGATTTCCTTTCATTTAAATCTCCTCTCCAATCAAGATTAGAATAGCCTTTGAGTTTCAGATCCTTTCCTTAATAACTCATCATATAATCAGCAGTCCCCTTTAGATACCTCAGTATTCTCTTAACGGCTATCCAATGTGCTTGACCTGGATCGGATTGGTAACTACTCACCATTCCAACTGCAAAGCATATGTCAGGTCTTGTACACATCATAGCGTACATAAAGCTTCTAACAACACTAGCATAAGGAACATGTTTCATTTGTTCCTTCTCTTGTGGAGTCCTTGGACACAGACTATGGCTCAACCCTTCACCTTTTGTAATAGGAGTGTCTATGGGCTTACAATCTTGAAATCTTAATTCCAAGAATGTATGCAACATCACCCATGTCTTTCACCTCAAAGTTGGAAGACAACAAATTCTTCACAAGTATTAACAAACTCCATATTACTTCCGACAATTAGTATATCATCAACATATAATGATATGATCACAAATTGATCATTGGATCTTTTGATATATACACAATGATCATCGTCAATCATTGTAAAATCATATGCCACTATGGCATTATGAAAATGTATATACCATTGTCTTGATGACTGCTTAAGACCATATATCGACCCCCAAAGTCAACATACCTTTTCTTCTTGGCCTTTCATTATGAAACCAGCAGGCTGTTCCATATATGTTCCTTCCTCTAATTCTCCATTGAGGAAAGCAGTCTTTACATCCATTTAATGTAACTCAAGATCCAGACTAGCTACTATTGCCAGAATAATGCGAATCAAGGTAAATCTCACTACAGGAGAAAATGTATCTTCATAATCAATTTTTTCCTGTTGATTATACCTCTTCGCCACAAGGCGAGCCTTATGCCTTTCTATTGAGCCATCAGCCTTTCGCTTTATTTTGAGAATCCACTTGTTCCCAATAGCTCTGCGTCCCTTTTGGAAGATCAACCAGTTCACAGACTTTGGTTTGATTTCATTGACTCCATTTCCTCTTTCATTGCATGAATCCATTTTTCCTTATTAGGGCAATTTAGAGCCTCATTAATATTTCTTGGCTCATCCTCATCTTGTGGAGCAACAATAAAAGTTTCCCTTTCAATGTCAAAATATCGACGGGGAATATTTGTTGGTATGGGATCCTCATCTTGTGGAGCAACCATAAAAGTTTCCCTTTCAATGTCAAAACATCGACGGGGAATACTTTGGCGACTTGTTCACCGTATGGGAGATTGTACACTTAACACATCATTCCCCATCATGCTCCCACTTGGATTAGGTAATGATGATGTCGTCACATCAGGTGGTTGCAATTGAGAATGAGTTGAATTCAATTCATTACATCTCATATTACTCCCACTTGAACAAACTCACTGACATCATTATCTTAATCCAAGGTTTCAAATAGGGAGTTATTTTCCCTTATTTCGCCCCTCTTAGAAAATTCATCCACTAAGGATGTGACATCCCGTGATTCAAATTCAGTTATACTCCCACTTTCCTGCTCACCTATGAACACATACCTTTTTGAGTGTTCGCAGTATTTCATGAAAATACTCTTATTTTCTTTGGGACCCAATTTCCCAAAACTTGTGAGAGGACTTATGAGTATAGACAGAACAACCCCATGGCTTAAGAAAAACTTAAGTCCGGTGTTCTAACTGTCCATAACTCATATAAAGTAGAAATAACTGATTTGGAAGGCACCCGGTTAAGTATATAGGCAGCAGTTAACAACACATCACTCCAAAAAGTGATGGGTAAGTTAGCATGCGCCATCATGGACCTAACCATTCCAGTAGGGTTCTGTTTCTTCTCTCCGCAACACTATTTTGTTGAGGAGTGTATGGAATAGACAACTATCTTTCTATTCATTTTTCATCACATAATTTTCTGAACTTATCAGATAAATATTCTTAACATCGATCGGATCTAAATACCTTTATTTTCTTGTCTAATTGATTTTCTGCCAGGTTCATAAACCTTCTAAAAACAACTTATGCTTCAGATTTATGAGAAATCAAATAGACATATCCGAATCAAGTAGAATCATCTATTAAAGTGATGAAACAAACAGCCCCTTGCCTTCCTCTCACATTCATTGAACCACAGACGTCCAAATGGATTAAATGCCGAGGAATTCAGCTCTTTTACCTTTTCCAAATGGTCTCCTTGTCATTTTCCCTACTAGGCAATGCTCACATATGGACAAATCAACTTTTTTAATATTGCCCAACAAGCCCTTTTTGGCTAGTCTTTTCATATGTTGTTGGCCCATATGACCAAGTCTAGCATGCCATCATATTCACATCATTATCATATAAGATAGAAGACGTGAAACAAGGGGATAACATATTGACATCATCACAATCAATATTTAGTACAATAAAACCATCTAGAAAGGTAACTACAACCATAGTAGTTTGCATCTAAACACAAATCTACATATTTATTATGGAAGTTCATACCAAAACCAAGCTTAACCAACACTAAGACAGACACAAAATTTCGACGAATCTCCAGAGCATATAGAACATCAAAGATGCGTCCACCTCTCATGTTCTATTGGTCGATGCAAATTCCTTTACATCAGCTCTAAAGTTGTTTCCAACATAGATCCACTTAGTTCCAGTTGGTACTCGTCGGAATTCCACGAAGGATTCTCTATCCTTCCCTTTATGGTCTATCGCTTCTGAATCTACAGTCCACAAAGGATTGGATTCAGCCAATAATGCAGAACTTAACACATAAGCAAAGTTCTCAAATGTACAAGAGGTGCATTCCTTCTTTGGCTCACGACAGTCACAAGCATAGTGACCTTCTCTTGTCACAATGGTAACATCACACCCTTGACATTTTCTTCACTTGAGGACGCTTTCCTCTCTCTTGTTGGTTAATTCTTGATTTCTTGCAATAAGGATTTGATCCTTTGCATTCCCACATATTGAACGAATCAATACGCTTGCGCTTAGAGCACAAAGCCCTTTCTGAGCTAGAACCAGCATAGCAAATGTCTATTTTCGGCTCAAATACCGTTAGGCGGTCCTCTACTAGCTCAAGGTGGTGCACGACACCCTTAATATCTTCCATAATGTGGTCAAGAGCTTCTAGTGCCTTTTGCTTTTCCAGCACATATTGAATCTTCATATTCAATATTTCACAATTATTGCCGTTCATATCGGCAATTACATTCTTAGTTCTTTGAACCCATCGATTCGAACACATCGATATATATGCACGAATAATTAATGCCTATCATTTATGCATCCCTATTTGCATAGACCCATCATATTAATAAATAATTTCAAGTAAGGCTTCGAGAATCAAAAGGTCACTATGTTTCCAATCATCCTCCAAAAATCTAACTTAAAATTATTATTAATATAATTATCTTATGCAAATAAATTCTATGAAGTTACAAAAACTTCTATTACTACCCACAACTAATTACCCACAGCAACCAGCAATAGCAGAAAGCAAATAAAATCTTAACATTCAATAAAATAACAATGCTTTCACATGATACAACTAATATATCGGTTACTACATCAACAACAATCAGGTAGTAATCATTACATAATCAATCAAAGAAATAAATAGGGAATGTCCCTTCTAATCTATCAGCCAAAACATCTGAGAAAACTGAAGGCACATTTGCCAACCATGGAAAAACTTTTGGAGAGCTTTCATGTCGCCTCCAAGGCGCATTCACTCGGCGCCATGTGGCGCTCAATCTAAGGGTTGAAGTTTTGGCCAACTCAATCCTATAGTGCTCTCTAACAAAAGCTTCCACCAGCCTCCTATAATCCGGGACCACGTTGACCTCCCATAGCCGATCCAACACTACTTGCCATTCAGGTGGAAGAGTGTTCATCAAAGCCGGCACCTTCTCAAAATCCGGCATAAGATAACCATTCCAGATGATTTCTGATCATCATCGATTGACCTTGATCACATGTGATACTAAATCACCGTCATGCCACCGATAATCAGCTAACTCTGTCATCAGCCTCTTAAGTCTTGCATTTCCCTCGTCCGTTCTCGGGATTGCAGGTATTCTTGCATAACGCATCATAGTTTCTGCAACAAATGCAGAATTAAAATTGGATCACTTATAGTCCATAATTAATATAAGAGAAAATACATAATTTTCCCAAATTCATGCAACAAATGCAGAATTAAAAATGGATTACTTATAACCCACATAGGCATGACTGAAAAAGAAAACAAATTCCTTTTTTTTTTTTCGGGTCAACGGTCAACGGTCAAAGTCAACGGTCAACGGTCGGTCAACGGTCGTCGGTCAACGGTCAGTCAACGGTCGTCGGTCAACGGTCAACGGTCAACGGTCAACGGTCCACGGGTCGGTCAACGGGTGCGCGGGTCGGACCGGTCGGACCGGTCGGACCGCTCGTGCGGACCGACCGCACGTGCCTCGCGTGTGCGGGGATGACGTCACGCAGACGTCATCCGACACGTGCAGGGCGCGTGCCTCGTTCGCGAGTCGGGTCGGGTCGGTTCGCCGGCCGGTGACCGCCCGGCGAAACGTCGTCGGTGATGACGTCACGCTGACGTCATCACGTGACGTCACGCTGACGTCATCACGAGACGTCATCGGTGACGTCATCCGAGCGGTTACCGACCGTTGGATGACGTCACGCTGACGTCATCACGTGACGCCAGCACGCGTCGGTCCGCGGACCGGCACGTGCCGGTCCGCCCGCCGACGGCGTGCACGCGCCGGTTCGCCGGACCGTGCGCGCGCGCGCGCGGGCGCTCCCAGCGCTTCCAGCGCGTCGCGCCACCGCGCGCGTTCCGGGCGTGTGGGCGCGTGAGGCGGCGTCCGGCGGCGATCGACACATCGCCGGACTCGTCTCGACGTCTCGCTTCTCCCAGTGCTTTCAGAATTGGATTTCGACTTACGAAAACTCAGAAAAAAGGCCGAAAAACGCTCGGGTGTCGGGATTTTCGCCCGGTTCCGTACGGCCGAAGTGATTTCGCGAAAAATCAATCAAAAACATCAGAATTGATCGGGATAAACGTGAACTAGGGCTCTGATACCAATGTTGGGAATAACGGATCCCCGGAAACCGGATTCGACACCGAATCGAATCCCTAAATCAAGCGGAAGACGAAGCCCAAGAAAACGACACATATCACCGATCCTAAAGCACACCACAGATTCGAGCGTACCTTGTTAGCCACAGATTAAACACCGTCGTTAATGGAGGAAGAGAATTCGGTCGATGAAGCCTTGAAGGGAAAAAATTGGAAGCCGTATGCCTACTGTTCTTCGGGAGAGAAAACGCGCGGGAGAGAAGCGTACGTTGATTGTGCCAAAAGGTTTTTTTTTTTTTCTCTCTCTCTCCTCCCTTTTATACCTTCCCCCTCCACGGGCCCTATTCCCGTGGGCCGGGCCCTTTTGGGCCCAACTTGAGCGGATGGACCTTGAGCCCATCTTATAAATCCATCAACTCCTACAATGAGATCCATTACCTCGACTTGAGGCAGTTGTTTTAGAGTTATTGACTAAAAAGATTCAACTTGCTACTTTAAGGCATAGCGTCCTATTTTATCCATTCCTACAGATGTGGTACTTGCCACACCTGCCTCTTCCTCATCGCATGGCAAATATTGCAAGTATTGTCATCAAACTAGTTACCTTGCATCTTCTAGCTATTGGCAATGACCTAGGGAACCTAGAGGGACGAGCAACTGATCTCGATACAGAGGTCCACTTGCATGCTTATCCGCCATTGACACTACTATTGAGGTTATTTCAACAACTTGTCTGTTTTACTTTATCTTAAGAGAATCTTCGCTCCGTTGTTTGAGAATCCGATATCTCTAATTCTTCTGTCTCTAGCATTTCTAATTTGTTTTTGACTCCGGGTACTTCTGATTCGTGGTTATTTAATTTTGCCTATTGCAATCACATAACTTCGAGCACCAATTTGTTTAAGTCAAAGTCATTACTTTCATAAACACCTACTATTCATAGAGTTGATAACTCATAGATGCTAGTTGGCCATATAGGCAACAATTCAATATCCACATTGTCATGGCCAAACACTTTCATGGTTCCTAGAATCTCCTTAAACTTGATATTTGTGGGTCCATTATGCGAACTCAGCTTCGATATTCACTTTCCTCTAATAGTTGTCATGTGCAGAATCCAAGGCCGAGACAAATAAGTGGGGCAAGCCGTAAAGTGGGACACTCATTCGAACCTATCTCCATAAAGATTCCAAATGCTCTCAGTAGCTATGCTACCACAATATCATCTAAAACTGGGTATTCTCGTCTGGGTCATACTTCCTTTTCTAGATTAAGTCATATGATTTCTAGTGGTTTTATATTCAATTACTCTAAGGGTGCATATGACAAAATTTCTGTTTCTCTATTTCTCTATTTTTTTTGTTCTCGAAACAGGTTTGGAACATAAATTCGTTTGGTAATGCAATTTCATTTTTTTTTTAATTTTTGGAACGGATTTCTATTCCAAAAATAGATTTGAGGCAGACTCAGAAGTTAAAATTTTTAGCTTTTATATTTTTGGAACAGAAATGAAAAATCAAAATTTTTCTTATCGTTCACTCTTGTGAACGCCCATTGCCCACTTGCTGCCCGTGGGATGCTAAACGCCCGCCATCAGTTGCTGGCTGCCCACCACCGGCCCCGACCACTAGCTGCCGACTGCCAGCCCACAAACGTCGGCCACCGCGCTTCCGCCGCCCGTCACCAACCGCTCGTTGCCGGATGTCGAATGCCCACCGATCGTTGGTTGCTCATCGCCAATCATTGGATGCTGGAGGCTCACCACCAACCATCGGATGTTTGTCAATGACCGTCCGCCACTCGCCACCAATCGTCGAATGTCGGCCACCCACCACTGAACTCTGACCATTGGCCACTTGCCGCTAACCTCCTATCGCCGGATTCCAAATGTTAGACGTTAGATGTCGAACTCCGGATGTTGGACGTTGGTTACCGGTCGTCGAACTTCGGTGTCAGATTCTGAACTTTGGCCGCCCGTTGCTGGTTGCTGGAATTGGCGCCGGACGCCGAACGTTGGACTTCGTACTTTGGCCGCCCGCCTTTGGTCACCGAATGTCGAACTCTGGCCACCGGACACCAATCGTTGCCGCTCCTTAAAATAGAAATTTTATTTTGTTATCAAACGAATTTTTATTTTAGAAATAGAAATTTTGATTAGTTATCAAATGCTTTTTTTTACTCAAAAACTTATCCATGGAATAGAAATTGATTTCTGTTCTAAAAATTTTGTCATGCATACCCTAATATTCCCGATGAGAGGCCATGGCTTTGGGCCGGGAGGGAGCATGCGGGCAAGTTGAGCGAGGTAGCTGAGGAGAGAGCGGAGGAAGATGGATGTGGCTATTGAGGCTAGAATGAAAGAGAGAGGCGTCCTGGCCTTAGAAGAGAGAGTGTTATTATTTGAATTAGTGCTACTATTTAGGTGTGATTTAAAAGGATTGGAGATTTATGATGGATGGGTTAGTGACGAGAAATGAGGAGTGATTAGGTTAGAGGCTTGTGTATGTGTGTGTTACAAGTGAAGTGGTTGTGTGCATGTGTGAACTAGTGTTAGGTAATGTTACGATTGGATGGAGAGCATACGCTTTAAATAGCTGTTGCATCTCCCACGCTCTATTCATCACTATTTGACAAACCACATAACTTGCCTTCGAGGCGTATTTACCTTTGTTGTTTTCTACACAGGCCAAGGTCCTTGACAATTCAAAAAAAGGCGCCACTTGGAGACTTGTCATCTCCAGGGATTAATTTTTTTTTTCAAAGTTTTCATTTTGACAACGTAGCACATTGCGGAAAATTCGCTCTAATCCAGGGAAAGTCAAAGTCATTGTGTAGTTTTCACGAGACTGTCCAACCAAAAAATTTAAATCGGTAAAGTCAGATCACATGCACAAGGGCACACACAACACAATAAATTGAGATAGGACCTGACTTAATATGTCTAATCCAAAAACTTAAATTGATGGATGGAAGAAGACCATACGAAAATTAAAAATATATAAATCCCGTAAACAGATGATGTGAAATACTTCAATTGTCAAATAGCTTTTATCGACTACTTACATGTGAGACGGGTTCCCAATGTCACCGTTGACCCGAGGCTTCCTTTCTTTCATCACAAGTTGCACGACTCTGTCTCCTTTCCCTTTAACATATGATTGCTCATGAAGTTATCCGCGCTGAATTGATCAAAATGAGGTTTCCTGTGCGAATGCGTTGCCGATGAAATCAAATAAAAATATTTACCTAAATTTAGTCAAAAGGAAGGGTTTTGCATCTAGCACTCCAAACTTCTGCCAGCCACTTTCCTTATTGTATAATGTGAAGATGACCTCAAGGAGTCGCAATTTTTTTTTCTTCCTTCTTCTCGATGAGATCTATCTAAAGTAATTTATAAAAGGTTTGTTAGCATAATAGTTTTTGAATTATTATGAGAATAACAGTTTATTATAAGTTACAAATTATTGAAGAAGTAAACTTTTTTTTTTTGGTAACCCAGGGAATCCCGTACAGACGGTAGCCGGCGAACAAACCTTAGGATGATGCTAAGGGAGACCTACCCACTACCCCGATGTCACGCGTAAGTCCTAAAGCGACTGTGAGAGGATTCGAACTTCTCCCCTTCGTGAGGAGAAGTGAGCCCAAACCACCACGGCCACCAAGGCAGTGGGTTAAACCCCACAGTAATTTATAATTATTTATTATTTGATTTTTATGATTTAAAACAAACTTTTATTCTCACAATAGATTGGAGTTTGTCACTCAATCAATTTTCTTTTAATAAATAATTTATGGTGGACAAACTCGTAAATTTATAATTTTATTTTCATGGATTTCAATTATCAAATAACGTGGACATTTTTTTTTTTATCTTATCTTAGCTTTACCAAAAAAGTTCAAGTTTTGGAATTTTTTTTATCTTTTCTTATATGTGTAAAATTTCTTCATATTTCATCAAAAAATAAAATAAAATTGAGGGAGCAAATTTTCGTACATTCTTTTTTGTGAACCGACAAGAATCTCTTTAAAAAATAATATATATGAATTTCATGTCTTTTCTCTTTCTATCATCTCTTCAGCTTTCACCTCCATTTCAAAGATTAAACACCCAATAATCCTATATATGCTCTATTATTTCCTTACTATTCTATCTTTCAGTTTTCACCGAGGCCTGGCGCCTTCGGGGATCTGGTAGCCGTTGATCTCACAGCTCCCGGCCGCGATCCGCGGGAGGGATAGAGGGGTGGCCGGGGGGAAGCCACGGTTCTGAGGTACGTCAAACCGGGGCAGGTCGAGCACGGTCACTAGACGGACTCGTCCCACCACGGAGTCGATCTCTTCCTGGACCCGAGCCAGGATGTCGGGGCGACGGATGAGCTCGGCGATGGCCCACTCCGTAGTGCTGGAGGCAGTGTCGGTGCCCGCCGTGAACATGGTCTGCGACACAACACAAGATGAAACAAGTTACATTACTTGCAGTTCTTTAAGTTCTTATATATATATATATATATATATATATATATATATATATATATATATATATATAGATAGAGAGAGAGAGAGAGAGAGAGAGAGAGAGAGAGAGAGAGAGAGAGAGAGAGAGAGAAAGAGAGAGAGAGAGAGAGAGAGAGTGGTACTAGAAGAAATGCTTTGATCTGGTCGTCCGTGAGCTTCCCTCCTTCCTTATCAGCAATATCCCTGGAAGAGATCAGGATACTCAACAAGTCATTGTGCTTACTCCCGGCCTTACCCATGCCGGCCTTGTGCTCCTCCACGATGGCCGTCAGGAAGGCGTCGAAGCGCTTGTGCAGCGTCTTCGTCTTGGCCACGACCCCCTGGAGGTCGAACCGCTGGAGGGCCGGCACCAGGTCGCTGATGTTGAACGCGTCCAGCAGCTCCATTGACTCCACCACCATCGACTTGAACTCGTCCGCCCTTGGGTCGCCCCCGCCGTTCCCGTCCCCAAACACCCTCTTCCCCAGCGTCACCCGCCCCAGCACGTTCGCCGTGCACACGTTGAACAGTTGGGCCAGTTTCTTCGGGGTCGAGCTCGCATGTGCCAGCGCATGCGTACGACAACCTCTTCCTATTATATTGAAAGTTTTAAAATTTTATGAATTCTAAAGTTTTATTGGACCAAAAAGGATCTAAAACTTTAAAAAATACAATTAAGTCTCTTTTTTTTTAATGACCATGGAATCACCTCGCGGCTGACAGCAACTACGCATAAACCACGGGAGTGCTAGCTCAAGGACTCAACTCCCATGGCTCCTCACTTTAGTCACACATTATAACAAGTTGAGGAATCGAACCCCAGCCTTGCGTGTGGCCAACGTGCGATTCCGCCAACTCAACTACCACGGGGTGGGTATTAAGTCATTTCTTTAACTTCACCCAAACATAATGTTTTTTATTTATTATTATTTTCTCTATACTATGCAGGGCGACGTGACTAATAAATAGAGCATATGACTAAAACGATGCCAAGCTTTAGTTTCAAAAATGATTTTTTGACCCAATTTAAAAAAAAAGATTAAAAATGAGCTAAATTTATAAATAAAGAAAGAAAAAAAAAAAACAACTGAGGGCATGCAAATGGCGACTGGCCGGCGCACTAATCCCGACAGAATTATATAAAGTAACCAAAATAGTAAGTCCTTCCTTTGTATAAGGGCACCAAGTCGCAGGTGCAACAACAGCCCGTAGGCCCGGGGTAGGGCTGCCAAGGAGTGGTGGGGCATGGGAATGTGATTCACTTTTACAATGAGATCCATCACCTCGAGGCAGTTGTTTCAGAGCTATTGACTGAAAAAATTTGACTTGCTGCTTTGAAGGTGCAGCGTCCTATATTATCCATTCCTATAGACGCGGTACTTGCTACACCTGCCTCTTCCTCATCGTGTGGCAAATATTGTCATTGAACTAGTTACCTTGCATCTTCTAGCTATTGGCAATGACCTAGGGAACCTACAGGGACAAACAACTGATCCCGATATAGAGGTCCACTTGCATGCTTATCCGTCACTGCCGCTACTATTGAGGGTTTTTTCAACAACTTGTCTGTTTTACTTTATCTTTAGAGAATCTTCGCTCCATTGTCCAAGAATCCGATACCTCTAATTCTTCTGTCTCTAGCATTTCTAATCTATTTATGACTCTAGGTACTTCTGATTCATGGTTATTTAATTTTGCCTATTGCAATCACATAACTTCGAACACCAATTTGTTTAAGTCAAAGGCGTTACTTTCATAAACACCTACTATTCATAGAGCTGATAACTCATAGATGCTAGTTGGCCATGTAGGAAACAATTCAATATTCACATTGTCATTGCCAAACACTTTCATGGTCCTAGAATCTCCTTAAACTTGATATTTGTGGGTCGATTATGCGAACTCAGCTTCAATATTCACTTTCCTCTAATAGTTGTCATGTGTAGAATCCAAGGACGGGGCAAATAATTGGGGCAGGCTGTAAAGAGGGACGCTTATTCGAACTTATCTCCCTAAAGATTCCAAATGCTCTCAGTTGCTATCCTACCACAGTATCATCTGAAATTTGGTATTCTCATTTGGGTCATACTTCCTTTTCTAGATTAAGTCATCTTATTTCTAGTGGTTTTATATTCAATTACTTTTATGGCACACATGACAAAATTTATGTTTCTCTATTTCTTTTTTTTTTCCCGAAACAAGTTTGGAACATAAATCCGTTTGGTAACGTAATTTTATTGTTCTATCTATGGAACAGATTTCTATTCTAGAAATAAATCTGAAGTAGAAATCAAAAGTTAAGGGCGTGCATGGAAACGTTCCAAAAAAACATTTCTGCAACACTTCTGTACTTTTTTTGTTTTTTTGTTCCCGGAACAAAATTGGAGCAAAAAAAAAGAAACACAAAAAAGTTGTTTCTGGAGAAAAGAAACACTTCTTCAAAGCCAAAAAGAAATGATTCTCTTCTTCTCTCTCTTCTCTTTTCTTCTTCTTTTCTTCTTCTTTTTTTCTTCTTTTTTCTTTGGCCGGTCGCCGGCCTCGGCCATGGCCGGTGACCAGCCATCGAGGGCCGGCGACACCATCGAGGGTCGGCGACCTCGCCGGAGCGTCGCCGGCCCCCGGCGAGGCCGAGCCTCGCCCGCGCCGGTGACGCCGAGCTCGCCCAGCCAAGGTGAGGCTCGACCTCACCCAGGGGGGAGATCTTCGGCTAGGGTTCCAGCGAGGGGCTCCGGAGGACGGTGCGACGGTGGCGTGGCACTAGAGGCTTCGGGATCGACACGGGGTGACGCAGGCAAAGACTGGTGGACGGCATCGCGAATGGCGTGGTGAGATCGGGATGGCGTCGAGCTGTGGGCTTCGGGGCGCAGGTGCTCGGCTTCGACGGCAGGGCGGCGAGGCTCGGGCTCGCCCGCACTGGCGACACCGAGCCTCGCCTTGGCTGGGCAAGCTCGAGCTCGCCCAGATCCGGCGAGGCCGAGCCTCGCTAGGGACCGGTGACGCTCGGCCTCACCGGATCTAGGCGAGCCCGAGCTCGCCCAACCAAGGCAAGGCCGAGCCACGCCCAACCACGGCGAGCCTCGCCGTGGCTGGGCGAGGCTGCTGGCCAAAAGAAGAAAAAAATAAAAAAGAAAGGAAAAAATGGAAAATAAAATAAAAATATTAAAAAATTAAAAGAATAAAATTTACCAAACGTGTTTCTATTCATTTTTTATTCCGGAACAAATGTTACCAAACGCGTTCTTTTGTTCAAAAACCGTTCTCGGGAAGAAACACTTTTTTTATTTTCGTTCCGGGGAACGGAAAAGGAAAGAAACATTACCATGCGGGGCCTAAAATTTTTAGCTTTTCTATTTAGCTTTTCTATTTCTAGAACAAAAATGAGAAATCAAAATTTTTCTTATTGTTTACTCTCGTCACCGCCTGTTGCCCACTTGCCACCTGTGGGATGCCAGACACCTGCCGTCGGTTGCTGGCTGCCCACCACCGATCTCGGCCACTAGCCGCCGACCTCCGACCAACGGAAGTCGACTGCCAGCCATCGCACTTCGGCCGCCTATAGCCAATCGCCCATCACCGGATGCCGAATGCCCATTGGTTGTTAGCCACTCGTCGCCAATCATTGGATGCTGGAGGCTCATCAGCAACCACTGGATATTTGTCAACGACTATCCGCCGCTCGCCACTAGCCGCTGGATGTTGGCCGCCCGCCACCCGCCATCAGCAACTTCGGACGTTGGACGCTAGTTGCCAGTCGTCAGAATTCAGTGTCGGGCTTCGGACTTTGGCCGCCCACCGCGTATCACCGAACTTGGTGCCGAACACCGAACATCGGACTTCGGTCACTCGCCACTGGTCATCGAATGCCGAATGTTGGTCACTAAACGTCGGACTCCGGCCACCAGATGCCGGTCATTGCCGCTCCTTGAAATATAAATTTTATTTTGTTATCAAATGAATTTTTATTTCATAAATAGAAATTTTGAATTGTTATCAAACGCGTTTCTTTAGTCAGAAACTCGTCCATGAAATAGAAATTGATTTTTGTTCCATAAAGTTTATCATGTGCACCCTAATATTCCCGATGAGAGGCCATGGCTTTGGGCCGGGCAGGAGCATGCAGGCAAGTTGAGCAAGGTAGCCGAGGAGGGAGCGGAGGAAGATGGATGTGGCTATTGAGGGCGTCATGGCCTTAGAAGAGAGAGTGTTATTATTTGAATTAGTGCTACTATTTAGATGTGATTTAAAAGGATTGGAGATTTATGATGGATGGGTTAGTGACAAGAGAAATGAGGAGTGAGTAGGTTAGAGGCTTGTGTATGTGTGTGTTACAAGTGAAGTGGTTGTGTGGATGTGTGAACTAGTGTTAGGTAATGTTACAATTGGATGGAGAGCATACGCTTTAAATAGCTGTTGCATCTCCCTCGCTCTATTCATCGCTATTTGACAAACCCCATAACTTGCCTTCGAGGCGTATTTACCTTTGTTGTTTTCTATACAGGCCAAGGAAGGTCCTTGACAATTCAAAAAAAGCCGCCACTTGTCATCTCCAGGGATTAATTTTTTTTTTCAAAGTTTTCATTTTGACAACGTAGCACATTGCGGAAAATTCGCTCTAATCCAGGGAAAGTCAAAGTCATTGTGTAGTTTTCACGAGACTGTCCAACCAAAAAATTTAAATCGGTAAAGTCAGATCACATGCACAAGGGCACACACAACACAATAAATTGAGATAGGACCTGACTTAATATGTCTAATCCAAAAACTTAAATTAATTGATGGAGGAAGACCATACGAATATTAAAAATATATAAATCTCGTAAACAGATGATGTGAAATACTTTAATCATCAAATAGCTTTTATCGACTACTTACATGTGAGACGGGTTCCCAATGTCGCCATTGACCCGAGGCTTCCTTTCTTTCATCACAAGTTGCACGACTCTGTCTCCTTTCCCTTTAACATATGATTGATCATGAAGTTACCCGCGCTGAATTGGTCAAAATGAGGTTTCCTGTGCGAATGCGTTGCCGATGAAATCAAATAAAAAAATTTACCTAAATTTAGTCAAAAAAGGAAGGGTTTTGCATCTACCACTCCAAACTTCTGTCAGCCACTTTCCTTATTGTATAATGTGAAGATGACCTCAAGGAGTCGCAATTTTTTTTTCTTCCTTCTTCTCGATGAGATCTATCTAAAGTAATTTATAAAAGATTTGTTAGCATAATAGTTTTTGAATTATTATGAGAATAACAGCTTATTATAAATTACAAATTATTGAAGAAGTAAACCCCACAATAATTTTTTTTTTTGGTAACCTAGGGAATCCCGTACACCCAGCAACGTAAGTCCCAAAGCGACCGTGAGGAGATTTGAACTCCTCCCCTTTGTAAAAATGAGGGAGCCCAAACTATCGCGGCCATCAAGGTGGTGAGTTAAACCCCATAGTAATTTATAATTAATTATATTTGATTTTTATGATTTAGAATAGACTTTTATTTTCACAATAGATTGGAGTTTGTCACTCAATCAATTTTCTTTTAATAAATAATTTATGGTGGACAAACTTATAAATTTATAATTTTATTTTCTCTCTCATGGATTTCAACTATCAAATAACGTGGACATTTTTTTTTTATCTTATCTTAGCTTTACCAAAAAAGTTCAAGTTTTTGGATTTTTTTTTTATCTTTTCTTATATGTGTAAAATTTCTTCATATTTCATCAAAAAATAAAAGAAAATCGAGGGAGCAAATTTTCGTACATTCTTTTTAGTGAACTGACAAGAATCTCTTTAAAAAATAATATATATGAATTTCATATCTTTTCTATTTCTATCGTCTCTTCAGTTTTCACCACCATTTCAAAGATTAAACACCCAATAATTCTATATATTCTCTATTGTTTCCTTACTATTCCATCTTTCAGTTTTCACCGAGGCCTGGCGCCTTCAGGGATGTGGTAGCCGTTGATCTCACAGCTCCCGGCCGCGTTCCGCCGGAGGGATAGAGGGGTGGCCAGGGGGAAGCCACGGCTCTGAGGTACGTCGAACCGGAGCAGGTCAAGCTCGGTCACGAGACGGACTCATCCCACCACGGAGTCGATCTCTTCCTGGACTCAGGCCAAGATTCTGGGTCGCCGGAGGAGCTTGGCAATGGCCCATTTCTTAGTGCTAGAGGAAGGGTCAGTGCCCGCCGCAAATATGTTCCGGAAAACAACACCAGCACCATCAACTCCGCCACCATCGACTTGAACTCATCAGCCTTCGGGTCGCTCCGCCACTCCCGTCTCCGGGCACCAGCTTCCCTAGTATCGCCCGCCCCGGGGCATTCACCATGCACACATTGGGCAGTTGGCCCGGGATCACGGGGCCGACCCCCCTGTGCCCCTGCATGCGCGACTATCGCGAGCTTTTCTTGTTACATTAAAATAAACAAGTAATTAGATAGCATCACGTAAGAGTATCGACTAAAATATAGAGGCGTGTTTCAGATTTGGCCATCGAATTCTTTTCTCTTACATGACCATACCTGATGTGAAAGATTAACGATAGACATATAGAGCTTTGGTGACAAAATTGGTTTATTAGATCCCTTTAAACTGCTTGAAAATGTTCCGTTCATTGAACAATGACTCTGAGTTATTTCAAGTTTACACTCCTTTTAATCCTATTAAAAGGTATCCAATCTTTCAAACCTATTTCAAATCTATCCTTGACCCATTAGCATCTATTTTTTAAAGGAGTAATCCACTGCCGGTGCTTGGGTCCATTGAGGCCGAGCTCATGTCCATTGATGCCAAGCCTAGGACCTTGGCATGCATGACTGGGTCCTCGGCACCTAAGCTAGAGTCCATCGAGGTGGAGTTCGAGACCTCGGCACCTATGCTTGGGTCCATCGAGGCTAAACTTGGGACCTTGATACTTGTGCGCATATCCATTGAGGTCGGCCTAATGCCCATGCCTAGGACCTCGGTGCCGGCACCCAACTCAAGTTCCCAAACCCAGGATCGAGCCTATGCTCGGGCTGGGGTCTATCGAGGTGGAACCTAGGGCCCTAGTGCCCATACTTACCGATTGCTCACATGCAAGTCATTAGTGCCCGGATAAGGCATGATTATTTAAGAAAATCAAATAAGATTTTCATAACCAAACGACGCAAAATATTTTCCAATTCCTTTTTAGATTTTAGCCAAACCCTATAAAGTATTATCATTTTCCTTAAAAATGGTTTCTTAGAAAATGTTTTTTAGAAATGTCATACTGTATCGCGAAATAAATGAAGCATTTATTGGGTTCGTTTTGATTAGACAGCGACCCACGCGGTAAGAATTGGACAATTGCAATAATATTCGAGGGTATTACAGTATATAAAAAAAAAATCCATCAATCATAATAAAATGCTTTAGATGTACTTTAACACATAATTGTGAAATAAAGTTTGTGTAGATGATGTAGGGGATGTGATAGCCTAGCACATTGACTACATTTATTTTCCCAGAACCATACAGACTGGTTAGCAACTGAGGATGGATATAGAGTCGTCTCTCTACAGGGGCAACTAAGCTTTGATCGGTAGGCTAATGTTACGGTAGATGGAAAGCTGGTAAAGTAGCTGCATGTAAGGTTGTATCACCTCCTAATCTGTAGCTCCGGCCAATGTTCATTAGCTCTTCAACTCAATGCCTTGTAGACATGGGAGGCGAGCCTCGGTTTCGGGTGGACCAACAGTGGCTCGGCCCGTTGTAAGGTGAGCCCGTAAGCTTCGTCCATGTTCAGCTTCTCCGGCGAGACCCCGCCGGCCAGCTCCCAGTCAAAAGCGTGGGCCAACGTCGCGGTCATGAGTTGGACCATCCTCAAGCCCATGCTCATTCCGATGCACATCCTCCGCCCCGCTCTGAACGGGATGATCTCGAAATCGTTACCCCTCACGTCGGCATTGGGCTTCTCGCCACCCAGTAGGAACCTCTCCGGCCGGAACACCAGGGGCTCGGCCCAAGCATCGGGGTCACGGGCTATGGCCCACACGTTGACCAGCAGCTTGGCGCCTTTGGGGATGTGGTAGCCGTTGATCTCGCAGCTCTCGGCCGCGGCCCGCGGGATGGATAGAGGCGTGGGTGGGTGGAGCCGGAAGGTCTCCTTGACCACAGCTTGGAGGTACGTCAGGCGGGGCAGGTCGAGCTCGGTCACTAAGCGGTCTCGTCCCACCACAGAGTCGATCTCTTCCTGGACCCGAGCCAGGATGTCGGGGCGACGGATGAGCTCGGCGATGGCCCACTCGGTAGTGCTGGAGGAAGTGTCGGTGCTCGCCGTGAACATGGTCTGCGACACAACACAAGATGAAACAAGTTACATTACTTGCAGTTCTTTAAGTTCTTATATATAGAGAGAGAGAAAAAGAGAGAGAGAGTGGTACTAGAAGAAATTCTTTGATCTGGTCATCCGTGAGCTTCCCTCCTTCCTCATCAGCAATATTAGAGATCGGAGTGTGCTTACTCCCAGCCTTACCCATGCTGGCCTTGTGCTCCTCCACGATGGCCATCAGGAAGGTGTCGAAGCGCTTGTGCAGCCTCTTCGTCTTGGCCATGACCCCCTAGAGGTTGAATCGCTCAAGGGCTGGCACCGGGTCGCTAATGTTGAACACGCCCAGCAGCTCCATCGACTCCACCACCATCGACTTGAACTCGTCCACCCTTGGGTCGCCCCCGCCGTTCCCGTCCCTGTTGGGAATAACGGATCCCCGAAAACTGGATTCGACACCGAATCGAACCCCTAAATCAAGCGGAAGACGAAGCCCAAGAAAAACGACATGTATCACCGATCGTAAAGCACACCACGGATTCGAGCGTACCTTGTTAGCCACAGATTAGACACCAATGCCGAAGAAGAGGAAGAAATTCTGGCCCCGTTCGATCCGATGACGACTTGAAGGGGAGAAAACAGTGCCTTGAACTTACTGTTCCCTTTTTTTTTTTGGAGGAAGAGAGAACGCGCGGGAGAAGACGTACGTTGAATTGCAAAACGTTGTTTTTTTCTCTCTCTCTCCTCCCTTTTATACCTCTCCCCTTCCACGGGCCCTATTCCCATGGGCCGGGCCCTTTTAGGCCCAACTTGAGCGGATGGGCCTTGAGCCCATCTTACAAATCCATCATCTCCCACTCGCACATGGTGGTGCAAAACCAACATGGGCGGACAGGCTCTACTCAGCCCCATCAGAGAAAAATCCAGCATAGACTCTCACTTAACATGGTGGGCCGAACATAATCCTCTTTTCCTCTCTTCAACATTCATACCGGTGAATAATCCGTGCGACCAGCATACTTTGAGAGCTCGTTGCCATACATCTGTTAGGAATATATAGCAGCTCATAATGGGCATCACACTCCGAGTAGATTTAGTATGCAGTACCCTAGATCGATCGATCACATTTATATCTCTCTTGATCTCTTTTAAACAATGATATATTTATTGTATTCACAATTATGATTATCACAAAGACAGTCATAATTGGTTAACCGGTGAATACAAAACTATAATGTGATTCTCCAAAATCGATCTTCCTCTTTCCTTCAAACTCTCAATTTCAGTCCAGCTTGCTTTTCTAGAAATGCCCCATTAGATCGAATCATCTCATGACCATTGGCAACACACTAAGATAGCAAACACTAAATAGAAATATTGAGAATAAGTAAGAGTCCGAGGGGACTAAGAAATTGAGGAACTCTCATCCTCAAGAGTCTCACACGACATAAAAGTTGAGATCAAACTTTTGCCACTCTTATTGGTCGTCTCATGCATACGTAGTATGAAATACGTATTACGGTATTAACTCCTTTCCCATGGAGCGTATGTCTACACCTTTCAATACCGCATGGATGATAGTTCAGACATACCCAATGTCTAACTTGAGTTCACGTATCTACTCATTCACAAAATTCATCAGAACTCACATCTGGCATCTTAGACAGATAAAGTAAAAACATGTGGGGTATTTTTACTTTCGGTCATAGTAAGTATTATATCCTCATCTCAACACTCAGTTAAGGCGACATACGTGTTTTAAGCTTGAGCTCTCGATTATCACCTAGACAATAAGCTTAAATACTGTCTCATCTCTATTTATCACACAAGAAATGAGAAGGCGATTACCCGTGTGAGTGGGCTAATCTTATATCTGTCCGACATACTTCTCAACTTAAAGTAATGCACTAAGCATTAAGATGCATAAAGATCAAATAAAGATTCATAGACATTAATGATGAAAACACAAATTCATCAAATGTGAACACTTAGGGAAAATATAAAATATTCAATACATCGTCTCTACGCAATCCTAGAGATTTCACATGGCCACAAAACACATCTCTAGTTTTTGGCTTTGTCATAGGATCTGCTACCATTCCATGCGTAGTATGTACTCTAAGTTCACATCTTTTCGTGCAACCATATCCTTGACAGGATTATACTTGGTATCTATATGTTTGGTCTTGCCATGATATTTTGGATCTTTGGTGTACACTTTTGCTGCTTGGCTACCACGAGTTAACCAATAATAAATCTGCAGCACTTCTACTAACACTTAAATGATCCAAAAATCTCTTAAGCCAAACACTCTCTTACACCGCTGCTGCGATAATGCCACGAACTCAACTTCCATCGTGGACAAGGCTATACACTTTTGTTTCTTTTGCTCCAACATATGGTGCCATTATTCGGTAAGAAAACAAACCCGAGAGATAGATTTTCTTTCATCTAAATCTCCTCTCCAATCAGTATTAGAATAGCCTTAGAGTCGCAGATCCTTTTCCTTAATAACTCAACGTATAATCAGCAGTTCCCTTTAGATACCTCGAGTATTCTCTTGACGGCTTTCAATGTCTTTGGACCGGATTGGATTGGTATCTACTCACCATTCCAACTGCAAAGCATATGTCGGGTCTTGTACACATCATAGCATACATCAAACTCCCAACAGCACTAGCATAAGGAACATGTTTCATTTGTTCCTTCTCTTGTGGAGTCCTTGGACACAGTCTATGGCTCAACCCTTCACCTTTTGTAATAGGAGTGTCTATGGGCTTACATTCTTGAAATCTTAATTCCAAGAATGTATGCAACATTACCCATGTCTTTCACCTCAAAGTTGGAAGACAACAAATTCTTCACAGTATTAACAAACTCCATATTACTTCCGACAATTAGTATATCATCAACATATAATGATATGATCACAAATTGATCATTGGATCTTTTGTTATATACACAATGATCATCGTCAATCATTGTAAAATCATATGCCACTATGGCATTATGAAAATGTATATATCTTTGTCTTGATGATCGCTTAAGGCCATATATCGACCCCCAAAGTCAACATACCTTTTCTTCTTGGCCTTTCACTATGAAACCAGCAAAGTTCCATATATGTTCCTTCCTCTAATTCTCCATTGAGGAAAGCAGTCTTTACATCCATTTGATGTAACTCAAGATCCATACTAGTCATTATTGCCAGAATAATGCGAATCAAGGTAAATCTCACTACAGGAGAAAATGTATTTTCATAATCAATTTCTTCCTGTTGATTATACCCCTTCGCCACAATGTGAGCCTTATGCCTTTCTATTGAGCCATCAGCCTTTCGCTTTATTTTGAGAACCCACTTGTTCCCAATAGCTCTGCGTCCCTTTTGGAAGATCAACCAGTTCACAGACTTGGTTTGACTTCATTGACTCCATCTCCTCTTTCATTGCATGAATCCATTTTTCCTTATTAGGGCAGTTCAGAGCCTCATTAATATTTCTTGGCTCATCCTCATCTTGTGGAGCAACCATAAAAGTTTCCCTTTCAATGTCAAAACATCGACGGGGAATACTTTGGCGACTTTTTCACCGTATGGGAGATTGTACACTTAGCACATCATTCCCCATCATGCTCCCACTTGGATTAGGTAATGATGATGTCGTCACATCAGGTGGTTGCAATTAAGAATGAGTTGAATTCAATTCATTACATCTCATATTACTCCCACTTGAACAAACTCTACTGACATCATTATCTTAATCCAAGGTTTCAAATAGGGAGTTATTTTCCCTTATTTCGCCCCTCTTAGAAAATTCATCCACTAAGGATGTGACATCCTGTGATTCAAATTCAGTTATACTCCCACTTTCCCCGCTCACTTATGAACACATACCTTTTTGAGTGTTCGCGGTATCTCATGAAAATACTTTTATTTTCTTTGGGACCCAATTTCCCAAAACTTGTGAGAGGACTTATGAGTATAGACAGAACAACCCCATGGCTTAAGAAAAAAACTTAAGTCCGGTGTTCTAACTGTCCATAACTCATATAAAGTAGAAATAACGATTTGGAAGGCATCCGGTTAAGTATGTTGGCGGAAGTTAACAACGCATCACTCCAAAAAGTGATAGGTAAGTTAGCATGCGCCATCTTAGACCTAACCATTCCAGTAGGGTTCTGTTTATTCTCTCCGCAACACCATTTTGTTGAGGAGTATATGGAATAGACAACTATCTTTCTATTCCTTTTTCATCACATAATTTTCTGAACTTATCAGATAAATATTCTCAAACTCGATCGGATCTAAATACCTTTATTTTCCTGTCTAATTGATTTTCTACCAGGTTCATAAACCTTCTAAAACAACTTATGCTTCAGATTTATGAGAAATCAAATAGACATATCCGAATCAAGTAGAATCATCTATAAAAGTGATGAAACAAACAGCCCCTTGCCTTCCTCTCACATTTATTGAACCACAGATGTCTAAATGGATTAAATACAGAGGAAATTCAACTCTTTTACCTTTTCCAAATGGTTTCCTTGTCATTTTCCCTACTAGGCAATGCTCACATATGGACAAATTAACTTTTTCAATATTGCCCAACAAGCCCTTTTTGGCTAGTCTTTTCATATGTTGTTGGCCCATATGACCAAATCTAGCATGCCATCATATTCACATCATTATCATATAAGATAGAAGATGTGAAACAAGGGGATAACATATTGACATTATCACAGTCAACATTTAGTACAATAAAACCATCTAGAAAGTGACCACAACCATAGTAGTTTGTATCTAAACACAAATCTACACATTTATTATGGAAGTTCATACCAAAAACAAGCTTAACCAACACTAAGACAGACACAAAATTTCGACGAATCTCCAGAGCGTATAGAACATTAAAGATGCGTCCACCTCTCATGTTCTATTGGTCGATGCAAATTCCTTTACATCAGCTCTAGAGTTGTTTCCAATATAGATCCACTTAGTTCCAGTTGGTACTCGTCGAAATTCCATGAAGGATTCTCTATCCTTCCCTTTATGGTCTATCGCTTCTGAATCTATAGTCCACAAAGGATTGGATTCAGCTATCAATGCAGAACTTGACACATAAGCAAAGTTCTCAAATGTACAAGAGGTGTATAGCTTCTTTGGCTCACGACAGTCACGAGCATAGTGACCTCTCTTGTCACAATTGTAACATCACACCCTTGACATTTTCTTCATTTGAGGACGTTTTCCTCTCTCGTGTTGGTTAACTCTTGATTTCTTGCAATAAGGACTTGATCCTTTACATTCCCACATATTGAACGAATCAATACGCTTGCGCTTAGAGCACAAAGCCCTTTCTGAGCTAGAACCAGCATAGCAAATGTCTATTTTCGGCTCAAATATCGTTAGACGGTCCTCTACTAGCTCAAGGTGGTGCACGACACCCTCAATGTCTTCCATAATGTGGTCAAGAGCTTCTAGTGCTTCTTACTTTTCCAGCACATATTGAATCTTCATATTCAATATTTCACAATTATTGCCGTTCATATCAGCAATTACATTCTTAGTTGCTGAACCCATCGATCTGAACACATCAGACATATATGCACGAATAATTAATGCCTATCATTTATGCATCCCTATTTGCATAGACCCATCATATTAATATATAATTTCAAGTAAGGTTTCAGAATCAAAAGGTCACTATGTTTCCAATCATCCTCCAAAAATCCTAACTTAAAATTATTATTAATATAATTATCTTATGCAAATAAATTCTATGAAGTTACAAAAACTTCTATTACTACCCACCACTAATTACCCTGACAGAAATGCAATAATAAAGCGAGATAAAAAATCTTAACATTCAATAAAATAACAATGCTTTCACATGATACAACTAATATATCGGTTGCTACATCAACAACAATCAGGTAGTAATCATTACATAATCAATCAAAGAAATAAATAGGGAATGTCCCTTCTAATCTATCGACCCATAACACGAGAAAAGCGAAGGTACATTTGCCAACCATGGAAAAACTTTTGGAGAGTTTTCATGTCGCCTCCAAAGGCGCATTTACTCGCGCCATGTGGCGCTCAATGTAAGGGTTGAAGTCTTGGCCAACTCAATCCTATAGTGCTCTCTTACAAAAGCTTCCACCAGCCTTCTATAATCCGGGACCACATTGACCTTCCATAGCCGATCCAACACCGCTTGCCATTCGGGTGGAAGAGTGTTCATCAAAGCGGCACCTTCTCAAAATCCGGCATAAGATAACCATTCGAGGATGATTTCCGTATCATCGATTGACCACGACCACATGTGACACTAAATCACCGTCATGCCATAGATAATTAGCTAACTCTGTCATCAGCCTCTTAAGTCTTGCATTTCCCTCGTTCGTTGTCGGGATTGCAGGTATCCTTGCATAACGCATCATAATTCCTGCAACAAATGCAGAATTAAAAATGGATCACTTATAATCCATGATTAATATAAGAGAAAATACATAATTTTCCCAAATTCATGCAACAAATGCAAAATTAAAAATGGATTACTTATAACCCACATAGGCATGACTGAAAAAGAAAACTAATTCCTTTTCTTTTTTTTTTTTTTCCCGGGTCAACGGTCAACGGTCAAAGTCAACGGTCAACGGTCGGTCAACGGTCAACGGACGGTCAACGGTCAACGGACGGTCAACGGTCAATGGACGGTCAACGGTCCACGGGTCCACGGGTCGGTCAACGGCCGCGCGGGTCGGACCGGTCGGACCGGACGGACGTCGGGCGTCGGCCGCTCGTGCGAGCCGACCGCCACGTGCCTCGCGCGTGCGGGGATGACGTCACGCTGGACGTCATCGTCACGTGCGGGCGCGTGCCACGTTCGCGAAGTCGGATCGGGTCGCCGGTCGGGTCGGTTCGCCGGCCGGTGACCGTCCGGCGAAACTCGTCGGTGACGTCATCACGTGACGTCACGCGTGACGTCATCCGAACGGTTACCGGCCGTTGGATGACGTCACGCCGACGTCATCACGTGACGCGCCGGCACGCGTCGGTCCGCGCGGACCGGCACGTGCCGGTTCGCCCCGGGCGGCGTGCACGCGCCGGTTCGCCGGCGCCGGCGCGCGCCCGCACGCGGCGGGCCCGAGCGCTTCCCGGCGCGTCGCGCCCACGCGCTAGCCGCTTCCGCCGCGCGTGTGGGCGCGTGCGGTGGCTTTCCGGCGACGGTCGACACATCGCCGGACTCGTCTCGACGTCGCGCTTCTCCCAGTGCCTTCAGAATTGGATTTCGACTAACGAAAACTCAGAAAAAGGGCCGAAAAGCGCTCGGGTGTCGGGATTTTCGCCCGGTTCCGTACGGCCGAAGTAATTTCGCGAAAAATCAATCAAAAACATCAGAATTGAACGGGAAAAACGTGAACTAGGGCTCTGATACCAATGTTGGGAATAACGGATCCGAAACCTGGATTCGACACCGAATCGAACCCCCTAAATCAAGCGGAAGACGAAGCCCAAGAAAAACGACACGTATCACCGATCGTAAAGCACACCACGGATTCGAGCGTACCTTGTTAGCCACAGATTAAACACCAATGCCGAAGAAGAGGAAGAAATTCTGATCCCGTTCGATCCGATGACGACTTGAAGAGGAGAAAACAGTGCCTTGAACTTACTGTTCTTTTTGTTTTTTTTGGAGGAAGAGAGAACGCGCGGGAGAAGACGTACGTTGAATTGCAAAACGTTGTTTTTTTCTCTCTCTCTCCTCCCTTTTATACCTCTCCCCTTCCACGGGCCCTATTCCCATGGGCCGGGCCCTTTTAGGCCCAACTTGAGCGGATGGGCCTTGAGCCCATCTTACAAATCCATCAGTCCCCAAACACCCTCTTCCCCAGCATCACCCGCCCCAGCACGTTCGCCGTGCACACGTTGAGCAGTTGGGCCAGTTTCTTCGGGGTCGAGCTCGCATGTGCCGGCGCATGCGTCAAGTACGACAACCTCTTCCTATTATATTGAAAGTTTTAAAATTTTATGAATTCTAAAGTTTTATTGGACCAAAAAGGATCTAAAACTTTAAAAAATACGATTAAGTCTTTTTTTTTTAATGACCGTGGAATCACCTCGTGGCCGACAGTAGCTACACGTAAACGATGGGAGTCCTAGCGCAAGGACTCACCTCCCACAGCTCCCCACTTTAGTCGCGCATATAACAAGTTGGGGAATCGAACCCCAGCCTTGCGTGTGGCCAACGTGTGATTCCACCAACTCAGCCACCACGGGATGGATATTAAGTCATTTCTTTAACTTCGCCCAAACATAATGTTTTTTATTTATTATTATTTTCTCTATACTATGCAGTGCGACGTGACTAATAAATAGAGCAGCGCGGCGTGACTAATAAATAGAGCATATGACTAAAACGATGCCAAGCTTTAGTTTCAAAAATGATTTTTTGACCCAATTAAAAAAAAAAATTAAAAATGATCTAAATTTATAAATAAAGAAAGAAAGAAAAAAATAAAAACAACCGAGGGCATGCAAGCGCGCGGCCGGCGCACTAATCCCGACTGAATTATATAAGTAACCAAAATAGTAAGTCCTTCCTTTGTATAAGGGCACCAAGTCACAGGTGCAACAACAGCCCGGAGGCCCGGGGTAGGGCTGCCAAGGAGTGGTGGGGCATGGGGATGTGATTCACTTTTACAATGAGATCCATCACCTCGAGGCAGTTGTTTTAGAGTTATTGACTGAAACAATTTGACTTGCTGCTTTGAAGGTGCAGCGTCCTATATTATCCATTCCTATAGACGCGGTACTTGCTACACCTGCCTCTTCCTCATCGTGTGGCAAATATTGTCATTGAACTAGTTACCTTGCATCTTCTAGCTATTGGCAATGACCCAGGGAACCTACAGGGACAAACAACTGATCCCGATGAGAGGTCCACTTGCATGCTTATCCGTCCTTTGCCGCTACTATTGAGGGTTTTTTCAACAACTTGTCTATTTTACTTTATCTTTAGAGAATCTTCGCTCCATTGTTCAAGAATCGAGATACCTCTAATTCTTTGTCTCTGGCATTTCTAATCTATTTATGACTCCAGGTACTTCTGTATCATGGTTATTTAATTTTGCCTATTGCAATCACATAACTTCGAACACCAATTTGTTTAAGTCAAAGTTGTTACTTTCATAAACACCTACTATTCATAGAGCTGATAACTCACAGATGCTAATTGGCCATATAGGAAACAATTCAATATCCACATTGTCATTGCCAAACACTTTCATGGTTCCTAGAATCTCCTTAAACTTGATATTTGTGGGTCGATTATGCGAACTAAGCTTCAATATTCACTTTCCTCTAATAGTTGTCATGTGCAGAATCCAAGGCCGGGACAAATAAGTGGGGCAGGCCGTAAAGTGGGATGCTCATTCCAACTTATCTCCCTAAAGATTCCAAATGCTCTTAGTAGCTATGCTACCACAGTATCATCCGAAACTTGGTATTCTCGTTTGGGTCATACTTCCTTTTCTAGATTAAGTCATCTAATTTCTAGTGGTTTTATATTCAATTACTCTAAGGGCGCATATAATAAAATTTATGTTTCTCTATTTCTCTATTTTTTTGTTCCCCGGAACAGGTTTAGAACATAAATCATTTTGGTAACGCAATTTCATTTTTCTATTTTTAGAACAGATTTCTATTCCAAAAATAGATTTGAAGCAGAAATCAGAAGTAAAATTTGTTAGCTTTTCTATTTCTAGAACATAATTAGAAATTAAAATTTTTCTCATCGTTCACTCTTGTGAACGCCCATTGCCCACTTGCCACCCGTGGGATGCCGAACGCCCACCGTCAATTGCTGGCCGCCCGCCACCAACCCCGACCACTAGCTACCGATTGCCGGCCCACGAACGTCGGCCGCCGGCCACCACACTTCGGCTACTCGTCACCAACCACCCGTCGCCGGATGCCGAACGGCCACCGGTCGTTGGTCGCTCATCACCAATCATTGGATGCTGGAGGCTCACCACCAACCACCAGATGTTTGTTAGCGACCGTTCACCACTCGCCACCAGCTGTCGGATGTCGGCCACCCGCCACCGAACTTCGGCCATTGGCCACTTGCCACCAACCTCCTGTCGCCAGACTCTGGATGTCAAACGTTAGATGTCGAACTCCAAATGTCAGACGTTAGATGTCGAACTCCGGATGTTGGACATCGGTTGTCGGTTGTCGGACTCCAGTGTTGGACTCTGAACTTTGGCTGCCCACTGCCAATCGCCGAACTTGGCACTGAACGCCGAATGTTGGACTTCGGACTTCGGCCGCTCACCTTTGGTCACCGGACGTCGAATGTTGGTCAACGAACGTCGAACTCTGGCCACCGAATGCCAATCGTTGCCGCTCTTTGAAATAGAAATTTTATTCTGTTATCAAACAAATTTTTATTTCAGAAATAGAAATTTTGATTAGTTATCAAATGTGTTTCTTTACTTAGAAATTCATCCATGGAATAGAAATTGATTTATATTCAAGATATTTTGTCATGTGCGCCCTAATATTCCCGATGAGAGGCCATGGCTTTGGGCCGGGCGGAAGCATGCGGGCAAGCTAAGCGAGGTAGCCGAGGAGGGAGCGGAGGAAGATGGATGTGGCTATTGAGGCTAGAATGAAAGAGAGAGGCGTCCTGGCCTTAGAAGAGAGAGTGTTATTATTTGAATTAGTGCTACTATTTAGATGTGATTTAAAAGGATTGGAGATTTATGATGGATGGGTTAGTGACAAGAGAAATGGGGAGTGAGTAGGTTAGAGGCTTGTGTATGTGTGTGTTACAAGTGAAGTGGTTGTGTGCATGTGTGAACTAGTGTTAGGTAATGTTACAATTGGATGGAGAGCATACGCTTTAAATAGTTGTTGCATCTCCCTCGCTCTATTCATCACTATTTGACAAACCCCATAACTTGCCTTCGAGGCGTATTTACCTTTGTTGTTTTCTACACTGGCCAAGGTCCTTGACAATTCAAAAAAAGCCGCCACTTGGAGACTTGTCATCTCGAGGGATTAATTTTTTTTTTTTTAATTTTCATTTTGACAAGGTAGCACATTGCGGAAAATTCGCTCTAATCTAGGGAAGGTCAAATTCATTGTCTAGTTTTCATGAGAATGTCCAACCAAAAAATTTAAATCGGTAAAGTCAGATCACATGCACAAGGGCACACACAACACAATAAATTGAGATAGGACCTGACTTAATATGTCTAATCCAAAAACTTAAATTGATGGATGGAAGAAGACCATACGAATATTAAAAATATATAAATCCCGTAAACAGATGATGTGAAATACTTTAATCGTCAAATAGCTTTTATCGACTACTTACATGTGAGACGGGTTCCCAATGTCGCCGTTGACCCGAGGCTTCCTTTCTTTCATCACAAGTTACACGACTCTGTCTCTTTTCCCTTTAACATATGATTGCTCATGAAGTTACCCGCGCTGAATTGGTCAAAATGAGGTTTCCTGTGCGAATGCGTTGCCGATGAAATCAAATAAAAAAATTTACCTAAATTTGGTCAAAAGGAAGGGTTTTGCATCTACCCCTCCAAACTTCTGTCTACCACTTCCCTTCTTGTATAATGTGAAGATGACCTCAAGGAGTCACAATTTTTTTTTCTTCCTTCTTCTCGATGAGATCTATCTAAAGTAATTTATAAAAGGTTTGTTAGCATAATAGTTTTTGAACTATTATGAGAATAACGGCTTATTATAAGTTACAAATTATTGAAGAAGTGAACTTTTTTTTTTTGGTAACCTAGGAAACCCCGTACAGCCGGTAGCCGGCGGACAAAGCCTAAGATGACGCTAGGGGGGGACTCACCCACCACCCCGATGTCACGTGTAAGTCCCAAAGCGATCGTGAGGGGATTCAAACTCCTTCCTTTCGTGAGAAGGAGAGCCCAAATCATCGCGGTCACCAAAGCGATGGGTTAAACCCCACAGTAATTTATAATTATTTATTATTTGATTTTTATGATTTAGAATAGACTTGTATTCTCACAATAGATTGGAGTTTGTCACTCAATCAATTTTCTTTTAATAAATAATTTATGGTGGACAAACTCGTAAATTTATAATTTTACTTTTTTCTCTCGTGGATTTCAATTATCAAATAACGTGGACATTTTTTTTTTTATCTTATCTTAGCTTTACCAAAAATGTTCAAGTTTTGGAATCTTTTTTTATCTTTTCTTATATGTGTAAAATTTCTTCATATTTCATCAAAAAATAAAATAAAATTGAGGGAGCAAATTTTCGTACATTCTTTTTGTGAACTGACAAGAATCTCTTTAAAAAATAATATATATGAATTTCATGTCTTTTCTCTTTCTATCATCTCTTCAGCTTTCACCTCCATTTCAAAGATTAAACACCCAATAATCCTATGTATGCTCTATTATTTCCTTACTATTCTATCTTTCAGTTTTCACCGAGGCCTGGCGCCTTCGGGGATCTGGTAGCTGTTGATCTCACAGCTCCCAGCCGCGATCCGCGGGAGGGATAGAGGGGTGGCCGGTGGAAGCCACGGTTCTGAGGTACGTCAAACCGGGGCAGGTCGAGCTCGGTCACGAGACGGACTCGTCCCACCACGGAGTCGATCTCTTCCTGGACCCGAGCCAGGATGTCGGGGCGATGGATGAGCTCGGCGATGGCCCACTCCGTAGTGCTGGAGGCAGTGTCGGTGCCCGCCGTGAACATGTTCTGCGACACAAGATGAAACAAGTTACATTACTTGCAGTTCTTTAAGTTCTTATATATATATATAGAGAGAGAGAGAGAGAGAGAGAGAGAGAGAGAGAGAGAGAGAAAGAGAGAGAGAGTGTGGTACTAAAAGAAATGCTTTGATCTGGTCGTCCGTGAGCTTCCCTCCTTCCTCATCAGCAATATCCCTGGAAGAGATCAGGGTACTCAACAAGTCATTGTGCTTACTCCTGGCCTTACCCATGCCGGCCTTGTGCTCCTTCACGATGGCCGTCAGGAAGGCGTCGAAGCGCTTGTGCAGCGTCTTCGTCTTGGCCACGACCCCCTGGAGGTCGAGCCGCTGGAGGGCCGGCACCAGGTCGCTGATGTTGAACACGCCCAGCAGCTCCATCGACTCCACCACCATCGACTTGAACTCGTCCGCCCTTGGGTCGCCCCCGCCGTTCCCGTCCCCAAACACCCTCTTCCCCAGCATCACCCGCCCCAGCACGTTCGCCGTGCACACGTTGAGCAGTTGGGCCAGTTTCTTCGGGGTCGAGCTCGCATGTGCCAGCGCATGCGTCAGTACGACAACCTCTTCCTATTATATTGAAAGTTTTAAAATTTTATGAATTCTAAAGTTTTATTGGACCAAAAAGGATCTAAAACTTTAAAAAACACGATTAAGTCTTCTTCTTTTTTAATGACCGTGGAACCACCTCGTGGCCAATAGCAGCTACGCGTAAACCACGGGAGTGCTAGCGCAAGGACTCACCTCCCACAGCTCCCCACTTTAGTCGCGTATTATAACGAATTGGGGAATCGAACCCCAGCCTTGCGTGTGGTCAACGTGCGATTCCACCAACTCAGCCACCACCATGGGGTGGGTATTAAGTCATTTCTTTAACTTTGCCCAAACATAATGTTTTTTATTTATTATTATTTTCTCTATACTATGCAGCGACGTGACTAATAAATAGAGCATATGACTAAAACGATGCCAAGCTTTAGTTTCAAAAATGATTTTTTGACCCAATTTAAAAAAAAAAGATTAAAAATGAGCTAAATTTATAAATAAAGAAAGAAAAAAAAAAACAACTGAGGGCATGCAAGTGGCGACTGGCCGGCGCACTAATCCCGACAGAATTATATAAAGTAACCAAAATAGTAAGTCCTTCCTTTGTATAAGGGCACCGAGTCGCAGGTGCAACAACAGCCCGTAGGCCCGGGGTAGGGCTGCCAAGGAGTGGTGGGGCATGGGGATGTGATTCACTTTTACAATGAGATCCATCACCTCGAGGCAGTTGTTTTAGAGTTATTGACTGAAACAGTTTGACTTGCTGCTTTGAAGGTGCAGCGTCCTATATTATTATCCATTCCTATAGACGCGGTACTTGCTACACCTGCCTCTTCCTCATCGTGTGGCAAATATTGTCATTGAACTAGTTACCTTGCATCTTCTAGCTATTGGCAATGACCTAGGGAACCTACAAGGACAAACAACTGATCCCGATTTAGAGGTCCACTTGCATGCTTATCCGTCACTGCTGCTACTATTGAGGGTTTTTTCAACAACTTGTCTATTTTACTTTATCTTTAGAGAATCTTCGCTCCATTGTTCAAGAACCCGATACCTCTAATTCTTCTGTCTCTAGCATTTCTAATCTATTTATGACTCTAGGTACTTATGATTCATGGTTATTTAATTTTGCCTATTGCAATCACATAACTTCAAACACCAACTTGTTTAAGTCAAAGGCGTTACTTTCATAAACACCTACTATTCATAGAGCTGATAACTCATAGATGCTAGTTGGCCATGTAGGAAACAATTCAATATCCACATTGTTATTGCCAAACACTTTTACGGTTCCTAGAATCTCCTTAAACTTGATATTTGTGGGTCAATTATGCGAACTCAGCTTCAATATTCACCTTCCTCTAATAGTTGTCATGTGCAAAATCCAAGGCCGGGACAAATAAGTGGGGCAGGCCGTAAGGTGGGACGCTCACTCCAACTTATCTCCCTAAAGATTCCAAATGCTCTCAGTAGCTATGCTACCACAGTATCATCTAAAACTTGTTATTCTCGTTTGGGTCATACTTCCTTTTCTAGTGGTTTTATATTCAATTACTCTAAGGGCGCATATGATAAAATTTATATTTCTCTATTTCTCTATTTTTTTGTTCTCCGAAACATGTTTTGAACATAAATCCGTTTGGTAACGCAATTTCATTTTTTTATTTCTAGAACGGATTTCTATTCCAAAAATAGATTTGAAGATGAGACTCGAGAAGTTAAAATTTTTAGCTTTTCTGTTTCTAGAACAGAAATGAAAAATCAAAAAAAATTTTATCGTTCACTCTTGTGAACGCCCATCGCCCACTTGCCACCCGTGGGATGCCGAACGCCCACCGTCAATTGCTGGCCTCCCGCCACCAGCCCCGACCACTAGCTACTGACTGTCGGCCCATGAACGTCAGCCGCCGGCCACCACACTTTGACCGCTCGTCACCAACCACCCGTCGCTAGATGTCGAACGGCCACCGGTCGTTGGTCGCTCATCGCCAATCATTGGATGCTGGAGGCTCACCACCAACCACCGGATGTTTGTTAGTGACCGTCCGCCACTCGCCACTAGTCATAAGATGTCAGCCACCCGCCACCAAACTTCGACCATTGGCCACTTGCCACCAACCTCCTGTCGCCGGACTCCGAACGTCAGACGTTAGATGTCGAACTCCAAATGTCAGACATTAGATGTCAAACTCCGAACGTTGGACGTCAGTTGCCAGTCGTCGGACTCCGGTGTTGGACTCCGAACTTTGGCTGCCCACGGCCGATCGTCGGACTTGGCACTGAACGCTGAACGTTGGACTTCGGACTTTGGCCGCTCACCTTTGGTCACCGGACGTCGAACGTTGGTCAACGAACGTCAAACTTTGGCCACCGGACGCCAATTGTTGCCACTCCTTGAAATAGAAATTTTATTTTGTTATCAAACAAATTTTTATTTCAGAAATAGAAATTTTGATTAGTTATCAAACATGTTTCTTTACTCAAAAACTCATCCATGGAATAGAAATTGATTTTTATTCCAGAAATTTTGTCATGTGCGCCCTAATATTCCCGATGAGAGGCCATGGCTTTGGGCTGGGCGGAAGCATGCGGGCAAGCTGAGCGAGGTAGCCGAGGAGGGAGCGGAGGAAGATGGATGTGGCTATTGAGGCTAGAATGAAAGAGAGAGGCGTCGTGGCCTTAGAAGAGAGTGTTATTATTTGAATTAGTGCTACTATTTAGATGTGATTTAAAAGGATTGGAGATTTATGATGGATGGGTTAGTGACAAGAGAAATGAGGAGTGAGTAGGTTAGAGGTTTGTGTATGTGTGTGTTACAAGTGAAGTGGTTGTGTGCATGTGTGAACTAGTGCTAGGTAATGTTACAATTGGATGGAGAGCATACACTTTAAATAGCTGTTGCATCTCCCTCGCTCTATTCATCACTATTTGACAAACCCCATAACTTGCCTTCGAGGCGTATTTACCTTTGTTGTTTTCTATACAGGCCAAGGTCCTTGACAATTCAAAAAAAGCCGCCCCTTGTAATCTCCAGGGATTAATTTTTTTTTTCAAAATTTTCATTTTGACAACGTAGCACATTGCGGAAAATTCGCTCTAATCTAGGGAAAGTCAAAGTCATTGCGTAGTTTTCACGAGACTGTCCAACCAAAAAATTTAAATCGGTAAAGTTAGATCACATGCACAAGGGCACACACAACACAATAAATTGAGATAGGACCTGACTTAATATGTCTAATCCAAAAACTTAAATTGATTGATGGAGAAAGACCATACGAATATTAAAAATATATAAATCTCATAAATAGATGATGTGAAATACTTTAATGGTCAAATAGCTTTTATCGACTACTTACATGTGAGACGGGTTCCCAATGTCGCCATTGACCCGAGGCTTCCTTTCTTTCATCACAAGTTGCACGACTCTGTCTCCTTTCCCTTTAACATATGATTGCTCATGAAGTTACCCGCGCTGAATTGATCAAAATGAGGTTTCCCGTGCGAATGCGTTGCCGATGAAATCAAATAAAAAAATTTACCTAAATTTGGTCAAAAGGAAGGGTTTTGCATCTACCACTCCAAACTTCTGTCAGCCACTTTCCTTATTGTATAATGTGAAGATGACCTCAAGGAGTCGCAATTTTTTTTTCTTCCTTCTTCTCGATGAGATCTATCTAAAGTAATTTATAAAGGGTTTGTTAGCATAATAGTTTTTGAATTATTATGAGAATAACAGCTTATTATAAATTACAAATTATTGAAGAAGTAAACCCCATAATAATTTTTTTTTTTTGGTAACATAGAGAATCCCGTACAAACGGCAGCGTAAGTCCCAAAGCGACCGTGAGGGGATTCAAACTCCTCCCCTTCGTAAAAGGGAGGGAGCCCAAACCATCACAGCCATCAAGGTGGTGGGTTAAACCCCACAGTAATTTATAATTATTTATATTTGATTTTTATGGTTTATAATAGACTTTTATTCTCACAATAGATTGGAGTTTGTCACTCAATCAATTTTCTTTTAATAAATAATTTATGGTGGACAAACTCATAAATTTATAATTTTATTTTCTCTCTCATGGATTTCAATTATCAAATAACGTGGACATTTTTTTTTTTTTATCTTATCTTAGCTTTACCAAAAAAGTTCAAGTTTTGGATTTTTTTTATCTTTTCTTATATGTGTAAAATTTCTTCATATTTCATCAAAAAATAAAATAAAATCGAGGGAGCAAATTTTCGTACATTCTTTTTAGTGAACTGACAAGAATCTCTTTAAAAAATAATATATATGAATTTCATATCTTTTCTATTTCTATCGTCTCTTCAGTTTTCACCACCATTTCAAAGATTAAACACCCAATAATTCTATATATTCTCTACTGTTTCCTTACTATTCCATCTTTCAGTTTTCACCGAGGCCTGGCGCCTTCAGGGATGTGGTAGCCGTTGATCTCACAGCTCCTGGCCGCGATCCGCCGGAGGGATAGAGGGGTGGCCAGGGGGAAGCCACGGCTCTGAGGTATGTCGAACCGGAGCAGGTCGAGCTCGGTCACGAGACGGACTCATCCCACCACGGAGTCGATCTCTTCCTGGACTCAGGCCAAGATTCTGGGTCGCCGGAGGAGCTTGGCAATGGCCCATTTCTTAGTGCTAGAGGAAGGGTCAGTGCCCGCCGCGAATATGTTCCGCAAAACAACACCAGCACCATCAACTCCGCCACCATCGACTTGAACTCATCCGCCTTCGGGTCGCCCCGCCGCTCCCGTCTCCGGGCACCAGCTTCCCTCGTATTGCCCGCCCCGGGGCATTCGCCATGCACACATTGGGCAGTTGGCCCGGGATCACGGGCCGGCCCCCCTGTGCCACTGCATGCGCGAGTATCACGAGCTTTTCTTGTTACATTAAAATAAACAAGTAATTAGATAGCATCACGTAAGAGTATCGACTAAAATATAGAAGCGTGTTTCGGATTTGTCCATCGAATTATTTTCTCTTACATGACCATACCTGATGTGAAAGATTAACGATAGACATATAGAGCTTTGGTGACAAAATTGGTTTATTAGATCCCTTTAAACTGCTTGAAAATGTTCCGTTCATTGAACAATGACTCTGAGTTATTTCAAGTTTACACTCCTTTTAATCCTATTAAAAGGTATCCAATCTTTCAAACCTATTTCAAATATATCCCTGACCCATTAGCATCAATTTTTGAGAGGAGTAATCCACTGCCGGTGCTTGGGTCCATTCAGGCCGAGCTCATGTCCATTGATGCCAAGCCTAGGACCTTGGCATGCATGACTGGGTCCTCGGCACCTAAGCTAGAGTCCATCGAGGTGGAGTTCGAGACCTCGGCACCTATGCTTGGGTCCATCGAGGCTAAACTTGGGACCTTGATACTTGTGCGCATATCCATTGAGGTCGGCCTAATGCCCATGCCTAGGACCTCGGTGCCTGGCACCCAACTCAAGTTCCCAAACCCAGGATCGAGCCTATGCTCGGGCTGGGGTCTATCGAGGTGGAACCTAGGGCCCTAGTGCCCATACTTACCGATTGCTCACATGCAAGTCATTAGTGCCCGGATAAGGCATGATTATTTAGGAAAATCAAATAAGATTTTCATAACCAAATGACGAAAAATATTTTCCAATTCCTTTTTAGATTTTAGCCGAACCCTAAAAAGTATTATCATTTTCCTTAAAAATGGTTTCTTAGAAAATGTTTTTTAGAAATGTCATACTGTATCGCGAAATAAATGAAGCATTTATTGGGTTGGTTTTGATTAGACAGCGATCCACGCGGTAAGAATTGGATTATTGCAATAATATTCGAGGGTATTACAGTATATAAGAAAAAAAAATCCATCAATCATAATAAAATGCTTTAGATGTACTTTAACACATAATTGTGAAATAAAGTTTGTGTAGATGATGTAGGGGATGTGGTAGCCTAGCACATTGACTACATTTATATTCCCAGAACCATACAGACTGGGTAGCAACTGAGGATGGATATAGAGTCGTCTCTCTACAGGGGCAACTAAGCTTTGATCGGTAGGCTAATGTTACGGTAGATGGAAAGCTGGTAAAGTAGCTGCATGTAAGGTTGTATCACCTCCTAATTTGTAGCTCCGGCCAATGTTCATTAGCTCTTCAACTCAATGCCTTGTGGACATGGGAGGCGAGCCTCAGTTTCGGGTGGACCAACAGTGGCTCGGCCCGTTGTAAGGTGAGCCCGTAAGCTTCGTCCATGTTCAGCTTCTCCGGCGAGACCCCGCCGGCCAGCTCCCAGTCGAAAGCGTGGGCCAACGTCGCGGTCATGAGTTGGACCATCCTCAAGCCCATGCTCATTCCGATGCATATCCTCCGCCCCGCTCCGAACGGGATGATCTCGAAATCGTTACCCCTCACGTCAGCATTGGGCTTCTCGCCGCCTGGTAGGAACCTCTCCGGCCGGAACACCAGGGGCTTGGCCCAAGCGTCGGGGTCACGGGCTATGGCCCACACGTTGACCAGCAGCTTGGCGCCTTTGGGGATGTGGTAGCCGTTGATCTCGCAGCTCTCGGCCGCGGCCCGCGGGATGGATAGAGGCGTGGGCGGGTGGAGCCGGAAGGTCTCCTTGACCACAGCTTGGAGGTACGTCAGGCGGGGCAGGTCGAGCTCGGTCACGAGGCGGTCTCGTCCCACCACGGAGTCGATCTCTTCCTGGACCCGAGCCAGGATGTCGGGGCGACGGATGAGCTCGGCGATGGCCCACTCGGTAGTGCTGGAGGAAGTGTCGGTGCCCGCCGTGAACATGGTCTGCGACACAACACAAGATGAAACAAGTTACATTACTTGCAGTTCTTTAAGTTCTTATATATAGAGAGCGAAAGATAGAGAGAGAGTGGTACTAGAAGAAATGCTTTGATCTGGTCATCCGTTAGCTTCCCTCCTTCCTCATCAGCAATATCCCTGGAAGAGATCAGAGTACTCAACAAGTCGTTGTGCTTACTCCCGGCCTTGCCCATGCCGGCCTTGTGCTCCTCCACGATGGCCGTCAGGAAGGCGTCGAAGCGCTTGTGCAGCGTCTTCGTCTTGGCCAAGACCCCCTGGAGGTCGAACCGCTGGAGGGCCGGCACCAGGTCGCTGATGTTGAACACGCCCAGCAGCTCCATCGACTCCACCACCATCGACTTGAACTCGTCCGCCCTTGGGTCGCCCCCGCCGTTCCCGTCCCCAAACACCCTCTTCCCCAGCATCACCCGCCCCAGCACGTTCGCCGTGCACACGTTGAGTAGTTGGGCCAGTTTCTTCGGGGTCGAGCTCACATGTGCCAGCGCATGCGTGAGTACGACAACCTCTTCCTATTATATTGGAAGTTTTAACATTTATGAATTCTAAAGTTTTATTGGACCAAAAAGGATCTAAAATTTAAAAATATACAATTAAGCCATTTCTTTAACTTCACCAAAACATAATGTTTTTTTATTTATTATTATTTTCTCTATCCTATGCAGCTCGACGTGACTAATAAATAGAGCATATGACTAAAACGATGCCAAGCTTTAGTTCAAAAATGATTTTATGACCCAATTTTTTTATAAAAAAATTAGATTAAAAATAAGCTAAATTTATAAAGAAAGAAAGAAAGAAAAACCAACCGAGGGCATGCAACTGGTGACTAGCCGGCGCACTAATTAAAAAAAGATTAAAAAAAAGCTAAATTTATAAAGAAAGAAAGAAAGAAAAACCGACCGAGGGCATGCAACTGGCGACTGGCCGGCGCACTAATCCCGATGGAATTATATAAGTAACCAAAATAGTAAGTCCTTCTATTATATAAGAGCACCGAATAGACCATGGAAGCAGGCCAAGATTTAAAATTGATTTGCGGAGAAGTTCAAATTCAACACAGATTTTGGGGGTCATGGGTGAAGACCGCCGGATTCTATTCTCTAATAGGACCCAGAATGATGTGAAAAGAATAGTGACAGAGACGTAGAGGTAGACAACAATATTCGGTTACAACTATCCTTCTCAATTGATGGAAAATGACCCGTTCATTGAAAAAACACTCTTTCCATATAGAGAGTTAAGAGACATGAGTTGGAGCTCACATGGCGAACATGTCTATAATCATCAAGAGCCTTGCCGGAGAAGAGGTGGATGGAGCTTATCTTCCTCAACATCCGCCACCTCGGTCCGTATGGCAAGGACACCAGGTCCTGGTAGTTGTACGAGAGGTGCTTCGCCGCGGAGTGGGGCGGGCGGCTTAAGAAGTTGGCTTCGTGGGTCTTCAGGAATTGGGATGCCACGGAGGCCGACGAGGCCACCACCACGTCGACGAGCCCGAGCCGTAGGTGCAGGAGCGGCCCGTAGGCCCGGGCTAGGGCGGCCATGGATTGGTGGGGCATGGGGCCGAGATGGGGCAGATTCCCGACGAGGGGCCATGGCTTCGGGCCAGGCGGGAGAGGGTGGGAGGGCCGAGCGAGGTAGCTGAGGAGGGAGTAGAGGATGACGGAGATGGCTATTGTGGCCAGAATGAGAGAGGAAGGCGTCATGGCCCTCAGACAGAGTGTTGTTATTTAGATGTGTGGTGTTCACAATTGAAATGAGGAGTGAGCAGGCTAGAAATGGTATGCTGTGTTATAACCAGAACCCAATTTATACTGTGCAATGCAAGAAGATCATGACACTTAAAAAAAAAAGCCACCGGTTCACTTTGACCAAGACAAAAAATTTTTGATTATCTTTTTTATTGTGACAAGTTGGGACATCACATCAGATGGGGACTTACATACGCATGAAATTTGCTTTACTATTTACTTAAGAAACTTTGACCAAAAAATATACTTAACAAATTTACCGAAAAGGTTGTAACTCATGCACGCTTCATATGGATCGGATTCATTCCAACAACCTCCATTAAGACGTCCCTTTCTTAAGTAAAATTGGGAAAATGAATATTCTCTAGTAGGGGTGAGCGTGATTCTAGGATAGAACTTGAAATATGAGAATCGGACTGGTGGAAACTTGTAGGTTTCAAATTTCAAGATATGCAAGGTAGATTCTAGATTTCCAAAATGAGAAACCTATTTTGATGGGTATATTCTAGATTTTTAGTTGAAAGAACTTGGAGCCTATAATCTAAAACTTGGAGCAAGTTTTAATATTTTTCTTGGTTTATGTCTTTGCCAAATCTTGTGTTATTTCATACCATTCGATGATGAATATATAATCTATAAACACTAATTTGAGCTTCTATTTTATGACTAAAACTTTTACTTTGTTAATGTTCATATTTTCCATATATCTTTATGATCAATGAATTGTAGTGACAAATAGTAATCATTAAAGGTTTTAATTTATTGCAATTTTTTAATTAATAATATAGGTGGAACCTAAGTAAATCTCGGAATATGTGACGAGGTAACTTCTAGGTTCTAGGGAATGTAGAGTAGATTTCAGGTTCCAAAAATTAATAAATCTATTTCAACGGATAGGTTTAAGATTCCAGATTCCAAATTGAACCTATAAAGAACCTATGCGGATCTTGGAACCTCTTACCCCCATTCTCTAGAGGTTCATGGATATTCCAAAAAAAAAAAACATAAATAAATAAATAAATAAAGAGTTAAAAGAATGAAATATGACCCACATAAAAAGTGAACCATTAAAATATTTTGAGATAAATTCACTGGAAGTTTTAAAACTTGTTACAAAAGTGTAATTAAATCCTAAAATTTTCAAAAAATGCAATTCATTTCTAAAACTTATCAAGAAAGTGCAATTGAGTTTTAAAACTTTCAAAAAGTGCAATCAATTCCTAAAACTTGTCAATAAAATACAACCGAGTCCTAAAACTTTTCAAAAAGTGTTATCAATGGAAGGATTTGATTGGACCAATTTGACAAGTTTCATTGCACTTTTTGAAAATTTTAGGACTCGATTGTACTTTCATGATAAGTTTAGGATTTCATTACACTTTTAGAAAGTTTTAGGATTGAATTGCACTTTATTAACAAATTTTAGGATTTCGAATGCACTTATCTCAAATATTTCGGTTAGCTCCATGGAAAGGATGTGTATCCACCTAAAGAGGGAGTGGAAATACCCCCATTCTAAATCTTCTTCAATTCAATAATAATTCAAATGTTTCCTAATTAGGCGATTTTGTAAAAAATTTTAAATTTATGCCACATGCAATGTGTGTGCACTTTTCGCCAATTCTCAAAAGAATTCAGCATTAATGGGTTGTGGACTGGTTGAGACGTCGAGGTTGAAAGCGTAGCCAAATTGATGCATAACTAATCATTATTGATTCCTTTTCATAAGAAAAAAAAAATCCTTCCTAATTTCCATTATAATAGTAAACAGAAGTACATGTAAACCCCAATTATTTAGCTATAGTTGAAAGTCATTAGCAAGAACGTGGTTTAAGCCATCTCTTCATCAAGAGCATGACACGGCTCTTCATCTTTCTTTATTATAACATTATAACTTTTTCCAGCTCTTTCCAGCTTCCAAGAATTTCTTTCGTTTCACAACAAGATTCTTTCGACAACTACATTCTATCGAGAAGTCTCAGGAATAATCGGTTGCCTTGTCATTCTCTTTCCTTATAGAGCTCTTTAAATTGATTATATAGATATTTACCTCCTCAATCTGTTCCATTAATCGTCTAATTGATTCTCTACTTCACTAAAGGACCTCTCTCTCTCTCTCTCTCTCTCTCTCTCAATAGTCAAAACTAAAGGACATCTCCGAAGCAAGCTTAAATCGTTAGAGTAATGTGAAATCAATTAGACTTAACCAAACCATGTATAACAATCAATGAAACATGACAAAGTAAAGAAACTACATGCCTTGCCCTCACATTTGTTGGGCCACATATCTTAGAATCCAAAATTTTAATTTATGGATCTTGTACACACATTGTAAACCTATTAGGCTTCATTTGGTAGTCAAAATAAAATTTAAGATATGATAAAATTTATTATATCTTGCATTTGGTGGATACTCAAGTCAAGATTAAATCGGATATAAGAGAGATATAATCTAAATAAAATTATCCATAGGAAGGTGAGATAAATGTGGGTAAAATTTATAATATCTATAATTGGAAATGTATTTTTCTTGGATAACAAATTTCTTAAATTAATGAAATAGAAATTATATTTCAATATAAATAATATTTTAATTATAATATAATAAAAAAAATAAAAAGAAAAACAATATAAGTGTATTTGAATTTAATTCTATCTTATAATATAAATTTAATATATAAATATAAATACATATCTCTTACTTATTTTAGGTATAGCAGTTTTTTAGGTATAACTTAATAAAATTTTGTTAGAGAATGATGGAAGGGAAAAATTAATTAAAAAAGAAAGGACAAAATAAGAAAATAATAAATAAATAAAGTAGGCAAGAGTGTCACAAGAGATTTTTAACATTTTCATTTATGAAACTTTTAGGTTCATTTACATTATATTGTTTATATTAAACAATATATATGATATAATATGAATATATCTAAATTTATCATTGTAATTCACTAATCAATATATAGGATATAGCAAAATCTGTGAATTTTGTATCCTATCATAACGTTTCCAATCTTATTTTGATCAGAATTCCAAATGACCAAATGTAGCCTTGTGGTCTATTTAATTCATGGAAAATATTTTTCGAGAAAATAGTTTCCTCATTTTTTGATATTTGGTTTTCTTAGGAAAATGAGTCAATGGAAAATGTTTTCATGATCAATAGAAAATATTTTCCTATCGAAGGTTAAATTCAGGAAAATATTTTTATTTTTAAAAGAACCAAAAAACATTTCTTAAAATATGAGTGGATATCAATACTTGAGCCCGAAACTTTATGCTTGGCCACGGAAAATCCAACGTTAGTTCTCAAGTCACGACATTTAAGGGCAAGTCTTCGGCGGTCGGACCTAGGTCCATCAAAGCTAGGCCTAAATCTTGGGTGCTTGTGCTTGATGCTTTGGCACTTGAGCTCAGGTCCATAAAGGCCATGCTTGGATCCTCCGACACTTGAGTTCTAGTCTTGACCCTCAAGCTTAGGTCAACAAAGGTCATGCGCAATTTCTTGGTTAATGAAACATTTGTTCTTACAAAATATTAAAAACAAATTGAAATTTTTATTTCTTAAAAAGTTGAATTTTTAATATCTATACATTTCTTTTCTTTTTATTTTTCTTCTTCCATGGGCAGCGTAAAAGAAAAGAATATATAAAATTAAAAAAATAATTAAAAATTCTAATTTTTTAATAATTTTACGATCAGATTTTCCATGTCCTAGGCTTCTTGGCAAAACTAGGACATGGGCTCACGGCCCCATCTGCTGCTTCCGAGGCACCTTCTGTAGCCCTCCATTTGCCTTTGCAAGCTGATGTAACGATGGTATGCATCGGTCCTGGATTTCCATACTTTCCCTTCAGATGTACAAAAAGAAAATGGCATTAAGAATGTAAATGAGTAAGTTGACTTCTTATGAGAGAAACTATTAAGGGATGGTATGATCTATGTAATCCATTCTTGTCTGGTGGCGTCTAGGCTAGGAGAAGGCATCATTAACAATCTAGCGTCTTAGGTGACCAGCTCTAGACAACCCCTAGGAAAGAGCTTGTAATAGCACAATAAGATAGATATAGAGTGAGCTAGAAAATCATGGGAACTTGAAATAAAAAATTAAGATTGGAGTTGAAAGAATGAAATACGACCGACCTAAGATATGGTCTTGTTGAAAGAGCACAAGAAGATAGATGTGAACGGATCGAGAAAATCAAGGGAACATGAAATAGAAAATTTGAGATTGGAGTTGAAAAAATGAAATATGACATACCCAAAATATTAGCCATCAAAATTATTTCGGTTCAATGAAAAGGATGTGTAACCCACCTGAAGAAGGCATGGAAATACCGCCATTCTAAATCTTCTTTAATTCAATAATACTTCAAATGTTTCCTACCTAGGCGATTCTGTAAAAAGTTTAAATTTATGCGCGTTCACAACATGTGTGCACTTTTTGTGCTGGTTCTCAAAAGAATTCAGCATTAATGGCTATAAGAATTAGTCAATTGCAATAATATATAAGAATATTGCAATAAGTAAAAATCTATCAATTATAATTGCTAACTTAACCAACATAATGGGTTGTGGACCGGTTAAGGAGTAGGACTTGACACTTAGGCCGCGAGGACGAAAGCATGGCCAAATTGACGCATGACTAATCAGTATTGGTTCTTTTCCATAAATAAAAGAAAAAATCCTTCCCGATTTCAATTATAACAGTAAATAGAAGTATATGTAAACCCGGATTTATTTAGCTGTAGATGCGGAATCATTAGTAAGGGCATGGCTTAAGACAGCTCTTGACCGAGGGTATGACATCGCTCTTCATCTTTCTTTGTCGGAATTGGCTTTGAAGGAAAGGACTTCTTTGTTAAGACATAACTCTTTTCAAATTCCGAGAATTTCTTTTATTTCAGAGCAAGATTCTTTCAACAACTTCATTCTATTGAAAAGTCTTAGGAATAGTCAGTTGCCTTGTCATTCGCTTTCCTTGTAGAGCTCTATTCACATACTCGGTTTGTTTCCAAGAATCTTTGCTCGTTCGTCTAACTGACTTCGATGTCACTTAAGGACATCTTGGAACCAATCTTAATTCATCAGAGTAATGTGAAATCAATTAGACGTAACCAAACCACATATAACAATCAATGAACATGATAAGGTAAAGAGCTCGAATACATAGGAAATGAATTAGAGATTGTCTGGTAAAAGCATAACAGAGCCTAAAACAAAGCGAAAAGTAAAATCAAACTCCATGGGGTAGCATTTTAACTACATTTATTTTCCTTTACCACACGCTCAATAGCATTCCGGATGAACGGAGTTATCTCTCCACTAGGGCAATTGGCTTCGATTCGTAGGTAATGTACGATACAAAGGAAGCTGGAAAAGTTCATGAAAATTGTCTAAAAAGTCATAAACCTTTTAATTTTGTCAAATTTTAGTCTTAAGCTTTTTAATTGTTTCAATTTAATCCAAAATTTTTTAATGATTTGTCAATTTAGTCATTTTGGCTAATTTTAGCTAGAAATTGCCAATGTGATGATTTAATTAGTGTCGGCCATTCTACATTGCATGGTACCACTAACATTAACAACTTTTCAATATTTTCTAAATTTTATGGATTTTTCTTTTCTATTCTTTTTTTTTTTCCTTTTTGCCCCTTGCCAAGCCTCATCGATGACCATTGGAGGTCACCAACCGTAGGAGAACTAGGCAAAGGCAACCCTTGCTCAACCCTTGCTCAAGTCTGGCAAGAGTGGCCCTCACCAACCCAAGTGCAACGTCCCTCACTTGAGACAGTGACCTCCCGGCCATCAACGAGGTGGACAATGGCCGGTGGATGGGAAAAAGGATAAAGAAATGGAAAATAAAAAAGGAAAAGGAAAGCCAAAAAAAAAAAAACTTTTAAGAACAAAAAATTGTAAAAAATTATTTACGTCAATGTTGGTCATATCACATAGGATGGCTAGCACTAACTAAATTGTTATGTCAACAATTTCAAGTCTCCCAAGGATGACTCCTCGATTTTTATTTTTTTTGGTCAAAAGAAATTTTTATTCATTATTAAAATAATACATGACAAGATCCATGGAAATTCCAAAAGCCACCCTAACAAGACAAACTCATAGAGCTGCAAAACAAACCAAAAACCAGAAATCAAGGTACATCATTAGAGCATGATTGGCAGAGATCATCATACACTCATCCTTCATAAATAGATCTGTTCAAGCGAAAGATCAGCGGCTTATTACTAAATCACACATCATTATCAGTGATGAGCACATATTGGGATCTCCAATTGTAGTTACGACTTTGCCTTTTGATAGTGTGCATCCAGATTCAGCGTCCTCAACACCATCAATTTATAGAGACAATATAAGCGTAAATATGTTGAACAAGTTTAGATTTGTCATCTGTGAGAGTGAGCCCTTTAGTAAGTGCGAACTACCAAAGCTTTTAACAAAAACATGTCGAATAAGCACATCAAAGCTGCTGTGAACACCATTGAAATTAGAGGTGGATCACTTATTTATCAAAACTCCTAAATCTAGAACTAGATAGGAAAGAAAAACTCCCAAATGTGAAATTGGAAAAGCAAAACTCCTTGATCAAAATCTAGATTAAGAGAGTAAGGAAAGAAAAATGAGAGGGGATAAAAGGAAAAACGGGGAGGGCAGGGAGAGATCTGGGTCAAATCTCTCCCCTCCAAAAGTTGAAGAGACGAAAAAAAGATTGAAACTGAGAGAGAGATCAAAATCTAGATTAAGAGAGTAAGGAAAGAAAATGAGAGGTGATAAAAGGAAAAACGGGGAGGGAGAGATCTGGGTCAAATCTCTTCCCTCCAAAAGTTGAAGAGACGAAAAAAAGATTGAAACTGAGAGAGAGAGACAGCCTACTCGGTTGAAGTGGTATAAAACGCAGTTCGGATGGCAGAGCAAAAACTAATCCGGATGAGTCCCCATTGACTCTTGATGATCTATGTCGTGGATTCTCACTGCGATCGAGACATGGAAGCATCGTGCCGGTTGAAGTTGAAGGACCGCAACACGGACATAGAATCCGCTTTTTGGCGGTTGATATTGATTCTCGAGGGGGGTCGACCTAGCGAAATTTACTGACGTCGCTCACCATCGTTTGGCAAGTGCCGTCCTTGATTACCATTCGTTATCGGCTCTGGATTGTAATCCCCGGTCGTCACATGCTTCTCGGCAAACCTAGGACATCGGCTTACGGACCCATCTGTGAATCCTCTTTACAGTTAGAGGCCAAAAGACTATCTTCAAAAGAAGAAGAAGGGCAAGTGCCATAGCGTGGAAAGTGGGGTCACTGGGCAGCGAGTGTAAGTTGCCAAGGAAGCCAAATAACGACACACCACATAATGAGGCCAATATGCTTATTAGGAGGATCGAGCCTCGAGCCTTTATTGGAATGATGAAGAATGGAAAGGCCAGCATCTCTTCCGAGTGGTGGTTGGACAAAGGGCGCTACTTGTCATGCTACAAATGACAAGAATTTCGTAAATTACTAACTCTAAAACATGTTAGAGTAGTACCTTTACTTAAGAAGAATTTGATATCTATGAGTTTACTTGATAAAGCTGGTATGTCTTTTTCAACTATGAATGGTAGAGTCACTTTATCTGTTAACTCATATTATTTTGGTTGTGCATTCATGGTTAATGGTATGTATAGGTTGAGTTTAAATGCCGATAGCATAAACCATGTGAATTCTACTTTGATTGATCCAAAGTTGCTACACAATAGACTTGGACATGTGAATTACAGGAAAATGCAACATTTAGCTAAAACTCATAACATTCCGTTAGATACTTCTATTCGATTTGATAAGTGTGAAGTGTGTGCACAAAGGCTAAAATTACTAGAAAACCCTTTAAATTGATTTCTAAAAGCACACAACTTCTTGAGCTAATACATTCCGACATTTGTGATTTTAGAAATTACATTACTAAAGGTGGTCGGAAGTATCTAATAACATTTATTTTTCTAGATATTGTCATGTCTATTTGTTGAAATCGAAAGATGAGGCTTTTGAAAAATTTAAGATTTTCAAGTCTAGAGTAGAAAATCAACTCAACTTGAAAATTAAGAGGTTTAGGAGTGATAGAGGAGGAGAATATACTATGTCAAGGTTCAAGGTATAATACTTGCCGCTCCTTATTCACCCCAATCCTTGAGCGTAAGAATAGAACCTGAAATGTTAAACTCTATGTTACTTACAGCTTGCATGCCTTCCTCCTGGCTAATCACATCTTGTAAGTTGCCGCACTCCTGCTTCCGAGGGGCCTCCTGCCTGTAGCTCTCCATTTGCTTTTGCAAGCTCATGTAACGGGGGCCTGATTTCCATGCTTTCTCTTCAGATGTACAGAAAGAAAATGGCATTAAGAATGTCCGTAAGTAACATAACTCCTTATGAAAGAAACAATTAAAAGAGATGGTTGGATTTACGTAATCGATTCTCTATTGGTTGAAAATACTTGATGAGAAACTTCTCCAACTATTTAGGTGGTGCGAACCATTAAGAATGTGGACCTTATGAGAGAAACAATTAAAAGAGAGCAAGTCTTTTTAAAAGGCTCACGGAGGAAACAATTGGAAGAACCGCCCTGTGATGAAAGATCCCGCACTATCTTATTATTCCCTCTCTGTCGGGAAGACAAAGATAGACATGAAATCAAGGGGCCTTACGGTGGTGAAAATAGACACTACGTCAGGCTTTCGGTCTGACTACTATCGAGTAGGCAAATATAATAGCATTTCACACCTGGCGTAGGTGAAGGTGAGATTAAATGCCCATAGCTAAGTTGACACGCCTTATAACACTGTCTTCAACTACAAGTTAACCCAGTTTCCCTCATTGAGGATAGTGCCATCTAGGCAAGGGGAAGGCGTCTCTAACTATCTAGAGCCTTGGGCCTCGAGCTTCTAGGCGACTCTTAGGGAAGAGCTTACAATAACGCAAGAAGATAGATGTTGAGTGAGAGGCAAAACAAAGGGAACATGAGAGTACAAGATCAGTATCGTTATGGACTAGGCCTTTCTGTTCTCTGGGCCAGAAAGAAGGTGGAGATTCAAGACAATCTTGCCTTGGATTTGATCTGCTTCTCGTCTCTTGAACGTTGGGCTTCGGATCTACCCAAGACCCGAAAAGAGTTCTGTGGAGTGTCCAGCAAGGGTCAATGGTTTACTGTTTGAAAAGCCTATGGACATCATCTGATGACGTAGACGAGAGACGATTGATAACTACCTTCCAATTTTTTTAAAGGGATAATGGTACAAATAATCATTCAATTTTAGCTTAATGTGCAATATAATCCTTAAAATTTTAATTTATTCAATGTGGTCCTAAATTTTATCCCAATTGTATAATGTGAACTTTGAACTTTTAATTTGTTCAACATGATTTCTCCACTTTTGACAATGTCTAGGGACCATATTGAACAATTTTAAAAGTTGAAAAACCACATTACACATTGGACTAAAGTGTTGGGATTACATTACACACTAGATCAAAGTTCAAAGATCATTTATGTTATATCCCCTTTTTTTGTAATTTAAGATGAGAAATGATCCCCAAATTTTGACACAAATGATCTTTGAATTTTTTCATAATGTGCAATGTGATCCCCACACTTTTAATTTATTCAATATTGCCCCTAAATTTTAATCAATTTTTAATGTTATCCCTAGAATTTTAATTTGTTCAATGCGATCCCTAAAGTTCTAGTACATGTTCAATATAGTCCATGAATTATGTGAAAATGTTCACTATTATCCTTCCATCAATTCAAGTCCATGGACCATGTTGAATATTTTCATATAATTTAGTGACTAAATTGAACATGTACCAAAAAAATTAGAGACCACATTACAAATTAAAAATTCAAGGATGATATTGCACATTAAATTAAAGTTTAAGGATGACACTGTACATTATGTTAGAGTTTAGGAATTACGTTGCACTTTAAGACAAAGTTTTAGGTACCATTTACGTCATTTCCCCTTTTCTAATCCAAGTAGAAAGTAACGTTTCATCTTTCTCATGCTGACAGACAGAAAGACCAACCCAGATGATGCACGAACTGGTCCATTTCCAACGCAGCTTTCATCAAACAAATGATTGCTCCTATGTAGTTTTCTGTTGGATCAATATGGAACAACAGAGTCTCTCACGCCCGCCCGCACTCTGGCGCGCGTGCACACAAGGCAGTCATCCATCCGCCGTGCCGGAAAGTATGGAAAGGGAGCCGCACGTCGTGGCGATACCCTTCCCGGCACAGGGCCATGTGGGCCGCTCCTGAAGCTGTCGCGCCAGGTTGCCCATCACGGGATCAGGGTGACGTTCGTAAACACGGAGTCCGTTCATGCTCGAATGCTCGAAGCATCGGGGGACGATGATCGTCGTTGGGATGGGATCGAGATGGTGACCATTCCGGATGGCATGGAAGAGGTTAAGGACCCGAGGGACATAGAGAAGGTTGCTGCGATGAGGGCGAAGGTCATGTCCCGTCATTTCGAGGAGCTGCTGAGGAAGATGAATTCGTCTCGGGATGAAAGGGTCGCTTGCATCGTAGCCGACGCGACTCTCGGGTGGGCTTCCGAGGTCGCCGAGAAAATGGGATCAAGAGGGCCTTGTTCTGGCCAGCTGCCGTACCAGGCCTGGTCTTATCGCTCTCTCTCCCACATCTCATCGAGGCCGGCGTAATCGACGACTGCGGTATGTATCTTTCGCCTTGTTTCAGCTTCGATAAGGATAGCCACGATGAATTTCTTAGAGCATGCGATTTCCAGAGTTCTGCTTTCACTGACTGTTTCAAGTAAATGTAAGCACCCATTGGAACAGTCAGAATCAACACAACCTTAGTTGAAATCAAATTTCGAGGAAGAACAAGTGGAAATGAAATGTTCACCGAATTTTCCTGTAGGATCTGCTCCTTTGGACCCGGCGATCCAGTTCTCGCCGAAACTTCCCGCCGTGAAAGCCGTGGATTTCGTGTGGCGCTGTCCAGGTGACCAAACGATGCAGGAGATCGTATTCAGACATGCTATGAGCGTGAACAAAACTGTCCGAATCTCGAACTGGCTCCTCTGCAACTCATTCTACGAGCTTGATCCCATCGCTTGCGGATTGATCCCCGAACTACTACCTGTCGGGCCGTTAACTTCTACCGATTGCCTGGAAACTTTTGGGCCGAGGACCGCACTTGCCTGAACTGGCTTGACCTGCAACCTCGCAGGTCAGTCGTATACGTTGCCTTCGGAAGTCTAGCGGCTTTCGGCCAGAACCAGTTCAAAGAGCTAGCACTGGGACTCGAGCTTTCAGGCCACCCCTTCTTGTGGGTAGTGAGGTCGGGATTCACTGACGTGGACAAGATCAACTACCCAGATGGATTCTTGGAGAGGGTATCGGATAGAGCCAAAATAGTGTCGTGGGTACCGCAAGAAAAGGTCCTCGCTCATCCGTCGGTATCTTGTTTCGTGACACACTGCGGTTGGAACTCGATCATGGAGGGTATATGCAATGGCGTGCCCTTCCTCTGCTGGCCCTGCTTCGCGGATCAGTTCTACAACAGGAGCTACATATGCAACGTGCTGAGGGTGGGATTAGACTTGAAGGCAGAGGAGGCAGAGATCATTTCCAGGCACAAAATACTGGCTCAACTAGAACAGCTGCTCTCTGATGTGCAGATAAAGGAAAATGCAGAAAGGCTCAGAGGAATGGCCAGAAGAAGTGTTTCTGAAGGGGGATCCTCCTCTGCAAACATCCAGCATTTTGTTGAACAGCTGAAACGTTGTTCAGAAGCAGCCCATCACTGTGACTAAACAGTGCAAGTGTCAAGTGATCAGTTTCATAAGATCAGTAATAAGAAATGAGCCTCACACCAGTAATCTCTCCATGATGGTAAATGACAGATTGTATTGAGAAAATGAAGGTATGAACATGCATTTTCCAAACCATTTGGTCGGAAGCCTAAGCTGCAACATAGCAGACATAGCATGCGTGCACTTTTGAAACTGTTCGGTCGGTCAGCAAAAGTCGTACTTAAGTCAGAAAATTACTCGGTCCCCCGATGCACGAGTTCAATAAAACAAAAAACCTGTTGTCCATGGTAACAACCAGGAGCAGATTTATTCTGTAAATCACAGAAAGGAAGAGGAAAACCACGGCTAGATAGACCACATAATCTGCCAAGATTTTCCAAGCAATCGATACTTTAGATGTTCTTTCAAAGAACAAACTAAACAATGCTATGGCTGAACCAAATCCCCAGCTCCTCCAACTCAAATTCAAATTAGGACTCGAACACTTTTGAGAGAGTCCACGTCTAACAAGATAAAAGGGAACGTGAATGGTATTATAGGATGGTCTAGTGCTGAATTGTTGCGGACTACCATTGCCTCTAGTATGTCCTTAAAAAGGAGATTATTTTCATCCTGTTACCAAGAAAATTTCCCTGAAATTTCACTACTTTCTAAAACCATCCATTAAGAGGCAACTTGCAGATCGTACTTTCATTTCACAGCAGAATCTAATCCGAAACTCTGATTGAAAAGGCCTCTCAAGTCTCAAGTGGCTAATATATAGACACTGGCAGTGTCTTCCAAACAGTTACTTGAACTAAAAGCAAGCGGCAACTTTAACATGCTTATAGAAGTTATTTCTTTTCGTCCTTTTGGATGTTCCATGACAAAGTATTGCACAAATTGGTTCAGCCGTTGGGAAACTATCAGTCTAACATCTAATTGACTAGTCTGCTGCATTCTTCTGCTCTGCAGTTCAGTTGCTTCAAGAGATTCCACTGGAGAACAACGTGCTTGGAATTTAGCCATGGGTACTTCAAGGCGCAATGATAAACAAAGGCTACAGAAAGATAAAAAAAATCATCAGGACATTACATATTTCAGGTACCAGTATGACAAAGCGGGGAGAGAGAGAGAGAGAGAGAGATTTACAGTGTCCAAGCTAACTGGTTTTGCATTCTCTACAAGTATTTCAACCACAGTTCCACTTTGATCAGCCTGACATAAAAAAAGGAGCTATGTTGGTGCTGAAGAATTTAGCCAGCATTTAACATACAATATCTATTTATTATAGAAGGTAACAATCAATGTTCATATCTTTGCTTCAAAACTTTCGGATAAAGTATGCAGGATAGGCAAGATTTTCTTCAGTTGTCGAAAGAAACCATGTTCTAATTAGGAATTCCAAACAGAACAAATTTTTCACTAGAGTAGCTATGGTCCTCAGTATACTCTCTCCACAACAGACATCAAATGACCTGGATTAGAGGAAGCAAGAAGTACACGAAAACTAAAGAGTTAACCGAATTCTGGATATAGACACTTACTTCAATCTCATTCATCAACTTCATGGCCTCAATAATGCATACAACCTGACCCTTCTGAACCTTGTCTCCAACCTGAGGAACAAGAAGAAAACATGATGTTGGAAAAGCCAGTTAAGGAACAATCCAATTGGTGAATGATATAGCCGGACCTCCATGGGTCAACCCTGAGATCCTAGAGGATTGATTCTTAATCTATTGTCCTTGGAGAAGCTTATCACATCCTGATAATTGCCCCAGGACATGTTGAATTCAGGGTGTTGTATAGTCAAACTTCTGATGCCAAGTAGTCAATAGCACTACCCTTAAAGATCGAGCATGGAACTAAACTTGAGGAATTGTAAACATACAAGAACGTTGGATGAAGTTCATCATTCGTATGCAAGAAAGAACCTGGATTGAATTTGCATAGCAACACTCAAAAGCCAAAACTTCATGCAAATTCATAATTTGGGTTTTAGTCTGTTTAAGGTGACTCTAAGTTTTTCTGCCATCTAAAAGCAGTAAACACTTCTGCAAATCCGAGTGGACGTAGTAAAGGAGGCTACCATCCAACTTGTCAGGGAAGTCGTATAAAAGAAACTGTGGATGCATACCCATATCCATATTTCAGAAACTCTACTTAATCTTTCAAATGCATAAGCAAGCACAACCAACTTTCAAAATCTGTTGTGACTCATCCCTCTCCTCTCCCACAATGCATGAATTGGGGCTAGTTGTATGCATGCATCAGCATAAACATATGGCCACTAAGATTAAACGACACAGGAGTTTACCTTGACAAAAGGCGGTGCGCCTGGAGCAGGAGATCGATAGAATGTTCCAGCCATGGGGCATTTGAGCTGCTGATGTGATGGTGTGCTCGGCTTAGCAGCAGGTGCTGCCGGAGTTGAACTAGGCATCAAAGGAACTGGCTTAGAAGCAGCAGGAGCGAGGATTGGTGCCGCTGGGGATTGTGGAGGAAGCAGGGCTTGTGGAGAAGGGGGCAGCCCCATATAAACAGGAGCCGCGACGGGCAGCTGTTGGAGGGCATCCTTTTTCCTGATGGTAACCTCACAGTCCAACTGCTTTAGTTGCAGCTCGACCACGTCTCGTGAATCGACTAACCTGTCAAACAACACGATGGATGAACCCCGAAACGATACGAAACAAATGAAATTCACTTCTTTCTTTTCTCGTTTAGGCGAGAAGGGCAAAAGGGTTAGCGAGACTCATTACAGGCTATCGCCAGGGGAAGCGCGGCTTTCGTCGCCAGCGCTAAACCCTCGGCCTTGGCCTCAAAAATCATCTTCATAATATACACATATAGCTAAGAACGTGCTTTCGAGAGTACAGCAGAACGAGTCTAAACGTACTCAACGAGGTCCGCCACTTGATTCATGAAAGCCGAAATGGACAGCGCATCGGGCAGGCGAGTCTCCTCCTTCGCTACATCTCCATCTGCTTCGGCGCCCACTACAGAACCCTGCGATCGCACAAGGTTGTCAAGAAGCGAAGAGATAATGGAGACATGAGGAACCAGGCCATCAGCAGAGATTTACTACTCAGGTACTTACCTCATTTGAAAGAGCATTCGCTCTCAGAACGCGGGATCGGCATCGGCATCGACATTGGCATCGGCTCGAGTAGCTGGACAGCTGCTGCACGAACTTCACAAGTCACGAACACCATCAGCACAAGAGAAAAATGGGGAAACTTAGAATATTTCTTTTGTCATCCATCCATCTCCAAACTATGCGTGCGCGTCAGCTCACCTGGAGATTCGAACGAGCTCCCGGCAGCGACACGCCAAAGAATCCGTGCAGCAGCTTCGAGGCCGAGGCCGAGGCTGATCGGAGTCGGCCGCGGTGGCAGGAGGCGAGGGAGGCGGAGGAACCAGGGCAGGGGATGGGGAAGGACGCCATGGGTGGGATGGGAGCTGGAGGAGAAGCGTTTGCTTCTCGTGGAGTCCGAGGTGGTGTGGAGTTCGTAGGAAGATGCAGAGGGCTTTTGGACTGAATCGAGGAGAGAGAGAGGGTGCGGCGATGCCTGCGAGGTCTCTCTCTCTCTCTCTCTCTCTCTTCTTTCTGTGTTCGCGCCAACGGTTTCCAACTACCCCGGACGATTTTACGCTCATAGCCGTTGGGAATTTTCCCCTTTTTCCAATTTTTTTTTTTCATTTTTCATACGAATTTGTTGGGGACTTATTTGCCATTTCCAACTTAATTTTTTGAGATAAGTGCTTTAAGAAAACTCAAATTTTACTAGAGCCCTCCCAAAAATTCCAATTAAATGAAGGACTTCAGCTTTTAAGATTTGAATGCATTTTTTGAAAGTTTTTCAATTAAATTTTCATAACAAGTTTTAAAACATAATTATATTTTTTTTGAAAATTTTAGAATTTTTCATTTTTATAAAAAGCACATACCTAATTTTTTTTTTTTATAACTCGATGCCAAAACTTTTCCTTTTTGTCTCAATAGAAAAAGAAAAGGGCTAAAGAAGCACCAACTTTTGATTGGGTATCCATGAGTTTCCACCTTGAGTATTATATGAAATGACACATCAAATCTTTAGCGTCTCGTATGGGGGAAACTAAGGCAAAATTTGGATGGAGGCTAAAACTATGTGCTTTTTTATAAGATAAAAGAAAAGTTTGGGCTAGATTTAGATTTTATTTGTTTCGTGAAAAATGAATGATTTGAAACATATTTTTTCTAAAAAAATCAATTTTATCATTTACAAAGATGAACAAACAAAAAATATTTTCATCTTTATCTATTAATTGTTATCGATAGTGAAAATATTTTCAATTGACTAATTATTTTAAGCAATGTAAGAGATCATTTTTAAAAATGAATTTTCAATTTATTCATTTTCAGCGAAATAAATGGAGATTTAGAACAGATTAAAGTTAATGATTTTACAAGACCCAAAAAAAAGGGCATTTGGGTAAATTTTGCAATATGGGCTAAAGTTGGTGCTTTTTTTTAAGAGACAGAGAAAATGTTTGGGCCGGAATTGGAATTTCAAAGTCGGTGCCCTTTACGGGGATAAGGCCATTTGTTGAGCTCCATTGTGAATATTCTTGTGAAAGCCTCTGCATAGAAAGATGGAAGTACTGCGAATCCTCCGCTTGCAAACATGGCATCGTCTTGGCAACATGACATGCACGAATTGGACGTAAAACATCGAAGATGATGGTGAAGAAATGGTTTCAGAGCAGAGACGTTCAATTCAAGAGAAAGAACAACGAGAAATCAAATCGTTCTTGCAGCTTTCCTTCGCGCCGTCATGCCTCGAGCAACTGTCTGCAAGACAGCGCTGGCGTCATCGGTCCCGTCCGTTACTCGCTGTCGCAAACGAGAGATCGCGGATGCGAGGTCCCTTTCTTGTTACCGATCCCCATCACAGTGATGGACGGCTTCCGAACAGCAACGCTTCAGCTGTTCGACGAAACGGTGGACGTTTGTAGAAGACGAGCCCCCTTCGGAAACGCTCCTCTCCGCCATTCTCCGGAGCCTCTCAGCGTTCGCCTTGATCTGCACATTGCAGAGGAGCTGCTCGAGCCGCGCTTGTATCTTGTGCCTGGAGACGACGACCTCCGCCTCCTCCGCCTCCAGGTCTAATCCCGCCTTCAGCGTGTCGCATTATGTAGCGCCGGTTGTAGAACTGATCTGCGAAATAGGGCCAGCAGAGGAAGGGCACGCCACTGGCAAAGCCCTCCATGGTCGAGTTCCAGCCGCAGTGCGTGACAGAAGCAGGAAACCGAAGGATGAGCGAGGACCTTTCCCTGCGGCGCCCACGAGACGATCTTGCCTCTGGCCGACACCCACTCCAAGAACCCGTCCGGATATTCGATCTCGTCCTCGTTCTTCTGGGATCAAGCCGCAGGTGGCGCGATCGAGCTCGTAGAATGAGTTGCAGAGGAGCCAGTTCGAGATCCGGACGGTCTTGTTCACGCTCATGCAGTATCTGAATATGATAGCCTGCCTTGTTCGGTCGCCCGGACAGCGCCATAACAAATCCGTTGTCTTCACGGCGGGAAGATCTGGGGAGAGCCGGATGGCCATGTCCTTCAAAGCAGATCCTGCAGAGAAATCTTGGTGAGGATTTCGTTTTCGTGTTCTTCCTCGAAATTTGCTTTCGACTTGACTTTGCCGTCGTGACGGATCGCAGAACACTGGAGAATCACATGCTTGAAAGTCGAAAGATACATACCGTAGTCGTCGACTACGCCGGCCTGGACGAGGCGTGGGATGGAGAGCGATAAGACCAATCCTGGTACAGCAATAGGCCAAAACATGGCCGTCTTGATCCCCTTGCTCTCGGCGACCTCGAAAGCTCATCCGATGGTCGCGTCGGCCACAACGCAGGTGACCCTTTCGTCCGGAGAAGTCGAATTCATCTTCCTTAGCAGCTCCTCGGAATGGCGGGACATTACCCTCGCCCTCGTCTCGGCAACTTCCTCCTTGTCCCTCACGTCCTTAACCACTTCCATTCCTTCCGGGACGGTCGCTCTCTCGATCCCATCCCAAGGACAGTCCCCGTCCCCCGACGCTTCGAACATTCGAGCATGAACCGACTCCGTGCTCACGAACGTCACCCTGACGCCGTGACTAGCGACCCGGCACAACAGCTTCAACAGAGGCCCCACATGGCCTTGCGCCGGGAAGGGTAACGCCACAACGTGCGGCCACCGCTCCATGCTTTCGAGTAAAGCTGGCGAATTTGTAGTAGTACCATCCTAACATGGATGAGCTATCGTTTGAGCAAAGTTGTGCTGGGAATTCTCTGGTTTGGGCAACATCTCAATTGGGTTTTTTTTCTGTCTGTCAGCATATGAACATGAAGAGGCTCCTCTTGGCTTATGCACTTGGTTGTTTCCTTCTTGCATGTGAACATATGTAGAGGTGAGAAGTTCCAAATTCCATACAAGTTCCACCTAGAACCTACTCGTTGGAACATGTCCCTCATTTTTGATAGCCTGAAACCTATCATTCATAATCTAGAACCTCAAACCTATTTTGTCACAAGTTCCAAAATTAATTCTAAGGTCTATGTGGGTTCACCAATTGAACAATTGTAGTGAATTAAAACATTTAATAACCACCAATTACTGTTATAATTCATTAATCATAACTTATATTTAGGCAAAAAAAAATATAAACATAAATAAAGTAAAAGTCTTAGTCATAACATAGAAGTCCAAATTAGTGCTACTAAATTATACATTTATCATCGATCGGTATGGAATATTGTAGGATTGCGCAAAGACATGAACTAAAAAAAAATATTAAGACTTATTATAGGTTCTAGGTTACAAATTACAAGTTTTAGGTTCCAGGTTCCTTCAACTAAGAACCCGAAACTTACCCACCAAAATAGGTTTCCTATTTTTTGAAACTAGGAACTTACCCTACATATTTAGAACTTGAAACTTACAGGTTCTCACTGGTTCAGTTACCAGGTTTTAGGTTCTATCTTTGAATCACGTTGACCCCTAAACATATGTATGGCTGAAAATGAATTGACTTGCGAAGCCAAAATTTAGTAGTGAGGGATAACTAGGCCATTTGAATTAGAGTGGCAAGAATAATCAAGAAATCCAAAATCCAATGATCTGCTTATGAACATGGACCACATCTTTCGTGATGAATGTGGGGAAAATTGTCCAAAAAATTCAAAACCTATTGTATGACAACTAATCTAGTTCTAACTTTTCAATTGTGCCGATTTAGTTCTACGGCTAATTTAGTTATGAACTTTTTAATTGTCTATTTAGTCATAGACATTTTGATGATTTGTCAATTTAGTTCTAATCTGTTGATGATTTGTCAATTTAGTTGTAAAACTTTTAATGAATTGTCAATTTCAACTAGTTTTAGCCGAAAATCGCTAAAGTGGCAGTCCAATTAGCATTAGTCATCCTAGGTGGTGCGGTTGAGCATTGGCATGGACATTTTATATATATATATATATATATATATATATTTTTTTTTTGTTTATATCTTTTCTTTTCTTTTTTTTTTCTTCTTCATTATGTTGGTGGAGTCGTCGGCAATAGGCGAGGGCTTCATGACCCTTGCTCGGGTCAAGCAGGGGTTATTCGCCCTCGAATGAGCAAGAAAAGAAAAGAAAAGAAAATAATTAAAAATTAAAAAAATTATCCATGTCAATATTGGCCGAGCCATGTAAGATGATTGGCACTAATTAGAATGCCACATAGGTGATTTTCACTCAATATTAGCAATTCGCTAAAGCGTTTATAATTAACTTGGCAAAACGTTGTGAAGTTTGTGACTAAATTGGTATAGGTGAAATGTTTAGAATTGAATTTGCTGCCGTATAATAGATTTAAGATTCTTTTAAACAAATTTTCCTTTTTATCTCCACATGTCTCTTTCTTATTCATCAAATTAATGAAGAACTTTCCAATCACTCCACATGGAAAGCAAAGTGAAGATGTTGACTTCAACGTAGTTCCCAACATGTCTCTGCCAAGCCAAGTCATCATCATTGTCACATCAACAACCTTCAAAGAGGTTAACGGTAAGATTAATCTATTTTCTATTCACACCGTCAATATGTAATATAATAACCATGATAAAAATATAAATGTACAAATCTGTCTATTTCAGATCAAATTTACGTTTCATCCGAAAGAGCAACAAAAGTAGATATAAATCAAAAGTTGCCACAGGTGGATCACTGCTTTTATGCTAGGGTTTTGTTCCTATCCATATGTCCTGGCAATACTTTCTTATTGATCCTAATTATCCTCGGTAGCTAAGGGCGCGTTTGGTAATGATTCTGTTCCCGAGAGCTGATTCTGACTAGAAATGATTATTTTTTATTCTGTTCCCGAGAACTGATTCTAAGTAAAAAAGCGTGTTTGGAATCTGTTCAAAATTTTTTATTTTGGAATAGAATTGCATTTGGTACCGTATTAATTGATTCTATTCCAAATTAATTTCTTTTGATTTTTAAATAAATTTTAAATAATTTCTTTACTTTTTTTACTTTTTTTCTTTTCTTTTTTCCTTTTTTTCCCCTTTTTTTCCTATTCTTCTTCTTCTTCATTTGGCCGGTCGCCGGTGGCTGGGCTTGCCTCTGGCGAGCTCGCTAGACCTCACCCTAGCCTCGGCGAGCCTCCGGCGACCGGCGGCGGTGGTGGGCGGCAGCGAACGGCGGCAAGCGATGACGAATGGCAACCGAGATGTTGAAAGAGAAGAACAAGGGTTTTACCGTTTTGATTCTTTTTCTGATTCTCAAACGTAGAATCAATTTTTTTTTTATTCTCAAATCTTGTCCAAAATCGTTCCCGGGAACAAATTTGTTCCCGGAAACAAAAAGTTTATCAAACACGATTCTCATCCAAAATTGATTCTGGGAACAAAAAATCAGAATCTGGCACTGTTTGGCAAGTTGCCAAACAGGCCCTAATCGTCTTCTCCCAATTAACTCTATTTTTCTATAATTAGAGTTACTGCTAATGACATGAGATCATGAAAGTATTGTTGGGTCAAAACTCAAAAAAGTTGCTTGCTACTAACCACTAAGAATTGTCGTAATTTAATAAAAGGCTAATACCACGAAAAACCTCTAACTAGTATATTTGTGACAAATTTATCTAAAACTAGCTTTTTTACTACCAAAAACTTTAAATTGGTATATTTATAACAAATTTACTCTCCATCAGTTTACATTAAACTAGATTAATACAAAAAAATCACAAATTAATTCACATGTGATAAGTGAAGGGTAAAATCTCAAACCGATACACTTGTTAACTATTACGTGTTATTCAATTTAGCAATTTGACAATAAAATTTAATAGAAATTAATGAATTGGTAAATTTGTCACAAGTGTATCGATTTGAGATTTTTTGTGATCAAAATTTTAATTTATAGTGAATTTTTTCACAAGTATACTAATTTGGGGTTTTTTAATGATATTAATTCTTTAATAAAAGGTAACGTTTAGTCAAAGATGCGGGGGCAATTCTTGCGTTGGAAGGGCAAGACAAAAAAATGAGGGGATTATTTGGTTGAGAGACGAAAATCCATGAGGCCTACCCAAAACCATCAACCCTCCAAATTGGATAAAACTTCCACGTTAGTTCAATAAAATGTATTTACCTTTTCGGCTTCATTATTTCATGAAAAATCAACAATATAATTTTGGTTGCCCATATTTTCAAGAGAAAAGAGCTAATAAAAAATATTTTTGTTATAAAGAAATGGTCTAGACTCAAACTATTGTTGACAGTGAAAATATTTTCTATAAGTAAGACAAATGACCAAATTAGAACATATTTTCTAAATAGGAATATGATGCCAATGATTTTTAAACATTGAATCAATATGGATCTTCATCCTTAAATTTTAAGAGTTTTAGCTTAATATGCAATATCATCTCAGACTCATAATATGTTTGATATGACCATTGAATTTTTAGTACATATTCAAATTAGTTCCTAAGCTATATAAAAATCATTGCATTAATTCAAATTCAAGGACAGTGTTGACCATTTGATATAATTCATAGACTAGATTCAACATGTACTAAATTTCAAGGACAACATTTTGTATATTGAGCTAAAGTTTATGGACTATTCATGTAATTATCCCCTTCTTAATTGCTAATTTTCCGCGGACAATGAAAATGCTCCGAATGGCCCAACAAGCCCAATTAATTCCAGGTTGGGCCCGAAATACTGGACCTTGGCAAAGAGCCCGACCCGCTAAAATCAGCCCGCAAGCCCGAACTTTCGGCGCATCGGAACCCTAAAACCCTAATTCCATCTCTCTGTCTGTCTCTCTCTCTTTCTCTCGCAGAAGCACATCCGCGCTCTCTCTCTCCTCCGATCTCCGCCGCCCAAGCGAGAACACAGAGAAGAAGCGGCAAGCGAGCGGATACCCCGAAGATGGCGGCGCCGGCAAGGACAGTGAAGGACGTGTCGCCCCACGAGTTCGTCAAGGCGTACGCCGCTCACCTCAAGCGGTCCGGCAAGGTCTCTTTTTTTCTTTTTCTTTTGTCTTTAATTGTCTTGGGTCGATCGAAATTCGAGTGCGTAAGCGATATCGTTCGTGGGTTGTCGGATCCAAGTTTGCATTTTGCGTCCTGGGTTGGTCCCGTTCTGTTCGCAGAGTACGTCGTCGGCAATGGATCTCCGGTTTTTGCCTTGTTTTTGTGGCGGTTGGTCCGTTCGGACATGAAATTGTGCTGTTCAGGTTCTTGTCTGTGCTCACAAGTTTCCGTCTTGGCTCTGGTTAGATGGAGCTTCCTCACTGGACTGATATAGTGAAGACCGGTACCTTCAAGGAGCTCGCTCCGTACGACCCTGATTGGTACTACATCAGAGCCGGTACGTGTGCTTCGCAACCGAGAAATATGTCGGGCTTGTGAATCGATGGTCGGTGTAATTTGATGCATCCTCTCTGGATTTTGCTTGCAGCTTCCATGGCCAGGAAGATCTATCTGAGGGGAGGTCTGGGGGTCGGTGCTTTCCGTAGGATTTATGGCGGGAGCAAGAGGAATGGCAGCCGCCCGCCGCATTTTTGCAAGAGCAGCGGCTCTATTGCTCGCCACATACTCCAGCAATTGGAGACCATGAACATCGTTGATGCCGACCCTAGGGGGTGAGCCTTTCTTTGACCAATTCACATTTCATTATTGGATTGGAGCATTGATCTCGGGTTTTTGATTTAGCATGATAAATAAACATGATTGTTGGTTCTTTTGTGTTTGGCGGGCAAAGCTATTTTTTTGCTCGTGGGAGAGAGAGATTCTATTTGAAAGTATGCCATAGGTGTGCATCGCATTGGTTACTAACTTTGATGTTTAAAGCATTCATGTCGTTTTGCAAGAAGCGCCTTTGTTGATTAACCAATGTGAAGTGCACATCTAGGTTGTTGGAATTTCTTTCCTTCTTTATGTATTGGATGCTATGGCTGGTGAAGCTATCAGATTGATTCTCAGGCAGTGATATTTCATTAAGTGACGTAATAAGATGGCTCTTGTGGCTCGGAATGGATAAACCGCCCCTTGCTTTGTGAACCAAGATATTGCAGTTTGCCTATGCCTGCAGAAAATTCTGAAAATCTAGGTTGTTGGAATTTCTTTCCTTCATATATTGGATGTTATGGCTGGTGAAGTAGATCAATTCCCGGGCAGTTATATTTTATTAAGTGACGTAATGAGATGGCTCTTGTGACTCAGAATGGATAAACCACCCCTTGCTGTATGAACCGAGGTATCGTGGTTTGCCTATGCCTGTGCCTGCAGAAAATTGTGAAAATCTGCAGTTTGAAAAATGTTCAACTGGAGCATGGAAACCTAACTGAAATGGCCTTAGTCTGTGTAGATGTCTGTTTAACTTTTATGATCAGTTGCTCAACCTTGTATCTTTTTGTTTGCCAGTGGAAGGCTAATCACATCCAGTGGCCGGCGGGATCTGGATCAAGTCGCTGGAAGGATCGTCATCCCCCAATGAGACAGATTCAAGGCCCAGCATGCCTGCAGAAATGATGCTGATAGTTGGTCATCCTCTTTTTGTTACTCTTTGTTCTTCCAAAAGAGCTGCTGTTTTTGTCTGAAATAGGGAGTTGTTCTGTATGCTCTGTGGACCCTTGTTGTTCTTGTTCCATCATTCACTTCTCTTTGAACGCTACCCCAATTTTTGTTGCTATGGAGTGGAAATTGTTTCTCAAGCTCTTGGACCTGGGACATAAGCAAACTTGATTTGGCAGGGTAGATCTGTAATTTTTGCTATTTTTAATTATTTTCTAATATTAAAAGTGTGCTTAAATATACAAGAAGGGAGTTGGCAAACCAATGAAAATAAATTTGCATATTGAAAAAAATGGAAATATATCTCTTTGATGTATTTTGTAGTCAATATTTGTAATTTTTACATGATTTCGATTGGAAATTAATCACAATTTCTTCTATAGATTAATCGAATATTGAGGGGACAATGTCACTTTTTTCTCAGATTATGTATCATATCCTATAAATTTTTAATATGTGTTTGTTTAGTTGTTCTATTGCATATGATGACCTAAATTAATGAAGATGTGTTTATGGCTTATAAATGTTATTTGGTTATATTTAGATTTTCTATCAAATTATAAAGGGAAAATATCCTTTTTTCTTTACTATGGATCGTATCTATGCAATTTAATTGGGGAAAGTATAAATAAACCTATTTTATTAAAGTACTAATTAAAATTAAATTTGTCGATTGAATTAATTTATTCATAAACTTGTCAATTAAGTCCATCAAATCAATTTTTATCTCAAATTCTAACATGGACTTTGGCTCTTTTGTGGGGTATGAATAACTTTTTGAATTTTTTTTTTTTTTTTCCTTTCATTCGTTTATGGTCGATGAGGATTGGTGACAACCATCTTGACTACCGGGTGCACAAGGGCCACGACCCTTGCCAACTGTTGGCGAAGGCTTGCAACCCCTCACGCAATGATTACAATTAATAAAAGAAAAGAACTAAAAGGAAAAAAAAATATACTATTTTTGAAATTGTATAATTTATCAACATTAGCCATAGTCATGTCACATAGGAGTTAGTCTTCGTGTTGACGCGTTCTTGCCAAAATCGGTAGGAAAGATTCAATTGGTACAAATATAAAAAGTTCATGATTAAATTGATTAATTAAAAAGTTTAAAATCAAGTCAATACTAATGTAATATGTCTGACTTTTTTTATTCTTTCCCCCATTTGGTCATACAAAATCGCATGCTAACTTAACAATTAAAAAGTTTAAAATCAAGTCGATACTAATGTAATATGTCTTACTTTTTTTATTCTTTCCCTCATTTGGTCATATAGAATCATGCTAGCTTAACAATTAAAAAGTTTAAAATCAAGTTGATACTAATATAATATGTCTTACTTTTTTTATTCTTTCCCCATTTGGTCATACAGAATCGCATGCTAGCTTAAAAATTTAAAATGGAAACTAATGATAATATGATCAAACTTTTTTCTTTCTTAAAAATGAAACTTAAAACTAATGGAAAAATGATAATGTTATAATTTTTTTTTTTGTAATTTATAATTACTTACTTATGTGAAATCGAAAAATGATAACCTGATTTAGTTATAAATTAAGAAAAATTCAAGGAAGCTCATGTGCTGCATAACATAGTATGGATTATTACATGGATGATTCCCGAGCAATGTAATCTAGAGTCTTTAAACTTACGCCTCATTTTGTTCAGTTTTTTCTAAAGGGCTTTGGAGGCCCAAACACTCCCAAGGAAAATATGAGGTGTTTAACAAGTGTTTTTCAGACCTCACTGACTAAATGCTAGCATTGAAAAAATAAAAGCCCAAGGCAAGTTGCAACCTATATTGGATTTTTAGCATTTGCAAACTGTTCAATTCACTATTCATCTTCCACAATTTGCATAGAGGAGTTGGACAAAGGCTGATGATCGCCACTTGAGGGCTTGCGTGTCCTCACTAACGGTCGTTTGGATTTCGATGACACGACTAGAGTTGGCTAAGGTCGCACGATCTAGGGTGATGTTGACCTAGGGCATCACTTGAGGTGATGCCTTAGGTCGTGTGTCCCAAGTGTCGACTCACCTTAGGGCGAGGTTGTTTGGTAGCTAAATTTGCTTGTCAGTAATTGGTCAACAACTATTTTGGCTCATTGGCGGATCAACTCCATTGGAAATAATTTGAGCCTTTTTTTACTAAATTTTTTTTACCAAAAGTCTTTCACATAAGTAGTAAGTTATTTCCCAATACACTTTAAAAGTAAATTCCATTTCGAAAAACATCTTTAGCTTAAAGTAATTGCATTTTTTGAAAGACATTTCCTTAAAGTCAAACTAAATAGACCCTTAATCTCAATGTATAATGTCATCTTTGAATTTTTAATATGCTCAATATAATTTATAAATTTTTGATATACTTCGGATATAAAAATATTCAATATTATCCATAAATTAGAATGATGATATTAAATAATTTCATATAATTTAGGGAATAAATTTTATATGTACTAAAAAACTTCATTAACAAATCAATATACATGAAGTTAAATTTTATCGGCTACATTAAATAAATTAAAATTTTTAATAGGCACATTGCACGCTTGAATAAATTACTATGGCTATTTGTGTGATTATTCTAGAAAGTTATAGGCGAGAAATGGGTCAATGTGAATGGATTAAGTTCCACGTCATCACTAACGTGGGCCCGGTTCGCGTCCTCGAGAACCCTCCCCCCCGGCCCGACACCTGGAGAATTCGAGGGGGCGAGATTCTGCGCCCGCGAGCCATCTGGAGCCGCCACGTCACCAGCGGCAACGGCGGAGATCGGCGAGCCGAAGAATCTCTCCGCCGCTAGGTAAAGGCGAAAAGAGAAAAGAAAAAGAGAATAACTTAATTTAAAATCAAAAGCGGAAAAAGGCTAAATTCAAGCAGAACTGATGTTTCCGCTGTAACCGTAAAGCCGGAAGCACGCTCTCGTCGTCGCCGGAGCAGCACCGGAGCTAAGGCCGGAGCTCTCCTCCTTCGCCCGCCGGATCGGGGACGCTCGCTCGCGCCACCGGCAGCATCCCGTGAGTCTCGTCGCTGCAACTGTAAAGCGGAGGCACGCTCTCGTCGTCGCCGGAGCAGGACCGGAGCTGCGGCCGGAGCTCTCCTCTTTTCTCCCTCCTTCCTCCGCTGGATCGGAGCCCCTCGCTCGCGCCGGATCGCCGCCGGGTTTCGGCTCCTTCGCTTCCGCCGCCGGCATCATCCCGTGAGTCGGTCGTTACCGTGACAGTGCGCGTTCGCGCTCGCCGTTTTCCTTCCGTCGTCGAGCGAATCGACGGCGTTCTAGCCGGAAATGCTCGATCGTTTTTACCCGCGTGGTCCGCGCTGATTTCGTTCTTTTACTTTTGGCGGATCGCGTGGAACGTTGTCCTCGAGAGCTTGCAGTGGAATCTTAGCTGGTTTTAGTTTGTTTTCGGAGTTTGTGATGAGGAAATCGTGACTCTTCGTCTTTGTATGGCTAGCTTTGAGTCAGAATCTGGGCGGGGAGGAGGGGAGGGGGGGTGTACTTTTTATATGTAAAGTTCCACCGGAACTGCTGAATGCGTTCTGTTACTTTTGCGATCGCGAGGGATGATGTCCTCAAGAGCGTGCAGTGGAATCTAGCTGGTTTTAGTCTGTTTTCGGAGTTTGGGATGAGGAAATCATGACTCTAGTTCTTTGTATGGCTAGTTTTGAGTGAGAATCTGAGGGCGTGGGGGATTTTTCCATTTGGAAAGTTCCACCAGAACCGAGGAACTTGAAGTTGGCATGATGATATCTTTCTCACGAGAAGTGTTTATTTTTCAGGTCTGTTTTACTGTAGTGGTGCGATCGAGGCTTTGGAGTTCATCTGTGGCTTATGAAGACTGTCGTTAGTTGATTTGGCGTGCGATAAGGGTTGAATTTTGGGATTTCGGTGGTGATTTTCATTGAGGATAGGGGACAGTGGGTTTTGAGGTGCAGTGCTCGTGTTTATTGCTTTGCGCAGTTTCTTTTGGGGCAGGGATGTGGAACTAGAGTAGAGCTGGGTGTGTTGTCGAATGTAGAGTAATTAAGCGTTCAGTTGGAGTGATGGATGATGAAAAAGAAATTGATAGGTGGTTTTCCCTCCGGAACAATAATAGCCCCTCAGAATTGGCCGAGTCTCGTTTATTTGTCATCTCATGTTTCGCTGCTGGCTTTGTGGGAATAGTCACAATAATTTACACGGCCTTCCAATGGAGACGCAACATCAATTTAAGTTGGATGAAAGCCATAGCCCGCTCAAAGAAAAATCCCAAGGCAAGGCACAAGGCTCCTATGGCACCTCATTCTTGGGAGCAGGAGTCTGGGTCGCGTGGCAAGAACCTAAATTGTTGTGTGTGCTTGAAGTCTGCATCGCCTTCTCAAACTCTTGGTTCTGCAGTCGCTTCAGATATCTGTCGATGTAGCATTTGTGGCGCAGTAACACACAGCGAGTGTTCCTTGAGTGCTCAAAAGGATTGCAAGTGTGTATCTATGTTTGGAAATGATAATGTCATGCATCAGTGGACTGTTCGCTGGACAGAGATCACGGATCTACCTGATGAAACTTCTTTCTGTAGCTCTTGTGAAGAGCCGTGTAGTGGATCATTTCTTGGTGGTTCCCCTATATGGTGTTGCTTGTGGTGTCAACGACTGGTTCATGTAGATTGCCACACTAATATGTCTAATGAAACAGGCGATATTTGTGATTTAGGCCCCTTCAGAAGGTTGATCCTATCACCACTTTTTGTCAGGGAGTTGAACCGTAGTCCTGCAGGTGCATTTTTGAGCTCTATCACACATGGGGCTAATGAAATTGCTTCATCAGTACGTGCAACTATCCGGAGTCAAAGCAAGAAATACAAACAGGGAACTGAAACTTCTGCTGACAGTAGAAACAGCGGAAACGCTGATACATCCACGGAGAGCACCGCAGAGTCAAATCCAGCAGTGAATTGTTCTAACCAAATGGATGAGAATTGCAATGGAGAATTCATTACGGCGGTTTCCCATAATGATGCAGCTGGAGATAACAAGACTGAATCAACCGCTATATTGAAAAGAAGTGGATCAATCAATCAGAAAGATGATTCTTTACGGATGAAACAAAGATATGAATTGGTTGATTTGCCTCCAGATGCAAGGCCGTTGTTGGTTTTTATTAATAAGAAAAGTGGAGCTCGTCGAGGGGACTCTGTCAAGCAACAGATGAATATCCTTCTGAATCCTGTTCAGGTGATTTCGCATTTGCAAGACATTCATCTCAGGATGCATCTCACATGCGCCTCTTTTATTGTCTACATCTCTTGTTATAGCAATCGACCAAAGCATCCTTTCAATTAAAGAAAGAGAATTTTATTGAATAACATTGCTTCCAGAAATACGTACCTGATGATTTTTGGTAAATAACTCGAGAATTTGTTAGAGATTCAGTTCAAGATGATGTGCCTTTCCTTATTTGCCCATCATTTCTTGCTGGGTATTCTCATTGGCAAAAGCATCATTTTTACTAAAATTAGAGAAGTTAATTGAGTGCCATTGCTACAAGACCTGCACACCTGACGTTCTTGATAAAACTTTGGAGAAAGCTATGAGATTTTTGACACTCTGCTACTGCATGAGCTTCACTCATGTAGGTTTACTTGAATGTGATGTCAGAAGTGGTTACAATCTGTTAATCCGACTATTGTTGTGATTTCCTTCTCAGTTCAGATCTTAAGCCGGAGTGCATCTGGGCACCTTGTGGCATTAGTTGTCCGTATCTGAGATTTAGTGAGCTGTGTTCTAGATTGAATGGAATGGACAAAAATGAAGATAAGTTGTACATGAGTGGATCCTTTAGGGGTTGTGATTGTTACACTATTATCAACTGCATCTAGTTAAATACAGAACCTTGTATAAGATATGATGTGAATATATGTGCAAACTATCCATATGATGCATATCATCTATTGTTTAGTTTTTGTTCTTGTAGATCTTTTAGTGAATTGAATTCTATTGTATGGGGATTTACTTCATCCTTGCTCACATTAGGTGTTGTTGCAGCATCCATTCGTTCTTTTCCTAATGAGGGTTCTGTTTCTACTTGCAGGTATTTGAGTTGAGCTCAGCACAAGGCCCAGAGGTGGGTCTTTATTTATTCAGAAAGGTGCCTCACTTTAGAGTTCTTGTATGTGGTGGAGATGGTACTGTGGGGTGGGTTCTGAATGCCATAGACAAGCAAAATTTTGTTTCTCCTCCCCCTGTTGCTATTCTTCCTGCTGGAACTGGAAATGATCTTGCCAGAGTATTATCCTGGGGTGGGGGGATGGGTGCAGTGGAGAAACAGGGAGGCCTATTTACTTTTTTACACCAGATAGAGCATGCTGCCGTGACCATTCTTGACAGGTGGAAGGTTTCGATCATGAACAACCAGGGCAAACCGCTCCTGCAGCCAAAGTTTATGAACAATTATCTTGGTACAAACAAGAGCATCTCTCATAACTTTGTAATATTTCTTTCAATCGATGCATGTAAAAGCTTGTTATGTGGTGCATTCCATCACTTATTTTTTTTTCTCCCATTTACTTTTATCCTAATCGACCCAGTGTCAATGTATGCCTACTTTATTGGAGGACTTAGGTCATGAATTCAACGTCTTTTTTGCTCTTGTTACATGAAGCTAAAAAAAACAGAAAGTTCCACAAGCCAAACAACAGGAAAGCCAATTAGGAGAGGCTTCTTGGACTTGCACCCTTTTCAGCTGACTTCCAATAATATTGTTCACACTTCAATGTACTCGAAGAAGTCTTAATCATGTGCAAAAACAAATATGACTAAATAAAATGTCTTTTAATGACTGCTTTTAGATCTTACACAGTAAAAAAAGGTAGTTTCCTATCCGTTAAGGCTTCAAGAGTTTCGACCAAAAAAAAGAAAGCTTCAAGACTCAATAGCTGCAGAAGTCAGCTAATAGTAGAATCTCGCCAATGCTTTCAACTTTGTTCTTAGAATAATTCATGTCTTTTGAGCAGACACTCAGATGTCTTTTGAGTGGACACTTGGATTTCTTTCTGCGCTTTTATAAAAGATCTCATCAGTTATCATTTGTCATTTATTTATCATGTGTAGCTTCATATTATTTGCACGCCAAGATTGTGCATTTGCTCAGTCTGTTCGAGACTATGCTTATTATTAGAGCAGCATAGCTTCATATTAGTTGCATGCCAATTTTGTGCATTTGTTCAGTCTATTGGAGACTATACTTATTATTAGAGCAGTATGTTGCTTATAGTTATTGGAGTTACCAGACTTACATATGTTATTTCAGGAATTGGGTGTGATGCGAAGGTTGCTCTGGACATTCATAATCTACGAGAGGAGAATCCAGAGTTTTTCTACAGTCAGGTAATTTTGATGAATTTTTATTTGCAATTACATAGACTAGTTTTTTAGGGCATGTGGAGAAGTAAACATCAGATATTGTCCTGACGTTAATGAAACATTTTGTAGAATTAGATAACTGAGAGTAAAGTGTGCTGCTTAAGTTTGTAAAACTTTTCATCAGAATACATATTATCTACATTCAATATCTTAGTGGATCTTGGTTACTGCAGAAGTATGGAGATTAACATGTTGGGGAATTTCATAACAAAATTGTACCTAATAGCCATTAATTTTATTTTTGGTGGCACTAAAGTAGCTGCCTCCTAAAATAGTTCATCTGATAGCCTTTTGTCCTCCATCATTTGCAGTTCATGAATAAAGTGCTTTATGCTCGAGAAGGTGCAAAAAGTATAATGGATAGAACTTTTGCTGATTTTCCTTGGCAAGTTCGTGTGGAAGTAGATGGTGTTGATATAGAGGTCCCTGAGGTGAGTATGCTGATTATTTTGCATATATTTTGTCATGGAGCTGCAGCATCTAATTATTAGATCAAAATTTGTGACCTGGCACTACTTTTGTCTCTTTTCAATTAGCTTGCTTCTTTCCATGTTAATGCTACTGTTTTCGTTGTTGTGGTTGTCATCTTTGTCTTTCTATGATTTCTTTGATGACTCCTAGTTCTTTGAAAGATTATAAGCTTTAACTCTTATGATGTTGGTTTTCTTTATGCCTTCTTGTCTGCACGTAATAGATTAGATAGGAGAAAAAGAAGGAAACTTCTGTATTTCTTTTTGTCTCGTTATCAGCTTTCATGAATAGATTAATGTTTCAATATCTGTCTAATTGTAATAGATTTAGTGGAGAGAAAGAATTTTATGCTTTTTCTTTCTCATCTTTCGCTGTCATAATGTATAGCCATCATGATGTATCTTCTTCTTGAGAGAAATTGCTTTTGACACTTTTTCTTGTACAAATTATAGTCTAACGGTTTCTTAGCCTATTTAATGACTATAGGATGCTGAAGGTGTCCTTGTTGCAAACATTGGTAGCTACATGGGTGGTGTAGACCTATGGCAAAATGAGGATGAGACCTATGATAATTTTGATCCACAATCAATGCATGATAAGATACTTGAAGTCGTAAGCATATCTGGGACATGGCATCTTGGGAAGCTTCAGGTAATGTAAAATTCAAGGTACTATTGTTACTGAGGTTGTGTAATGTGGTAGTAGTCTAGATCAGTGAAAATTTCTCAAATGTGTGACCATGTGAAACACTCGTGACATGACCATTCTGCATTTCTACTTATGCTTGTTCTTAGCATAGAATCTTATTAAGTAATTTGAGATAGTGGTTCAAATTATGTGGTGTGATTGTTCTCCATTTCTAGTCATTCTTGGTTTTTGCATAGCAATCTCAATAAGTCATCTGAGAGAATGGGTAAAATTATGTGAACCTGCATGTTGCATTATCTCACATGATTGCCTAATGCGCACACTCATCTTGCATTCTGCCTATGAACCTTTTCTGTCAGAAAACCAGTAACAGATTCCCTCCACGAGGAAAAAAAGCAGAACTCATGGTTTTAGCTGTTAACTAGAAATTCATCAGAAAGATTGTCATCAAGCCATGTTCTAACTCTCCTTAAGGAAAAAGAGCAGAACTCATGGTTTTAGCTGTTAACTTCATCAGAAACGCTGTTATCAAGCCATGTTTTATGTATAATTTGGTACAATAGGTGGGGCTTTCTCGTGCTCGAAGGCTTGCTCAAGGGAAGGATATTAAGATATTGCTCCTTGCCGCACTGCCTGTTCACATTGATGGGGAGCCCTGGTATCAGCAACCATGTACATTTTCGATATCACACCATGGCCAGGTTCTCTCTCTCTCTCTCTCTCTCTCTCATGCACGCACTAGCATGCGTGCAGAGGAATGCCTATGCATGGTCCCCGCATGCTTTGGAATTTTCAGTGACAATGCATATAAATGTATAAAGATGCAAAAGCCTAATGAGAGCAGCGTGCATTTATGAATCTGAAATCTCTTTCGTCTGTGTGCAAGCAGTTCTATTGTAGGTTCTTTAATCTTGTGTATTGTACAACTGTATCATGATTGGTGGTGGTGTAATAGGAAACTATTGATCGTTTATCTCCTACTACCAGTGCAAGGAGATCGATGATTGATCGCTAGCTGTCAAGTTTGTGGAATGTGCTAATTTTATTTCTGCTGGATATGTGCATTGATATACAAATTCTTCTCCTTGAAAAATTAATTTTTTATTTGGACATCTTGAAATTTATTGAAAGAAAGATGTTTTCTTCAGTTGGATATTTACTATTCATGTACAAGAGTCTTTCCTCTTTTTTGTGCAATCTTTTATTGCACTCGAGCTTGGTTGCCAATAGAGCATGCCAAGACAAACCAACAAGTTAGTAAAGTTAGGGATTGTTCAGGAGCTGTGCATCAACCGACATGGTGGCCTTATTGATACTGCTATGCCTGCTTTTGAATGCTTCCTGTCAACTCCAGGCAGTCAGCTAGTGATCCAGTTGTGATATGTCGGGTGGTAAGACTAGGATGTGGTTGGGAGTGGAAACTATAAAATTTTGATTCTAGTGCCACTTTCATCTAATGTATTTGTTTCCCTGTAGTTTTCTGCTGATTTATCTTGCTTGCTTAGGCATTCATGTTGAAGAAAGCAGTCGAGGAACCTCTTGGTCATGCTGCTGCGATTATAACCGACGTGCTTGAAAATGCTGAAACAAACCATGTAATCAATGCATCGCAAAAACGTGCTCTTCTTCAAGAAATGGCACTCCGGCTATCCTAGAGACCTGTATTAGACAGCAATGCAGATGTTTATGCATTGCCATCAAGCGGCTGCCTTGAAGAATATTTTCTCACTTTGATCCCAGTGCTTTCTGCAAAGAACAGTTGTATAGAATGCATATAATTAACGGGGATTTGCTTTTTGATGAGAAATGAGAGGTGCCGCATATTTTGGTTCTGAATTTGTGTTCAGTCATCATCTCTCTCTCTCTCCAGCATTGAATGTTTTGGAATGGCATGGCTAAAGAAAGTGTTCCATTACGGGAGGATGGAGAAAATTAAAAACTTGTACATTTCTGGACTGCTCTTGTTCACATTAAGGTGCTGTCATCTCTATTTCGGCAAATGTCGGAGTTGGGGGTAAGACGGCACTGACTATCATTAACCTTTCGTTACTTTACTCATCTCACACGATCTGCTGTACAGCTATGGTTTTGCTCTCCTCAGTCGGGAAGATCACGAGCAGTTTTGGTACTTTCGGCTCCATGCCTGTTGTTCAGCCACCCTTGTCTTATCTTCTTCCACAGCCTTGTCACAATCCCTCTGCTAGCATCTGCTCTTGGCTTCTGCTCGAATTTGGTGGGATGGCTGAACTTTGAAGATGCGATCCTTCTGGGAGATTTCATGCTCTCTTTATGCATGCTTTTCAGGCATCGGCGGTAGACTGGGGATTTCAGGCGATGCACGTAGTAGGGTGGGGAGGATGCGTGCGGACCTTGGATCGCCTTGTTGAGTTGGTGCGTCAGGGCGCGAAGCTCGTACGAATCATAGAGGGTGCTCCCGTTGCCGCTGTTACTGGGGTTTACCATCCAGGTCGGATTCATTTTCTGGAAGTGTGCGTTACGGACCGGCGAAGTCGCCAGTTGGTGTTCTTCTGCCTTGGCCTCCATGAGTGGGGGAGTCGTTAAGCTTTGCCTTTTTATGCAATGGAATCGTGTCTTGGGAAGTGTCGTACTTGCTTATGCGCTCGATGTTACACTGCATCGTTTTCTTCGTTAAATATCATCTCTCCTCGTCTTCTTGTGGTGACATAGACGATATGGTCATCTTGCGCTGGCTGTTAGAATTTACGGAGGTAAGTTCTTCAGTAACTTTGCTTCGGACTTCGCCATGTACACGGTGGATCTGATAAGACTCTGACACGTCGATCGTTCAAAATCGAAATGTCGAATATATACGAATTTGCCTCTTTGGTGTGTGCATGTTATTACCTATGAGCATGTGTTATGGGTGACGAATCCTTGGCTGCAGAATAGCGTGTTTGGTGTTTGGTGAGCCGAGAACACCATACCGGTTATCCTTCTAAGATTTGTTCCAAAGAAGGGTATGGCAAATCGTGTTAGTCTCCAGTTTAGCTCAGGTGTCTAGTTCTTCAAGTGAGATTCAAGTGAGACATAGTGCAACCTATTATGGTTTTATTAGAAGAGCTGCATCAGATCTTGATCGGATTGTATAGGGTAAAATACTCACTTTTAGAGCTCCTCATAGTTATAATCGTTGTAGTTTAGATAACGCTTGGCGAAATTGTTAATGCTATTCCTATAAGTCAATTGTATCATCCCTTCTGCATCACTCATTGTCACTTCCATGTCACAATCCTTCACTTTTCAGCTCACAAAGGTGCAAGAGAATTTGGTCTGTGATATACCAATCGTTTTTGAAGGAGAGTTAACAAGAGATTGGCTCGTGACACGCGTATAGTTTTTGAAGGGCCCATCTCATGTTCTTTGCCCAATAACAATGCATTTGGCAACTTGTTAATTAGTAATTCATTTTATTCTTTTGTTCCATGAAATAAATTTGGAATAAAAATCCATTTAATAATTTTTTTGTTCTTGGAAATAGATTTGGAATAGAGTCAAGGAATAAAGAAAATTACTCCTTTGTCCTTGATAACAATTCTAGCAAACCTAAATTTCTTTTGTTTTCTTTTTTGTTGTTCTTCCTTCTCTCTTATTTTTTTTCACTGTCGTTGCGGTTGGTCACCATAGTCGTCGGCAACCGATGACTAATTGGACAAAGTTTGCTCACCAACCATCAGCAAGCCTCACGTGGCTATGTCAGGCTCGGCCGATGATGCGTGGCCTCGCCGAGGGTTGGCGATGCTCCGATGAGATGGTTGACTCTCTTCTGACTAGTTGTTGATTATCTCGAGGTCATCGATTGGCCAAAGCTTGAAGAAAAAGAAAACAAAAAAAAAAATATATAAAATTTTTAAAAATTAAAAGAAAATTGTTTGAATTAGAAATTTTGAAGGCAATGCCAAACATAATTCTATTTGGGGAATAGAAATTTTGGACAATTATCAAATGCTTTTAAATGCATAGAAATTATTTCTAGGATCAAAATAAAAGAGAATCATTTTTATTAAGAATTATTTCCGGAAAATGCACCCTAAACAACCATTTTGCGATCACGGTTGCAAATTTTTACATGCTTTTGAGCATATGGATATCTACTCAAATTCTAAATGCTGCAAAATGCTTTGGTAATGGGGAGAGAAAATAAAGAGAAAATTTACATTTTAATCTTGGAGCTACATAAATGTTAATTTGTATTTTTATTTAATACCCTAAGAATCGCTAGAGCCCAAATTTAAGTTCTCCAACAAAATCAGACAGAATATGTCCGCATGTTTTTCCCATTTCTCTATAGAAAATTAATATAATAAAAAAAAAGTAACTATTGGAAAAACTCCAAATTGTTCATGTTGTAACATAAATGCTCAAAATCTTTTTTGTGTCACTAAAAATTTTAAAATTATCTATTGTATTTCAAATATCTCTAATGTTTTTATTGTGAAAAAACTCAAAGTCATACATATGCGACTTTTATTACCTTCATTTAGTTTTTTTTAAAGAACCTTCATTTTAGTTTCATCCTTGATATATTTATAAAATCGATGTAAGTTTGATTTTTTCTTACGACCAAAAAAGTTTGAGGTATTCATGTCATAAGGAACATTTTGATGATTTTTGTGATATTAATTAGGGATAAGCATGGTTCAAGTATGGTGTTCTCACCTTAAAATCGATAACCACCCATTGGTTCAAATAGTCCATCTAGTCTGATTTTTAGGTGAATTCTTGGAACTAGTCCAATCAAACTTCACACACTCAATATAACATTTTTAGTTTGGACCTAAGCGGGTCCTTAAAATGCTCACGGAGGAAACAAAGGGAAAACCACCCTAAGGTGAGAGACCCACGCTGTCCTCCTATATAGGGAATTATGGGGCCGATGGTGAAGGTAGACATCACGTTAGGACTTCAGTTTTGGTTACTATCATATAGGCAAGTATAATAACTAGTAAAGCAAAAAAAAGAAAAATCTTCCCTATTCTTAATTGCAAAATTAGTAAAAAGATGAAACTCATATTAAAAGTTGAGAGTTGATGGGTGTTGAACTTGAGATTAAGGTCGTGAGTGAGACAAAGAGATAACTCAAATGAGGTGAGAGTGAGAAGAGATGAGTACTCGATTAATAGACGCTGAGTTTCATATTATAAATTTTAGGGTTTTCATTTTTCTTAATTTTTTATTGGAATTTTTTTTTAAATTAAGGGTCCGTTCATTTCACGGAAAATAATTTCCGAGAAAATGTTTTGTAGATTTTTTGATGTTCATTTCACGAAAAAATGAATTTCTTAAAGAAAATATTTTCCATGAAAGGAAAAAAGTATTTTAAATTAAGGGAAAATGTTTTTTACTTTAAAAAAGTGGAAAACGTTTTATTCACTTGATATTTCTTATCTCACATCTCTACAAATTCTCACTTCCTCCTTCCCTTTCTTTTTCTTCTTTTCTTTTTTTGTTTGAATTATTTTTTCTTTTTTAATCCGAATTATTTTTAATTTCCTTTTTCTTTTCTATTTCTATTTTTTTTTCTTTTATTTGTTTCCCATATTTTTTTTCTTGGCTAGTTGTCGGCCGTTGTCGGAGTGAACCTCGAGCTAGTCGATCTCAAGCTCGGGTTTTGCACTCTTATTTATCATTTTCTTTATTTATTTCACCCTTCTGTTGTACATTACTCAAGCAAAAGGCTTTATATGCTTTGTTCTTTTTTATTTTGTTTATTAGAACACAAAAGATGTGGAGGGACGTGGGGGTGGTGGGTCCTCTCACTTACGTGTTCCCTCAGATTTACTCGCCGGTTGCCGGCTGTACAGGGTTCTTAGGTCACAATAAAAAATAAAAAAAAAAGATGCGGGGGGAGAACATGCCACTCAACTAGAAGATTCTCATGAGAGCTGTACATTCTTTGCTTCTTTTCTCTTTTGCTTCCTTTTAAAATCCATATGAACATTTTTTTAAAGTAAATGAGTGTTTGGCGACAACAAGGGTTGTAAGTTTGCCTGGACTTAAAGGCAAATTCATATTTGATGGATTTATAGGTCAATAAGTGGTGCATGCTTAAGTGGTGAAGTCTTAAAAAATATTTTCCTTACCGAACACTAAAAAATATTTTTTGAAACATTTTTAGATTTTAGTCAAATAACAGAAAATATTGCCATTTTTCTGAAAAATGACTTCTGGAAATAGCTCATTTTTCGCGAAGCGAATGACCTTAAATATATATTTATATATTACTAGTTAGATCTGGATAAATTGGAACTGAGCAACAGACCAATTCCTTTGGGAATTGTCGGTTTCAGTCTGATTTGGGGGTGATTTTCGATTATTTTGCACGCCCCTAATATTGACCATAAGAAAAATAAAATACAAGAGGATCAAATCAAACATTTGCAGCCCCGCCCCTCTCCCCCTCCCTCCCGCCAATAGAGTCACGTGAAACTGTGGGAGGCCACGCCTCCCCAAAAACCCAAAACACACGAGAAAATCACAGTCAAACACCTCCCGCGGAACCAAGCCCCGCCACGTGTCCCAACATTTCCCCCTTCCCCCCCAACACTTCCCCCTATTTGCACAACCGCCCCTCCCATTTCGGCCGCACGCCAGTCCTTATATATTGCAGGAAACCCCCCCGCGGCGGACGCAAAAGGCCAACCAGCGCATCTCTCTCGCGAAATCCCAGGGGCACTCCTCGTAAATACCGCCAACTCCGCGCCCCTTTTTCTTATTCCTTTTTTTTTTTCTCTTTTTCTATTCTCGGCCCCATTTATCTACAAAACAGGCGAACCCTAGCTTTTTTACGCCTTTTTCCGTCCTAAATTATAAAAAAACAAAATTAAAAAAAATCGGAAAAAAAATCGTCCCTTTCCGCCTTCTATCCCTCGATCTTTTCTTCCTCGATTCGTCGTCGATCTCTTCCGTGACTCTGTAATTGATCCCTCCTCCGGTCGATCCTCGTCCCGCTCTATCGATCCGTACCCTTTTCGTCCCGATCCGTGGCTCGGATCCGATTCTAGGGTTTCCGCCCCTCCCGATCCCGCGGCGGCCGCCTCCTTTGTGCGGTGATCTTGTGTTTTGGGGGGTTATTAGATCTGGGTTGTGTAGATCTGTCGGTTTTTCCCCGATCCGCGAGGTGAATTCTTCGCTCGCGGGGGTTCTTGTGGGTCCTCGATCGGTATAGATCGGGCGGAGATTTGGGGGGGTTGCGATTGGCGGGTGGCGGCGGCGATCCCTGGTTCCGGCGGCGCGAATTCGGGTGGTTTCGGTGGGGAATTTTGGGATCTAGGGTTAGGTCTCGGGTGGAGATTTGGGGGTTTCCGGGTCGGGCCCAATCGGGTTGGGGGAAAGCTTCGGTGTCCGTCTAATTTTGGGGATTCGGTCGCTGTTCCGCGATCCGCTTTCGTATCCGGCGAGGACGTATTCTGGAGGTAAAAAGAGTTGCTGCTGTCTTAGTACGGACAGCGTGTCTCGTAGATAATTCTTTTAATTCTGTCCATTGTTTTCTGTATGCTCTGTTATGTTTTTTTCTTTTTAATGGACAAAGAAATGGCTCTGCTCCTTATGTCTAAGATTAATTGAAAAGTACATTCATTTGACTTAAGCATTAGTATTTTTCTATTGCCCTTGATTTGCAGGTCACTGTGCATGGAGAGTTCTTTAAGTTGATGTTAAAGGCTAAATGACTAGAATTCAGAGAAAAATATATGATTCTTGGCTTAGCAATTGTCTTCAATGTGCATTGGATGTATGCTAGCTGACATTCTTATACAGTGTGCTGCATATTGGACAATGTCAGTGATGTAGGGGATTAATTGTTTGAGTAGGTGAGAATATGCTGATCTTTGAAAAGTTAGTAAATTGCTTTATTCTTCTTGGCCATGATGCATCTTTCCTTTTCCGTTGTTTTATATGTTTCCCATACTTGCTTGGTCCTCTGATTGAGAATTTGGTCGACTTTGTAAACGCATTAGAAGCTTCCAATTTGAAATTTGGCTTGACTAAAAGCCAAAAAGAATACTTTGCATTTGTGGAATTAGACATATGGTATGTTATATATTGTATGAGGTTGCGGTCTTCGCTAGAATGCGCATATGATATATTTTGGAAGTTTTGCGTGCTAAAGACAAAGTAGCATTGTCACATGTCTTATGGCTGGTGTTAAGCTTAACCACCCGTTGGTGATTTCCATGACACACACAAGTCATTTTGTTGCTAGGTCAAATGTGGATCAGGACTCAAATGAGTCGTCATTGTTTGGCATAATAGTTTATATTTGAAAGAGCAAAGTTCCATAAGTACACATTTATGTGGTTGACTTCGACGATACATACTGTTCAGGAAAAAAAAAATTGGGGGAGTTACATATACTTGGAAATAGATGGTTAGAGCAATCAATTAATGACTTTCCACCAACTTGACTTATAAACAATAAATATCGACATTTATGGTGACTTTGGGCCTTGTGACAATGTTGTTGTGTTGTTAGACTATTGTTTTCTTGAAGATGCTCTAAAGTCACTGAAATTGAGGCCTTTAATGATAATGATTTCTGAATTTTTTAAAATTTTTTTCTGCAGTTAAAACATGGTAAATAAACGGCCCTTTGATGGTGAGGGACAGCACGAAGTAACTTCAAAGCTTCCAAGACAAGAAAACTGTGATGGGCTAGCTTTGTTTTCTGAGTTTGGTTCCTTTGGAGACACTCCTAAAGTACCTGATGGATCAGGTTAGAGAGGATATTCTTTTTTGCCTCATTCATGCATGAGCTGCAACATGGAGTCAATGCTTCCCCCTTTATGTTAGCATTTTGTGAAGTATATGTAGATATAGGTAGTCTAAGAGAAGTCAATCACAAATGAGCAGCTGACTTATGGTGCATTTCTATCAGGTCTTAGAAGCAAAGTTATGACTTACTTCTATGTGAATGCATCATTTGGACTTATGAAAGTATTATATGTTGAGCCTTTGAAGCCCCATGCAGCCTTGTCACTGAATCACGTTTGTTGTGGAATGACAGAAAGCAATTGGAAAGTGAAATAACAATTTTCATTCCCTTTATCCTCACCCTGTTTTCAAACTATGATTTTTGAAGGTGAGGGAGGGTGCGCGGTAAGAAAAGTTGAACAGGAGCTTGGTGAGGAGAAAAAGACAAAACCTCCTTTAAGCAATGAGGAGGAAGTAGATTGCACTTTTCCGGGATGCTATTCCATCTCTTCGTGGGGCACCAGTAGTACCAGTGAAGAATATATCTGGTCAGAGGCACCCTTCCATGAGTCCTTTTTTCCAGAATATTTTTATCCTCAGCGTCCAGTGAGAACTTTGCCGCGATATGAAGACATCTATTCTTTACTTTTAGAAGGCCCCCCACAAAAATCGGTTCCCATTGGACCGGATCATCAAGCTGATATTCCAGCATTAAGAGAGCAGGATTTTGAAAATGTTTCAAATTCAACATCAGTTGAAGCAAATCCTAATTCTGATGGACAACAGCTTGAGCAAGTGACCAGAGTCGAAGATGAAGGACATCCAGGTGGGGTCTGTGTCATTCCGATGCCCAATTATGAACAATTTGGTAACAGTGATGACAAAATTGGGAATGATGGAACCGACTGTTTTTGTGGGGATAGGGGTTCCTTTAGATGTGTCCGAAAGCATGTTGTGGAAGCAAGGGATAAACTTAAGAGAGACCTTGGGCCTGAGACTTTTGCAGAGTTGGGTTTCTTTGACATGGGAGAGCATGTTGCTAAGAAATGGACTGATGAAGAAGAAAAGATATTTTGTGAGATTGTTTTTTCTAATCCAGCTTCAATTGGCAAGAATTTCTGGAATAATCTTTCTGCTGCATTTCCTTCACGTATGAAAGGGGAAATAGTGAGCTATTACTTTAATGTATTCATGCTTCGGAAGAGGGCTGAGCAAAACAGGTGTGATCCAATGAACATAGACAGTGATAATGATGAATGGCAGGTGAATGAAGAGGAGGAGGATTCTGTTGTTGAATCCCCTCTACATGGGGTTGATCCTGCTGATAGCATTCACAGAGATCATGTCAGTGAATATGATGATGATGATGATGATGATGATGATGATGATGTTGCAGATGAACCTTGTGATGATGACAGAAATACGAGTTTCAGAAGTCACAAGCTGATAGCTGATGTACCAGAGGGATGGCCTGGAAAGAATAATTACCAGGAAAATCCCACATTTCGGTTGGCGGAGAAAACTTGGGATGGGAGAGTAGATCAAGGTGCACAGGATGATTCGTGTACATCTTCTGATACAGTAGCTGTCTCACAAGGGAGCCATGGGAAGGACTACGATGGTTGCCATGATGTTTGCTTTGACAGGTTGAATGGCGACAGAATCCCTGATGATGAGATGGAGCTTTGTAATCAGAAAGTGTGGAGTGCTGGTTGTATGGCTTGTCCTAAAAAGGAAGTTGACTTCTTGCCCACGTTCATGATTGAAGAGGTTTTTGGACATGGATCTTCAAACTGCAAGCCGGATAGGAAGGATCTTGGCTAGTGGTATTAGTCATTCCTCCAAAGATGCAGTTGTGTGAAAATAGACACCTGTCAAGTCAGGCAAAATTTGCCTGGAAGACTTCCAAATGGAAAGTGAGATGCTCTGTTTAGAAAAGAGTGAAAAAAGAGATGCTTCCAGTTCTCCTTTGTAAATGTGGCTGGAGTGGAAGGTGGAAGTCTTGCCTTTCCCTGTGAACTTCATTATCGTTTTAGAAGTTTATTAATTTTTCAGTGTTAAGGCAGCCTCAACCGTTGGTACTCTTTAGTTTTCAGATACCCCTTGTACACCTTTTAGAGGGAATAAGACTGTTTTTTCCGAGTTCTCCTTGGGGATGGAATGATTAAAGGAAGAGTGAAGGGACAAGTGTCCCGATATGTTCAACTATGTAACTTTCTGTAGCTGCTCAGTAGAAAAATGCTGTACAAGTCTCCCTTATCTCCTCATAAATTGTATTAGTCATGTCAAGTGCGAAAGATATAGTATCCACCCGGGCAGCTTTTTGAACACAATCTCTGTGTAACTTAATTTCAATTTCCTGTTTGAATTGTTGGAGTATGTTTTTTGTAATTGGATGCCCTGTTCTTTGGGGGGCATATTATTTTTGCCATTTAGGAGAGTTTCCTCCCCATCGTTCCATGCATTCTGTGAATGATATTTATTATTTTGGCCCTGTGGGATGGTTTCCTCCCCGTTGTTCCATGCATCTTTGCGATTGATACTTACAATTTCCACCACATTCCTTTGTCATTGTTCCATGCCTTTTGGGACAGCCAATAGCCCCAGTACTGTCTTGAAGGAAGAGATCATTGAATATACTTACTACTGCTTGATAAAGTGATCCTACTCCAAGAAAGTGCGCTGTGATTAGTCACGTTTGCAACAGGATGACTCTACATAATATATATTTTTCTCCCTTTCAATATAATGTATTAGTAATTTCCACTAAATGTGGAATCGGGGTTGGTTTCGGTGGCAGTTGTACCATGTCATTAGATGTCGACATCCTGACCTCGAACTGATTAAGAAAGGGAAACCTTTTCAGGTAATAAATGGCGATGCACCTTTGTCAAGTAGTTACCTTGATAAGTTCCCTCGCCTCGTGGTCATGTGTCTTGGTAATGCGAGGAGTTCCCGAGATTAGAATATGCTTTTTGTCATGACTTAAATTAGCCTTGCTCTTCGGTTTGAACAGAAAATGAAATACCTTGGAACGTCAGCCAAATTTGACGAAGACCAAAAAGCAGGAAAGTTAGTGAGAACATCGTTAAATTTTCATGGTGTTGAAAGTACTCGTTAGTTCTCGGATCTGGAGGGGATCATATGCTTGATCAACTTAAGCCAGAGGTCTGTATTTTCTGCCTCATCCTGTGCCCGGTGGTTGTAGCCAGTCGCAGGGGTTTCGAGTTCGATCCACAACAATGGCAAAAGAAATACAAAAAGAATACAGCACTGCCAAAGTAGAAATGGAAAAAATGGATTCTTATGCTGTTGTGCCTCAGCCAACTAGTAGGAGGCAGTATGGAAATCCTCTGTGTGGCTTTATGTTTTAGTGTAGTGGGGTGGAAAGCCATCATGTCTTTTGTGTGGATCGGACGTCGAAGTTTACAACAGTCATTGCACTTAGTTTTCAGGCGATGCTGCCATGCAAAGTATCTATTTGCTTAGAGAACCAAAAGGAAAGAATAAAGAAAAGATGAACCCTAGGAGCAAGTATTCTTTCTCTCTCTCTCTCTCAGGTTATTTTAGTACTTCTTCGAATCCAATGGACTCTCTTTTGAGTATAGTCCAAGAGTTGCTAGTAAGAACTATTGCTGACACATGCAGCATCATTATTATCCACATGATGGATACACATGCTCACCTCTACTCTACTTCTCTGTTCCTCCCAAGATCATAAAAAGCAAGTTGGGCATGGATGTGAGTTACAGCAATCAATACCCATATGCTAATTTTCTTCTCTTCTTTGCACGTGAACTGAGAAATAAAAAAATTAAAGTCTTATCCGAATTATTACTTTAAAATCCTTACCAGGTAGACATCATATATGTTCGTAGATGTATATGTACGGAGTATATAACGCACTTTCTAAGTAAGGGAGATGCTCGAGTGAAAAAAATTGAAGTTGACAAAGCATCAGTGTTGCATAATTAAAGTGAAGACATATTGCAGTTAGCTTAGCTCATTTTTAATGATGATGTAGCTGAGGGGTCTACCGCGATATCCTTTCATTATGGTAAAGTTAAACTGGTCATTGACCCTTTAACTTGCTGCTGAAAGAAGTTGAGTAAGAATATTCCAATTGTCAAAAACCATAGGCTCCAATTGTAATCACACCTTTAGCATGCTTACGGTTGATGCAAAAGTCCCATCATTCTGCTTTTATTTATATATCACTCGCAGGGTGTCGGCTTCATCATCACTGAGAAATTGAGAGAGTTTGAATTCCCGTCAAGCAATATGAAACTTAACATGACAAAGAGGTTTGCTAATTGATGCGGTGAAGCAACCCACATGGCCATATTTATTATCTTAAATAAATAGTTATGTAGAAGGAAGAGCCTGGCCCAAAAATAAAGCCAAAAGTCAGGCATCTTGCATCTCAGCCTCAGTTTCACTTTACAAGTTATGGCTGAACACAAAGGGTGTGGTCCAGGAAGTTCTGGGAAATGTCTGGTACTTGTCTTGAATCACTTTTTTGGAGTACCAACTCTTAAACCTCAAGTGACGTTTCTTCAAGCAATGAGTAGTGGTATATACCAGTATATCATACCAATCCATAGTTGCATATATGCAACAATCTGTCCTTGTTCTTCTTTTTATTCATGTAGGTACATAGATAGAGAGAGAGGTAGGTATTTAAGACAACATGATAAGATCCAGCTCATACCGCAAGGCTAGGAACTTGGGGGCACGTTCATGGGGTTGACTCTCCAATGCTTCCTCTTTTGATGAGCTTTTTCCAAAAGTGAAATATATTCCACACTGAAATTGTTACATTCTTCAGCTAATATAGTTGGAGGTATCAAAAGTTGAGCTTAAATCTCCAACTTAATTATGATATAAACTGCCCAAAGGGGGTAGTAGTTGGGCAACTCTTCTCAACTCCACCCACCAGATCTTTTGCAAGTTTCTTGAGAATTGCCATAGCTTTAAAGCATTTTCCTTTATACCCACAGGTGATATCTAGCTCATTGGAATAGAAGTCAGATCACCATTCAGCCACGTTGTAGTGAATTTGGATTGGGTAAGATAATCACGGAAATGGTATTACCTTTGTAAAATTGTATTTTATAGGGGTTGACCCATGAGTTTTGGTTCTTGAACTGGATTATTCTTTTCCAAATCTTCACTGCGCAGGCCACAATCTGTATAATACACCAACTCCTTGTCGAGTCGTTCCTTTTTAAACTATCAGAAAAGTAATGAGAGCTTAAGAGACGTGATCTATGTCTGTTTACATGGGGTTTTTTCCTGCATCACAAACTAAATTAGGAAATGAGAATCTTTTTAAAGCAAATTATTATGAAAAGCCAAAAGAACAAGCAAGATGAATTGACTATTTTTCTTGGCCTATCACATAAAAAAACAAACGGAGTAAAGTAAGGATATGCGATCTGACGACAGCTAAACAGTGTACTAAGTGCCGGCCAAAAAGGGGCACGAGAAAGCTGGATCCATCGCTCCGGAAGTATGTGATTATCATGATCTAACGAGACAATCATAAGTTTATCCAACAGAAGCCGGCTCAGCCTGGCCGGCATGGTTGTTGATTTAGCCTTGTTGATTAAAAGAAAGTGACAAAGCAGAACTCTATTACGGCATCCGAAAAGCTTGGCTTCTCGCTGATTTGATCTTTACTACATATGGTGCAGCATAAGATTTGGTGAAGAAGATGCTTAGCAAGTGAAGAATTACTTTGTTTATTACCTGTCCAGACTCACTTCAACAATGCTTTTGTCTGCATAAGATTGTACCCATTGTTGAGTCTCCTGGTCTTTTCCTGTGCTAAAAAATAATCAATTTCACTCACAATGTTACATCTGAAGCGAAGCACACGACCTTCTCAGAGCTCACAATCGACAATTCAGTGGCCAATCCCGGTTAGAAGTATAGTTCCTATCAAATCTCTCCCTTCAAAAATTTGCTTCTGTTCACGTTAAAGTACCGATAATGTACTCTAATATATTTGATAATTCCATTACTGAATATAAGCAGAGTCGCTCAAATCACGTCCGACCATCCCTTGAACACATTACACTTACAAGCTCTTGGGAGAATTTAACAACATCCTATATTTCCTTGCTAAGTTAAGCCAATGGCCTGAGACTGTAAGCAGGAAATGGAAAGAGACATTATCCTAACAACAATAACGGCCAAAGAGAGAGAGAGTGGAAGCTTTTTTACTGGTGTGAGTGTTGTGTGTAGCAAGGCAAAGGAAAGAATAGTTGGGGACAATTACAGCTTTTGTAGCAAATTGGGATGTCCACCTGGACCAATCTCAGCCATCGGATCCAAGCTGGCGCATGATTCTCAGTTGGGTACACGTGTCCCCATCTCCCCTTTCCTCGTCTTTATCTTTGCTTCCATGCATGGATTTCTCCTCCCCGATCTTAAAATAGTCAGTGCTCCCACTTTAGGTGGAGATAGAGAGAGAGAGAGAGAGAGAGAGAGAGAGAGAGCACTCTCACACTAAACCAACACTCTCTTCTCTTCCAAATTTCTTCATTGGCTTGTTCGTCATCATTAGCAAGCAAAGTGCCCACAAGATTCATTTGTTTGCTCAATGCTTCACTTTTCTTGATATTTTCAACTTACCCAAGAAGCAGCTTCTAGGCAAAAAAGCTGGGTTCTTCATATTAATAACTGTGTCTCATATCTTTGTGATCAGATCTTCTTACTGAGGTGGGTTCTACTTTTGCAGTTCAAAGGACATTTTTTTATCAGATTTTGTCTCCTCTCTTGAATTCTTGGTCTGGGGTTTTCTGCTTTTCTTGGTGGGTTGCTCTGTTTCTTCATTCTTGTTCTTGAGCAATTGTATCAGAAAAGAGCATCACCAGAATAAATCCTGTGTTCAGATTCGAGGTTGGTTTGGTTCTTGCGGTGCTTCACTTCATTTGGGTTTGTGAGAGAGAAAAAAATGGAAGAAGATCGAGAATTCCAGCATGTGTGCAAGATATGCAGCAAGAGCTTCCACTGTGGCAGATCCTTGGGGGGCCACATGAGGTCTCATCTGATCGACAATGAACCGGTTGAGACTGATGAGAATCTCAATCTCGACACAAGCAAGCTCTTGTCGATGACTACGGGTTATGGGCTCAGAGAAAATCCGAAGAAGACGTGGAAAGGATCTGACTTTAGTGAGGAGACTTCTGTTTCAGTTTCGGTCCGAGAGAGGTTTTGCAGAGAATGTGGCAGGGGGTTCCAATCGTGGAAGGCCTTGTTCGGCCACATGAAACGTCACTCAGAAAAGGAAAAAGTTTCCAGGAGCTTGGGAGGCGGAGACAGTTATGACCAGAAGCAGCTTTCGAGAGATGGCCAATCCAAAAGCAAAGAAGCAACGATTCTTTATAGGAGACGGAGATCGGAAAGAAGAAAAAGGCACATGGCAAGAGCTGGTGCAGCTAATTCTTCTTCTTTGTCGTTTGCTACTGCTTCTTCTTCTGCTTCTGAGATTGATCAGCAAGAGCAAGAGGAAGTGGCCATGTGCTTGGTTATGCTCTCTAGGGATGTGAAAATCAGTAGTTCTCTGTGGGGATGCGAAAAGGAAGCACAGATGAAGATGAAGGATCTCGAGGAAAAGAGTAATTTGGAGACGGCAACTTCAGAAATTGATGATTCCCAATTTGATAATAGAATTGCCGATATTTGTTTTCTGGCAAATTCAAGGCATTGGCACGAGATGAATCTATTGCCTGACAGCAAGCAGTTCAAGAAAGAAGTCCAATCCCAATCGGAAGCTGTGACCGATCATGCCAGACTTCAGTTAGGCAAGACCGGTTCCAGCAAGAGGAAGTTGACCAGTTCATATGATCCAGAATTGAAAGTAAATCTCCTGCAAAAATGGGATGCCGATAATTTGGACTCCGAGATTTTGCATAGTCCTGTTAAGAGAAGCAGATTCCAGTGTACTACTTGCAACAAGACATTTCACTCTTACCAAGCTCTTGGTGGTCATAGAGCTAGTCACAAGAAAGCGATGCCTACCCTTGCCTCAGAAATCAAGAGCAATGACAATGGCATTGAAATGGCAATCTCTCCTGATCCAACAGTGGATGTGAAGCCCTTGAAATTGCGTAAACCCGAGAGCACCTCCAATCTAAACAAGGAAGTTGTGCTCAGAAATGACTTAAAGATCAAGAGTAAGGAGCATGAGTGCCCAATTTGCTATAAGGTCTTTCTATCAGGGCAAGCTTTGGGTGGTCACAAAAGATCTCACTTGCTACGCGAACCTGGCAAAAGAAAGGAAGAACCCATCTCTGGCATTCCGAATCCAATCCCAGAGATTCGGGAATTTTTGGATCTTAATCTTCCTGCTCCTCTTGATGAAGAAGAGAAAGGACGTGTTGGCTTCACTTCATGGTGGTTGGAGAGAAACTACAATCCTGAGGCCCTGATCGGTCTCGTCTCTAACTGAGCTCCCTCACACTGGTCTGCCATGATTTTGAAGATCCAAGACTTCTTTTTGTTTCTCTGGTTTGTTTCTTTCTTTGTTTTTTCTTTTTTCTTTTTGGGAGCTGAAGATCCAAGAAGTCACAGATTCTCTGGACAGTTTTTCATTGATTTTTCCTTTCCTCCTCCTTACAGATTCAAGTTTTCCCTTCAGATATTGATACTAATTCACTGGCAATCAAACTAAGCCACCCTCAAAGTGGATAATACTTTTGAGTTTCTGTCAACTTCTGAGAAGTTTCTGTGAACCCTCTTCCACTAACGTTTCATAGCTTGTGAACCGAGCTAGTAAAGCACTGACGCTGCTGTTACGTCTTGGTGCATTCTTTAATTGTTTTGCTGCAGTTAGGCTAGGATTAATTGATTAATTATCACCGGCAAAGCAAATGATTGATTGCTCAAAAGCGATTATTCTTTCTTGGCATCAAAGAGACATGAATGAGGTGCTGAATTGTTGAGGTTGAGTCACGAAAGAGGTGGCAAAAGGCCAATATTGTAGCTTGGGGAAAAGGGACCAGAACCATGTCAGGTGAGCTCAAGGTGGTTGCTCTGTCACCTGCCATCAAAACACGACAGCCCATCTCACTTCTTCTCCATAATCTTATTCTATAAAGTTTAGAATACATGCCAAGCCGTGTCAACATTATGCTTATCTTGAAGAGTGCATGCACTTGGACTTCGTCTATAAAGCGCGCACGCGGCACGCCCGTGAATGTATACGAAGGATGTGGTATGCTTCACGGTGCAGTCTGCCTTCACTTATAAAGGGAAAACGGGCTCGACCGATCACGACGTGATGAAAAGGAGTTGTGCTTGCGCATCTTTTATTGATTAATCAAAGTCATGATAATAATAAATTCATCATCAATCTTTTGAATGATCAAAAGTAGAAAATTGGGTAACGATATTGCTTTCACTCCAATTCCATCAAGCCATGCATCAAGAAAGTGTGATTCGGAGAGGTGTGAGATTGGCCATCATGCAATGATAATTATGTCAAAAGAACGCAATACCAAAAAAAAAAAATGATAAAATAATAAATAATTCTTTCGATTATTAGTACATAGCTTTTAAGGTAAACCCATCATTTGATAAAAAAAGAAGAAGGTAAAACCGTCAAAATTGGTTATAAACCATTTCTTAACCAATTATTGATGGGTTGTGTTGTTGTATATGTCACTTATATTCAGGAGACATAAATATAGGGAAAAGTGCCAAAAAAGTCTCAAACCTTTTGTTTTTTTACCGATTTAGTCATAAACTTTTTTACATTGTGCCAATTCAATGCTTTCCGGCCAATTTTGGCCCGATTTTGCTGACTGGACGCCGACCGACTGATGTGGACAACTTTTAATAATATTTTTGAATTTTTTCTTTTTATTATTATTTTTTCTCTTTGTCTTCTCCTCTTCTTCCTCTAGCCGGTCGCCGGACCTTAGCGACCGGCCAAAGGTGATGGCTAGATTTGGTGAGGTCAAGCTTCACTCATGGCCGACGAGGCTCGACCTTGCCAAATCTGGCATGAGCCCTTGAGGCATGGCCGGCAAGGGTGAGCCCCACTAGCTCGGCGCGAGGCCACTCGAGGCCGCCTCCTTGCGCCAAGCTCAACCCTTGCCAAATTTGCGAGGCTCACCCTCGTCGCCCAGCATGAGGCCACCCTCGCGGCCATTGGTGAGGTGGCCGACGAGGTCGACAAGAAGAGGAGAAGAAAAAAAGAAAAAGAAAAAGAAAAAGAAAAAAAAAAATTCAAAAATATTAAAATATTATTAAAATTTGTTCACATCAATGTCGATCAAGCCACATCAGCTGGCCGGCATCCAGTTAGCAAAATCAGGCTAAAATTGATTGGAAATGACTAAATTGGCACAACGTAAAAATGTTTAAGACTAAATCAGCACACAAAAAAAAGTTTAAGACTATATCGGCACAAAGACAAAATATTTAGAACTTTTTTGGCACTTTTCCCCATAAATATATTTAAAATGAAAACACCCAAAATAATATGGATGTTAAATAAATCTACAATTTGTTTAGATCTAATCCACTTTTATGACACGGTCTTCACTTTTTCTCTCCCTCACTCAATCTCATGCTCGCTCACTCCGTTCTCTCACCTCAATTTGGGTATGGATTTTCCCATATTGAGTTAAATAAATATGAGTCGGTTAGATATATTTGGTTGATTATGAGTTATTAGATTTGTATTGCATAAAAATGGATTAAAACAAGTTAAATATGTTGATGTGGAGTGGACTGTTTTCGACTCAATCCACCCGTTTGACGGGTCTAATTTCAAGTAAGAGTCACAAATCTTTGGAGGTAAAGAAAACATTGTTCCAAATTGTAATCGTTTTTTTTTTTTTTTTTTTTTTTTTTTTTGGGTCAGACCAAATTATAATCGTCGGCTGAACATCTTTTGGAACGAGTGTGCTTGGATAACAAAGTTGGGCCGATTTTGGGCCGGACGCCCGAACTTTGGACCCGTCAATTAGCGGCCCGCTCAATGGCAGGTCTGGCGTCCGTCCGTTACCTCGGCCCGGCCCAAGCCCAAGTTCCCGCCGGCTTGAAATCAAAACCTCGCCAATTCGAAGAAAACGCAGGAGCCGAGGCTGAGCTGGCGACCAAAACATAGAAAATCCGAAAGCTGTCGCATCATCAGGCAAGACTGTCTTGAAAATTGCAGGAGCATCTCGATCGGTTCCCGACGATCGCCTTCCGAATTTCGAGGGGCGCGCGCTCGAGGGTCCGGCCGGCGTTCCGTTCCGAGGAAACCCTTTCGAGGTCTCGCCCTCTCTCCTCCTCTCTGCGTGCGAATTCGTGGGAAATGTATCCGCCGGGCATAGGGATGGAATAAGGGTCGGTTGCGGTCGTCAAGAACGATTTGAGTGCGGGTTTTCTATTTGGAATTCGGGCAATTTCGTTGGGAAAGATCTTGCCGGTTTCTGGGTATTTGTCTGTTCTTGCGATGGGGTTGTGTGCCGATGAGCGTATCGTCTTCTTTAAGTTTTTTAGCGTAAAAGGTTCCTACAGTTTCTCTGAACGCGAAACGCAAAAATGAATTACACGGTGCCGATTACTGTATCTGCCAGGCGTAGGGATTGAATAAGTGTCAGTTGCAGGCGTCAAGAATGATTTGAGTGCGGGCTTTCTTTTCGGAATTCGGGCAATTTCGTTTGGAAAGATCTTGGCGATTTCTGGGTATTTGTCTGTTCTTGGAAGGGGGTGTGTGCTGAAGAGTGTATCGTCTTTTGTTAGTTTAAGTGCAAAGGGTCCCTTCAGTCTCTCTGAGCGTGGAACGCAGAAATGCAATCGGTTTTGCACAGGCACAAATCAGTTAATGGTCATGCTGCGTGAGATAGTATTTTTTTTGCTTTGACTCGCTCTGTGGAAGTTGGAGATTAATCGGCATTCTTTCTGGGGACTGCTTATAAATGATGCTGTATTTTCCTTCAATCTATTGATTGGCGAGCTACAAGTTGTGGACAGTCACCCGCATGCAAAATTAATTAAATTTGAATGCATGTGATGGCCAAGGTTGTAACCCACAGGTCAGAAGGGTGGTTGGAGGGAAACATAACCCTTTTTGAAATTTACCAGATCCAATATGTCGATATGGTGATGTAATTTCCCTTTCAATGGATATAAGCTTTCTTCAAATGAAGTTATATGTCTAGGGCACCATCAAATTTTCTGTGAAATAAGGAAGTACATAAAAGTGTGGATTGGAAGTACTGTGGTGAATTTAGAATCTGTGTCCCGAGGATGCTTATTTCCATGAGTTTATGCTGTATCATAGTTTATTTCAAAGAGAACCAATTATTATTAGGGGCATAAGTTTAAGAAGTTTGGGTTAAGCAAGTGCAGGTCGGTACCTTGGTTAAGCAAGTACAGGCTTAAAGTATATTGGTAAATTCAAGTGCCATGGCAGCAACGGCGCACACCCATTTGACTTTTTGTGGGAGGTTTCTATTCTTAATTGGTTGTATCAATGTGAAGCCCAAAAGCTGAAAGCATCACATAGAACATCATCTGTTCTCAGTATTCAGCAATTCTCTTTCTGCTCTGCAACATTTTATAGAATTCTTTGAACATCGGAGCACATGCCAATCATGTTATATGCAAGGCCCTTATTTTTATCAAATTGTTCTTTTGCAAGATCAAACTTTTAAAATGACCAAATCAATTCACCAAATTATCCCTGCAGGTCTTTATTGGGATTTCAGACTTAAATGTTGTGTGGAACCATGAGCGAGAGTGATAATTCTTTTGATGCTGGGGAACTCTTAGAAATCGGCACAAGATTTAGAGAGGTTATTGCCATCCCTTTGGACTTTCAAATACTCTATTTTAGCTTATATGAAAACATGCTTTTATTTCAGAAAATTATAAGTTGAGATTAACCGTACGCATTTGTAGGGTGTATGTGGTTATTCCATGACATCCTTTGTATGCATAAGCAACAAAGTTATTTCTTAAGAACTGCTAATTGGCTAAATGCTCAGGAGAAGTTGAACATTCCTTGAAATGATAATTTTCTAGTAATCAGAAAATCAATGTAGTTGATTATTTTGTTTTGACTACTGAAGAGATTGTCAATCTCCATGCAGCTGGGAAAAGAAAGGGACATGTTAAGAGAATCACAATCTCAAAATTTTGAACTAATCAAGGTAGTATATGGCACCAATTTTAATGGTTAAAAGATATGATTCTTCTTGGTTGAGTCAAAAGTTAAGATAATTATACAATTTAAGGCGTTTGTTTTTGCAGAAACTAGAACATCATGTAAATTCATTGTCTGATGCTCGTGCAAAAGATGAGAAGTACACCCGACAATTGGAAAAAGAGTTGATGAACTCTTCTCAAGAGATTGGTAATGCTTCTTAACAGTTTTTTCTTTCGATGTCCCATTGTCATAGCTTATCCTTGTGCATGACGCTTGTTCTTTGTTTGTATCTAGTACCATGTAATGCCTTTTATGCATGTGCTGACTATAATTGGATACAATTTAACATCTCCACATACCTTGAGTTAAAAAAATTGTCAGCCCCTTTAGGTTTGCTGTTCTGTTAATGCATGTGATATGTCAGTGGTTTCTTAAACTCATCACAATGAGCTATTTTGCATGCTGAAATTGATTGTGCAGTTTTTGGAAGAATAAATCTGGTTCCATTCCATATAAGTTGCAGTTGGATTATATACATATAGTGAAGGCACTCTTATATTTGATCCCCACAGTATCACACAGCATGACTGTGACCAGTGAAACTGTGATCATGACTGGATAATTTTTGTCTCACTCTTAGATATTTTTTAATTTATCTATTTCCTTGAGATTTGATCAATGAATTATATGATTTGACATAATCACCACAGACTATCTGCAGGATCAGATAGGTATGAGGACTGTTGAGGTAAAATTTCTTGAAGAGAAGGTGCACATGCTGGAGTTGAAATTAGAGGACATGGAAACCTTAGAAGAGAAGGTTGGCATATTGAGTGAAGAATTAAGGAGGTCTGATTCAGTGCGCGAGTTCTTGATACAGGAACTAGAGACAAAAGAATTGGAACTTGTTAGATCCACTTTATGCATTGAGAAACTAGAGGAGTCCATTGCTTCTGCAGGATTAGAGTCACAGTGTGAAATAGAGAGTATGAAGCTCGATTTAATGGCCCTGGAGGAGAACTATTTTGAAGCTAAGAAAAGCCAGGATGAAGCAATAGAAGAAAAGGAAAGGATAACCAGGTTGATTGAAGAGCTTGAGGTTCAGTTCAAGGATGCACAGGGAGTTGTTGATTGTTTTGAAAAGGAAAATAAAGAACTGAGGGAGAAGCTTGATTTATCTGAAACAAATATGCAAGAGTTCTGTCAAAAGATCGAAGAGTATTTTGAAGAGCTGCTGGATGATGACAAAAGGTCAAAACTTCATTTCTTCATGGGAGAAAATGGGTGTAACCTCACTTTTCAGAGGAACATAGGGTATGTGGCAGATCACAACTTCTACACTCTATTTTCTTCTTTTTTGCTCTATTCTGTGGTTGAAACCTTTGTTTCATCATTTTGGAAGTCACTTGGATCGGTATTTTGACATATGTAAGCAATAACAAGTCATTTTGTATGGAAGTAGGGTCTTCCAAATGTGGTCATCCATTGTTTGTTAATTTATACCTTTTGCCATTCATCAAAAAAAATCTTACATCATACTTTGATTGTATCAAGATATTAATGTATATGATTTAATGTTGACATGCTGCCACATTTAATCATAATTTTTTGTGGTTAAGATGGTCACCAGAGTTTTCAGAACCTCTTGTCATCATCTTACTGAGATGGTTCGGTGACCTTATTGCATTGTCATATTATTTACATGTTCTCTTTTGCTTCATACTTTCATTTATTGAACTTGGTGGCTCTCAATGTTGCCAACTTGTTTTTGGTTCAACTCCTCAATACTTCCACATTTACGTGTGATTTTTCCTGCAAAATATGAAAATTGGGAAAAGAATTTAAGTTTCCAAAAATTATGAATAAATTATATACTCAGGAAAAAAAGTGTTCTGTGTTTAATAAATGTCAAAGCGTGAATACCACGATATTTACAGAAAGTCAAAAGTCAAAAGTAGATTACTCAAATAGGCTTAATTCTGAAACTTTTGCAGGGTAAAATTTGTTCAACTGCTCTCCGAAATAAATGCTCCAGATGCAGTAACAAGGGAAAAGATGAAGAAGATGTCCCTCCAGATACATGAATATGAACTTCTCGTGAAGCGGCTTAAGGTATGAGCGTCAATGCAGACATAAGTATTATGTTGTTCCTGAGTTCCTCTTACATTTTATGTGTTGATAGCATTGAGGCCACAAGGAAAACATTCAGAGGCAATTGTAGCATAATGTCATCCATCATCATATCCTTATCAAAATCTTTTACACTCTAAAAGGTGTTTAACCTAATTGTCAATATTGGTTTAGAGACATTCTCTTCATTAATTGTTTAGTTTTCAGGTAGAAACTTGATCTGCCATTTGTTGATAGGAAGAATTGAGGGAGGAAAAGTTGAAGGCAAAGGAAGAGGCAGAGGACATGGCTCAAGAGATGGCCGAACTAAGGTACCAAATTACTGGTTTACTTGAAGAAGAACGCAAGCGCCGTGCTAGCATCGAACAAGCATCACTACAAAGGATAGCTGAGTTAGAGGCGCAGGTACTGTTGCTGGTTTTTTTTAATATTTATTTTCTCCGGCAACTAACATGGAATGAAGAGTTCAATTTCAAATTTTCTAGGTTCAAAAAGAACAAAGGAGTTCATCTACTACCTTGAGCATCTCCACCATCCGGTGAGCAGTAAATAGAAGACTCTTATCAGGAATGTGGAAGCTAGTTGCTTAATAGTTGAAAGAAAGGTTTGCCCTCCGAAAGACCCTAAATGATTCTCTACGATGATTTTAGTTCATGGCTGTTGTATAAGATTTATGCCTCCTCTTTTTGCCTTACCATCACAACTGTTGAGAATGCACATGCTCATCTTTGGCTCAGCTAACTAACATGCTCAGACCTTGTTTCTTGTCTTTTGTAAATACCACATATGTGTGTATTGCAACCAAGCTATGGTACTGTAGCTATTGCTTTGTTTTGTGCAACGATCAGAAAACCAATATCTCCAAGAGACATGGTTTACATTATTCGAGCTTAATGCATATGTTTTATGGCTTTTCCTAAGTTTTAGGGGTCACAGTTGGTGCATTTAATCAATTAAAATACAAATGTGGCCTTTGTCAATGACCCAAACCAATGCGAGAGTAGTCAAAAAGTTAAACCCAGGTGGTTAACAATGAAATTGTGGACTTGTGGAAAGTGAAACACCACAAAGGATGGCTCTTATCACTAAATTTGAAGTTCCCAGGCCTGCCTTAGGAATAGCTTGTGTGTCCTCAAACCAAGGTCTTTTTTCTAGCTCTTAATATTCATTGAGGGATGTAAGGACAATCAAGAGAACAAGATCAGACCCAGCCTCTAATTTCTTTGATGGAATGAAACTGGATACTCCCATCATTTCCAGTTCATCTGTGAATGTTCGTTGACAAAAATGAATCATTAAATTGTTACTCGTGATTGTTTAGTGCATAATCTGATACCCATTTTTATCAGGTATTATATAATACAGCCTCTCCAGATCACGAGTTTTCTGTGTGGAGATGAAGAAGAAAGCTCCAACCAGGAGTAACTTGCATGTAATCTTTGGTGGATTGGTTCCCTCATGGTAAAAGCCCTGACCCCCCGACAAGCATCATTGCCTGGTGAATAGGACCGTCATGACTCAAGCAAATTCTTGGAGGTCAGGTTTACATACTACAGGGTGGAAGAGTTTGGTTGAATCGCCATGGTCTTAATTACAGGATGAATGGTGTGCACAAGAGGTCGGGGTTCACCATAGGGGAACCACCGGGGGTTCAGGTGTTGCATTTCATTTGCGCGCTCTTCTACAAAACGCCATGTTTTCTCTACTCGTGCACAATGTCTATAAGCCTTTGAGATTGCCATGAGTGTGGACAATGTTTTGACTAGTCTTCAATTGCAAGGTATTCTTTTTGGATAATTTCTTTTAGCCAGAGATAGATACCAAAGCTCTTTAGCCCTGCAGCTTGCTTAAAATGGACATGGTGGCAACTACTCCAATTGATGGTAACCTAACTTAGACAAACTACACCATCACTAAGATGCTGGGTCACCATTACTAAGTTCTCTTGGCAGAGTGGGTGGGGTGAGCTCAATGAGAATCAAGCGTAATTTAGTGCTCTAGATGCTGTAAGAATCCTCGCACAATGAGCACAGAAATGGGAGTGGGAGAGGTTAGAAGTTTCAAGTTAAGTACAAGTTTCATGTAAAATCTACATGGTGTAATAGGTTATTTATTTTTTGGAACTTAGAATGTACTTTGTGTACCTTAAAAACTATCCTGTTACACGATCCAAAATCGGTTTTAGATTCTTTTCAAGTTCTACCCGTATTATTAATTAAACAATTATAATGAATTATCACTTTTAATGATCATTTATTGCTGTTTCAATCCATTAACCACAACCTATGTTTAGACATAAGAAGAATATGAAATATTAACAAAGTAAAAGTCTCAATCATAAAATGGAAGTTTAGATTAGTGGTTCCAGATTATACACTCATCTTTGAACCTATAGAATACCATAAGATCACGTACAGACATTAAATCAAGAAAAGCGTAAAAACTTATTTCGGGTTCCACTCACTTGGAACCTAGCCATCGAAATAAGTTCTAAAATTTATTCTACATATCCTAAAACTTGAACTTGGAATCGGACAAATTCTCATTAGTCCGATTTCAGGTTCTACCTTGAAATTATGCTCACCTCTATTCTCTTTCCGTAGTTCATGTTTGATAGACAATGACTAATTTAGTCTCCTCCCTTAGCTCACCTCCCTTAGCTCACTTTTGATGGACAATGACTGATTTAGTAAGTTGAGATGCTCTAACATTACTTGGGACCATTTCTGTCCCTCGTGGTTTATCGAATTGACCGCAACATGAGACTAGTCTCAACCGTATTGACAGTTTCAAACTTGACTGTGGGGTTGCCTCCTTTTCTTTATTATTGCTTGGGAGTAGGGTCCATGATTGGATCGCCTTGTAACTAAACAAATGGTCCCTTCAACATCACGAAACGCATCATTTCTTATTCTAGCCTTTCTGGAAACAGATATCTAAATTTTATTACTTATTTACTCGGTCCGTACCTGGTTCTTGGCACGACAAAATTACTCCTGCGGACGCAGGTCTTTGTGAACTCGGTATCGTAAGTAGTTAGATCAAGTGAGTCTTATATGGAACCCATGTTGTTCCCGATCGAGCAATCAATCTAAGAGTACTAGGGCTCATGAAGGAACTTACGGTGCACTGGTTAAGTAGATATGATGCGCAGTTTTTCTCACCACCGTGAGGTTTTATTTTTTTTTTAGGTTCGCAACTTCGAGGTCACATCAAAAGAGCATATTTATGAAAATGTGAGCTTCGGGAGCTCAAATTATTTCAGTTCCAAAGGTGAATTGCCCAAACTAAAAGTGTACATGTCGCCTAAAGTGTTATCGTTTGAAGAAGTATTAGAATTATATAAAGCACCTGACATGCAGATTGATTAGAGTAAATAGGAGGGAAATTGCAAGAATCCAACGTAAACTTCAGGGATAGTATACGCTTGTCCTGGAGCTTTCGATGGTTACGTAGTAACCTCCTAACATTCCATTTGTTAAGCCTTTGACTCTTCGACATTTTGTCCGTTAGCATGTGCAATCTTAAAATATAAAAGTAGATTTTCGTCTCATTTAAAAGGAAAACTACTTTGCCCTTAATTGCCGTAAAAAAATATAAAAAAAAAGAATATGGAAGATTAGTAAATTTTTAATATACTAATAGTAGAAAAAATATCAATTATAATAATATACAATAAAATTTTCAAAAATAACACTAAAAAACTTTTATCAAAATTTGGAAATTTTTATCATTTATTAATTGCGTTTGGTGAGCAGGATAAAACTTTGAATATGATAACTTTTATCTTATCATCCTATTCGGTGTTGAGTGATACAAAATCTGAACATGATTGGACAAAGGTGGCATCCATTGAATTGGCCAAGGGTGACAAAAAGGATGTCTCGAAAGGAGAGGGAATTCCCGAAGTCATAGGAAAGAGGGTGTCCGACATGAATGGCAATTTGTGAAAGGAAGATAATTTTAATGAATTCCATAATTCATTTTTAATTCTAATCTTATAAATCGGACACTCATATGGATGATATCTATTTCAATTCATGTTATATTCAGACACTAAAAAATATTCGATAGTAAGATACTTACAATCCTATTTGACATTATCCTATCCCGTAAAAATATCCGACCCCGTCAAACACGACTCAAAATTTCAAAACCAAACTCGGACGAGAGTTCGTGGAAGTTCTGCAGATAGAGAGAGAGAGAGAAAAGGTCCAAAGTCAGCCGTCAGAGAAGTGGATCGGCTCAAAGTCTCTGTAGTTGATCGGTTCAAAGAGAACGCCGAGAAAAACTCAACCACGTGAGACGAAATCCTCCTTTAAATTGTCATGCTGGTGTGCGTTTAGACGACAGATGACAGCGTAACCCGCCCCGCCCACACCACAGCATTTCCATTTTTCTATGCATCTCCTCTCTCTCCCCATTTGAACAAAGCCTGCAACATTCCTACTCCTCTGAACTTTCAACGCTTTCTAGAACCCCAGTTCATGCGCGTGGCCGGCCCGCCCTCCTGTTTCCGCAGGACCGCTTTAAGTACACCTCTCTCTGTCCATCTCCCTTTAACGTCCTGTGGGTTTGCCATTTGTCAAAATCTTTTGGGGAAGATCGTGTAGTTCCTCGCTTGACTGTTGGGTTCTCGCCGGATTTTCATTTTCAGGTATACCCAGTTCCTGTTTTCTTCGTAGATGTTCGTTATTCGCCAATGCCGTCAATGGGTAGTTGGGTTCCCGTTCTTCTCTCCGTCGTTGGAACTGCAAGTTTGCTGCTTTAGCTTTTCGTTTTGCTGAAGCGTTGTGGAATCTGAGTTCGGGTCGTCGATATGTTTATTGGGTCGTAGGGTTTTCGGCTGTTAATCTGTTTCTTTTGTGGATGGGTCGTTTGACTTGATCGAACTTGATGTTTTGTAAAAAGATAGTGCAATCGAATCACAATCTGTTGCTTTTAAGATCCGGAAAACTTCAGTTAAAATAAATGCTCTGTGCTCTAATACCATGTTAAGGTTAAAGATGCAGGAGAGAGGAATCTGGAATTTGTCTATATTTTGATGTGTGCACAAAAAGTGTACATGGAGCCTGAAAGTTTTGTTAAATCTTGAGAGATACATAGAGTCAACAAAATCATCAAATACTTTAACATAGGAAGTTATCCCAGAGAAATTCCTAATAATCTCTGTTAGTATTTATAAAAGTTTAGTGTGCAATTGTAGTCTTATAGATTCGTTTACTTGTTTCTTCTCAAATCTCTTGAAGTTTCCCTTCCCACACAACTATTGCCTTTGTTAAAAGGAACTGGATAAACCTTCGGATGATCTTCATGATCATGTTTCTTTAGTTTCGCAGTAATTGTAAAAATTTCTTGAGGTGGCCTATGGGGGTTTCGTCATGTTTACTTTTGCAATTCAGGCTGTCTTATTTTCTTTTGGAGCCATGTTTTTATCTGCGTCCTTTGGTTATGTGTTGTCTTTTAATTCCTTCAGGCTGACCCTTTTTTTCCCGTGTCACAGGTTTGCTGCAAGCTTTGCTTCAGTTTCTGTTTCCGCGGCTCATTACTGCGTGAAAGTCATTCACTTCTATAATAGAAGAAAATGTTTGGTTCGAAGAAGTCTCCATTGAAACTGGCCAAGCATAACTCTGTTGATAATGGACATCCTGTTGCTTCAGGCTCTAATCCTTTCGGTTCTGATGACGTGGTAGATAATAAGCAAAGTCTTAACTCCTCAAGAAGGACGTCTTCCGAGCCTATGTTAGGTGATCACACTCAAAAAGGAATCTCTACGTCCTCATATTCAAGTTCACTAACCTATGCCACGAGAAATAAGTATAAGAATGATTTTCGTGACTCTGGGGGCTTGGAGAGTCAATCAGTGCAAGAACTCGAAAGCTATGCAGCATACAAAGCTGAGGAGACTACAAAGAGTGTTAATAACTCCTTGAAGATAGCAGTAGACATGAGGGAGGATGCAACAAGGACGCTGGTCATGTTGCATGAGCAGGGTGAGCAGATCACCAGGAGCCATGCGATTGCTGCTAATATAGATCAAGATCTTAGCCGGGTAAGGCTCAATTCATAAGATAAATAGATCATACACCAGTTGATGTTAGAAAGGCTCTTGCAAACTGAAAAAAAGTTAGGCTGTTGATAGTTTATACACCAAGTCTAACATAGAAGTCAATTTCTTCAACGCCTGTAAATACTCCGTAGTTTCCGCATTTTCCATTTGATTATTAATATGGCTGGGCCCCATAACAATAAATGCCTGTGATGCTTATTCTAGGGTGAGAAGCTTCTGGGAAGCCTTGGAGGCATGTTCTCAAAGACTTGGAAACCGAAGAAAAACCGTCAAATTGCTGGCCCTCTAATTACAAGAGGTTTCTCTCTCATTCCCTGTTCAAGTTTAGTTTTCAGTGCGTGTGGTCTGGCTGTGAATGTCATTGTGCTGCTTATCTATCCTTATTTTCATTCTGCAATTTGGTTTGAGACCCTTTTTGACTCAAGACTGAAAGACCTTGTGTGTGGTATGCGTAATTGCTTTGATTTGGCAGATGCTGTCCAGACGAAGGGTAATCACTTGGAACAGAGGGAGAAGTTGGGTTTGACCTCAGCGAGTAAGCAACAATCTAAGATGCGAACGCCACTGCACGAGCCAACAGATGCACTGCAAAAAGTCGAGGTTAGTATTTGGCTGGTTGTTTCTTGTGATTAGGCAAATATCAAGTTGGTCATTTAAAACAAGTGGAAGTGAGGTCCCCTGGGTTTCTTGGAGACTAGTTGATCTTGTTTGTGACTGCACTTATGCATCAAGCCCTGGTGGGAGAATATTTGAACCAAGAAAAAGAGAGCTGAGGGACAGTGAATTCAGTCCTTTGCAAGCACATTTTCCCGCTTCTCTTGTGCAACTTGATTTTCACAATTGCTGAAAATTCTCACGTCAATCTGGCCTTCACAATAACTAGTTTGCAACTGCAATGATTGTGGAACAGGTTGAAAAGTCAAAGCAAGATGATGCTCTCTCAGAAATTAGCAACATTTTGGGGGAGCTGAAGGACATGGCTGTTGACATGGGAACTGAAATTGAGAGGTCAGTGTTGTCGATCTCTCAATGCTTTACCGGCATCATACATTACATGTTATTAACGAGTAGTCTCAAGTTGCATTATGGTAAATATGTCAGGAATGAGCATGAGCTTTTCACTCGCAGAGTTTCAGTGTTTCTGAATAAGCACATTCACTAATTGTTACCAACCTTGAGTGATAGGTTGAGAGTAATTTTTAATAAGATTATTGTGCATATAGTTTACAGCTTTATTTCTCATATGATCACGTGAATACTTATCTCCGAGTCATCCTCGTTAATGACCTGATAGAAAAGCTCTTCGTTTGATCTGAATCAAAATAGAGTATGGACAGTGCTGTTTTCCCTTTTTCCCCTGATAAATACTACACAGTACTCCAGCAATCTGTTGTTCTTTTAACACTGTTTGGCCTCTACTAATTTTTATCGTAATGTTACATACATGCTGCAGGAGTAACAAAGCTCTGGATCATTTCGATAAGGATGCGGATGAGCTTGTTTATCGGGTCAAAGGAGCGAATCAGCGTGGACGCCATTTGCTTGGGAAGTAGGATTCTGACCGCTCATTTGTTTTCCAAGACACCCTTCCGTCATTTTCTATCTGTTGTCTTGGTATCATTTCATGTGATTTTTCACAAATTCTCTCCTGTACTGCCTTCGCAACCTGAACACTGTAAAGAACATGCCATGAAAATGCTTATGGATGCTCAACAGAGAGATTTTGGAAGCTATGCTGCAACCATTCATTCTGCTATTGCTAAGCATTTTTTTGGGGCTCATCTTTGTGTTTTCAACATAAAATTAGCGACTTACAAAGTGGCAATGGACAAGGCTGGAGTTTTCATCCAGGCCGTCTCATGGCACCATCCCCAAGTACAGCCGTGTTTTGGGGTTAATGGAGCAAGCCTTCATTGGCAGAAGGTGAATTATTATGATGCATTCTGAATCTGACTAAAGAACTCAAGAACTGACTCTGAGTATGAAACGTCGTTCCACTCCAGCATCAACCAATTTAAACGCCAAAGAGAGCCTATGATATGTTTTGGTACTTTTGAAGACTAAAAGTTACGTGCCAAGCACAATTGCAGTCATCAAAGAGCAAGAGCTTATTGTCATAGACTCTTTGAGGTACAAATTGGTTCATTAACTTCATTCTTGGACGTGAAACTGAAAGCTAATGCGTAGTATTCACTCATTTAAGATCCAAAGAGAGCTCATAGAAGTACACCTTGAGCAACGAATTTGCTCAAACTTTTCCATAACCATGTGAAACTAAAGTAAAAATCCTAGTCCACTTTCTACCTGCTATGCCCAGATGTATGAACAAATGCACTCCATGCTTCAAGGAACAAGTGATGACGAGACAAACATCCAAAACTCAAAGCTGGTATAAACTCACAATCACTTTGTCCAACAAAAGAAATAAAAACTTGCGATCACTCAAAAGTACGAAGCACGATACAATGAAAGATGCAATTTCACCGAAAGTTATGGTCTTCCAGCTGCACACTAACATTTTTTCTTTACCGGTTTCATTTATGTAGCCCAAAAACAAAGGATGAAGCCTCCTGTGGTTCACATGCTCACCTCACTAAAATGAATGAATAAAAAATACTGAAAGTTAAATAGTATATGTGCAAGCTCACTAGGCCTTACGCATATCATGATCTCCTAAGCACAACGAACTCAAGCTCACCTCGCACTTCAAGCTACAAAAACCAATTATCTCATGATTGCATTTATCTGCAGGTTATTGGCATAACATCACATAATTTTCACACCTTAGACATGGTGAATTTGTACTCAGAAGACATCGATAAGACACCAGTTCACACAACAAAAACTTTTGAGCTGTGAAGCGAATTCAACTTTGATCAGCCTGTGTACTTAAACAAACAGCTGGGGCAGCACGAAGATCACAGTGCTATCAGAACAAAACAAGAACCCTCCACCTTCTATGAATACTTCTGAAAAGTATCTACTTTAAGCAAAATCTAATGCAAAATCCTCATTCTGTAGCACAAAAGAAGCACGTAATAGATCGATACAAACATCATGAGCTGTTCCTCAGGGCTACAACCAAATTGAAATTTCTAAATTAATGATACAGAAGCATTCCCTTGTTCAATGAAATTTGAGAGTACTAGGTCACCCTGACTGGATGTGAAGAGATCCTCACACGATTATCTATTAAGCCTATGTAGCCAAATGACCATAACTGAGAAAAAAAATGAGACATCCTTTCTAATGCAGCATACTCTGCACTGCAGCTCCATCTCCAAGCCATGAATCCACCACCAAATGGCAACTTAATCACACATTTCGAACCAAGAAATGACACAGAAGCAAACATAACTCAATTAAGAGGGGAAACAAGGAAATAGAATTCCCATCAAGCAAATCCACTCATTCATCAATCCCTGTTGCATATCCACAGAGCAATGATCACATCAAGAAGCTGAACATACCAATCTCCAAGTCCCTAAAATTCAGAGTCCTCAAGCATAGCAGCTCAAAAACCAGCAAGAAAGAGATCTCAAAAACTACGATTTCACAAAAACTACGATTTCACCATTGATTAAGCTGAACTGCGTATCCCAATACACCGTTCAATCCTCAATTCCGCAATATAATACAAAAATGGAACTCCTTCGCATACTAGCCGTTGACCCGGACCGCGTATCCGAACAGAACCCTAGCAAAAGAAGACCAGCCAGATGATGATGCAATCGAGGAAGCGTACGGCGAGGGCTCCCATCGATTTCAGCGCTGGAGCTCCATGACGCTCTTGACCTCGGGCGCGTAGAGGGAGTAGACGACGGCCTGCCTCCTCGCGACCTCCAGCTGGCTCTTCCCGTCGGCGAAGGCAGCGGCGATCGCCGACGGATCGGCGAGGCCCTTGCTGAGGCGGAACCCGTCGAGGGCCCGCCGCTTCGTGTACTCCCGCACGTTGTAGTCGTGGAACTCGCGCGCCGTGCGCAGCAGGGACCGGAGCAGAGCCAGGACCTCCGGCTTCGACGGGGCGGCGGCGGCGGCGGCGGAGGCCATCGGAGAGCGAGCGGAGCGAGCCAGAGAGAGAGAGAGAGAGAGAGAGAGAGTTTCGAGGCTAACCGAGCTCGCGACCGCACCTGCCCAAATCGGACTCTTTGACTCGGGCCGGGCTCGACTCAGGCCAAATCGGGTCGGGTTTTATTAATTATTATAAATATATATATATATATATATATATATATAAATATATAGATATATAAAAATAGGGTTACTCTCCGTTTTTTAGGCCCGCCCATTTGATTTTCAGCCTTGGCCTTTTTATAGGATTAGTTTGTTCATCGAGAATGTGCAAAATAACCATTCTATTTTTTAATAAGATCGAGATTTGAAATGTAAATCCATTTACTAATGTAATTTTGTTTTTTTTATCAAACAAATTTTAGTCAAGAAATAGTTTACCAAAAAAAAAAAATTTAGTCAAGAAAAAAAACAAAAATATCAAAAATTTTTCTATATTTTTGGAACAGAAATGAGACTCCTCTTATTGCTCGCGCTTGTTACTAGTGTTGTTGGGAGAGAGAAATTTGGGGTCATTGTTAAATGAATTTCTATTTTGAGAACATAATTTTTGTATCGTTATCAACGCATATTTTTATTTAGAAACTCGTTTAGAGAATATTTCTAGCCAGAAATTATGTCCAGAAATAAAATGATTATCATTCGTATCCTAAGGCCTAACCTTCTCAATTGAAAGGAGAAACTTGATTTTCAAGCTTGCTTATCACATTTGATCAAGCATAGCTATGAATAACGGAAATCGATGAGTAAATTGTTCGGTTCCGTTTGGGTCAGCCGGTCGGCTATTCTAAGTCATCTGGCCCGAGGGGACAGATTAGCTATGTGCTCAAGTTATGATAAAGCAGTAGATCTCATGTGTTTAGATCACCGTGTCATGATGATCTTCCATGGCTTTAATCCCTTGTTATAGAAAAAGGATTTTATGGTGCAAAAGCAAACAAAGCTGGCAACTTCTTCAACAGTTTCATTGCATTACATTCCTTCAAGAACCACAAGATCTGCAATCTTTTGCAAGATGTCATTGGCATAATCAGTGGCTCTGAACACATTGAAAAGAACCCAATTGTTCTAATGCTGGCATTAGTAACATTTTGCCATGAGAGCTTCAATACCAATCTCACAAACAGATTAATACAATAGGGGCCACACACCAATAACTTGATTTTTATGCTCATACTAGAAATGACTACATCGACTTGCTTGCGCCACTTAAATATGCGGATATGATACATGGGTACCCCACTCGAGAGCACAGATTGCACGCCGGCGAATCAAGCACACGCTTGAACATCAAAATTTGGGAGTACTATGAAAGCAATGGATAGAGGAGAAACCGATATGAGAGAATCAGCACGAACAAGGTTAGGCTTTAAAGGCGGGATCGCTCTGTCCCGCGTGAGCTCCAACGGGCTTCCATTCAAGAGCATGGTTTGACTCTGGAGGTGGCCGCCTTGTGGGGTTAAATGGTACTCCTCTCTGAAAAGTGGAGCACGTGATGGTCCTTGGCCAACAAAGGAGACGGTTTTCTTCAATCCATGAATGAGAATACTCCCTTTGTTGACGGATTGTTCCTCCACATGCAAATTCTGAACACTATTCTGGATCGTGATAATGAATTTAGTTGGTTCCTTAAATTGATCAGGAGCAAAGTCACACCTGCCTGCGACACAACGAAGAACAACTGAACTTCTACTGCTCACGGTAGGTGAAGAAAGTACTTTTGATGAAAAATGCAGATTAAACTCAATGTTCAGCACTGAAAATATCCATCTCCAAACCAACTTATACATGAACTTCAGGGGCAGAAAGTCATGTGTTGATCGTATCAAGAGTCAACAATTGAGTTCATATGTACTATGCTCACCTCCCGAATAACCTCAAGAATGCAAATGAAAGGATATGTGTACATGATAGGCCAGAGTCTCCAAGACCTCAACCTTTACATATCCATTGAAAATTCCTAACAGCAGTTAAAACTCTTAACAAAATTTATGCACAGCAAGGTAGTGAGTTTGCAACCCAATAATGGTCAGTTTGGCCCTCTAGTTGTTAAGGTACCCTAGTTGGCAGAGTTTGTTCACGGCAACTTTCCTACTCAAAATTGAGGTGAGATGAAACCTTACCCTTCCTTTCAAACAATGTGCATAACAGCGTAAAGATGGTGGGGCATCACCACTGACGGCAAGAGCACGTTTTCCCATGAGTTGATGCCACAGAAGGGCACTGCCATGAAACAGTCCACCAATTAGCCTTTCATAAGTATGGAGGAAAGACTAAATGCTGATTAAAAAGGGAATAACTGGGGATGGAGGAAACTATAAATGAACTCTAGGTATATACCTGTAGTAATCTGGATTAGGTACTAATGTCGTGGTGTTTAAGAGGCCATAATTCCCACCAACTAAAGACTGCCGGCAATAAACCTTAGTGTCATACTTGGAAGCCATTCCAAGCTGATCTAGATACCTACATCGAATGGTATTAAACAAGCCATGTCAAAGAAATCACACAATACACCTCATGAATTAAGGCAAGTAAAGTGTACACAAAGTTTCAGTCCAGAGTGTCAGAATTACCAGAAGCTGTTAACAAACGTGTTAGATATGTGACGACCGCCACTATTGTATGCCCCACCAGATTCTCCAACCCATGCAGATGCCCAGGGTCCATGCTTCTTGATTGTTTCCTCAAGGTTGATGAACGTGTCTGATATCTGACTCAAGTAACTTGGATCCAATATCTTACTGACAAGATGAGGATCATCACCTGGAAGTTTTATAATGGTCAAACAATGAGATACCTGCAGAATCAGAACTTAACCCTTTTGTCCAGTTTGTTAATGGAGGACTTATGGTTCTTTTTTGGTCAATTGAGGACACAAGATTTTAAAAAGTCCTAATCAAGTCTTGAGCTCACTATTGATCAAATTCAAGTGTTGGAAACCGATGTGGCTCCTACGTGGAATATTTGATGACTTGCCACATCATTTCGGACGCCTGAATTCCATCAACAGTGAGCTCGAGAACTGAATGGGACTTTTTAAAACCCTAAGTCCTCAGGTGACCAAAATAAGACCTTTTATCTTCAATTGTTTTAGGTCTGGTTTTTCTGCACTTATCCTATCAAACAACTCCACAGCAGTTGATGAAGAATTGAATTGATGTAGAATTACATGATAACAAGAAATATATATCATACTAAGTTGAAAGGCAGAAGCTAGTGCAATCTGATGTTAAGCAACTCCATAGATCAGTAACCAGTAAGCCCGAATTTAGCTTACCCTGGACCCAGATTGTATATATGATGGGACATTGCATTGATTACACCTGAACCTGAAACCTGCAGGAGTTTTGCATACCACTGCTGATCATAGAACCCTCCTGGTGCAATGACAGAAGGTTTTGAGCGAGAACTTTTGTACAACTCATTGATTATCTTCTTAAGGAAAATTAGATCCTTCCCATACTGTTCAACAGAGACACTAGCACCAATTCCACTTCCACAGAGCTCATTACCTTCAAGGAGAGATGAAAAAACTAGTTGAGATCAATCAAATGGATATATAGCACAAATGCCAATGGTACTAGTTTATACCAAATTCCCATGAGTCAATGGAGTATCCCCTTGCAACTGTGTATTTGATAAAATCATAAGCATTACTGAAGTTCCAATCCCCTCCCCAGTTGTTGTCCTTGATCCAGTGCCTTCCATTAAGTGCATTCAGTCCAAAAGTTACGATAGCCCTGCAGTTGAGAGATACCATCACATTCAACTACAAGACTTGAACTGCTGTTGTATATTTAATCATGAACATCACATTCAACTACAAGACTTGAATGTATCGCACAATAAATTCAGTTTTCTCTTAAAAGACTTATGGTGACATGGACAGTATTTGGGCGAAGAAAAGAACTAGCTACATGACTGGAACATATATACAAGGCGTCCTTTTTTTTTTTTTTTTTTTTTTTTTTTTTTGGGGGGGGGGGGGGGGGGTCAGTTATGAGGCATCCTTATTAGGCAGTAAAATATCTAGGACCTATACATTAGTATGTGCATGCATAGCATATGCTAATTTGGAAATAGGTTGCACAGAGATCCAGTTGCAATCAATGACTCCACGAGATCTTGCATGAGAATCTTACCCTGTCTTACTGAACAAATTGTTCAGCTCATCCCACCTCTTCATGTGTAAACATCCCTTTGAAAAGCCAAACAAGCTACCGTCAATCTTTCTAAATGGTCGGCAAGGAAGTCCTGACTTTCCAACATCATACAATACTCGGTCTTGCAAGGATCCTCCGATTCTTATCCTCAAACTCTTAAAAGCTTTTAAGGCACCATAGAGAAAGTGCATTATCATCATATCAGATCCCATTCATGAAATTGTGCAAGTCAGTTCATAGGTAAGGATCACTACCCATTTATTATATGACACTTGGATATGGTAGTTTAGTCATAATTTGCAGAGGCTTAATTTAAGCAAGCTTGTTGATTAGGAGTACAAACCTTGGATTGCCTTCCCAAGTACTGGATGGGACAAGTTCTGGAAATATACCAAAAAGAAAGAATGCAAAAAATAAGATTACTGGAGCACTGAATTCAATTTAAAGAAATCCTTAGGGAGAGTATTCAAGCCATGAGTCTAGCAGGATCTATACCAGATTTATAACAGATGAATATCCCCACGGACACTGGTCATAATTGCACTTATCATGAGGCCACCAATCAAGAGTTGCGCAAATGAAATTATCATCAGTCTCCGCAATTGCCTCGGAGCCATGAATGATGAGAGTAGAACGTGCAACATCTTGAGCTAATCCCCACGGGAATGAAACAATAAAAATGAACAAGGCTAGGCAGGATAATCCCATTGCTAAAAGTATACCGACAATGGCAGCTACATCAATAGCTCAGGTCATCGAGATGAACTGCAGGAGAAAGGAGTTCACCCGTGAAAAGCCAACGCACTAAGTCTCAATGCTGTTACTTCGAAATTCATAAATCAGAAGTCGAATTGATAGGAAAAAAGAACACTGAGGCTTAAAAGGGTGCTCAAATCAAGTTTAAAAGTTGCAGCATTTCCAATTTTCCATGACATGAAAAAGTAGCGCCTCAAGAACAGGGCATGCAAAGCATTAAAATATAAGACGATAACACATTCGATGGCACTTCAGAGAAATTACACAAGCAAGAAGAATCAGAAGCTGAGCAGAACAGACCCCACTGAGCAGCTAGATATAGTTCCCCGTCTGTTTTCTCAAGAGGGTGCTTACACAACTGACTACACTGTACAGAAAGAAGATGCTTCCACGAACATTCTTTGGACCAGACCTCAAGAAAAGCACATCAATCAAAGAAGGAGCAAGGAAACCCAGATAAATGCCAACCTCAAACAGAGTGAATTCCCAGTTACGGTAGGAAGGCTCCGGTGTATGGAAAAAAGAAGAGAAAAAGCAGGCGAAAGTCCGCAACTTTATCGAAAAAGGCAAGGCCTTTTCACATACTGTCGGTGGGGATGAGCTCAGGACTCTCCTGTAGCCATCAAGAAGGCAAAGTGAAGAGAACCCGTCTCGTGGGCAAAGAGAGCCCGTCCCGTGCGCTAACTTGTCCCACCTCACTGGCTCATTGGGTGGTGGGGTCAGCATTGAAGAAGCTTGTTGGGTCTTGGAGACAGTCGGCAAATGCTTATGACGTATTTAATGACCATTCAGTTTTGAAAATTAAATTCTCATCAGAAATGACTTTTTAATTTTATTCTCAGACAAATATTCAAGCATTTGAAAATATTTAGTAACCATGTAAAAATTTTATTTTCGAAATAGAACTACGTTTAGTCAAGAAAGTACAGTGGGCAGGGGAGAGTTTTAGGTGGACGAAGCGGTTGAACAAGCTCAAGAAGCGATAATGGAGGTGATAAGCAAGTGGTCCTGAGCCTTCATTTGAAGACGAATGCTACCAAGAGCACAAATATTCGCTCGACATGCATCCCAAGACATTAAAAATTTGACCTTTTTGGCACCTCAGAAGCTCTTCCGCTTTTGTAATGAGCAGTCAGTCAGGCATTAGCTGGAGAAGTTAACATGCTTTTGTCTATAAAATTATTTTGTAGCAGCACACGGGCAAGCACACTCAACGGCACAGATCTGGGGCAGCGCATGTTTGGGAAAATTTAGAAAATGTGTTTGCGGTGTTTTGTCTGATTCTGTTCTACTGGCGTATAAGTCGGTATGCCATGTGTTTCTTCTTGATTGCCGTGGTTAAAGGTGCACTTGATGACTATTATATTTCTCTATTTTTTTATTTTATATTTTTTAGAACAGATTTGAAACAGAATTCTATATGGTAATATAATTTTGTTTTTCTATATTTGAACAAAAATGTGAAGTAAAAATTTGTACATTTTAATTTTTGAAATAAAAATTCTTTTCATTACTCGCCCTCGCTACTAACCAACTACCCCCCACCACCGACTACCTTCCCTTGCCTGCTTATTGGTTGCCTATGAGGAAGAAATTTTGCATCATTACGAAATGAATTTATATTGCAAAAATTAAAATTTTATGCCATTATCAAATGTATATTTTTGTTTAGAAACTAGTTTAGGAAATAGAAATAGAAAAATTATTTTTTGTCCAGAAAATTGATTTTTGTATCATAATTATTATCATTAGGGATCTAAGCATCTATGTTGCTCTCGTTCCGTGAAGTGATATCTCACTACAAATCTAATATCATAGGCATGTGGCACATAAGATCAACATAATATCTTTGTATAAATACAGATAATCAGATTCTGTCAGATTAGGCGTTGTGAGGGAGGGAATCTATGATCAAGCCAGATTTATGTTGTCTTGGTTTTTTAAGATTTAAAAAGGTTAAAGCATCTCAAGATTGGTCGTGAAAGCAGAATCGAGGAGGGCAGTTTTTTAAGATTTAAAAGAAAGTCGGATGAGTGGGGTTGTAGTCGAAAAGGCCAAGTAAACCGACGTGTGTCGTTTTTTAAGTGGATTGAAAAAATATTGTATGCACCTTTATATGGCGAACGCGACAGGGAAAAAACTCCTTAAGGTCGCAACACGTATCCAAAATGGGCCCCAATGTTATATTGTTTTGAAAACTCATATATCTTTGAGCTAAAGAGGTTTGTGAAAATGCAAATAGTATTTTCTAAATTGTAGTTTTAAAGTGCATTATAAAAGGACTTTAGCTTAAACATCGTTTGGTAAAAATTACATTTTGTAAAGGACTTTTGCTAAATTTGACATTTTTTTTTAAATGTAGCTATCAGTGGCCAGATCTGGCCGCCGAATAGCCTTGCCTGAGGTTGTGACCCAAGTGGCCGTTTGGGTCAGCGACCTCAAGTGGGGGTCGTCTATTGCCGCTGGACCCCAGGCGCCGTCGCTTGGGTTGTGCGGCCATTGCTTAGGTCACGCGACCCAGGCGTCGCTTGAGATCCGACAAACCCAGGCGACCACCATCTAAGGTCGCCGAACCTCAGGCTACTTGGGTCACGCGACCTCAGGCGGTGATCACTGGGGTTAGGCAACGTCGTCGGCGTAGGCAACTCTTTGGTCGGCGGTCATCGGCCTCCATTCGTTTCTCTAAATAAGATGAACAATATAGGGATTTGCATTCCAAATATGCAACTTCCTAAAGTACCTCCAAAGCTACATTGGGCTAAAAGCCCTTAGAGCTATTTGGAAATGCAATTGCATCTTACCAAAGTCACCCAAAAAATCGAACAAAATACGTTTAAATTTGACTAAGGGACTTTAGAGTCTCAAATACCGAACCAAATGAGGCTTAACTTCGTGACAAGGGAGGCAACCTTTGAGGCGGAAGAGAAGACCACATGGTGGCTTGTTTGAAGAGCCATTGCTCCCAATCGACAAACTTCACGATAGCATATGCAACCTTTTGAGGTAGAGGCAAAGCCACCTAGTGGTTCATTGAACGAGGTACAACACCCCTATTCAACCGTGGAGAGAGAGAGTGGAAGGAAGGTAGAGGTAGGGATGAGTATGATTCGGGTGAGCGGTTTCCACTTTAAAATCGAGAACTAAACAGTAATGATTGATTATGGAAAATTGAAACTGAGACCTACTCGAGAACTAGACCGCCAATCTAGTTCGATTCTTGGGTGGGTCCATGGAACCAATTTTCAATCCCTACAAAGTTTGTTCAACCTTATATTGGGGTTGAATTACAAGCCATTTATTTTGATTAAAGATTAAAAATTATAAATAAAAAAAATACTTATTAGCTAAAAACTTAATTTCTTGGAAAGTTATGATATGGTTCTCTTAAAGTTTCCCAACATTGGAAATATATGGAGGATTAGACTCCACATTAAAATCCTAAACTCCATAGAAGTTAAAACATTAATCGCTTTATTTTTATTTTTTTTAATGTCAACCTAATTTAGTTATGGGAATGGTTAAGAAAAGACCTAATTATACTCTTAAAATGAGTTGTTGGCTCTTATGGACATCTCCAATCGGTTCTCTCATTCCTCTACATTTGTTTATTTTGTTTATTTTCTTTTGGTTGAGAAAGCA